>CM058151.1:14328742-16728742 GCA_030254885.1 Vitis rotundifolia
GCCCTTTATGGGCTAAAACAATCTCCTATGGCTTGGTTTGGGAGATTTGCAAAAGTCATGAAAGAGTCTGGATATAAACAAAGTCAAGGTGACCACACTCTCTTCATTAAGCACTCGGCTGTAGGGGGAGTAACTGCTCTTCTAGTCTATGTTGATGACATCATAGTGACTTGAAATAATGAAAGAGAAAAGCATGAATTGAAGCAGAGATTAACAACAGAGTTTGAGATAAAGGAACTAGGGAAACTGAAGTACTTCCTCGGTATTGAGGTGGCATATTCCATACAAGGGATCTTCATCTCTCAACAAAAGTATGTGATTGATTTATTGGCAGAAATAGGGAAGATTGGGTGTAAACCAGTCTCTACCCCAATTGATCCAAACCACAAGTTGGGAGAAGCTAAAGAAGAACCAATGGTGGATAAAAGAATGTACCAGAGGTTAGTTGGTAAGCTCATATACCTTGCTCACACTCAATCAAACATCGCCTACTCGGTGAGCGTGATCAGTCAATTCATGCATGATCCAAGAGAACCTCATCTTCAAGCTGCTTATAGGGTGCTACATTACTTGAAAGGCAACCCCGGGAAAGGAATTTTGTTCAAGAAGAACAATACTCTTACTCTAGAAGCATACACCGACGTTGACTATGCAGGTTCCCTAGTGGATCGAAGATCAACGACAGGGTATTGTACTTTTCTTGGAGGTAATTTGGTAATATGGAGAAGTAAAAAGTAGAATGTGGTAGCAAGGTCATCCACAGAATCAGAGTTTAGGGTCATTGCTCAAGGGTTGTGTGAACTACTTTGGCTAAAGATTATTCTAGATGATTTGAGAATCAAGTGGGATGGTCCTATGAAGCTCTATTGTGACAACAAGTCAGCTATCAATATTGCTCATAACCCTATACAACACGATAGGACAAAACATATTGAGATTGATAGGCATTTCATCAAAGAAAAATTGGAGGAAGGAGTAGTGTGTATGTCTTATGTTCCATCAGAACATCAATTAGCTGATATCCTAACAAAAGGGCTGAACAGTTCAATGTTTCACGATCTTGTATTCAAGCTGGGAATGGAAGACATCTATTCCTCAGCTTGAGGGGGAGTGTTGAGCTGTAAATAGAATAGGAGAATTATTTTCCTATTTTATTTGTTTCCTATTTTTGTAAATAGATAGTTTTATGATTTAGGAATAAGTTAGTTTAAAAATAAGTTAGTTTCCTATTATGTCTCTTGTTTCCTTTTTCTTCTCTTGTAATCTCCTATATAAACTGTGTGTATAGTCAATCTAATAGACAGAAATTATTATTTTTCATCTCATATTTCGTGTCAATTACTTTATAAAAAGTGATTTTATGTGAAATGGGTATAAAAAGTTTGAGGGAGAGTATTTTTGTCCAAAAAAGGTCATTATTCGTGTTTTGGAAAAGTGGGGGTCATTTTTGCAAAATAGGTCATATTTTGACCCTTCTAATAAATAAATAAATCCCCTAAATTACTGAGTAAGCAAGGAATTGAAATTTTCTTAGGTTGAACTCCTAGAAAAATCTCTCACACAACCATAATTCCAATTAGCATTAAGTACAGGGGCCAAATCTCTCACACAGCTATAGAATAGGTAAAAAGCCCCATCCATCCTGTGAAGGTTATCAGTGTATTTTCTTGGTTGCTCCAAATGAATGTCCTTCTGTATTTAGTGGTGGACTGAGATAAGTACCTTAACACATTATTTGCAATTTTTGGTCTTTATGCTTGAGTATGAAACAAACTAACCATGGTTATTGATGTGCTTTTTCTTTTGGTATAATGTTGCATCTATCCTTGCAGCTGCTTGGACAAACAGACAACTACTGCTGAATAAAACTTAAATTCATCAAATTCCTTAAATTACCACCAGCTTTAGAGCTTTAGTGCAATACAAAAAAAAAAGGGCCACTTTGAAGACCAAACCAATTTTCTCAATCATCTATGAAATTGTCGTATTTCTTAATCTTGTATGCAGAAAAAATAAAAGAGCATTGTTTGTCAATATGGATTTGATTTATGATCACCAGTGTATTTTCTAATCCCAATGTTTCAGAACATATATATGGATCTCATAAAAAGGACCATCCCACTTCTATATATTTATTTAAACCTTGTGAATTCAGTAACTTAAGCCAGCGCTGCATCTGTCAATACCTGAAATCTTAAACCACTACTCACGTTTGGAATGTTGGAATAGAGAATAGGAATGACAATTCCACTCCTATCTATTAATGTGTTTGCATTGTTTTTTTAGAATGGGAATAGAAATGAAAAATTTGTTAGTATAGAAACCAAATCGCATTCTCACTAGTATTTTGATTTCTCTTTTCTATATGGTATTGTGATTTACCTTTGTTTTTCATTCTTGTTTCATTCTCATTTCCACATATCAAACGCACCCTCCTATTCCCACATACCCAATGCACCTTGGGTGTGTTTGGTACCTGGGAATAGGAATGGAACAAGAATGGAAATAGATGGAGATCACAATACCATATGGAATGGAATGGAATGGATTTTCCCATTCCCATTCCCTATTCCGGCATTCCAAACATGCCCTTCAACCCATGTGTTTCCGTCCCCCCCTTCAAGTGTCTAATGCCTCCCTCCAATTCATTCCATCCTCTTCTGTAGTAAGATAAAGAGTAATTCCTTTTCTATGGTGGGTTGAAAAAGAAAATAACAACATTAAACACATTTTACAATAGAAAGATATCTGAATATCATTCAAGTTTTTATCAATTGATGCAATTAAACCTCAATTCCAGAACAACAATCCATTCTGCTGCGTCCAGAACAAGGGTTGAATTCAACTTTTCGTTTTCTTTTCCACTATTTTCTCAATAAAGCCCAAAAAACGAAAAACGAAAACGAAAACGAAAAATAGCCCCATGTAAACAAATAGTAGATACAGATAAAAGAAGAAGATGAAGCAGCAGACCTAGTGCAAAGGAAGAAGGCCTTGACAGGGATTTTTTCCGATCCATCATCCTCCCTGGGTTGGAAGATGTAGTCGTGAGGAAAATCATGAGACCCGGAAACGAAGTCATTGGCGTACACGGAGGCCGGAGATGGAAGTGCCGAAAACGGGAAGAATCTGAAGAAGCGTGAACTGGGATTTGAAGGAAATGGGAGGTAGCGAAGAGGAGTGAGAGGGCGGCAGAAGTAAGGAGTAGGATATTTGGACGTGCTGGTGAGGAGGGTTCGAAGGAGAATGGAACATCTCCATCTTCCCATTCACTCCAAGCAGCTATTCACCTCCTCCCAGTTTGTTTTCCAATCGTCGATTCCTGTTTCATTTTCCAATCATCATCAACCGCCTAACGTTTCGTTTTCTTTTGCGTCAAGGTTTTTTCAATTTATTTTCCTCGTCTGCGTTCCTAATTTTACTAATCAATATACATACATACATTTTCTTTTTTTTAATGCCACTTGAATATTTATAAAATTAAATAATTATTAAATTTCTTTGGACTCAACAAAATAATTCTAAAAAAAATACAAAATTTTTAAAAGAGTTCTAAAAAATTATTTTGAATTATTTTTTAGAACAAAATTCTATTTTGGTAACTTGAAAATTAGTTTTTTTTTTTTTTTGTTAATTCTTCATCAAAGTACTCTATAATTAAATACAATATAAAAGTTTCTAAATTATTCTCAATTGTATGCTCAAAAAATCTATAAAATAAATAAATAAAAACTTCTCAAAAATATTCTAAAAGATCTATTTTAAAAATCAATTGGTAGAAAATAATATATTTAAAAAAAAATAGACAAACATATTTTCTAAATTAAAAAATTGGAGGACCTGAGCATGAGTGTGGTTGCCCTTCAATAAAGGCCTTGACAGAGAGCGCAAGTGCAACCAATGCTATTGGCAACTCTTTTGATTTTGCCTGCAACACAAATCACACAAATTAAGGCATGTGACATGTTCCCTATGTTGGAACACCTATAAAAGTCTACGGGAAACTTGTGTTTTGGGTTGATAATATAAAAAATATAGGAAATTGGAAACCCAACTTTTAATTTTTTAATATAATTATTTTAATCCCAAAAATAAATTGAGGTTCATGCACTCTTAGCTTAGTTGTTGTTTTATACCTAAATTGTCATTCCCTTTCCTCCAACTCATCTTCCACATCGGATTAAAAAAAACAAAAAACTAAAATACTCCCTACACTTTTCTCTTTGCCCTGATCGACACTAAGATTGAATAGACTTCATCCTCTATCTGCTTGTCTTCCTTTTGAAACCCAAAAATCTAGAAACCATAACACCTTCCTCATGTTGATTTAAATCTGAAAAACCCAAATCCTGTAAAAAAATGGACCTCTTATTTTACCAAATATTCTTAGAATCCCAAGAATATGGTGAAACCTAACCTTAACCTCTTCTTGTTAGAACTAGACGACGTAGATCAGAGGGCATGGGATACCTACCCATCATCATCGACTTCTTTACATGTGTTTTAGTCGCACTGCACTTTCTAAGCTCCTTTCTTTCCATCTCCCCTCATCCTCTCTCTCTGAATTGTGATGGAGCAACAGTACCACCAACATTTTTAGTTTAATCCTTCTCGTTGAAGGACATATGACTCTAACTTTTTTGTTTTTTATTTTTCTTTGTTCGTATGATATTGTTGTCTTTTGTCTTTTAACACTATCAACAATGTTCATGTCCAAGTTTGGGTTTCCCTAGGTTTTTGGTTTTCTTCAATTCTTTAAGTTATTTGTGTTGTTTTCTTTTAGTTTTTTTTTTTTTTTTTGAATTTATGTTGTAATTTTTTTGGGGTTTTTTTTTTTCTTTTGTATGTGTATTTTTCTTCCATTGCTATGGAAATCACAATATTGAGTTCATAATTAGGGTTTTGGTGTTAGGATTTGGATGTTAAAATCACAAGATTTGGGTGTTTTATTAGGGTTAGGTTTTCTATGTTCATGCCTATTTTAGCACATATATGTATGTATGTTTTAGAATGCTTTTTTTTTTAATGTATTTTATCTATATATATTTTTGTTAAGAAATTCTTCTTTTTATTACAATTCCTATCAAAAATTAAGGAAAATAAATTTCCAATCTACAGCTTTTATGAATAAATACTTGAAGTTGGTCAAGTTGAGTGGATAAATTTTATTCAAAATATCTCTATGGGAAAAGACAATTCAGAGTTTTTTATTTGCTTTTATTTTCCCACCTTTGTTTGGCACTCAAAATGAGGATGGAGGCTAGAGTTAGAAGGAATTTTCATTATTGTCAAAATAATTCTACAATTTCTTAGTCCCATGGAGTCTATCTATACCATTTTCATTATATCAGAAGATTTCTAAGTTGCCCCCATAGTTGGTATATAATTCATATTTATTTTTTTTGTAACCAAATGGTCATAATTTATTAGCTCTCAAAAAAGTTGTGAAACCAAGGTTTGGTTAATCTCGGTTTTGATGATAACAAAACAAGGTTTAGAACTAATGATTATATTTCAAGTGTGATTAGGCAAGACGATTTCCAAAGTGGCAATTACAAAGACAAATCAACCTAAAAAGAAATCATGAAGAAGAAGACCACCTCAAAGAGAAGTATTTTTCAAGACCCAAGCTTCATAAGATCTCTTTGTAAGGTTGTTGGTGCACTAGGATTTTCATGCATTACATTCTTTACTTATGCACCAAAATCATCCAATAGTTATTTTGTTTTAAATATTTTAAAATTGGATGATTTCATGTTTTCAACTAAAACCTTATGTCAAATGTTTTTCAAACTTGTTTAAAAAGGTTTTAAGTTGAAAAGGTTGGTTGTTAAGTCAAAAACGGCTCAACCGGTCGAACCAGATGAGGAACCGATCGACCTCCAGCTCAACCGGTTGAGGAACAGGTCAACTCCCAGCTCAACCGGTCGAGGTCCGGGTCGACCCCCAACTCAATCAGTCGAGGGATGTAAAAACTTTCTCTTTCTTCCAAAACGGTTGTTCAACCGGCTAAGGTTGAACCTCAATTGGTCGAGGTCTGGTCAAGGGGTGGTTGAGGTCCAACGGTCACTTGCCAAGCATTAAATGCTAATGGCTAGTCAATCGATCAACCCCTAACTCAACCGGTCGAACCCCCAACGGCTAGTTTGGTCGTTTTCTTCTATAAAAAGGCTCCAATCTTCATTATTTCATGAGCTCAACCTTCCCAAACCTTTCTTGAATATATTTGAGCCTTGGAAGAGTGTTTTGAGTGCACCATTGTTCTAAAACTTGCATATCATTAGTGCACCTCTCAATCCTAGTTTTCTTGTATCATTTGAGCTTAAAGTTTTTGTACTAGGATTTTGTGAGATCAATTATTTGTATATCTTTGAGAAGAAGATTCTCAAGTGTGGGGTATCACTTGAGAGGTTGTTCAAGAGTGGGGTATCTCTTGAGGATTGTAAAGGGTGGTTGGAGCCAAAAGTCTAAGATGGTGGATTGGAACCATAATCCAATTGTATTGCTTGAAGGCTTGGTTTGGAAGCCTTGAATTAGTGGAACCTCAAGCTTGGGATTGAAACTAGAGGAGAGTGGATGTAGGCCGGGTTGCGCCAAACCACTATAAAATCTTGTGTTTGCATTCTCTCTTCCCTACTCTTTTACTTTATATGCAATTGTCTTTATATTGATTTATTATATACTTGCATATAATTGTCTTTTATATTCACATAGTTTCTAACAAAAGTTATGTTTATTGGCTTATTTTCAACCTGTGTTTTTCATTTTTAATTTTTGTTGGGTCTTCTTATGTTATCATGTGTTGAGCCATTTTCTCTTCTACTCTACCTAGAAAATGTGAAGGCACCTTGCGCACTTGGAGATGGCTGCTTTTACCACTCATTAGTCATTTGCATAAATATAGCAATAACTTGATGCATGTGGTTCTGAATCAGATGTTTAGCTTTTGCATTTGTGAAATGATTAGCAAAGCAAACACATTCGAGTCTTATGATTGCTACCTGTGAGTCTATTTGTTTAAATAATCACGAATAGAAAGCTTAAGCCTCACAAGACATAATCCTATTGTTTTACTAGATGAGAAAAGCTTATTTGCTCTATGCAAACCATTTTCTTCACTTTATCATTACTTTGTTTAGGTATTGGAGTGGCCATTTGTTTAATAGTCGAATTCTTCTAAACCTTGAATTTTAAGATCATAGGTTTGGCTAGTAAAAAGAGTTTGCCTTTGGATATGTCATCCATGAATCAATAGAAGTATGTCTTCCATACAAGGAAATAGATGTCTGTGCATATATATTTAAAGATATATATTATAGCCGCAATATATCTTATATTGAGAACTTTTTAACTTGTGTTGAAATTTTTATGTGGTTACTTTTGTTCTAGATTAATAATGAGAAAATTTATGCTTTATGATGTCGGTACTCTCACTGGTATATATGTGTAAGAGTCAAACCTGTGACTTCCAAATCTTACAAAAAAAGTACACGTTAAGTTATCAAAGTTCATCTATTTTTTTCTTCTTTTATATATCTTGGGGACAAAAAGAAGTGTTCTTGCAATATGGTGTGCCTTTGTGAAAAATTTACTGATTTTAAAATATCATTGATAATATGATTATATCAGGAAACTATCTTTTCAACTTATAGCAAATAAGAAACATTAATCTCTTTCTTTTAGTAGTCACACCTATGATCAAATCTTACATGGAACATAAATCACTAACATCTTGGAAAATGGAGAATAGATTGTTATGGTATAGGGAATGGAAATGAGTACACAAAACACTATCTAAACTAGAATATGGTAAATCAGGTTAGGTTTACATGATCCATTGATTGGTTATTAAAAATTAGATTGTTTATAAGATAGTTAAATGCAATAATATCTTTTTGTCTCATTTCTATAGAAAAGGTTATATAGTGGTAGCACTCTCTTTTTTGGCAACTTTTTATTTTTTTCCTTTAAATATGGATTGACCATGTAATGCCACAAAACAATTTATTTAATATTTCTGTTATTCTCTTAGCATGCTATAATTATTGCTCCAGTTTGCTTGAAAGACTTACATCCTCTTACATTTTATTAATTATTTGTAATCTTGTTTTGTAAAATTCAATGATATATGAAGGATGTATGACACATTTGAGATTATGTGATCAATATCATTGGTAACTAGGATCACCTCTCTTAAGGTTTAGTTTTTTACCTCTTCAAGCTTGTTTTCTAATGGTTCATTTTTCTTAGCTCTTTTTTGAAACCTTGAACTCACTTCCTTTTTTTGTAGCTAGTTTCATTTAGAAATCTACATCCCCACCTAAAGCAAAAGCCTTTTATATGGCCAGTGGCAAAGAAGCAACACCAACAAGAAGCTATAGGTGAGCATACCTTATAAAGTTTTTTGTTCAAATTGTGTTTTATGTACTTGTGGCATGGTGAATCAATTGGTTATAACTTTCTTCATTGCCTATTTTCTTTAGGGCTTTGGTAGAAGTTGTTAGCATAGTAGAGATAAACTAGTTTTCTTAGAATTTTGACAAATAGGATGATTATCATTTTTAAGGAGTTTGGAAGAGTCCCTAGAGGTAGAATTCTTTGGTAATTGGTGAGCCTGACTTTGATTTGGATAATTTGGAAGACAAGGAATACTAGAATTTTAGGACGGGTGAAAGTCAATAATTTTGTCAGGAATTTGGTTTATTTCTTTTCTTCTCTATGACTATATATTTTTGAAGTTTTGAGCAAGTACTCCCTGGAATTGCATTTTGCTATATTGAAACGAAGCAGTACCAAAATTATTTTTTCGTCTTATAGCCTTTTTATTGTTGAACTTGCTTCCATATAAAATACTGAAATTGATGTGGATGTCATTGTTGTGAGCTTCCCCTATCTTCCTTGCGTTATATGACATTAGATGAATTCAATTCAATTCTCATGGCAAATTTCTTTTATCTATCAATTTCTTTTATTTATGTTTTAAAAAATCCTTCTTACATATCTTCTTAGTGGATAACGTATATTAACATAATCTAGTTGCATTTTTCTTTAAAATTTGGAAACGTATCTGCCCCTTGGAATTTTTCCAATTTCTGTTTGCAAACTCTTATGAATGCTCTTCTCATTGTAGCTAAATTGAACTCAGTGGAGGCAACCTGTTCAGAACCAAGCTGTTTTAAACACTTCACTAATGAACAATGCCTCAAGGCTCATCTCCAATCTTACCACCAACGCATTATCTATGAGATATGTGGCACTAAGTAGCTGAAGAAGAACATCAAGAGGCACCTTAGGACACATGAATCAAGATGTTCCTATAAGAGAGTCAAATTCACTTCAAGGGTTATCTCCACATGTTTTCAATTATAAGATTCATACGGTGTTGCAATAGATTTGTTTTTTACTTCATTTTTTTTTTTAACTTTTAGTGACTTTTTTTGTTTGAATTGATTTCCTTAGAAATCAAATCTTGATCAACATGTGAAAGTTGTGCATCTAAAGCTCAGACCATTTGTCAGTGGCATTCTAGGGTGTGGCATGAGATTCCCATTCAAGCATGTGAGAGATAACCACGAAGAAACTAGATGCCACGTCTATACCCTTGTAAGTTTTGTTTTACCTTCTTTCAAGGTCACTATAGAGGATGAATTTGTGCTTTTATTTGGTGAAGCTCTTTAAACCACTGTGGGAAAAATAAGTGATTTTGTAATTACATTGGTTTAGGGGGATTTTGAGGAGTTGGATGAGCAATTCAAGCTAAGGCCAAAGGATGGTAGGAAGAGAAAGTCCCCACCTATAAAAACATTGTTGCGAAAGAGGGTGACTCCACCAAGTCAATCATATTCTATTTTGTGTCAAGGGCTTGAGTACCTTTCTTGGTTGCTCTCTTCAGACGCTAAGGATTAGTAATGAGAGAGACTCACACTATTACCTTTACCGGTTTATTATGTTAGGTTATAAAAGTGTAGCAAAAGAAATATACAATCCTCTTATGGGCCATTGTTTATAATTCGTATAGCTCACTAAAAAAATGCCTTGTATAAACGATTTCCAGTAAACAGAGAGAATTTGACTTGATCAGACTTATTATAGTAATTGAATTGAGCCTTGAACCTTATAGTTTGCCACTATAGGGCAATAATGTTTTGAAACCTCAAAAGGTAGAAGACTTTTTGGTTTCTATCTAGCTAGTATAATAGTTGTAAAGTTTTAAGTGTTCTTTCTAGGTTTAAAGAGATCAGAGAGAGAATATACCCTACCATAATCCAACAAGAACATGAACTTTGCGGAGAAAAAATATACATATATTATCTAATTCAGCAAATTAAGTTTCCACCACTTATCTTTGTAAAAAAAATAACAAATCATAATTTTTCCTTTTTTTTTTTCACTTTTCTCCTAAAAAATAATTGAAAATAAAAAAGCTACAATCTTCTAATCCCACCTCGGGTTAGGTTGGAGTTTTGAATTAATGGTTTTTTCTCTCAAATAAGACAATTTTTAGTTTTTTTTAGATGGGTCTCGGGATCGTGTGGGTGATGAAACCAAGAGAGAGAGAGAGAAATGTTCCTAAATCAGAGAGAAGAAAATTTTTTGATTAGGGAAATTACAACTGGTTGTTAGGTCAGGTGATTTTTCATAGGTTTCAAATTCAGATTTTTCTGTTTTATAAATTTTTA
Organism: Vitis rotundifolia; assembly: GCA_030254885.1. Taxonomy (NCBI): domain Eukaryota; kingdom Viridiplantae; phylum Streptophyta; class Magnoliopsida; order Vitales; family Vitaceae; genus Vitis; species Vitis rotundifolia. Next base: position 14,339,422 of record CM058151.1, read on the forward strand.
GTCTCTCATGTGACATGGAGGGCTTCTTGCTGATATGGAGATAGGGTTGCAACTGACATGGAGACATGAAGGGGCAATCTAGGAACATAAAAAAGAGTCAACAAAGAGTGCATGAGAAAGATAATATTTTCTCCTTTGACGATCAAATCTCATATTCCAGTTGATTGGGGTTTGATTGTCATATTACTTTCAAATAGCTGCCTACAAACACAACTTTCCCAAAATCTATTGAAGGCCTAGATCTCTCTAAAGGTTGTTGCATTTAAAGATCCTAAGTGCAACATAAACTAATTATGCCTTTTAAAACATATTATAGGATGCAGAAAACAATAGAGAACATACCTAAGATTTGGACATTCCCAAATCTATTCCAGTCAATGAAGAATAATCTTGAATACCTAGAGATCTTTCGCTAAATAATTCTACATTGGATTTCGATAATAGAGAAAAGTGAACTTTTCTCGAAGGATGGAGGTCAAGATTCTCTCTGGATCTTTCTTTAAAAGACAATAGTGAACAAGACATCTAATCCTCAATTTTAAAAGGGTTTATATAAACCTCCTTGTGCAATCTTCCTTTTTTACCAAAATGCCCCAATGCACACATACGAATAAAAACCTAATATCCCTTAAGATAATATGTTACCATGAAGTGTAAGCTCAAGTGGGGATTATTAAGACCTATAGGAAAATACTAACTTCCTCAAAATCCAATTCTAAAAATGACTTAATATCCCACGATAGATAATCAATTACACTCCATGATCCTATAAAATTAAATTGAGAAATAAATTGATTAAATTCAATTTAATGAATTTCTTAGGTTTATACATACTAACCACTGTATGTAAATTACCCATGCAGTGATATCCATAATCTAACGAGGTAGAAGATCTCAACCTCTCAAGATTACCTCTATCATCCTTGAGTCTCAGATCCTTCTATTATATGACCAACCAACATACTCTAATTCACTTAGAGCATATGTTAAATTCCACTAAAGGAATTACTATGATGTCACAATTTTATGATCACAAGTCCTTAGGATCATATAAGGGAACACATCGTCTCAATCTCATAAGATGTCATAGTGCCTATCTCAAGAATACCTATCGTCACATGCTTTAATCAACAATGACTCAATCCATAAGGAATATATGATTACCTCAAGGTCTTACTTGTAGGTTAAAGCTATTGAAGACCTTAACACTAACTCCATATTCTTTCAAGGTTGAGAGTTCATGTAACATAGTAGCTTAGTAAAATTATGACTACTTGATAGTTAATGTCATAATACTTCATAGTGTTGGGATAGAGCTAACATGACATGATGTAATAGAATAGATTCATAAATAAATTTATTTATTATGATTTTGATTCTTTATTATCCTTATTTGCATTAATTGTATTTGAGAATTTATGTCCCAATCACTTACATTGTATATGACTTGAGTGCATTAGTAGTTGCATAGAAAATTCAAGTCATGGGTTCCTTATAAGATGATAAGTTATCTACAATTGGTTCATGGATTTGGGGAATCCATTAGAGATTGTAGTGCATTACCTCATAATTAGAGGGATGACTTGTCTTGGTCATCAAGATGGTTTTCCCATGATGAGATACTAATGTGTATAGTTATACATTGAACATGACTTAAAATGAATCATGACATTAGCTACTGAGTTGTCATGATTCGCCAAGCTACTATGCTACAAGGACTCTCAACCTTGAGAGGATATTGAGATTGTATTAAGGTCAATAGGAGGCTTTGGCTTATGGGTGACACCCTAAGGTGGTCATATATTATTCCCTATATGATTGAGTCACTATTAATGGAGACTAATGATAATAGATAACAAGTTACAAAGAAAATGATCAAAAATAAAGAGCTGACGATTTCCTATCAGATCTAATTATTTGTGATCATCCACAGTCCAACCACTAAGACTAAAAAAACAAAAAAAACAAAAATAAGGATCAACAAGGGGTTTCGAGGCTTTGAGTCTACTTCAAGTGAAGATGAATAAAATAAGGGGCCACCCAAGTATGATCCAATCTTAAACAGCAAAGAAAAAACGCGCAAAATTAAACGCCCTTCAAAAGAACCAACACAACCCAACCTAAAAGTAGATAGAAATCCAAATAGAGATGAAAAGGTAGTAAAAACAAAGAAAAAAGTGAATTGTAGAGAGAGTAGTCATATTTAGATTATATATATATATATATATATATATGAGAGAGAAGAGTATTACGACACCACGTCCACACCCCAAACAATTGAACAATACCTAGAAATGCTCATTCCAAAGAGAACAGCTGGGCTCCAAGCTGCTCTGTTTTTTTTTTTTTTTTAAAAAAAAAAAAACCTCTAGCAAACCACAGCAAAATCAATTTCTCTTTCTCAAACGTCTCATCTCTTCTTCTTTCTTTTCTCTTGCTCCCTTATCTCTCTGGATGCAGAGCCCTCAGAGATGCCAAGAATCCCCCCTACACTTTCAGTCGTCACCCCAGTAGAGTATCCCCACCCAAAATTTCCAAAACCTCTTTCTTACACTCTCTCTGAAATGCCTTTTATACTAGCTTCCCTCTTCAGCATCTGCACCACCTCATTTTTCTTCCCATTCAGCCTTGGAATTCCCCACCATCAACCTCGGAACTCTAGCTTATTCAACTCCTCCTTCAGTCATGAGGTGGGCAGCTGCCCCTCATATATCCACCATTGCTTACCCGTCAAGAATCAACATGGATTCAAGGTGGGTTGCAATCAACCCGCAAGCTGGTCGACTCGGTTGAGAAAAATTCTCAAATTTTGATAGAATATTCCTTGAAGAGTAAGGAATCCAACAAAAAAATGGTGCGCAATTCTGAGCTCGGATGAAAGAGAAATGACTAAAACAAGCCAGAGTGCTCCAGATTTGGATAGGCTTTAGCGAACTGCCTCGATGAACCGACTAAGCCGATTAAGAAAAGTTCTCAAATTTTGACAGAATATTCCTTGAAGAGTAAGGAATCCAACAAAAAAATGGTGAACAATTTTGAGCTCGAATGAGCGAGAAATGACTAAAACAAGCCAAAGTGCTCCAGATTTGGATGGGCTTCAACGAGCTCCAGCTGAACTAAATTTTTTTTAGAGACCTTAACCTCTATCCTGTAGCATGATATGAACCAAGGAGTTGGCCATGACGACATTTCATAATGGACCAAACGTTCGCACTAAATCAAATCATAGGTGAACTCACGTGAGGTCCAAAAACCGATTAAGCCAAACAAAGGCTCTATGGCCGTGACATACAAAAAATTGGGTGCAGGCGACACCCCCAAGATACATGCAAGTGTCAAGGGACAAAATTGAGGGTCTACACAAGGAATGTTTAGAATTAGTAGATACTCATGTGTGTGAACCTTTTAGTGTTCATACATGGGAAAGGTATGGGTACTTCATCACTTTTATTGATGAATACTCTAGATTTGGATATGAGTACCTAGTATATAGGAAAACTAATGCCTTGAATACATTCATTAAATTGAAAGCATAATCAGATAACCTATTAGGTAAATATATACAGACACTTTGATTAGATCGAGATAGTGTGTCTAGTATGTTTGATTCTTTTCAAAGGAGTACAAGATTTTATTTTAGATATGTGTACTGGGGACTCCATTGCAAAATGAAATTATAGAAAGAAGAAATCAAACTTGATGGACATAGTGAGATTGATGATTGGTTTTTCATTACTTCCCACATTTTTTTAGGGATATATCTTAGAGATTGTGTTATATGCTATTTACTAAGAGGTATATTAGTTTATAAGATATACAAGAGGAGCACAAAGTTATTACTTTATAGTCAGGAATATCATAAGGTGTTTGTTGATACAAATGCCAATTTTTTTATAAAGACTATATGATAAGTAATAAAACAAAAAGTGATATAGATTGCATAAGATACTATGGAACTAAGGGTACAAAGATATACCATTCTTAATATTTCTAGTACATGAGTGCCTCATCATAGTGGGAGTTTTGTATCCTACATATTTTGGGAAAGCAATGAGCAGTAGTAGTGCTCATACTTGATAAGGAGCTAAAAAGGGATAAAATCATTATATCTAACATAGTCTAGGTTCCTATAGAAGCAACTAAAAGGATAAAACTCATAGGTGTAAGTTAGTTTACAAAATGAACAAAGGAGTAGATGGAAATGTTAAGATTTATGTGGTTAGGTTGTGGCTAAAGGTTATAGTTTGAAACATTGTTTCAACTATAGAAAAGCTTTTCAATAGTAGCCATACTCAAGTCTATCAGAGTACTCCTATCTATTGCAGTGTATCTCATTTATGAGATATGATAATAGGATATCAAGATAGCATTCTTGAATGGTCATCTTGATGGTAGCATCTATATGATGCAACTAGATATTTTCATAGCAAAGAGTTATATTTGTTCAAGAAAGTGTAGGGAAGCATGGTGGTGCTTTAAGATCTTGTGTTGTAGATGCCAATTGACTCATTAAGAATGATGTAAGGATATTTTCATCATTCAAGATTCGATTGTCTACTCGTTTCTAGATGGAATCTAGAAGAGGCACAATATATTCTTGGGTTTAAAGTCCTTAGGGACTATAAGAATAGGAAAATTGCGTTATGTTAGGCCTCCTATAGTGATATGCATTGTCAATTACATGGTATAGGACTCTAAGAAAGGGTTTTCTATCCTTTAAGTTTAGTGTTGTCTTTCTCAGGATCAATGACCTTGGACATTTGATGACAGAAATCACATTAAGGTGGTACTCTTTACCTTATGTATGCAATGCTTTGTACTAGATAAGATATTTTACTATAGGCATGGTGAGTAAATATTAGTCAAATCCAGGTCCAAAACACTGAACAGTTGTCAAGAGTATCTTTGGAAAACAAGGGATTATGTACTTGTGTTCCAAAGTGTTGAGATAATATAGAGGGGTGATGTGACGGTTGATAAGATACCTATAATGGAGAACCTAGTGGATCCCTTCACTAAGACATTGATAGGGAAAGTCTTTATTGATCATAAGAATAAAATAGGATTTAGATGAGGATCGTCTTTGATAACAATATGTTAAGGGCTACTCGAAAAATGTTAGGATAGAACCCTTAAAAGTATGAGATGATGTAAGAAATTTGGAATTCATTATTTATTTAATACTATTCCAATTTACCTTAGTGCACTAGTGTATATGGTTACACATTGGACAAGATCTACTATGAGTTATGAAGTAAGGCTATCAAGCATTCATGACTTCAACAAGTTGTTGTACTATATTTTCTCTCAACCTTAAGAGAATGCTAAGCTAATGCTTAAGTTTACAATGACTTCGATTTATAGGTAAAATCCTAAAGTGATCATATATTTCTTATGGATTAGGTCACTATTGATGAAAGTTGGTAGCAATAAGTATTATCAATATAGGCACCATGATATCTTATGAACTTTAAGACAATATATCCCCTTGGGTGATCCTAAGGACATGTGATTATGAAATATGTAACTATAGGAATTCCTTAAGTAACTACATATGCTCTTATAAATTAGGTAATGTTAGTTGATCAAATAATAGGAGAATCTATAACTTAAGGATGGTAGAAGTAATCTTAAGAGGTTGATGACTTTCACCTCGTTAAACTATAGCCACCAGTTCATGGGAAGACTGTATATAGTAGATAGCAGGTTATAGACCCGAACACTTTGTGCCTCATTGTAATATACATATGGTATTAGAGTACAATTAATTTTGTGTAGTGAAACATTGAGTTAACTTCATAAATAAATTCTTAGGGAGCTAGTATTATCCTAGGGATCCTAATGGTCCCTGTTCAAGCTCATATACCTTGGTGACAAGATTTATGAGGGTTGAATTGGTTCTTGGTTCACTTATATGCATAACAACGTTTTTGTAAATATGCAAGATTGCACAGGAGTAAGTGAATAGTTTCTCTAAACTAAGCTAATTGATTAATTGGAGTCCAATTGGATTAATTAATCAATTAGGACCCTTTTTGATCTAGATTGAGTGACCTACCCAAGGTGTAACTTAAGCCCAATGGAAAGCCTATAAATTCCCACTTAGGGGTTAGGGTTTCAATTTTTTTTTTTATTCTTCCATTCTCTCCCACATGTTTTGAGAGACAACCTCAGCCTTAAGGCTATATTTGGTTCATAGAATTTGAGGAAAAAATAAAAAGGAAAAGTAAAAGGAGAGAAAAGGTTTAGGAAAATAAAAAGTAGATTTCAATTAATAAATTATTTTTATATGCTTCTTAATATTCATTTAACTTACTTTTCCCTATTATATAAAGATTAAATAATTTTAAAATATATAAATTTCTAACTAATTTTAATTATATTTTATTTTCTTGCCTATTTTTATAATGAAACCAAACATGAGAAAATTACTTTTCTTAGTACTTTTCGGAAACCAAACATAACCTAAAATATTTTGAACTTTTCTTGAATTTTTTTCCTCCAAAACTTAGTTCCAAAATAGATTTTAAAAGCACAACTCCAACCTCTCAAAGAAAATAAAAACTAAAAATTAAAAATAATGCTCTTCTCAATGGAGGCTTTTTTTTTTTTTTTAACACAACAATTACTTTACTAAGAATGAAAAAAAAAAATCAAAGATTAGAAAAAGATACATATTTTGAACAACCTATCAAAGAAATATTGTATAAAAAATCAATACAAATATAGTTAATTTTATAAAAGAAATTTACTATTATAAACAAAAAACATAATTTGCATAACCTTTTCAAAAGAGGATGTTATTCTTAAAAGTAAAAATAAATAAACAAAATGAGATTATATATGCATCCACCTTATGTCATTAGGCATCCGCCAAATCTTAAAATATTATTCTCCTTCTTTTCTTCCATCCACTGTTTCTTGTGGTCATTGGCCGATATGTGAAATTTTCCGAAATTTTCATCTATGGTAGGCAATTGGTGAGAAATGTAGCATGTGGCATGAAAATCATCACGTGTGGGAAGAACTTTCCATGCCCAATCAATAAACTGTTGGTGCCCATGAGCCTAACTCATTGCTTTCCAATATTAGAAACACATGGAGCATGTGGTTGTGGTCCATACTAGTGGGTGCCACACTACCTAAAAAGAAAAAACTAACCTTTAATAACCAAACCAAATTAAATGATCACCAGACTGGCTCAACCTTTTCTCTCTACAATCTTTTATTGGAAGAGGAGTTGCCGCGTGGCTGATCTGTATATAAAACAAGGCACATGCTTAGCCGACTCTGTTCCTTGGTGTATATATATAATGCTTGTTGAGGTTTGTTTGGAGAAACAAAACAAGGGTCGGATACTGGAGGAGTAGAGGATTTTGCTGACTTGAGGGCAAATATGAAGTACATGAAGAGGCCTATGATCCTTTTGGTTCCATATCCAGCACAGGGGCATGTCACTCCTCTGCTTAAGCTGGCTTCATGCTTGGTTACCCGAGGATTCATGCCGGTTATGATCACCCCGGAATTCATTCACCGTCAAATTGCACCTAGAATCGATGCTAAGGACGGGATTTTGTGCATGTCCATACCAGATGGAGTGGATGAGGACGTGCCCCGTGATTTTTTCACCATAGAGATGACTATGGAGAACACCATGCCAGTTTATTTGGAGCGCCTAATTCGGAAGCTTGATGAAGATGGGCGAGTTGTATGTATGGTTGTTGATTTGCTAGCATCTTGGGCTATAAAGGTAGCCGATCATTGTGGGGTACCTGCAGCAGGATTTTGGCCTGCCATGCTTGCCACTTACGGGTTGATTTCAGCCATACCTGAACTCATCAGGACAGGCCTCATTTCTGAAACTGGTCAGTGATGTTTCATATTATTTCACGATCCCATCTCTACATCCTTTTTTTATTGCTCCATGTTATAATACCAGAAAGTCAAAACAAGCGTGATTAACTATTGCAAAACTTTTAGTCAACTTAAATATCAGCCAAGTCAAGTTAGATTCTCAATATTATATCAAAGGTTGAGTAGAAAATTTCGTAGCGTGATGAGCGTTTCTGTAAATAATTGTTTAAAGTCTGTCTCTGGTTTTAGGAACTGCCTGAGAAAGGAGGCTAGTGACCATGGAAAAAAAAAAAAAAAGAAGATAGGGGAAACACATAGTAGAAGTCTAAACCAAATAAATCCTTAATTCCTTCCTGTGTTGTGTGTTTGATTTACACTGAGTTTAAATACCCTTAAAATATGTTTGCTTCTGTAAAATGCTAGAGGAAGAAAAAAATTGTTAAAAAAATGTTTGGTTTCACTTATAAAAAATATAAATTAAAATTAATTTAAAATTTCTATATTTTTAAATTATTTAATCTTGTTATAATAGAAAGAAATAATTAAAGAAACGTATAAAATTAATTTATTAAATTTAAACTTATTTTTTATTTATCTTTGCTTTTTCTTTTCTTATACTTTTTCTCTTTATTTTCTTTCCTTTATAATTTCCCCCAAATTTTTTGGAACCAAACATAGTGATAATTTTGATAAGAGGATATTCATCACATATCCAACAACAATAAAATGAAGTTGCCAAACAAGTTTAGCTTTCACATGTTAAAAAACATATATGTTTCTTTTGTAGGAATTCCAGAGGAACAACGTAAAATATGCTTTCTACCTTGTCAGCCTGAGCTAAGCACTGAAGATCTACCTTGGTTGATTGGAACATTTGCAGCCAAAAGAGCAAGATTCGAATTCTGGACAAGAACCTTTGCACGAGCAAAAACTCTTCCTTGGATCCTTGTTAATTCCTTTCCGGAGGAATGCATTGATGGTAAACTACAAAATCAACTGATCTATAGCCCTGGAGATGGTCCACATCTTCTCCAAATTGGACCTTTGATCAAGCATGCCTCAATAAGAACCCCTAGCTTATGGGAGGAAGATTTTAATTGCTTGGATTGGCTAGAACAACAGAAGCCGTGCACAGTTGTCTATATTTCATTTGGAAGTTGGGTTAGCCCAATTGGGGAACGAAGGATAGGAGATTTAGCATTAGCACTTGAAGCATCTGGAAGGCCATTCATTTGGGTACTAAGGCCTAACTGGCGCGAAGGTTTGCCAGTTGGATATTTGGAGAGAGTGTCAAAACAAGGAAAAGTTGTTTCATGGGCACCTCAAATGGAGTTGCTGCAGCACGAGGCTGTAGGGTGTTATCTCACACACTGTGGGTGGAATTCTACCTTAGAGGCTATACAGTGCCAGAAGCGTCTTCTGTGCTATCCAGTTGCAGGTGACCAGTTCGTGAATTGTGCCTACATTGTCAAGGTATGGCAAATAGGAGTAAGGATTCATGGGTTCGGACAGAGAGATTTAGAAGAAGGCATGAGGAAGGTAATGGAGGATAGTGAAATGAACAAAAGGTTGTCCAAACTAAATGAGAGAATTATGGGAGAGGAGGCAAGTTTGAGAGTTATGACTAATATCACTACCTTCACTGATAATCTCGAAAAGCACGTGGTTAATTGAATCTACCTCCCGTTAAATCTGTTCATGGTCTTAATTCCACTTTCTTCCTAGACAGTTTGTCAGAAAAAGATGTCAATCCAATGTACAAAGTGACTGAAGTTACAATAATGAAGCAACATGTTCTAAATAATTCATTTAGCTTCATTAATATATGGTTCTCAGATTAGAACCCCGAGGAAGATAATAAATGTTTGTGTGTATGGCCATTCACTTTAATATCATCTTTCACTATGATTTTTCAGAACAATGGCTAGCTACTCTTGCTTGCTGGGGTGTGTTGTGTCTCTTTAATTTTTGTGCCTTCAAAGATAGCAACCCTAGCCATTCAATGCAATATTGCCTTCGCTATGATTTTTCAGAACAATGGCTAGCTACTATTACAAGCTGAGGAACCTGTAACACAAAACTCTTGTATGTGGCAATAGAGAAAAATACTCTTGATGAGACTAAAGTCAGTAAAGAGATCTAAAAGGAAGAAGAATAAAAGAGTGGCACAAGGGCTACAGAGAGCTAAAAGATTTTCAATTGGGCAGAATAGAGGATTCACACTTTCCTTTTTTGGTTGCTTAGTATCTTTTTATATAGGTTATCTAACAAAACTTGAAGAAGTTAACTATGATTTGCAATAATTATCAGCCTATTATGATAGAGCCCTTAAAAGTAGTCATGATGGAACAAATTCCATATATTAATTTTTGCAATATGATCTCTTTTATCCTATCATTTTTATGAGCATTCCGACTCATACCACTTACATTATACATGATTGAAGTAATTTAAGAGTTACACAAAAGATTCAAGTCATTGATTCTTTGCAACATGATAAGTTGTTCATGCATGGTTGGTTCATAAACTTAGACAATTTATTAAAAACCATAGATAGGTATACTACTTCCAAATTGGTTGGATGATTAGTCTTAGTCATTGGAATGAGTTTCTCATATATGTAATAGTGTATATGGTTGCACATTAAATAGGACCTCAAAAACATGACATCATCTAATAATAAATTAAATTTATTAATATTTATATTACAATCTTAGTTCTCCTTTCACTATCTAACTTATGTTTTATCTATGTTGAGTTGTCAAGCCCACATTACTTGCATTGTACATGATTTAGGTGCACTAAGAGTTGCACAGAAAATCCAAGTCAAGAGTTGCTTGCAATTTGGTGAGTTGTTCATAATTGGTTCATAGACTTTGGTAATTCATTTGAGGTTAGAATGCACTATCTCTTAATTGGACAAATGACTTGTCTTAGACATTGGAATGGGTATTTCATGATGAGTACACTAGTATGTATGGTTATACATTAGACAAAACCTATGGTAGGTCCTAACATTGGCTATTAGGTGGTTATGACTTCACCAAGTTACTATGCCACACGAGCTCTCAACCTTGAGAGAATATTGAGGTAAAGTTAAGGTCTTCAATAGCTCTAACCTGTAGGTGAGACCATGAGGCAGTTATATATTCTCTATAAATTAGGTCACTATTTGTTAAGACATGTGGCAATAAATATTCTTAAGACAGCACCATGATATCTCATAGGTTTGAGATAATGAGCCCCTTTAGGTGATCTTAAGGACATATAATCATGAAATTTACTGCCTCAATAATTCCTTTAGTAGAATTTGACATATGCTCTTATGAGCTAGAGTATGTCAGTTGATCATATAATAGAAAAATTTGCAACTCAAGAATTGGAGAGGTAATGTTGAGAGGTTAATAGTATATACCTCATTAGATTATAAACACCAGTTTATAGGAAGTCTGCATGCAATAAATAGTTTTTATCTCATTGTAATATACATAAGATATTAAAATGTAATTGAATCTGTAACGCCCAAGTTTCTTTTTAGGAAATTATTATTAATAATAATAATTAAATTAATTAATTAATTATTTAATTTAATAAAATGGAAGAGGGGTGAAAATGTAATTTTACAAATAAATACCTTAGGTATAAATTAGAAATTTTGTTCTTCCTATTCACAGAATTCCAGAGAACGTAAGGTTGAGTCGGATTTTAGGGTTTGAAGAACAGATCTCTATAGGTAAGATTCTAACCCCTAGATTAATATTTTAGATTTATTAGTTAATTTCAAACACATTTCATATTTTTTGGAAAATCCAAATCTAGGTTAGGGTTCGTTTATTTAACTTTTAGATCAAAATGTTTGAAAGATTGCAAGGATAGGTTGATTTATTGATGAAGACAGGAAAATTTCAAAAATTTCAATGGAATAGATAAATAAATAAATCAATTTTAAAATGAAAAAAAAAAAAAAAAAAAAAAACCCGGAAGAAATCTCAATTAAGATTTTCACCTGTGAGACTGTGCAATTTAGGACAATAAAGTGATGTTTTAATCTGTCTGAAATGGAACATCTAGTAATGTGGACTATAAAATAACATGTTCACAATGATTCCAATTGACACCCAATGCAAGCCCTATTTTTCCTGTCAAATCACCCAAAGAAACCACTACTTCCAAGTGGTGGAACCATGTAGAATGAGGTAATTGCAGGGGGTGCAATCCATGTGTGCTGGAAGCATGACTCAAAAAGTACACCAGCCTAAGAAAAAAAAAAAAAAAAAAAAAAAAAACAATAATAAAGCTTGAAATAGCCAAGACATTGTTACTACTTAAATAACTAATGAACTCCAAAGAAACTTCTACATGTAGAAACGTCAACAATAATATATATATATATATATATATATATATATATATATATATATATATATATATATATATATATTATAGAATTTTATAATGAAATAAAATTTCAATTTAATTAAATTAGTATGTGTTATTAGAAACAAATTGGGAATTTATTAATTTATTTAAATAAGGAATAGGTTAATTAAATTATAGATAAATAGTAATAGTTATTTCTCTTATGTTATATTAGGTGAAGAGTAGATTTTCCAGAATTATTTTTCTCCCAAGTTTTCGAGGACTTCTTTTGAGGTAAGGGAAATTAATGCAATTGTTTTTTTTTTTAGAAACAAATTTTTATATACATCATTTGGAAACGTTTTGAATTATTATTCGTTTTATGCATGGATCAAATATGTTTTGCATGAAAAGTATGTTAGAACCTTATATTTTGTTTACAATAGAGAAATGTGGAGATATTATGTTTTGCAAATTTGAATAATTAAAATAAGTGTTTGACTCTGGTTTGTTTGGCCCTTGTTAACAGGATATAATAGTTAACTTTTGACTTCTTGGCCCTTGTCAACGGGATATAATAGTTGACCTTTACATTTCTTGGTGGGGAATGTAATTGATTTGGACCCCAACCTCTAAGGGTTTGGTTAAAGGTTACTAATACTAGTAATGTTTGGTTCCGTCCACCTTAAAGAAACAATTTGAGGTTAGCCACCTATTTAAAAGGTCCCACCTAACTGAACACCATTTGATGTTTGATGACCAGAGTAAATAAATTGTTTGAATGTTTTGATTGAATTTGATATGAAAATATTTAAATCAGAAATGAAAGTGTACAATTAAAAGTTTTGAATGTATTGGCAAAACTGACTCAAAGGTTATGAAAATAATTAGTTATAATATCTCCTATTTTGCAAGTGAACTTGAAATATTTGATCCATGGACTCCATTAATATTCCTTATTGGGCTTTGAGCTCATTCCTATTTGTTTATAACTTTTCAGGTACCCTTAGTTCGGGTGAGAAGTGATGGTTAGGTCGAGGAATGGTCATCATTAGGATATTGCTTAGGATGTTATTTTGGACATTGTTAGCTTATAAGTTTATGTTCATTTGGATTATTTGGTTTTGGAAGCTATTTAGATTTGAACTTACAATTTTTTTTTTTTTAATGATAGTTTGAAGTTGAGATTTGGAGATTATGAAAATTTGTTAGCACTTGATTTGTTTGAGTTTATAATCTATTTGGATAATGGATTTTGGTTGATGGATGCTTAGTTTTAAAGTTAAGTTTTGAAGATTTTAGAAAAAAAAAAAAAAAAATCGCTACTCTGAACAGGTATTTGGTGATTGGTTACTTCCAATTACAATATGATTGTTTGGGTCAAGTTACGCTTTAAGCCTTCAGTATTAAGGTGTGAAATGACCGTCACGCCCTTGGAGTGGGTCTTGGGGCTTGATAGGAACTTGTTTATTTTACCTTTGGGAATAGATGAGTGATGCATTAGTTTAAGTTTCAACTTCATCTAGTTCGATTCCTTTTATTCCTTACAATTCTGATTTGCTTATATGGCTTCTTAGTGACTAATTTAGTTATACATGTTGCTTTATAGGACACCATGCCACCAAGGAGACCTGCATCTTCCCAAAACAGTTAGGCTAATAATGATATACCTCCTCCATCTGAGGCTTTGCCCCCTATGAGAACTGAAGGGCTTTATAGATACTTAGGGACTTTGGCTGGCTTGGTTGAGCGTCAAGCTAGAGCTACTGGAAGTAATGGTCAAGGACAATCCTCATCTGCTAGGGGTAGCTCCTTTGATTACTTTAAGAAGTTGGGTCCCCTTTACTTTTCTAGTACTTCAGATCCAACAGAGATAGAGGCTTGGATTATGAAGATAGAGAAATTCTTTGATGTCATTGATTGTTCTGAGGAGCAAAAAGCCTCTTATGCAGCATTAATGTTGGACAAAGAGGAAGACCATTGGTGGCGTATAACTAAGACGCTTTTGGAGGATCAGGGGCCTATTGTTTGGAGTCAGTTTAGGGAGGCTTTTTATAAGAAGTACTTTCTTGACAATGTTTGATGACAAAAGATGGGAGAGTTTGTCCGTTTGGAACAGAGGAATTTGACTGTGGCCCAGTATGAGGCTAAGTTTACCGAACTATCCTGTTTTGTCCCACAATTGATTGCTATAGAAGAGGAAAAAACATTAAAGTTTCAGGATGGACTGAAACCTTATCTGAAGAATAAGATATCAATTCTAAAGCTTAGTGTTTATTCAGAGGGGATAGACAAAGCCCTTATTGCAGAGAAGGATAATGAAGAGCTTCACCAATATAGGGATAATTAAAAACTATTAAATTACAATTTTTTTATTAAAATTAAAAATATATACTTTAATAATAAATTATTTATATTTAAACTTAAGAATCTAGTATTACTTCAACAAACATAAATTGATAAATAGAAGATATTATAAATGAATATTTTATTTATTAATAAATTAATAATCTTAAAATAATAAACTTATATAACATGTAAATAATATATAAAATCGTATAATTTATTAATTTAAGATATTTAATTTGTTGTTTTTTAAGATATTAATTTATTTGTATTATGACAAATTTATCTTTATCGAAATAATAATATACTCTTAAGCCGTAGTTGTCATATATAGATTTTTTGACAAAATTAGTTAATGAAATTAATTAGAAAAAGTCTACTACAAAATGTAATTTTTAGTAGTTTAATCAAAGTCACAAAAAATATCCAGTAAACATTAATATAGTGGAAAATAAAAAACATATATAATCTCACATGCCTCCACAATGAGAAAACTTATGTGTAACTGGTACTCTCTTCCTTTTTGGATGCTCCTCTCTAACTATAGCAGGTATTGCATGTGACACATGAAGAACATTTGTCTATGATGGAGTTGGAGCTAGAAATAGAGGTGGTGGTGAAGGTAACAATCTAGGTCAACATAGGCCCTGCCTACCCCTTGGAATGATTGGTGGTAAATCTAGCTAAGTAAATGTATTAATCTGCACTGATAGTGGGTTTAAAGAGGTAGGAGGTTGTAATAGAGGTACGTCTAAAGAGGTAAGGGGTTGTACTGATGGTGGGTCTGAAGAGGTAAGAGGTTGTGTTGATGGTGGGTCTAAAGAAGTAGGGGCCTAAACTGAAGATAAGTTTAAAGAAATAGGGGGTTGTATTGATGGTAGGTCTAAAGAGGTAGGGGGTTGCACTAATGATAGGTCTGAACAAGTAGAGTGTTGCACTAATGGTACGTCTGAAAAGATGCGTGACTATACTAATCATGAGGATAAAAAGGTAGGGGGTTGTAATGATGCTGATACTGATAATGTGATAGGCTGACAACTAATATATCTACCTTTCCCTTGAATGTCAACCGACCTCGAACAAGTGGTAGTCGAGCAATTATCGACTGAGCTAGTGACCTACCTCCTCCATGCTCTACATGTGGGATACAATAATCCCCCCGAATAATGCACATAACATTAGTGGTCATACGAATAATATCAACAATACTAGTGCGACAAGCATCACTATCAGAGTCCTCCAATGCATGACCTCCTCAAGATATGATCAATGTCATAGTTTCAAATCTGTCACATAAAATGATATATAATTATTTGTTGGAATAAATATTATACACAATATGTACATAATATTAAAGTGATACAAACCAATAAGTGGGCAAATAAGGCAGTAGCCTGGTACCGCATAGGTCCAAAATCATCCATAGGTGTAATAAAGCGATGTGAAATACGACAATACCATGTCATGTACAGAGCATGGTAGTCTATATGAGGCTCTATAGGCTCTGCAATGACAATGTGGTCCCCCTTAGCCTCCCATAATGCCATGCAGTGCTCATGATACAACCTTCAATCAAATTGAGGTCGACCACATCAATCTATGGAGTGAAGGTCAGAATCTATAAGGGATGTCGAAAGGAATACCTTGTATGAGTCCAAACTATCGCAACACATGCTCAGGATGATGCCACTCAACAATATAAAAAAAAAAATAAGTGGTGACATCGTCCGCCAAATATCATGATCAGCTAAACAAATGTTTGGAAGCAATGCTAATATATCATCTGTGTAAGGCTACCATAATACCTGATATATTAAAATCTTAGTATGTATTTAATAAAGTTTAAATTATAATATTAATATTAATAATCTTGTTAAAGAATACTAATATTTAGCCCAAACCTGATCAGATCGCTGTCTATCAAACTCATCTCTGTATGTGACCAACACATGATGAGGAGTGTCTGTATGAGATAAGGGAACTCTCTTACTCCCTAGTGCATCTGGTGGGAATCTCTCATCTATAGGCACTGGTGCATGGGGAAGTGATCTATTAAGACGACCCACATGTAATTGCTCTCATGACCATAACTAAAAATGAAACAAAATTATAATAAAATGCACATAATTATGACAAAATTAAATAATTAATAAGACTTGTAGTTATACTTGTAATAACTGTAATAGTCTTGAAATAGGTTCTGCACTATCTAAGCTAGCTCGACATAACTCTCGATAAAGATGTGCTAGTGTTGCACTCCCCCAACTATATTGTGCAGTCTCACCAAAATCTCTTAACATGGGTAGAATTGCTAATTGGATGTAGGTTCCCTTCTTATCTAGAAATAATGAACCACCAACTAACAATAAAATATATGCTCTAGCATGGCGCTATAACATGACCTCATGTACAACCCCTAGTGGTAAGTGGGAGAAATGGGTAGTAATAAAACGAACTCTAAGGGATGCTCCACGAATATCAGTTTCTGTCGATCAAACACCCAATAGCTTCTCACAAAGTGCATGTCAATCAATATTTGTAGAACCAGTGACAAGATGACCATGTACACATAATCCAAATAAGATGGCTACATCCTGCAATGCGATGGTCATCGCACCAACTGGCATGTGGAATGTGTGCGTCTCTGGGCGTCATCTCTTTACAAATGCAGTAATCAAAGGCCAATCAACCTTAATATGGCCCACTCGATGAAAGACATAAAATCTTGACTGTATAATGTATGATTGAACACGATCATTCAAAACCCACTCTCGACAAAACCTGTGTCAACAAGTCAAAACATTACCGATATCTGAATCAACACGAATGGTGGATGATCGATGTCGATGCTGAAGAGTAAGCACAGATGTAGCCTCAGGGTCAGAACGAGTAGGAAACAAAGAAGTATCCATGTCTGCATGTACATCAATACATGATATAAGCAAAATATGAATGAATTGACAAGAAACAACAATATCTAACAACATGAATTTCATGATTAAAATTGTAAAAATTTGAGCAGCATTTCCCCTAAATAGTAGAGATTCAAAATTTTTCAATGTAACCTGATATAAGCAAAATATGAATGAATTAACAAAAAACAACAATTTCTAACAACATGAAATTCATGATTAAAATTTTAAAAATTTGAGCAACATCTCCCCTAAACAATAGGGATTCAGTTTTTTTCCATGTAACCTGATATAAGCAAAATATGAATGAATTCACAACATTTTCTAACAATATGAATTTCATTATTAAAATTTTAAAATTTTGAGCAACATCTCCCCTAAATAATAGAGATTAATATTTTTTCCATGTAACCTGATATAAGCAAAATAAGAATGAATTGACAAAAAATAACAATTTCAAACAAACAAATGTCAATAAGATAGTTTCTACATATATCTTAAAACAATTAAGGTCAATACTAGTAAATTAAAAAAAAAATAGTACAATAAGATGTTCATGAAGTACATCAACTCCTCTTATCATTGGTTTCTCTATTAGGACAAGAACATCGATTGTGACCCAATTGCTTGCAAAGTCCACATGTTTGTGGAGTTCTAGTTTCCCTTGCATTCATCTCATTATGCAAACGACTTGATTTTGGTCGACCTTAAGTTAACCGTTTCATTGAGTCCGAAGGTATAATTATCGGTCCATTATATTGAGGCCACTCCAACTCATCAAATATGGGATAAAACAAGGGAGCCCATGTTGATAGGTAAGCACATGTGGTGTAATAACCTTGTACAAATTGTCGAAAATCAATTGCTTAACAATGACAAGCAGCAAGAATGTGCGAACATGGGAATCCTAACAAAAGTGTTTTGTTACATGTGCAAGACCCCGTTTGAAGGGTAACATGATATGTGCGAGGTTTCCTATTACTGTTTCTAATAGAGTGTCTAGTTTTAACATGAAAACATCTCGCCACATGATCATACAAAACAACCTCATGTGAACCTGCCTTAACAACTTGAGCCTTCATCTTGGCTTCAATATATGGAGTGAATTCTTCACTTGAAGCGAGTTGACTAGCATCATGCTCTCGCCTGACTGTGAAGTAACTGTTAACCCGATAGAAAGTTAACTGGACTAAAGCTGTTATTGGTAAGTTGCGAGCACCCTTAAGGATACCAGTAAAAACTTCAAACATGTTAGTTGTCATAATCCCATATCTCCGCCCACCATCATGTGAGAGTGCCCATTTTTCAATAGAAATATGCTCCAACCAATTTCTAGCCTCAGTATTTATCCGACCAATTGTATCCATGTGAGAAATAAAATTTTTAACTTTACTCTCCATAGCAGCCCTACACATGAGATCCTTTAAAGTGTCATCTTTGAACTTTGTGTTGAAGTTACTTGCTAAATGACACATACAAAATCTATAATAAGCATCTAACTCAATCCACCCCGAATATGTTTCATTCATAGCAGCTATAATGCTAGGATGACGATCAGAAATTAGACACAAGCCTTTCCTTTGTGTTACTCCAACTCTAATACATGCCAAAAACCAACTCCAACTATCTGTATTCTCTCCTTCTGTAATGGCAAATGCAAGTGGGAACAATTGGTTATTACCATCACATCTCATAGTAATCAGCAAAGTCCCTTTATATTTTCCATACAAATGTGTCCCATCAATACTAAGAACTAGTCGACAATGAGGAAACCCTTTAATAGATGGAGCGAATGCCCAAAAAACACGTTGGAAAATTTCTTCATTTGGGTTATTTCCATAACTATTTTGGAATACATAATACATCCAAGATTTGACTGCTCCAAAGCAAGGAAGAAGCGAGGCAACTCTGCATAAGACTTGTACCAATCACCAAATAATCAAGTCATCACTTTCCTTTTTGCCTTCATTACTTTTTTATAAGAAATTTGGTAACCAAATTGTTCGACAACAACAGCTTGAATTGCAGCAACTGTAATGGTCATTTCTGTCTTCACCAATGTTTCAATATACTCAGATACAAAGCTAGAATCCAATTGAGAATGATCCTGATTTATACATGGATTGACACATGTATGAGGACCTTTGTACTTTGTGATTCTAAACATACCTGTATCTTTCACCGTCATTGCCCTTAGTCGTCATTGGCACTTTGGTGCTTTTTTACATTTAAGAGCTAACACACTTGCATTTGATCTATAAACAGTAAACTTTTGGTGCGACTTTATGGAAAACATCTTCACAGCATGTTGCAAATCTGATTTTAAGGAAAATATTTGGTCAATTGATAATTCCCCATCAACATTTCCTAAAGTTGGGTTTTTCCACGGAGTCCAATCACTTACAACACAATTAATTGCCTCGTCCATATTTAAAAATTGTTGTGTAGGTGGTATATGATATGAAACGGGTGCAAATGTTGCCTCTAAGTTGTCATTAGAGATATTAACTTGGGTGCCATGTGGGGAGGCAACTGGTGATGTGTTTTCAACCTCACACTCAACCTCAGGATTATTAGACCTATCACCAACTTCAAGGTTCACATATCTTGTGCTTTCACATTCCACAACTTATTGGACCATCACCAAATCAATATTTTCTCTTTCACAACAATTTTCATCATCATTAGGTAAATGAATCTCATCTGTATTGATTGCATCATCTCTATCATCTTCCTCATCTCTTTCATTTTCGTCATCAACATCAGTATGACCTGCCAACAACCATGTCAAATGGTCCATTTCATTACTCAAATGATAATAATTGGGAGCTTGCTTGATGAATAATTGAACTGAAGACATTCCATACTTTGATGGCACCGCTAGCATACCTGCAACTATCCGATCATTCCTGACTACTAATAGTTGAAATTTGTTAATTTCAGTTGGATGTCGACACTTCAAGACTAACTAATAGTGTCTGTCAACACCAATGATATCATATATCATGTTCAACAACACCACAAAGGTCGTATGAATGGGCACATCTATAGGCTCAATCTCTACATTATTTCCAATATATCTCAAATCCGTTTTTGTCCTCAAAATTGTTCCATTCCAATAACATAGCACTTCTACCATGGAATCAGTCATAACTGCCTTCATATAGATAATAACAAATGGTTATTATATAAAAAATAATATTTATTCAAGTAAAAAATAATACTTTACGATCAATGATTCATAAAAGACAAGAATAAACCAAATAAATATTGGAATGTAACAAAGCTTCATGTCTAAATACCAAGTTCAACTCAAATGAAAGCAATTTATAAGCAAATAAGTGAATAAGTAAAGAGCAAGATAATATTATGAATTAATATGATAATATCAATAAATATTTCAAAGTGAAGAACTCATAGAGATGAAGAACTCATGACAACAAATTAACATGTCATTTTATAGTCAAAAAATAAAATAAAATAGCATAAAGTTTAGGTTCAATTTCTTTTATTGATTTTTAAATAAAAAATCATAAGTATGTCTTAGATGGCCTAAATAATGGCAATAAATTGTAGCATTGGTCATAATACTAAACATTAATATAGGCATTAGGACCCTTGTCTAGGGTGATAGTATATTCGAAATAGATAAGAATTATTTCATCATTCCTTAAATACTAGCTTCTACCCAACAGTTTCTCCATTGACGATTTGTACAAACACATGAAAAAAATAATAATAAAAGGCTACTAATGAAGTTCTCCAAGTTCCAATACAATATATCACATCTAAAAAGACTAGTCAACTAACTCTATTCTATAGTTCTTAAAAATTGTTTTTAAGAACAAATTTATGTTTGAGAATTGAAATATGAAATACAATTTGCTCAACTTATTATTCATAAAATTACAACATACTTATATACAATAAAAAAAATTTATAAAATATTTTTAGAAAACTATCGAATGGTAATTCTCTTGTTTGGATGTTGAGAAACTATTGAGCTTACTACTATGTCTATTATTGCGTAATTTGATGTATTTTATTTTATTTTATTTTTTGGTCTAATAAAATGTTTTACATGTGTTTGGGTTACATTTATTTTTCTAATTTGATAATTAGGATGAGATTAACTTTTAATATTTTATTGATAAAATGAAATTAATATTTTTATATTAAAAATTAAATTTTAAAATAAATATATGTTAAATATGTTAATTTTTTTACAACTAAAAACTATTTGTTAAATATATTTTTTAAAATAAATATGTTGAATATGTTATTTTCAAAAAAATTGAGATTTTTTAAAGAACCTTGTAAAAAAAATAATTTTCAATATCTCATAAATAAAAACCATATCCTAAGGTTATTATATTGTTTTATATATGGAACATACAATTAAAAACTTTGTTACCATAATAGAATGAATAATACAATTTACTCCCATAAGTGGAGAATAGCAAGTAGGTAACCTTCAAGCTAACCAAGTTAGTGTGGAATTGGATCTAGTTAGTTGGTGGTAAAGCAAACCTCGGGTGATATGGACTCATCCTTCTATGAAGGATCTGTCCCTTTTATCTTATAGAAGGGATAATGTTGGGAAGCATTTATTGTTTAGTTTCTCACAAACCCATACATGAAGAGATCCAATGAGCAAGAAGTGATGAATGACTTTTTTTTTTCTTACTCTTCTTATTGTGTCTAGGGCCCATCATGTCTCCAAATTTTCATTGTGATCTCAATCCAGCTTCCAAACTGATTCGATACATATTGAAAAACACGACCAATCAAATCACATTAATCTATATATAGATTTTAATGTGTCAAAATAAATATGATTAATATTTTAATTATTAAATATTATTCATGTATTGTGTTGACTTGTCATAAAATTAAATAATATTATTTAAAAAAAACCAAATATTAAGTAAATTAGCAATTGAAAATATGAAAATAAAAATAAATAACAGTATATTTTATAAAGTTTATTTAAAAGTGAAGTATTTAAATATGATATATTTATAAAAATGACTCTACTACACCTTCAAATTTTAATTATTATATTCATTTATTCATTTAAATATCCAAATATATAAATATTTTATAAATTTAATAATGATATTATCAAATTCACAAAAGTTAAAAACTTAACATTAAGCCCCTGAAAAATCAAAAGCCAGTTTAGGATAATAAAAGATATTACAATTATATAGTTATTTTTATTTTTTAATAAGTAATGATAAGTCTTTGATGTAGATGACATAAATTATATTATGAGTAGTGTTAATTTAATAATAATTGACCTGAAAGACCTAAAACCCTCAAACAAACCCTTTCTTTTGCTACTCGATGACTCAATTATAGCTTCAAGCTATCGGGCACTATAATGAGCACCTTCAAGCTAAAAACCAATTAAGACCTAAAAGCATTTTATTACCAACCAAAAATGGAAAAAAAAAAAAAAAAAAAAAAAGTGAATTGATTCATCGAAGAAATCAAGGTTAGGCCATTTAAGTGCGTTGCAAATCCAGATCCAGAACCAAATGCTACAAAATCAAGCCCTGTTTTTCCATGTAGGTTACCCTATATGATGTTTAAGCTAACAAGGTCGAACCTGAAACCAGCCCTCAAGACATTAATCATCACAATATACAACTGTAGGCCCTATGTGAGACACCAAGCTCACATGTATGTTTTGAGTTAGGATGCGTTGGAAAGCAACTTTAAGGAAGGATATAAAATTCATTCTCCCAAAGTCCCAATAGAAAAGGGACAAAAAAACATACTAGAATAAATGCCAGATATTAGAATCACGGATTTGTCCTTTTTCCCTAGAAAATTTCATTTTCCCCATAAATTTTCATTTTCCCCAGAAACTTCAACAAACATCTGCATCTTAAAGGGCTTCATTCTTTGGATGATAACAAACCATTTATGCTAAAATAGCCATGAAGGACGTAAACAAAAGAAAAAACCAAAAGCAATGGGAAAAAATTTTTTTCTAAAAACCGAGATTCCGAGATGGGAAAAAAAATGGGAAAATGCCAAAAACTTTACATAAAACAAGCCAAAAAGAAGATTGGGACCAACCTCAACCTTGATGCTTTGTAGCTCCAACAATGTCTCTCTCACAGTGGCCCACTGGTGGGGCTAGGGTTTTGAATAAAAAAATTACACAAAGAATAGAGCACGGGATAGGAAGTTGGGAAAGTAAACAAAAATAGTATAAAAACTGGGTTTTATGCTTATGTGGATTGATGGGGGTTATTTTGAAAGCCCACTTTTAATATTAAGTTTCTGAAGAAGCCCATTTTGGCCCAAAACTCCTAAAAACGAACCTCCATGGTTTCTTCAAAAAAATTGGTAAGTTTATTTTATTTTTTTATTTTTACATTGATTGTTCTTGATTATTAAACTTGTATGGATTAATTTTCATTTTCATTATTTTAAGGTTTGCATTTACTTGATTTGGATATCGTTTGTAAACTTTGGGTTAAACTTGGGTGATTTAGATATTGTTGCAAACCTTGTTTATTAATTCATATTCATTATTTGAGTTTTATCTTGGCTTGGATTTTAATTATGGGATTTTGGTTTTGCATTTTGACATGAAATATTTAATTTAGGCCTAATTGAATTTATTTTGAGTTGATTGAGCTTGCATATTGGTTATTAAGTTGGAATTATGGACTTGACATATCACATGTTGGATATTTTCATTAGGTTTCATTTATTAATTCAAACCCATTTTTGTTGGTGGGTATGATATTTTGGGTTAATTTTTATTATTTTGGGCTTTGCATATTTCTAAAAATATATTTTGGGCTCATTTTTATTTTGCATAGATCCATTCTACTACTCCTTTTGGTATTCTATTGGTTGAATACAGATTTGTAAGGCATGGAGGGTTGAATTTCATGGAAGAAAAAGAGGCTTAGGAAGGCTGTAAATAAGGCATGAGACACTTAACAAAAAAATGGCATTAAGATCGTTGTAGGTTTGTTTAGGTATACATGTTATTTCCCAACTTCTATTTAGTTTCATTTCTATTGGTTTTTGTAAATATCCTTTTGTATATATCTATTAGTTATATGCAGGGTTCAATATTTGATAGTCTAGAAAAAAATTTTAATAAATAACCAATTCAATAATTATGTTTTAATAAAATAATAGTTCAAAAAATATTCTTTTTAATAAAAAAAATTTATTAATAAAAAATTTTAAAAAATGTTTTGAGAGGAAATTAGAAAAAAAAAAAATTCATAAAAATTCAAAAATAAATGTTTTTAATAAAAATTGTCCAAAATTTTGATTTTTAAATAAAATTGTCCAAAAAGCTAATTTCTAATAAAATCATTCAAAAAAATGATTTTTAAATAAAACTTTCTTTCCCTGATAAGAATGTAATCAAAATTATTTTTTATAAATAGAGGTCTTAAATATTTCTCTAATAAGAGTAGGATGAAAGTCATTTTTGTAAATTGAAGTTGTAGAAATCATTTTCTCAATAAAAATTATTGAAAATATTTTTGTAAACAAAATCAAATTGGAATATTCTTCAGTAAATAAATTTGTAAAAATATTTTTTAAATAACTTATAAAAATCTTCTTTTTTAAATAAAATCCAAAACCTTTTAAATGAGAATTAAATTGAAAAACCTTTTTTAAAATAAATTGGTAATAAAGAGTCTCTTCCAGATAAAATCCAAAAAAAAATATTTTTAATAAAATTGGGTTTTTATACACTTACAAATATCTTTCTTTAAGTTTGTAGAATTTTTAAAAATAAATAAATAAAAATTAAATTGAAATATTTTTGTAAATAAAATTATAAAAATTAATTTCCTAACAAAGATAAATAAAAAACATTTTCCTGTAAATAAAATCATTTTTTAATTGTTTTTAATAAATTATTTTAGCAATAATAAGTGTAAATAACTTTCTTAAAAATTGAATGTAAATAAAATTGAGTTAAATAATTTATTGAAACTTAACAAATAAGTAAATTGAAATCATTAATTTCAAATTATTTTTAATGCAAATAAATTCTTTTTGAAACTTATTAAAAATGTATTGTAATCATTAAAATACTCAAATCATTTTTCATCAATTTAATAAATCAAATTTGTGTAATTATATTATTATTTATGATGTATATTTGTGTGGTCTCTTTCCGTCATTTTCTTGATGTACATTTATATGTCTCATTTTTTGTATCCATGATTAATTAATTAATTATCTTAATTTCCTTCATTTGTTTAATAGAAAACTTTTCTAGGACTTAGATGGGTGCTATCATATGATATCTTTCCGACAAATAACTTGACCCCAAACTTAGATTCGTTTTTTTTTTACTAACATTTCTTTTCCAAAAAAAAAAAAAGTCACATTAGAGTTTTATTTCTTTTTTTTTTTCCCTTTTAAAAATAAATAAAAATAAATGGCAATTCTAATTTTCAAAAAATTCAATTTTTCATAAATAAAAAATGAGTTTTGCCTTCGAATAAAAAAGCATGTAAAAAATTAAAAGCATCTTTTCCATGTTTTCTGGACAAACCCATCTGTGAGCTCTTCATGAGTGGGCGAAATAGTAGTAGTCCATGTCAATGTTCGTTCGGAGGCAGTAAATTTTTCAACGTATGACGTATCCTGTCGTAATTTCACTACCCTCCCATGCTTATGGAAAGGGAAGAAGGACAAAATGGTAACAACCAGCCTATAATCAGCTTCATAAATCCTTAGTTACGAACCTTGGAGAAAGCAAGGCAAAATGCCAAGAAGGCTATGCCAATTCACAAACTAGGATCCGCTTGGTCTTCAACTTTTGCTGAAATCTGTACCATGAAAAAGGAATTAAAAATTAAAGAGGGTGAAGTCTGTTTCTTCCTGAAATAGGAAAGTTGGAAATTTAATTTTCTTCTATTATTTCCACAGGCAGAGAGGTAAAATCAAACTAAGTAATTAAAAAGCTCCTGTAAATTTTTTAGTCTAATCTATTAGATATAACAGTTATGAATGAAACAAGGTTACAATTAAACCACTGCTCCATACATTCAGTTTATTGAGACGCATACGCTTTATTTCACTTAGACTCAACGGGTGTTTGATAAAACTTAATACTTATTACTTAATAACTTAAATCGATTTTTAAGTTAAATTATACTTAAGTTGTAGACTTAAAACTTATTACTTAATTTTTACTTTAAGCACTGCTATTGTTTGATAAAATTAACTTAAAATTTATTTTAAATCATCAAATTAACATATTTATCTTTATAAATTGTAATTAGGACAAAGGGAATTGAGTAACAATAGAGGTCGTAGAGTACCAAAAGAAATCATATAAGTAATTAGGGCAAACAGAAATAAAACGATATAATGAAAATATGAACTCAAAAATAAATTAATTTTTTACTTATTATTTTAAATTGTTTTTTACTTTAAATCATACCATTAAATTATTTTACCAAACATAGTTAATTTACATAAAGACTTAAATTAAATTATTAAATCACCTTAAGGAATTAAGTTAATTTTCCAAATACCCACTTAATACTTAACTTAATGATTTAAGTTGATTTTAAATTAAATTATTCTTGAATCATTAACTTAAAACTTATTACTCATTTTTTACTTCAAATATCAAGATTGTTTGATAAAATTAAATTAAAATTTATTTTAAATTATTGAATTAACATATTTAATCCAGTAGTTGTAATTAATGTTTATTATTAAAAATTAGATTAATATTGATTTTCATTCATCTAAAGTAATAAATCTATTTTTAAACATCCATACTTAAAAATATTATAAATTTATAAGATAACCTAAAATATTTACTAGAATGAGTTATCGATTTAGAGTCATGATTGTTAAATATATTCTCATTAGACTTTGGTAAATAAATAAATAAATAACTATTTTAATTTAATATTTAAAGTTATTTTTAACTTTAAATTGTAACATTAAATTATTTTATCAAACATATATAATCAATTTAATAATTTAAATTAAATTATTAATTCGTTTTAAGTCATTAAGTTAATTTACCAAACACCCTCTTAGTCACCAGCTTCTTCAATGAGATCAACCAATGACTCCAAAAAAATGAAGCAACATTTTTAAAAAAGAAATAAACAAACAATAATATACACTTCATATGTATTTCTTATCCTCTATCAAAACAGGTGGAACAATTGTTAATAAATAAATAAGCTTTCCAATTAATTATTTCTTACACTTTTCGTCTTTTCTTTTCCTTTTTCCCATTTGATATGTAACATCATTCACTAAAAAAATAAAAAATAAAAAATCATTAAAAAAATGGGGACACCCTCAAAGTTGCCAAAAGTACTAATTACATATGGTAAAAAATCATAAAGAAAAGGGAACAAAAGAAAAATAAAGGGAAAGCAGGAATTCAACTCTAGTTCCGACATGTCTTAACCTGTTCTCGGTCCAAATACAGATGCTTCTCATCAGCTTCAACCACCAAACTATGGTTCCCACATTTATTTAAATAAGAGTGTACTTCATAGAAATGTTGGAAGATGCTTGGCCACACATCAATAAAACATGTTCAGAATGACAAGCAACTCTCATTAGTGGCATTAAAATACAAGGGATACAAGCTTAAAGCTGCTGCTTTCTACTATTTCATCAGCATCAGTTTTTTTAGACAACCTAATTACAGACAATGGCAACCACTGAACAAAAATCTAAAGTGCAACTGCAAGAAAGGAACATATCTCTTAATACAATCCCATGAAGAGCACGAAAAATCAACAAAACAAGAAGTATAGCATGTACAGAAAATTAGTTGGTGAAGCAGGAATAATACGTGTATATCCCAGTAGAAAAAAGAAGATAACTTAAAAATAAACAGAGGAAAAAAAAAATGTGAAAGTAGAGACTTAGGCATGGCGTACTAGTTTTATGTCTTCAGTCTCTTTTGTGATTGATCTGAGTCCTCGGCACTGCTTGCATCCCTATGATGTGCAATTATATGATTGCTAGGAGGGGGGTTCTCATCATCCTGGATCAAAATGAAATAAAGAAATAAATAAGAAAGATCCACAAGAGAGGAACTTTTGTTAGCTAACAAAGTCCACAAAACAGCTGTTAAACAAGAAAGCATTTGAAACAAATCAGACAGATCTTTTCAGACCTAAAAAAAAGGCCTGAAAATTTCTCATGCTGGTTGCAGAACATAAGAAAATAAAAAGACAGTTTGAAATGATAAAACCACCATTAGGTGAATCGACATTTTCATTATCTTTCACTGTTTCTGGCAATGAAAAGAAGCATATAAGAAGTGTATCATCCAGAACCATCCTTCTGATATAAAATTCTATTTTTTGTATTGGGATGAGCATTATATGCTTTTAGAGCATCTCCAATGCTTAAAGCTAAAATAGCAATGTCAAAGCTATTTTTTAGCATTCACAATTATTCTCTAATGCAAATGCTAAAATAGAAGTGCCAAATTGAGCACACCACTCCAACACATAATGCTAAATCTAATGCTAGCGTTATTTTGGCATATGAAATGGCAATGACAAAAGTAATGCCAAATTTGGCACAAAAAATGGCATTGCCATTTTAGCACATGATATAGCACCACCCATTGGAGAAACAGCATTGAAGGCAGGTACTACATTTTGAGAATAGCATGCCTTTTCAGCATCCCATTGGAGGATGTTCTTACCTTAGCAATGGAAGTCCCCGACAGCAGTCCTCTATTTGCCCGCTTTCCAAGATCAATCTGTACTGAGATACTGGCCTGTGACAGATCCACACCAGAACTCTGCAGTGCTTGTGTCAGAGTATTTAATAGCCTGTTCACCAAAAAATGCCTCTTAACTTCAGCACTTACCCTAGGAAATCCTTTCAAAGGAAAATGCTGTAAACATATGCCAGTAGGTGCCAGTAAATATAGCTGTCCATTAACAAGAAAGTCTTAAGGCATCTGTTCAGCAAAGCTTTTTGATTGCCTAAAGCTCTTTTGACTATCAAAGAGCTTTACAGTATCTTTAGTCATACACTATGCCCCATTTGGTGCAGCTCTTTGACTGCCCAAAAGCATGTTGTGACTGTTAAAGAGCTTTAAAGCAGGTACACTAAAACATTTTAAAAGTAAAAGTTTGAGGCATAAAGCTCTTTTCAATAAAGTTACCGGTGAGATGCATTTGCAAATAAGAATTTAACAAGTTATAGCTGCCCCAAATAAGCCATCAGGCACTTTAAAGATCTTCAAGGCCTAAAAGCTCTTCTTAGTAAAAGTAGGGGTGAGATGCTTTAGCAAAAGAGCATGAAGAGCTTTATATAAATCAGTTTCAACCAAGCATTTCACTAGAGAAGCTACAGTTGTACCAAAGAGGCCCTAACCTTAAACAAATAATCATGTTGGATCAGCTACCTTTAGTAGTTTCATGTTAGATCAAAGAATATAAGCATTTCAATAAATTTTTACCCGCATAAAAAAGGGAGAAAATTTTAGAAAAAAACTTAGATATGTGAATAAGGAAAAGAAGGGAAGCAAAGAAGTACTAATGAAGAGGGGGAAAAAACAACACCAAATTTAAACATATTTTATCAAGAAGTAACCACCAAAGACCTGAATTGCCCATGGCATCTGCTCGGACATATGTTAGAATCATTGCTGTGAATGTTAGAACATCAATCCCATACTGCCTTCAAATAGGAAATAAGGAGAAACACATTACATGCCATCTAACCCTATTATTACACTCTGGCAAACCAGTGGGGAATGTATGGTTCCGGAGGACCAGAGCAATGAAAGAGATGAAAACTGCTAAAGATTAGTGATTGTGTAACTTTAAAGATAATGAAGGAACACACAAAAAATTGAGCTCTCTGTCACAAAAATTGTATCACTTTCAATTCAGTCCTTTTCCACTTGAGTTGCAAGAACCACCTGACCCCTAGCATTTAAATTTAAATTGCTGTAAATGCGAAAACAAAAGGTACAGCTTGACACAAATTGCATACAGTTTGAACATTTTACTAAACAGATTGCTATATATCTAAGATAAGGGGCTCAAATTAGCCTGTAGAAGATCATTCCTTTTTTTCTCCAATAGGAACTTTTTCTGGTGGTATCACCTGGAATCAAAACTGAAACTTCCCTATCCCCACCCTAATACCTTGTCACCTAAGCCAGGCCTCAAAGGTTAAAAGATAATCAAAATTAATTTTCAAATATTATGTTGAGTTCTTCAATGTTTTTAGAATCAAACCGGTCATTGAACCAAAAAAGTTACTGGTTCACAGTTTAATGGTTGAACTAATGGTTGAACCACAGTCGAATCGATGACATCATAAATATAAAATTTATATATTATATAAAATAAAAATATATATAATTAAATTTTTTAATAATACTTCAGTTAAATCATGAAAGATAAATATAAATGTATTAATATTTTAAATTTTATTAAATACAACATGTATAATATTTAAGTTTGAATATATATATATATATAAGATAAAAATTATAATATTTAATTTTATTTCTATGTCTACTTATTTTATTAATTTAAAATTTTTAAAATGATTATATTAATTAATTTATATTATTCTCATAATTATTATTATATAATTATAATAAAAATAAACGTGATATATACATGTATATGTACAATCTTGGTTGAGCTGCCACATTTCCACTTAAAGGACCTGCACTCAAATCTCTTCCAGCTATTAATATACCTTGGAAGTTGGAACACAGCATGCCTTAAATTGGAAGTTGGAACACAGATCACAAGGCAAGCTTATTAGTGGACTTGACGTCATCAGACTTTTTTCTATGACTGGTTCTTTAGAAACCAGGGGGTTTGTCCAGGTTGACAGTCCAACCGTCAGTTTAAGCGGTTCATGACAAGTCCAATCCATTAGCAGCCTAACTCAGTGAACCGGACCGGAAAGACAGCCGGTCCAGTTTTTAAAACAATGGTTCTCTTTCTCTAGCAATAGCACATATATAATACTGAATCTAGAACTCATGTGAATAGAATGTGCTACCTTAAATCTAGAACTCACCCAACTCTGCCAAAGCTACTAATGGAATGGTATGTGACACAGAGAATTCCTTGTAAATATAGTAACAAAAACCAAAGATTAAAACCAGTTCCATGGTTATTAAGAGGTGAAAGCCAAAATGAATGGATTTATGCAAATGAGTAAGACCTTGAAAAATTGCTGCACAAAATATTTCCAAAGATGAAGATGCATCATAACTAGATTAAGAATATGCACAAAGCAAAACCATCAGCTAGACACATACCCCTGAGAATAAGCACTTGAGATGCTAATTGTGCCTCCTTCTATCATTAGCTCCTCTTTTTTACTAAGTGTCTCACTAGTGATGGGGCAGTCAGCCGATTGTGCATCAGAAACTGGTTCCTGAAGAGGATGCACAAGCCCACCCTCACTTTGGACAGGAGCAGACATGTTTGACTGTAAAGACATGGGCATGACGATTGCCTTGTTAAACTCAGATTGGTGATCCATTGCTTTGCAGGTGGCATCCCTGCTAAGGTCAGATTCTACTGGATTCTGTGCCTTCACAAGCATGGTTGAAGTAATATTGATGTTATTCTCATCAAACTTCCCAGAAAATGCCGAGCCAGGACCAGAACCATTATTTATGGATTGAGGGTGACCAACAAAACTTTGAACACGCCAGTGACTGTTTCTCTGTTTCAAGCAAAAAAAGAGGGCACTGGATAGGTTAGCCTGAGGCGTCTTTCGAAAGGGAAAATGAGCCCCTTTTGTAATGCATTCTCCAAATCTTCTTCACCAACAAAGAAACTAACATAGGACATATGTCATTCCACAATTCAACATGCCATGAGTCACAACCACAGCCTATTCCTCCCAAAATTCATAATTCACATTCACACATACCTAAAAAGGAGTTGGTTTTTGGGAAAATGCAGAAGCAAAAGCCAATTGATCAGCAAGTGAAACCCAAGACAAACCCATGCAAACACAAACAATTAAAAAGAAAAAAAGAACAAGAAGACCCTAAAATGGATTTAGTTTTTGGGAAAATGAAGAAGCAAAAGTGACTTCACCAATGGTTGCAAGTGAAACCCAAAGACAAGTCAATGAAACAACAAAACTAAGAATGGCAAGCATAAAGAAAAATGCTGAATAGAAATATTAAGCTCACATCAGGGAATCAGAATCTGAAAGAACTCTTCTTCAGATCTAATTCCATTTTGATTGCAAATAAAATTCAAGACAACTGAATGAGAACATAATGAAACAATAAATAGATAAGAATTAAGCACAAAGAAAATGCTGAATAGAAATGTTACGGCTGACATCATGGAAATAGGACTTCAATGAACTCTAAGTCAGCAACTCCAAAACAACTTAAGGAATGCCAACATGAAAAAACTCAAAACAATGAGATTATGATGGAAGCATCATATTAAGCTACCGACTTCCTTAAAAGCTTAAGCTGTTATGATATGAGCACACGATGTATACGAGGCTAACAACTTCTCTTACATGCAGCCTCATACCCACATGTGGAGAGACAAATTAGCAGTTATGGATAATAGATAAATAAAAAGGAAAATAAACAGTAGGTGAGACTTGAATTCAAGACATCTAGTTAAGCATAACCTAATACAATGTTAAGCTTACTTAAGCTGTTAGTATATAGGCTCACAGTTTATACCAGAGCAACACCTTAAAATTACAATCTGCCTGAGCATAATAGGATAAATCATCCAAGAAACTGGGGAAAAAATAATCTCTAGATTCCAAATGTTCACCATTTAGCAGATTCTTTTATAAATTATAAAGATCTACACCTTTTACGTTAGATAATTTATATTGATTGTCCCATACCAAACTTAACATTTATAAATGTTTAGAAAATGTATAAAACTATTCATATTACCATGATTAGTATAATGTTTTATTTAATAGCATCTTTATGCAGGGGCTGCTCCTGAAATTCCATCTTAGAATTCCAGGCTTCCCTTAAATTAGTAATATGTAAACCAATTCTTTTGAGGCAACAAAGACTATGTCTTCTGTGTATTCAACACCTAAGAATGGGGCATCCACACAAGCATGCAGGTGGATCCTATGCATTGACAATGTGTAAGGCCAAGTTCTAAAATCCTACCCATGGCATTAACTTTGTGGGCTCTGGAGTCAATCCTTGGTATGACCCTTCATACTTTTGTACCTTTCCCTGTAAATATTGAACATACTCAATAACCTGCACAAGCACATACATCTTCAGCCAAAAAATTTAAAGCATAGAAGAATTCTCAACCAATGGAAAAAATATGTTATATTTTATCCCTAAATAGAATGATGTACCTCGAATAGGAATGATGCTGTATCCCTCTTTTGATCACTATGGGGTATGAGATCTCTCAATATCTGAAATCTGAATTGAAAAAAAAGTTTAACATTCATTGAGTACTGTCTATGACTGCCTCCATAGAAGTTAGAAACAAAGATTGACAACAAATTGAAACATCTAGAGACCTTTCCTATATCCATCCTTGACCTCTTGATCAAGCAATTCATAATACCAAGTACTGTTTATGAAATTCTGAACTTAAATCAGTTTGAAGTTTAACTGCTAGTTGACTTATTATTGTTGCACATTTGTAACATCTAGTTGTCAGATAGTTGTTATACAGGTATTCAACAACAGAAAAAGGATGTACCACACAAAGAAGATACCATGAAAGCTCCATTGGTAGCATTTCTTTTGTCCATTTCTAGTCATATTATTCACACAATGGTTATGTTATAAGAATATGCACAAGAAAGCTATTCACAGGAGATGAACAGTCAACAAGTGAGTGTTCAAATATTGAAGACAGTGATATTAAAGGAGGTAAAGGTTTTAGAGTGTTTTTGTGGAGGGGAGGAAAATTCTGGAGGTAATCCTGGTTGCTAATGAGTGAATTGATTTGCATCTCAAGAATGAAGAGGCTGGACAAGAAAAGATGATTCAAAGTATCGGCTAAGTCGCATCCATGCTGGCCATGGCCATGAGGACGAGTCCAATATGCAAGTTGATAGCATGTGGTGCGGAAATAACTCAGTTTCAACTCAAATATGAATCACTTGACCAACTCATGGACAACTTTACTTATTTTCAAAACAATTATTTTTACCAATCACCTTTTATCATTTTCTTTTCAAGATATACCCATTATTAAAAATTGACATTGGGTGTCGAAATGATTACAGTAAAGTTCTAAAAAAAATTTAATTCTTAACACTAATAAACCAATTCAAATGCATGTTTTCACGCCTATTTAGATAATATTAAATGTGATAGATGTTTTGTTATTAATTTGTTGAGTCCATCTAATTAATTATTTTTCTAAAACTTTTGTTAGTTGTTTTAGAGGTTTTTGAACCTTTTGACTAGCATATTGTTCGTAACACTCCATTCAGGTCCAAGGTAACTCAAATCCTAATGAGTCAGCAACCTATACTGCAACTTTGAACCATGTGTGGAAAAGGTGAAATATCATGCTAATACATTGCCCTACATGTGTTTCGACAGAGATCAATGGGATGGATCAGAAGACGTATCACAACAACCAGATAATAGATTTTTGTAAATGAAGCTCTCTAACAAGCTTTCTTTAGCAGCTCTAGGTATCTGTGGCGGGAGGATCCATTATATCCATTCCAGTGTAGTATCTTTATTGACGTGATCTTCAAACTGAGAGCTAAGGAAATAGAGGGTGGATTCAAGTAGGGTTTTCAGGTGGGGATTAGAGCAGGGAGGGAGAAGTTGTATCTCATTTTCTTCACACAGATGAACTTTTTTACATTACTGGACCAGTTCAGATACCTCATATGTAATTTCTTATGTTTTGAAATGGGTTCAGGAGAAAAGGAAAACTTTGAAAAGAGTATAAAGAGAGGTGGAGGATGTCAATATGATGCAAACTTCTTTGGGATGCAAGGCTGGAGAAATAAGGTGAAGGCATTGTGAATCTTAGAGGAAAGATTTTCCAATCTTAATTTAGAATGCCAAAGATGCTTTAAGTTCCCCTTGGAATTACCATAAGTTAATTTAAGTTGAGAGTCTTTTGTTAAGATTCTAACTTGCTTAACAATTTACCTTTTATCAAGTTTCTATTTCTTTTAGTCTTCTTGTTATATTACGAAAGCATCTATTTCTTTTAATGTCATAAATAATATAGATTTTTCTTAATCTGTTCCTATTTTTGTAAGGGAAGATAATGACTTAGAAAAATTATCCTCTTAGGAAGAGAGTTAAAGAGTTCATATATACCTATGTAGTCTTTCAAAAAATAAAATAAAATAAATGAATTAATAACAGTGTATAGCATCTATTATGCTTCTTTTGAGGTATAAGTACTTTTTTCCTTAGTGAGATTGTTTAGGTACTCTATGTGATTGCCAAGGATTCTCATTTTTCTTTTCTTTCTTTTCCCTTTTTTAAGCTCTCATCCAATTATATGATTTGAAAGCTTCTATAATGCTAGAAATCCAAAGATATCAAATCAACCTCTGTTAGGTGTAAGGAAAACCGTTAGATGAGGGTTGCAAGTATTTTACAGGTCAATTTCTTTACAGTCGGGGGTGGGTGGGTGTGGGGAGGGGTGGTGGCCACAGAGACTTGCGGTGATTGTCCACCTTGGGAGCTTCGTAGGCTTGTCCAAGTTGGTGGTAAGTAAAGATGCCACCACTGTGAAGTACAAGGGAATGTCAAATATAAGGAACCACTAAAATCCAAAGTCTACTGAGAACTTCCATGATAGGGAATTTCAGAAGGATGATTCATTTTCGAAGGCTATTTACAGAGTAGAGATATGGGTAAAAAGGGAGGGGCTGTTCACTCGGAAGCAAACAAAGGCCAGTGAGCTTTCAGTGAAATCCTTGTTTAATTAGAAGCACCGGGAAATTAAAGAGAACTGTACCAAAAAAAAAAACTGACAATCATCTTCTAATACATTGGTTGATGGTCCAAGAATTGTAGTTGATGATTTCATACTTTTTCGATGTGAAGCGGATTATCCTAAAGGGGACAGTGAAATTGTTGGCAAGGAAAACTTAAGCAGAGTAATAGGTTGTATTTGCGGAGGACACCCACCACAACCCTTCTTTGCATTGCTTGAAAAGGGTCTTTTAGGAGGCTCAAACTTGAGCATGGAAGCTTAAGGAGATTGTTCTTTTGTTATGATACATATGGATTGTGGAAGCTATTGTGGATCAAGTGTTGGGGTTGGGTGAAAGTTGTCTTCTTCATGTGCTCTTTCATTGTTGGGTGTAATGTGTATACTTACTGTGTACCTGCTCTTTGGATTTCTTTTTAATATAATTTGAATATATATAAGCACAAAACTAATTACATGAAGATCATAAATGTATTGTCTGTTTAGTCCAAGCTAGTCTTGAAATTAGATGATTTGTCCTTATAGGATTAAGAGGAGAAAAAATAAATAAATCTATGAGATTGAGAGAGCAGTTTTAGAAACTCATAGAGAGGGTTGAGGAAAAAAGTATCAATTTCAGAGTCTAGAATGATTTTGAGATTGAAAAAGAGAAAGAAACTACGATAGAACATTGAAAAAAATGTGCTAGTTTAAAATGTTGAGAATAGGTTTGAAACATTGGGAAATAAGGTGAAAAAAGAATGGAAAATTTGTTAAAAATAAAAAATATTAGAATTTTTAAAAAGAATTATTGGAATATTTTGGTGGGCTCTGACCACAGAAGAGGATTGTGATGGTAAATTTGTTGGTTTCTCAACTTAGTTAACCCCTCAATAATTGAATGAAAGGGTAGGTGGGCAAAGGATAAGTACACAATAGTTGAGGCGTACAAATTCTTGGCCATTTCAAGATCAAACTTCTAGATACTATCATTCAGCAGTTTATATAAGTAATATGATTTTCCCTATCAATCAGGAAAAAGGCTTGGAAAGTTGCCCCACTTTGCATTTTTAGGTCAATTTGGAAGGAAGGGAATAGGAGAGCCTTTAAGGATAGGAAAAGCTTAGATCAAACAATTAAAAGTTCTTTTTTGTATATCAATTGGGATCGGTTAGAGTGTGCATAGGGATAGTGTTACTTCTTTGATAGATTTCATTGATTGGTTAGACTCCCCTTAGGGTGCAATCATTTTTTGTGCATTCTCGCCCCGATTGGTTTTTGTATATGTATACATCGTGTATACCTTTTTTAATACAATACTTCTTTTACCAATCAAAATAAATAAATAAATGATTCCACCTACCTCTCTCTTTGTATTTGATAATTTAATCATGGCAAGTGAATTCTTCCTCTTATCCTCTCAATCTATTTTATTTCTTAGTTTTTTACTTCCATTCTCTTCCTTTCTAGTGACACTTGTATCAAGGTTTCTATAGGAAACGACCAGTTAGCTTTGGCTACCAACATAATCATATGAGAACAGACAATTTCATAAATACACGATAAACTAGTTATTAGAGTGTAAACTTTATGATGTAGCGTATGATCATCATTAATTTCTATTCATCTTTAGTTTTTATTTTAAGTTCATTATCAGTTTCTATTTTAAGTTCATCATTAGTTTCCTTTAGTTTCTATTTTAAGTTCATCATTAGTCAGAAAAAAGGCTTGGAAAGTTTCCCCACTTTGCATTTTTTGGTCTATTTGGAAGGAAAGGAATAGAAGAGCCTTTGAGGATAGGAAAAGCTTAGATCAAACAATTAAAAGTTCTTTTTTGTACGTCTTTTGGGATTGGGTTAGAGTGTACATAGGAGATAGTGTTGCTTCTTTGATAGATTTTGTGGATTGGTTAAGCTCCCCATAAGGTGTGATCGTTTTTTGTGCGTTCTCACCCCTTTTGGTTTTTGTATATGTATACATTGTGTATACCTTTTTTAATACAATACTTCTTTTACCTATCAAAAAAAAAAAAAATGATTTCCCCTACCTCTCTATTTGCATTTGATAAATTAATCACGGCAAGTGAATTCTTCCTCTTCTCCTCTAAATATATTTTATTTCTTAGTTTTTTATTTCCATTCTCTTCCTCTCTAGTGACACTTGTATCAAGATTTCTCAAGGAAAAGGCCAGTTAGCTTTGGCTGCCAACATAATCATATGAGAACAAACAATTTCATAAATACACGATAAACTGGTTATTAGAGTGTAAACTTTATGATGTAGCACATGATCACCATTAGTTTCTATTTTAAGTTCAGCATTAGTAGTTTCTATTTTAAGTTCATCATTAGTTTCCTATTTCAGTTCTAATTTCCTATTTCAGTTATTTCCTTTATTTTTGCATTACAAACATTATTTAAAGGCTTATTATAATTGTTAGAATGAGTTCAATATAATTTTTCAGAATTATTCCTTAATTTTCAGATCCTTTTGTGATTTTTATGTTTGTTCTTGAGTGTTTTTCCATTTCGTTTCGAAACAAACATTCCACTGCACCAATGCACCACTTTATGAACATCCTTGAGATTTATAATACCATTGGCACTAAGTTGACCGCATTACAAGCCCAATATACTAAAAATGAACAAAAGTCATTCAATATACCTCTCATTAATCTTGCTCCTTCGGCGCTGCTCTGTGACGGAATGTTTTGATCGCATGGCATTAGTCTTGTCATGGTTCTTCCCCTCTGTTTTAATAATCAAATCCCAAGTAAGATTTCAGAATGAACATAAAAGTAGTAATCAAATTTAACTCAACTCAGTATTCCATGTGCAATGGTCTAAATTTTCACATAAACCTCCAAAAACAGGGGGGAAATATAGAAATAACACTTTTTTTAACTCAATTCAGTATTCCATATGCAATGGTCTAAATTTTCACATAAACCTCCAAAAACAGGGGGGAAATATAGAAATAACACTCTTTTTTCTACCATCCTTTTACCTTAATAATAAATTGAAAAGATAAGCCAGAAAAGACTTATAGTTGTACCAGACTCAGTTTATCAATCTTTTTAGTAATTATTTCCGGTCCCAAATGCCTAAAATTCTAAACATTTATATCTTTTGAATTCTTGTCGTTTCTCAGCAAAAATAATAATAATAATAATAATAATAATCCCCAAATGCCTAATCTTTTGAATTCTTGTAATTTCTCAGCAAAAATAATAAGCAAGGAACAACTTAGAACAACAACAACAACAAAAACAGAATACCACAAGCAAGGAATAACTTAGAACACGAATTCAAAAGGGTCTCTCCAGTGTAGGAGAATATCATAAGAGGGTGGAGCAATTGTGCACACCTTTCTTGGTGGGAGGACCCTCTTTCTTCATGCTCAACTCTTCTTCTTCCTCTTCCTCTTCCTCTTCCCGGTGACCCTTGTCTTGTTTCATCTAATATCCAGAAAATAAAATAAGATAAAATAGAATATAACTGGCCTTGAATTAAAATAGGAATAGGACAATTCACCAGCACAAGTAAATAGTGTTAATATCTAGACAGAATATAATTTTAAATGACACAGCATGCATGTGCAAACATAAAATAAAAGCAATACTGTAGCTTAAAGTTATTGATGATAAAAAAAAATATGGGTTTTTTTTT
Source organism: Vitis rotundifolia (assembly GCA_030254885.1). Classification (NCBI taxonomy): domain Eukaryota; kingdom Viridiplantae; phylum Streptophyta; class Magnoliopsida; order Vitales; family Vitaceae; genus Vitis; species Vitis rotundifolia. Next base: position 14,379,484 of record CM058151.1, read on the forward strand.
TTTTTTTTTTATCAGTAAATGAAAGTAGTATTGAAAAGCGCCAAAAGGGGCCGTACCAAAGTACACATGATGTATACAACAGTCGCCATAAAGCACCAAAAAAAGGAAGAGAAAATAAAAAACTACTACCTCCATCAAAACGAACCCAACCAATCAATAAAATCAACTATGGACATCGAGCTTTCGCCTATAAACAATTTGGTCCAAGTTAACAAATTATTCAAAAACAAGAATTTCAGCCTATGGATAGAGAGCTCCACATTTTCAAAAGATCTCCTATTCCTCTCTTTCCAAATTGTCCAGAAGAGACATAAGGGTGCTACCCTCCAAACTTTTTTCAGCTTTCTTCCACCAAAGGAGGGCAAAGAAGAATAACCTTAATGAATAGTATAAAGTTTAATATTTGATAATAAATTTAATAACTTAGCTGGGAACATGGGAGAGTGACCTAATTTCAGGAAGGTGGGGACTGAAAAAAATTATGAGGCATTAGTCCCTAGTTAACAACACAGATAGCATCATTTAGTCATTAATAAACTTGATTGGTTTTGTCTAAACATGGACGACAAATATTTCCCAAAGGGAAAAAAATTTGATTTTCATAACTTGTTCTTAATAAGTTGAATCCCATTTATAAGAATATGTTAGAAATGAGTGATTTCACAGGCTAGATACCAAGAAGAGATACGCATGGGAAAGACAAAGGAGGCATACAATAATACATATGTTAACAATGACTCAAAAAATTAAGTTAATCAATAAATAGCATACTTCCTTAAAAAGAAGAAAGAGGAAGAGAGAGGGCTGTCATGCAGTTCCTCAACCAAAATCTGACAAAGAATTTATATAGATGGAATTCAACCTTTAGTTCCATATTGGACCACTTCTCTACACAGATCTCCAAATTCAGAAAACATAAAAATAAAATAAATGAAAAAACATCCTTCATAGAAATCTCTTATTAAAACTGTTAATCTATCTTTTAGTATTCAAATTTTTTCAACTTCTTAACAAACATTCTCTAATTTATTTTTCAATACTGTGATATTGAGTGTATAACATTAATATGAACTTCACCAAGAAACAACGTGCAAACACAAATTATTGCAAGGGCATAAATGTATCATCAAATTAAAATAAAGTACACATAATGATATCTTGTTGCTGTGTAGATGTGTTGTCACCATCACTAATAGTTTTTTTGATAGGCCACCATTTTTTTAATCAGGGATAGGCCACCACAACTAATATGAATTATATGCATACATGAGCCACACATTAGAGGAAGACCAAATTACATAAAATTTGAGGGTACCCTTGATCATTAACAATCTTACACATCATTATAATTCTAGAGAATAAAAGCTTGCTTATGAGATTATATATAAAAAATTCAACATAGAGTTTAACTTAATGTGATAACATTAATATTTTAAGGGAAAACAAGTTTCCTTAAATTGTGTAATGATGATGTCCCTTGGAAATAAATTCAGGCAAATAAATTGATATAAATAAAATGAATACAACATAAACACTGTGATGAGGATGAATCTCCAAGATATACATCAACAAAAGGGAATTAGTATCAGCTGCAATTAAAATATGATTAGTATTACTTGGAAAATTAGGATTGGTATTTGTTGGAGTTAAATTAGGAGTAGCTAATTAGGTTATAGGAGAATTAGAATCAGAGTCATAATAGATTATTAGAATCCTAGTAGACTTTGGATTTCTTAAAGAGATCTATAAATCCAGCTAATTGATGTAAACTAAAGTAATTGACTGATGTTAATAATGTTTATGTTTTCTTTGTAAGTGTTGCAATCCTCGATGGTGAGATTCCATTGATTTTCTTTTAGGTGAGACTCCTAAAAGGCCTTAGTGAAACTCCAAGGTTTCGATCTCTTTTCTCCATATCTTCTTTCTCTATAATTTTATTTTATTTTATTTTTTCTCGACCATAAACTTTATCCCTTGTTCCTCTCCTTAATCATCAGGAGTAAAAACCCTAGCCTAAAATATGATTAGTATTATTTGGAATTAAATTAGGATTGATATTTGTTGTAGTTAAATTAGAAGTAGCTAATTAGGTTATAGGAGAATTAAAATTAAAGTCATAATAGGTCATTAGAATCCTAGTAGACTTTACCTATAAATAAGGCTAATTGACGTAAACCAAAGTAATGGATTGATAATTAATAATATCATGTTTTCTTGCACACTACGTAATTTTCAATTGTGAGACTCCATTGATTTTCTTTTAATTGGGACTCCTAGAAAGCGTTAGTGAGAATCAGGTTTCTATCTCTTCTTCATCGTATCTTCTTACTCTATATTTTTTATTTTATTTTTCTCTACCATAAACTTTATTTCTTGTTCCTGTCCTTAAACCCTAAAAAAAAAAAACCCTAACCCACCTATTTGATCGTAGGCAACCATCTTAAGGTTGTCCTACATCACACTGGTTTATTATTGCAATTGGGACATTTGTTATACCTAGTAAAAGGTTTTCAAGCTTGTAGGACAACATGAATAACTAAGGAGTCATAAATATTTTTTTCTATCTTTAAATATAGAAAACACAAATTATTTTTCTATTCGATTCATAGAAAATGATTAAAAAAAAAAGTTTGTTACCTATCATCAAAAATAAATAAATGATTTCAATTTTTGTAAACAAGAAGAATAGGGCAACCAATTTTCTCTAGTTTTTAAAGAAAGACAAAAAACAAAATAAAACAAAGGCAAAACAAAAAAAAAACATCTAGTGATTACAAAAACATATGTTTCATTATCAACCTCAAATAGAAAAAATGTCTACTTCTATTATTAACCTCGAATAGGAAAAAAAAAGGTCCACAAAATTAGGAAATATAGCATAACACAATAATGTTTCAAGTCTCAATTTTTATGGTTGTTGAGTCACTGTTCCTCAAGTAGAAAAATATGTCAAAACAAGAGGCATTCATTAATATGGCTTTAAAAGTACATGCAAAGGATGAAGAATCCTTACCAAAATTTGAAAACTCTTATCAAAACAAGCGGTCGAGAAACTTTCTCCAATATACTAAGGAGAAGCATACATCATTAGAGAGCCATAAGAAACTTCAAAATAAAAGCATCTCCTTCCTTTGTTATCCTACCCCTTAGGTCTACATAACACTTTCCAATCAAGTTGAATAACATTAAGAGGAGCACTCTTAAAAGTTGTAGCGGTAGAAATCCAAGAGGAGGAATAGAAATAAATTAGGTCATATATTATCTTCTTTCCCATCACACAATCTAAATCAATGTAAGGCAAGCAATTTGTCATAGAGCTTTGCCTCTAAGAGTACTCTCCAAACCTCTAAAGGAGATGATCATCATATCACTTATACTTCTAAAAGGAACCCAATCTAGCATAGCTAGTCTAAACAATCTATATCAAAACCTCAAAGTCATCAAACAATGTAAAAAAAGGTGATAAATTGATTTTGCACTTCCCATGCACATGTTGCAATGAACGAGACTAAGGGCTTTGAAAGGTCTTCTCACCTAAAGCAAATCAGTTGTGTTGACCTTCTTATTGGCCACTATCCATCAAAATTCTTGACCTTTGATAAGACTTTAAAATTTCATATAAATTTTGCTAGAGAGAAAGGAACTGGAGTTGGTTGCTTAGCTAGAGTTAGGAAGAAAGATTATACCATAAATAAGCTTGAAGATGATACTAACCAGATTCTTACATTTGGGAAGAACGGTTAGAAGTTAACACAAGAAAAAGATGACATGAGTCTTTCAAGATCCTCCACCTCCAAGCCAATAAGGTTTTGACGAAAATTAAAGTTCAAAGAATATGGGCAAGAGACACAAAGAATAGATGAGATTCAAGAACTTTTTATTATGACAACTCTAAATAGATTTGGAAATTGAGAGCTAAGAGGTTGATTCCCCCACCATAAGTATTCCCAAAAATGAATCTATGTCTTATCTCCCACATAAAACCGAGTACGACCAGAGAAATCCTAAAAAACCTATGCAATGGTTTTCCAAGGGCAACAATGCAACCACCTAACTAAAATATTAGTGTCCCAACCATTGGGATGTGTCCCATAAATGCTCAATATGAAATTGTGCCAAAGAGCAATACTTTCTCTAGCAATCCTCCAAAGCCACTTTCCTAGAAGGGCTCTATTCTTCCAAGAACTCCTCCTGAAACCTTAATTTCCTTCCTTCTTTGGCTTTCACACTTAATCCCATCTAATAACATGATCTCTCTTACCCTCTCTAAACCTTGACCAAGGAAAGTCCCTTTGCATTTTCTCAATCCTAATTGCTACTAATGTTAGGGCCTTATATATAAGAGAGAAAGTAACTAAGGATGTGAGATAAACAAATTGAAAATTACAGTCATTCTTCCTCTGAAGGACATACAAGCCTTTTCTAGCCATCCGATCTCTAAGAAATTCTATAAATTATAGGTCCCAAAATACACTTGCCTCAAGGTTTCCCCTAGTGGAAGACCTAGTACGTCAATGGCCACTCAAAAACTTCTACATTCTAGCATCGATGTCAATGTAGTGATTTGTTCCAACCTCATGTTATTTCCTAATAGAATTTTTCTTATCTAAATTTATCTTAAGCCTTGAAATATGTGCTAAAACCATTAGGAAGAGCTTATGCCTGTGCAAATCTTCAATGCAGGCCTTTGAAAAAAAAAAAAAAAAAAAAGATGGTATCAATTGTGATCAGCAAGTGTGAAACCTAGTTCTACTCCTCCCCACTAGGAAGCCTTCCAAAATACCACTCTCCTCTACTCTCAATAGCATCCTACTTAAGACGTCGTTTGCTATTGTGAAAAGGAATATGGAAGAAGATCTCCTTACCTTAAACCTCCGGTTACTTTAAACCATCATCTAGCACTTTCATTTACCAAGGCTGCAAACTTTGTCGAAGACATGGAGCCCCTCATCCAAGTCTTCCATCTTTTGTTGAATCTCTTCCTTTCTAGAGTATGATCTAAAAAGCCTCAATTCACATGATCATAGGTCTTTTCAAAATCAATCTTAAAGGCTACTCCTTCCTCTCTTGATTATTCTTTTTCATCCACCATTTCATTAGCTATCAATACCACATCTAAAATTCCCTCCCACAAAGTTCCTTGTGAGATATGAATGGTTTCATGAAGGACTTTTGGATACAACCCATTAAAACTTTAGCTACCATCTTATACAAGCATGTGACTAAGCTAATAGGCCTAAAATCTATAATTTTGTTGGTGTGACTTTTTTTGGCAAAAGCGCCATGAAAATGGCATCAATGCTTTGGCTTATTATCCCTCTATTTCAAAACTCCATAAACACACTTATAAATCCTTCTTTACCACATCCTAAGACTCCTAAAACAAGTTATTGTGAAACCATTGGGCCCTTGAAACCCTTTCCTTGTCCAATTGCAAGACAACTTTACAAACCTCCTTTTCAGTAAAGGAACCATCCAAATTATTAGCATTCTCTTTTGTAATGGGAGACCCATCCAACCTTCTAACCTCCAAGAATCTTAAGGGGGTTTGGTATATAACTTTTCAAAAAAACTCACAATCTCCTCTAAGATGTTCTTAGTACTAGCTAAATTTATCCCTTCTTTATTCACCAAAGACTTGATGAGCTTCCTGTTTCTCCTTTTGTTAGCCACCTTATGGAAAAACTTAAAGTTGCAATCCCTTTCTTTTACCCATCTAACCCTAGCCATTTACCTCCAATGCATCTCTTCCCTTAACAACAAATCCTTCATTCCCCTTTCCTTATGGCCTTGAGAGTTAAAAGCTTAGGAGACAAATTCCCTTCTTGTTCATGAGCATCAATGATAACTAAGTCTTTGAGAATATTCCTTTTAGTCTCCTTTAAGTCTCCAAAAGAGACCTTATTCCACTCTTCCAACTTTGATTTGACATAGTGCAGTCTTTTCGTGAATCAATAACCTTTCCACTCACCCTTCAACCAAAAACTCTTTCCACCATAAGCTAAATTTTTCCTTGAAATCTAGAGGAAACAGCCACATGCTATCAAACCAAAATGGAGTCGGTCCCCACTTGAATGGATTGGTATCTTGGACAATCAACCAATGGTCAGAGGCAAACCTAGCTAATGCTTCATGGAGACCATGGGGAAAACTTTGCTCCCATTCATTTGAAATAAAAATCTATCCAATCTCTTGCAAATCATGGGATTCTTGCAAATTGCATCATGTAAATAAAGCATTCCTAAGATAGGGATTGACTAACTCAACTTTAATGAATTCATCAAAGTCTCTTATGCTAGGGGTTAATCTAGAGTCACCCATCTTCTCCAATATTCTCCTAACAATTTAAAAGTCCCACACCCCCCCCCCCCCCCCCCCCCCCCCCAAACACCTAAAAAAACCTTTCTAAGAGTAACATCATTAGGACCATTCATAAAGGTAATCCAAAAGACCCCTTCTCCATCTAAAACTAAGAAAGATCCTAACAGGACTTCTAAACATGTGTATATACTTGAATCTCATATTATTAAACCCCCTCTCAAAGCCCCGCAGGCCAAAAGAGTAGCCCAATATTTATTCCTGGCTATCAACAAACTTGCAACAAACTTTCTATCACACTCTTCTCTCTTTGTTTCCTAAAGCATCACCATGTCTAGAGAGTCATGGCAAAGCAATTTCTTAATTACCCTTCTTTTTCTATCTACACCTTAAACCTCGAATATTCTAACTTATAATGCTCATACCACCACTTAGAAGCCCATCTACCTTTCAAAGAATCAAACTCTCTCCTAAGCACCATTATCTAAGACCACTGGTCCACACTTCGTCCTAAAGTGCACCTTATCCTTAGGCTTTACACTACTATGCCCTAGGGGACTACCATTTTCACTATACTTGACAAGCTTAACATTCATAGTGGCCAAAATAGAACTCAAAATTCCTATTTTGCAAGGGTGAGGCTTTCAATGTGAAAACCTTCTAAGGAGAAGTAACAAAGGTGTCATGTTTGTTCTTCCTCAAGGCAAAGAGACTCCATGGTGACACTAAGCGGTGATCTAAGGGATGTGAAACTGAAAGGGAGAGTTACACCCTTAAACACCTAGTTTAAAGGAACTACAGGATACTCTAGTTTAACATATTAGGCACTACCAATGCTAGGAATCAGATATCACAATTAAGTTTGAGTGACATTTATATCAATAGTGCCATAAAACATGCTTTCTCATTTCTGCCACATTTTTGCTACTATATTGTACATGAATGTCTTCACTTTGATACTTCTCAAACATAGTATATCTACTAACATGCATTTTTATGATCAAACAACAAGCAATAATAGTGTGGCAAATGAAAACTAGCTAAAGGCATTTTTTATAGAATTGTAAAACATGCCTTTAACACTCCAAACTGCTGCTCAACAACATTCCTCAATGATGGGTGCCTATAGTTGATAACCACATCAAAGCCTTGAGAGTGATGCCCTCTCCCCTTATAATCACATGCATGATACTCTAATCATGATACTAACTGGAAAGCTTATAAAAACTTTTAAAAATTAAATAAATATTAAAAGTAAAAAAAAAAAAAAAATCACATGCATGATACTCTTATCATGATAGTAATTGGAAAGCTTATAAAAAAAATTTCAAAAAATTAAAATTTAAAATTTTTAAAAATAAAAAATAAAATTCTTAGTGAGCTTTATGTAGACAACATCAAAATCATACTTTCATGTTACATATAGTCAAGAACGCAACCAAAATTTCAATAAAGCAAACAGCCACCAAAGCCTGTAAAAAAGCACAACAATATAAATATAAAAAAAAAGTTAAAATTCCTATGGTTCCATAAGTTAGAGTGTTTGTTGAATTACTGTGAGTCAAGAGGGGCACGGGGGGGATCAGACTGCTTTAGATGAAGCTTCGAATCCTGTCATGGAATGTAAAAGGGGCAAATGATAGTGATAAGAGGAAATTGATAAAGGTCATTATTAAATCTTAGAAGGTGGATTTAGTGTACCTACAAGAAACTAAAATTCAAGAGATAACCAATGGGATTGTGCGGAGTCTCGGAGTAGGAAGATGTTTAGAATGGGGGGCTGTGAATTCAAGGGGAATGGCAAGGGGGGTTGTGGTGTTTTGGGACAATAGGGTGTTACAGCTGGTGGAGTTAGAGGTGGGCAACATTTCAATCTCTTGTCGTTTCAAGAATTGTGAGGACGGTTTCTGCTGAAGTTTTACAAGGGTTTATGGACCCACACTGAAAATGGAATGGGAAGGTTTTTGAAGTGAGCTAGGGGCTATAAGAGGATTGTGGAGTCATCCTTGGTGTTTGGCAAGAGATTTCAACATGACTAGATTCCCTTTAAAGCGTAGTAGTGGAGGCAGATTGTCTTCAGCCATGAGGAGATTTTCAGAGGTGGTTGAGGACTTAGAATTGAGGGATTTGCCCCTTTAAGGAGGGTCTTTTCACTTGGAGCGACAGCTTAAATAATCAATCTAAGTCGAGAATTGATCATTTCCTTATTTCTGAAGATTGGGAAGTTCATTTTCTGGGAGCCGTTCAAACTGTTCTTACTAGGCCGGTGTCAAACCACTTTCCAATTCTTCTGGATGGGGGAGGCCTGAGGAGAGGTCCCACTCCCTTTAGATTTGAAAATATGTGGTTGAAGGAGGGCTTTAAGATTGTGTTGAGAAAGTGGTGTCAGGGGATTCATGTCAGTGGGTTGGCTAGCTTCATCCTGGCTGAAAAGTTGAAGGCCTTGAAATTGATTCTAAGAAGTTGGAACAAAGAGGGTTGAAGTTCAGAAGGAGCTTGCATTGAATCTGGTGGACTTTTAGGATAAGGAGAAGAGTGCACGCCTGCTATCTCTAGAACAAGAGGAATCTAGGAAGGAAGCTAAAGAGACTTATAAAAGTGGGCTCTTTTAGAAGAAGCGTCTTGGAGACAAAAATCAAGAGAAATTTGGATGAAGGAGGGGGATAGAAACACAAGGTTCTTTCATCAAATGGTCGATGCTCGTAGAAGGAAGAACTAGATGGCTAGAGTCAAAATCAATGGGATGTGGTTCACTAAGGACAGTGAAATAAAAGAGGAAGTGAGCAAAGCTTTCTAGCTTCTGCTCTCAGCTCTTTGTGGTTGGAAGCCCAGCATAAATGGGTTGAGTTTTATGAGACTAGACGGGATTGAAGTGGAAAGGCTGGAGAAGCCTTTTACAGAGGAGGAGGTCTTTGGCGCATTGTCAGGGTTAATCAGGGATAAAGCTCCAAGCCCAGATGGGTTCTCCATGGCCTCCTAGCAGTTTTCGTGGGCTTTGTGATGGTTGAGGTGATGAATTTCTTCAAGGAATTTCATGATTCTAGTTGCTTTGTGCAAAGTCTAAATGCAACATTTTTAGTGTTAATCCCGAAGAAAGGGGGGCAGAGGACTTGAAGGATTTCAAGCCAATCAGCTTAGTGGGGGTGGGCTGTACAAGTGGTTGGCCAAGGTGTTGGCTAATAGATTAAAAAGGGTGTTAGCTAAGGTGATTTCAAAGGCCCAAAATGTGTTTGTAGGGTAGGCAAATTATGGATGCAATGACTATTGCTAATGAAGCCATAGACTCGATCTTGAAAAGAGTGGTGATTCTATGCAAACTAGACATTGAGAAATCCTATGATCATATGGAGTCGTCTTTTCTCATGGTGTGAATGGAAAAGATGGGGTTTAGGGGAGAAGTGGCTAAGGTGGATTAAGTGATGTTTATCTACAGCCAGGTTTTCTATTTTGGTAAATGGAACTCCTTTCGAGTTTTTTCAGAGCTCTAAGGGTTTAAGACAAGGAGATCTCCTTTCCTCTTATTTGTTTGTGATAGGAACGAAAGCCCTTAGTTGTCTTTTAAAGAGAATAGTCTGTGGAAGCTTTTCATCACCACATAAGGTGCGGGGAAGAGGGGGTGAAGGGGTTCAGGTCTCCCACCTATTGTTTTTTGATGATACTTTGATTTTTTGTGAGGTGCGGGAGGAGCAATTCACGTTTTTGCAATGGTTGTTAATGTGGTTTGAGGCAATCTCTGGGTTGAGAGTTAATTTGGATAAAAGTAAACTGATCCCGGTTGGAAGGGTGGAGAATGTGGAAGAGTTGGATTTCGAGCTTTGTTGTGACTTGTCAGCTGGGAAGGCTATCATCCATTTACTTGGGGATGCCGCTAGGTGCTCCATTTAAATTTGCAGCTGCTTGGGATGGAATTGAAGAGAGATTCCACAAGAGATTGGCTATGTGGAAAAGGCAACATATCTCTAAGGGGTGCAAAATCACCTTGATTCAAAGCACTTTGTCCAGCCTTCCTATATATTTCATATCTATTCTTCAATTGCCAAGGGCGGTTAAAATGAGATTAGAGCAGATACAGAGGAATTTTCTATAGGGTGGTGGGGCTCTCGAATGAAGACCTCACTTAGTAAGGTGAACAACCGTTTGTCTAAATAAAAGAAAAGGAGGGTTGGGGGTTAAAAGTCTTGCGACACTCAATAAGGCTCTCCTTGGAAAATGGAGTTGGCGCTTTGCAAATGAAAGAGAGGCTTTTTGGAACCAAGTGATTAGGGGGAAATATGGGGAGGAAAGAGGTGGGTGGAGCTCTTGCGAGGCTAGGGAGGGGTATGGAGTTGGGCTATGGAAAGCAATTAGAAAGTTAGGGCACCTTGTGAGCTCTAGACTTGCCTTTGTGGTGGGTGGTGGTTAGAGGGTGAGTTTTTAGAAGGATAAGTGGTGTGGAACTACTCCTTTGTGTGAATCTTTTCCCTCTTTATTTGCCCTAGCAACATCCAAAGAGGCTTGGGTGAGTGATGTTTGGACTATTTTAGCAAGCGGGGAAAAGGAGGGAAGTTGGAGCCCTCGTTTCTTTAGGTCTTTCAATGATTGGGAGATGGATGAGGTGGAAAGGTTGTTGTTTTGTTTGGGTGGGAAGAAGGTGAATTTGGATTCGGAGGATAGGGTGAGGTGGTTGGAATCGAAGGATGGCAATTCCTCAGTAAAGTCCCTTTACAAAGCCTTAGAGTTTGATTCATCAGTTTCTTTCCTATGGAAGATTATTTGGAACTCTTGTGTGTAGCCTAAAAATAAGCTTCTTTGCTTGGGAAGCATCATGGGAAAAAATTCTAACTTTGGAGTAAATTCAAAAGAGGGGATGGGTTTTAGCAAATAGATGTTATTTTTGCCAAGTGTATGAGGAGTCCATTGACCATCTTCTTCTCAATTGCGAAAAGACAAGGGAAGTGTGGATGTTGCTCTTTTCTTTGTTTGGAGTGTCTTGGGTATTTCCCTCTTCGGTAAGAAACCCTCTTGGGGTGGAACGACTCTTTTGTGGGTAAAAAGCGTAAGGTTGTTTGGCAAGCAAGCCTGTTATGTTTGTTGTGGTCAATTTGGAAGGCAAGGAATAGGATTGCCTTTGAAGATAGTGTGTCATCCATTCAAAGGTTGAAAACTTCTTTTGTGTATTTACTTTGGTCGAAGACCAAATTGTTTATAAAAAATGGTCTTTTGACCTTAATAGATTTTATTGATTAGATGGGTACTCGATGAGGGAGGGGTTGTTTTTTGTATATCTCGTTGGACCTTTTTGTTTCAGCTGTAAGGGAGAGTGTCTCTATCTTATACATCTTTAGGTCGCTATTTTAGCACCTCATCGCAATACAATACTTTTACTTATTTATCAAAAAAAAAATAATCCTCTTGGATGCACTTACAGCAAACTTTGGTCAACAAAATTGAAGTCAAAATTAGTAGCCCATCATAAGCATGTGAACAAGAAATGAGATATATTATCTAGAGAGGGAGCCCCAAAAGCTTAGCAAAAATTCATAGTTATCCCATCAATACAAATTTTCACTTAAATAGAAGTATCTAGGTTTCAACAACTAAATTAAGGAGAAGATGACGGAAACAAGCTATGAATGTTAAGCCATAAGACCTTATCTGAAAGAAAAACACAACCAACTCAATTAACAGTTTTGGGGAGAAGTGGACTAGTTGGATAAATTGGTGTATTTCCACTGCAACGTTTTCTGTATTGAGTAATGGCACTCCATCGGGATTCTTCAACAACTCAAGGAGTCTACGTCAAGGAGATCCTCCTTCGCCCTACTTATTTGTGATCGAGATGGAGGCTCTTAGTAGGCTCGTCTTTAGATCAATGAAGGGAGAGTATTTATCAGGTTGTAGGATAAAGGGAAGAAGTGGTGATAGGGTTCTTGTTGCTCATTTGTTGTTCGTTGACGATACGCTGGTTTTTTGCAAGGCTTCCCAAGATCAGATGGCTTGTTTAAGTTAGTTGTAGATGTGATTTGAAGTCATCTCAGGATTGAGAATCAATTTAGATAAGAGTGAAATTTTGCCAGTAGGGAGAGTAGAGAATCTGGAGGCTTTGGCTCTCGAGTTTGGTTGTAAGGTGGTGGTGCTCTCATCTACTTACATGGGGCTTCCCTTGGATGCGCAGCACAAATCTATAGTAGTTTGGGATGGGGTGGAGGAAAGATTTCAAAAAAGGCTTGCTATGTGGAAGAGGTAATTTATCTCTAAAGGAGGGAGAATCACTCTGATTTGGAGTACTTTGTCTAGCATGCTCATTTACTTCATGTCTTTATTGCGTATTCTAAGAGTGGTTAGATTGAGATTATAGCAAATTCAAATGGATTTTTTCTGGGGTGGGGGAGCTTTGGAGAAGAAGCCTCATCTTGTAAAGTGGGCTACTGTCTGTTCGGGCAAAAGGAAGGGTGGTTTGGGAGTTAAATGTCTTTCTACTCTCAATAGGGCCCTTTTGTATAAGTGGAACTAGCGCTTTGCGACTGAAAGGGAGACTCTTTGGAAGCAAGTTATTAATAGGAAGTTTGAGGAGGACAAAGGGGGGTGGTGTACCTGGGAAGTGAGGGAGAGGTTTGGTGTGGGATTGTGGAAGGAAATCGGGAAGGAAGGGTCTCTATTGCAAAACAAAATTGTATTCTCTATGGGGGGTGGTAGAAAAGTGAGATTTTGAAAAGACAAATGGCACGGGAACAATGCTCTTTGTGATTCTTTCCCCTCTTTGTATGCCTTAGCGGCTTCTAAAAAGGCTTGGTTAGTGGAATTGTGGGACTCAACGGGCGAGGAAGGGGGTTGGAGTCCTAGGTTCTCTAGGCCCTTCAATGATTGGGAGGTGGACGAGGTGGAGAGGTTACTTGTGACAATACAAGGAAGGAGGCTTAATTTTAATTTGGAAGATAGGGTGTTATGGAAAGAGACTAAGGACAGGATTTTTTATGTTAAATCTCTTTATAGTGCTCTAGATTCTAGAAGTGCAGTTTAGTTTCCAAATATCATCATTTGGAGCTCTTGTGTTCCTACTAAAGTGGGTTTTTTGTTTGGAAAGCCCCTTGGGGTAAGGTGTTAATCTCAAATCAACTAAAAAAGAGGGGATGGTCCTTAGCTAATTGATACTTCCTTTGTCGCGTAGAAGAAGAGTCTATTGATCATATTCTAATTCATTGCACCAAGGCAAGAGTTTTATGAGAGTTATTGTTTGCTCTTTTTAGAGTGATGTGGATCCTTCCATATTCTGTTAGAGATGCCCTTCTTGGTTGGCATGGTACCTTCATGGGCAAGAAGCATAGTAAGGTGAGGATGGCAGCCCCCTTATGTCTTTTTTAGGCAATTTGGAAGGAAAGAAATAGAATTGCTTTTGAAAATGAGGAGCTTTCGGCTCATAAGATGAAAAATTCTTTTGAATGTAATTTTTGGTCTTGGACTAAGTTGGTTATAGATAAAGGAACTTTATCTTTAATCAGCTTTTTTTAATGGTTGGGTTCTAGATAAGGGCTAGTGAATTTTTTGTATCCCCTCTTCTTTTTATTCTTGCCTTTTGGCACCTCTTGTATACTCCCTGTATGCTTTGGGTCAACCTTCAAGCGCCCTTTTCTCTCTTCATATATATATATATATATATATATATATATATATATATATATATATATATATATCATTTTTCTGTGCATTTACTTATCAAAAAAAAAAAAAAAAAAAAAAACCAGTTCCAACAGGCAAAAGAGATGAAAATTTTGAATTAATGGAAAGACATCAAAGCTACAGAAGCATTAATAAAATAAAGCACATATACAAAATTGGAACCACCAGAAATGTCATTTTTGCTGCCACCTTCAACTACAAATGAATGAAGAAAAATAACATAAATTTCTACACCACCTCTGCACCAAGCTTAATCATAATCCCGAGCATTATTAAGAACATTAGAATAAGCCTTTTTATAATTAAAAGTGGAGTATCAGCTAGAACCAGAAATCTGGTTAATACAATCTAATCAAAATGCACCCAAAGATCAATTACCATTGAGTGATGCAGTGGCTTCCAGAAAAGCCTATTGCATTATACTTAAAGCACAAAAATCACTCATCATATTTTACAATGGCCCTCAAATTCATTAGCAATCAATTTTCAATAATAGAAACTTCCCCAACTTCTTGATTGCTTAAACAAGTCATTCCTTGCAGTAATTTCTGTTTCCTGTCATGACAAATGCTTCAAGTTTCCCCTCAAGTGTAGCTCACCGTTAATGCCCTCTAACAATGAACTAGAGGTGCTGAGTGTCAGCTTCCCTAATAATTAAATTATATAGGGTAGAGCCACAAGCTCATTATTACCCAAAGTTTGCTTCAAACAGTCACAGCAATTGCCCCATTCTCAGGATGGATTCCCCATTATCAATAAATAAATAAATTCTCCAACTTATCATAGCTCCCATTATGTTTAGCACAAATAGGAAAATAGCCCAATTAACATAGGAATACCCTAAGAGGATTCAAGCTGCACCTGCCAACCTTATTAGACAAACAAAACTACAAAACAGGACCTAACAAGAGCCAATGACAAAGAATATACTGGTTTACTTGATTGGCAACCTAGCAAGTGTTTTTTTTACCTGGCCAAACAAATGAATATATTTTCTGGATGTGTAATTCTATTCTCATTTGCAAGACAACACAATTTCTAGAATGGAAAATTAGGTACTTGTTCATGGGCAGTGGGCACCCAACAAAAAGATCCTCCCTGAATTCTCACCACCTGGGTTTCCAAGTAGCACCAGAAATCATACGCGAATCGCTATATTGAATCGAAATTTAAGCAACAAGAGAGAAAATTACAAACTTATTGCAATGCAATTACTTGAAATAAATGAAATTTAATGAGTATCTCGACAAAATTGAACATTAAAAAGTAAAATCAGAAGTAAAACACACATGTATTCTGACCCAATTTCATGGATTCTCGAAACAGAACTATTAAAAAAAACCCAGATCTGAGAGTTCCAAAAAATTCGAAACCAAGATTTTCCAAAATAAATCCCAAAAAATTCCAAACGGACAGAATTCCACCACAAGATGAACTTAAAAAGATAAAAAACAAAAACAAAAAAAAAAAGGAAAACGAAAATCAAAACACAGAGAGATCCAAGGGTTTGAAGTAATTGAGGGGATGACACTGAGGATATGAAGGACAAACCTGATTAACGGGGGCGGAAGACGATGGTCCTAGAGAGCGCTTTCTGCTGCCTTGTATCCTTCTTCACTAACTCCTCACTCTCTTTACTTTCCCACTCTTCATCCTTCTCATCCGATGTCTTCCTTTCTGTCGCAACTCGCAAGGGAGCAGTGCCTAACCTCCACAGTTTTCTGTCATTTTAACCTGTCATCACCTACCATTAATTTCCAATTGTCCACTTTCTTTTTCTTTTCTTTTTTTCTTTTTTTTTCCCTTTCTACACCAAATTATTTTCTTTTATTATTGAGAAAATTTTACAAAAATTAATTAAAAAAAATGGTATCAAAATTAATTTTTTTAATAACGGTTTCAAGCTTTTATTTTTATAAACACAAAATAACAATTTAAAATAAAATAAAGCAGTATCTTGCTTACACCTAAACACATCCCATGATTGTTTACTTAAAAAAAGAATAATTATGAAGTAAAAAAAGTATTTATATGTTACTTAAATATCTTAATTTCACCTCTAAATACAAAATCGCTCTTCCAATATAAATGTTTTACGAAAGTCTTTCATCATCACTTTGAATTCGTTTGACAATGATTTTAAAAAATATTTTTAGTCTAAAAATGTTTTAAAAAAAATTAGATACTTAATAAAATCTAAGAAACACTTTTAAAAATCTAAAAAAATCAATTATAGTGTTAAAAAATTATTTACATTATTTTTCTAGAGAAATGATAGGTGATTCTTCTAAAAATAAAGAAAACACTTTTACTAAAAATATTTCAAATAAAAACACTGTCAAACACACTCTTCCTCTTCAAAACCTTAATTCTAACATGAAATATATTCAAATCCGTAATTCATCTCCACTTCAAAACTTTTGATTGATGTTTCTTACTATGTTTTATTTTATATGTTATTTGATTTGGGTTTTTAATGTATTAAGGAACTTCCTAATGGTCTTGATTACATTCACGAGAACACGAGATTAAGCATGGAGTTTGGGCATAACTATACAACGACAATAGCATAGTCATCATAAACCTAAAATATGATATGTCAAACTCACTACATGATAATAGAAAATTATTTAAAAAACATTTATGTTGGCAGATCGGAGGGTTGGCCACATCCATCAACTCCCCTTGTGTTCGTTGTGGGCACTTGGGTGAATACACTATAAGGTTAAGGTATCTGTCTTTCCTAATAGCAATTGCTTTTAAGAGAGTAAGTAGTACCTGAGGTCCTACAATTTATGTTTTAAGTAGCCTAAGTTGAAGTGATAAAAAAATGAAGTAACATAATTTAAAGGCCCTAATAGGTAGATGTTGGAATTCTAATTTTAAAAAGGTCAAAATGCAATAATTAGATCATGTATGCATTCATTGAATTATATTTTTTTTTTCTATTATCTATTAATTTTCTCTCCTTGCATTCAATATGGTTGAGTTTTAGTAGGTTTTGATTAATTATGAATTGATATTTGATTAATGTCTTGTAAAGGGGTATGAAAGATTTAATATATGAAATAGAGTATTGTTTGTCATTGGTGCAATTTTTTTATTTAGTGTACTCAAGCTTCTAAGGTTTTTATTTTCTTATTTATTCATTACTGTTATGAAATGAGAATAAACAAAATATAAAGAAAAGTAGATAGAAATATATATATATGCTCTCAATAATATATGATAGGGAGGAGGGAATTAGAGAAGAAAATTTCTTCTTACTTTGGATGGTTTCCTTTTCATTCCAAAGGGCCTTTTATAGGCTTACAAAATTGCTTTCATTTAATACTCATCTCTAAGATGAGTAAATGAAAGCTTTTATTCCCTTGCTAATACATGTGGTGATCATTCACCATTCTTTATTAAGCATTTACAAGACTCTCCTTTGAATGTCTACCACATTAAAAGAATGTTTCATTAAAATCTTACTAGTAAAAAACCCTATGGAAAAAACCTAACGAAGGAAAAAAAATACAATATTCTTATAATTCTTTAGGCTGCTCTTGGTCCCTTAGGACTACCTTATTAAAAACCTTGCTAGTAAAACCCAATAAGACAAAACTTGGACAAAAGGACAAATAGTACGACACACTAACATCCTTTTGATAATAAACCCTTATGAATCCAAAAACTCTACATAGGAATCTCATGTTAAATCATATAAAGAAATGTGCTTGAACATTTTATGGAATGCGAACATACAGAATTCGAACTAACTTGAGTCCATTGTGGGTGTTAAATAAGGTATGGATCTTCAAAGGCTATAGAGAGGAAACCACCCTTTCTGTAATCTCTTTGGCGATGGAAAGCGGGAGAGAATGCATTCTGTCTATTCAAAAAAATTATGAACAGACACCAGCCTTATGAATCCCTTATATATATATGAATTCCTTATATCCTCTATGCCTTAGGGACCATTCCCTTTGAAGATTGGGTCATATGTGTCTTAGGCCCATCATTTGAGACACATATGGTATTGGGCTCTACACATGACCCATACTTTAGAACAAATAGATATGAAATATGTATATGCGAATAGCTTAATCATAAACTATGTTCCATATGTGAGTCCATAGTTATTCTAATAATTTCCCACTTGGACCACATATATTATCGAACAATGTTCATGATGCTACTTTATTGAGCTCATCTTTGCTATCCTATCTAAATATCCTTAAACAATCTGGTCTACTAATTATGCTAACACATGATTAAAGTGCCCTTCGTTAATCATAATTATAATTTGACTCATCAATGATCACAACATTAACAAAATTAACAACATGGATCAAGTATGGATGTGTAGCATGGAAATTAGATAGAATGTGATCTTTAATATGTCTATTTCTAATTGGTCCTACTTTATGACTAAAAAATAGTCAAATTCCACTTTCAACACTTGATGTTAAACTACTTCTGAAAGTCATCATTTCAATTCAGAATATTCAAACACAATAGTCTTTAAAACCAAGATTTGTACAGATAACACAAACATAACAATACTTCAAGAAAATAAACACAAAAAAAAACTAAATACAAACTCCCACTATACTATCACATCATTAATATGTACAACACTCATATGTGTGACATGCTCATGATATACTTTGGGTGGCAAACCCTTAGTGAGCGGATCTGCAATCATGGAGTTTATGCTTATGTCATCAATTGATACTTGAAGACTCTGAACTCTTTCTTTCACAACCAAGAACTTGATATCAATGTGTTTGGAATTTGACGAACTTCAATTATTCTTAGAATATAATTCTACGGCCTTATTATCACAATTGATTCTCAATGGTTTCTCAATCCCATCAACGATTCGCAACCGAGTGATAAAATTCTGCAGCTATATCCCATGGTTTGATGCCTCGTAGCAGGCTATGAATTCTGCCTCCATAGTGGAAGAAGTAATAAGTGTTTGTTTAACGCTTTTCCATGAAACTGCTCCTCCAGCCAACATGAAGATGTAGCCTAAAGTGGATCTCCTGCTGTCAAGACATCCCGCGAAATCGGAGTCCGAATATCCCACGATCTCTAAATGACTGGATCTTCGATATGTGAGCATATAATCTTTAGTTCTTTGTAAATACCGCATAACCCGTTTTGACTTTTTCTATTGATCCATACCTGGGTTACTCAAATATCTACCCAACATTCCAACAATATATGCAATATCCGGACGCATACAAACTTGTGCATACATGAGACTTCCTACTATTGAGGCATAGGGAAACCTCTCCATATCCTTCTTCTCAAGTTCATTTTTCGGACATTGGAGCAAACTAAATTTATCGCCTTTTGCCACAGGCATGTCTCCGGTGCACAATTGCTCATGCTAAACCTACTTAACACCTTATTGATGTAGGGCTTTTGTGATAGCCCAAGTATACCTCTTGAACGATCCTTATAGATCTGTATACCCAGCACAAAAGATGCGTTACCAAGATCCTTCATGTCAAATTTACTGGATAGAAATCGCTTGGTTTCATGCAAAAGTTCCACATCACTACTTACAAGTAGATAATCTACATATAGCACCAAGATAATGAATTTGCTCCCACTGAACTTGAGATATATGCATTGATCAATGGTGTTTACCTTAAAACCAAATGAAGTAATCACTTGATCAAACTTTCGGTACCATTGTTGAGATGCCTGCTTTAAACCATATATGGACCTTTTTAATTTGCATACAAGTTGCTTTGAATCATTAGACTCAAAGTTCTCCAATTGCACCATGTATATTGTCTCATCAATGTTACCATTAAGAAACACAGTTTTAACATCCATTTGGTGCAACTCTAAATCATAATGAGCCACAAGTGCCATGATGATTCTAAAAGAGTCCTTTGATGAAATCGGTGAAAAGGTCTCCTTATAATCAATGCATTCTTTTTGAGTGAAACCTTTTGCAACTAGGCGTGCCTTATACTTAACAATGTTGCCTTTTGAATCCCGCATGGTCTTAAAAATCCATTTACAACTAATCAGTTTTACACCTTCAGGAAACTCTACTAGGTCCCAAACACCATTGTCTTTCATTGATTTCATCTCATCCTTTATGGTTTCTATCCACTTTTCAGAGTTAGAACTTTGTTTGACTTGACTAACTGAAATTGGATCATCTTCCAGACCCATGTCAAACTCATGTTCTTAGAGATATACAACACAACCATCTGAAATTATACTTCTCCTTTCTCTAGTGGATCTCCTCAATGGCACTTGTACTTGAGGTTCTTAAGGTTGTTGAGTTACCTCTTCATAAACTTGAACTGGTTCCATAACTTGAGTAGAAGGAATCTTAAGTGTGTCTACAATCTCTATTATTGGTTGTACATTCTAGATAGTGTCATCAAACATAATATGACTATGTCCAATTGCAATAATAGGAATACTAACCGATTCCTCTTCAAAGACCACCTTTCTTAATGGATCTCTTCCACTTAACTCAACATCCTCAATAAACTTAGCATTGCCTGTTTCAAAGAAAGATCTAGTTGAGGGGTCATAAAACTTGAAACCTCTCGACCTTTTAGAATACCCTACAAAGTAGCAACTCATAGTTTTGGAGTCTAATTTCTTTTCATTTGGCTTGTAAGACCTAGCCTCAACTGAACAACCCCAGGCATGCAAATGCCTAATACTAGGTTTCTTGCTAGTCCATAACTCATATGGGGTTTTGGCTACTGCTTTGCTTAGGACTCTGTTCAAAATGTAAACCGCAGTTTTGACAGCTTCACCCCAAAGTGATTCTGGTAAGGTGGAATGACTGATCATACTTCTTACCATATCCTTAAGAGTACGGTTTCGCCTCTCTGCTACACCATTCTAGCCTGGAGTCCCCGACATGGTGTACTGAGGAATGATACCACACTTCATCAAATATTTGGTGAATGGCCCTAGACGTTGTTCACCGGATCCGTCATATCTACCATAATATTCACTTCCATGATCAGATCTAACAGTCTTTATTTTCTTACTTAGTTGATTCTCAACTTTAGCTTTAAAATTCTTGAACACATCCAATGACTGTGACTTCTCATGAATCAAATAAAGATAGCCATAGCCTGAGTAATTGTCAATGAAAGTGATAAAATATTGTTGTCTATTCCAAGAAAGGGTGGGAAATGGACCACAAATGTTCGTATGTATCAATTCCAAGACGTCACCGCACCTATTGGCATCCTTTTTCCTCATATTTGTTTGTTTACCTTTAATACACTCTATACAAACTTGAAAGTCTGAGAAATCAAGTGGATCAAGAATTCCTTCTAACACAAGCCTTTGAATACGTTGATTTGAAATATGACCTAAACGCCTATGCCATAACATTGATGAATTCTCATTTGTTAATTTTTGTTTAATGCCATAATTACTTAAATGCAAGGTTTCATTACCATTAGAGGCCTTTATGTTCAATTTGTATAATTTATCTGTTAGACTACCGGTACCAATAACATTTGAATTTAGATAAAAACTAACCATTCCATTTCTAAATGAACAATAATATCCACATTTTTCTAGACATGAAACATAAATTAAATTCTGTCTAAACGACGGTACTACAAAAGTCTCTTCTAAATCCAAAGTACATCTAGAGTCTAATTGTAACATAAAAAAACCAATAGCCTTCATTGCAGCCTTGTTGCCATTTCCCACATAGATGTATCTTTCACCATCAGTTGGCATTTGGCTCCTTAGGCAACCCTACATTGTGACATTTATGTGAGTAGTTGCACCCGTATCTATCCACCAAGTGTCAATAAGCACAATAACTAAATTGATTTCTGAAAAACAAGGTTGAGAAGTGTACCTTTCTTTTCATGCCAAGCGACGTATTTGGTACATGTTTTCTTCATATGACCAGTCTTCTTACAAAAGAAACAAGTGATCTCCTTATCTTGTTTCTTCTACACCTTTTGCCTAGATGTCCAAGAAAATGCAGTTTGTTTTTCTTAATTGTCTTTCTTTCTTTTTTTGTTGGTACCAAATCCCTTAGATGTGGAAGCCAAGTGAGCACTTTCTATCTTTTCTTGTTTCAATCTCTCATCTTCTTGTATACATTGAGCGATAAGCTCATTCAGAGTCCATTTTTCTTTTTGTGTGTTGTAAATGATCTTGAATGGACTAAATTGTGTAGGCAAAGAGATCAAGACCAAGTGCACGTGTATGACTGACAACTCTAACTTTAGTGCCTAGAGTCAGTCACAAGATTGGACATTTCCATTATGTACTCCCTTATATTCTCTTTCCCTTTGTACCGCATGGAGACAAGCTTATTAAGAATAGTGCTTGTCTCAACCTTTTTGTTTACAGCGAATCGGTTTGCTATCTGGTCTAAGAATGTCTTGGCTCGGGTCTCCACAGGTATTGCACCTCTTATAGCTTTTGGAATTGAGTGCTTCATTATCATTAGACTTATGCGATTGGATCGCTCCCATTTTTCCATAGCAGCCCTTGCTCGGTAGTGCTGGCACTAGTAAGGTCTGTAGGGCGATCATCTCTTAATGCATAGTCCAAATCCATGCACCCGAGCACAATTATAACGTGCTCCTTCCATTTCTTGAAGTTCGTGCCATTAAGCACAGGAATATTATTAACATTAGCAAATATAGAAGACACTGAATTCATAACATTAAAGCTCACAATCAGTCACAAAAATATCATACATATATAAATAAACAAAAAATTTAACATATATATATAGCATGTGGGCTTATTACAAGATACTTAGCACAAACATTAATATTCAGTCTTTGGACAAAAATATCAATTTGTAATTGGTATTCTTTTACAAAATTAGTTCATAAATATTGACAATAAAATCGAAGCAATATGTTTGTCATTGGACTGACATACAACAAGCAAGGTAAACTTTATATGTCATATATTTATGACTAATTTATTTATTATTATATTAAAATAATCTTCCTTTAGGCCGATTATTTTATACAATAATAACATGTTTACATATTTCAAAATAAATAAAATTATATTATATAAGTTACTTTGACAAAAAATATACATGACTCATTTATTTTAAAAATATTAAACATAAATGTAACAAGAAATGATAAATTCTTATATTTAATGTGGTACAAAAAAGAGAATATAAAAATTTATCAAAATCATAATCTTTATGGTATAGAATCATAAATAAACATAAGGGTCCCGTAGCTTAGTTGGTTGAGCACAAGGCTCTCAACCTTGTGGTCGTGGGTTCAAGCCCCATGGTAGGCGGTGATTTTTTTATTTTATTTTATTTATTATTATTATCTTTATTTTTATTATTATTACGCAATGAGCAGCCTCATGGCCCAGACTTGCCCATAAACTCATATTGAGATGCAGGCCCAACAACGAGTAAGGCCTTGGTCTAGAAACCCATGGGCTGAGCTTCATTGCCCAATTCAAATTAAAGTCCCATTGAATGCTAACATGGATTAGGATTGAGCCTGATTGAATTAAAATTAAAAACCTCTTACAAGCCCGTCATTGGGCCATATAGGGTTCATATAGGGTTGGGCTTGGAATGGTTGGGTAGCAAGGGAGGCTGCAGTGGTGTGGGTGCTGGCTTGTCCGTTTCAAGAGGAGTGGTTTCTAAAGTAGGGAGGGCACCGCCAAATGACGCTAAAAGACGTTGGCAATAGAGCCCACACTGAAGCAACGCCGACAGTGGCGCTACAGCAGCGCCAAAAATCCAAATGCACCAAATGACGCGTTTCGAGAATGACGCCAAAACGACATCCTAGTCCTCTTTCAGGCGGCATTGCAGGGAATGCCTACAGCGTCATCGCCATAACGCACAGCGGCGCCTCTCCAATCAGCAAACCGACCCCAAAACAGAGCTCCCAGCCCTTTTCTAGGAGATGTCACTATTGTCACCGACGTTGCAAGGAAGAAGATGCCACAGGCTGACGACATTGCAAGCTAAAACCCGAATCACCACCCATCCTCCCTAATGGCCTCCAAATCGCCATCGAGTCATGCCTCCTAGGCTGTGCCGCGACTGTTGGTGTCTGGATCTACTCAGAGAGTCTCTTCGAGAGCGACGCCACCAACGACGTGGCTCATTTTTTGGAACGCATGGTATTCAGGGGCACAGAAAAGAGGCCAACTGAGGGTTTTGGTGAAGGAAATTGAGAGCATGGCGATCCCTTGATGATTTAAAAATGGCAATTTCTTAATGATTTTAACATTCTGCTTTGATACCAATTGATAATAAACCATTATGAATCCAAAAACTCTACATAGGAATCTCATGTTAAATCAGATAAAGAAATGTGCCTGAACATTTTATGGAATGCGAAAATACAGAATCCGAACTAACCTGAGTCCATTGTGGGTGTTAAATAAGGTATGGATCTTCTAAGGTTGTAGAGGGGAAACTACCTTTTCTGTAATCTCTCTAGCGATGGAAAGCGGGAGAGAATGCGTTCTGTCTATTCAAAAAAATTATGAACAGACATCAGCCTTATGAATCCCTTATATCCCCTATGCCTTAGGGACCATTCCCTTTGAAGATTGGGTCATATGTGTCTTAGGCCCATCATCTGAGACACATAAGGTATTGAGCTCTACACATGAGGTGGCTCATACTTTAGAACAAATAGAAATGAAATATGTATATGTGAATAGCTTAATCATAAACTACGCTCCATATGTGAGTCCATAGTTATTCTAACACCTTTTATAAGCATACTTCCCCTCATGTCGTTATCCTTGAGTTGATGCATTCCAATCTTGTATATTAACTTTTTGAATATTGAGGTTGACAATGACTTTGTGAATAAATCTGCTAGATTATCACTTGAATGGATTTGTTGAATATCAATTTCACCATTCTTATAGAGTTCATGTGTATAAAAGAATTTTGGAGAAATGTGTTCGGTTCTATCTCTTTTAATATAACCCTCTTTTATCTATGCAATGCATGCAACATTATCTTCAAATAATATTGTTGCCTTTAATGGAGAAGAGTCCACATAATTCCTGAATATGTTGGATCATAAATCTTAGTCATATACATTTATGACTTGCTTCATAAATTGAAAGTATTTCTGAATGATTAGATGATGTGACCACCATTATTTGTTTAATAAATCCCCATAAAATAATAGTACCATTACAATTAAATACATACCTTGTTTGTGACCTAGCTTTATGTAGATCCGAAAGATATCTTGCATTTGCATATCCAAGCAATTGTAGTTTTGATTCCCTTAAGTGAAATAGATCCATATCAATAGTTTCGTGAAGATAACCCAATATATGTTCGATACCATTCCAACGTCTTTAAGTTGGAGTAGAACTGTATCTTGCTAATAAATTGACAAAAAAAGCAATATATGGACGTGTATAATTGGCAAGATATATAGGTGCACCAATAGTACTAAGATAAGGTACTTCAAGACCAAATAATTCTTCACATTTTTTCGCAATGATGAAATGGGTCATTTTTCACGTCAAGTGATTGAACATCCATAAAAGAACTTAAATGATTCGTTTTATCCATATAAAAACGCTTTAAAATTTTCTTAATAAATGTTGATTGATATACTACATTTTCTTTTGGAAAGTGTTCAATCTAAGGGCTAAGGCAAAATTTTGTTTTTCCAAAATCTTTCATCTCAAATTCCTTTTTCAAATAATTTGTTGTTCTTATAAGCTTTTCAAGAGTTCCAATAAGATTTATGTCATCAACATACACTACAATAATTGCAAATCTAATTTATGATTTCTTAATAAAAATACATGGACATATAAAGTTATTTACATACCTTTCTTTTAACAAGTATTCTCTAAGACAATTTTACCACATGCATTCGAATTGCTTTAATCCATACAACGATCGTTGTAACTTGATTGAGTACATGATATGAGGCTTTGTACTATTTGCTTTAGGGAATTTAAATCCTTTAGGGATTTTCATGTATATATCATTATTCATGAATCCATATAAATATGTCATAATAACATCCATGAGACTCATATCTAATCATTATAATACTGTTAAGTTCATTAAAAAATGAATTGTGATTGTGTCCATGACAGGAGAGTATGTTTCATTGTAGTTAATACCAAGTCTATACGAGAAACCTTGTGCTACTAATCTCACTTTATATCTTATGATCTCATTATTCTTATTACGATTTCATGCAAATACCTATTTGTATCCAATAGGCTTTGCATCTTTAGGCATTTGAACTACAGGTCTCAAAACTTTTCATTTTGTTAACGAGTTTAACTATACCTACATAGCTTTTTTCCATCTTGACCAATCATTTTTAAGTCAAAATTCTTCCACATTTCATGATTTGGGATGTTCATCATTCTTATGATATCAAAGGCCACTTGGAAAGTGAAAATATTGTAAATAACATTATTATTTCGATCCCATTTTTCTCCCGTGTGTGCATAGCTTATTGAGATCTCACAAATTTCAAGTACTTGAGACTTTTTAGGGGCAATATGTGCATTTTCAAAGGCTTCTTGTTCAATATGTGTCTCTTTTAGGGCTTTTTGCTTTATTTATTCCTTCGGAGACTATAGATTTATTAGTTTTAAATTGATAAGTCATTGTGATGGCCTTTTCTAGAGTGTCAAGTTTTCCTTGTATTCTCTTCTTCTGGAGAGTTACATCATTTGAACTAATAAGTCTACCATGTTTCAGGCGTATCTTAGATTCATTTGTTAACTGTCATATAGAGACATTAATCCATGTTGGAGTATTTACAACTAGGATATGTGATTTTGTCACTTTCTTTGTATCAATGAATGCATCTGGTAATTGGTTTGTAAGATTTTGTAAATGAATAATCCTTTAAACTTCTAGTTCACATTGATTTATATAAGGATCAAGATAAGACATAGTAAATGCATTCTAAGTAATTTCTTGTTGTTCTTTTGGAATTGGCCTTTTCCCCCTTAATGGTAGGAAAATACTCTCATTAAAATGATAATCTATAAAGTGAACTATAAAAACATCTCTTATCAAAGGGTTTAAGATATTTTAGATAGATGGAGAATCAAAACCTACATAAATCCTAAGTCTTCATTGGATACCCATTTGAATGCGTTGTGTAGGTGTAAGTGGTACATATATTGCACAACCAAAAATTTTGTAAGTGGGAGATATTTGGTTATTTTCCAAGTATGGGTTATGAAGAGGAGTATTCATGGTAAGTTATAGGTCGAATATAAACTAAAGTTTTAGCATGCATAATAGCATATCCCTTGGCACAACTAGGCAATTTGGTTTTCATTAGTAATGGTCAAGCTATTAATTGAAGACATTTGATGAAGGATTCTGCTAAACCATTTTGGGTATGAGTATGAGTAACATGATGCTTAATACTTATCATAATTGACATGTTGTAGTCAATGAATGTTTGAAAAGTAAATTCGCTAGCATTATTAAGACATATTGTCTTGATTAGATAATCTAGAAATTGTGCTCATAATCTAATCATTTGTGCAAGGAGCCTCGCAAAAGCAACATTACATGTGTAAAGGAAACAAGCATGTGATCACCTACTAAAGACATTTATTAAGATCATAAAATAACGGAATGGTCCATATGATGGATGAATATACCCACATATGTCCCCATGTATTCTTTTTAAAAAAACTACTGACTCGAAGATGCCTTTAGTAAAAGATGGTCTAACTATCAATTTACCTTGTGAGCAAGCAACACATGAGTATTCATTGGGTAAAAGAATCTTTTGATTCTTTAGTGGATGCTCATGTGAGTATTCTATTAAAGACCCTGGGTGACCTAGCTTGTCATGCCAAAGGATAAAAATTTTGGATTGTTAAACTTCTAGTTCACAACATCATATGATTCAATAGGCTTTATAGTTGTATGATTCAACCCAAATGAGAAAGTTAAGAGTTTTTCCTTTAGAAGTTTTTTTACCAAAAATAATAGAAGTAATGTAAAGATATTCTACATTACCTTCATTCACAATTTTACTATGATATCCATTTTTGCAGATATCTTTAAACATAAGCAAATTTCTTCTGGATTTGCTAGAATATAAAACATCATCTATATGGAATCTAGTTCCATTTGGTGGCATTATGTTTGTTTTTTCGGAACCTTCAATCAAGTTTATAATACCAAACATGATACTTACATTAGCTTTTGTTGATGTCAATTCAAGGAAGTATCTTTTATCTCAAAGAATTGTGTGCATAGTTGCACAATCAGTGAGACATACATCATCCATATTCATCTTGAAACTCAATAACACATAGATCTTAGATATGACTAATATTTTTTAAAAATAAGGCATAATGTAAATAACGATGTAATAACAAGATGTACATATAATACATAATGATATATTAATTGATAAATAAAGTAACATCAATCAATGCTAGTATTTTCAATATTTATTAAATGGTCAGTTTTTTCACTAGGACCTCTAAAGAAAGCAATGTCATAGTAGGTTCGGTCTAATCCATCACCTCAGGTGAAGTTCATCTTTATCTCTTTTCCTTTTGTTTTCATTGATTCTTGGTAAAGGTCAGTCAAATGTTTGGGCGTATGATAGGCACGTGCCCAATGCCTTTTCATACCACTTTTATAATAATTATTCTCATGGTTCTTAAGAGGTTTATCTCGTATACGCTTCTCATTTTCTTGTTTTACCTCAGTATTGCTCCACTTCTAGTGGTGTAATGAGACTTCTTTTTATGGAAATTCGAGGACTTACTACCATAAGCACCATGGTATTAGGAATTCCTTCCACGTCCATAACCATGTCTTTGTCAACGTCCACAAGTTTTGGACGACATTGCATTCATTTTAGGGAATGGCTAAAACCCATTTGGACGAGGCTTGTGATTTGCCATCAAAAACTCATTATTTTGTTTAGCAACAAGAAAACATGATATTAATTTGAAGTATTTTGTAAATCTTCACTCTCGATACTACTATTGTAGGAGCACATTTAAGGCATGAAATGTAGTAAAAGTTTTTCCCAACATGTCTTTTTCTATGATATTTTCTCCACATAGCTTTAATTGATAGCTAATTTTGAACAATGTGGAGTCATATTCACTAACAATTTTAAAATCTAGCAACCTCAAGTGCATCTAGTCATATCGAGCTTTTGGGAGAATCATAATTTTTTTATAATCATATCTTTCATTCAAATCACTTCATAGAGTAAAATGATCTTTTACCGTAAGATACTCATTTTTTAAACCTTCATAAAGATGACAACGAAAGAAAATTAACACTTTTGTGCGATCCTGTAAAGATATTTGATTTCTTTTTTTTATCTTAACTCCAAGATTCATTGCATCAAGATGTATTTTAGCATTAAAGATCCAAGATAGATAGTTCTTTCCTGAAATATCAAGTGTCACAAATTCAAGTTTTGTGAGATTTGACATAGTCAAAGAACTTTAAGCAATTCATGATGATAATGTGTTATAAACCAAGAATAAATGCATATAAAGACAAATAGAGAGAAATATATATTACTCTTAATAATATATAATGAGGAGAAGGGAATCAAAAAACATAATTTCTTCTTGCTCTTGATGGTTTCTTTTTTATTCCAAAAGGCCTTTTATAGGCCTATAAAATTGCTTTTATTTAATACTCATCTTTAAGATGAGTAAATGAAAGCTTTTATTCCCTTGTTAATACATGTGGTGGTCATTCATCATTTACCATTCACCATTCACCATTCTTTATTAAGCATTTACAACAATTAGGTTTTTTTATTGTATAGTTTTATTATTTTTCATTTCTTTCGATGATGAGAAAGTGTGGAAAAAGTTTGGTAAGAAAATATATAACAGTGAAAGCTGAAAAGTGATATTCGATTAATGGGTACTTGTAAATTTTGGTGTGTGACAATTTTATCCTCTAAGGGTCTCTTGAGATGTTATAGACTCTCATGAAGAAGTCCAAGGTGAATCCACAATTTCAACAAGTCTAAAAAGTTAAACAATCTAATAAAAAATATTCACTAAAATATATGATCAATGTCTCCTCTACAAGCACTTTTTAATTTCTATTTTTAAAAACTAAATATGATAATAGCTTCAATATAAAATATAATAACTCACTAAGTCTTATCTTAAAATGATAATGGTTTTTAAAAACCATTTAAACAAAAGAGATTTTTAAAAAAATTGATACCTTAAATTTTAAAAATAAGTTTAAAAACATAAAATAAGTCTATAGACTTTATATAAGAGTTATTATATTTTTTATAGATGCTACTACTATTTTCTACTTAAAAATAAAATGTATATGCAAAAATAAGTGAAACAATTGTTTAATAATTATAAGAGGTTAATAGATGAATAAATATTAAGATAAAGCTCTTAAAAGTATAACATAATGTAACAAAGTAAGATTTCCTTAATATATTTATTTATCATACTTCCAATTTCCACTATTCTATCCATGTTTGCATTAATATTTATGTGAGCATTCAAGCATACATCACTTAGATAGTACATGGCTTAGGTGCATTAGGTGTTACATGAAAGATCCAAGTATTGAGTTTCTTGCAAGTTGATGAGTTGTTTTCAACTAGTTCATGAACTTAGGCAATTCATCTAAGGTTATAGTGAATAAATATCCTAATTAGAGGGATGACTTATCTTAGTCATCATGATGGGTTTCTTATTGTAAGTACACTAGTGTATATGATTGCACATTGAATAGGACCTATGGTGAATCATGATATAAGCTATCGAGTAGTCATGATTTCACCAAACTACTATTTTGCATAAACTCTCAATCTTAAGAGAATATTGAGTAAATGTTAAGGTTTTCAGTGACTTTGATTTACGAGTGAGACCCTAAAGTGGTTATATATTCCTTACGAATTAGGTAACTATTGATTAAGGCAAGTGACCACAAGTATTCTCAATAGAACTATGATATCTTATAAGTTTAAGGCAGTGTGTCTCCTTAAGTGATTCTAATGATTTGTGATCGTGAAATTTGTGGCATCATAGTAATTCCTTAAGTGAGAGTTGACATATGTCCTTTGTAGACTAAAGTATGTCAATTGATAATTAAAATATGAGAATCTAAGACTCAAGGATGATAAAGATAATATTGAGAGGTTAATAGTTTCTACCTTGTTAAATTATGAACATCAATTTATAGGGAATCTACATATAGTGGATAGTAGGTTACATATTTGAGAAATTGATTAAATTGGATTTAATTAATTTTACATAAGATGTTGAAGTGTAGTTAACTCTTTTTTATGGAAGATTAAGTCAACTTTAATATTGAATTATGAAGGAGTTGATTTTTCCTTTGGGTCCCAATGCTCCCCCCTTAAGCATATAATTTAGTTAGCATAAAGTTTGGATGGAAATTGGAGATTTAATCATATGTGTGTATGAGGGAATTTTGGTAAAAGTATAAAGTTGCACAAGAGCTTATGATTATTTATTTTAAGGTTTTATGAAGAATTAATAATTTATGTACATATGAGCTTGCAGACCGACATTTTTCATGTGTGTCCCTACTTAATGACAAGACTCGCTTTTTATTGTGAAAATTTGATTTTCGAAAAAGTTGGAGTTGCGGCTTCTTTGCGTCCTCCTCTTCTCTATTTCCATCTTAGATTTAATTCTTCAATATTCCCCCTTCGGTTGTCAAATCCTCCTTTGCCCTTAGATTTCTACTTTCATAAGAAAATTTTGACTTTCCATCCCAGATTCTACCATGCTTGATTTGCCTGTAACTAACTCTTGCTAGCGCACCTTCCTAAAAACTAAGAACAATGTCTTTGGTTACTTTAGCTGTCACGTGGATATCTAAGGTTAGTGCACCTTGGTGTCCATGTGCCATGTGGCACGCTTGGAGGTACCCACATGCCTTGAAGTTAGCGCCTTAGAAATTGCTTAAGGACTAGGTCAAGTTTGCTCAAGGGCCTTTACATACGATTGTGGTGCCTTTAGAGTCGATGAAACTTGTGCAGGCATGCTTGCTTAGGGAGCCTACACAAGTTTGTGATGCTTTCTTTGTAGTAAAACTCTCATAGGGAATTTAGTTAAAGAAACCAAGTTGCTTAGACTATGTTGTGTAGGAATGCTTGTGTAGATTTAAATGATGTTCAGGGCTAGATAAATTGCTTAAGCATAGCTTGCGTGTGTTCATATTGCCAAAACTTACCCAACATTGGTTGGGCCTTCTTTAAGCCAATTCCTCACAAAGGCCTAGTCAACTTGCTGGTGAAAGTTCTCTTTATTTCCCAAGCTTGAACCTTTTTAGCTCTTTGTTGCCTTGCAACCCTCTCCATAACTTTCTTCAACTTTGAATATTCACTCCACTAAAATTGGAGCTTAGATTGCAATTGAAAATCAACAAAGCAAATATAAAACTATCAAATGTAAATGGCTAAGGTACTAACAACAAGAGTTGCAATGGATGAGATTTAAACACCTTGAACCCACTAAAACATAACTATTTCAATGAATGCTTATGTACTATATTTGATTCATTGACAATAGATCTTGATTAGTTATATGCAAAATTATAGCTGAATTTCAAGATGAATTTGAGTAAAATTTTGATAATTGAAAAAAAGTAAAAGTGTTTTGTTGTGTTGACTGAGATTTAGTTCTTATTTTTATAATTTAGTAGTTGAACTAAATTTGATCATCAAATCTAAGTTTATCTTAACAATGCCTTTGATCTCGAATGAAAAGATTCCTTGTCTCTCAAGTGATTGACTCAACATATATACATTTGATTTGATATTTTATATTAGAATTTGTTTTTGCTATATTTATTTTGAGATTTAATCTCAACTTTTTATTCATAATCTATACTCTTTCTTGACTCCTAAGATTTTCTCAAGACCAGATCACAATTGTGTTCCCTAATTCATATCTCAAGGATGATATCTAAACTACTATCTACATAGTTGTTTCTTTCATTGTTTGGTTTTTGGTTGAGGGTAATAACTTAGGGCAATTGTTCAATAAATTGATATGTTAAGATTCATTGTGAGAGCATCGCCATCAACTCAATTCAAATTACATGTATTTTATTTTAAAAAATACATAATAACACAAATCCATCTCACAAATGATTTCTCGTTTAAACTCATTACCATTGCATTTGATACTTGGAAATGAAAATGGAAAAGAGGTAAATTTTAATCCCATGTTAAAAAAAAACCAAAATAATAAATAAAAAAATTAAGACTATGTTTGATTGGTCGAATATGGCATGAGATAGGCATATTATATCCTATCCCATGTTTGATCAGTAATAGGATATGATAAATTATCCTATCACTTATCCTATCTGATGTTTAATCAAATATAAAATATAATAATTGATGTAATATCTTGTCCATCAATGTTTTTTTTCCCCTTCTACATGTAATATGTTAATCACATAGATATGAGATATGTATATTCCATATATCATAAATTTATTTTTTATCAAAATTTTTATTTTTTTATATAATCATTTTATAAAAATATATATTTTTTATTATAAATTAAATTTTTTATAGTTAAATAAGAAAAACTAAAAAAACATTTATAAAATAATATTAATATATGATATATAAATTATTTTTATGTATTAAATAACTTAATATAAAAGTTTTTTATTTATAAAATTTAAATATTTTAATCATAAATATTATTAAATATAAAAAAAAAATTATTTTTTTAAATAGAAAATATTAAAATATAATATAATTTTTATTTTAAATATTAAAATAAAATATAAATATATACTACCTTAAATATCATATTCATAAATACGTATATCTAAAAATATCATATACCACTTTTTGAATGGGATATGATATCTTTGATATATCAATCCTTTCCCATCTTACCGACCAAATGCAGCTGAAATCAATTTTCCAATTCCATTACAAATTATAGGCTGTCAAGCATGACAGTGAGTACAAAAAAAATACTAGGAAAGTTCACCGCCGAATACTGATTGGCGAAACCTAATGAGGTTTTATACTTGCCTCTGCCGCTTTCGTTTACTCATTTAGTTAAAAGCCCTGAGCGGGAGAGGGGGATTTGTATATGGCTTCACATCTTCTGCGATGCCCCACAAGGTCCTCGTCATCGCTAACATTAGGCTTACTCGCCAAATTCAAAGTAGTCTGTTCTCTTTTCTCTTCTCTATGCAGAAGAAAACCATCACCCTTCTCTGCTCCAAGAGACGCCCCTCCAGTCCCAAAGAAAGTTCCCTTCACAGTCTCAGCTCATGGCACATCGTGGCAAGATCCCTACCATTGGATGTCCAACACCGCTGACCCCGACCTCTCCGCATACCTTCGCCACGAAAACTCATATGCTGAGGCTTTCATGGCTGACACCCTTAACCTCCAGCGGACACTCTTTTCTGAGATGAATTCTAGAATGCCCACTAATATTTCCACTCCCACTGAACGCTGGGGGCCATGGTTTGTCCATTCCCATTCTTCCCATTTCCTTTATGAATTGCAAATTTTCTGTTTTTCTTGCTTCTTTTGTGAACCCTTATCGTTTGTGTTGAAATTGAAGCTTTTTCTCAATTAACATCATTTGGTTAGCTAGGTTTAGAGGATGAATGATTGTGTCGACACAAATTTTGCTTTAAAATTTGCATTTTGCCACTCTCTATGTTTTTAAGTATGAATGTTGATTAAGTTGAGGGGTTGCTCTATTCTATCGCAATCCTGGCCCAGAGTCATCTCTATGTACAACTTATGTGATAGAATGCCAGCAACTTAGCAGAATGATTACCAATTATCTATTCTGTGGGCATAACCTGTGCGCTTTCTTGTTTGGGAGATGCCTGTTTTCAATTGAAAGTTCTTTGTGGGGCTGGTGTGTTTGTTTTAGTGAGGTGAAGTACTGGTGGTTGGTTTTGAAGGACCGCCTTCTTAAGTCTCTGGTTTGTTTGTCTAATGATCAGTCTCTTCGGGAGCAGTGGCCCTTTGTATCCTTGATTTTATTAATAGAGTTTGGTTGTGTTACAGGATGTTGTTTTGGTCTTTCAGTTAGTCCTTTGCTTATGTCCCTCTCTTAGCCGAGGTATCATCTGTCTGTATCCTCATGTAATTGGGTTTTCCGCTTTTCTAGCACTAGTTTATACACCATATCTGCTTATCAAAGAAAAAGGAAAAGAAAGAACAAAGGAAGAAAACTATGTTAACATGTTGGCTATATATATATATATATATATATATATTTTGTGTATAATCAATGAAAATGCATTTGAGGTTAATGAATTGAAGTTGAGTTTTGCTTGAGCAGGTTGTACTACCAATACATTCCGGAGGGGAAGGAATACCCTATACTTTGTCGGAAATTAGCAACTCAGACAAATGGTTTGGCAAAGTCTTTTCTTAATAACGTGATAGGAGAATTTGGAAGGGAGAAAGTTCTCTTCGACTGGAATGAAATTGCAGAAGAATACGGCAAGTTACTTGTTACCTCCTTTCCTGGAAAGAATGTGTGCCCTTTTTTAAATTGGGTTTTGGTAAATATTTGGATTATCTTGGTTATCTTTACGAATTAAATGAAGCCTAGGTGTGATGTTTTATATTGAGGTTACTAATTAGGAAGTGATATATTTTTCTTTGAATTGCTTTGTATTATGGAAGTTGGTCTTTTATCTTTTAGGCACCATTTTAAATGAGTGTGATATATATCCTTGTTTTGAGTGTGATATATATATCCTTGTTTTGTTGGGTTCTATCTAGAAATGTTTGAAATGTAAAAGAGAATGTATTTTTTAGGAGATGAGAAAAAATGGAAGGGTTTCTATGCTTGCATGGCACCGATGAAAAGTAAATTCAAACTTTAAAGAATTGGGTTTGTATGTAATATCCCATATCGGATAGGGGAGAAAACTTTTGGCGTTATATAAGTATGAACTTCTCTTAACTTTGTATATGTGTTTTAAAAGTCGTGAGGGCCCCTTTGGGTCTTAGGTAGATGATATTTACACAGTTGGGTGTAGGTCATTACAAAATGGTATCAAAGCTGATCCCTGATCTTGGTGTAGGGGTTTGTTTGGCCCTCTCTATTTGACCCTACGATCTTGTGGGACACAACATGGATGATGTGTCTGCATGTAGGGGTGATTGTGATATTACACATCGGATAGGGGAGAAAGTTCTTGATGCTATATAAGTATGAGTTTTTCTTAACCTTGTAGATGCATTTTAAAATCCGTGAGGGTCTCTTTGGGCCTGAAGCGGACAATATCTATACAATTGGGTACAAGTCGTTACATTATATCTATGGAATTGATTTTTATTTCCATTGGCATTTAGATTCATTTAGATATTTAATGTTGTAGGTTATGTTCATGTTGGTACATGTCGAGTTTCTCCAGATCACAACTTTCTTGCATACACACTCGATATAACTGGTAGTGAACGGTTCATGCTTCAAATTAAGGATCTCCATAGTGGCTGTATTCTTCCAGACTTGAGGGTTGATGGGGTTGTTAGCTTGGCATGGGCTCAAGATGGTTGTACTTTATTCTATACAACAACAGATGAAAACCAACGGCCTTACAGGCAAACTTGCTTTTGTCTTCTTGAGTCTTTCATTTAGGAGTTGGATATTTTCTTACCTATTTCTTAGTTGGCAGGGTGCAATGCATTAAACTGGGATCAGATGCTGTGAATGATGTCCCAGTATCTACAGAAAGTGATCCCAGCTTCTGTGTGGACATCACGAGTACAAAGGATGGCAAGTTTATAACCGTGAATTCTAATTCAAGGAGTTCATCTGAGGAAAGAACTCGCCTATAAAATTTCCTTTTTCTTCATTGGCATTTGTAAATAAGCAGTCTTCTTTGTTGAGAAGCTTATTTCCTGTTGCTCTGCAGGTTTTCGTGATAAATGCAACCAATCCAGAAGAGGGCTTGCGAAGAATGAATAAGCGTGTCTCTGGTGTACAGTATTTTTTGGAACATCACTATGGTTTTTTCTATATTCTCACAAATGCTCCTTTAACTGATAAGGAATTGTCTGTTGGAGATTATTACTTGGCTAGATGCCAGGTTGACGATGTACAGTTGGCTAATTGGCAGGTAAATCTTGTCCTCTTTGTATATTAATTGCATGTTGCACCTGGTGTTCTATTCTTGAATATTCAAAGGCATATGTGAATGCCACTTCATGAAAAATTGAAGGGTTTTTTACATGGGTTAAATTACTTTATCTGTGAAAAACCCTTCTAAGAGAGAAGAGTCAAGAGAATTATGCTCATGGACATTGAAATAATTAGACAATTTTCTTGTGGAGAATGAAAAGATATAGTGGAGCCTTATATTTTATATATTTTTTATTTCGAAAAACTAGAAACTCAATTTTGGTGCAAGTCTCTCGATAACTTCTCATTTGGTGCATGGAAATAGTTAGACGCCACTTAGAAATTGAATTGTTGGAACTGTTTGGCTGTGGCACTGCACCCCTTACTTATCGGTCCAGTATCAAGATAATATAACATATAGTAAACTATTACACTAAACTATGAATCCTAGCATGCTGGCTTACTTCTGTGATGTTGTTCACTGGTAGGTTGATATATTGAAGCAGTTGAAGCTAAGGTAAATTTTAGAAGATTTCACTAGTTGTCATGGGATTTGAAGGTATCTTGAAATATCGGTGGGTAGATTTCTTTTGGGGGCATACACATTTTAGCCACACCATAGGATTTCTTATGGATTGTAGGCAAATGTAGCATTATTACTCAGACACTTATAAAAGCTGAATTTGAATCTATTTGCCGGCTGCCATTGTATTTTAGAATTTGATCCTCTTACTTACATTTCATTGATATATCACAATAAATGAATAAAAAGGAGAAAGGAGACCTACCTGAAGCTTCATAGATTGGATCCTTATCACATCATTGCCTACTTATCGAAGTGGTGAAAGTAACCTTGTCCATTTTGGCTTTGAGTGGATTCTTATATTGTTAGCTGGAACCTTAAAGATTTGGAGGCCGGAAGGGAAGTGGTATGAGGCCGTAAAGAAGAAAAAATATGTGAACAACAAAAAATAAGGTCCTGGACAAGAGCAGACTAGCCAAAAAAGGTTTCATGTGACCTCAGCTATATTAAAACTTATTTGAGTTGAGTTGAAGAGCATATTGCTAGAAAATACATGTGATTGTATTGTTGGGATTGTATACATTTGTAAATTAGTTTATTTTCTTTTTCTTTGTATCTGTTTACTTCTTGAGTAAGCCTTGCATAAGTTACCTGTACCTTGGCTATACTTCCTTTTGGCATCTTCTGATGAATTGTTCTACTCATAAAAATTAAAGCATCATACTTCTTGTCAATGGGGGTGTGCTGCTATAATTGGACAGGCTAGTTGATTTAGCTGTTATAACATGTAATTTGATCAAGTCTACTTCTACAATTTGCAGCATGGAGACAATTCTTGTTCTTGTTTTGTTTTGGTGTGTGCTTGTGTTTTCTTTTCTTTTTCCCTTTTTTTTTGCTTGGCTATTTCCTTGTGATATATACATCTTCATTTGGTTCCATGTGCTCTTCTTTATTATTTTTTTGGCAATGTGGATTCATACTATTGCTTTTACATTTGTTGTTTGTTGGCAGATATGTTTTGTCTTCGAAGTTAAACTCTCTCTCTCTCTCTCTCTCTCTCTCTCTCTCTATCTATCTATCTATTGAATGTTATGAGTGATGCACATAAAGCTATTACATTAATATTTTCTTTCACAAAAAAATATGTAGGAACATTGTCAAATTTTTCCTTTTTCATTGAGTTTTATATTATCAAATGTTCCCTGGTTTGTTTTTAAATTGAAAATTATAAATAAATATGATGCATAAAAATTATATCATTGAATATTTCCATTTATGTAAAAACAAAGTTAATTTTGATGATATATTTGACTGGAAATTTAGAAAAAACATAGAAATTTGAGTATGTGCCTATAGATACATTATATACTACCTGAGCTAGTGAGCAATAACACCTGACCTTTGATCTAAACTATATTATGATTGCTTTGCAGCTTTGACTAAACATGAAATCTCTTATTAAGTAGTGTTCATATGCGTAGTGCACACACTACACATCATACATATTGTACTTAATCCCTACTGAAATTATATTGTACTGTTGCAATTAAACAATGAAGAGGTGAGATACTTAGGGAAGTAATTTAAAACCTATTGGAACTTAACCAACTCATTGTGTCTGACATAACATTTGAAAACACAACTTGATATGACCACCACAATTTTCAAGAAATGCATTGGAGATATAGAATTCTATAAAAATACAATTTGCTTGATTGCATTCCTGTGTAAGCCCAGAAGATATATTCAATTTAATGCAATATTCAAACACAGTATTAAAGCAAATCTATTGGAGTATAATGGGATAGAACAAAAATAACCCACTGAAAAGCCCGTAAACCAAGCATGATATTGATGCCCAAACTCAAGCCAAAAATGAAGTAAAACAGAATGAAATCAAAGCAAACAAAGGATTCCCAAAAATTAATTTGAATGAACAAATAGAACTTATAGAATTCAAACTTTATAAGCTAGTGCCACCAACACCACGCCGCCATTACTGTTGCAGCACTGCAGCTGTGGATAATCACACCCCACATAGTCATCGTCAACAAGTTCTCCTGAACTATCCAGTAAATTATCATGCAATGCAACTAGTTTCCTAGCTTTCCCCATATCCTTCTTGAATAAAAAGAAAAAGAGAAGAATGATTTATAATATCTTAATGTGTTGGATCTCTGGATAAGAGGTAATCTAGAACAGGTTTAAATATCTAAACAAGTTAACACAAATAATGAGAATCCTATTTTTACTAAGAATTCCACTTCGATCAGATTCTAAGGAATTTTTTAGGAATTTACAAGACACACTTTCTTATTAAATTTAATTAGTATTAAATTGAAAAATCAAAAGAAAAACAGAAGAAGAAGAAGAATAGAGTGGATTTTCTTCGAAGTGTGGATGTTCATACTATATTCAGTTGGAGCAAGCTTTTATTACAGACATCTTGAGTGTGGTGAGGAATGGTAAAGTGACCAACCAATTTCAAGTGCAGATAACCTAAAATCTTGGGAATTAGTAAACTGTCTTTATGCTTTACAATACATAGATAAGTATCCATGGCTTTGGACAACATGTTAATTAAGTACGGTTTGAAAGCCTTCACCTGCAAGACCTGAAGTTATTGCTATATCTGCAACTGACAACATATAACCAACCAAATAGGTTTGCCTCAACGACAAGCCATCCGCACAGCCGCATGCATTCTCAAATTCAGAACTGGATGAAAAGATAGGATCATATTTTAGCCATTCATCAATCTGAAAAATGAAAAATAGAATAATTTTGTGAATCATTAGCAGATTTCGATATGAAAAGGAAAAAAAAAAAAATGTTAAGTAAACAAAATTTGACAATTTAAAAAGAAGAAAAGTTCAGTGGTCAAGAGAATCTCCTACCAAGATTCAAAGGCAGATCCATCCTGCCTGTAGAAAGGAATAATAAACAGATATAAAATTAATATTAATGTTTATGAACAAAATATTGAATGATGAAGAAATTAATTTAATCTAGACCATAACAATCAAATAATAGTAAAGAGATGAATTTAATATGGACAATTACAAGCAAATAATGTAGATGTGAGATGTGAATGAAAATAAGTGATATAATAGAGGAATTTTGGGAAGAAAAAGGTCTATGATACCTTCATATGTTTATTTATAGCATAATTTTTTTATTTTTTGTTTCCTAGCCGTTGATATATTCATATGCCGTTGTTTTCTTTTAGAATGTCATCCTCCCAGGTGAAGATATTAGCATACAAGATATGGATATTTTTCATGGACATTTGGTGCTTTTCCTCAATAACAAAGGTTGCTCTATGATATGCTCCATCAATATGCCAATTGATGTTAATTATAAGGTATTGAAATTTTTGCTAATATTACAAGATTATTTATCAATAAAATTTATTGAAACTAGAATATCATATTTGTCTTTTTATTTAATTTTCTCTGTATAACATTGAAGGTTATTGTAATAGAATTGGAGTGAATATTAACCAGTATGATAGAAACAAAAGATAAAACCAGAAAAAAGTTATTTTGCATACTGGATTAATATATTATGAAGTGCTTAGGAGTACAAAACATAAACATGTTGTTGAAAGAAAAGGAAAGAAAAAAAGAGAAAGAATGCTTGAAATTTGAGCTGAATACAATGTCAACAACAGCAGCAACAACAACAATGACAATAGAAGTAATCATAATTATAACAACAACAAAAATAATAAAAAGTAATAATGAGAATAACATTAACTAGAATAATAGCAATAACAATGACAATATTAATAATTAATAATAATAAATTGCAAATATATATCAATATCAATAATAACAACAAGAGGAAGTGATGGAACGCAAAGCTGCTAGGGGTGGAAGAAGTAGGATTGTGGTGGAGTCCAAATCTTTTGAGATTTTGGTTGAGGACTCGGGTGGAAAACTGAAAGGCTGCATTTGGGAGAGAAGTAGAGGTATCTCATCTTGGATTCGTTTTGGGGAGGCTAGCCTTCGATGCTTACTGGAAGGTATTGAAACCTGTTGCAGAGAGGCTGATGATCAAAGTTGGGCTATTGAATGGAAGGAGGGAAATAGAAATTTTAGAATGGAGCGCCGGCTGAATAAGGCAGGCAGATTCATCCTTTGTTCTGTTCGAGATTTAGAGGCTAAAAGATACAGCATTATATTTCCTGAAGGGAAGGGACAGGCCAGGGGCTGGAATTCTCTGGCTGTGAGGCTGAGAGATTTTGGAGTGGTCCCGTCAGAAGGTTTAAAGATTTCCAATAAGCCAGAG
The DNA here is from genome assembly GCA_030254885.1 of Vitis rotundifolia. Lineage (NCBI taxonomy): Eukaryota > Viridiplantae > Streptophyta > Magnoliopsida > Vitales > Vitaceae > Vitis > Vitis rotundifolia. The sequence continues at coordinate 14,421,392 of CM058151.1, forward strand.
GTGTTGATGCAGCCGAAGGGAGTATCGAAGGAGGTGTGGAAGGAAAAGGGGGTGGAGATGATGTCCTTTGCTGAGGCTGTTAAGTCGGCCCCGAGAAGGGTAGGTGAATCAGTGTGGTTAGAGGTAGGGGAAAGTGAGGTGCATGGAAGATTAGATCAGTTGAGTCATTGTCTGGTAGGGAGGTGGGGTAATCCTTCAGCTCCTTTCCCTGAGTTGGAATTCGTAAGAAGCTGGACTCGTCTGAATTGGGAGGTAAAGGGGAAGATGAAAATTGCTGTGTTAGGCAGGGGTATTCTGTTGTTTGATTTTGAGTTGCCTCACGAGGCTGAGCGTGTTCTGGCCAGAGGTAAAAGAAGCATTAAGGAAAACTGCATCATCTTGGATAGATGGAACCCAGAGGTGGGGTGCTCTTGCAAAAAGTCCTATGCTGAAGAGGCATGGGTAAGGGTAATCGGGCTTCCACTTCATTTCTGGAGTCTTGAGGTGTTTAAAAGAATTGGAGATGGGTGCGGAGGATTTGTTGCAGTGGATGAAGATACCAGATCCTTGTCCGCGATGCAATGGGCTCGGATTCTGGTGAAGCGTGCAGAATGGGAGGTCCCTAACTCTGTTCATATAGTTTTGGGGTCGGTTTGCTTTTCTCTCCATCTGTGGTGGGAATCCCCACCGTGGTTCTCGCAGGTGGTGCCGGCGGGAGACCCCTCTGGGAAGGGCGGGCAAAGGGATAGAGAAGAAGCCGTCGGGTCTCAACGTGAAGCCTGCCACGGGAGTCAAAGGGAGAAGGTGGAGCAGTTGAGGATGCAGTCCGAGGTACAAGACGTGGCGCTTACTGGTGGTAAACCAGCCATCCTTCCTGCCGAGGACTCTGCAGAAAAGACTGATGAGAGGGGCTGGGTTGGTGGTCCAGCCGGCCTAGAGGGAGGGGGTAGGGAGCCCTCTTTCAATAGTCCGGATGTCTCTGGCTGTGGGCTGGAAGATCGTCGAAGTGGGCCTAGGTTTGGTCCTTCTCTTAATGAGGAGGCCCAGGGCCCTTGTCTCTTGAGCCGGGTAGTTTTGGGCCGGGATTCAAGGCCCAACTCTTTAAATGGTCCTTTTAGGCGCAGCGAGGGACTGTCGGGTGAGGGCTTTGGGCCCATTCCAGCTGACGCAAAGGGAGAAGGGGCCTTTAACGGGGTCGAGGCTCCTTTCTTCCCTCCTAGGGCTCTTCTTGAGCAGTCCTCCTCCTTAGTTAGAGGCGCAAGTGGAGGTGCATATGGAGACGACGATCCCCTAGTCGGGTTGCCGAGGGAAGAGATGCTGCTGTTCTCCCAGATGTCGGAAAGGGACCGTCTGACTGACGACGCGCTCTGCGAGGAGGCCTCCAGGTATGTCGATCCTTGTTCTCTTCCTGGGGGGGGCCGGGAACTCTTTTCTTCTACTCCTTCTTCTGTTCTCGGGCCGACTGTGCTGGGTTTGGCTCCTGCGGTTATGGAAGAGCAGCAGATCCCGCTGAGTATTATCCTGGCAGATGGTAGCAATGGGGAGATGGTTTCTAAGGGGGAGAAGTCAGTGGCAGGAGAAGGTGCGGGGGAGGAGTTTGAGGGGTTATTTCAGGAAATGGAGGGGAAAGGATGTGGTTGGGACGATAGCTGCTTGGCGAGGTTCAGTAAATTCCTGGGTTTCTCTACGGAAGGTTTTGAAGGAGAAATTCTAAATCTGCTCCTGAGGACCAAGAAAAGAAGAGAGCAAAATCTGAAGAAGGGTTTGTTAGGGGCCACCAAGTTTGACCGGGAATTGAAAAAATTAGAGTGGTCTATTAATTATAATGGTGCGAGAAAGGAGAAATCTCTGGTTAGAAAAGGTGGGGTTAGACTCTCGACTGTTAGATGAAGCTAAAGATTCTTTCTTGGAACGTCAGAGGGGCCAATGATAGAAATAAAAGGAAGGTTATAAAGACCCTTATTAGGTCGCAAAAAGTGGATATGGTGTGCCTGCAGGAGACCAAAATCCAAGACATGTCTCAGGGGGTTGTTCACAGTCTTGGTGTGGGTAGATTTTTAGGCTGGGGAGCTGTAAATGCAAGGGGGGCTGCTGGAGGGGTGGTGGTCTTTTGGGATAAAAGAATTTTGGAGTTAGTAGGTATGGAGGTGGGTCTATTCTCAATTTCGTGTCGTTTTAAAAACTGCGAGGATGGGTTCTTGTGGTTCTTTACGGGGGTCTACGGACCTATTTCAAAAAGCTTTAGAGAACCTTTTTGGGAAGAGTTAGGTGCCATCCGTGGTCTTTGGTCTGATCCCTGGTGCATTGGTGGAGACTTCAACGTGATTAGATTTCCCAGTGAGCGTAGTAGAGGAGGTAGATTGTCTGGATCCATGAGAAGGTTTTCTGAGGTGATAGATGAGCTGGCTCTAAGAGATTTGCCTCTTCAGGGGGGGCTTTTTACGTGGAGTGGAGGGCTGAATGGTCAATCCAGGTCAAGACTGGATCGTTTTTTGGTTTCGGAGGACTGGGAAAATCATTTCAGTGGGGTGTCTCAGTGTACTCTTCCAAGGCCCGTGTCTGATCACTTCCCAATTCTGTTAGATGGGGGTGGTGTGAGGAGAGGTCCAATTCCTTTCCGTTTTGAGAATATGTGGATGAAGGAGGAAGGTTTTAAGGAGCTTCTTAAGGGCTGGTGGCAAGGCTTCAGTTTCAGTGGGTCTTATAGTTTTATCCTCTCAGAAAAATTGAAGGCCTTAAAAGTTAAGCTGAAAAATTGGAACAAGGAAGTCTTTGGTAAAGTGGGGGTGAATCTGAGGATGGCCTTGGACAAAGTGTCTTTTTGGGATGATCAGGAGCGTCAGAGAGCCTTAAACGAGCAGGAGTTAGAGGCTAGAAAGGAGGCTAGGGAGGACTATAAGAAGTGGGCGCTTATGGAGGAAATTTCGTGGAGGCAAAAATCAAGAGAAACGTGGCTGAAGGAAGGAGATAAGAACACGGGTTTCTTTCATAAGATGGCAAATTCTAACTGCAGGAGGAATTGTTTGAAAAAGATTAAAGTCAATGGTGTCTGGCTGTCAAACGATCAAGAAATTCAAAGAGGGGTGGTGAGGGCCTATCAGGATCTGTTATCGGATCCTGGTGGTTGGCACCCTAGTATGGACAATTTGGAGTTTGACAGAATTGAGAGGGAGGAGGCTGCCAGGTTGGAGGAGATGTTCTCTGTGGAAGAAGTGTTTCAGGCCCTGTCAGAGCTGAAGGGGGACAAGGCTCCTGGTCCGGATGGATTCCCTATTGCTTTCTGGCAGTTCTGCTGGGAATTTGTTAAAGATGAGCTAATGGGCTTCTTCAAGGATTTTTTCGAAAGGGGGAAATTTGTTAGAAGTCTGAACTCCACGTTTTTGGTTTTAGTCCCTAAAAAAGGCGGGGCTGATGATTTACGCGACTACAGACCCATCAGTTTGGTGGGAGGCCTGTATAAGATTCTCGCCAAGGTCCTTGCTAATAGGTTGAAGAAGGTAGTGGGTAAGGTGGTGTCTCCTACCCAAAATGCCTTTGTCGAAGGAAGGCAAATCCTTGATGCTGCGCTAATTGCAAATGAAGCCATAGACTCGCTGCTGAAAGGGGATGAAGCTGGTGTGTTATGCAAACTGGATTTAGAGAAGGCTTACGATCATATCAACTGGGATTTTCTGTTGACGGTGATGCAAAAAATGGGTTTTGGGGAGAAATGGGCTGGTTGGATCAGGTGGTGCATCTCCACTGCTTCTTTTTCAGTTTTGATTAACGGATCGCCTGCGGGTTTCTTCCAGAGCACGAGGGGGTTAAGACAAGGCGACCCCATTTCCCCTTACCTGTTCGTTCTTGGGATGGAGGCCCTAAGCTGCCTCATTAACAGAGCAGTTAGGGGGGGCTTCCTTACCGGCTGCAGGTTAAGGGGGAGGGGTGGCAGTGGGATGCAAGTGTCTCACCTGTTATTTGCTGACGACACTCTGGTTTTCTGTGAGGATTCCCTAGAGCAAATGGCTAATCTGAGCTGGCTTTTAATGTGGTATGAAGCCATTTCTGGGCTGAACATCAACTTGAATAAAAGTGAAATTCTGCCGGTGGGTAGAGTAGAGAACGTTGAGGCCTTGGCTTCTGAGTTGGGCTGCAAAGTGGGCTCTATCCCTTCCACTTATTTGGGGCTTCCTTTGGGGGCTCCTCATAAGTCAGTGGCTGTGTGGGATGGTGTGGAAGAAAGGATGCGGAAGAGACTTGCGTTGTGGAAGAGGCAATTCATTTCCAAGGGGGGGAGAATCACCCTCATTCGGAGTACGTTGGCCAGCATGCCGATTTATCTCATGTCCTTGCTGCGAATGCCTAGAGCTGTTAGATTGAGGCTTGAGAAAATCCAAAGGGATTTCCTTTGGGGAGGGGGTGCTTTGGAGAAAAAGCCCCATCTTGTAAAGTGGGCTGTGGTTTGTTCTCACAAAAAGAAGGGAGGTTTAGGAATCAGAAATTTTTCTAGTCTCAATAGGGCCCTGTTGTGTAAGTGGAGTTGGCGCTATGCGGTTGAAAGAGAGTCCTTCTGGAAGCTTATTATCAGTAGGAAATATGGGGAAGAAGTTGGAGGGTGGTTTTCTCGTGAGGTTAGAGAGGGTTATGGGGTGGGGTTTTGGAAGGAAATCAGAAAGGAAGGCTTTCTAATGTTTAAAAATGTTTCTTTCGCTGTAGGGGATGGTAGAAGGGTGAAATTCTGGAAGGACATTTGGTGTGGGAACATCCCCCTTTGCGAGGCTTTTCCTTCTCTGTTTGCCTTTGCGGTTTCCCAAGAAGCGTGGGTTGCGGATTGTTGGGACCCTATGGGGGTTGTGGGGGGCTGGTCTCCTTGTTTCTCTAGATCCTTTAACGATTGGGAGTTGGAGGAGGTGGAGAGTTTCCTTTCGGTCCTTCAAGGAAAGCGGCTTCGTGTTGGGCTGGAGGATAAAGTGTTGTGGAATGCTTCTAAGAAAGGGATTTTTTCTGTAAAGTCCCTTTACAATACTCTTGATCCTAGTGATGCTGCCTCGTTTCCTTGGAGCATCATTTGGAGCCATTTTGTGCCTACTAAGGTGGGCTTCTTTGCTTGGGAAGCTTCTTGGGGGAGGGTTCTTACCCAAGATCATCTCAAAAGGAGGGGCTGGTTTTTAGCTAATAGGTGCTTTTTGTGTTGTAAAGAAGAGGAGACAATAAATCATATCCTTATTCACTGTCCCAAGGCGAGGGTGTTGTGGAATCTTGTGTTTTCGATGTTTGGGGTTCATTGGGTCCTTCCGCATACGGTTAGAGACACTCTCCTTGGTTGGTCCGCTTCCTTTATGGACAAGAAGCGTGGAATGACTTGGCGGGCAGCTCCTCTATGTTTATTTTGGACGGTTTGGAAAGCTAGAAACAAGATAGCTTTTGATAATGAGGCTTTGTCTCTCCAAAGATTGAAAAATTCCTTTGTTTGTAATCTGTTCTCTTGGACTAAGTCTTGTTTAGAGGGAGAACCCCGTACCTTAATTAACTTTGTTGATTGGTTGGGTTCTAGGTGAGGGTTGGTGAGTGCTTGTTTTGTTTTGCTGTTTTCTTAAGGTTTCTCGTGTATACCCCCTGTATGCTTCGGGTTGCCTTTTTGCTTCCTTCTTCTAATATATTTTCTGTGTTTTTATCTATCAAAAAAAAAAAAAATCAATAATAACAACAAAAACATCAAAGACAATAATAATAATAAAAAACAATAACAATAATTATAAGAATAACAATAATAGCAATAATAACAACAAAAATGAAAATGTTAAGAATAAGAACAAAAACAACAATTAATAATAATAAATTGCATACATATTGCAGATATATATCAATATTTGGGCAATCCTGCATGTACTTTTATTAGTATCTGTAGACGTGAAATAATCTACGTTGGTGCTTCTGCATCAATGAAAATATTTTAATAAGCAATTTTCTTGTTCTTGCCACAAAATCGCTACTTCGTGTTGCATGCTACACATGAAATGATAAACTCAATCTTTGGCGAATTCCTACGAAGATATATTTAGAATAAGATATTTAAAAATAGTTGTAATGGATTAAAAAAATGGCAAAAAAATCAGGAGAATTGTGCACATATGTTGTTTACTTTTTTCTTAGGGTGGTTGCAGACATTAATCACTCACAATGTAGGAACAAGATACCCTTCTCCAACTAGTTGGGATTAAGGCCCCATTCAGTTGAGTGAGCTAATTTGAATCTCATCCTAAGTTCTCATTGTTGTGTGAGTGGTTACACTTTGTTTATATTTTCAGATTCTGATAACATACAAGGATTATTTATTGCATATGCCAGACTGAAAGGTGCCCAGATGCAGGCTTGAGTGAAGTGAGATGCAACCTAAAGTGGATATGCAATTTAATATAATTTGACGTGCAGTTGTACAGGAACAATGATTTTGAAAATTTGAACATGTAATTGTGTAACTCATCGACTAGTGAGCAGAAGAAACTAAAGCATGGTGTGTGTCCACCAAAGCTTATGGAAGTGTTGAGAGAGAATGAATTGATTAACACTCAAAACTGAGTTATTTTCATACTTAACCTGAGGATTAATAATGCATTTTGATTTTTAATCAATTATTTTTAACTTGAATGTGTGCTAAGTCCAAATTTGAAAGCTAATGTGTGAATCTGGGTGGGTGAAGAATGCAACAAGGAAGAGGAAAAGGGCTTAACTTAGGCGGATCCCAAAGATAAGGATGGCACAAGGTTGCTGAAAGCAAAGGTAAGAGCAAAGTAAGAGGCTCAGATCTTTAATGAAGTGAAGAGAAGCAAAAAGACCATGAAATTGAAATACAAAGGTCATTTCAATTTGAGAGCATCAGGAATCGATTTTGGAGGAGTTAGAAGTGAGAAGATGGTTGCTACAAGTGGAAATTTCAATTTGAGAACAAGAGGAATTGACATTTTCGATTTGGAGGGAAGAGCAAAAATGGTTTTGATTTCATATTTGATTTGCTGTTATTTTCACAAGGGTGAAGATAGAAGTTGAAATTGGAATTTCCAATTTCATTCAGCGCAAAATGGATTTCAAAATTGGAGCAAATGGGGGAAGCAGTATCTCAAATCAGAAATTCTGGTTTGAGACATGTGAAATCGAAAATTGTGATTTCAGAAAACAAAGAAAGTAGGAATTGCTTTGGAATTGATTTCAAAATCGGTTTGTGCACTGCAAGGGAATCCAAATAGCGGAAATAAAAATTTTTGATTTGAACCTTTTGAAATTGATTTTTCCCAAAGAAGGAGGTCGGATGGTGATTTTTCTTCATACTTGAAACTGAAATATCACACCAAGATCTAGTTGGAATCAAAATTTTTTATTTCAAGGATATTTTGATTTGTAACATTATGAGAATCAGTTTCCATGACTTTTTTTATTGGACTTTGTAATATTTTAGGACATTGCCATGTAGGATTAGAGTTAGGATTTGTATGTATTCTCATTGTTAGTGTTTTGATATGGATGGATAAATATATAATAAGAGAGATTTGGAGACTTTACTTTATCATTTTTTTAGTTTAATAAAGATTTTAATTTTCTTTTGTTTTTCTTAAAATCTCAGTGTTTATTATGGATCTTGAGGTGAGAGAGAGACTGTGAGAGACTTTTTGCTTCTCCAGTCGTGAGCATCCAAGGGGATCATCTGATCATGGAGGAGTCTTCAGTATTTAAAGCTGCTTAGGCTTTTTTTTTTTTTAATAATATTTTTTTGTCTTTTCTTTTACTCTCTTTGAGACAATGGACGAATCTGGGTCTGGGTATGTGTCTTTGAAGGACTCACACTGACCTGGTAGAGGGTCTTCAAGCACCATGATAGCCAAGGTCAGCCACTGCCCATGGTTGGCAACAGCCCAAGGTGATCCCCCTGACACAAACACCTCCAGCTGCCACCTTCGGCACCAATCAGCACCCTGCATTGCCACAGTCCTTGCCCTTACTGCCTTCATAACCAATCAAATCCTTTAATGCCGTTGCTGCCACTTTTTGGGGCCACCATCATATTTGCCAGTCGCTTCTCTTCTGAAAAGCCGCCATTGAAGCCCTATAAAAAGGGGGGGATCTTGTGTACCATTCTAAATTCATCTCTCATTGTGTAGATGATGGTGCCCAAAATGTTATTCAGGTTACAGTTGAAGACGAGAGAGATCAATAAGCTGCCAGAGAAGAAAGTTTTGGTAGGCTGTGTTTGGATGTGAGAGATAGTATTGATACAATATTCTAGCATAAGTGGTTCTTTATCTGGGGATTTAGTTTGAGACAGATATTTATGTGCCAGGGCATTGCTTGGTAGCTCTCACTTAGGATGCCTTATGCTTTTGAGTGTAAGCATATGATGGGCCATTTTTGCTTTTGAGATTATTTATTTATTTTTGACATGCTACAATCTTTGATCATATGTTTGGATTAGAAAATATTTGTGAGCGATTTATTTTTCTATTCCTACAATATTTTATCAGAACCCATGGGTATTTCTGTGGTCTTTTATTTGTGTTTTAACGAGAGAAGGCTATGCTGTTCAGCAGAACATCATAACTAATGTACAACTCATTTTTAGAATGCTTCTTTTCTTTTCTTATTTTTTAAGAGGGCATTCAGTAATGCCTTTGCAGAAAGGCAGGCCTTCGATGCACCTGCCTTTTTGGAAGGGTGCACGGATGCCTGGCGAAAGGCGTCTCTCTGATCCAGAGCCAGACAGCTCACCTACATGTAGCACTTTCATAACCATAGTTAAATAAATGTGCTTGTTGCTTACTGGTAATTTTTCTCGAGTTTTTTTTACAGCAGCAAATGGAGATTGGCGATCTTAGTCCATGGTTCTTCCCTCTGCCTTCGGGTTCATGTAAAGTTGTTCCATGTTCAAATCATGACTTCATGAACTTCGTCTATCGTGTGGTTGTTTCATCTCCAGTGGTATTACTTCTATAAGCTTAACAATGAGATATAAATCCTGAATGTTGATGCTTTGTAGTTTAATTCCTTCATTTCTCTTTCTTCTTTTGTCTTACAACATAGGATATCTGTGGCATTTAAATCCTGCTTTTTTTTTTCTTTTTTTTTTTTTAATTTTTTTTTTCAATTTCAAATATTTTTCGACTAAAATTTTTTTTGTCTTTGGAAAACTTTCATACACTTAAAGCATGGCGATAATTCTCCAAGTTCATGAACTTTGATGTTTTTTCTTTGTAGAGTGGTCGTGGTCCTTGATGTGTGGCTTTTCTATTTATAGAGACATTTGTTTTTATAATTGGAATGCCAAATGAGAATGTATAATATTAATATGGATGTACCATCAGAGTTTGGTGGCTTCCAATCATTTTCCTGCCATGTATTACATGGCTTTGATATTACATTTGTGGTTGAAGTAGTGGATCAGTTTATGCCTAGCACAACATTGTGATACCAAATGCAAAGGCTTTATGCCATTTGAAGACATTTATACTCTCAAGTCTCACTTTCAATATATTAAGCATAGCCAAAGTCCTAATTTGGGGTGTAAAGTAAGTTCCTTTTGTTGAATGATTAGCTTCATTTCTTTCTGAAAATCAATAACTTGATGGAGGCCTTACTCTCTTTAAACTTTTCTCAAGTACAATTGCATAATCAAATTGTATGAATATGATATCATTCCAATTTTGAGTTACATAACCTCATCCGGTTTTCACTTTTAGGAGTTGCATCTGAATTTCTCCCTCTTTCCTTTTTTTTTTTTGGAAAATGCAGATGCCTGATATGATCATTGATTATGACATGCGGCAACGGGTATTCTCCATAGTGCAGCAAGAGGAGGTACTAGGTGTTTCTGGTAATAGTGGATCATTCTCACAGACTCATGACCTAAATACTAACAAACTGTTGGATGCCCAAAATGATGAGAACAAACATGCCCAGATTACTGAAGTTCAGAGATGGAAGGACTTTTCTGATGCATACTGTTGTGAAAGAAAGGAGGTTATTTCCCATGATGGTGTTGAGGTTCCTCTGACTATTTTGTACTCACGAGAAGCATGGAAGAAGGGTCTGTCTCCTGGCCTTCTACAAGGCTATGGAGCATATGGGGAAGTTCTAGATAAAGCCTGGTGTTCAGATCGTCTGAGTTTACTTGATCGTGGCTGGGTGGTGGCATTCGCTGATGTGAGGTTAGTTCTATCTGTCTGACTTTTGCTTTGCCAATTATGGCTGCATAGTTTTTTGTAAGTGGGCATTGGTTGGCATTTGAATTGGTTAAACCACCATATTTGCCAAGGTATTTTTAGAAGTTATGCATTCTCATAGTTGATTCAATGTGTTCAAAAAACATGCTATGGTTAAATTCATGGTGGACATTGTGGGCATTTCAATTGCAGGTTAAACCACCTAATTTGCAAAGCTATTTTTGGAAGTTATGCATTCTCATGGTTGATTCAATGTGTTCAAGAAACATCTATGGTTTGATTTGGGTCAAGTCAATATCTAGTTGAACCTCTGCTCTGTTTTTCCTGTTTTTTTAATGCTGAGTGTGAGATTCAAATAAAGCATATTAATTACTATTTACTACCAATATGACTTGACTTTGGGATACTGAGTGCTAACTATATTAAATGCAGTCTGATGGTTAGATTCATGGTTGAAACTAAATGTGTATGTTTTTACCTGTGATACTGTTATATTGTACTCAATTTGACATGTTTTATGTGGGAAGGGGTGGTGGAGGTCCAGATTCTTCATGGCACAAATGTGGCAGTGGATTGAACAAGCTAAACTCTATTTATGACTTTGTTTTATGCGGCAAATACCTGGTTAATGAGGGCTATGTTCATGAAGACCAGCTTGGTGCTATTGGATTTAGTGCAGGAGGTCTTCTTGTAGGGGCAGCTATCAATATGTGTCCTGATATGTTTCGTGCTGCTATTTTGAAGGTAATAACATATGAAACTACTTGGCATTTTGTTTTTGATATTCTGATTGGATTGAAATCAGTTTATTATGATTTTGGTAATCTATATCACTATGCTCTGCATGGTTGCTAAGAAGACAGCAGAAGGAAGATCATTATGTATATAACACAAAAATGTTTTTTTTACTGATTTTTATGGAAACCCAAAGAAGGTTCAGTGCTGCTTCTTCAACAGTCTTTGCTAACCAGGACAAGGTGTGTTTTGGGGATCAGGGTGTGGGGTGGGTATGGGGTGTGGAAGTGGGAACGCACTCTGGTAAAGTAGTAAACATATAATATTAGAATTTCATGTCTTCACTGTCATTTGCTGTTGCAAAAAGAAAAAAATATAATCTATTTGATGATCTTGATTTCTACTTCATCCCATGGGAAAAGAGGGAGAGAACTTTTGTCTTGTAACTCTTTTAAATTTGTTCATTCTCTCATATAAAGAGTTCTTCTAGTTTGCATGTTCCATTGTTTTAATCATAAGCACAGGCTTTATTGGAAGGATGATCTTTTTGAAATATTTGTCAGGTTCCATTTCTTGACATTTGCAACACATTGTTAGATCCCAATTTGCCTCTCACTTTATTGGACCACGAAGAATTTGGAAATCCTCGAGTACGATCCCAATTTGAGTCCATTTTAAGTTATTCTCCATATGATAATATTTCCCAAGGAAGCTGTCATCCTTCAGTGCTTGTTACGGCATCATTCTATGACTCAAGGCAAATTCTTAACTTGTACCTTCTTCATCTACAGTTCCATACCTGTATACATTTTTGCATGCACATATTCTGTATTTCTTATATATGTATGTACGATACATTGCATCCATTGGCTCATATTGGTAGCTTTTTTAACTTGCACCTTCATCTACATTTACATACGCATGCACATTTGCGCATAAACTTAGATGGGTGGCATTTAAAAGTTACAACCATTCTCAGGGTGGGAGTTTGGGAAGCTGCCAAATGGGTAGCCAAAGTACGAGATAGCACTTGTTCAAGTTGTTCCAGTGGGGTCATCCTGAAGACGAATATGAATGGAGGCCATTTTGGTGAAGGAGGCCGTCATGGTCAGTGTGAGGAAACAGTGTATGAATATGCTTTTCTAATGAAAGTTATGGGGATTTCATGCGATACCACATGATAAGTCTTCTTTTGAATCAACACAAGTGACGATATGAGGAAAGTTTGTATTCAAAATCTTTGGTGAGTGTGATCTAGTATTTGACTCTTAAAGGATTTATGATTTCCCATTGGCTCTTTGTTATTTGTGAAGGCGACCTGAAGCAGTTGGGGCACTCAAGCTCTGAATGCTTCTTAAGATACAGAATTACTTATTTTTTCACTTCATACATGGGGCTAGTTTGAAGATGACTAGGGTATCAAGTAATTATCTAGGTTGATCTTTGGATATACATTCCATTTTTTGTTTCTAATAATAGAAAGACACATACAAAATGCAAAAATTCTTATGCAAAAAGTAGGTATATACCCTGTGTAATTAAAGACACTTTGTATAATTTTTATTTTCTTAAATTTTGAAAATTTGAAAAATATCTTTATTGGTAAGGATATGTTTGGTAACTGTTTTTAAGAATAATTTTTTATTTTTTAGAATAAAAAGATTGGAAAACACGTTTGGCAATCATAAATTTGTTTTCTATTTTATGTTTTTGAGAATAAAAAATATGATATTTTTAGAGAATACTTTTTAGTTGTTTTTAATTGTTTTCATTTATTTTTAAAAAATTGTTTTAAAAAATAATTATACAAACATGTACAATGATTAAAAATAAAGTTTTAGACGGAAAAATTATTTTTAAAATATATTAAAAATAGGTTAAAAATATTTTAAATTTTCAATACATTTTTAAAAACTAATTTTCAAAACTATTTTAAAAAATGGTTTACTAAATAGGGTCTAAACTTTTGTTTTTTGAATATGAATTTTTATCTTTAAAAACAAAAATAGAAAATATATCCAAACGGGGCTTAAATTTTTAAAAATTTATTTTTTAAACTTAATCAAAGTATAAGGGCCTGTTTGGTCATTTTTTTTAAAAAATTTGTTTTTAAAAGCTGTTTTTTAATCTTTAACTGAAAAGCAGTTTTTAAAAATAAGTTTTAGAAAATATGATCAAATGAGTTCATGTTCTTCTTTTCTTTTTATAAATTGGTAAAAACCATTCCCACTTATCTAAAAATTGTCTTTGTTTTATTTTGTTTTTAAAAATGGTTTTTAGAGAATAACGATAAAACAATGTTAAAGTTTTTTAAAAAGAGTTTTCTTTTTTTAAAAAGCATAAAACCGTTTTTAAATCATAGAGCTAAACAAGCTCTAAATGTTATTAAGAAAATATTTTCAATTATTAAAAAAAAACTTTAACTCCCTGGAATTACTTCTAAGTGGTTTTTTTATCGACACCTGTAGTCATTACAAATGCCTTGTGAATTTTGTTAATTATCGTATTTGTTATCTACCAATGGTATGTAGATTTAATTTCATTAGGAACGCATTTAAAAGAAAATATAAGCTAAAAAAAGTAATTGTATAGTATTTATCATAATATATTATATAGTAGGAAAAAAAAATTCAAAGAGTCACTTATTAAGAGTGCATTTGATAATGATTTTCAAAAACATTTATAATCTTTCTAACATTTGAAATTTTTTTATCTTTCAAGAATTAAAAAGATTAGAACACTTCCTAAAATCACTATTAAATGCACTTTAATAATGCGTTTGGTAATGATTTTAAAAAGTGTTTATAACATTTTTAATTCTTAAAAAATAAAAATTTTTAAAAGTGTTAGAAAGATTAGAAGAGTTTTTTATAATCACTACTAAACACATTTTATGTAATTGTAAAGAATTATTAAGAACACACTTGACAGTGATTTTTATAAAAGTGTTTTTAATTTGCAGCACTTTTGTTTGTATTGTTTTTATGAAAAACACATATAATTAATGAAAAGTGAGTTTGAGATTTTTTTTTTTGGTTTTTATATAATATCTTACATAACAACAAAAACACTTTTAATATTTATAAATTACCAAAGAGAAGATAAAAGTTAATTACAAAAAGGAAAAATTGTAGTTAACTAGTAATTATTTCATGATAAAAGAATATATAAACATGTATGATAAATGAATATATAAATACTTATATTATTAAAAAATAAAACATAATAATTTTTTATCACTACAAGAAAATTTTGAAAGTTAGGAAAAGATCTAGAAGACAACAAACATTGATCATAGCATAATAATTTTTTAAATAAGAGGAAAGTATGTAATCAAATGTGAGCTTCGTCTGTCTAAAAAAACTTTATTAATAAAAAGCATTTGGATCGTCTCCGCAAGGAATTAGTAGTTTAATGTAGTTGCATGAATTCATTTAAATCTAGTCAATGTTAACATATTTTATCAATGATGAAGCAAATTAAATGCATAGATTGGATTGAATTGTGGAAGATAAGATGAAAATAGAGTATAAAATAGATAGAAATAAACTCATATTTGGAAGGACATCTTTAGATTTAATCGAGCCGAAATAGGATTCCCACTAATAAGAATTTAGATGCACCTCATTGAATTCAGAATTACATACAAGTTTAATCCAAATTCATTCCTAGATTTCATATAGATCTAGACATACATGATTTATCAATAAAAATGAATCAAATATGCAAAGAACATTTATTATATTCCTGATTCGTCCCCAATTGGTGTTCTGATTGATTCAGATCAATCAACTGATGTACCTTTGATTCAATCCTCAGACGGGAGTTATCAACAAAATTTATAAACCTATTTCACCATATACTAGGGTAGCATAGCTAGCATAGCATAGTGGCTCTAGGATCGTCCACAGAGATGGGTTTTCACTTCACAATTGATATTAGCTCAAAAGTTGAATTGGTGCTTTTCCTTTTCTAAGTTAGCTTTAAAAGAAAACATAAAGATGTTTGAATTGAAAAGAACGGTTTTAAGCTAACCAAACTGAAAATAACTAAAAGTAATTAGGAAGAAAGATGTTTCTTGGGATCTCAGGTCACTAGGATCAGATGCCATCTACAAAAGAGGAGATTCCGGTCACTTGTTTCTTTTCCTCGCATTGGGGATTTAACATATAGTTATTTCCCGAACCGGTGTGGTACAGATGCTTACCATTAATGGTTTCAACACTAAATCCCTCTCACTGATCCATCTTGCAATGGCTCGTGCCTCTCACCTAGCATTTGCCATTCAAGGGGATCTTTAACCTTGGATTACCCGTCAAAAGCTCGCAAGAGATAACTAATGGATGTCTCCTTGGAGTCCAAAAGCTTACCAAGTGTTGGCTGGTCTAGAAAATCCTACCTTTGAATCACCTCCCAAAGGCTCGCAAGAGGTAAACTAGTGAAACTCAATGGACGGAGTCCACTTGCCTTACCAAGTGTTGGCCCAGGTGATTCAAAGACGTTTTAAGTTAACTAAAAAGATAAAAACCATTAACGGGTCACACTTTCTCTTCATTAAAAATGGAAACAACAAAAACTCACCCTCATGCATGCCGGCACCTTACCTGGCTTCCTTCACCCAAGAGACAAAAAGCCTAGCCTCTCATCCTCTGAGGAAAAATCCTCAAAGGATGTTTGGCTAGAAAGAAAATAAAAGAGAAAACAAAGACGAGAAGGAAAAAGAGAGCAAGGCTCTGTATATATTACTTTCCAAAAAACTATCCAAAGTTGTCTCTGGAAAAGCTCCCGAGATATGTTACATTGTATTGGAAAATTACAAACATATATAAGGGGTTATTCACCCTTTAGTTCTTGCTTAAAGACTAAGGAATCATGTGATAGGAGGGTTACAAGGAGAATTTGGGAATTTAGACATCAAATATCTAAAGCAAAAATATCTCAAGATGTCGGTTGCAGCTATCGGGTGCTTCAGGAGGCGTTTCGCAGCCGGCACTGTAGCGCTGCGAAATTTCGCAGCCAAAGGACCAAATTTCGCAGCCCTGCGAAATTCTCCTTCAGCTTGGAGCGATCAGATTCCAATGGCTGTAACTTCTTCATTTGAACTCGGAATCGTGCACCGTTTGAAGCATTGGATTCTTGACTTCCTGAGCTTTGAAATGGTATATAGCTTGCATAAATTGGACTTCGGGAAGTGCTCCAAAAGTGGCCAAGAAAACTGCAACTTTTGTCCCCTGTTTTGCTTCACTCTGTTTTTCCTCTTTGCTTCCCTCCTTGCATTCCGGATTTGCTTATGGCAAAGGACTTTAAAGCTTCGGTTCTTCATGTTTCTGAGCTTTCCAAAAGCTTTGCCATGGATTCCAAAGAACTCTCCTCAATCTTGGATTGCTTTGGTGAGCAAAAAGCTATCAAAAACACCAAAACTTACACAATTTGATTAGAATTGATTGCAAGGGTCCTTAATATGTTAATTGGGTTAAAAGGTGATAACTACTACTCAAAATTGATTAAAAGAGTTAATTACAAGCTTCCAAAATAGCATTTTTGAGTAGTAATCAATTCCTAAGCATCAAGTATGTGAAATCTATACAAACATTCAAAAGAATCTAATCATTTATACCAAAAATCACGATCTAAGAGATAGGAGTTGAGATTTACTATTGAGAATCACTTGATCTTCAATCCATAGTGACTCTTTTCTTGATGTTGAAAGATTTACCTTCTAATCATGAAGAATCTGACTTTCATTCCCATGTTTGGTTGTTAAGAAAGTGATATAAAATGATATGGAAAATATAGGGAAAAATAAAATTCAAATTTTAAGTAAAATTGAGTCAAAATGATCTAAGAGAATGTCTATTTTGTAACGACCTGCACCCAACCATGTAGATATTGTCCGCTCTAGAACCCAAAGTGACTCTTATGACTTTAAAACACGTTGACAAGGTTAAAAGGATCCCATACATATATAACTCCAGTAACTTTCACCTCTATCCAATGTGAGATGTCACATACACCTCCTCATGTAGAAATAACGTCCTTATTGTGTCTCATGGGGTTGTGGGGCTAAATAGATAGATACCTTCTCATGAGGTCAAACAAACCCCTACACCGAGGTTGGGGATCGACTTTAATACCATTTGTAACGACCCACTCCCAATTGTGTAAATATTGTTCGCTTTGGGACCCAAAGGGTTCCTCAAAGCTTTAAGACACGTCTACATAGTTAAGGGGAACCCACACTTATATAGTGTTAGGAGCTTTCTCCCCTATCCAATGTGGAATATCACAAACAGCCCCCCATGCAAACACAATGTCCTTGTTGTGTCATAGGGGATTATGAGACCAAACAAACAAACACCCCTCATGGGGCCAAACATACCCCTACATTGGAGTCAGGGATCGATTTTGATACCATTTGTAACATCCTACACCCAACCATGTAGATAATATCTACTCTAGGATTCAAAGGGGCCTTCACAACTTTAAAACCTGTCTGCATGGTTAAGAGGAGCCCATACTTATATTGCGCTATGAACTTTCTCTCTTATCCGATGTGAGATATCACATAACTAGTCTTAGTATTATAAGCATGATTACTACTCAAAAATGCTATTTTGGAAGCTTGTAATTAACTCTTTTAATCAATTTTGAGTAGTAGTTATCACCTTTTAACCCAATTAACATATTAAGGACCCTTGCAATCAATTCTAATCAAATTGTGTAAGTTTTGGTGTTTTTGATAGCTTTTTGCTCACCAAAGCAATCCAAGATTGAGGAGAGTTCTTTGGAATCCATGGCAAAGCTTTTGGAAAGCTCAGAAACATGAAGAACCGAAGCTTTAAAGTCCTTTGCCATAAGCAAATCCGGAATGCAAGGAGGGAAGCAAAGAGGAAAAACAGAGTGAAGCAAAACAGGGGACAAAAGTTGCAGTCTTCTTGGCCACTTTTGGAGCACTTTCCGAAGTCCAATTCATGCACTCTATATACCATTTCAAAGCTCAGGAAGTCAAGAATCCAATGCTTCAAACGGTACACAATTCCGAGTTCAGATGAAGAAGTTACAGCCATTGGAATCTGATCGCTCCAAGCTGAAGGAGAATTTCGTAGGGCTGCGAAATTTGGTCCTTTGGCTGCGAAATTTCGCAGCGCTACAGTGCCGGCTGCGAAACGCCTCCTGAAGCCACCCGATAGCTGCAACCGACATCCTGAGATCTTTTTGCTTTAGATATTTGATGTCTAAATTCCCAAATTCTCCTTGTAACCCTCCTATCACATGATTCCTTAGTTAGGAAGTAAGAAGCAAAGGGTGAATAACCCCTTATAAATGTAGATATCTCGGGAGCTTGTTCTCAGAGACCACCTCGTATGATTTTTTGGAAAGTAATATATACAGAGCCTTGCTCTCTTTTTCCTTCTCGTCTTTGTTTTCTCTTTCATTTTCTTTCTAGCCAAACATCCTTTGAGGATTTTTCCTCAGAGGATGAGAGGCTAGGCTTTTTGTCTCTTGGGTGAAGGAAGCTAGGTAAGGTGCCGGCTGCATGAGGGTGAGTTTTTGTTGTTTCCATTTTTAATGAAGAGAAAGTGTGACCTTTTTTTGGTTTCTATCTTTTTAGTTAACTTAAAACGCCTTTGAATCACCTGGGCCAACACTTGGTAAGGCAAGTGGACTCCGTCCATTGAGTTTCACTAGTTTATCTCTTGCGAGCCTTTGGGAGGTGATTCAAAGGTAGGATTTTCTAGAATAGCCAACACTTGGTAAGCTTTTGGACTCTAAGGAGACATCCATTAGTTATCTCTTGCGAGCTTTTGAAGGATAATCCAAGGTTAAAGATCCCCTTGAATGGCAAATGCTAGGTGAGAGGCACGAGCCATTGCAAGATGGATCAGTGAGAGGGATTTAGTGTTGAAACCATTAATGGTAAGCATTTGTACCACACCGGTTCGGGAAATAACTATATGTTAAATCCCCAACGCGAGGAAAAGAAACAAGTGACCGGAATCTCTTCTTATGTATTGGCACCTGATCCTAGTGACCTAAAGTCCCAAGAAACATCTTTCTTCTTAGTTAATTTCAGTTATCTTTAGTTTGGTTAGCTTAAAACCATACGTTTTCAATTCAAACTTATGTTTTCTTTTAAAGCTAACCTTGGAAAGGAAAACCACCAATTCAGCTTTTGAACTAGTATCAATTGTGAAGTGAAAACCCATCTCTGTGGACGATCCTAAAGCCACTATGCTATGCTAGCTATGCTACCCTAGTATATGGTGAAATAGGTTTATAAATTTTGTTGATAACTCCCGTCTGAGGATTGAAATCAAAGCACATCAGTTGATTGATCTGAATCAATCAGAACACCAATTGGGGACGAATCAAAGCACAAAGTTGACATACAATATAAGATTGAACACTTGCATTGATTACCTTGGTAAATAATTAAGAAAAGAGAAAAAGAAAAAGAATCAAAGAAGAAACAAAAAAAAGAAAAAAAAGAAAAAAGAAAAAAAAGGAGAATAAAAAACAACATAAAAAGGATTCTAGTACCAATGAGTTAAGAAAGAACTTAATAGCATCAAAACTATAAAGTAGCCCAACTAGCATAAGAAAAAGGTATGGAAGAACTTAAAGGTGCTCTAAGCTCGATCAATGAAAATTTAAAGTCTTTCTTTGTAGGAAACCCTAGGTTACTTTGTTCCTTGGTCATAAATCTCATAAGGTGCATGCTATCTAGTCTTAGGTTTCTCTAGATCTAATGTAACAGAAAACATGACATTGGAAACCAATAATAAACATAGATATAAAGATTGTAAATCTATATTGTGATGTTCCTAGATTAAATCTAATTTGAAGAAGATGTCAAATCTACGATAGTTGTTGTAGATCTCGTCTACCTAACAAACTTTCATCTGATCTCTCCCTTCATGGACCTTGGCATAAGAGAAGGATGGGCTTCTCTTCCTCTCTTGATGGTGACTAGGTGTTTTTTTTTCCCTCTCTGGATTAAAACAAACTAGACTTTGTTGGAATTGAGCCTTGGAAAGCAAGACATGATGTAACATATTGAGATTTATTTATAAATTTATTTATTTTTGTTACTTGGTTTCCCTTATATATCTCATTTGTATTAATTGGTTATTTGAGCATACATGCTCTACATCACTTGCATTGTACATGACTTGGGTGTATTAGGAGTTGCATAGAAGATCCAAGTCATGGGTTCCTTGTAGAGTGATGAGTTGTCCATAGTTGGTTCATGGATTTGGGCTATCCATATAAGACTGTAGTAGACTACCTCTTAATTGGAGTGATAACTTGTCTTGGCTAACGGGATGGTTTTCCCATGGTGAGTGTACTAGTATATTCGGTGAACATTGGATAGGACTTACGGTGAATCATGACACAAGGCTATCAATTGTCATGATTCACCAAGCTACTATACTGCATAAACTCTCAACCTTGAGAGAATATTGAGCTTGTGCTAAAGTTAACAGGAGGCTTTGGCCTATGGGTGAGACCCTAAAGTGGTCACATATCCTTATGGATTGGGTCACTGTCGATGGAGATTGGTGGCAATAGGTATTCTTAATAAAGACACCATGATATCTCATGGATTGAGATAGTGTGTCCCTTTGGGTGATCCAAAGGACATGTGATCTAGAAGACTATGACCATAACATTTCCTTTAGTGGAAATTTGACATATGCTTTTTTGAGATAGAGTATGTAAATTGATCATATAATAAGTGGGATCTATAACTCAAGGATTAAAGAGGTAATCTTGATAGGTGATAGCATTATCTTGTTAGATTATGGACACTGGTTCATGGGGAGTTTACATATAGTGGATAGTAGCTCACAGACCTCAAGTTTCGTCTCGTTATTATTTACATAGGATACTGAAGTGCAAATGATTCTCTTTAGTGAAATGTTGAATCAACTTCGGAATTGGATTTTGAAGGAGTCAGTACTTCTGTGGGTCCTAGTGGTCCTCACTCTAGGCTTATATACCATGATGACACCGTTTATGAGGGTTGAATTGACTCTTGGTTTACTCTTGTGCATAAGGGTGTTTTGGTAATTACACAAGATTGCACAATGGATAGTGGACAAGTTCTCTGGATTGGGCTAATTGATTAATTAGATGACTTTGTGTAGTTAATTAATCAATTAGGACCCATTTTGGGCTAGATTAAGTGACCCAAGCCTTGGTGGGCTTAAGTCACTTAAGCCGAGTAGGGGAACCTTATAAATACCATCATAAGGGCTAGGGTTTCCATAACTTTTTGAGAGACTTTGTTTTTCTTTTCCAGAGAAAGAGAGAGATAGTGAGAGCCAAGAGATCATCCTCTCCAAAGTCCACACTTTGGAGTATCAAGATTGTGGTTCGAGTCATCGGGTGAACAATCGTGGGTGTACGAGACTTCCAGATTCATTGTTCTTCATTTTCTTCGAGCGGAATTGATTTGGGAAGATCTAAATCAAATGTAAAGTTCTCTAATGGCTTTTCTCTTGATCCTAGAATTGAAAAAAATATGATCTTTTGCTTTCGTTGCATTGGATCTAGATGCTTAGGGTAGTTTTGCATGCACCTATACGATCTAGGGTAAGAAAATGGAGAAATCTAAGGTTCCTAGCAGCTTTAACCCTTATGAGGGTTTATATCAACTTCCTTGTAGGCTTAAGTGACTTAAGGCCAACTTGGGCTTAGGTTACTTAATCCAACCCACTTGGGTAATAAGCAATTAATTAGTCATATTTGCCCTATTAATTAATTAGCCTAATCCAGAAAGACCATTAATATAATTCATTACAACCTTGCATTTTTACTAAAACATCTTTATGCATTCTTATGAATTACATTCTTAAAATACCCTCAAGAATCGTGCTACCATGAAATAGGAGCTTGAGTAGGGACTATTGGGACCATAGGAAAATACTGACTTCCTTATAAGCTAATTGTGAAGTTGATTTAATACCCTACTAAAGAGAGTCAACTGGACACCAATATCTTGTGAAATTACAACGAGACAAAGCTCGGGTATATGATCTACTATCCATTGCATACAAACTCCTTATATCTAATAAGGTAAAAGCTATCATCCTCTTAAGATCGCCTCCCAATCCTTGAGTTATAGGTCCTCTTATTATGTGATCAATTAACATACTCTTAACTCATAAAGAGCATATGTCAAATTTTACTTAAAGGATTATTATAACCATAAATTTCATGATCACATGTCCTTAGGATCACCTAAGGGGACATGCTACCTTAATCTCATGAGATATCATGGTGTCTTTATTGAGAATACTTATTGTGACTAACCTTCATCAACAATGATCCAATCCTTAGGGATATATGATCGCATTAGGGTCTTACCCATAGGTCAAAGCCTCTTGTTGATTTCAACATAGTCTAAATATCTTTTCAAGGTTAAGAGTCCATGCAATATAGTAGCTAGGTGAATCACGACTCCTTGATAACCAATGTCATGATTCAACATATGTCTTGTCCAATGTGTAACCATACACACTAGTGCCTCACCATGGTAAAATCATCTCGATGACCAAGAGCAATCATCCCTCAAATAAGGAGGTAGTACATTACAACCTCATATGGATTGCCTTAGTCTATGAATTAGTTGTGAACAACTTATCAATCTTACAAGGAACCTATGACTTGGATCTTCTGTGTGATTCCTAATGCACATAAGTCATGTACAGTTCAAGTGATACAAACTTGAATACTCAAATTAATATCAATGCATAAAAGGATAGTAAAGTGGAAAGTCGAGTCTAACTTTGTTACATAATGTCTTACCTCTAAGAGCTTTATCTCTACACTCTTGAGCTTAGTTTTGAAATTTAATAAGGATATCTAATGGGCATGTTGTAAGTGGGGATAAGAACCCTTAGATGAGGCTTTGAAGATAACTTATACACCCATGCCAAGAAATTTAAGTTAGCTAGTCCTATTATTAAGCTTAGTTTGAGCCCCATTCTTTTTGTTTCACTTTTAGTTGCTAAGGGATAAGCTACAAGTTAGTTGAGGATGGTGATAAAGACCTAAACAAAGCACTTTAATAGGATTATTTAAGCTTATCTTAGTGTGTTTATGTACCTATAACCCATCCATTGCTTATTTTTGTTGCTAGGGTTTTTTTTTTTTTTCTTGTATTTGATGTGCTTGCTTAATATTTGTAGGCATTTTTTAGGGCAATTTAATGTGATAAAAATTGGGAATGAGGCACCATGAAGGTAAGTAGCTTGAATAGGGGAGCTTGAGAAAACTTAGAGAAACTTTGTAAGTCCAAGGGATTAACCATTGTTTGCATATTTGATTATTACTTAAAAAATGCTCTTTTATAGCTTGAAATTATCTGTTTTAAACACTTTTGAGTAGTAGTTATTACCTTTTAACTCAATTGGCACATTAAGGACCCTTGCAAATATTTCTAATCAGTTTTTGGCTAAGTTTGGTGTTTTTTTTAGTTTTTTAATCATTAAAATGAGCCAAGAATGAGGGGGAATTCTGTATAGTCCATGGCAAAGCAAGTTGACGCTCAAACACGGGAAGAATCCAAGTTTTGGAGAGCTTTGTAACCTTTGCCAAATCAATCAAATATGCAAGGAAGAGAATCAGAGAAGAAGTCTAACATTTGGGAATTTCGCAAGGCATTGCGAAATTTTCGCAAGCTTGCGAAATGCTCAAAGAAGTTTTGCAAGACTTGCGAAACCAAAACTGTGAAAAAAAGAGAATTTCGCAAGGCATTTCGAAATTTTTGCAATCTTACAAAATGCCAAAAGAATTTCACAACCCTGCAAAACGCCTTGCGAAATCAAAGCTGAAGGAAAATGAATTTTCACAACCTTGCGAAATGCCATGCGAAATTTCGCAAGCCATGTGAAAGCACAAGCTACAGGAAAACCTTGCAAAATCACCCTGCGAAATTTTCGCAAGCTTGCGAAAATCCTCCTATGTAATTTTCAGATATTTTTCACCGACTCCGTTAGATTTTTATCTCAAGATATTTTATGTAATTACCTATTTTCTCCTTGTAATAAGCCAATGATAGGTTTTAGTTAGGAAGGTTGGAAAAACCTCTCTATATATTCTTTTGCATTGTTTGTAAATATATCATAAAGGAATCAATAGAATATCATACGAAATTCTACACTTGTAAATTCTCTTAGTAAATATATAGAGCCTCTGCCTTACCTTCTCATTTTGTATTTTATTTTCTTTTTAGCCAAACATCCTCCAAGGATGTTTTCCCAAAGAATGAGTGGCTAGGCTTTTCGTTTCTTGGACTGAGGGAAGCTAGGTAAAGGATCCGGATACAAAGGTGGGAGTTTTCCTTGCTTTAAATGAGGAGAGTTGTTACCCATTAATGGTTTTTGTTTCTTTTTAGTAACTTAAAATCCCTTAAAATCACCTGGGCCAATACTTGGTAAGCTTAACAGACTCCATGGAATCGATGGGTGTCTAGTAGTTATCATTTACGAGCCTCTGGAAGGTGGTTTAAAGGTAGGATTATCTAGAATGGCCGATACTTGGTAAGCTTAGCAGACTCCATGAAATCCATGGGTGTCTAGTAGTTATCATTTACGAACCTTTGAAGGATATTCCAAGGTTAGAATTACCTTCAATGGCCAATACTTGGTAAGCTTAGCAGACTCCATGAAATCCATGGGTGTCTAGTAGTTATCATTTACGAGCCATTGGAAGGTGATTCATAGTGAGAGGTCTTTAGCATTTAAAACCATTAAAGGGAAGCAACTACAGTTTTTCATGAACCAGTTGGATCAAATCTTATTTGCTAAATACACAGCGGTTCGGGAGGTAACCATCTTTTATGTTATTATCCCCAACGCGAGAAAAAGATCCGGAATCTCCCCCTTTGTGTAAGGAACCTGAACCTAGTGATCCAAAACTCCAAGAAACCCTTTTCATTATATTCAATTTGAGTTATTATTTTTGGTTGACTTAAAACCAACTCTTTCTCACCCAAAATTATGTTTTCTTTTAAAGCTAACTTTTTAAGGAAAAAACACCATTTCAGTACTTGAACTAATATCACATGTATTATGAAAACCCATCCTTGTGTTCGACCCTAGAGCCACTATACTATGCTAGCTATGCTGCCTTAGTGTAAGGTGATTTAGGTTTATAAATTTTGTTGATGACACTTGTCTGGGCCAAAATCAAATGGAACAACTGCTATGAGACGAATCAATATTTATGCATACACATATCAACCTATGTACACACAATCTACTAAGGCATAATCCCCCTCTACGCATTCACCTGTAAGGTTTGCTCGTGCTCAAGCCTCTACACACATGCTCAACCTTGCAGACTCTCCACTAGTTATACCAGTCCACACTCAAGCTTAAGCCTTTGCACAAGAGTGAACTCATGGGCACTATGCCTATCCTTTGCACACAAGTGAAGACTTAAACCACCTTTCTCCACTTTGCATGTGCATAAATGTAGTTTTTTAAAGTAGAGATCTACACGCACCCAGACAACTCAAAAATCAAGGCATAATGTCTTTCCGCCAACTACTACATGACATGAAAAACATTTGCCACACCTCGAGATAACATCTCAATGTATCAATTATAGTTTGGAATCATTATACCAGAGCCAATTAACTGCCATTGAGGGTACTATCCTCTGCTAATTATGTTAGATCTGATTTGGGAAGGTTTTTGAGGAATAATCAATAAGCATTACTTTATAATTTACACACATGAAGAGTGGGTCATGGATATGACAACTATTGGAGTTTAAGAATAGTTTTGGGCTCTTCTTTTCCATCGTTCTTTTACTTTCATTTTTGTTTTGGGATATTCTTTTCCATCATTCTTTTTATTTTCATTTTACAATTTTTTTAGTAATATTAGTGTTTCCATTTGTACTTAGTGCACAATCTTTCCTTTTTAGTTTTGTTTATGCAATCTTTTAGCTGTAGCAATTTGGATTTTCCTCATACTACTAAAATTTCAATTTTATTTAGGTTTCTGAGTCTACTTGTGATTTTCAGTTTCTGCAATTTCAATTTAGTTTCCATGCCTTTACTTTGCTTCAATTTTGTTGTTCTACTACTCTTTACAATTTTAAGGATGAGTAACTAGATTTTTAGAGCATCAAGTGGCGTGTGAAAGTGGGATAAACCATACCTCAGCTTGGCCCTCTAATGGTATAGCTAAGTGTGAAGATTAAGAGGGCCAAGGTTGTAGTAAATGCTTACTGCATTGATTATGAAGGCCAAAAGTCAAGCAACCTAGGGAGCAAGTTTGATCATGTTAAAATAACCTTAACTTGAGCCAGACACAACCTATTTGGTGTAGATTCATGGTTTGAACCATAGCCAAAAGTATTGGTTCAATACCATTGTTTATATCTTAACCATGGGAAAAACCATATGCTTGAGGAAAAGGATTTGGGCTAAGGCTAGTTTCCTCTATGGATCCCTATCTTTGGTGCTTGTGTATTTGTTTTTTATTTTTATTTTTAATGCTTTACAATTTTATTTTGATCCATTACTTGACTTTTGCAAATTTTTTGAGTTGCCTGTTTCAGTGAGCCTGTTCACTAAAATCCAACCATTCTCCATACCTTTACCACTAAAATATCCAGATCCATGTGAGTTCAACCCTAATACTCTTGAGATAGTATTTTGAAAGTTATTATACTTGGGAACAAAGTGCATTTTTATTCCTCAAGCCAGAGCCCCATCACAATATCAAACCAATTTTCTAACTGTTAGTTGAAGCAAATGGTTAATTAGTTTTTATAAACTTTGTAATTAGTTAGGAGAGTTAACAGCTTTCTACTATAGAAAGTTCTCCATGCTTCCAAAATTATCTAGTTACATCCATGTCTATGTATAAAACTCAAGAAGATTAGAAGTTAAGAGTGTTATTGTTACTCATATAGAGAAAACTCTTTGAAATTATTTTTCTTAGTTCATTAATCAAACATAGTATCATAGCTAAAACGACTTACGCCTATGGCTTAAGCTGCTGCAATGAATACTAGTCTCTCTTTGTCAAGCATTTCTTATACAAATGGAGCAACATTGATGGTAACCCCATCACTGACATTCTCATCTACCATTCCTCAACTATCTTTGAAACTCACAAGAAATAATTATGGATTATGGCATTCACAAGTTCTTTTGATTGTTCGAGCACTTGATCTTGAAGGATATTTGCTTGGAACAACAGTATGTCTCCCTCGTTTCATCTCAAATGTGGATGAAAATTCTTCAATAATCAACATGGAATTTTTAATCTTGAACATAACAGACCAATTCATCTTGAGTTGGATTTTTAAAAAATTTTTCAAAGCCAATGTTTAGCCATATTGTTTGATGTAAAACTATTGTTGAAGAGTGAGTACTTTTGATTGATTGCTCTTTATTAACTCCAAATCTTAGGTTGTGGACCCTCACCCTATCCACCGACCGGTACGACTCGCGAATTAAAACAAATGAAGTGAATGTGGAGAAAAAATGGTTTTCGAGTTTTAGAAAATCCATTCCGACGAGGGACGGTTTTCGTTTGGAGTCGCCACTTACTTTTTATTTTTATTTTTGAAAGGGAAAACAAGTAAGAATAAAACCCTTAAAAGGACTCCTGATTTATGTGGAAAAGCTATCTGCGAAAAACCTGAGTTTGGGTCCGGGGATCAGGTTACTTATTGGGAAGGTACGGTAAAGACCGTAGCACCCCTCTAAGCCCCTAAAAATGGGTCTTTACTAAATAAGGTGAGGGAGATGTGGCAATTAACTGATTAATTGAGGGTAACTAGGTAGACTAAGGTGATTTAAAAAAATAGTATGCCAAACAAGATCAAATCACAATAAAGGAGAGTTAGGATGTGTACCTAAACCGCTTCTCAAGCGCTATCATAAAACATCAGAGTTAGTTTAAATAGTATATCACTCAGCATGCACTTTATCATAGATAATCGAACAATGTAACAAATATCAAGACACCCAAGCACCATTAAACATAGGCATAATTCACAAAGACAATCATATTTATAGAATTTAGAAAGTGGATGTTAGGGAGCATACCTGGATAGCATAGATAACTCATAATACGCTTCCTCGGGACATGGGGGGTTAGATAGTAAATAATAAAATAAGAAATCCTAGCACGCTCAGTATCTAATTAGCATAGCAAAATGATCAGAATATATGAAATAATCAATAATCACACATCTTGTATACAATTCCTAAAAAAATAGATAGATATGATTACAACAAATAACAAGGGCGGTAGCAAAAATAAGTTGTTAAAGATTTTCTTATATAGGGGTTTCATCAATTCCCCAATTGATATACACGGATTTAGCCTAGAATCATCCCATTTATTTGGGACTACAAGCTTGGATTCGTGTCTTACTCAAAACCAAAATTTTCATTGAAAACCGAGAAAGATGCAAACCGATCAAGATATGGTTGCGTATTATTTTAAGAAAATGGGATTTTGATTCTAAAGACTCTAAATGAGTTTTTGAAATAGATTTTTTAAAAGGAATGAGATTTTGATTCTAAGAACTCTAAATGAATTTTTGAAATAGATTCTTAAAGGATCTTTTGAGAAAAGTGTTATGTTTTAAAATAAAAGAAATTAATTTGAAAACAATAAAATGTATGAATCAAAATACCAAGCAAAACAAAAAGAGAACAAAATCACAAAGTAGTATTTTTGACAACCGAGAAAGAATTGAAGTGGTGAGAATGGAGGCCAATCTTCACTATTTTCCAATGACCTTCGAAAAATAATTTTGACAAGAGACTACCAAAGCAATAAACTATTCAAACTTAAACCAATTAAATTAATGACTAATATTAAAAAAAAGCATATCAGTTAAGAGTAATAATAACAAATTAGCACGTGATCGATTAAACATACAAACACATCTAGACCAATTAAAATGGACCAAATCAAACCAAAAACTAAAAATTCGAGAAGCAATGTATACTAACACGAGTCATTAAAATCAACAACTAAAAGCTCCCAAGTATATATAAATTATCATAGGCCCTCAAAATAAAAAAAACTAAAAATTCAAAGGACCATAAAGAATTACCATGGATCAACCAAAATAACAATTAACAATTTTAAGGACAATGCAAATTAACATGGATCGACCAAAACTAAAAGTTAAAATTTAAGGAGCAATATAAATTAACATAGACACTTAAAATTAACAACAAATGATTTTATGAAAATAGAAAAAATAAATAAATAAATGAATAAACAAACAAAATTTCATGAATATTACAAAGCTACATGGATATTAGTTTTCATTTCTTTCATTTTAAATTTATAACAATGTAAACCAATAACAACAGACCTACCACATTCACTTTAATTTTTAATTTAATGAAACAAACCACTAACATACTTAAACATCTCATGGCCGACCATATGTATATACATCGCCCTCACTTGGAATTTTTTATATTAAAAAAACAATACTCAATCTTCCACTACATATATGGCACTCATGGATTCAAATACCAAAGTTTCCCAAGAATTAAAAAAAACTCACCTATGAGTGTTCCCGTGAAGCGGTGCATGTCGAAGCCCATTTGTGATGGAGAGATACCAATAATTGTTTCAAAGTGGCAGCCCCTCAACGTGGCAGCCTGCTGTGTCTTCCAAATCTGCAGCTTTGTGCTTTTCAAACAGTAGCCCACAAAGTCTTAAAAAATTCTGGTGGCTCCTAAGTGATCAGCTTTGATGCCTTATCAATTGATGTCTCTCATGGTGCGTGGTGGAAGTGGGTGCAGCCCATGGAAAGTGCGTCCAGGTAGCCTCCAAAATACATGTTGCAGTGTGGTGTTGCTATTTAAAATGGGCGTAGTTGTGAATGGCATTCACAATGGAAATCCTTCAAGGTGGCATGACTTGTGCGTGTAAGGCTTGGAGAATGCCAATCTGCTGTGTGTGGAGACTCCAAGTGGCAACCCCCTTCTCTACATTGATGATGCGGCTGATTCTTCTCTTTCTCAGTCGACAACGTCCTTGATTGCATATTGATAACTCTCCGGTTTCAAAATTCATTTTCTGGGTATTCTGTTTTCACCAAGATCAAATCCAAAAACACCCCACCTTTTTTTCTAATCTGCAACAGTTCGAATTCTCATCATTCATCAACTTCTCCCTAGAAAACTACCAAACCAAGATTCCTAAATTGTATATCTTATAGCCTAAACGGTGAAAAGGGTCCGAGTTCCACCATTTGGGTATTGGGATTATCAACCAAAACTCTTTGCCATCAACACAAAGAAACGTTTTTGAGATCAAGGCTGGAATCATTCTAAATAGAAAAATTGAGTTTTTGTCACATGGGTGTTAGGCAAAGAGAGATTTCCTAAGAATCAAACAAGTCCGGCACAAACAAATAGAGAGATAAAAAACATCAAATAGACACCGTACCACAGGGATAGTGGTTTCAGGATGAATTAATGAAGGGGAAATTGGTACTTGGATCTTTCAATACGCAACATGAATTGCATCAGAATCGAGTTGAATGAGAAATGGAATGATAATAGAGAGATGGTGTGGTCAGGGATAGAGAGGGAGAGGGATGACGAACGAATGTCGATGGCAGAGAAAGAAAGCCCAGAAGAGTTGGAGGATATAGAGAGAGAAACTCCTAGAAGCAAATTCTGATCGTCCTCCACTCTCATGTAGCAATCCGCCCTTTAATCTCTCCCTCCCAACGTGAATTTCCTCCTCTCTCTTTTCCTTTTCTTTACTTTTAAGTTTGCCTCCCGACTCCATTTTCCACTCTTAGTTTTTCCAAAAATACCCTTCTTCCCATGCAAAACAAATAATAAAAAAGTAAAAGAAAAATAAAAATACAAATAAAAGAAACTTAAGGGTTAGAACAATAAAAAAAAAAAAAAAAATGTAACTAAGAATTAAAAATCCAAACTGTGTAATTTTAAATGAAATTAAAATTAGAGATCACATGCAAAACTAAAATGAATTATCAACTCAAACAACTCTCTATCAAAATAAATTAATAAATAGATAAATAAAAACGAAATGAATATGATTATTAAGCTCATGAAATTTTCTAAAAATAAGTAATTAAGTGAATAAAACTAATAAATAGAGAGAGATAAAAAAACGAAAACAAAATTAAGCACATGCAAGCCATACAAGCCATGCAACCATGCAAGCCATGCAAACCATGCATTCATGCTAAAAAATGATCTAAATGGGCCTAGGGTGCCTAATGGGCCAAGTGTGCCTAAATAGGCTGCCAAGAGTCATAATGGGGTTAGGTAAATCCCTCAACCAGAGTCTCCGAGGTGGCTTAAAAAAAGGTAAGTAGTATGAGTAGCAATGGACCACCAAGGAACTACTGTGGAGCACTAGAAGTGAACTTAAAGACGTGCTAAATGAACAAAATTGAGGGTCTACAAGGTGCAACATTTTTACAATAAGTTGCAAGAAGCTTCAAAAGGCTCTTTGAGTATTGCTGATTATTTTTTGCAAATGAAAGAAATTGCAGATACTTTGTTCGCAATTGGTGAGCATATTGTTGATAATAAATTGTTGATGCACATTTTTGGTAGTTTAAGTCATGAATTTGATGTTGTAATTGTAATATTCAGTTAAGGAAAGATTCTGTTTCTCTTGAAGAAGCTCAATTTCTCCTTCAAAATTAAGAGATAAGACTTCAAAAACTCAACTCAATTTCAAATACCATATTGACCCTTCTACAAATCTTGTTGCTAAACAAGGCCATAGAAGAAACAACTATCAATTCTCTAAGGCTCTTAAAAATAGTCCTTTTATGGTGGTTGAGGAAGAGGAAGCAAAACAAGCTTATCTGTTAGTTATAGGGCAAAGTTGGTCACATTGCATTGAAATGTTATCATTGTTTCAACATTAACTTTATAGAACCACAACAAAAACCGCAATATGAAAATTCTGTTCCACCATAAGGCATTCATTTACAAGAAAATGCTCAAACTTACTTTGCCATGCCAGTCATTGTAAATGATACTAACTGATATATTGATATAGGAGCCAAAAATGACATTATTTCTAATCTCAATAAGTTGACTCTTAAGACAAGCTACAAAGGTAAGGAACAACTTGCTATTGGAAATGGTAATTCTCTAAAGATTTGTGATATTGGTTTTTCAACTATATCATCTAATTTTTTATCACAACCATTATATCTTAATGATATCTTTCATGTGCCTACAATTACAAAAAAATTATTAAGTATTTCTAAATTCACCAAGGACAACATTGTCGTTGTTGAATTCTATGATGATTGTTGTCTTGTTAAGGACAAGAACATGAGGAAGATTTTGATGTAGGGCAAGCTTAAATGAGGGCTTTATCAACTTGATGTTCCAGTGCTCTTAGGAAGTTTAAAATATGTCTCAAATTCTGGTTCTAGTTTTCCTTTAGTTTCTCTAACACAGGTCAAATTTAATGAGGCTTGTACTAAAATTATGAACACTTGGCATGGCAAGCTTGGTCATCCTCGTGTTCAAGTGTTAAATGAAGTACTAAGGAATTTAAATTTGTCCCTAAGAACTAAGTACCTTCAATTTTGTGATTTTTGTCACTATAAAAAAGTTTGTCAACCAAATTTTTTGAACTCATTGAATAAAAATTATGCTCTTTTAGAAATAGTATATTATGATATTTGGGGACCTTCACCTATTTTGTCTACAAAAGGGTATTGATATTACATTCACTTTGTGGATAATTTTATTCATTGTACATGGATATTTCCAAAGAAGTTAAAATCTGAAACCAAAGGTATTTTTTTGCATTTTCAAAGTTTGGTAGAAAAATAATTCAACAAAAAATTAAAATGTCTTCGAACTGATTGGGAGGGTGAATATAAGCCTCTTTTACCTATTCTAGCTCAACAAGGTATAGTTTTCAGACATCCATGATCTCATACTCAGTAGAAAAATGGAAGAGTAGAATGAAAACATAGACATATAGTTAGGGTTGGATTAACACTCTTGGCACAAGCACACATGCCAATAAATAGGTTACCTACCCAAGTTCTTAATTATACTTGTAGTTTTGAGTCTCTTTATCATAGAAAACCAAATTATAAGCTTCTAAGGTTTTTGGTTGTGCTTGCTTTCTTTATCTAAGGTCCTATAATAAACACAAGTTTGCCTTTCATAATACCAAGTGTCTTCCTTGGTTACAACTTGGTGCATAAAGGGTATCATTGTCTAAGTTCTTCAGGTCAGATTTACACAACCAAGAGTGTCTCATTTGATGAAGATTGTTTCCCTTTTGCTGCCAATTTTCAAGTTAAAAGGTTTGGTGCTGCTGATTTTGTTTTTGTTGCCACAAATGAACCCAATATCTTTGGTATGTGGCATGTTCTCTCACCAAATGATTCTTTAACTTCTACTACATATATTTTATTTGAAACAATAGTTTCATCATCATCTTTGGCTAGTGCACTTGTTGAAAATAGAGCATTACAACCTGTTGAAACTAATACTATTGAGGATCCCAATATTTTACAATATGAGAAGCAATCTGTTACGTCTAATTTTTCATCTATTCAAAATACTTATCTTATGCAAACGAGATCCAAGTTTGGAATTTTCAAACCTAAGGTCTTCTTTGCCAAACAGAAAATAAATACTTTAGTTATTGAACCTATAAGTGTGGAACAAGCTCTATTGGATACAAATTGGAAAAAAGCAATAGAAGGTTAGTACAATGCACTTTTGTCAAATAACACATGGAGCTTAGTACCTTATATAGAGGACATAAAACCTATGGACAACAAATGGATTTTTCGAATAAAATATAATTTTGATAGTTCTATACAAAGATATAAGACATGACTTGTTGCTAAGGGTTTTTGGCAAACAATAAGGCTTGATTACTTTGATACTTTTAGTCTTGATATAAGTCATCAACCATTTGTGTAGTGCTTACTATTGTTGTTACAAAAGGTTGGGAAATTCAACAAATTGATATCAACAATGCATTTTTAAATGAAGGCCTACAAGAAACTATGTACATGACTCAACCAATTAGTTTTATTGGTCAACGTTCTCCACATCATGTCTGAAAGCTACACAAGGCTCTATATGGTCTAAAACAAGTGCCAAGGGCTTGGTTTGACAAGCTTAAAACTACTTTATTACATTGGAGTTTTGAAAATTCAAAATTTGATACTAGTCTCTTCATACATAAGTCTGCAAGCAAATTACTACTCATGTTGGTCCATGTAGATCACATTTTGATAATTGGTGATGATACTGATTTGATTCAGTAGGCAATGAATGATTTAAATGAAAAGTTTACATTAAAGACTTTAGGTTTCATGAATTATTTTCTTGGCTTTGAGGCATGTAGAGATCAATCTAGTCTTTACTTAACCCTAGCAAGTATACTTTGGATATTTTGGAAAAGGCTAAGATGACAAGAGCTAATCTAAGTTCAACACCTCTTACGATTGGGGTTAAGTTACACTCAAATGACAACAACTTATTCAAGCAACCCATCTTATATTGAAGTATCATTGGGAGGCTTTAATATTTGACTATGACTTGACCTAATATATCCTTTGTTGTAGACAAACTTAGTCAATTTATTCATGCACCAATAGTGGAAAGCTTGAAAAAAGTATTGAGGTATCTAAGAGGCACAATTGGATATGGCTTGAAGTTTTAACTAGCAAAAGCTTTGGTCCTTGAAGGATTCATCGATGTAGATTGGGCTAGTAACATTGATGATAGGAGGTCTACTAGTGGTTATTGTATTTTTCTTGGAGGAAATTTGATTCAATGGAGTTCTTGAAAGCAAGGTTGTAGGAAGGTCAAGTATAGAGAGTAAGTATCAAACTTTAGCTCAAACTACTATTGAAATAGTTTGGCTGCAAAGCTTGTTTGCTGAACTTGGACTCAAAACTATGCATAGTCCTACATTGTGGTATGACAACATTGGAGCAGGATCCTTAGCTTCAAATCCTATGTTTCATGCAAGAATAAAACACATAGAGATTGACATTCCTTTTATGAGAGAAAGAGTTATTGCAAAGGAGCTAGATGTAAGGTTTGTGCCAACTGAAGAACAACTTGCAGATCTATTGACTAAGCCCTTAACCACTACTCGGTTTGAACTAATTTGTGACAAGTTCATCTTTGCCAAGGCATAGCATTGCTTGAGGGGGCAAGTTGAAGCAAGTGGTTAATTAATTTCAGCAAACTCTGTAATTAGTTAGCAGAGCTAACAACTTTTTGTTACAGAAAGTTCTCTATGCTTCCAAAATTCTCTAGTTATATCCACGTCTATGTATAAAACTCAAGAAGATTAGAAGTTAAAGGTGCTGTTGTTACTCATACAGAGAAAACTCTCTGAAATTGTTTTTCTTGGTTCATCAATCAAACAACCAGAGAGATACACAATCTGCACACAATCTATATACAATCCTGTGTGCATACTCTTCTTTGTGTGCACACTCTCTTCTATGTGTGCACAATTCTCCTGTCCGTATGCTGGTCTGTGCATGCCTCTTTGCACCCAATTTTTTTTTCCCTTTTTGCACTTCAACTTCTTCTCCCTCCCATTTGTTTTAAGTTTGCAATATAAGTAATGGAATGCCCCTAGGGTGAATTTAATAAAAATACTCTAAAGTAATTTTCTAATAAATCAAAAAATATCTTAAGTTTGCACTTCAACGTTATATACTTTTCTTACATATTTTATAGTTCACACTTCAAGTTCTGAAATCATGAGCTGGAAGTTTCAAAATTATTGGATCAAACCATGGTTCCAGACCTTAGGGTGTGACAAGTCAAGCTTGATCTAAGACCAACCAGCAGACTAAATGAAAACATTCCAACAAGCCCCCACAAGACATTCCCCATGTCAACGGAGGATTTAATATCATAATTCACCACAACAAAATTTATATTTAGCCTTTGCTTACTTGTCTTTTAAAAACTCAGCAGAAACAAACATAGATTGTTAACAAAGGCTCTTATGTTTCTCATACATAAAACCTAATTTCAAATGCTAACTAGTTGTATGGGGCCCATAAGAGGATTATAATTTCTCTCGGAAATTTAAGTTGGTTTCTTTATCTATATTAGATTCAGCACTCCTAACTCCCAACTACATACCAAAACAAACTAAGGAGTAAAAATATGTTTACCTTTCTAGAACTCACCAACCAAAAGTATTTAACATATGGAATGATCTTATCTAAGGGTCAAGTGGCTGCCTTTATTAAAATGTTGAAATCTCTCTAGGCAAGGATCAAAATTTTGGTAGAGCCAATAGTTGCAACATTAATTCAAGGGTGTTTCCTCGATGGAAAAGCCTGATTCATGAGATTACATGTGCATGTGTGCGGGAAAACATATGGTATTGGACATATTTGAGGATGATGGGCACCCACTTCCATTACATCTATATCTCAATTTGTTTACTACAATCGATTACGTACATAGACTTGTAATTTGTGAGAGCTCATTACGAAATATTGGGTTTGGTACCAATCTTTGACCACTTCGGGTTCATAAAACAAAAAGTGAAATCACACAATCTGATAGTGTTCTAGCTTGTCTCATATCTATATAGGATTCATACTCCATGGTGTCGGTCATAACAAAACTTGAAGAGAACACTCTCCCCATTTCCCTAATTAAATACCATTACTTTATTTAGTAGTGTATTCAAAAAGTTTGTTTTGTACTCTGGAAATGAAATCTGATATGTCCATGTTTCAAGGAC
The DNA here is from genome assembly GCA_030254885.1 of Vitis rotundifolia. Classification (NCBI taxonomy): domain Eukaryota; kingdom Viridiplantae; phylum Streptophyta; class Magnoliopsida; order Vitales; family Vitaceae; genus Vitis; species Vitis rotundifolia. Next base: position 14,458,074 of record CM058151.1, read on the forward strand.
CAACCGGCACAGACTTGTTATGTATGGGTCGTCGTCTTCTCACGTGGGAATAATCCATAGTAAAGAACTGAGACATGTCGGGCCCCTCCATCCATTCCTGCATTGTTCCACCTCTTCCACGCCTCAGGCCCGGTTCTTTGTCATATGGCTTACCTAGACAAGTCACATTAACAATCAGACATGAATATCTAAATAGATAAATAACAATACAAACCAACTTTAAGAAAGATTGTTTGGTCGTTTCAAATTTATCGCATGAAACTTCTCTGTAGGTTTCTAGATTGTTTTATATACATTTAACAAATGATCTTCTAGTTTCACTTTTAGGCCTCTAATAAATGCTCCACAAATTAGAAAAGGATCTACCTTTGAAGGTTGACACTAAGCTATTCAGCTAAACTTGTACGTGTATGCTCTATTAATGTCAGGAAAATAAAATTAAGAATAAAATAAAATCAGTATCATATAGCCATTAGAAGTCGGTTTTGAAGAAGTGAAAGAACTGCAGGCTACTATTACTCCTATCGCAAAGAACTGGTATTATAAGCACTAAGTTTTATCAGTTTGGACTGCTGTCAATTCAACTAAATAACAAAAACTACAATTGTTAACTACTGCATGCTAGTGTTACTACTATGAACTCTTAATACTGACAAGAAATAAAACTTTGGGGGAGGTATCTCAAGGGCCTGGAACTAGGTAGCAATGATCAGAATTTGCTATTTTATTGCTCTAGAAGTTCAGAATGAAGAGAAAAAAGGAAACAAGAAAATAGTTGACGTTGAAAGAATGTTCATGTCCAGGACAGTAAGGATATCCTCACAACCCACATAATCAAGCTGTGTGACACACAATGTTGTCCATTCAGAACACTTAAACGGCTTAGGACATGTTTGACAACACAACGTGGTTCAGTTTCCAGGTTCAACACTGAAAGTTATCCAGGCCATTTTTTAAGTGGGGGAGATGCATGCAATTTTGACCATGTAATCATGGCTCAGCCTGTGGCTTGGATTGAAATGAAATATGCTACTTAGACTACATGAAGGAGTTGATTAAGTTTTCAAGCTAGCTTTTCGTTGATAGGGTGGGATTCTTGTAACATGTATAATTTTGATCAGTGGTCACCTGAAAAATCTGCCTTTTTCTTGTGGTGCTGAGACATGGAATCTTTTTCTCCATCTCTTTTCACCTGTTCTCCAGGAAAATGAAGAAAACTAGAATCAAAGAAAGGGAAAAAGTGAAAATGTTCTTTTTTTATATTTTTATTTTCAGGTCCATTGTAGACTGTTTTCAGTTTGCAACAGAATCTTACAGTTGCTACCTGAATGAGTCTGAGCTTCCTTGGCATTTTAGAGAAAGAATGCTGCTGCAGATCATAGGCATCTCCAAGGTCCAGAGAAATAAGATCATCATGGGCTGCTTGAACAGGCAAAGAAATAAGATCATCAACATGAATATGTGTTTGTGTGTGTGTGTGTGTGTGTGTGTGTGTGTGAGAGAGAGAGAGAGAGAGAGAGAGAGAGAGAGAGAGAGAGAGAGAGAGAGAGAGATTACCTTGCCCAGGCCATGGTTGCAGCTGAATTTGGAGACAAGCACAGGGAGTCAGCAAAATTGAGAGGCCAATACATAGCATAGTGATGACTATCAGTTCCATTGCTTCCTTCCTAGGAGACTTACATGAGAGATTTTCTTCTGTGGGCTTCGGTTCGATTTTATATCAAGCAAAGAGGAGGGGAACAACCCTAAAGCCAGCTATGAGAAAGACAGCAAGCATACACAAAGCACAAAAAACAGAATTCCAAAACATTTGTACGGGTAAATCTATATTTAACTTCCTTTTTTGGAGCCTTCACGCTATTTGGGTTGGTTTTGTCACGTTCTAGTAGATGGGGCCCCTGTTCTGTATTTTATAAACATGTCTGCACATATCTCCATCAACACAGTATATATGTTAATATCATTTAAGGAAGAACAACTGCCCAACTCCAAAGGAAAGAGATAATACTGGATAATCTCATCATGATGTTCCTCATTGGCATTATCGTCGCAGGACCCATGTTTTCCTTAGCTTTGAACATGCAATCCAGCATATTAACTATGGAATAATTCAATTGGTCAGTTATGTTCTTCCTGCTTAAGTGAGCTTATATTCCACATTCCTATTGCCCATCAAGGAAACATTTTTTCATAGGCCCCCAGTCTCGAGGTCGGTTGCTGAATTTTTGTGCGAGGCCACAAAGTTAACATCAAGATCCACGGTCTTTAATGACTAATCAAATTTAAAATTACAAATTAACAACAGGCAGGAGTGCTAGCTTGTAAGAGAGACAGGCTGTTTTTCACCAACTGATGCAAATTGAGAAACATAAATAAATAAATAATCAAAGAAACAAGTTTTAATGTATTACATTAGATTGACAATTAACTTTAAATATTATTAATTCGAGACTACTTTATTACATGAATCTTACACTGAAATGTTCATAATGAAGATAGAATTTATAAAATCAGATAAGTGGGTTTTGAGTTCGAAATTAGAACATGATAATGACATTAAATACATGATGCAGTGATATTTGGGCTTTAATAGGTGAGCTATGAACACTTGAAAACAACCAGAAGTGATGGTGCCCTCAAAAGCATAGGAAAGTGGGAAAACAGTTTGGAAGTTTGAACATCCATCAACAAAACAGTTAAGCATTTTCCTTCGGAAAATCTTAAAAAAATGTTAAAAATTTTCTATTTTTTCTAGAATATGTTTCCCCTATTTGGGAATGCATAAAGACCTATTGTTTGGGTATAAAAGGATTTGAAAAACCTCATTTTGTGTGTGTGAAATAAGAAAAACCACTGAAAATCTATCGGCAAGTATTCTGCACTAGTTCTGAAAACTCCAAAATTAAGATCGTGTTTGAAGTATCTTGAAAGTCCTTTCAAGAAAAAATAAATAAATAAATAGAGGTTGCAGTTTTGAGGTGATTCACCAAGGAGCATGGAGGTGTGCTACCTCACAAATGCGAAAAATATCTATAGGTGGGGGTCAATATAATACTCATGAGATAGATGCATCTAGACCAGATAAAACCATGTATGATTCCTTTTAGATTTTGGTAATTATTACTACGATCAATAATAGACCTATGGTTTTTGCATCTTTAGAAGTTTAGGCAATCTCTGTAGGTCATTTTCTATCTATATCCAATGTTTTATGTTTAATTGAATTTTTTTTGGATTATAAGGACACATTAATTCTCTCATGGCTAATCTAAACAACATAAATAAATCATTATAATTAATTTGAGATAGGCCTAAAAATGATTAATTTAAGATTTCCATTTGGGCATAAATTTTGAGGACTACCTTTTCAAACCCCTTATGGGTAGTTTCATGGTCAAGTATACAACTTTAAAAGTAGTATATGAGCAAATAAAAAATTTTCAAAGTAACTATTAACCTCATTGGAACCATTGAGAGAGTGGGATCATTTATAAATTGTCCACTTTTCTTTGATTGTAATAATTATCCTCATTGGAAAGTTTGTATTGAATTCCTTCTTAAAATGTGAGACAAAGGAGTTTGGATTGCATTGGAATTTGGGTAGTTATCAATAGTCCTTGCGGAACAAAATGGTAGATCTACTACTCAAATTAAGCCCAAACAAGAATGAAATAGTAGATCTAACATTTTTCTCCACATCTAGTGCAAAACACTTTATTTTCAATTAAGCCCAAACAACATATTTAGACATTATTCAAGTTAAGCCAATGCCAAGCCCTTTACTTTATTTTCAATGGTGTGAGACTTGATGAGTTTCAAAGAATAGCAAGGTGTAAATATGCTAATTAAAGAGGATTGGGATATTTTAGCTATTACTCATGAGGACCACTACAAGGAAAATGTCAAAAGATAATGCTTTTTAAACGTCAAGATAGATATAAGATGATGCTTTCCAAAAGCGTCATATCTTAGACTATCATCTTATGAATTTTCAATTGTTGATGCTTTTCACAAGCGCCATCTTCTTTGGCGGTTAACCATGACGCTCATAGAAAGTGTCATTATTCTAAACCTTGGCGCTCTATAAGTGTCATTATAGGTCTGCAATTCATTCATCTCAATATTGACACTCGATAAAGCGTCATTGTATAGGTAGGAGCAATATCGACACTCATGATAAGTGTCATCTTATAGCAAATTTCAACCTTGATGCTCGAAAAAAGCATCATGTTCCAAAATCCTCAACCTTGATGCTTATGAAAAGCGTCATTGTATAGGTTAAAGTGATGTTAACAGTCATAATAAGTGTCATCTTCTGCCTTTAATATCCTATGAGAACAAAGCATGACACTTTAAAAAAGTGTCATCTTATCTCATTCGAAATTTTAATAACCCATAAAAGTCCTAATTATGCCCTGTTTTATAATTTTCCACAAAAAATCATTGAGTAATAAAAAATTAATTTAATAAAGTCTTAGGAGAAAAAGTACTAATTATGGTGTTTCTCTTTCACTATTAAAATTTATCAATAAACGTCAAACATAATCAATTATGAATTTGCTTAGCATTAAATTTAGTTGAAATTGTTTAAAAAACCAAAAATTTTACAACTTCTTTTTCAACTTTGAGTTGTTCATAGTCTTTTGCTGTATCTAGTTCTACATCATCTTTCTTCAAAATGCATAAGGATGGTTACAACTCAAGTTCTAGATGCTCAACCTGCAGAAATAATTGAGAGGTTACATATAACTAATATTGACAAATAGTAAAGAAAAAAACAACTTTATAAATGAAATGTGTATATACCAATTTTTTAAATTTTCAAGATATATTTCTTCCATTGCAATAAATTTCAACATGTTGAAAGAATTGGACAAACCCCAATAATTTTGTTACACCAAATTTCTAAATATTCCTTGAACTCTTGTTATGTGTTTAAGAAAACAAACAATAAACCACTTTCTAGTGTTTTCCCAAATGTAATATTTGATTTTGTTTGACTTGGGTTGAATGCAATAATTAATTTTTTCCAACTCATATTATCATTCATATTATAATCATGAGTGAATGATGACTTGCACCCATGGTTATCAAAATATGTTATAAGTCAAAATATGTTATAAGTATATCTAACTTGGGTTGAATGCAATAATTAATTTTGTCCAACTCATGTTATCATTCATGCTGTAACCATGAGTGGATGATGACCTACACCTATGGTTATCCAAATATGCTATCAACATATTGGGGCTTGCCATAAGTCCAAGTAAGTCTTAAATTTAAAGCATGTATACTCTTAATCATTTACTTGGACTAACTCATTATGGATAGAACTAAACCAATTAAATAACTAGGTTAGGTGGTTTCCCTTTATCAATGAAGATGGTATGTCCATGTGGTTGCCTTCTTCCCTAATTAGGCATTACTATGAATTACAATTAGCTAAAGGACACATTGTTCATCAACTATCTCCATTATATAATGGTCTTTTAGCCCTTCCACCTAATTGGCCTTTACAAGTCATCAATTATATGTATAAACAAATGTCTTTGACTCTTAAAAACTCAAAAAAAGAAAAGTCTTGATCTTAGTGACTATTTTGGTATGATTTATATCTTCTATATGAAACTTCAACCATTAATATCTTTTCATCCTTCTTATAGGTCCTACAAGACACTGGATGTTTTGTAAAGGAAGCAAGTAAGGAATTAAAAGGAAAAAACTATAAGTCTGAAAAATTTTGAAATTGTAAGTTAAAATATCTATGTAAAATTATGAAATTGTATGTCAAAATATCTATGTTCTTCCTATTGTTAATATCTATTATACATGAAATTATTTAATTTATTGGTTCTATCTATTTAACCAATTAAAATAGTCGGTATGAAGTATAATGTCAAGAGAAGAGCTAGCTTGCATGGGTACATTAACATCTAATCATGTGAGGATATCTATTATCCTAAGTATACATCCTAAATATGAAACTCACATGAAATGATTTTCTAAACATGGAATTTATTCATAAAACTAACAATAACCTAAACATCTTACCTAAATATTCTTTTATGAAAATTTTCAACTATTGTAGGGTGTCCTTCATGTCATTGATTATGTTCAGGTCTAAATAAGCAAGAGTAGAGTGATGTACTTAAGAGAATGACCTAGTCTTTTAGTACAACCTGAAGAATATACAATAAACAATTTAGCAACAAATTAGATTCTCAAAAGTTTTAACACATTAAATTCAATAAGCTTATTAATTTCAAAGAAGGTTGGTAGCCAAAGGTAGTAGAATAATTAAGATAAAGAAACTAGGAATGAAGAGAAATTAATTTCAGCTAACACATTATAATTAAATAGATCTTTTAACTTGACATGTTATGAATCCATGAAAAATAATACATTGGCAATACTTTATTGATTAAAAGAGTAAAATAACACCAAAGATAGCAAAAACTACATGATATGGACAAAAGGTTTATTTTTGTAACAGTGATCAACAGGCTAAAAGTAAAAGGGCCTTAGTGGAGGAAAAAACTATTATGTCAGAATGACTAGTTTCTTTTTTTACAATTGTATTTAGATTGAGGAGCTAGTATTCAAGTTGATACCCTATTTTAGACAAGGAGGCTTTGGAGGCCTATTTAGGGAGAAGAAGGTGCTATTTTTTTTTTCCATAGGCTTATTTGTAAGAAGTCTTAATCTAACTTCCTATTTTTTAATGTCAAAGAAAATATAAGTACAAGATATTTTAAACTTTAAGCCCATTAGTTTAGGAGGAGGCCTCTACAAATTTAGATTGAAAAAAGTTATAAAACAAGTGATCTTAAGGATCCAAAATGGTTTTCTTGAGGATAGACATATTCCTAATGCATGCACATGTAATGAGACTAAAGACTTTACAAAAAAGAGTTTGAAAATGCATGAATTTTCATACCGTTACAACACTAGGATTTCTACAAATCCAACTAACAAGGATGTGTGCAGGAAATACACAAAGGTTGTGACACCTATCATGTCTACTAGGTTTTACCTCTCAATTTGCCAATTACACATCCATCAAAATAGAGCAACCTTTGCATGATCCATATTGAAAACACTGCCAACTAGGAGTACCAAGATATACATTAACAAATCATGACTAAGAATAAATTATAAAATTAACATTAACAAAATATTCACTAAATCTTTAGAATAATATGAAGTTATATTAGACTATAGGTCATACAAGGTACCTTCAAGCATGAGTAATGATTAATTGAGTCATTAACATAACCCAATCTCAGCGAACTTCATTAATCTCCATTTCACTATATGCTTTTCTCCCATTAAATTGAAATGGAATAGCATACACCTTCACTAAGTTGAATTGAAAAATCAAGTGCTATAGTAAAATGACCAACCATATGAATTGCATTGTGTACAAACCTTTGATGTTAGTTGGTTTGGATTAGCAATGATTTCTTTCATGCATCTCATAAGATAATACCCACATTCCACACTACCTGGTTGTCTTGGACACTATGACAAAAGTATCAACAATTATAACAAACGTAGAATGATATTCTTACTTCTTTAGTATCTAATTGATCATCATATTAATAACCATCCATTTCCTAATTTTGTGTAGTGAATTAAGTGTTCAAACAATATGTTTTAATCTAAAGGAATAAGTACTTACAACCACTTTCACCCAAGTCGGCTCTCTCTTTAATGTTTTCTGTTTTTCTGGTGGGTTGATTCTAATTGCCCTATAAAAAAGAAATGATGTTCTATAGACAATATGCATTGTACTAAAATATGAGAAGTACACACACACTTGACAAGCCATTGGATCAAGGTAATATATGCGATCATTCTCTTCATCTCTAGTGCCACTAAGACCCAATGGAAACTAAAGAAAAAAAAAAAATTTGTAATATAATATCCACAAATTAATACATCAAAAACTAACTTATATACACCATATCGAGATTTGGGATAAAAGGTTACTCTGGATTGTATGGAATAAGCATATATTCAATATGTTTTCACTACTACAAAAAACTAATATAATGACGCTTCATATCTTAGCGCTTATTAAAAGTGTTAGTATTTAAAGAAAAAATGAGTTAATATTGGCATTTTAGGAATAATGGCGCTTTTTAAATATTATAATGATGTTTCTATTACTTGGTGTCTATTCCTTGGCGTTTTTTAAGAGCATCATGGTAGGAGCTTGTGTTATGAAAAACCTTGACACTTGTTAGAAGAGTCATTTTATTTTCTCCGATATAAATCCCTTGTTTCTTTAAAACCCTCAAACCTTGATAGCCATAAAAAAACTTAGGGTACATATCCACATTGGCAACCCACCACCATTGCCACAGAAGGTGACTCCCTTCCCAATGCCTTTACCTTCTGCACCGCTATTTTCCTCTTTCCCGTCCTCCATTCATGATGTCATTTTTTCAATTCCTCTTTCCAGTCCTCCATTCATCACGTCATCTCTTTGATTACCAAAGAAATTGCAAGATCTTACTGGGGCTGCTTCCAACGAGCTTGATCTCACCAAGGCTACATAATTGTATTGTGAGAACATAAAAAATGACTTTAATTTGGATGAGGTTTCTTTTTTGCCTTTTTATTTTATTATTATTTTTTTGATCTGGAGAAAACATAAATCATTTCTAACTAGTTTTGATTTCTCGTTGTTGTTCAAGGGGGGATGATAATATAATATTGTTGGCCGACCCCTTTCCTTTGTCTTTGTTGAAGGCTTGAAGCCTTTTAAAACTATTTCCACAATTAAAAACTTTCTTTCTAATATCATATGATTAGCATAACATATCATGGAAATTTTAAGATAATCAAGAAACATCATTTTACCTAAAATATAAAAATAGAGGGGAGAAATATAAATAAAACAATATTTATTTCTATAAGATGATAAGAAATTAAGAACATTTTTAAATAATTATGAAAAATTTTAAAATATTTAAGTAATATATTGTTATCTCTCATGACTTTTTAAAAAAAAAGGAACAATTAGAAGAAAATTGTAAAGTGTATATTGTGACTCTTAGAAATATTATTATTAATACAATATGTTTACTTATAAATTTATGTTCTCTAGCATGATAAGAGAATAATTGTGGAAAACAATAAATAATAAAAGATGATAAAATATTTACTTCTTAAAATATACAAAATACAAATAGAAAAATATCATAATCAAATCCATATTAAATATTGTCATATTGTTAAAGATTTAAAAGAAACTATGAAAATTTTTAAAATATTTTAAGCATATGTTAATAATATTTTATAACCTAGTCTATTAAAATGAACCATCTTGAATAACATAATTATGTGTGTTAGTATACACGATAGCTAATATCCTTCACAAAAACATGCTTTTGCCAATGGATAGTTTATATTCCTATAATGATAAATAAAAGCCCCTTAATTTTTTTAATAAGGGGTCACTTGTGTGACCATGTTAGTTGGTGGGGCATTTGCAATGGATTAAATCCATTGAAACAACATCATTTTCTCTACAAAAATTCCTTGGTAGAGTAGTTGCTGACAAAAAGTGACATATTTGCCATGCAAAATTCTATTTGCAATGAATTAAGTCACTTAAAAATTTGGGATTGCTTAACTTTGTCACCAAAATAAACCTAAGTCAATTGACGAAACTCAATCTTCTAGTAGCGTTTAGCTTGAAAGGTGTGATTAGCAATCAAAGCCAAGTTTTTTGCATACTAAAACAACAATTTTCATAGAAATTTTGAGTGCAAATCACTATTCTTTAACTTAAATATATTCTAAGCCCCTATCTAAGGACTCATACATGAATCAAGTGTAGAATACAGTAAAAAGAAAGTAAAAGATACAACAAAATGAGAGTATCAATGTAACACCCCAAAATAAACTTTAGGGGCAAAATAGTAAATTATTAATTAATTAAACTCATTAAAGGTAAAAGAGTCCTTTTACAATTAATAATCCTTGGTATAAATTAGATTTTCCTCTTGTCTTCTTTATTCAGAAAACTCTATTAACCAAAAATTAGAGAATTAGAGAACGTAGGGCTAAAGGTTTGAAGGTCTAGAGTTTGAAGTTCAGATTTTTTTCAAATAAGATTCTAACCCTAGATTAATATATTATATTTGTTAATTAGTTTTGAATACATTAAATATTCTTTAGAAAATTTTAATTTAGATTAGGGTTAGTTTAATTAATTAATTTTAAGATCAAAACATTGAAATTATGAATATAGGTTATTTCATTGATAAAAATAGGGAAATTTGAAATTTTTTTTAGATGAATAGATCTAAACAATGAAATTTTAAAAATTAAATGAGTAAATAAATATATGATTATATGTGGATTAAGGAATTGGAAAATAATAAGAAGAAGAATTGCATGTTTTTGGATTTTGGATTTAAGGCACTATGTTGGGGTGACAAAGAAAAAAATAATAATATGTAACCGTGAGAGGTAAAGGGTGGTAGTAGAATAAATTAAAATAATAATAATGAATAGAGTAGGTAGAGTTGTTAAAAGTACATGGAGTATTTTGTTAAGTACGAGAGGAAAATAGGATTAATAAGAATAATGATAATAATGATATTAATAATAATAATAATAATAAGAATTGTGTGATTGGGATACTTGTAAATGACGTAAGAATAATAAGAATAATAATAATAATAGTTGGGAAGAATAAGAATAATGATAATAATGATATTAATAGTAGTAATAATAATAATAATAAGAATTGTGTGATTTAGATGCTTGTGAGTGACGTACAGTAGGGCTGTTTGGATGTTGTAGGGTATCAAAAAATATAGTAATAATAATAGTAATTGTTTTTAATAAAATTTTTAATTTAGTTGAAGTATACAAAAGAAATAAATGGTTATAATAAGATTTGGAAGAAATATGAGTTTATAAAAAATTTGGAAATTCATTAAATTATATTATTATTGTTTAAGAAGTTGAAAATAATATTGGGTAGTAATAATATTAGTATGAGAAATTAATTAGGATCCCTGATACTAAATAAAATATTTTTAGGATTGTCAAATTTTTACCTTTAGATAATTGTGTATGATATTATGTTAGGTGAGGAGTAAATTCGTCAAGCTAAATACTTCAAGTTTTTGAGCGCTTCTTTCAAGTAAGGGAAATTAATGCAAATTTTTATAAAAGAAAATAATTTTATTTTTATATTGTATTTTGAAATATGTAAAAATATTATTTTTATCTTTACTCATGGATCAAATATATGTTTTATATGGAACGTATATTTGAGTATTTTCTTTGTTTATGAAAAATAAAAACTTGAGGAGATATGATGTTTTGTTTTGTAAGTTTGAATTAATGAAATAAAGTGTTTGACTCTAAATTATATGACCCTAGTTAACGGGTTATAATTGTTGACATTTTCAGCCCTAGCCAATGAGTTATAATAGTTGATATTATATGACCCTAGTCAACGGGTTATAATTGTTGACATTTGATTTTGTTCATCTTAAATGAAACAAATTTGAAACTAGTTACTCAATTGTGAAGTCCCACCTAATTTGGTACCATTTGTCATACGATAACTAGAGTAAAGATATTTTGAATGTATTCAATTTGGTTTTGATGAGAAATTGTCTTGAAATGGATATGAGAAAGTTTTGTTGAAAAGTTTGAATCTATTAGTATTTTGAACTCGAAAGTTTTTATGAAAATAAGTTTATGTTATATCTCCTATTTGCAAGCATGATTGAAAATCTTTGATCCATGAAATTGTATTAATGTTCCTTATTAGGCTTTGAGCTCATCCTCATTTGTTGATAATCTTTTAGGTAACCTCAGTTCGGGTGAGGAGTGACCATTAGGAGGGAAATTTGATTTTATTAAGACATTTGTTTAAACTCTCTTTATTTTAGACATTGTTTAGATGTTAAAACTTAATTCTCGTTTGAGTTATTTTGAGTTTGGAGTTATTTGGATAATAACACTTTAGTTGATGTGGTAGTTTTTTTAAAGTTGATATTTGGAGATTTTATAGTTTTGTCCTACTACTTTGAACAAAAATTTGGTAATTGGTAAATTTTCAATTACAATATGAATGTTTGTGTCTTTTCCACTTTGAGCTTTTAGGCTTGAAGTGTGGAATGACCATCATGCCCTTGGAGTGGGTTTTGGGGTGTGACAATCAATGCAATCGATGATTCACAAATGATGGAAGCAAGGTGGAGAGGTTGGAGACACATATGGAAGACTTGGATGTGCAAAAAGACATGAATAGAATCAAAAGAATAATGAAATCTAAGCATGCTCAACAACCAAGGTGAAAGAAGTGCTCAACCAGGATTAAAGGAGATTCAATTCTTGTGGAAGAACTTACTTAGGAAGGTTTGGTTTTTTTTTTTATCAAGGATCAAGAGAAGAAGCAAAACAAGGCTAAGAAGAAGGAAAAATATAAAGATTAGCCCTTAAATTACATGTTTTGGAATAAATAATCAATTAGAATATATCAAATTTCTTTTAGGGTTTGTTTATATATATATATATATATATTTACTTTGTTTTAGAGTTTGGAACAAAAAGTCCATTAGGTAGATATGGAAAATATTATTGATTCATGTTTTTTTGTTTCTTCTTCAATAAATAAAGTTTTCTTTTCTTTTCTTTTCTTTTTCTATTTTATTTTCTTGGTAGCAAAACATTGGTTGTGAGAAGAAATCCTCTTACCATATTTGACTAATTTTATGTAATAGCATGGTAAGAAGAGGTCCTCTATATTAGTTCAACTTAGATAAGGTATAGAGAATACCAATTGAGCTACTACTAAAGCTTGGAAATACATTCATCACTAACTAAATTTAATATTTTGTTAACAACTCTAATACCTGTATCCATGATGGATATAGGTTGTGAAAGTATTAATTAAAAACTAAATTAACAAATATATTTAATAGGTTTAAAATATATATTTTTTAAATTTAAAAATTTAGTTTTGGGGGCGAATTGGTCTTAAAATTCAATTTGATCTTAGATAGATTTTGAAATTAAATACTAGATCATACATGGTTCACTCTCTTTCTATGGATTTGACGCCGAATTGTGAAATCTCTAGATGCTTTCTTTTTGTTTAATCTATTTCATTAGATATATATATATATATTTAAAATGTTCATTTTTTTATTCTTATTTATTTGAAATTAAGGTTTTATTTGTCTCTACAAATGATTAATCTTTTAAACAAAAAAAAAAAAAATACATTAGTGTTGATTCTAGAGGATGACAACATGGATACTACAAAAAGTAGTAATATTAGACTTTACTATTTATCACAATAAATATTTACAATTAGTTCTATAAAACAAGGTTCAATTTGCTAGTGTTGTACTTCCATAAGGGAAACTAATTTTTCACTCATGTAATGAAAAAAGTGTTAATAGCTAATAATCATATAGTTTCGAGCATCAAGACATGAAGACACAAGCCTACCACCCCCTCAAGACACTAACTCAAGCTTTTAAATCAAATGTTGTACACACACACACACTCTCTCTCTCTCTCTCTCTCTCTCTCTCTCTCTCTTTCTCTCTCTGTTAAGCGTGGGCTCATTAGCCTCTTTTTAATTCTCTCTCTTCTGTCACTTCCAAATAACTTCCCTCTAAATAAGGGAATTAGCTATCAATCCACATAGAACAAGGGTATGGTATATTGTGCTTAGTGTGTGGTATAAGTCTTATGTAAAAAGGTTAAAAAATAAAAATAAAAATCCAAGGCATCTTAAGATGTCGATCTAATTAGTTTAGCACCTTAGCATAAAAGAACAAGGTAAATAAATTGTAAAAATCTCTATAATGTCATTTCCTTAAATGTAAAAAAAATGTGGCTAAGGTGAGACAATTTGTGTAAGAATATAATAATGCTAAAACACAAATCAAGAGAGATAAAATAGGCATCCAATTAAGAAAAATCGAATATGAAAGTTTTAAATATTAGCACGTGGAGAGAGAATGGAAGAGAAATAAGAATCTTGTTCATGAACCTTATTTACATTTTATATTTAAATTTTTTTTTGTTCGAATTTGACTCAAATTATTTATTTATTTATTTTTAGGAAAGTCAATATTTATAAAGTTTGTGTTTTGGTAAGTTATCTTTTTAAGTTTGACTAGGATTAGAAAACTATTGGTTTAAGATTAATCCATAAGACTTTATAAATATGTGATTTTATAATAGATTTACAGGAGGAAAAGAGAAAAAAAAGAAAAGAGTGAAGAGAGATAGACAATAGGTGTATTGGGTTTTGGGTAGAGAAAGGTTAAGAGACTTGAAGTGTATATTCTTGAAGTTTATAATAAATTTGATCTCTCTTTTCTATGGACATAAGTGATTACACAAAACATGTAAATATTTTGTCTTCTTTATTTCATTTTACTTTTCCTATTATGTTTGGGAATTGTGATTTTCCTGACAATTAGTATCAAAGTTTTTATTTCCTCATATTTTGTCTTCTTTATTTCATTTTGCTTTTCCTATTATGTTTGGGAATTGTGATTTTCCTGACAATTAGTATCAAAGTTTTTATTTCCTCATATTTTGTCTTCTTTATTTCATTTTGCTTTTCCTATTATGCTTGGGAATTGTGATTTTTCATGACAATTGGTATCAAAGTTTTCATTTTCTAAATAATTGGTATTAGAGCCATGGTGAGAAAATTGTGGGGAAAATTATTTTGAAGATGATGTCAAGCTTAAAATTTTGATATTAAGCCCTTTGATAGAAAAAATAATTTCAGTATGTCGCAAAGTACTATTAAAGATATTTTGGTGTAATAAGGACTTCTCAAAAGCATTACAAGGCAAGAAACTAGGGAACATGACGAATGAAGAATGGGAAGAATTAGAAGGAAGAGTTCTAAGTACTATTCATTTAAGTTTGACTCTTGAAATAAAGTATAGTATTTTGAATGAGAAGTTTTTTTCTAATTTGTGAGAGAAGTTAGAAAAAATGTATATATCAAAACCCCTAACAAATAAGTTACATTTGAAGAAATAACTATTTGAGTTAAAGATGGATGAAGGAATGGATGTTAGGGATCATATAAAAAAATTAATAAATGTGTCACCCAATTTTTAGGTGTAGAGGTTTAGATAGATGAGGAATATAAAACCATTATTTTATTGGCATCCCTACCAAAGTCATATCACATAGTGGTGAATACACTTTTAATTGGAAAGACAATGTTGATAATGGATAAGGTGTCAACTACTCTTTTAAAAACTGAAAATATTAAGCAGCAAAGTAATTTGTCTCGTAAAAGATGCTATCACTAATAGTGCACTAAAAAGAATTCTTAGTTTATGCACTAAGAAGAACTCAGTATAGATAATGCAACTTCGGAGCATCAATCCAAATTAGGCACTTGGAAAACCACACTTAAATTGTGCATCTTTAAGTAGTGGTTTAGGTTGTGCATTTAGGGAGTCAAGTATACATTGCACACTAAAGAGGCACATTTTAAGTTGCGCTTTTGTGAATAGTGTACTCTCCTTAAGTACTCTAGCAATTGCGCACTGAATGAACTTCTTTTAGATTGCGCACTTCCTTGAAGGTGTATCATCTGTCACACACTACTCAAGCACGCTAAGAAGGAAGTGCACCAAACCACCTCAACTTGTATAACGCTCACAAAAATTAACATACTAAGTGCATTATTAAGCAATAAGTCAAGCTCACAGCAACAACCTTTAGTGCGGAATTTTAATAAATAAAACAACATACCTTCCCTTAGTAAAGTATGCTCTCTTCTCCAGTTATGAAGCGTACCCCATATAACTTTCATTTTAGTGCATTACCTCAATCACTCCACCTTGCGCTCGTGCTACATCTTCCCATTTCTGCACACTCATCAAGGTTGCATAACAAACAACATTCCTATCGCTCTTATTGATCCATTTACACCACTATGTTGTCACATTGAAAGGATAGAAAGTGTAGTTGACCATTCCACATCAATATTTCTTGATTGATGGTTGTGCCGCTAGATCAACAACACGGGCAAGAGGCACAACAAACTAAGGATAGCTTTGCAGCAATAGGGGAAGAGAGAGATTTTGTCGCCTATAAATATGAGAATTGTAAATAGTGAAAGAGAAGGAAAATTTAATAAGGAAATAAGTTAGTTTGTTGAGTTGTTTTTCTTTCTTTTCTATAATGTGTTGTTTTAATAAAATTTATCTTTTAGTTTTATGTTTCTAATTTTTATGTTTTTTTTCTTTTTTTCTTTTTTCATGTTTGTTGTCTATTCCAAAGGTAACTAAGGGTTGAGATCTTCACATCTCAATTCAATTCATCATTGGTTTAGCCGTCAATGGTTGAAAGTGGCTTCTCTTAAAAGGGGTGGCTACAAGGACCAAAAGAAGTACCACCTAGGGGAGAAAAAGGTGTACGCAATTCTGGTTGTGAGGGTCATAAGTCAAATAACCATTACTTCATACTTGTACTTCTTCACCAAAAGCCTAATAAACCAAAAACAAGTCTTTTGACAGAAGAATAAACTCATTTAATTATGGGGCCCAAAAAGAAGCAATTAGATTGAGTGAATCTTCTGTCGAGGTATTGATGCTCATGTCAACTGGAAACCCTTCTTGGCATAAACCCTTAGTTTGAGCCAAAAACCACAAACACTGGTTTAGGCCCTTGTGAGTGAGTTAAGCTTGGGAGAAGGAACTTTAGTGACTTTCCTCTCTTGAAGCCCATTCTTTTATTTTCAATTTCTAGGTTCCTTTCTCCTCCCAAAAATTATATATATATATATATATATATATATATATATATATATATATATATATATATATATATATATATATATATATATATATTTTCCAACCTGTACTCACACCCAAAACCCCTGCCTTTAGGATGGTTAAACATAAGTTCCTTATGGTGATGAGCTAACCATTATACATTTGTTAGTTCTTTTTATGTATTTTTGGTTCAAGAGCTAAGGGTTTCAATGACTACTATGACTTAAATTTGTTCTTGTAAAACTTTATTGAAAAATTACTTATAGATTTTTTTTTAACCATATATCAAAAGGTATTGTGAAGAATTAACAAAACATTTAAAAGAAAGGAAAAATCTTGAATCCCTAAGAAACTTCAAATTCTATTAATATTGTTGATAATGAGTTTGATAAGACAGGTGATGTTCTTTCTATTATAGTTGATAAAAATTTTGTTAACTCTTGGATTTTAGATTCTGGATGTTCCTTTCATATGTGCCCATATAAAGAGTGGTTTGATACCTATAAGGATGCTAGTATTGTTTGAATAGGCAATGATTCAAGCTTTAAAGTCATTGGGATTGACTCTCTAAAAGGTAAGGATGTTTGATGGTGTTGTGAGATCATTGAGTATTGTTAAGCATGTTCCTAAGTTGAGAAAAAGCTTAATTTCTTTAAGGGCTTTGGGCAATTTGGGCTTTGGTTTTTTTTTTTTTTTTTTGCAAAGAATAGTATTATGAAGATCAAAGGTGCTTTGATAGCTGTGAAAGGGAAAATGGTGAAAAATTTATTCACTTTGATTGAGAAGACAATTTTAGGTGGAGCTGCAAAAGTGGAGCTCCCTCATGAAAAATCCTTTACTAATATTAAAGAAATTATCAAAGCAGAAGAGCGCAACAAGATGATCACGACTCCGTTTTCGGCTAAGATTACTCATTGACACAAGGATGAGAGTAATTGTAAAAGGAATAAAGTTAAAAAAAATGACAAAGATGATTTTTCAAGCTAAATTTGATGAGAGTTTGAACTTGACATATGTTTATTCTTATTAATTACATAGGATTTAGAGAATTTGGATCAAGGTGGAGATTGTTAGGATTTGACTCAAATTATTTATTTATCCTTTTTTTTTATTTATAGAAAAGTCAATATTTATAGACTTTGTATTTTGATAAATTACCTTTTTAAGTTTGACTAGAATGATGGAACCATTGGACTTTAGGATTCATCCACATGGAGATAAATAAATGGTGTATTGGACTTTAGATAAAGAAAGATCAAAAGAGTTTGAAGTGTGTATTATTAAAGTTTATAATAAATTTGATTTCTTTCCTGTGGACATAAGTAATTACATTAAACTAGGTAAATATTTTTTCTTCTCTTGTCTACCCTATTTCATTTTATTTTTTCTATCGCGCTTAGGTATTATGATTTTTCCCAAAAGTAGTATCAAAACTTACATTTCCTTGGCATTTTTAACACCTACCTCATAAATTTTAAAAAGCAATATTTTATTTTCAAAACTGAAAAACTGTTTTTCTTTAAAAAAAAAAAAAAAAAAATTTACAAGTAAACCAAAACAAAAACCTTTCTATTTTTGCTACTGAAGTTGGTAACTTTTTTAACCCATCATCCTCTATAATAAAAGGGGAAAACCGTAAATTAAAAAAAAATTAAAAAGTAAATAAAAGACATAAATATAGAGATGTTAAACAAAGTCTTTATTCTAGATTGGATATTTATTTAGATTATATGATTGAAGATGTGCGACTTAACATGATCAATGCTGTTGTTCTTTATTTATTTTGGGTTTTCTACTATTGAGGATTGAGACAACTCAAATTCTTCACAAAAACCGCGTAAAAGTAGCAATAATACTCAGCCAAAGAATGGTCAAAGAACAAGTTGCGTGCAATGGCATGAATGTATCCCTATAAGATGTCCATATCCAATGGATACCAAGAATTGAAATTGATTTTATAGTATAATATGATCAGATGATGACAGCACATTCATGAATCCAACTGTAGTATTCACAGGATTGAAAAACTGGGCAAATAAAATAGTGAATAAAAATAAAAAATGGTTACTGAATTTGGATGTGACCCAAATGCATCAAACTGTAGACATACTGCACATTACACGCCAACCAGATAAAGTGATGGTATATCTATGTTGCTAGATGGACCATAAAAGTAAACTTTTGTATCATGTGCCTATATTTAACTTAAAAAAAGACCTATTTATATAATGTCAGAGGCATTCAGAATCTACAGCAAAGAATGCCCCGCCTCCAACTTCTATGCTTCCGCAAGTGTCGCCGCTCTGCTTTTGCCATTCTTACTGGACTGCTATTCCACTCCGTCTGTAATCTGTACACATAGAAAAGCAGTGTGCAACTGAGCTTTGGGTTTTTGATATATCAAAGACAGGGCAAGAATACAAATAGATAGCTTGCCAGGGATTTACACGGGGAAGGCAAAGGAACGGGTGCTGGTGGTGCTGCTGTCTGATCGCAGAGAGATGTTACCAGAATGTGCTATCCGTCCAGAGTAACTGATCAAAGCTGATGAAGGACCTGCTGCAGAGAAACTTGACTCCCCGAGCCCTCTTTGAATTTGGCCGGAAAATGGCAGAGATTCAGAACCATCTTCAAGCTTGGACACATTTTGAGACTCCAAGGGAGGTTCACAGCCATCATGTTGAGGGCTCACCTCTCTCCCGCTATCCATTGATGTAGTAGAAGACCCAAAATCAAATGTGATGGTTCCACTCTCCAACTTGCTGTTGTAAGATAACTCATTGGGTAAACTGTTATTATCTGATTCTTTGGCTCCGGAAACCAGAGCAGGGTTCTCCAAGACTGCTTCTCCACTAGGATTCTGTACCAAAACCATTACATCTACGTCATATTCAAAATGAGATGGAAGACTAAAGCAACCAATAAGATGGAAAGCTTCTCCACTTGGATTCTGTACCAAAACCATTACATCTAAAGTCATATTCGAAATGAGATGGAAGACTAAAGCAACCAATAACATGGAAAAATAAAGGAACCGACACATATTGACTGAAATATAATTATTGTAACCAGGGAAATCAACAGGTGGCAAATTCATGTACTTGGAAGAAAGTGTATTGTCATTCAAAACAATCAAATAAATTCCAAGTGAATTTTTCTGCAGCTTAGCAATAAGCTAGACCCATGGTCACATTTGTTTCATTCCATAAATACATTTGAACGCTCCTCTAGCAAGATAACAGAAGAAAAAGCACACTTCTGGATTCTCAGAGTAGGAAACCATAGCTATCTAACTTATCACATCCTTATGGATGGTGAATGCAATTGGTTCACACACTAGGTGAATACAATTTTGAAACTAATGGAATATTTTATTCACATTCTTAAACCTACGATTATTGGTTTCTTACAAGGGGCAGTTGTATCAAGGAAACTCCGAAAAGGAAATTATATAGCATGGTCCAAGTAGTCAGAAGGGATAATTTCTTCTGATTTAAAGTGGATCCAATAACACCTTGAAAGAAGGATATTACTACTATCTCAAAATGAAGGGGAATAAATAAAATAATAATAAAAACAACCATAGCAAACATTGTGAGAGCTGTCCAGGGGAACATTTCATCTCATTTAAAATTGAATCCATGTTACTTCTAAAACATGTTTTGGCTTTAGATATATGTACCTGGGTACACTGGTGTTCTATTTCCATGCCATTAAACTCTGAGGACTCAGGGATGGAATTTTCTTTGCTCAACTCTGGAATCAAAAAAATATCTTCAGGCACAATCTTCTCTTCAGATGTATCACTGATAATTTTGTCTCTAGCGTCATAATTTTCTTCTTCCTGCATCGAATCATTGAGACTACATAAATTGTTATCATCCTTGCCACAATCATTTTCTGCCGAAGCTTTTTGTCCATCTGGAAGGGGCAATTCTTTATCAGCTGTCTCTTTGGTTGGATCAACATTTTTATCTGTATCAGGTGGCAGGAAGGTGCAAAAACCCTCATGCTCCTCCTTACCACTTTCAACCAAAATTTTTTCCGGGGAAAGCATTCCCTCATCAATGCAGATGTCCTTAACAACATGATAAGTACTCTCTTCGCAACAAACTGGCAGTTCATGTTTGGTAACACTTTTATCTGTGCACATATCTCCATCCTTTTCAAAGGATTCTAACTTTTCAGAAGAAACAGCACATGTTGCAACAGAATTTCTGACTTCATTACCACAACCATTTACTATATCATCCACATTTATAGAACAATCAAGCTCTGATGTGTTCCAGAATCTATCTTCACCATCCAACGGATCTGCATCTCTCTCATGACCCTTTAAATCATATGATATCACTTTCTGATTTTCCTTCACGATCTCGTTGCCTGACTTTGGTACAGCAGTATCCAGAGCATAATCATTGTATTCAAAAGGTTTAGAATCAGACTTGTGCACCAAAGTTGAATGGCAAAACACAGGTTCACTATCTGGAATACCATAGGAATTTTCAGTGAGTTCTAACCTTTGAAATTTGACAAAAGAATCATCTTTTAAATTCTTTTACATTGCAGTGTAACATAAATAGTATCAATCAAATAGAAGTTGGAAAGATGAACCCTATAATTGTCTGAATGAGCTCTCCTACAAAACACAAAGCAAATGCCCCTAATTTTGCAAAAACCTAAAATGCTCCAACATATTTGAAAGGTTCATTTGAAAATACAAATACATAAACATAGACATACATAGAGAAGTGAGACTACAAGAATATTCACAACTTGGTAAATCCAAATAACTTAACAAATCATGTTGAGGATCATATTTTTTTGACCTTTGAAAAATGGAGTAAACAAATCCGGCTTTGAGAATTAGATTCTCAACAGTGGACTGATTGTTCAGAAAAAAAAGACCAAAAGATAATTAGTTAAATATAACAATTGAATAAACACGTCTTGCAGCAATAATTTCTAAACCCTTGATTTATAGGCCAAAAGATTAAAAATATCCAGTGCATCGTTAGGAAGATGTACTAAATCAAGATTCTAAAAGCAGATGAATTTCAAAATAAATATCATAATTACCAAGTTTCATGGTTCACATAGGTCTGGAAAGGCAGGAGAGATCTTGGCAGCCGCTACCAGTGACTGTAAAAGCATTTACTAGTCGTATAGATTGATCTACTCATGGACACTGGAGGACAAAATGAACAACACATCAAGATGATAATAAATTGCAATTACCCACACTTGCTCAGCTATTTTCATATTTGATGACAAAATAAGTAAACTTGCTCATCCGTTTTCAAATAAGATGACAAAATAAGTATAGTAAGTGGCTAAGCCCAACAATGAATAAGCAGATTTCAATTGGGTAAAAGGAACCGGAAGGAAATATAGAGAGAATTTCTATGGATGCTTCACAAATCATCACCCCAAATTGCACCAATGGCAAGTTTCAAGTTTTCAGTCATAAACTTCAAGGAACAACATAATTAAAAGGGGACGATAAACTGAATATAATGAAAAGGAGAACAGAAAAGCAAGGCCTAGAAAATCCAAGGGATAACCGACAAACATATTCAATGCCCTACATAAGCTCCCACTTTCTTTCCTGTTTTTGACCTCTTCTGAGGCAATTCTACTACAAGGTTCCCTACAAAGGTAAGTGACACACGCCTAAACCAGATTCCTGTTAGAGGGTACAAGGTTTGTGCATCAAAGAGAGAATAATGGAATACAAGTATACTAGAAAATTTGAGGGCAAACCATCAACTATATTCAATTCCCTTCATGAGCTCCCATTTTCTTTCCGCTTTTTTGACTTTTTCTACAAGGCTCCTAAAGGTAGAGGGACAAGCATCCAACAGGGATTGTGTTTAGAGGGGTATCACCATGCAACTGAGGGCCATACTTGAAAGAGCTCAAGGGACTTGGGAATTCTTTCCTGCATTCCAGCAATTCCTCATATCTGTGACTTGGACCATTCAAATTAATCCAATTCATTATAAACTAGCAAAGTAAGGTCTAATTAGAGTGCAGCCATAAAATTGTCCATTGGGAAAAAAAATAAAATAATAAAAAAATAATAATAAAAATAATAAAAAAATAAAAAGGGAAAAAAGACGAGAAAAGTTTTCACTTTTTGAAAGCTTCCATACACCTTCAACAGCTGAACTATGACACATCTTTTTATAAAATCCAAAACCTACACGGCCCTCCTTTTTCAACAATCCCACCACCTTTTGTCTGCTACCTCTGATCAGATCCACCCCATTAAATATTAAAAACCAGGATTCTAGCCATCTGGTGAGAAAACCCTCAAATGGGTCTCATGAGAAAATCAAGTGAAACAGAAAATGAGCAAATCTGATGACTCTGAATTAGAACCCAACACTTAAAAAAATCTAAAAGAACTAATAAAAATATCGGATCCAACAGAAGAAAAATGTTATATATTAAAAGGAACAGCAAAATACCTTTATGATCAATCGAAAAGAAATAAGCCCTTTCTCTCTATAGCTTCTGAGCTCAGACAGGACAATCCACCCGCATTTCAACTGTGGAAAAGAATCAAACATAAAAACAAACAATTAATAAAAGCCAAAAGGTAATCTTGTGAGGAAGAACAAATCACAAAATCAAGATTTTCTTAATAATATTGCAATTTCGATAAATAAAACTTGCAACTGTTTGCGAGGAAAAAAGTAAATCACAAACCCAAAATCTTCAAAAATAAAAAGAAAAGGGAAAAAAAATCGGAAAACAACCCATAATCCCAGATCAACCATCAGAGTTCTTCAATAAAGTAGGGAAAAGGGAAATCAAAGACATACATGAATGGATACACAGAGAGTCAGAGAGATGAAAGAGAAGGAGGGCTAGCTTCCGAAGGAACAGAGAGGAGAAAACATAGGGAGTTGAAGTGAAGTGAAAAGAAGATGAAATGAAAGCAGAGGCGGAGCGTGGAGAGGCAGAGAAAGTAGAGAGAGAAGAATTAATTGGAGAGCGGCTTAAAAGGTCAACTGCAGCAACGCACCCACCACCACCACCCCCTCTCTCTATTGTAATTAATTTCTCAGAGAGGAACGGCTCGCCTTCAGAATCACCCATTTAAGACCCACAATTAATATCAACCCCAATACACCCCAACACAAACAAATAAATAAATAAATATATAAATAAATAGCAATATTTCAAAAATAATAATAATAATAATAACAGCCTTGTTTTTCCTTTTACACCTCACTACGTCTCCTTCCTTACCTGTAAACTTTCCTTTCAATTTTCCCCGCTTTCTTTCTCTTTCCCGGGAAGTGATCTCCACCAAATATTTCGGCAAATTCATATGTTTCAGTGAGATGTAGCATTCTCATTCGTCCTTCATAACCAATAACAAATGAAACGTCTGTGGATGATGATACCGTAGAATCTCCATCTCTCATCTGACGCTTGCCCAAAAGAAAATAAAAGAAAAGAAAAGAAAGAAAAAAAAAAAAAAAAAAGTCAACCGCTGTCTATTCTCTTCGCCGGCAAAAGAAACAGCAATTCCACCAGGAAATGTTAACACTTTACCTGCTGATCTCGCCTCTCTCTCTCTCTCTCTCTTCTGTACTCTCGTCCTCTTCACTTCATGTTTCCGAATTGAATGATTCTCCAAGTGCTCGAGATTGCTGCTTTCCACGTTGTGATTTAGTTGGGCGCACCAGATCTCAACTCCTTAGAAGTTAAGAACAAGTGTGAAACGCCCTTGATTTCAATGATCTTAGGTTTGATGGGTTGACACGTGCAATTAGGAATGATGATGACGAATGCTTGGATGTTAAGGTGAAGCTTGGACCACCGTACTATTTTGTTACCCATGACACAGAGGGAGCTTGCAGTAATCCCCACCAAGCGTGATTCGAGTTTTCCGTTTGTACTTTGTAGTGAATATTGTGTGGAGAAAGAAGCGGATCCTGGCCCAAAAAACAAAACATTGTTTGAACTTGTGTTATCCCCCTTTTGTAATTTATTGTAAAGAAGAAATGTTATTAATATTAAAATGACTTTTCACTGTTCATAAATAGAAGGACTTCAAAATGGAATCCAAAATGACAGTATACATCCAACCTATTGACATTTTTCCATTAATGTAAAAATACATAGTAGGAATCAATTTTCCACTTCGAAATGTGTTTTGTATATTTGTTGCCATGTCTTTGTCCTTACTCCTTACAATGGCACTCCAATAAAGCCCCGAGCATGGCCACGTGGGCATGTAGCATGCAAGTAGAAGGACCTATTTTTTTTTTACAATAATTTGCTCTAGATGTTTAAGTCTGATCCATTAAGGTAGCGTTCATGAACATATCTTTTTGCTTTGATACAGGCTTATCAATGCAGGCTTGGATGATCCTTGCATGCACACACCAGAGTTGTAATTGGTGTGTGCATGTGCATGTGCAAATACAAATAGAAGAATGAAGGAAAGTTTCCTACATTTTTCACGGGGTTCGCATGTGTAATTACAAGTGTGTAACATATTTTTAGCCACACATCAAGATAGCAATGGCAGTGTATGGAATGATTCATATAGTTGGAGAGAATGAAGTGTTGGCATGTTATTGGCTCACAAGATTGAATGGTGGATGAGCAGTCATTCATAATATGCCCCTACAAAATGATCGACCTCTTATCAGATATACCAATCTTGGACCACAACAAATGAAATTGAATAAATCAGCCCATGATTATAGGTAGAGACATGAGGTGCATAAATTCAAGCTTAAGACGTATCATGATTCTTATTACTTGTAGAGACTTTCTCTAATTAGTCAATCTATTTCAAATCTTAAAAGGTTACCATAAGATAATGATTAACATATTTTTTAATTTAACCCTTAACTCATGGAATTGGGAGCAGTGTAGGTGATTCTACCATTTCATGTCTAAGTCATGTTATAAGTTTTATCTTCAAGATTGGTTGCTTTTACTACAACCATATATAGTTTCATCCATAAAGAATAGTCCATATCTCTTAATTCCTTGGGTTACCCTAATTTCACGATGGTAATGTACCTAAAATTAAGATGGACTCTCCAAATTAATATTTTGAATTAAATTATAGATTTTTTTTTTAAAAAAAAAAAAAAACTTTAGTAATTATCTTAATGAATAAATTATTTTCTTTGATAAATTCAAAAAATGTTTATTCTTTAATTGAAAATCTTGTGTAATAGGAGAATGTCCATATGAAAAAATTTAAAATTTCCATGAGAGTATTTTATTCGACTTTTAATCAAATGTCCATTCTCAAGTTTTAAAATTCATTTTTACAAAAATTATCTTCTTCACACAATTCCAATTAATAAATGTTTTATCTAGGAAATATTTTCAAAGAAATTTATTTCCATCAAATTACTAAATATCTTTTGATAAATAACATTTAATGATAAATTATTTCTAATGAAAATTTTCATAAGATATTTATTATCAAAATTTGAAACTCTAGTGTAATAAGGGAACCTCCAATTTATAAAATTTTGAAAACTTGAGAGCACCTTATCTAATTAGGAAATATTTAATTTTAAAAAGGATTTTAAAAAATAAATTTAAGAAAAATAGTTTTAAATCTTTTAGAATAAATTTAGAAATGAACTTTAGCTCTCATATTCAAAATTCTTCTTAATATTATTTTCCTTATTCCTACACCTTTCCAATTTACTAAATATTTTTAAATCTAGAATCTAATTTTCATAATAATTTATTCCATTAAAATTACTAAAAATAAAACTTTTAGTAATTCCTTTAATGATAAATTATCCATTTGAAAATTTTCAAAAATTATTTACTCTTCAAATTTGGGATTAGTATAATAAGAAAATTTTCAAAAACTTGAAAAATAAAAACTAGAGAGCACTTTATCGAAACTTTTATTCTACAAGGATTCTCATCAAAATAATTTTAAAGAAAATAGTTTAGAATCATTTGGAATCATTTTGAAAAGAAAACTTTGCTCTTTAATTTATTTTCATAAGTTTTATTTCTTAATCTATTGTGGACTACATGCATTCCTACTTGACGGTGAAACTAGTTTTTATTTGTGAAAAATTAATTTTCAAAAAAATTGGAGTTGCCACTTATTTTAGTTTATTTTTAGAAGGGAAAACAAAATAAGAAATAAAACCTTAATGTGACTCCTTATTTTTTAGGAAAAGACATGTCTGTAAAAATTAAGTTGAAATTCAAGGATTAGGTAACCTATTTAAAAGGTATAATGATAAGTCGTAACACATTTTTAAGCTCATATACCTAGGGTCTTTACTAAATTAATTTAGAGAACTATGACAAATAATTAATTGATCATGGGTACCAAAATTAAGGATACAAATCAATATATAGGAAATTAGTGATAAAAGCAAATAAGAAGAATTTATAAGATTAATGACAAAAGAATTATGCAAATTAATTTATTAAATTGATTATAAAAATATATATTTAAAAAAAAATTACCTTCTCATGAGATTCCAAAGGAATTTAGTAAAAACAATTTCAAATTAACGATTTCAATTTACTTATTTACAAAAAAAAAGTTTCAATTCATATTCAATAAGTGATTTGATTCAAATTTATTTGCATTCAATTTTTATTTTCAAGAAAGTTATTTGCACTTATTTTATCAAAAGAATTTATTACAAAATTTTAATTTTAAAAAATGATTTGTACTTTCTTTTATTAGGAAAATAATGAATTTTTATAATTTTATTTACAAAAGTATTTCAATTTAATTTCTATTTAAGAAAAGTGATTTTTACAAATTATTTGGAATTTTTTATATAAATTTATCTACAAAATATGTTTCAATTCAATTTTATTTTTAAGCAAATTGATTTTTTATTTTTATTAAAAAAAAGACTCACAATTATTTACAAAAGTATTAAAATTCAATTAAATCTTATTAATAAAAATAATGACATTTTACAAAAGATACTAAAAAGTAAACAAAAATCTAAAGGCACAAACAACTATTGTACAAATTAACCAAATTTACCTTATATTTTGAAACTCTAAGGATGGAAAGATGCATAGGTAGTGGCGGCAAGGTATGGTGCATAGTGATTCTAAAAGGATGGGAGAGGCAACCATGGCAACTTAGTGTGGCTGGAGGTGGTGAAATGGATGGATAAAGAAAGAGAGAGAGAGAAAAAAAGAGAAAGAATAGGAGAATGAGAGAAAAAAGATAGTGGCTAGTGTTAGTCGGAGCGATATTGAAGAAGTCATCATCAATGGTAAAGGTTTGGTGGATTCATGCATAGTGGTGAATGGGTTGGTAGATGTAGTAGAGAAGAAAGGAACAAAAAGAGAGAAAAAAAAAGGAAGACAAATGGGAAGAAAAAAACAAAGGAAAAAAAAGAAAAAAAGAAAAAAAGGAATGAGTGGTTACACATGAAGAAGAGAGAGAAAGATGAAAGAAAATAGGAAAGGAAAAAAAGAAAAGAAAATGAAAAATAAAATAAAATATAATAAGTTTCGGAAAAATTTGAGGTCTACAAATATGCCCATTTTCAATGAAGTCCACAAGTGAAGTGAGCGCATACACAAGTGAAACAAAAGAGGTTTTGTTGAAGAATAAAAAATACCACCAAATTTTTCCCAGTACGATATGGGCTCTTTAAGGTTATGAAATATACTCATCAATTTATCTATAGGGAAAAATGCAACATCCACATGGATTTCAAGGAAGGGTATGCTAAATCATGACATATCTCATCTCGTACTTGAGCATCCTCTTACTGAGGTAATAAATAGCTCTTTCCTTTCTCAAATTATCAAGTTGATTGAGCATATAACCCATGGCAATGTATGAATATGATAAATATAAGAGCAAAGGATTGCTTGGTGTAAGAGGTACTAAGCCTGGAGGAGAAAGCAAATAGTCCTTAATCATCTTAAAAGCTTGTTGGCAATCCACATCCCAAACTGTAGGTTGACTGTTCCTCAAAAGTAAAAAGATGGGCTCATAAATATTGGTCAATCTGGTAATAAATATGTTAATATACTGCAATCTGCCTAAAAAGCCTTGGATCTCTTTCTTAGTTCTCAGAGCAAACATGTCTAAAATAGCTTAGATCTTGTTAGGATCCACCTTTATATTGGCATCTTAGATCTAAGCAACAGAAGTAATGCCAATTTTAAAAAATTGATCTTTTAGGGTTAAAGTACTAACCTTTAGGTTTGGATGTTCTTGAACCTTAAATTCCAAGTGTTGAAAACGACTTGAAGTTGTTGGAAGTCTCGTAAACCCACGATCTTCTACCCGATAACTCAACCTTTTTCTTGGCATACTTTCGATGGGGAAGAAAGAAGGGTGAAGACTATGGTTCTCTCTCTTTGGATAGCGAAAGACAAAAGTTATGGCAATCATAACTCCTATGGGACATTTATTGGGATCCTAATTAGGCTTAAGTGACTTGAACCCATATGGGCTTTGATCACTTAATCTAGCCCAAAATGGTTCTTAGGTGACGTTTGTTTTTTTGGCTTAATTCTAAATAGAACTTATTTTTAACTTAATACTAAATAATGCTTAATAGTATTAAGTATTAAGTTGTTTATTTTTTTAATATTTTATTTCTATTAAGTATTAAGCTGTTTGTTTTTTTATATACTAAAAACCAATATCTTAATATTTTAATGTATTAAAAAAAATATAATTTAACGTATTTCTAAAAAGTTCAAAATAATAAAATTGTTATAATAAATAATTTATCATTATCATTCTTACAAAAAATAATTAATATATTTATTTTTTATATAATTAAAATAAAATATTTAAACTTAATAATATGAAAACTAATGGATTGATAAAACCTAAATCAAATTAAAGAAAAAACATAACAATTCAAGTACATATTTTCAAATATCTGAAGACATCACATTTTTGCTAATATCTAAACATTGCATTTCTTACAATGGTAAAAAGCTAAAAGTGACAAGTTAACTAAACACTTGAAAGAGTTCATTTGCGATTTGGTCTCGGAACTATTGCATGAATTCTTGATCAAATGCTACAAAAAAACTGCTTGTAGTTGAGTTTTGATTTTGTTTTGCATTATCACTTTCCAATTCCACTTCATTGTCATATTTAGAAAATAATTTATCCGTAACTGAGATTTGTCGAAGAAAATTGTGAATGGAGAAGCACACCATGACAATTTTTGTTTGAGTAGTAAACGAATAAGGTGTCATTCTCTTCAATATTGGGAAACACGCCTTAACAACACCAAAAGCACATTCAATAACATTTCTTAATCTTACATGGCATTGGTTGAATATTTCCTCTTTTCCTACAGCTTTACCACCACTACGAAAATCACTCAACCAATAGCTCACATTACGATATGGTGCCATAAAACCTCGAGTGTGTGTGTATGTTGCATCTACTAAATAATATTTTTCTGAAAAAAAAAAAAAAAAAGATTGAGTTGATTATTATAATGAATAAATACAAATTATATTAAATAAAATGAAAATAAAATATTTACCTGATGGGGGCATTGAAAAATTATGTTGCAGGTTATAGATAGTTTCTGTCAAGACTCTTGAATCATGAGCTGTTCTTTCCCATCCAACAACAACAAACCTAAATATCATGTCAAAATCACAAACTACCATAACATTCTGAAAATATTCTCCTCTCTCACGACCTCAATAAGGTACTTGTTGATTAGTGGGAATGCATGCATGGATAAGAGTTCCATCAATTGCACTAACAACATCCTACATGGTAATAATTCTTTAAAATATAAATAATTATTTTTATATGAGAATAATACAAATATGATATGAATAATTAGAAATAAAAAATAATACCTTAAAAATTTGCCTTAGTTGACGATTGGAGATACCATTTGAACTATCATTGAATGATGGAGGAGTAATCATCTTTTTTGAGAAATTCACCATGGCCACTAAAACCTCATGGAAGTATTTGTAAATTGTTTGACTTGAGTATTGGAATCTATTCTTAATCAATCGATTCCGAAGATTATGACTAATAGTCATAAGAAACATGACCATTTTCTCTTCAACATTCAAATGTTTACTATCAACAAGCCATCTTTTTTCTCGAAACATGTGACATAAAGAAATAAATCCATGTTTTTCCATCCGCATTAGTTCATAACATGTGCTAGATGAACCATCTAAAAGCTCTTGAATGAAAAGTGAACCTGTAAATGATGATGTAGAGGCTCGTTCCTTATTAATGGATGGGTCACTTAATAATTTGAGCAACAACACAACCAATCTTTTTTTTAAAACTCTTGTCACTTCTAACTTTGTATCTTTATCTTCACTTGATGATGATGAACTTGAACTATTTGAATGATGTGAAGGATTCTCCATAAGAATATCTATTATAAAAAAAACATTAGTTATGAAATAAAAGCATAACAATATAATCAAATAGTTATAACAATGTATGAGTAACAAATATCCAAAACAAATATCCATAAAATATAGAGAGAAAGTCTTATAATTGGAAAAGTTTAAATGTATCAAATATCCAAAACAAACAAACCAAATGTACCAAATTAAAATCATCTTATAAGTCATATACCCTATGCATTCCACAAATCTAAAACAAATATTTAAAAAGTTATTTTCGCAAGCTTTGAATTCATCTCATTCACTCTTCGTCACTTTTCATCTCCATCCACACCTCTCTATACTCTTTCTTCTTGCAAAATGCATTAATTGCTACATAGTATAATGGATCCTCATAAGTTAAGAGCCTCTTCAAAATCTTCATGCATTCTTTGACTGAGGGTCTTTCAAAATTCTCCAACACATTCATTATTCTATTCATTTTTTCTTGAGTTTGCTCTTTCTTTCCTTTCTTCTGTTTTTCTTAGAACCTTCTGCTTCATCATTAGTGTTTTTTGGCAAATCCTCATCTTCTTCTAAACTAATTGAAGTTTCGCTAGGCATAGATGTAGAATGTGTTGATGATTCCTCAGCCTCAAAAGCTATCACTCCTCCAGAGCTCCAATTTTTAGACCTAGTAGCTAACACTCCTCCAAACAATGCCTCTAATTCTTCCACATTTGCTAATGGTTTAAAACGAAATTGTTTAGCTTCTGGATATTTCTATTTTACAAGATAAACAACAAATTAGTCATGTATACACATATAAGACAATTATTTTTAAAATTCACTCAAATCCATAAAAAAACTACTTGTAGATATTCTTCCCATTTTTCAGCTGGCCAATCAAAAGTTTTGGTTATAGAGTTGTAACCATGTCCTGTCATAGTCATCATTTTACTCCAAATGAGATATTTTCTTTTCATGTAATCCCACCCATTCTTAAGTTGTTTTGAAGTATAACGTTTTTCAAGTAACTTCTCCAACTCTTCCACAATTCGAGGCCAAGCACTAGACTTTAAACCTCCACCTGATCTAAAGCCTTTGTTTGCCTCTTGAAGACCGATCAATAAAGTGCTTTCTTTGGATGGGGTCAGTCCAATTTGCCCTACTAATCTCAGCACTTTGACTCATTACTGTACAAAAAACCAACCAACATTAATGATTAATTTTCAATTTTCAATTAGAGACAATAAATATATAGTTTGGATGATGGAAGAATAGACAACAAATATCAATCCATTCACATGTAAACATTCTATGTAGAGAATGAATTCATCTAGCACAAGAAACATTAAAACCCAAATTATGTTGAGAATAATTTCATCTTATAAACATTAAAAATCGATCTCTGGGAAAAAAATAAAACTCCAAGAATCAATTGTGTCTAGTATATTGGCATTAGAACCAATGCTTAGTGTGGAAGCAAATTTCATGGAAAAATGTCTTACAATAAAGTTCAATGCAAGTGTTCATATACCTTCACTAAATTATGCCCATGTGAAATGACCTAAAGTAATTCTAGTCTTGTTCAAAGGAGCAAGAACCGACAGTCTAGGGAGGAGAAATTGAAGGGGAAACGCTAAAGCTAAACTAGGTTGGAGCCAAAATTTTCCACACTAAAGGACTAATCTTAACCTTCGTTCAGGTTTGCTAAGCTTGTCTCAAACAGATGCTTATTATGCATCCTGAACCCATGATATTCATATGTATAAAGTTGACAACCAATAAGTCCAAGTAAGATCAAAAGTTCAAAACTGCCCAACATGAAACTTTCCTAGTTGCAAGTTGGGTTCAAATTTTTAACCTAACTCTACTCCATTATCAGGATCAACCCAAAACCTAACTACCTTACACAATTAATGGGGGAAAAAAAGCCTTTGTTTGACTCATTAAGCACTTTAGCAACAGTTTCTCAACTAATATGGTGCAGGCCTATCTTGAAATTTGATTACACACAATTAATTAGGGTATTTAGAGAATAAACATGTAACTACTAAACTCTCTAAGACACTTAACATCTACATAGATGAGTGTACATGTTAGCTATGACACCAGTTTTTGTTTTCTTTGTGATTTGACGTGTGGGTTTCTTTCCTTGACTTTATTTTCTGAACCAAATTGTCTGATTAGCATGGGAAAATCATATCAAGGGAGGAACTTGAAAAAATCCTGGCCAAAGAGAAGACTGAAGAACTGGAGGTAATAAAATCTTTAATATGAACTATACGCTACACACTATAAGTTAATTTTTTTCACCAAATTTATGATTCCATCTATTGTTTTGTTCAAGAATATTATAAATACATGCTTAAGCTTTTTAGACATACATACTTTTATGTTCCCAATATAGGGCATGTATTCTATGACTTAATTTAATAATTTCTTTTATTTTCATTGATTTCATTCTTATCTAGGGAGGTGTTTGTACATGCTTATGGGTTTCATGTCTGTATGGGTTTGTAAATCATAAATTTTTTCCATTGATGTTGATGAGGTCACTATTGATCCAGTATAGACCTTTGGTTCATCTGAGTTGGGAAAAGAGTTGGTCATAAACTACTAAACCGTAATTTTCATTTTTATTTTTTGCAATGCAGGCAATGCAGTACATTGAGTATGATTCCTCTTTTGGTGAAGAAAAGGAGCAAGCTAAAGTGCTAGAGGTTAGTTGTAGCCTTAACAATGTGGTATGCAAGCTGAAATTGAAAAACTACAAGTAGGCTGAGACAATGTGCACACCTAAGGCATGTTTACTAAATATAATCAGAACACTATATGGTAGTATTGTCATGATTTGTAGGTTTTTAAAGAATACAAACACTCACTTCAAGATTCATTGTGGGTTTCTTGGCTAATAATTGTTGGGGTTTATACAGGAAGTAATATGATGTTCCATAAAATTTTAGGGATAGATAATTCAATGGTGTGAATTTGAAAAGAACCTATAGATTTGACAAATCTATTGAAAATTTTACAACCTAGAAGTTTATGAATTTATCAAAAGATATGTGCTTCTCTAAAATGAACCTAAATCCTAAATTAGGTAGAATTCAAATACATTTGAAGTTCACTATATGGGAACCTCCTTCTGAAGAAACAGTATAATTAGGATCAGTCAAAGGGAGGCGTTTTTTTTCATCAGAATTCCAAATAATGAAAAACCATAGTGTGGACCCTGCATTTCTGCTCATGCGCTTCCCACTCAATGGCGAGCTCGCTTTTTATTTGAAAAATGATTTATTTTAAGAAAATGACTTGGAGTCGCCACTTATTTTTGTTTTATTTTTAAACGGTAAACAAAATAAGAAAGAAAACCCTAAGTGTGACTCCTTATTTGGGAAAAGGTAGTCTGTGAAAAACCAGAAATGGGCTCGAGGGTTAGGTTACTTATCGAGAAGGTACAGTAAAGACCGTAGCACCCTTCTAAGTCCCTAAAAATGGGTATCTATTGATAAAATGAAGCAATCGCAGCAATTGGTAAGGAAATCAATGAATACACAGAACTATCATGCACATATGGGAATCAAAGCACGCATAAAGAAAGGCCAGAATGAGAGCAGGTGTGTACTTTGGCAGCAATCGACAATGCGCTATCAAAGAAGAGGTTAGTGCACAATAAGGATCACGAAATATGCCACACATGCCACTAAACAGAGTGAGAAACCATCAAATATCACAATACACTCCACTCAAATTCACTTTTATTTTAAATAGAATTCTTTGATGTTGGGCCCCCACCAAAGCCCATTTATTTTTGCATTGAATCAATTCCATAAATTCCATCACTTGGAATTACGAAATTTGATTCTTGCTTATTTTAAAACACTTTAAAAATCGTGGAAGTTATGAAAATTGCTTGCCGAAGAAAATGGTAGCAAATTTTATTAAAAATGGGATTTTTGAGACCCAAGCACTCTGAAGATGAAAGATGGGAAAATTGGGATTATTTGAAAACCGGAATTTGAGAAAATGTTTACAAAATGGGATTTGGAGCAATTATTTTCAAAATCTGAGGATGAGGAAACGGAAGATGACCCATGGCCCAAAGGTGGCCATGCGAACCATGCATGCAATTTCATAGTCTGATCCCCCCTTTTCTCTCAATTTTTCCAACGGCCACTCAACACTTAATCTTGTCCTGTCTGCATTATATTTAATTTGACTCTACTTTCACAGAATGGCCCAGGAGCATCAACAACATGAACAAGCTTTATTCTGCCCTTGCAGAACTAATTCAGAACCCAATCTCTATCTGGCTGAGACTTGTCTCCATGAATTACAGTAGCCTTATAGTTACATTCAATGCTACGTGCGAGCTAGTTGCATGACCTCTTTGCGGAATAGAAGATGACAACCCTAGAACTCCATTCTTGGCATGTAAATATTCTGTTCCAAACAACTTGGCACTCTAAGCACGGAGCTTCCTATTCACAATAACCTTAATCCTTTCGCCCACTTTTCATAACAAACCTCAGAACATCATAGCAAACCCTCCAAATAGCAAGTTCTCAAAAAAACTTATATCGCGGCGACTGTACTTGAACAATGGCACAGAGGTCCCCATTGTTAACTTTTTTAATCATAAAACTCCACATTGTTTTCAAAAGTCAAAACCTCCTCTGAATCGTTGATACCAGTCCCCTGATCTTTCTTCTCTTTTTACAGAGGACATTCTGAGTCTGAGTGGCATGAATGATAATCTCTTTCAACAACCCGCTTATTTGATTCTTCCATCATCTTTTTTTGAAGCAAGGTGAAATGAAACACCCCATGAGAAATGTCGAGGGACTGAACAATGAATCTGAAGACCCCTATCTTGACGAGGAGTAGCAGTAACTAAAGCCCATAATACAAACACGAGCACATGGCTCATGGCGAAAATAGGGACTGTAATCCCATTAGAAATAGAGACATCGTTTCGGCGAGGTGGGACCAAGTTGTTTGCAATTGATTTGGAGCCGCTTAGCTGTAGACCAAGAGTGAGACACACTCCATGAGAGAGATCGAGAATGCCTAGATAGGTGATGTCGTTGATCCTTGCTTGACTGATGCTGCCCAAATGACCGGTTATGGCATGAGAAAATCGATCAGTTTCTTTTTCAGACACGAGAAGCATGTTCATGTCAATTAACAATTCGTCTTAAAGTTTCGAAACGTAACCTCTTTGCCTGTGCGCCTGCTGCCTTGCCATTATCTCCACCATTGTCTATCCTTCAATTTGGATCCGCCAAGTGTCGGAGATGCCGAGATGGAGAATAAGCTTGCATGAAGGCTACATGAGTATGAGGGAGAATAGAAATGTGTTTACATAGAAAGAAACGATGAGGAAGAATGGTGTGATGAGGGAATGGGTGAGGGAGTGGTGAGGAAATGGGTTTAACAGTGAAAATAAAGGCACGGTGAACCTCTACACTAAGTCATTGTTGTCATATTATCCTATAAATGATTTTCAAATGGAAACTGGAAGGCAATGGCAGAGACTGATAGTGTATTATAGCATGATGATGAATCCTCTGTAGCTTGATTGGTTGCTGGGTCCACATCAAGGCTGAATGTCAAACCCAAAGTTTGATGACTAGTCAATGTATCCTGTATACCACCTGATTTTGAATCCGATGGGATGATCCGATAGCCAAAGGGTAACAGTGGAGCGCTGTTTGGAAACATTTCATCAGCTGGAGCAAAAACAAGTCCAGAACAGGCTCCCACTGTGTTCTTGTCAAAGGCATCGACTATAGATAGAACTTTATTACCCCTTCTATGTTTAGTGAGTAGAACCAGATGAAGAGAGACCCATTCTTCAGAATTAAAGCACCCTTGCCTGCTGAGAGAACTTCACCCACTCCCAAATGCCCAGGAGTTATGATTTTCTGTCAGTAATATCCACACCCCAAAGAACCCAGAAATTGATCTAAGTGGGAACAAACCCAGTCATCCGATGTCAGACTCAACAGCACCTCAAAACATCACCAAATCCTCTCCAGAGAAAATGTCCATCTCCCATTGCAAGCCAGAAACAGGGGAAAATAAAAGGGAGGGGGAACAGAGACAGAACTAGAACAAATATAACTAAAAAAAACATTAGTCCAAGCCTCATCTCATGGACGATCAATGAACTTGGAACAAAACTGAATGAGATGGACAAGAAGTATTTCAAATATCAATAGGTAACACGGCTGCAAATATCAAGAAAGAACAGAGCCAAACCAATCCCAACAAAACCAAATAAAGAATGAACACATTAGAGCACCATCAAAACATCTTAGAGATTAGTCAAAACAAGCATGTGACCCTCTATACTCACCCCAATCAACAAGTTAGTGCTGAAAACTCAATAGCGAACTGAGTAAAATAGTGAACAATGTGAAACAAGAAGATTGCAGTGACCATACCTGAGCTCCTCGAGTGAAGATAGTTCAACTGTTTCTCCTTTAGCTTGCTTGTTCTCCTAGAAACCAAAATACCTCCAGCAACCTTCAATAGAATACCTTCATTCCCAAGCTCTCTCGTTTTCTCTCAAAACTTCTCTCTAATAGTTTCCCTAATGCTCACTCTCCCCTGTCTAGTGTTCAGCTCGACATGATCTTTCTCTTCCCCCTCATCCTCTCTGATTTCCTCTCCCCCCTTCACTAGCAAGCTCGCTCAAAAATCTCTCCCCCTTTCTCTGTCTCCTCTCCTCTGGCTTACCCCCTGTATCCTCCACTCCCTGTAGCTTCCTTTCCAAGTTAAACTCCCTTAAAAAATATCTCCACCCTTGCAGGTAACAACATTTGCTCCCCTCCTAACCGTCTGCAACTTTTTTTGAATATTCTCTCTAGAGGTCTCATGCTCCCATTGCACCTGAAACCATTACCTGATGACCAGTCTTCAAGCTCCACGTGGCTCCTCGAAATCTGGACACCTGGCAAAACAAAAATGTATAAAAGACACCCCAAAATGGGGGTCTACACATAGGTTAAAATTTTGATTTATTTTGTTTTCTCATATTTTCTTTGAAGAATAATGTGCAAAATGATGCTTGTAAAAGGCCTTGCTATGATAACAGTCATATCATGAGAATAAAATCATCAAACAGCTTGCTAAAATCTCTAGTCAATGTAACAATACAAAGTGGAGGGACATGTAAATCATCTACTCCCTACTAAGCCAATGACATTATAAATGCCCAAATGATCAATACTGTAAAAGAAATTGCATAGTGATGCCAGAACAAACTTTATTCCACATAAATTCAGCTAGTAATATGTACTAAACTAAAATTTATGAAAGTGGACCTAGACCACATCCCAAGTAGGTCCCCTCCCACCTAAATTTTGAACCAAATTGTTACCCTCATCAACAATTTTCTTTTCCAAAAAGTTCTGAATGACACACAAATTTGATTGAAATTAAATGGGTAAAAGTAAAGACGATTAAAAAATAGAGTAGGATTAAGAAACAATGCACAAAAAATAAAAGGGGGTGGGGGGATGGAGAAAGGGGGAGAGAACATCTCATTTGAAATTAAGTGACAGACATGTGCAAAAATGAACAATACATCCCATAAATTGAAGTAAAAATTCACTTTATTTTTAATAGAAGAAAAGGAAAAAAAAAAATCCCTCTAAGGTTTATTTTACTAGAAGAAAGGAAGACATGGAAGCACAAATTCAGTGTAGCAACTCATTCACAGTCAAAACTCCGAATTACACAATTTAAAAATAAAAATGAGCCAAATTCAAGAAGAAATTTCGTCCAACAGGTAAGAAATAACAAAAACCCAAATACCCGATACCCACATTCTTTGTAATCTCAAACAAAATCAGTAGCCTAGAAATCTTTTCTTAAAAATGAACTCAAACAAAAGAAACACTCACACAGCTCCTCTAATAGAGCCTAGAAATCTTAAAATTATCTTAGGACTTGCAACACGTGAACTCAAAACCCCTAAACAGAGCACTTGCATATGTGAACTAGAATAAAGAATGAGAGTTTTAGAGAGAGAAGTACTGGGAAATGAGACTCGACTGCTTTATTGAAATCCTAAAACCCAAAATAAATTTGGGTTGAGGGTTACCTTCGAGCAAATCAACAATGTCGAATGAAAGTGGAACGTCTTTCCAACTATGTCGTCTCGGATGGAGAGAGATAGAGGAGGAGAATGAAGAAATTACCGCTTTGGGGATGAGGTGAGGGTTGAAGATGTCGTTTGCAGAAAGCTACAAGGGATGGGTGGGCTAGGGTCGAGTGTCGGGTTGAAAATCGTATTTAGGGAGGTTTCAAAAACTAGTTTTTTCTATTTAGAAAAAGCCAAAATATTTGGCTTTTTCCATTTAGCCAAAAATTTTAAAATTTAGTAATAAGTTATTAAAAATTAAAAAAACAAACAACTTAAATTTTGAAAGCAAATTTCTTTCAACAAAAAGCAAAAAAAAAAAAAACAAATATCGCCTTAATTAATTACTTAACCCAATGAGGCTTACTAATTAATCAATTAGCCCAATCCAGATACCTTGTTTATTTACCCCTGTGCAACCTTGCATAATTACCAAAACATCCTTATGCACAAAAGTGAACCTAGAGCCAATTCGACCCTCATAATCTATGTCGAAAAGGTATATAAGCTTAAAGCGGGGACCACTAGGACCAATAGGAGTATTG
This sequence comes from Vitis rotundifolia, assembly GCA_030254885.1. Lineage (NCBI taxonomy): Eukaryota > Viridiplantae > Streptophyta > Magnoliopsida > Vitales > Vitaceae > Vitis > Vitis rotundifolia. The sequence continues at coordinate 14,497,928 of CM058151.1, forward strand.
TGTCACAGGATGCTTCAAATGACCCTCCCTATGAGCTTATATAGGAAGAAGAAAGCTTCTAGAAGACTCCTGGAGCCATCTACACTAAGCCATTGGTGGGAAGACTGTGGAAGGTTCTAGAGATGTCCACACATCTTTACACTATGGTGGACGGCATGAGAGGAGTCCAAGGCTTTCTAGAAAATTCTAGGAATCTCTTGTATATTCTTGTACATAGAATTATGTAGGGTGTTCTAGAATATTCTTGATTTGTAAGGAACCCTCCAAGGTTCCAGAAAGTTCCATTGGTGCCTATAAATAGGTGAGGGCCTCATTTGGCCAAGGCACCACCCAAACCACTTCCTAACCAAACAAATGAGCTTCCAAGCATTGTAAAGCTTCCTTTGAAAACAATAAAGCTTCCATTCTTTAAGAGTTGCCTACAACGCCTTCTCAAGCTTCCGATTCGTGAACATTTTAGCCTAGCGAGCTAAGCATTGGGAGTCAGGCTAACTTAGCAAGATCAAGTGTCTTGACTTGTCTAAGTGCCACACGAGCTTAGGAAAAGACTAAGTTTGTGACAATTGGCTCCCTTAGAATCCAATTCTGAAGTTGATTCAACATCCTACTATAAATAATTAATTGAACTCCAGTATTTTATGTAAATAATAATGAGACACTAAGTGCTCGGGTTCATGACCTACTATCCACTACATACAAACTCCCCATGAATTCCATAATCTAACAAGATAGTGTTATCACCTATCAAAATTACCTCTTAAATCCTTGAGTTCCAGAGCCCACTTATTATGTAATCAATTGACATACTCTAACTACAAGGAACATATATCAAATTCCACTAAATGAATTATTATGACCACAAATTTCATGATCACATGTCCTTAGAATCACGCAATAGGACACACTATCTCAATCTCATAAGATATCATGGTGCCTATATAGAGAACACCTATTGCCACCAACCTCCATCAACAGTAACCCAATCCATGGTGATATATGACCACTTTAGGGTCTTACCCAAAGGTTAAAGTCTCCTATTGATTTTGACACAAACTCAATATCCTCTCAAGGTCAAGAGTTCATACAATATAGTAGCTTAGAAAATCATGACAATTGATAGTTTTGCATCATGATTCATCGTAGGTCTTATCTAGTGTGTATCACATACACTAGTGCACTTCCCTTAGGAAACCAATCTTCACGACTTAGATAAGTCATCCCTCCAATTAGGAGGTGGTGCACCACAGTCTATATTGGATTGTCCAAATCCATGAACCAACTATGGATAACTTATCTACTTATAAGAAACCCATGACTTGTATCTTCTATGCAACTCCTAATAAACCTAAGTCATATACAATGTAAGAAACATGGACTAAATGCTCAAATCAATGTCAATACACCAAAAAGATAGTAAGAGGATGGTTAAGTCTAACTTTGTTACATTATGTCTTACTTTTAAGGGCTCAATCCCAACACTCTATATCTTTCTCACTAACTATGTAACCCAATAACTTCCCAAAAGTCTCACTAAATGTGCACTTCTTAGGATTCAATCTCAATTTGTATCTCCTGATCCTCTCAAAGAAACACCCTAAAGTAGCTAAATGATCTCATCTAGCTTGGGACTTCACTATTATGTCATAAACGGACACCTGGACATCCCAATGCATCATGTCATGGAACAACATGGTTATAACTTGTTGGTAAATGACTCCTGCATTCTTCAACCCAAAAGGCATCGCTCTACAATAGTAAAGTCCTCACTCAATAATAAAAAAGGTCTTCTTCATATCCTCTAGAGCCATTAGGATCTTATCATAGCTAGAAAAACTATCCATGAAAGATAACATCAAATGACTCGCAATACTATTAACTAGCATGTTAATATGAGGAAGATGAAAGTCATCCTTAAAATTGGCCTTAGTAAGGTCTCGAAAGTCACACAAAATCTAACTCTATTGTCCTTTTTAGGAACATGGACAACATTGTCCAACCACTTAGGATACTCAACCACTAATAAGAATCTGACATTGAGTTGCTTCTAAATCTCTACTTTTAGCTATAGACTCCATCAAGGGCATAGTCTCCTCAATCTCTACTTAACTTTAGCATGGAAAAGCAAAGGTAGGCGATGTTGTACAATAGAAGGATCCAACCTTGGCATATCCTCATATGACCATGCAAACACATCTAAATAGGCTTTGAGCAAGTAAATAAATTCAGCTATTTTACTATAGACAATGAAGTACCAACCTAAAGCTCTCAGGGCTGATCCTCAACACCAAAATCAATAGTCTCAAAATCCTCATCAACAGGCTCATCTTCATGATATGAATAACTAGAAAGGTTATCTGAATCTGAATTAGGTGATTAAGACTCATCATCTATATTGAAAACATATGAAGTGGTTGGATGTTGTGACAAGCTAAGAAGAGAATAAAAAAACATAGAAAAGTACTCAAAATAACTCATATGCATAGATGAAACAGTAGGTACATCATAAAAAATATAGGAGACAAATCCTGACATAGCATCAAAAGAAACATCCTACTTAATAGATGAGCCTACATCAATAGTCTCAACAAAAAGAGTAGTAAAAACATTAGGTACCATTGGCTGAGCTCTAAGCAATGGGTTGACCTTGAGAACCAATAGATTTGTCTCTACAACACTCTTAATAGCCATCACACCAAACAAGTCAGACAACCCAATAATGGCATCTTAATTAATATCAATATCTATGTCACAGTGAATAAGTCTAACTCATATCAATAATCGTCCTTGGGAGCTACACCATAAAAAAAACCCTCTATGGGATTTGAACTCCCATACTCATCAATTTCTATAAAAAAAAAAAAAAAGTGTACAAAAAATATGTTGGTTCTGTCTAGGAAAGATGGAACTGCCATCATAGAAGTGACAAGACCTAGGACTCGGTTAACAAGTTATATCTGCCTAAACATGTACTCCATAGTGGCTTGTGAATTTGTAAAAAGGTTATATATCAGCACCTCCATAGAATGTGTAGTAACAATAGAAGTGGGAACAAAATAATCCTACTAATCTTGATTATATGGTCATAGAAGATAATAAAAAAGTAGGTGCCTTAATAGAACCAAAAAACGAGCTCAATGCAAGCAAGTTGCATAGAAATAATCTCAATGAGTAAGCTCTTATCCCAAAGAAAATGGTAGGTCTCAATCCACACCATACACAAAATCATAGACCCCTTACTACCTCTTACCTAACCCCAAATTGAGCGATTAGTCTATACTTTACATCATCCCTATGATGGCTCTACTACCAAACTCATCAAAAGGTAATGTAAGATGATATTTAGCAGGATCATCAGACATTTCAATGATCTGGACCTCATCAAGGCTAAATCCAATCAAGAACAAGTCTTTATCACTATGACTAACCTCAAATATAGGTTTAGATGAAAGGGTAGCATCATGAGAGGATCGAACCATGATGACCTAACTGTCATAGATAAACTTCACCTTCTAATGAAAGGAAGATGGTATAGCTCTAACCTCATGGATTCAAGGTCGACCAAGTAGCAGGTTGAAGGATGTGGGTACCTTCAAAATATGGAATAACATTGAAATGTAACTAGCCCAACTTGGATGCCTAGCATCTATGTGTATTATCATACACTCTCACAATTTGGGTAAAGGGGTTAAAATTGACTAGCCCAAAGCCCAAAGCGACATCAACAGATAAAAGACAAACTTCTAGTGTTGACCTATTGTCCAACAAGACAAATGGGACTTGATGACCTAAACAACCAATAGTGATGTAAAGAAGTCGATTATAGTCAGTGCCTTCGAATGAGAGGTCATTATTAGAGAAAACTAAGTAAAAGGCTCTATCAACTATGAACATATGTATCAACCCATCCGATCAAGTGGTAATATTAATCTGTATTTAGATCAAAGCCTTAATTAACGCTTCATGGTGAGCAGTGGAGGTGGCTTACAAACTCTAAATTGATATGCAGGCTTAAGTAGCATGTAATTATCTCACGATCTTAGAATCCTCTTCCCTCACCTCATCCCTAGAGGTTTCTTCATCAAAAAGTCTAGTATCTGTTAGAGGCTACTACCGAGTCACTCTCCCATCTTGTATCACATACTGAATCTCCTCGAAGGTATCGAGATATGAAGGATTAGGAGTTAGAATAAAAAAAGGTCATTGCATTGTAATAAGGAGTAGAAAAAGGAACTAATAGCTGATACAGAGCCTTAACATCTAAAATCAAAGCAAAACATGACCTCAACTCATATATCACCTCATCTAGAGTCAAAACAACATAAAACCTTTAACCTACTGGGTAACTCTTCTTTTAACAACCTTTCCAAAGTAAGGGTTAAATGTGATAGGCTTTAGTTCAGATGACTCCCAACCCATTATATAGATACTACCCTCAGCATCATCATAATCAAGTTAGTGTAAACTAAAAGAAGATAGTACTACATGTGTGGAGTGGGCTGGTAAAGGGTTCATGGTAACACTAGGCTTGACCAAGTTAACTAAGCCCTAATCAATGAGGTATTGAATAGCATGTCGAAGGATAGTGCAATGATCTTTCATATTGATTGAATTTCTCTATTCTACCAAAATATTTAGCCTTTTTATGTAGCAACTCTAGTCAAGAAAATCTATAATTTTGTTTTGGGGCAAATAACAATAGGAAAGACGAGGATAACTAATGATAAAAAATTTTCAAGAATCACTACTATCAGGTAATAACCTACTGCATCATTCCCTAAACTAACTCACACTGATAGAATAAAATTTTTTGATAAATTCTCACCCAACCAATAATTAATCTCATTGTTATAATAATTTACATGTTGTCCCTATAGGTTTCCTAGCCTTTAGGTTTTCATGCTTCAAGCCCCAAGTTGGCTTCTTAGCCTCTCATGGGGGTGATGTCACATTCACAATCCATAATACGGTAAAAATCCATAATTTGAATCAAAAGAAACTAAAAATAATATGTTTAATAAAAAAGAAAAAGAAAACAAACTAAAGTTCTCATCTTCTTCCACCTTCAATGTCCAACTTTTCGAAAAAAGATTCAAGATCCTTAAAACCTAGAACTAAGAGAGTTTGTATAATATCATCAATTACCTAACATGTGGCACACTCTCATTTGCCACTTATTACAAAAATAATTAAAAAATAATAAAATGGTGATTTCTAGTCATGTGGGGTCTACTTAGAGCGGATGGAGTGCCCTAAATGCAATTCCCGAGGTAGAAGAAGCGAAACATCAAAGTGGCAATGGGTGAATTTGAAATTAGGGTTCAAATTAGATTTCAAATTCATAAGTTGAATTTCAAAATCATTTTGAAATGACCCTTCAACTTTGCATAATTGTCTTCAAATGGTTATAACTTCTTCATTTCAACTTCGATTTGCACATTGTTTGAAGTGTTGGACTCATGACTTCCCGAGCTTTGAAACAATATATAGTATGTCTAAAATGGACTCTGGAAAGTTCTCAAACTAAGAGTATATGTTGTCACCATATTTTGAGTTCTAAATTTCCATGCAGCTAAATCTTGCTTCATGCCTCATTTCCCATGTTTTTTTGCCTTCTTTCTTATTCTATAATTGTCATTTCTCATCTTCCAAACTTATGATATCCTCATCTTGCCTTTTCTCATGGTCCATGAGTCTTGACTCATTTATTTCCTTATTTAAACCTTTCTTGATCTTTCACAATTTAAAGTGATTCAACTTGCACCCTTTTCTTCTCTTGAACTTGAGATAAATCTCCAAAGTACAAGTTAAACTCCTAGCTAGGGCCTTAACATCAATTTAGAACAAGTTGGGTGATTTGAATGTTCTTTGGTGCACAAATCATATTGAATATGTGCCATTAAAGCACATATTTTGGCTCTAATCACATATGCTCTGAAGTTTGGTGGCAAAGGCAGTGCTTATGTACCAAAAAAAGGAGGAGGAATCGACTAAGGTAATGGTGTAGGAGCCAAAGGGGTCAAAAGACTTGCCTTAGAGAGCTTCTAGAAAGCTCAACTCAATAACATCCCTTGGTCTGAGAACTTCCTGGTAGATCTAGGTGAATAGGGCCTCTGAGGCTGAGGAAACCTAACTCCAACATATCTTGCAATCGATCTAGTTGTAGTGTGAGCAACCATACATGGCTACTATGGTTGAGAGGGAGGTAATGTTTGTAGTGTCAACTATGACTTCACAAAAGGCTATGGAAACTGGTATTACGGATGAGGGAACTTGGATTGAACTATCGGTGGTTTAACATGAAACTTTTGAATGATTTATGAAATGGAGGAGAAGCACCCCTTCGTTTCTGATAGCTGATAGAGTCTACTTTACTGATTAGCTAGAAAAAAAATAGGTTTATTCCCTTTAGGATCTGAAAGGGAAGAATCAATCTATAATCCTTGAGAGTTGCACTTCTTTACACTAAAAATGGCTTGGATCAAATATCGGAAGTCCTGAAAAGGGAAGCTCACTAAATGTTGAGTAAATATGAGTTGTAGGTTTCTAAGAACCATGTAAATCTACTCACTCTCTTTAGGTCGCTCGACCATTTGGGTGACTTTCCTCCTCTATCAAAAGGAGGAAAAAAAATGATTGACTCATCCTGTCTTTGCTTAAGAGCCTCTAATCTGATCTAGATATGTCAACATCACTGTTGAATGCATACTAGCTTAGAAAACTCATGTGTCAAATCCTCCTAGGTATGTTTACGTGATGTATCTAGGGATGCATACCAATATTGTGTTGCCTTAGTAAGAAAGGAAAAAGCATAATCATCTGCATCTCATCTAAACCACAGGCTCGCATGATTATGTTGTATAATCTCATATGAATACAAATGCACCCTATCATCAGTAAATATCAGGCATCTTGAACTTAGGAGGCAAGCTAGCAACCCACTCTCCATCCATGTCATTCCAAATTGATTGACCCATTATAACTCTCAAGTGTCTCATCCTCTGCTTTATCCTCTCCATGCGAGCCCCTTGCTCAGAAATGCAAGCATTATCTTCAGTAAGGAGAAGAGTAGACGGTAATTGAAATGGTGGGGCCGCCTTAGTCTAATCATGTAGAAAAAATGGTGAGGCATGTTGTATCTACTAAAAATAAGGGACAACTAGGTCTAGAGATATCGGATCCTGAGAAGTTTGCCTCCATGTAGAACAAACCATTGATAGCCTCATGGACACTGGCCACTATGGCAAGTAATTGATCCATAATCACCACCTGTTGATCCTCACTGGTTTGATCTAATACCCTAACTAATCTGCCCTATACTGAAATCTACGTTGATAGCCCCAAACTAAAGACACAGGTATACTAAGTAAAAATAGCCTACAAGGATACAGTAAGCAATATCAACACAACCCTTGGGACGGTGATACAAAATGGAGGGTGACTTTAATGTAGGATTAACTCTCTTACCTTAATTGAGATAATCTTAATTCATTCATCAACCTAACTTTAGTAAGAAAACTAAGTAACCAAGGTGGGAGTTATGAAAAAATGACATGTAAAAAGAAGACACCTTGCCAACTTAATAAGTATAAAGAGTTATGGGTTGAGAATTAAAGGTAATGAATGAAGGTCTAAGATGAGTCTACATAGTGATGTCACATGGAAAAAAAGGAGAAAAGATACATAACTAATATAAAAGATGAAGAAAAGTATATATATATAAAGAATCCTAGTATTAGGGGACCTAATTTAAGGTCGAACCAAACATCCTCTAAGATGCAACCATAGTATCAAAATCGGATCAACCCAAAATTGCAAATCTCTAAACCAATATCTGATGCACTACATAAACTCTACCATTGGAAATCCCTATACATAGATGCACCCACATGAGGTCAGGTATCCTAAGCCAAGGTTTAGTTCTCATCTTACATTGTAAAAGTGGTTTTAAAAGGCTAGGACTAAAGGTACCCTACTAGGAGCGATCATACCTACCAACGATATGCAACCTTCTACAAGCCTTTGAAGAAACAGGGTGTTGCTATGCAAGGTAGTCATCACCTCCACACATGCACTACCTCATAATCTAGGGTGTTTTCCTAATGGTGAAGGCTTTTTATTGGTTTATCACTTCTTATGACTCTCGCATTCACCAAGACATTCTAGAAGTACACAGTGTGTGGGTATAGGTGCATCCAACCATTCTACAAAACCATAACGGAAAAGTAAACACATTGCTCACACATGAATCCTAATCTAGTATTGGGCTGTATAGGTCTTCAAGGATCAAACTCCACGTGGCAATGATATGATATTGATGATGTGTAACAATTGTCGAAGTATGATGATGATGATGATGTATAATCAAAACAATAGGCAATGTGGCATGACTGCAACAATGGGTGACGTGGCATCAATATTAGTGATAGAATATCAATGAAAATCATATCATGACATGACAGTGCTGATAAGGTGGCTTTGGCATTGAGTAGGCAATACTGGTGTCGATGATGTGACACCGGTCTAATAGTGACACAACAACTTTCAAATCCCATATAGGCCAAAACTATATCCTACTCCTAGTCACTAGCTTGGTTGAAAAGAAAACATAGTACAAAGAAAGGGTCATTCCTGACCCAAATAATACAACACAATCAAATAAGGAAAATACAAATGAAGTGAAAAATATAAGGAAATGTCTCGAATACATTAAAAAAAAAAAAAAAAATTGAGTATAAGGAATGAGTCGACCAAGCTATGTGAATCAGAGTAAAATGATGCATATGTGTCCCACATAGATAAGCAAATCATGCACTATGTAGAATGGGGGTAGTCATGCAAAGCATATATATACAAACACGAGCAAATATATATGTACAAGTGTACATGATAACAAGAAATGATACAAAGTAAGACCTATCCAAACTATATACAAAATAATCATCATGTCAACGCTCACGTGTCTTAAAACATGCAAATATATTACAAAGGCACCATGAGAAGGTATCCACTAATCGATTAATCAAATGCCACATTAATTTTCTCGACTCAAGTTCAAGTTTGACCCTTAAAATATCCCCAATGGAGTCGCCATTTTGTGGACTTGCTTTTTTCACTCAATGATGAGACTAGTTTTTACTTGTGAAAAATTAATTTTCAGAAAAGTTAGAGTGGCCACTTATTTTACTTTATTTTTAAAACGGAAAACAAAATAAGAAATAAAACCCTAATGTGACTCCTTATTTTTTAGGAAAAGACATGTTTGTAAAAACTGAGGTGAAATTTGGGGATCAGGTTACCTATTAGGAAGGTGTAATAAGTCGTAGCACCCCTCTAAACATATATATCTACGGTCTCTACTAAACAAATTAAGGAAACTATGACATTTAATTAATTAATCATAGGTACCAAGATTAAGGATACAAATCAATATACATGAAAATAATGATAAAAAAAAATTAAAAAAATGTACAATAAATGACAAAAGAAGTATGCAAATTGATTTATTAAATTGATTATAAAAAATGATATTTCAGAAAAATTACTTTCTCAAGAGATTTCAAAGGAATTTAGTAAAAACAATTTTGAATTAACGATTTCGATTTACTATTTACAAAAAAGTTTCAATTCATTTTCAATAAGTAATTTAATTCAATTTCATTTATATTTGATTTTTATTTTCAAGAAAGTTAATTACACTTATTTTCTCAAAAAAAAAATATTATAAAATTTTAATTTAAAAAAAAATTATTTTAAATTTTTGTTGCTAAAGAAAGAAAGAAAGAATTTTTACAATTTTATATACAAAAGTATTTCAATTTAATTTCTATTTAAGAAAAGTAATTTTTACTAATTATTTAGAAAAAAAATGTTTTTTTTTTATAAATTTATCTACGAAATATATTTCAATTCAATTTTATTTATGAGAAAATTTGTTTTTTATTTTTATAGAAAAAAAATAGGACTCTCACAATTATTTACAAAAATATTAAAATTCAATTCAGTCTTATTAAAAAAATAGATTTTTAATATATATATATATATATATATATATATATATATATATATATATATATATATATAGATATATATAAATTAAAAATCTATTTTTTAAAAGGTGTTCCAATTTTCTAAAAAAAAGGATTACCAACTTCCTAAAAAAAGGGATTGCAGATTTAAATTTTTATTTTGTTAAAAAGAGTTTCAGATTTATTGAAAATAAATAAATAAATAATAACCTTTTAATTTATAAAACAATTATATCCAAAATTACTCTTAATAGGAAAATATATATGTATATATATATATATATATATATATATATATATATATCTTTTTTTTACTATTTTATTAGAAAAACAAAAAATTACCAAAAGAATATTTTTTTATTTTTTAAAGTTTATCTAAAAAGGATTTTTGTTCAACTTTTATTAAAGATTATATTTTTCAATTTACTTATAGAAAATTACCTTATTCTAAAAAAGATTTTTACTGTTTTATCTAAATAAAGCTTTTTTTAAAAAAAATTACAACTTTATCTAAGAAAAACAATTACAACTTTATGTAAGAAAAAACTTTTACTTATCCTTTATTTAAAAATGACTTTTTCAACATAATTTACAAAGGAATTTCAATTCAAAACAATCTTATCTCATCCCTCTTCCTTTTTTTTTTTTTTTTTTTTTTTACAATTATTCACAAAAAATTAATTTTAGAGTTATTGCAAAACATTATCCAAATATCCAAGTGTCAAACTACACGTCCTTCTGCAAGTCATGACCTTATTACTAGTTAGAGATCTTCTCAAATTGATCTTTCTACCTTAACCATGAAAAGTATCTAAAGGCAAAATCAACATACGTTTTATTTGACCCATGGACCATTCAAATGAGACCTCGGTAGGAGATTCTACCACTTCATATCCAATGATAAGTCTATAATCATGTCCTTGAACTATCAATGTCACCAAGTAAGAAACCCCACCAATGGGGTGATTGCTCCCATAATAGACATGTCTAGTCTCATCCTAATAGAGAGTCTATATCCCTTGATTTCTAAGGCCTAACCTACTGATAGGGTGGTGATGAACCTAAAACAAGATGGGCTTAACATTAGAGGTCATGGGCTTGCCTAGGGCCTTCTCCCACTTAATCTTTTGAGATAGATAAGAGCATTTTGAATATTTAGTAATTATCTTAGTGAATAAACTATCTATTTTTGAAAATTTTCAAAAATATTTATTTCCTAATTAGATACCAAGCATGATAAGAGAATATCAACTTGAAAAGTTAAAAATTTTCATTAAAGTATTTTTCAAAAAGAATTTTGATAAAATATCCACTTTCAAAATTTTAAAATCTATTTTCATAAAATTCTCTTTCTATACACAATTAATCCAATTAATAAATATTTTATCTAAGAAATAATTTCAAAAAAAAATTATTTCCATCAAATTACTAAGCCTTTTGGTAATAATCTTTTAATAATAAATTATTTCTATTCGATGCCTGCTGAGACACCATGTATGGTTGATCGGATGATATAGAATTGAATACCCTAAATATCATTTTCAATAGGATATGCTTTGTTATTCTCATACTATAGCTTTGCCCTTATGCAAAATTTATTAATTAATTGATAAATTAATAAATTATTAATTTATCAAGATATTTCTTATTTTTCCAAAATATTATATGTCCCGATGAGGATATTTATATCATAAAGATTGAGAGCCAGCATCATATTTATAATTATTTTGTAATTAGGTGTTTGAGTGCCCATGACAAATGGAAAAACTAGTAAGGTGATGCACATTTCAATGTTGTCATGGTTAATTGAATTTTGTGTCTTACTATTTGATAAAAATAAATAAATAAAAAAAGCTTTAATTGTACTTTTGACTAGGTCATGATTAATCATATCTAATTTTTAAATTTTTATGGATCTATATATTTTTTAAAAGAAGTGTTTATTTTTCTAAACATTACATTACATTGTTCAATATATTATTTTATTTTATGCACAATTAATGGAACAAATAGATCATATGGATTTAACCATAACTTTGGAGACATGAGACACGTATTATAGATTTAGTTGCATATTAAAAAAATATTTAATTAAGGTTTGGTTCTGATTTGCCTATAAAAAAAATATTAAATCAGAATTTGTAAGGCCTATATTGTGGTTTTCGGGAGTAAAATTCCTAACTCTCATGCTTTTGTAAAATGCCTAAGTTTCGTGGTTTTGCCTTAATTTATTTGCAGGGGATTGGTCCAAGAGTGACACTTGTGTTAACAGTTATTTGTTTCTAGTTATTGCCTATCAAGAAATAAAAAATAAAAAAACTTTAGTTCTTATTAGACATGAGATTTTATTTTAAGTTCATAAATTATTTAGTCTTATCTTAATATTTTTATATTATAGAATTTATAGTTTATCTATTTGAAAAATGTTATTATCTAAATAATATTTTTTTGGTATGGGGTAGGAGGATATCAAGGTATTTTCTATTTTAATATTTGCATATTGCCATCTTGTGTTTTGTTGTGTAACAACAAAAATGACTCATTGATAAATATGGTGGTGAATAAATAATTAAATAATATACTCGTTGAAACCAAACCTCTATTAGATTAAAACTATTCATTTAAGAATGACTCATAAACTAGTTCAATATTTAAAAATGATTATTGATAATACTAGTAAGTAAATAATTAATTAATAATTCCAATTCATACACTATACATTTACATATGACCACCTAATAATTAATGCTACTAAGTAAACAATTAATTATTTCAATTCACAACAAAACTCTTTATATTACACTCATGAATGAAAATAGAAATTATGATTTAACAATCAATATTAATATCAAAGTAGATGTTTTTGGTTCCTTTTCATAATTTTTCTTTTCTAGTTTTTGTTTGATTCTTATCCAAACTTATTGTTGATTTGTTTAGATAAGAAATATTTTAAATTCTTTTATTATTTTTCAATTTCTCTCTTATTATTTGTTAGTGAGCTTTGAGTATTTCTTTTAACTACTTGCTTAAAAAGCATAATGTGTGCATGATATAATAGTTGATCATAACTACTATATCCAATTCTTAAAATATTTGAATAAAATAAAAATATCCAAATTTAGTGTTGGGATTGTACAGATGGCAACTGAGGTAACAAATGTTGAGGATGCAGGAACATGGAGTGGTAATATAGAGAAGATATCTATTAACATAATGGTAAATAAGGTTAATAGAGGTAACATAGATAGTGGTACATTTAGTACTACCACATGGAGGAAGATGTCACTTGAGATCAATAGTTAAGGGAAAAGAAATTTCAATTTGAAACAACTTAAGCAAAAGTTTAATAAACCACGTGCAATGCACCTTGAACTCTTTGATCTATTAAAGCAAACTGGATTTGGTTGGGATGTTGAAACTAATATGGTGCATGCTTTAGAGTAAACATGACAAAATTACATTTAAGTAAAAACTACTTCTAAAATAATCTTTTTTTATTTTCAAATATTTGTTATACACTAAATGTGGGGTTTTTTTTTCTCTATTAAGCACACCTAAATGCAAAGAAATTTCACTCGAAGGATGTTACTACAAGTTGCTAGGATTGATCTTTAATCTTTCAATGAGATGGATGATAATCTTAAACATGGTGGAGTGCATGTGGATGTAGACTGTGAGATTCCTAATGATCCTCTATGACTAGAGCTTGTGAGAGGAGTGACCATCCGTTTTAGAAAGCATACAACTGATTCTTAATTAGATTGTAAAGGCAAGAAAGAATCGAGATTAAGTTAAATGGGTGATGCTTTGAAAGCTTGAGTTGAGGCTTCTAAGGCTAGAACTGAGACACCTAGAGCTAAAACTGAAGTATTGTTGGCTAAAGTAGAGAGATATAAGAGTGGACTAGTAGTGAAGCTATTAGTGTAAGTACTAATGATATTAGCATAACAAAGTGCATGACAACCTTACAAACCATTGACTTATTGAATAATGACAAATATTTAAAGCCTGTTAAGAAGTTCAAATATGCCAGACTAGAGAGAGATTTTTATGAATATGCTTGATGAGAGGAAAATGGCATGGCTTGATAGGTTTTAAATATGACTACATTCGGATGAATTAGTATTATGATGACATTGTAATATATACCATTTATCTTTTGTTTAGATTCTTTTACTATATCATTTACCTTGTGAATGTTAATTATGGTTATGAAACCTTATCATATGTATTTGAATGTTCATTTCATGTTATTTTGTATTGTGATTTAATTTATTTTGTGTATTAATTAATTAACAGTAACAACATAAGCAATGATTCACTATATGATTCAACTTCATCTTCTAAAAGGGACGATGATGTAGATGAATTTTTTATTGCTCACATAATAAATGAGTATGAGAAAATATTTCTATACAAGATACCTCAAAGAACATCAATGTTAAGTAGTGCACAATTTGTAAGAGATATGATAGATAGTCACCCTCAAACATATTATGAACTATTTCGAATGGATAAACAAACATTTCTAAACGTTTGTGATCATCTTAAGAAACATGAAAACTTGTAAGATACACGATTAGTAACACTTGAAGAGGCAGTTGCTATGTTCTTACTAATAGTAGGACATAATGTGAGAATGAGGGTTGTAGCAAACCATTTTCAACACTTCATCGAGACTATCGTAGACGTTTTAAAGAAGTTAGATGAGCATTATGTCGATTAGGTAAAATTCTCATACATCCTAGAAATATGGCTAATGAGGTGTATTCATATGTTGCTAGTAATCCTAAATATTTTCCATGGTTTAAGGTAAGAATTTATAAAATAAAATAAAAAATTATAAATATGAATCTTATGTACATAAGAAGTTTTCATAACCATTGTTTTATTTCCTTAATAATAATAAATATTTTTTTGTTGTAGGACTGTATCGGTGCAATTGATGACACCCATTTTAGCGCATGGGTCCCAATTGATAAACAAACTAGTTTTAGGAGTAGAAAAATAGTTATAACACAAAATGTTATGTGTGCATGTGATTTTGACATGATATTCACATCTGTTTATGTTGGTTGGGAAGGAATAACGAATGACACACATGTCTTTTTGAATGCATTAACTAGACCAAAAGTCCAATTTCCTTGGTCAAGTGAAGGAAAATATTATTTAGTTGATTTTGGTTATCGTTGTACATTTAGATTTCTACTACCATATCGAGGTGAGGATATAATTTACAAGAATATCAAGGTAAATGTAATCAACTTGTCAGGTATAAAGAACTTTTTAATTATAAACATTCATCCCTTCGAAATATTATTGAAAGGTTATTTGGTGTTTTGAAAGCACGATTTCCAATATTAAGGATGATGTCTTGTTATAAGCCAAATGACAACCATCAATTGTTGTTACATGTTGTACCCTTCATAATTGGATTCGTCTATCAACCCAAAATGATCAATTGTTAGAGAATATGAGGTAGAAAGTCTTTCAGTAAAAGGTGAAGGAGAGAGTATAGGTAGCACAATCTACTCAATTGATTTATCAAATGATAGTGCAATAGCTATGGCAGCTTTTAAAGATCAAATTACTCAAGTGATGTGGGTAAATCTTATCAATATCAATACATGACTTGTATTGTTTTTAATTTTAAATATTTGTTGATACTTCAATTATATGGGTTGATGAGTATGATCCACAACTTCAGCAACTAATTGCCAACTTACGATGCCCAATGCCTATAATAAATCCTCAGAGTCGTCTTTTACTTATTGGTTGTTGTGGGTGTAGTATTGTTGTGTGTGTGTGTGTTTTTTTATCATTTTTCTTCTTATTTTTGTTATTGCTAAGTGAATGTATATATTATCTAAAAAAATATCATCTATAAACATTGAAACTTTAATAAATTGTATTAAAATTTGATGTTAGTATCTTAAATACTTATAGGCTACATTTGGTTTACCAGATATAGCATGGGATAGGATATAGTATATCCTATCCTATGTTTGATTAGTGATGGGATAACCCATCACTTATCATATCCTATGTTTAACCAAACATAGGATAAGAAAAGTGGTGGGATATATTATTCACCCTCTATTTTTCTTCCATTTCATATGAAATATATTAATCTCATGGTAAGATATAGATATATATATCCCATGCATCAAAAATTTATTTTTTTACCAAATTTTTATTTTTAATATATTCATTTTATAAAATAAAAAAATGATTATAAATTAAATTTCCAATTAAAAAAGAAAAAATAAAATAATATTAATATATGATATATAAATTATTTTTATATACTAAATAACATAAAATAAAAAAAATATATTTATAAAGTTTAAATATTTTAATAATAAATATTGTTAAACATAAATGAAATTTAATTTTTTTTAAATAGAAAATATTTGAATGTGATATCATTTTCATATTATTCTTTATTCATTTCATAAATTAAATATAAATATAATATAATACAACATATCCTATTGGATATATTATTTTAAAATATTATATCCATAGAATATGTATATCTAAGGATGTTATATCCTATTGAAAATCATATTCTTGGATATGTATATCCTATCTAATGGGATATAATATAAAAGGATGTACAAATTATATTTTATCTTATCCCGCCAACCAAACGTAGTCATAATATTTATTTATGTTAGTATTGGTTGTGTTACTATACATTGTGTAATTTAGATGATTTTTTTTAATGAAAGAATGTACTACTATGATGCATTTATGATTAATATAAATGTTTTCAAAATGATTAAGGAGTTTGCCATATGTACGAATAAAATTGTTATCGAAATCAAATATAGTTACACGTGTTTACAAAGTAATCATTTGTATAAAAAAAAATTATAATAGGTGCAAATAAATTTAAAAAATGGAATAATTTTTTTAACTTACATGAAGTGTCAATTTAAAAATTATTTATATATATATATAATATCAAGTTAATTGAGTTAAACACTAACTTAAATAATAAATAAATAAATAAATAAAAACAACACTAACTTCCAAATATGTTTTTTGTTTTACTTGTTCTAAAAAACTTTTTTAATTAACTCAATCAAACATGTTATATATATATATATAACAAAAACATTTTTTTTTAGAATTCAATTCTCAAACGTAATTTTTGTTTTTGAAAACACAAAGAAATATTCTTAAAAAATATTTTCCAGAATAGTTTTCAAAAACAACAACCAAACAGACCCTTAACTTCTCATATGCAAAATTCCTCAAATATTTACTTTTCTTATCCCTACACTTTCTCAATTTAATAAATATTCTCATAGAAACTTCAAAGTGTTTTTTAAAGCAATGTTTTAGAATAGTTTTCTAAAACAAAAGTTTATTTGGAAACCTAAAATGTTTGCAACCTATTTTAAATATTTTTAAATATGTTTTAAAAATAATTTTTATATCTAATGTTTGTTATAACTGAAGTAATGAATGCTATCACATTAATTATAATAAATGTTAATTAAATATTATTTATGACTTTCATTAATACTCATTAATGGAAACCATTAATGTTATTTATGAGTTTCATTAATATTCCTTAATAGGAATATTAATGGAGGCCATTTGGAAAGCTTATAAAAAGGCTTCCCATCCCTTGTAATATGCATCCCCTAACTAAGAAATTCTTACTTTCTCTCATTCTCTCTGTCTTTCATTCTCTCAATTTTCTCAATTCTCTTTTATGATTTTTTTTCCCTATTATATATTATTATCAAAGTAATATATAATTTATCTTTACTACTTTATTTGTGATCCATTTATCCTTATTTTACAACAGGTTATCAGCATGAATTTCTTTGAAGGTAATTCTCGTATCTTAAACTTGAAGTTATTTATATAGAATAAAATTTTACATATTTATATTATTGTTGATTTTGTTTTGTTATATATTGTTAAAAGTTATAAGCAAATTATTTGATTTTGTTTATAATCAAAGTTATACCAATGCTATCAATTTATTATAACTGATTTTAATAATATTGTTTTGTCATATATATGAAGTTATTTGACAATGTCGAATTTCACAAAACTCGAATTTGTGGCACTTGACATTTTAGGAAAGAACTATCTATCTTGGATCCTTGATGCTGAAATACATCTTGATGTAATGAATCTTGGAGCTACGATCAAAGAAGGAAATCAAACATCCCTACAGGATTGCACAAAAACACAGATTTTCCTTCGCCATCACCTCCATGAAGGTTTAAAAAATGAATATCTTATGGTAAAGGACCCTTTTACTCTATGGAGTAATTTGAAGGAAAGATATGACCACTAGAAAACTGTGATTCTCCCAAAAGCTCAATATGATTGGATGCACCTGAGGTTGCAGGATTTTAAAACTGTTAGTGAATATAACTCCACACTTTTCAAAATCAGCTCTCAATTAAAGCTGTGTGGAGAAAAAATCACAAAAGAAGACATGTTAGAGAAAACTTTTACTACGTTTCATACCTCGAATATGCTCCTGCAGCAGCAATATCAAGAGCTTAGATTTTCTGAATTAATATCATGTCTTCTTGTTGTTGAACAAAATAATGAGCTTTTGATGAGAAATCACCAGTCTCGTCCAACTGGATCTAAACCATTCCCTGAAGTGACTGCAATATCGTCTCGAACTCGTGGACGTAGATGAGGACGAGGACGTGGTCATGGTCGTGGAAGAAATCCCCGATACGATAGTTCTTATAGTAATAATTCATCAAATTCTCAAAAAAAGGAAAGCCTTATTGCACCACCAGAAGTGGAATAATGCTAAGGCAAAACGAGAAAATGGGAAGTGTTTACAAGATAAACCTCCTAAGAACCATGAAAATAATTGTTATAGATGTGGTATGGAGGGGCATTGGTTACGTACCTTTCGTACGCCCAAACATTTGGTTGACCTTTACTAAGCATCAATAAAAGCAAAAGGAAAAGAGATAGATATGAACTTTACCAATGGTGATGGATTGGACCTAACCTACTATGACATTGATTTATTTGGAGGTCCTAGTGAAAAAACAGACCATTTAATAAATGATGCGAAGATTAACATTGATTAATGTTACTTTATATATCAAATAATATAGTATTATGTCTTATATTTACATTTTATTTTCTTTTGTTATTTACATTATGCCTTCTTCTTTTTCAGTTATATCTTAAATCCATGTGTTATTTGGTCTCAAGATGAATGAGGATGATGTAGATCTCGCAGGCTGTGCAACCATGCACATAATTTTTAGAGATAAAAGATATTTCCTCGAATTTACATTAATAAAAGCTAATGTAAGTACCATATCTGGTACTACAAAATTAGTTGAAGGCTCTAGAAGAGCAAACATAACGCCACCAAATGGAACTAGATTCCATATAAATGACGCTTTATATTCTAGCAAATCTAGAAGAAATTTGCTCAGTTTTAAAGATATCTGCAGAAATGGTTATCATATTGAAACTATGAATGAAAATAATGTAGAATATCTTTACATTACTTCCATTATATCTGGCTAGAAGTTTATAATGGAAAAACTCCTGACTTTCTCCTTTGTGTTGTATCATACAACTATAAAGCCTATTAAATCATATGTTGAACCAGAAGTTCAACGACCCAAAAGTTTTTGTCCTTTGGCATGACAGGCTAGGTCACCCAGGGTTTTCAATGATGCGTCAAATAATCGAACACTCACATGGGCATCCATTAAAGAACCAGAAGATTCTTTCACCCAATGAATACTCATGTGTTGCCTGCTCACAAGGTAAATTGACAGTCAAACCATCTTTTACTAAAGTCATATCCGAGTTACCAATCTTTTTAGAAAGAATACATGAGGATATATATGGGCCTATCTATCCACCATGTGGACCATTTTGTTATTTTATGATCTTAATAGATGCTTCTACTAGGTGGTCACATGTTTGTCTCCTTTCTACATGTAATGTTGCCTTTGCTAGACTCCTTGCACAAATAATTTGATTACGAGTACAATTTCCAGATTATCCAATTAAGACAATACGTATTGATAATGCTAACAAATTTACTTCTCAAACCTTCATTGACTATTGCATGTTAGTAGGGATAAATATTGAGCATCTTGTTGCTCATACTCATACCCAAAATGGTTTATCAAAATCTTTCATCAAACGTCTCCAATTAGTAGCTCGACCATTACTAATGAAAACCAAATTACCTACTTCCACCTGGGAACATGCTATTATGCGTGTTGCAGCTTTAGTTCCTATTCAACCTACAACTTACCATGAATACTCCCCTTTACAACTTGTGTTTGGAAAACAACCAAATATCTCTCACTTACGTATCTTTGGTTGTGCAATATATGTACCAATTGCACCTACACAACGCACTAAAATGGTTCCCTAACGAAGACCTGGGATTTATATAGGTTTTGATTCTCCATCTATCATAAGATATCTTGAACCTTTGACAGACGATATTTTTACAGCCCGTTTTGCGGATTGTCATTTTATTGAGAGTGTTTTCCCGTCATTAAGGGGAGAAAATTCGATTCCTAAAAAATGACGAGAAATTAGTTGAAAGGCATCTACTTTGACCCATCTTGATCCTTATACAAATCAATATGAACTAGAAGTTTGCAAAATCTTACAAATCAATTACCTGATGCATTCATTGATACAAAAAAAATGACAAAGTCATATATCCCAGCTACAAATACTCCAACACGAATTGATGTCCCTATAGGACAGTTAACAAATGAATCTAAGATACACTTGAAGCGTGGTAAACCTATTGGCTCAAAAGATGTAACTCCCCAGAAGAAGAGAACCTCAAGAAAAACTTGGCACTCTAGAAGAGGCCATCAAAATGACTAATCAGTTTAAAATTGATAAATCTATAGTTCTAGAAGAGGCACAAATAATACAGAAAGCCCCTTAAGAGGCACATATTGAACAAGAAGCCCTTGAAGAGGCACATATTGAATGAGAAGCCACTAAAGAGGCACAGGTATTTGAAAATTGTGAGATCTTAGTAAGTTATGTACACTCGGGAGAAAAATGAGATCAAAATAATGTTGTTATTAACAATATTTTTCGTTTTCCAAGTAGCCTCCAATATCATAAGAAATGATGAAGATCCCAAATCACAAAATGTGAAAGAATGCCAACATAGAAATGATTAACCAAAATGAAAAAAAGCTATACAGGCAAAGTTAAACTCGTTAACAAAATGAGAAGTTTTTGGACTTGTAGTCCAAACACCTAAAGATGTAAAGCCTGTTGGGTACAAATGGGTATTTGTACGAAAGCGCAATGAGAATAATGAGATCATAAGATATAAAATATGATTAATAGCACAAAGTTTCTCGTACAGATCTGGTATTGACTATGAGAAAACATTCTCTCCTGTCATGGATGCAATCACATTTCTTTTATTAATTAGTTTGGCAGTCTCAGAAAGACTAGATATACGTCTCATGAATGTTATCACAACATATTTATACGAATCCATGGATAATGATATATGCATGAAAATCCCTTAATGATTTAAATTGCTTGAAGCAAATAGTACGAAGCCTTGTAGCATGTACTCAATCAAGTTACAATGATCCTTGTATGGATTAAAGTAATCTGGACCCATGTGGTACAATCACCTTAGCGAATACTTGTTAAAAGAAGGGTATGTGAATAACCCTGTATGTCCATGTATCTTCATTTAGAAATCAGAAATCGGATTTGCAATTATTGCAATGTATGTTGATGACTTAAATCTTGTTGGAATTCCTAAAGAGCTCACAAGAACAACTAATTACTTGAAAAAATAATTTGAGATGAAAAATCTTGGAAAAACAAATTTTGTCTTAGCCTGCAGATCGAGCATTTTCCAAATGGAGTTTTAGTACATCAATCAACATACATTAAGAAAGTTTTGAAGCATTTTTATATGGATAAAGCGCATCCTTTAAGTTCTCCAATGGTTGTCTGATCACTTGATGTGAAAAAAGACCTATTTCGTCCTTGCGAAAAAAATGAAGAATTACTTGGTCCTGAAGTACCATATCTTAGTGTTATTGGTGCACTTATGTATCTTGCCAATTGTACATGTCTAAACATTGCTTTTTCTGTTAATTTATTAGCAAAATACAATTTCGCTTCAACTCGAAGACATTGGAATGGTATCAAACATATATTGCGCTATATTCGTGGAACTACTGATACGGGTCTATTTTACTCAAAAGAATCATAGTAACAATTGTTTGGATATGCAGATGCGGGATATCTTTCAAATCCACATAAATGTAGGTCACAAACAAGGTATGTGTTTAATTACAATGATATTGTTATTTCATGGAGATTTGTTAAACAAACAATGGTAGCCACATCATCAAATCATTCAGAAATATTGGCAATTCATGAAGCAAGTCGTGAATGTATATGGCTAAGATCTATGATCTAGCATATTCGGGAATCATTTGGACTCTTATCTATCAAAGGTGACCCAACAATATTATTTGAAGATAATATTGCATGCATTGTACAAATAACAGGGGGTTATATTAAAAAAGATAGAACTAAACATACATCACCAAAATTCTTTTATACACATGAACTCCAAAAGCAAAGTGAAATTGATGTGCAACAAATACACTCAAGTGATAATCTAGTAGATTTATTCACAAAATCATTGCCAACCTCAACATTCAAGAAGTTAATACACAGGATTGGAATGCTTCAACTCAAAGATATCGACATGAGGGGGAGTATGTTTGTAAAAGGGTGTTAGTGCATTGTACTCTTTTTCCCTTCGTCCAGGTTTTGTCCTACTGGGTTTTACTAGCAAGGTTTTTAACGAGACAGTCCTAACATACCAAGAGCAGCTTAAAGAATTATAAGAATATTATACTCTTTTTCCTTCGCTAGGTTTTTCCCATAAGGTTTTTTTTATTGGCAAGGTTTTAATGAGGCATATTCTTCAATGTGGTGGACATCCAAGGGGGAGTGTTATAACTGAAGTAATGAATGCCACCACATTAATTATAATAAATATTAATTAAACATTATTTATGACTTCCATTAATACTCATTAATAGAAACCATTAATTTTATTTATAAGTTCCATTACTATTCCTTAATGGGAATATTAATAGAAGCCATTTGGAAAGCCTATAAAAAGGCTT
This sequence comes from Vitis rotundifolia, assembly GCA_030254885.1. Taxonomy (NCBI): domain Eukaryota; kingdom Viridiplantae; phylum Streptophyta; class Magnoliopsida; order Vitales; family Vitaceae; genus Vitis; species Vitis rotundifolia. Next base: position 14,521,137 of record CM058151.1, read on the forward strand.
TCCATCCCCTGTAATATGCATCCCCTAAGTAAAAAAGAAATTTCTTACTTTCTCTCATTCTCTCAACTTTCCCAATTCTCTTTTATGATTTCTTCTTCCCTATTATATATTATTATCAAAGTAATATATAATTTATCTCTACTACTTTATTTGTGTTCCATTTATCTTTGTTTTACGACAATGATTTATTTTTAATCATTCTACATGTTTTTATAATTATTTTTTAAAATAACCCTCAAAAAACAAGTGAAAATAACAAAAAATAACTAAAAGATTTTATCTTAAAACACTTTGTTCTATGTTCTTAAAAACAAAAAATAAAAAACAGTTTTTGGTTGTTAAACATGTTTTTTTTTCTTTTTTTTTCTAAAGAATATAAAACTATTCTTGAAAACAATTACCAAATAGACCCGAAAATTTTTGAAGAATTAAAAATCCACAATAGCTTAAGCAATGATTTATAAATTTTGAGAGTTTAGGTTTGGAAAAAAAATGATAAAAGAATAATAAAATGAATTGAATGAGTTTTTAGAGAAGCAGGAAAAAAAATTATAAATTAATGTAATGATCATAGTAAATATTATAACTTGTAAGAAATATGATGAAAGAAGGGGGAAACGGGTTTTATGGATAAATGGGAAAAAATTAATATCCCAAAGATATTATAAGTTTTTTGGCTTATGAAAAATAATAATATTGGATATCTGTTATAGTTAAAGCAAGGAAGACGCCATCATAATAATAAAAATGACAACACATCAACTGTATAAGTATAGATCTTGGGAAGTATGGTAGAAAAAAGTAGTAAATGATATTAAGATTTCATGAAGTTTTTAATGATATTAATTATAACTGAAGTGAAAAACTCTAAAAGTAAAAATGATTACAAAATTATTTATGAAATTGCATGTTACAAATTATGAAAGTATGTTAGAAATCAAGTAAACAAGATCTCTCAATTCTAGTTTAATGAACTTAAAATAGATCTATAAAAACTCACCTTGTGACATTGTGATAAAGATCACCTTATGTAGATTTTTTACAATGTTGAGTCACTTTTGGTAGCACCTTATATCTCTTGAATTAGTATTAGCAACTTGTATCTTCACTCTCCTTACTCTCTCACACTTGATGTTTGTATAAAATGATGGAAAACCTCACAAACTTAGAATGAGTGGAGAAAAGGACTAGGAGCCCTTTTTATATCATTTCAAGTAACCTTCCATCAAGAGTCACAAATGAACACTTCCTTCTAGATACATAAATCCTCTTTTCTTAATTCCATGGAGTATTCATGGTATATGAAAACTTTAATTTAGGTGCATGACTTTGGTCATGATACCTTGTATTTTCCAAATACCATTTACCATAAATATTTAATTTTCCCCATACATTAAATATGTAAAATGGGAAATGTAAATACATTAGGTTCATGACTTCGGTCATGAACCTTTAGAATAGTGGAGATTAACTTCATGTGGTCATGAAGGCCATAATAATTCCAACAAGTTATGATTGAGAAAAGACTTAAATAGGAAGAAATATAAAGAAAGGTGATTGAATTTTGTTTTTGCATATAAATGGAAAAAAAAAATTATTATTAAGGATGGTAATATGGCAGGTTTTTTCGAGTTCTCGCTCTACTCCACATCTAATCAAACGAGTTTGAAATTTAAATAAACAAGTTATGAATGAGTTTGGGATTCTTTTTTTTTTTTTTTAACCCAAGATGGGTTCTAGTATTACCTTGTCCTACCATATCTTGTCTCGATTATGTATAAAGTTAATTTTAAAAATTAATTTAATTTAATTTAATTTTTATTTTCTTATTTTTAATATAATGATAATAATAAAATACTTTTCAACAAAATAAGTTATAAAAATCACAATATTTTAATTATTTATAAAATATATTTATTTTAATGTAATTAAAAAAATATAAAATAATTATTTTTAAAAAATTTAAAAATTCTTCAATAAAAAGTTAAACGGGATGAGATAAGATGGGCATGAGAAATCCCCATGCCCGTCCCGCCCTATTTAAATTTTTTAATGGAGCAAGGATGAGAATTATTTTGAAAAAACAAAAAAAAGTTGGAATAGGAGTGATCTATCTCAAACTCGTCTCGTTGTCATCCCTAATAATTGTCACACCCTGAATTTCAAACTTACTAATTAATACTCAAATACAAAATTAATGCTGCCAAAACTAGGGAGAAAAAAAATTAATTGTCGAGTTTCTAGTTGATTTTGTGCAAAATGAAAATGTGGAAACCTGTTATAAGGAAGTACTATACATCTTGTGATAAACTTTGTAACCATTAATTAACAAAATATGATTTGTTTCACAAAAGAAAACCTATACCACATTGCTTTTTACATACCAAAACCTCATGATTCACTAGGGGTAATCCATACGACAAGTGTACAAAAACAAATATATATTACATCATTCCTTCAAAAATGATTTAGAGTGCGTTTGGAAGTGATGCTAAAAAACATTTTTAGCATTTCTAATACTTGAATGATAAAAAATTTCAAGTGTTAGAAATATCAAAAGTGTTTTCTAAAATCACTGTCAAATGGACTCTTAGTCTTTGTATGATACAAAGACAAAAGCCACAAAACACTTTCAATATGAACAAAATAGCATCCAATCAACACAAAAGCAACACTCAAGCATTAACCCCAACTGATGTCTTCCAACCTGCATCTAAAAGTGGAAGGGATAGGGTGAGTTCACAACTCAATAGGAAAGTTTATAATCATCCTATGCATATACTTAAAAACCTTGAATTAAACATATAATAGCATGCATAATAAACAATTTATAACCATTAGCAAATATGCAATAATGTTGAGCATGCATGCATGTTGTTGATGGTTTTATTTCTACTTTGTCTCATCCAACCTCTCATACCTAATAAGTTGTTAACCCCCACCAATGTACATATCAAACATTAATGCTCCAAAAGATACTCGATCATAATAATGACTATTCTGGGACTATCACCTAAGAGTAAGTCATACCCCGTGTCTTTTAGGACTCATGCCCTTGACCAATCCCGTGTCTTTTGGGACTACAACCCAAGGGCAAAACGAACTACATGTCTTTAGGGACTAAAACCCAAGAGCATGACCAACCCCATACACTCAAATTGGAGTGTCTTCCTCGAGGGCTTTAGGGAGTTTCACCCAATGACCCATGGTCCCACATAAACAATATATTAAAAGATAGTGTCTGTAGCTTCATATAAACACTTCATGAAATCATAGTAATGACATGAAAATTTCAATAAATACTTCAAGAAATGAAACCAAGATACACAATGGAATAAGATAAAACTCTCTACCTTACTCCCTTAGCTATTACAAGGAACTGAAATGAAACAATATAGTTTAGGTTTTTCGGTCATAAAAATTTCATAATTAAAGCTTGACATTCTTCCCTTATTATTAATTTTAACAATTTGATGTTGATGACTTAAATTTTCATATTCCTTAATCATCATGTCTGCATGTTTACAAATCTAATTTAAGGCGAATTGAACAATCTTTGTTATGCATATTGATGTTACCCAATTAATTAGCATAAACTACTTATTTTGATTTTCCTTAAACGTAATTCCAAGTAATCAAATAAACATAATTCCAAGTATTCAAATAAACATAATTAATCACAAGATTCATTAATCTATTTTTTTTCAATTAAAGCAAACTAAACAAACAAGCATGTTGAATCTTCCATCAAGAGACACTTAAAATACTTAAAAACCTAATTAACCTTGATTTATAATTAACATATGTTTATATCTAATTAAACTTAGCTCTTAAACAAACTTTACCATTAATTTGCTTCAAAGGATAATTTGAAACCCAAATATACCAAAATCCCTAAATTTATCTTCTTTCTTACCTTGATTCTTCACTTTTTCTCTCTAGCTTCTCTCTCTAGACCTACTAGCTTGTTGCAAAGACAAGGTTGGAAATGAGAGTTGGCAACCCTTATAAAGGGGGTCCTTAAGTTGGCATGCTTGCCTAAGGTTACCACTAACCTCAAGTTTTCCATATTTACAGTTTAATCCTTCTAATTATAGGTTTCTATGTCTATAGCTATCCCTCAATCCTTTAGGTTTTCATAATTCTAATTAACTTAAGTTATTAACTAATCACACTTAAATTTAATCAAGGTTTAATTTATAATTAAATAACATTAGAGTTAAATTAGTTTTGAATTCTAATTAAACACATTTAAAATTAAGTACTAAGATAATTATTATTGTTATTTAATTCGTTACTGTTAGGTATTATAATAACCATCTTAACTTAAAAAAAAAACAAAAAAAATAGAAAAAAAATGTCAGGGTGGCAAATTGGTACCTTTCAAACTTCAAACTCCTAATTTCTATTATTATGGATAATGGCATAAAATTATTATTATTATTATTATTATTATTATTATTCAAGAAATACCAACCTTAATGTAACAGGACCTAAATAAAAATAAAAAATGGGTTGAGGCAATGCGAATATGGTGAACAAACGACAGAACTGGGACGGACATCACGGTTGTACCTCATTCTGTCCACCCGACCATTATTAATCATTTTCATTAGTCCTTTTGCCCCCACTCGCCCACCTCCCACCAATAAGAAAGCATAATTAGACAAAATAAAAAAGAGTTCCTTTGTATTGTATCGTATTGTGAGTCTGTGACCGGAAGGAATACTGAAATGTTATCCTTGATCCAACCTTTTGACTCCCTATTTCCCATCTCCCACACACAACATTCCACTCATCAGTTGCCTATTTCCATGTCAGCACCAAAATAAATAGAAATTTTCATTTTTTTAATTATAAATTATTTATATAAATAAGCACTCATATGTATAATAAATGAAACATTTTTAATGAGGTGACGTTTTTTATTGGGGGAGAATTTTCGGTATCAGTCGAAAAAAATGGCTTTTGGATTTTGGTCAAACAGCCCCAAATTACCAGCAGAGGGTGCGAAGGAGAGGTTGTGAGGATGACGTGGGGATGAGGTGTAAAAATATTGTATTGGTGGGGTGGATTGGAGTAGGACAGCTATTGAGTAATCGGAATCAAGAAAAGGTTGTGTTGGTTGATGTCAGCATCTACATTAAATTGGATGTGTTTGCTTGTACGTGAATTTGCGGTTCAAAATTGAATAGGTGAATGCATACAAGTGAGAACATGTCACTTCCATAAGTTGAATTCAATTTTGAATTCGTTTAAGAGGGTACAGAAATAGTGGGGCGGAAAGCGAGCACAAAAGGGTGTGAATATAGACCCTAATGGAAGGCCGACGCCCCCACCGACACACAGTCCCTTGCGTTCGACCCCTTCCCTCAAAAAGTTGAATTTTTGGTATTTTACGTATAAAATTAGTGTCGAATTTTACTCCTTTTCACGCCACTTCTGGTATACCTTGAAATGAGTAAAGGAATGAAATGAGAATTTCTTAATTTTAAGATTTTTTTTTTTTTTTTTTGAAAAAAGTGAGTTTTCATTTATTAATTTGACTCATCTTTTATAAATCAATTTTATTTTTATTTATTTAAAATTATTTTAAAATACATATATTTTTTTATAAATCAAATAATTATTTCTTTAAATACTTTTTTACTTGATATATTAAATAAAATGATCCAAAATTAATCTATCATTTTAATTTAATAAAAATATCTTACATATAAATAAATTATAAATTCTTTATTATATAGAATGAGATACAAATCATCGTGGAAAAATTCTCCAAGATTCTCAAATAATAAATAAAATATTTTTAATTATGATTTTATATCTTGTATCATACAAATCCCCTCATTTTTCATATATTTTTAATGAAACCGAATAAAATTTTTGTTTGTTAACTTGAACAATAAAATAAGAAATTTTAATAATTAAAACTAAAATACATAATATATATAATTAAAAACTAGAAAAACTTAAAATTTTAAAAATATAATTAAAAAAAGTTATTTTTATTTTTAAAGTTATTTTATTTTAATTGTATTTTTAATTTTTTTAATTTTTTATTTTACTAATCTCAAATCAATCCTCATAATAAAAATATTCTTAACAAAAATATTATTGGTGTTATTAACATATGAAGTAAAATGGTCATTTTAGGAAATAATTATTTGAATGATGAAAAGGTACGTATATTTTAAAATATTTTTACATGGGTGAAGATAAAATTAATTTATAAAAGTTGATATTATTATTATTCGTATTTTTTTCAAATTAATGAGTCAAAACTTAATTTTCTCTTTATTTTTTTCCTTTTCTTTTTTAATATGTGTGTGTTTGCTTTTCTTTTTGTAAAAATAGAGAAGCTCCAATATAAAGCTTATAAATGTGGGAGCTTATCTTATATTCTTAAATTTTACAACTCTAAAATTCTTTTCTAAGAACAAAAGAAAATTTCCATTTTAAAGAACACAAGAAAAGTTCTTACTTTTGGTATAATTGTAATTATGTGTATAATAAAAAAATGTAAATATAAATTAAAATTAAAAAATTAAAAATATAAAATAAAATAAAAATAAAAGTTTAGTAAATAGATAAATAAATATAAAATTAAAAATATTATAAAATAAATTAAAATTTCAACACATTTAAAAAGAATAAAAAAAAAATGGTATATGAAGGCTAAAATTGATTTTCACAATTTTATTTCTCACATAATCTCCTTTTGATTGAGTTTTATAATTTCCTATCACTCTTTTATTATCATCACAAGTAAACAAAATTCAAAATAAAAGTGCATTTGAAAGTATTTCCTAAAAAATATTTTATCGATAATTCTTCTAAATATACTTTTAAATAAAAACATTTTTAAAAGTGTTTTAAAAAAATTTTATGTTCCATTTTTCTTCAAAAATATTTTTTTTTGGGAAAAAAGGGTTTTGACTCACTAATATTAAAACATATGAAAAAAAGAACATTTTTAAAAAAATTAATATTATCTTCATCTATTTAAAAAAAAATTAAAATACATGAATTCTTTAATGTATCATATAATTATTCTCTAAAATACCAAAACCCAATTTTCCTTTTTTTCTTCATATACTAAAAGTATTTTCTGAAAGTATTGTCCAACATACTCTTCATTTAAAATAGATTTAAAACAAATACGACTATACTTAGAATGTGTTTGACAATAATTATAAGAAGTGTTTCTGGCATTTTTAATACTTGAAAGATGAAAATTTTCAAGTGTTTTAAAAGTTAGAAATACTTCATAAAATCACTACCAAACACACTCTTAATGTTTTAAAAAATCACTTTTAATATAAAAATTATTTTTCAAAAGAAATAAAATAAAATATTTAATAAAATTTAAAAATACTCTTAATAATTTAAAAAATCATTTATAATACTTTCTAAAAAAAATTTGACCGAAAATTCCCTCATAAAACACTTTCACTAAAATTACTTTAAATAAAAACATTGTAAAATGCAATTTAAAATTTTTTTAAGCCATTTAATTTTTCAATATTCATCATTTTCCATATCTTTCTTCCTATCTCCAATTTTTTGCTCATGGTTTTTAGTTTTTGGGGTAACTTTTCACTCCATTTTTTGACCAATTTATTATAAGACAAGGATTTCAATTCTTTTTAAAACATAATCAGCTATCAATCACGAGACATAAGTGAAAATCTGATATATTGCTAAATATGAAACATATTTTGGTATTTTTTTTATTCATTAAAATTTTAAAAACTATGAACATTTTATTTTTTATAATTTATGTGTATTTTTAGTTATTGTCATGGACTCAATTTGTTTTATTTAAATTTAAATAGATTTTAATTTACCATAAGTAAAAATAGAGCTTGATAATTAAGGATGACAGTGGGACGAGTTTAGGACAGGTTGCCTTATTTCAACCTAGTTTCATTTATTCAAAATATTTTTCATCCTCATCTCATTAAAAAAATAAAATGAGATGAGATATGTGTGCAAATTTCCTATACTTGTTCTACCTTGCCTTGTTCAACTTTTTGTGAAAAAATTTATAATTTTTAAAAATATACATTTTTAAAACATTTTAATTACATTTGTAGGTGTCTTAGACACATTAAATAAGGTCGCAACACAAACATTACTTGGTTACTACGGTCAATCAAATAAATAATTAAAATATTATAATCCTTTATAACTTATTTTATTGAAAAATAATTATATATATTAAAAATAGGAAAATTAAAATTAAATTAAAATTTTAAATTTAATTTTATATATTAGGTGGGACTAGACAAGATAATATGTCTCGAACTCATCCCAGGTTTAAAAAAAAAAAATTCAAACTCATTCTTAGTCCGTTTATTTAAATTTCAAATGAACATAAGAGGTCGGACAGGTGTTTGAAAAAGCCCACCTATTACCATCCCTATTGATGATATTAGGTAATATGCTATTTGTTTTTATTAATATTTTAATACTTATAATTGTTAAATTATTTGTTTTTTACATGCTACAAGCATCGCCCAAAAATAATTTCTATATTAGTTCCTTATTTTATAGAGTTAAAAATAAGATATCTAAAAACTAATCATTGCCAAAAATATAATTTTAAAAATAATAAATTGATACAACAAAAACCAAATTGAATTAAGGGATCCAAATTTTCATTCCATTTATCCCTTATTTCAGTATTTGGATAGAATATGCATATTATAAGATATCATTTTTATATAGATGTGATTTATTCTTGAGTTAAGTTTTGGATCGGACCAACTCCTGGTTATAAGAAATTTCAAAGTTTGAACTAGGGAAAAGGGGAGAACGTTAGATGCTTAAGCATCTTGGACTGGGCCAAAAGCCCAAAATTAAAAGTAAAAAAGGAGCTTTGGGCCGAAACCGAAAAGGCCCAAAAAAGTGATAGAAGGGTAGCTAGTCATGCATCTCACCTCGTTTCCGCTGTCCTTCAATCATAACCTCCCTAGTCCCTACCTGTTACTCAAAGTCGCATATTTATTTTTTAAAATGGTAATAATGTAAAAACGCAAAAAATTATATCCGATATATTTCAGAAATAAAATAAAACTGATTTATTTATTTATTTTTTAAATTATTTCTTTCGCAGAAACATTTTACTACATTTCTTTTATTTAAAGAAAATAGAAAGGAAAAAAAAAAAAAAAAAAAAAAAGTTTTGACCTAAGAGAGAAATACCCCAAACCTGGAGAGGAGTAATAGCCACACATGTTTTACTCTGCAGCTTTTCAGAGGTTGTTTCTCATGGCACTCAAACCCCACCGCCTCCCCCAAGGTAACATATACACGCTCTCTTTCTACCTCCCTCTATTCTGGGAATACCCTAACATACAATTAAACGGTTGCAGATACTGTATTGCAAAGCCCAGCGAAGCGGGTCAGGACAATGGCCACTGAATCTTCCATCAAAGATGCTTTTGCCAATTACACTGACTACCTCAATCGACTTGTAAGCTTTTAAGAAAACCCCCATTTTTCTATGCCTCTTCTCGCATATTTCTTCCAATAAATGGTCTTTGAGCTCTTGATTTCGCTATGTTATAATCCTTTGGCAGTATGTATAACTTAACATCGCGTTTCAGCCCATTCCTATGATGCCTTTTGGTTCCTTTCTGCAGCAATGGGGACAAAAAATGTGTTAAAAGAGTTTCACAGTGAGTGAGATTATTTTTTATTTCTCCAGGTTAGGAATTTTAAGTACAATCTGACTCTGAATGAGTAGATGTAGCCTTAGTTGTCTTAACCCTATCAGAAGGATTGATAAGGATAAGTTTTAGTAGTGGGAGTGTGGTATTTTCATGTTCGATTTCTGCAAAAGAAAAAGGCGGAGAAGATGAATGTTTTTCAGGGTAAAAGCTATGGTGGGTAAGATCTCACTTTCCATCGATGTGGCACTTTGTGGAGCTATTTGGACCATTGAATACTTGGGCATTGAGCTGTTCTTATGTCCTATAGCTGGTGGTTTATTGATTGGAACAGGAAAATCGTTGTCGCTTTCTTTGTTGCATTTATGTGGAGTATATAATAGTTGTAGTTTTGAGGATAGGGAGCCCCCCAATTTCTACAATGAAGGGTAGCAGTTTTCAGCTTTTTGTTTTTGGCGACATGGCTGTGGAAACATTTAGATGGGTGAACATTTTTATTTATTTTTTTCAATGGTTGTCTTTAATGAATGGATTTGTACCACTGCATTTCTATTCTTTGTCTGTATAATGTGCTTGTCTGGCTTTGGTTTCTTTAATAAAATTTGCTTCTCATGAATTCCTTTACTTGAGGAAAATTTTTTATCTATCAATTTACTCTTATACTCAGAAGGCATGAGGTTGCTTTAAAGAACCAACAACCATGGGTTTTAGTTGCTTGTTCTGAAGGATTTGAATTACAATTCAAACTATGTGGAGCTTAGGATGCTTCTGGTTCAGGCCATATCAGTGGTTTTCATAGTGAAATTGAATTTTTTTTCTGGAATTAGAAATTCATATTTGGATGAGTTGTTAGAATGCCATGGCCTTTCCTAGAGGTTAAGTATTTCAGTGCTTCAGCTTCACTTACTGAGGATGCTGTATTGAATCCATAATTCATATTTTATCAACCAGTCACTGGACCATCATGTCTGCTCCAAATCACGTGACTGATGTGGCATGGCTAATCTAGAGTATGGAGCACGTAATGGTTCACAAGATTGCCATGTGTAACAGAGAAAAGCATATCATGCATGTAAATCCGGGAGAAAAAATGTTCGGCAACTCTTTGGTATCAAGCATATTTGACACTACATATCCAACCTAAATGTATTATTAGGTTGTATTAATTGAGGGAAGATGAGGCATGGTGTTTTTCTTGTGAAATATTAATGTCCCATAAGAAATCCATATTCTCTCAAGTCATGCATAAAATTTAGTGGTGTAACATGGTTTTTAATGTGCTCTACATTGATTTATTGATATCACTAATGCTTATATCAGCAATTGATCTATGTTGTAGAATGACAAACGGGAAAGGGTGGTAAAAGCAAGTCGAGATATCACCATTAATAGCAAAAAGGTCATATTTCAAGTGCACAGGTATCCAAATGTTCTTCCTCTCCTATAGGTTCTCTACATTTCGCTTGCTAGTCAGTCTTCCTACTTCTGTCATGCCCATGCATAACCAAGTACTTCTTCTTGGCTATTAATTCAGTCTATGTTGATGTTGCAATTTTATACAAATAACAGAATCAGTAAAAACAACAAAGATGAAGTTCTGGATAAGGCAGTAAAGGATCTCGCATCTGTGACTGAGCAGCATGTATCCCGACTTGTAAAAGAACTGCAAGGGACTGATTTTTGGAAGCTAAGACGAGCATACTCTCCTGGGGTGGCATCTTCACGCCCTTCTTGCTAATGCTAGGAAAGAACTACTCAGTTGACTCATTTTTGTGTCTGGGCCCTCGCAGGTGCAAGAATATGTTGAAGCTGCTACACTATGTAATTTCTGCAAAAATGGGACTCTTTTGATTCTTGATGAGATAAATGCTACTCTGTTACCTCTCAGCGATCCATCTCTTCAACCTTTGCAGATTAATATCCTTGACTATCTATTGGGGGTAACTGCCTGAATTTTGCTCTATTTTACTGTTTAGGGATGAAATTGAATACAAGTGATAATTCCCCTTGCATGAATGGGGACTAATAGATGCAGCAGTAATTGCACACTTGAAATAAGTGGATAGTTCTTCCTTTCTAAAGCAGATCTTTGCTATTGCTAGAATAGTCTAGTTGAACCATTTATTTTATTCTGTTATTCTGAATGGTTGGAACTTGTGCCTGTTGTGGAAAGATTATAGACATGCAATAGTTTCTCATTTTTTCTCGTGTAGCTTGCAGACTTGACCGGAGAACTGATGAGGTTGGCAATTGGTCGAATATCAGATGGTGAACTTGAATATGCAGAGAAGATATGCAGGTTTGTTCGAGATATCTATAGGGAGCTGACCCTGCTTGCCCCACATATGGATGACAATACAGATATGAAGACAAAGATGGATACAATGCTACAAAGCATTATGAAAATAGAAAATGGTATGGTGTTTTTCCTGAACATATTTTTTAAAAATACCCTTGTGTTTCTCATATCAAATTTCTTACTGTAAGGAGCATTCCTAATAAATGTGAAAATAATAATCAAGGGTATTTTTCCTTTTCTGGGAATCGGTCAAGGAAACCACTTTTAGATGATCAAATTTGCTAGTCTTTTACTTTGGGAATGTTTGATAAAGGCAATCATTGAAAAATGGAAAACAGAATTGAGAGGGCTCTTAAAACTGTATGATAACACATAATTTCATACATTTATCATTTTCTTTTTTGAAAATTGACTTCTTGCTTAAAGCAAAACATGGTTTGTGGTTTATAAAAACTTGAAATTTGCGGATTATACTTTTATCCTTCAATTTTTTATTTTTTATTTATTTGTTTAGGTCTTCAATTAGACTTAAACTCTTCTAGTATATTAATATATTATTTTCATTTAAATTATTTAGGTGATTGAGCATGTAATTTTAATATCTTATGCATAAATACAAAATTAAAAACATTTCATCAAAATTAAAATAAAAAACTTTTTATTAATCAGTGCTTTTTTTTTTTTACCCTAAATAAATAAAAAATAAATCTTGAAACAGTATAGTCGGCCTTTTATGGATTGAATTAATATCTACTTATAGTTACATAATATTTCAATAGGCTTTTAAATAGGTTATATTCAAATTTATGATTTGGTATTTTTCAAGTCCATATTTGTGATTTTATGATCAAAATTTTAAAATATTGAATTTTAATACTTCAATTCTTTCTTATTTGATCAAATAGTAAAATTAAATTATTACTTAAATTTCAGAAGATATCTTAGTACTTATAATTTTTAATATTTATAATTCAACACTAAAACTTTTTGTACTTAATTTTCAGTTTTATCAAATATCACCTCATATTTTCTTGGGTCTACATTTAAATTTTAGGCAAGGTGAAATGATGGTAAAAATTGGGTTCCCATTCAGATTCAAGCAGTTTTCAAGTGTCATACATAGTTTTGTATACTGCCTGCCATTCATATTGATGTGCATGTGCATCATTGTTTTTCTTTATTATTACTATAAATCACCCCTACCAATCCAAATCACCAAGGGCATGTTTGGAATGTTGGAATGGAGAATCAGAATGAGAAATCCATTCCATCTTCATTTATAACCATGTTTGGATTGTTTTTTAGAATGGGACTAGGAATCAAAAGTTTATTGTTATGGAAACCTAATTCCCCTCTTGTCATGATTTTGATTCGTCTTTTCTACATGGGTATCGTGATCTACCCCCATTTTCATCCTATTTTCATTCGCATTCCCAAACCCAACTAAGTGGCATGTTTATGTAGCAGATACATCTAATTTTTGGTTGGTGTGTTCATTAGTGCCTTCAGTCTACTGCCTATCTCTGAGTTCCTCTGAACTCAAGCATGTATTCAATAGTGATGCTGCACACCGTCATTAAGGGTGATGAGGTTGTCTTCACTCTTCAGCCTTTTAAATAAGATGATTCTGCAGTTCTGCCATGAGAATCCTTTTGTTCTGTTGTTTATTCTCAAATCACATTTGTGTGGAAGATTCAACTTCTGAAACCAGAATGTTTTAAGATTTCCAGATCTTTTCCCTGCATGAATTCTATTGTGCCAGAAGTGTTTGTGCCTGAACTTTTTCTTGATTAAAAAGATATGATACAATTTGATTCAAAGGATATTTATAAAATTCTTTTTTGACATACATTGCTGCTGTCATGCAGTAGACAGTGTTCTGAATAATTTCTAAACTTGTACTGAATCCCTTGTTTAATATGTTGTTAATGTAGCTTGCTTTAGTGTCCATGTGAGGGGATCAGAGTATGTTCAACTGCCCGGATCCAGTGATCCCAGTTACCTTTTATTGGGGATGCCTGACCGCGAAATATGAAGTAATTTCAGCATCTCCTAGAACATTGCCTTTGTATGTATCATTCACCCAGTACTCTTTGTCTTATATTAATAAACTTATTTTCTTCATGATTGTTTCTATTAAGGAAGTCCTTATGATGGTTCTCTTGGTTTATCCAACTAAATAGATCCTTTTAACATTCCAATGAGAAGGTATGGGACTGCATTTGCTTATTCCATCTACTTTTTGCTCTCACAGAAGGTGCTCAGAACAAGCATGCAAGAGATTCTGGTACCTTTTTTGGAGGAAAGCATCAAGCCCATTTAAAATTTTGTAATACAGTTGCAGGAATTGGTGAAAAGAATATATGGCAAATGTTTAGCTTAAAATAGTAAGGCCGCCTCTTGAAGAGGGCATATTGGACCAAAGTGATATTGATTTGACATTTCCTTTTTCATTGAATTTGAAAGCTGGCCTAGTAATTTCCATTTTGATGTCATTTAGTTTATGGAGGATTTTCATTAGATGCCATCTTGAATTTAAATGAGTTGAGGGCAGCTGTTTGTCCATGAGCAGGAAGTTTAGTCGTATGATTCTGGGTAATGTACAAACTGTGGGGCAGCTTCAGTTTCATATCCCAGGTATGTAGAATGGAATGATTTAAGCTTGCTAAAATTATCAATATGGTGAGGCCTATTGTTATTTGAGGAATGACTTGTTAGAATTGATTATAATGGATATAGATATAGATATTGTGGGCAAGTGCCCTATGTCACTAATCACACAAGTAAAGGACGGACACACATGGTGTATGATTTAGCATTTTTGGATTGCTTTTATTTCAATTTTGAAAGCATTAAAATTAGATATTACCGAGAGTATGCTTTTTACATAGATTTCTTACTCAAATCAACATGCTCACAGGCTCAATACATCATGCATCTTACATATTCTTATTACAAATCTTATTTATCATAAACATGAATAAGTCATAGTGCATAATGCAAGAGTTCTAGACCTACCGACCATTTTAGGTATAAGCACTACTTGCAATTTAATAAAGCAGTCATGCTCAAGCTCTAAGTGACAATAATTGAATGAAAGTATTTAGTCAGTGATCTATGTTTAATATACATATAATGTCAATGCACAAGTTGTGAGCTCCATTACCTCTATGATTAGTCAAACCATACTATCAAGGTACTTGTTGTATATGGCAATTGATCAAATGGTTTGCCAACTACATTTGGGATTGTGACCAAAAGGGTTTTAATTACATGCATAACACTATGACCATGATCATCTACAATCTTAACTCTAGGCACACTAACACACATGCTAACTATACACAAATTTCTCCATGTTATGCAATGAAATTCTTAATAAATGATTTTAGTAATGAGTTAGAAGTGTCAAAAGTGGGTCTCAAAGCATGCAAACACCTTCACCCTAGGAGGAGAGAGTATCCATCCATGGAGGCATGAGAATCCTCCATTGGTTTTATTTCTATTACAAAATCAGTTTTATTTCTGTTACACACTAGCAATGAATAAGAAGAATGATAGAGACTGAGATAAGAATGAAGAACGGTAAAGATTTAAATGAGGATGAACATTGTTGGAGACCTTTAAAAGCTTCCAAAGGGGCATATTTATGCTTAGAATTTTTAAACCTTAATCTAAGACGTGTGGAAGGATTACAAGATAGGATATCCCAATGTTAAGCTTGAAGATCGGTGAAGGAATTCCATAAGTGCATACTTGGCTTGCCTATTGGATGTGCTCGAAAGATCTTGTGGACGAATCTCAAGGCTTGGAAGGAGCTTGAGTCTATAGAATTGTCTGATTCACATGCTTTGTCTGTCATGTTTTGTTCTATAGAATTCTGAAGTGTAAGAATAAGAGGACCAAGGAGAGAATATGGATAGAGGATTTATGGTTGTAACCTATTTCATTTCTTTGCAACCCATTTCTTCCCGGATCACTCGCACTTCTCTCTTTTGTGCAAAAAGCAAGGCCCATCTCTACATTGACAAAGACATTGATTAAGAGCCCACCTACACAGCCCCCAAGTCCATCTAGTCGGCATTTTATTGAGGATCATTGGACAACTCATTGTAAGCCAGAACGTGTTTGAGATTTTGAAAAAAGAAATGCTGAGAGAAAAAAAGTTGAGACCCTGTTAAAAGAACATTATAAAAAAAAATAAAAAAAGGAAGTTGATATTCTGCTAATAATTTTGAAAGCTAAGTTAGAGGAAAAAAGTTGAAATTTTGTTATAAAAAAAGTTCTTAGAAAAACTCAAAAAAAAAAAAAAAAAAGATTTTATTAAAACTATAAGAAAAAGGAGAATTTTTTTTGGTATTTTCAAGCATAACATAGAAAAAAAAAAAAAAAAAAAGGAAAGAAGATAAGATTTTATTGTAAAATTGATAAAAAAAACTGAAAGAAAAAATCGAACAAAAAAAAGTTAAAATTTGTGCTAAAATAATGACTTTGCCAAAATATGGTGTTGTTGCCATAAGTGGTATAACTTTAAAAGATAGGCACTCCAATCTTTGCATTGCCAGATGCAATGCTATAATTGGTATTTCTTGTAGCCTCGCTAAATGCATTAGCCATTTTTAAGCATTTGATTGAAGAATGATGATTAGTTAAAAAAAATAGGATTTACAATGGAGTCTTGTGCTAAAATTTGATGCTGTTTTTTTAGTTACTAACATTGAAGAGCAATTATCAATGCCAAAAAATGAGTTAGTATTGTTATTTTAAAATTTTACATTGGAAATGCTCTTGCTACTTCAGTGCATATGGCCAGGGGTTATACTTCCCAAAGTTTACTTGGATGGTGCCTTTTTTGTTGTTTTCATTACGCCATTAATTTTTTATTTTTTTTATTTTTTGTTGGAAATATTGTAATTTTGCTTTATTTATCCTTTTAAAACCTTAAAACACTAGTGGGTATAGGGATTTTAGCTCTATCTGGGTTAGCATTATCACATTTTTAGAAGAAGGTGAAGGCATAAGAAACAAAGTCAAAGAAGAGTTCAAGGTTTTGATTAGTAACATTTTTCAAAGCAATTTTTAGACAATAATTTTTTAGGAAAGTTCTCACAAACACTTCTCAAATGTTTTTAGAAGTTAAATTCCATTTGAAAAACTTAAATATGAAAAATAGTTTTCTTAATTCATTTTCCATAAAATTACTATGCAATCATGTACAATGTAAATTTTTTTGAAGTATTCTTCATATTTTTAATTATTTTTCATAATGTTGTAAAAAAAAATAAATAAATCAAAATGCCTTAAATTTGTTCTCAAAAACAACTTATTTTTCAATAAATTATCAAAAAATTGTTTTGTGTTAAAAAATTGTTGAATATGTTTTTTAAGTTAGAAACATGTTTTCAATTAGATTTTTTTTTTTTTTTTTTTAAATAATGTCCGAACAAGTCGTAAGTATTTTAGAAAGAGAATTTATAATTGCACCGGGTAAGACTCTCTACACCCCTAGCTGAACTATGAATTTTTTTATCACAAAAATACCCATAAGTGAAAAGACTAAAATACTAGTGCAAACACCCCACCTTTCTTTTCTTTTTTTTGGTTCTTTTCTTCTAACCTCTCCATAACCATAACAAAACTTTGAAGGAAAGTTGCATTTTGAAACAATGGGTAAACAAATACTCATCTACCTTTTTTCTTTTTTCTTTTTTTCGTTTTTGGGGCTTAAAGAGGGACCAACAAAAGTTGTCCAAAGTTTTATGGTCACAAGCTCTTTGAAACGTTTGATGTTATACCTCTTGACACGCTTAAAGGCATTCCGCATTATTCCTTTTGACACCCTTATGAGCGTCTAATGTTATAATTCTAGATGTTAGAATAGAGTCTAAAAGCATGATATGATGTAACAATAAAATGATTTCATTAATGTTTATATAATGATTCTAGTTTCCATTTACTATCTTTTTAGTGCATTATATTTATCTTGAGCATTCAAGTCTGCATCACTTGTATTATACATGATTGGGTGCATTATGTCACTGACTTAGTCTTTTCCTAAGCTTGGGTGACACTTAGACAAGTCAAGATACTTGATTTTACTAAGTTAATCTTACTCCTTTGTGCTTAGCTTGCTAGGCTGAGAGGCACACGACTTGGAAGCTTTAGAAGGCATAATAAGCAACACTTAAAGAAAAGAAACTTCATTACTCTCAAAGGATGTTATATAGTGCTTGGAAGCTCATTTGCTTGGTTGGTTAGGTTCTTGGGTGGTGCCTTGGCCAAATGGGGCCCTTACCTATTTATAGGCACCAGTGGAACTCTCTGAAACCTAGGAGGGTTCTTTACAAATCAAGAATGTTCTAGACTATCATAAACACTACCTATGTACAAGTATTTACAAGACATGTTTGGAAATCTCTAGAATATCTCATAGGCTTCCCTTGTCTGCCACTCTTGGTGTAGAGATATGTGGGTGTCTCTAACCATCTTTAGAACTTTCCACACTCTTCCCACCAATAGCTAAGTGTAGGTGGCTCTAAGAGTTTTCAAAAGCTTCCTATCCTCTATATAAGCCTATGAGGAAAGTCATTTGAGTAGGTTGTGACAATTAGGAGTTGCAAGAAAGATCTAAGTCATGCATTCCTCACAAGTTGATGAGTTATTCACAATTAGTTAATGGACTTAAGTAATTTATCTGAGGTTGTAATACACTACCTCCTAATTAAAATGATGACTTGTCTTGGTCATCAGGATGTGTTTCTCATGGTGAGTGTAGTTACGTGTATGGTTATAGATTGGATAAGGCTCATGGTGAGTCATGACATTGAATATTGAGTTGTCACAATTTCACTAAGCTATGATGCTATATATGCTCTCAACCTTAAGAGAATATTGAGGTTATCACTGGCTTTGACCTATGGGTGATACTTTAAGGTGGTTATATATGCCTTATAGATTAAATCACTGTTGCTTAAGGCAAGTGGTAACAAATATTTTCAAGATAGATACCATGATTTCTCATGAGTTTGAGATAATGTACCCCCTTGGGTGATTCCACCCCCTTGGGTGATTCCAAGGAGTAATGATCATGAAATCTATGGCTGTTGTAGTTCCTGTACTAAAATTTGACACATACTCTTAATGAGCTAGAGCATGCCAATTGATCATATAATAGGAGGATTTAAAACTCAAGGATGGTAGATGTAATCTCGAGGATGATAACTCATACCTTGTTAGATTATGGATACCAGTTCATGAGAACTCTACCTTAGTGGTTAGTAATTCATGGATATAAGAAATTGATTATATTTAATTTAATCAATTTACTTCTCGATATAATTTTCATAGGATATTAGGGTACAACTGACTCTTTTATAGTAGGATGTTGAGTTGATTTTAGAATTAGATTTTGAGGAAGCCAATATTTTCTTATGAGCCCTAGTGTTTCTTGCTCGAACTCACACTCTTTAGTGGCATGTTATATTCAAGGATTTATGATTTTTTATTTATATATGTGCATAAGGCTATTTTGATGAAAATGCAAGGTTGCATAGGAAC
The DNA here is from genome assembly GCA_030254885.1 of Vitis rotundifolia. NCBI lineage: Eukaryota > Viridiplantae > Streptophyta > Magnoliopsida > Vitales > Vitaceae > Vitis > Vitis rotundifolia. The sequence continues at coordinate 14,540,670 of CM058151.1, forward strand.
TTATGGATGGTCTTTCTAGATTGGGCTAATTAATTAACTAGAACCCAATAGGGCTAATTAATTAACTAGGACCTAATTGGTTAAATTAAGTAGCTCAAGCCTAAGATGGGCTCAAGTCACTTAATCTCATAAGGAAGTTTATATAAACCTCATAAAGGGTTTAAGGTTGGACACTTTGAGCCATTGACTTTAAGAGAAAAAACCTTAACCTACATCTCTCCAAAGAGAGAAGTCTACCCTTCTCTAGTGACAAAGTCTAAAAGAGACTCATTAGTTGGAAGATTGTGATATATTCAAGATATTTTTCATTCACTTCATTTATTGGAATTGAACTTAGAACATTCAAATGAAAGATAAAGTTTTTTTAGCCTTAAATCTAAGGTTTTAATTTTAAATGTTTTCGTTGTACTTAAATCTAAATACTTAAGAAGAGTAGATGCATGCACCTTTATGTATCTAGGAGAGTCTTTCAAGGCAATTCTAGAGGAACATGAGATCGACCTTATAAATTACAATGAAGGCATGAATGAAGTGGATGCTCATATATAGCAAAAAGTTGTGGAGGTATAGTCATAATCTATGTATTTCAACAAAGTCGGAGATCTTGTAGAAGTACCTAAAGGAATAAAACCGATGGGGTGAAATTGGGTCTTGAAGAGAAGGAGAGAAGTAGATGGAAAGGTTAAGACATATAAGGTTAGGTTGGTAGCTAAAGGTTGTAGTTAGAAACCTAGTTTTGACTATAAGGAGGAAACCTTTTCGCTAGTTGCAATGCTCAAATCTAGCAAAGTACTACTATCTATTCTAGCGCATCTCGATTATGAGATTCTAGGATGACTATCTTTTGATAAGAGCATCTACATGATGCAACTATAAGGAAGTCAAAACTTTTGACTTTGATCAAAACAAGGATGCACCTTATGTGTACAAAAAGTGTAGGAAAGCATAGTAGTGTTTTTAACCTTGTATATTGATGATATTCTATTCATTGGGAATGATGTAGGGTTGTTCTCATTAGTCAAGATTTAATTTTTTATATGATATTTAGATGAATGATTTGTAAGAATTGTAGTATATTATGGGATTAAGGTATTTATGGACCATAAAAATAGGAAGATTGTGTTATCTTAAGCCATGTACATTGACAAGCTTTTGATCAAATATGTAATGCAGGACTCTAAGAAGGGTTACTATCCTTCAAACATGGAGTTTCTCTTTCTCAGGATCAGTATCTTAAGACACCTAAGGAGGAAAAGCGCACAAACGCTCTTATACCTTTGTAATGGGTAGCCTTATATATGTGATGTTATGTGCTAGACTAGATATGATGAGTAGATATCAATCTAATGTAGTGTTGGGAACCTCAGATTACTTTGTTCCCATGTCCTAGATCTCGTAAGGTGCATGTAAATCTATCCTAGGTTTTCTAAATCTATCGCAATGGAAAACCAAGTATTCAAAAATTATATTAATATCATAGAAAGCATAGATCTAGAGAATAAATTTACATACCTTTGATCTAGATGTTCCTAAATCAATTCCAATCGATGTAGATTACTTTAAAGTTATAATGAATCTTGTAAACATCATGATCTTCCATTTGATGACTCTTCCTTATGTCTAGGCACTGAGATAGTGGAGATCTCAAGGTTGTAGGCTAAGGTTATTTCTTTTGAACTATAATGAGAGAATGGCAGGACATTGGAAACCCTAACCCTTAAAGGGGTATTTATAAGCTTCTTATTAGGTTTAAGTGGCTTAAGCTCACCATGGGCTTCAATCACTTAATCTAGCCCAAAAAGATTGCTAATTAATTAATTAACCACTCACTTGTCTTTGTGCAAATTTGTATGATTACCAAAATGTCTTTATGCACAAAAGTGAATTAAAAACTCATCAAACCTTCATAAACCATATCATCACGGAATATAAGCCTAGAGTAGGGACCAATAAGACCCATATGATGTACTGGCTTCCTTAGAATTCAATTTTGAAGTTAACTCAACATCCCACTACAGAAAGTTAACTGCACTTTAGTACCCTATATATATTACAATGAGAAACTAAGTACTCAGGTATGTGACGTGTTATCCACTATATATGGTCTCCCTATGAATTGGTCATCTCTAGAATTAAAAAATGAAAGTTATTAGTTTTTCAAGACTATCTATACAATCCTTGAGTTACAAATCATCCTATTATGTGATCGAATGACATATTCTAGCTCACTAAGTGCATATGTCAAATTCTATTAAAGAAATTATTGTGGGCTCATAGATTTCATGATCATACGTCCTTAGGATCACTCAAGGGGACACATTGTCTCAATGTCTATGAGATATCATGGTGCCTCTATTAAGAATACCTATTGTTACCAGTTTCCATTTGCAGTGATCCAATCCATAGGGAATATATGATCAGCTCACGATCTTAGCCATAGGTCAAAGTCACTATTAACTTCTACACAAGCTTAATATTCTCTTAAAGTTAAGAGACTATATAGTATAGTAGCCTGGTGAAGTTATGACTACCTGATAGCCTTCTATCATGACTTATCGTAGGTCCAGCCTAATGTGTAACCATACACACTAGTGCATTCACCATGAGTGTCTCATCCCAACGACCAAAACCAATCATCCCTCCAATTAGGAGGTGGTGCACTATAGTCTCAAATGAATTGCCTAAGTCTACAAATTAGTTGTGAACAAATCATCTATTTGTAAGAAGCGCATGACTTGGATCTTCCATGCAACTTCTAATGTACCCAAGTTATGTACAATGTAAGAAATGCTAGGCCAGAATGCTCATAGAGTATAATGCATGGAATAAAGATAAATAAAAGTAAACCTAGAATATTGTTAATGAATAATGAATTCCATATCTATTACATCATGTCATGCTTTTAAGGCTTTTATCCTAATATCCAAGACCAGAGCATTGGACATCAGTCAACCATATACTTAAGTATTTTAAGAGAATGAGAGATTATATGCTTGTGTGTCATATTGGTGAGTTAGTGCCCATTGATTACATAGATTCAAGCATTTAGTCTAATAAGAACTCTTAGATGGAACAGTTATTAGTTGGAAAAGTATGAAGTGATCTTACATTGCTAAATCTACTATGGAAACAAAGTATGTTGCAACTTTCAAAGTTATTAAGGAAGACACTTGCCTTAGAAAGTTCCTTTGTTGTACCACTTATAACCCTATTTTGTGATAATAATGGGGTAGTGACATAGTTTAAAGAACCAAGTTTAAACAAATGTTTGTTCAATCATTAAGTTAGTGGCATTTTTTTATGGGAAACACATAATTTCTATATAAAATATACCATCATTGTGATCTATCATCTCATATCAGTGCATACTCACATACATGGGTTGTTCTCAACATATTTCATGAGTACTTGTTGTTTGTTCAACCTAATGTGAGGCAGACACCCTCCAACTTTGATTGGTAGCTAAAAAGTTTGACAATAAGGCCACATACAGGACAACAAGAAATTTAGGGTGGGGGGGAGACATTTTGGCCTTCAATAATAAAGCAAGTATAGGAACAAACAACATACTACTTTCATAAAAGAGAGCATCAACAGTTGAGATTTCTTATGCTAAGAGGGGACTGTGACAAGAGTAATGAACTTCATAACAGTTAGCCTTGGTAGCTTTCTGGTCCCTATAGCCACAACTTTACATGTGGGTAGATCTGAACTTGAAAGGCAACCATAAACTTAAGCCCCACACACCAAAACTAAACTCTTTCCACCTAATATTTATATTATTAGTTGCCCTCAAATAGCAAACAGTAGCAGAGTGTGGGTGGTCCATGAATAAATATATCATAAATGAATAAATAAGAGGGCTTGTCCTAACTTGGAGGATGAAGGAAGTATATTTAGCTTTGGCATCACCTTAGAAATGTAAACAATGGAAAAAAAAATGATGAGAATGGAAACTGAACTTTTTCTCCCCACTTTCAGCGAAGCATGTATTATCAAAAAGTAAACTCTACTTGCTTAGTTTAGTTCTTTTACATGTTTACTTTTTGTTTGTCACACATAGAACTTGTCATATATTTTCAAGTGTAGCATAAATAAGTACTCTTGCCCTATAGAGAAACTACTTTATTCCAGAGGATAATCAATTCACTAAAAATGAGGAATTACTTCCAGAAAGATTGGCCATTGGATTAAGAAATCCTTGGTGTTATAGTTTTGACTCGAAGAGAGGTCTTCTTACTTTATGTGTGTAGATGTTGGACAAGTTTCATATCATTATCTTTTAATTTTCTCCTTCATTGGCTAGTTATTTTATCATTACTATACCAAGATATTGACCTAATTAGTTTCTCTAGGACCTCTATTTGACTACCAATGTTTACTCTTCCCAACATCATTTCATCATTAGTGAACTCTAAAAAACAGGGTTTATGTCATTTCTACGTGTTTGAGAGAACCCATGGACTTGCATATGCCGTCCAATGTTACGTCTCCATTGTCAAATGATAATTTTCTTCAATACATTTTGTAGCAAATATGCGCAGTTGTTTAACTAACATGCTATTCTTTTACTTAAAAGACTTAAAAAAGTCTTTTTCTTCACCTTTTACCTACCACTATTTTGATGATATTACATTCTATTTAGCATCCAAAATAATATACATACAATTTTCAATGCTATTTTGGAAAACATTTGTAATGGCATGAGCTGAAAACATTTTATGGAAATTAGATGCAACTTTCAGAAAAATAGGTAGTGGTAGTCACTCACTTGCGTGTTTATATGATCCACCAAATTAAAAAATCTGCCATTAACAAATTCCACATGACCCACTTCCTTTGATGATTTAAGAAAATTTGTTCTACATTGTGAGTTTATTCCTCGGTTTTGGCACTTGAGGGTGAATAAGTAGCAAAACAATTCACTTCATTGTTTACTTTACTTGGCTTTTAAAATTTAGGTGATTTGTACCAATGAAGAGAGAAAATCAATCACACATAAAAGCACAATGGTAAGTAGAAATCCAAATCAATGTCATCCACAAATTCCGCAAATGTAAAAAATATTAAACAACTATCATTGAATCCAGTAAAGATATAAGAGATTTTACATTGTTTTGCCTTTTCTAAATATACCTACTCTCAAGTGTCTTATTGTTGGGAACCTTAGATTACTCTGTTCCCTTGCCCTGGATCGTGTAGGGTGCATGCAAATCTATCCTAGGCTTTCTAAATCTATCACAGTGGATAAATAGGTATTAAAAAACAATAAGAATACCATTAAAAACATAGATCTCAAGAATAAAGTCACATACCTTTGATTTGAATGTTCCCAGATCGATTCTAATCGATGTAAATGACCCCAAAGTCGTAGTAGATCTCGTAAACACCATAATCTTTCATCCAATGACTCTTTCTTATGTCTTAGCACTGAGATAATGGAGATTTCCAGGGTAGAGGCTATAGTTCTCTCTCTAAACTGAAGGAGAGAATGGCAAGACATTGAAACCCTAACCCCTAAAGGGGTATTTACGGGTTTCCTATTAGGCTTAGGTGACTTAGGCCCACTATGGGCTAGGGTCACTTAATCTAGCCCAAAAAAATTGCTAATTGATTAATCAACCATACAAGATCCTAATTAATCAATTAGCCTAGTCCAAAGATGCCACTCACTTATTCCTATGCAACCTTGCGTAATTATAAAAATGCCCTTATATACAAAAGTGAATTAAAACCTTATCCAACCCTCATAAGCTATGTCATCAAGGAATATGAGCTCAGAGCAGGGACCACTAAGACCCATAGGAGTATTGGCTCTCTCATAATCAAATTCTGAGATTGACTCAACATCCCACTATAAAGAGTTAACTACACTCTAGTGTCTTATGTAAATTACAACGAGACACCAAGTGCTCAAGTTCATGACCTACTATCCACTGCATGTAGACTCCCTATGAATTAGTATCTGTAATCAACAAGGTAGTGTTATCACCTATCAATATTACTTCTTAAATCCTTGAGTTACAGATCCCACTTATTATATGATCAACTGACATACTCAAGCTTCAAGGAACATATGTTAAATTCCACTAAATGAATTATTGTGACTACAGATTTCATGATCACGTGTCCTTTGGATCACCCGAGGGGACACACTATCTCATTCCCATGAGATATTATGGTGCCTCTGTTGAGAATACCTGTCGCCACCAGCCTCCATCAATAGTGACCCAATCCATAGAGATATATGACCACTTTAAGGTCTCACCCATAGGTCAAAACCTCCTGTTAATTTTGGCATAGACTCAATATCCTCTCAAGGTTGAGAGTCCATGCAGTATAGTAGCTTGGTGAATTATGACAATTGATAGTCTTGCGTCATGATTCATCGTAAGTCTTGTATAGTGTTCATCACATACACTAGTACACTCACCATAGGAAACCTATCCTGATAGCCAAAACAAATCATCCCTTCAATTAAGAAGTGGTGCACTACAGTCTTAATTGGATTACCCAAATCCATGAACCAATTGTGGACAACTTATCTACTTACAAGGAACTCATGACTTGTATCTTTTGTACAACTTTTAATGCACCCAAGTTATGTACAATGTAAGAGAGATGAGTTGAATACTCAAATCAATGTCAATATACCAAGGGGATAGCAAAATGATAGTTAAGTCTAACTTTGTTACATCATGTCTTGCTTTTTGGGGCTCAATCCCAACAAACTCTCACTAGCCCCAAAAGCAAACTGGGTACAGTAGAAAGATTCTACTCCACAGTCATATCACCTATCTATACTTTCTCATAATAAGGTAACACTTCCACTTTATGCATTTCCTCTTTAAATCATAATTTAGTTATTTAGACTATGCCATTGTCCCACTGTTATCACATAACAATATCTTAGACAATATAGCCAAGAGAACTACCCATAAGCCAAAAGGCTTCCTTTGATGCTATAAAAGCAACAAAAACCACTTAGAGTGTACACATACTTAGAGGTAGAGTTTCAAGAGTCCTTATTAGAATAAAAGTCTAATTTCCAGATACGAAAAGAGTACCAATTCATTGCAAAGACTCACAAACATGTAATCCCTTGTTATCCAAAGATACTAGAGTATATGTTTGACATCCACTTAAAAGCTCTAATCAAGAAAAGGACTAGTATCCACTCATTATTCCTACAACAAAGCAAATATCTGGTCTAACACATAGCATCGCATACTTAAGGTCATCCATAGTAGAGGCCTTGGATACCACCTTCATATGATCTTTATCCACAAATGTCCAAGGACATTGATCCTAAGAAAAATAACTCCAACTCCAAATCCAAAGAGTAATTTGCATCATGTACTTGACCAAATGCTCATCTATGTAGGTGACATGGCATAGTTTTCCTGTTTTTACAATCCTAAAGGACCTTAACCCCAATAATATATTGCACCTTCCTCTAGATTTTCATCTAGAACAAAGTAGACTACCAAATCTTTATTGATGATAACATTCATACATCATATCCAATGAGTAGATTATCATCTACCTGTAAGATCTTAGAGCATCACTATGCTTCCGTTGTGCCTTCTTGTACATGCAAGGTCTTTTTCTATGAAAATGTTTGGTTGTTATATCTCATAAATGAGACACACTACAATATATAGGAGTAATATGATGGATTTGAGTATGAACACTGTTGAAAAGGTTTTCCTTAGTTAAAACAAAGTTTTAAACTAAAACCTTTAGCTATAGTCTTAACTAAATAAAACTCAAGTTTTCCATCTACTCATGTGTTCTTCTTATAGATCAACTTATACCTCAAACTATGTTAGAATACATAAATTCTAACTACCTCTTCATAGCTCCTTACCTTAAGTGAGCACAAACATTGCTCACCACTTCATCATAATTTATAAGATATGAACCCCCAACTATGATAAGACACTAGTGTACTAGAAATCATAGAAATGGTATGTCTTTAAACTTCTAGATCCATAGTATTCTATGCAATGTGGGACTATCTTCTAATATATTCTCCAATCTATATCACTCTTTGCCTTATTCCTTATCATATAGTCTTCATAAAAAATTTGACATTTATATCAACAAATATCTTTTGATGATCTTCACTATAAAGGTAACAACCCAAAAATCTTCTTAAATATCCTATAAACTGATATACCTCTTAAGAAAAAGAAGTATTACACAGTTTATAAGACATATCCCTAAAAGAATTTAGGAAAAGATGAGAAACCTATCCATGATCTCACTATGTCCAACCAAGTTTGATATCTTCTTTCCACCTTTCCATTTTGCAATGAAGACCCTAGTGAACATGACTAGTAAATAATTTGGTGCTCCAATAGAAATAATCAAACTTACTAGACATATCACCTTGATCTAATCAAAGTGACTTGGTATATATACCAAATAGGTTATCTAATCCTGCCTTAAATTCAATGAATGTATCCAAGGTATCGGATCTCCTATGTACATATCTAAACCTAGAGAAATCATCACTAAAAGTAATGAAATGCCCATACCCCCCGGCCCGCATGGAAACTAAAAGTTCCATACATGTTACTATGCGCTAACTCCAAATATTCCTTGGCCCTAGTCTTTTTAGTCATTTTACCATCTATATAGGATTCGTAGACAGAAAGATCTTTTGAAATCAAAGAGTCTAGAATTTATTAGTCTTTGGATCCTATTTAGATTAATATAACCTAGGTCTAGAAACCAAATGTTTAATTGGTGCTAGGTTTAATCATGAGATCTAACTATTCTCATCACTTGGCAAAGCGATAATGGAATGCTTATAAAAGAAAAGGATATTCCCTCCCATTTACCTGCGTAAGTAACATTGCATTTGAAGGTAAGGTAAGTATAATCCCATCATTTAACATTCTCACTTGTTGAATATCCTACAAAGACTTATAAGCAGTGGGCCTGGAATCTATCCACCATAAATGGTGAAATCCACCATTAAATACTCAACAATGAAAAAATGATGTATGCTTTCTTTTTTCCTTTAAGGTAAATTGGGCATCATTTTTCTAGTGTCCTAAAATGTCATAAAGGAATCACTTACCCCTAAGCTTGCTCTCTTATTCTTTCTTTTGAACTTTCCTTATTTAGTATTGTTATTCTTCTTTTTGATAGAAAAACTTGAAGAACCTTTGACTTCCATATGAACACTTTATAATCTTTGAGAATCTCCTTATCCATCCCAAAGGAAAATGGAAATATCTCTAAGATCATGTGAATACTAGCGTTCATAACAATCCTAAGAGTAGCTTGTCAAAACTGACCTGCCCTTATCACCAAATAACCATTGCAAACTTGAAAAATAATATCAAAGTCTCTAGTAATAGACATGTGTTGCTATTGCAACACATTATCCAAAGATCAAAGTATTAGACACTTGGTCTTTTGATCCATCTAATACCACTTTGATATACCACTATTTCCTTTTGCTAGGTTAGTTCATAAGGAATAACTAGCTCTACCTAAACTAGTTTGCCTGTAATTAGTGACTATATCTAGAATAAAATTAGTCCAATTGATTGTTGGGCTTAGCCTATTGTGAGAAAGAGAGTGATAATAGAATCAACATGATATCTGTAACAAAGAATATAACTAAGCATATAACATAATTAAGCATTCATGGCATCGGTAATTAATTTAGCAAAAATATAGTGTTCTCAAACTACATTTCCTTTTGCAAGGTATCCTAGTATCATAAGAATCAAGCCTATATGGGGCAGGTCATGACCTTATTACTAGTTATAGACCCTCTCAGATTGATCTCCTTGCCTTAACCATAAAGATATCTAAAGACAAGATCAACATACCTTTTATTTGGCCCATGAACTATGCAAGTAGGATTGCGTGGGGCGATTCTACCACTTCATATCCAATGTCAAGTGTATAACCATTGTCCTTGAACTATCAATGTCACCAAGTAAATAACCCCACCGTGAGGGTAGTCATTCTCATTACAAACATATCTAGTCTCATCCATATGAAGAGTCCATATCTCCTTATTCTTAGGGCAAACTCATTGTGGAAGTGGTGATGAGCCCCAATCAAGATGGGCTCGACAATGAAGGCTATGGGCTTGCCTAAGGCCCCTCTCACTTAATCTTTTGATATAAATAAGAAGATTTTAAAACCATTAGTAATTTCCTTGATGAATAAATTATCTACTTTGAAATTTTTCAAAAATATTTATTTCCTAGTTGGAAACCTAGTGTAATAGGAGAATACCAACATGAAAATTTTAAAATTTTTATGAGAGTAATTTTCAAAAAGAATTTTGATAAAATATCCACTCTCAAAAAATTTAAAAACTATTTTCATACAATTCTCCTTGTATACACAATTCCAATTAATAAATATTTTATCTAGGAAATATTTCAAAGAAATTTATTTCCATCAAATTACTAAGTCTTTTGGTAATAATCTTTTAGTGATAAATTATCTCTAATGAAAATTTCCAAAATATTTATTTTCTAAATTGGAGACTCTTGTGTAATAAGGAAATTACCAATTTATGAGATTTTGAATAATTTTGAGAGCACTCTACATAGTTCTAAAGAAATAACATTCTTCTTAGCAGTATAAATAAATAATCTTGGAAAATATCTTCTCATGAAAATTTACTAAGAATACCAAAAAAACTTTTCTTTAAAATCTAATACTTATTTTTTGTAACCATTCTTAATTATAAATTATCTATCACGAATTTCCAAAATTAACTTATTCTCTTTAAATCAAAATACTGGGCAAAATAGCAAATATACTATTTTATAAAGATTTGAAAAATAAGAGATTTTCCTTAAAAGAAGGATTTTATTCTTAGATATCTCAAAGATTTGAGAAGATTTTAAATAAAATTAAAATCTCTAAGAATTAATTTTTAAAAATGTAAGAAAATTCTTAATCCTTTTTCCAACTTTTCTTTTCTTTAAAATAAAATTTTCTAACCATGCACATTCCAATTTAAATAAGTTTTCCAATTTTGGAAAAAACATGAAAATTTATTTCTACTTAAGAATATCAAAATATCTTGAGGCCACATATGCAATAAATCAAGAGAATATAATAAAAACAAGGGAATAACTAAATAAAAACTTTTCTCATGGCATTTAGGAATTCTGTTGTATATTTGGTAATTAAAATTTGGATAAAATCCAAATCACCAAAAATAATCTTGCAACCAAAAATTGGGTTAGTGAAAATAGAAAACCCAAATGGCCCAATTGCCACCAAAAATTGAGCCCAATAAGAGGCCCAAAATTTAGCCCAAATAACCAAAAAGAATTGGGCCTGTAACAATCCCGTAACAGGATGCTATTTGTGCAACATTGTTTCAATCAACCATATCTCCCTTGTTTCAACTTCAAATTGTGATCCGTTTGAAGCATTGGATTCTTGACTTCCTGAACTTCAAAACCATAAGGGATTTACCCCAAGAAACCTATTGGAAGTGGCTGTGATTTTGGTTCAAATTTGACATCACTATGCTGCCATGCACTTTGCGCAGCCTTGCTTCATTCGATCATATCTCCCTCATTTTAACTCCAAATTGCAATCCTCTTAAACCATTGGATTCGTGACTTCATAAGCTTCAAATACATATATGGCTTGCCCTAAGAAACTACTGGGAGGTAGTCCCCATTTTGAGTTCAAGTCAACGTCACTATACTGCCATGAATCTTAAATGAAGAACTTCTAAAATTTCTTATTTTTTTCTTTAACTACCATTGAACCTTAAAAAGAACTTTCAAGAATCCATCTTTTCTCTTGGGTCACCATAGATGGATGCAAAAAACTGAAATTTTTACAACAATAAAAAATCTTATGCTCCTTTAATAGAGCTTACAACTCATCTATTGAAAAGTAAAGATTTTTACAATCAAATAAAAATCATATGCTCCTTATGGGGTGTACAACCCAATATAAAGAACAATAATAAAATATCATCAACAGATCTAAACATAATAATAACCCAAAATTAATTTAATAATCAAAAAGAAAATTATAATCACTATAATTACATTCATTCATCCCTTTGGGCCATGGGATGAATAAAACAACACTATAAAACAGAGTTAGCATACCCTAGAACAAATCTAACATGTTAAAACCTACCCTAAGTCTCTAATACCAATTGTTAGGAACCTTGGATTACTCCATTCCCTTGCCCTGGATTGTGTAGGGTGCATGCAAATCTATCCTAAGCTCTCTAAATCTATCACAACGGATAAACAGGTAATAAAAAACAATAAGAATGCCATAGAAAACATAGATCTAGAGAATAAAGTCACATACCTTTGATCCAAATGTTCTCGGATTGATTCCAATTGATGTAAATGACCCCAAAGTCGCAATAGATCTTGTAAACACTATGATCTTTCGCCCGATAACTCTTCCTTGTGTCTAAGCACTAAGATGGTGAAGATTTCAAGGGTGAAGGCTAGGGTTCTCTCTTTAGATTAAAAAGGAGAATAACAAGACATTTGAATCCTAACTCCTAACAGGTTATTTATAGGGTTCCTACTAGGCTTAAGTGACTTAAGCCCACTATGGGCTTAGGTCACTTAATCTGGCCCAAAAAGAATGTTAATTGATTAATTAACCATATAAGGCCCTAATTAATCAATTAGCCCAGTCTAAAGATACCACTCACTTATCCTTATGCAACATTGCGTAATTACCAAAACGCCTTTATGCACAAAAGTGAACTGAAAACTCATCCAACCCTCATAAATCATACCATCAAGGAATATGAGCTCAGAGTGGGGACCACTAAGACTGATAAGAGTATTGTCTCCCTCAAAATCAAATTCTGAAATTGACTCAACATCCCACTACAGAGAGTCAATTACACTTTAGTACCCTATGTAAATTACAACAAGACACTAAGTGCCCAAGTCCGTGACTTACTATCCACTACATATAGATTCCTCATGAACTGGTATCCAAAATCTAACAAGGTAGTACTATCATCTATCAAGATTACCTCTCAAATCCTTGAGTTACATATCTCACTTATTATGTGATCAATTAGCATACGTTAACTCCAAGGAGCATATGTCAAATTCCACTAAATGAATTACTATGACCACAAATTTCATGATCATATGTCCTTTGGATCACCCAAGGGGACACACTATCTCAATCCCATGAGATATCATGGTACCTTTATTGAGAATACCTGTTGCCAATAGCTTCCATCAATAGTGACCTAATCCATAGGATTATTTGACCACTTTAGGGTCTCACCCATAGGTCAAAGTCTTTTATTGATTTTGACATAGATTCGATATCCTCTCAAGATTGAAAGTCCATTCAATATAGTAGTTTGGTGAATCATGACAATTGATAGCCTTGCGTCATGATTCACAATAAGTCTTGTCCAGTATGTATCACATACACTAGTACACTCACCATAAGAAACTCATCCTGACGTCCAAGACAAGTCATCCCTTCAATTAAGAGATGGTGCACTACAGTCTCAACTAGATTGCCCAAATCCATGAACCAACTATGGGCAACTCATCTACTTACAGGGAACCCATGACTTGTATCTTCTGTGTCACTCCGAATGCACCTAAGTCATGTACAATATAAGATACATGGGCTGAATACTCAAATTAATGTCAATATATCAAGGGGATAGCAAGAGGATAGTTAAGTCTAACTTTGTTACATCATGTCTTGCTTTTTGGGACTCAATCCCAACACTTATACCAATTAGTATTGACACAATTCTTCAAATTCTTGATGTAGCACTCTATACTCCTTAACAGATACCCCAATTTTATGTTTTTTAATGGATACATCAACTTTATACTCCTTATCAAATACCATAACACTATGCTATAGCTACCAGATCATTGCACCTTTCTTCTTTTCTACATTCATTTCAAAATCGAGCTCAAAGGCTTTGAGAGATGATGAACTAGGGCAAAAAGATGACTATTTTCTTGTGTGTATTTTTTCGATTTATAAAACTTTATAATTATATCAAAACCCTAAATTATCAGTTTGAGGATATTATTTAAATTTTAAAATTACCAAAAAAACTTTTAAAACATAAAAAAAATAAAAATAAAAAATGGTTCAAAATACATAAGTGGAAGGGTTAGCATCAAAACCCCCTAAGAGGATGTTTGAATGCTGCCAAGGACATTTGATCCTCCTATGCGTGATGTTTAAATATCATAACTTCATGCATTTGGACTTCTTCTTCAATATACTTTCTAAAATTTCCATTAATATACATATAATAGTTGTTTCTCATACTATAATAAATCCAAAGTATATATACCTTGGATATGAAGCAACTTGAACTCAATTCTACCTAGTAAAAATCTTGGAAGTCCAATGTGTAAGATTCACTGCTATAATGGAACAAGATTGTCAATCTAATCCAATAGGTCAACAAACAATGTTCTAAAATCTCTTATTAAAGAATCCAAAACCTAATTTAGCATTTTATTCCAATTTGGCAATGTAAAAGCTAACAACTTATTGTTTAACTTGAAAAATGGAACATGAACTACAAATCAGCTCCTCATAGAAGTCTGAAACCCAAGCTTAGCAACATCTTGAATTAAAATTCTGCATGACCCCCTATAACATCCATTGTTTCAAAAACCATAACATGCCTAATTGCCTCCTCAAATGTTACCCTTAATCATCAATAGGTGTGAAACAATAATAGAATTCAAAACTAAGCTCCTAAGGTATTCAAACGAATCTCAATCACCAAATTTAGATTTTCAAACAAATCAAGAAAAAAAAAGCTTAGTGAAATTCCCAGCAATCTTGGGTTTTGAAAACCCAATTATTTTCGAATGGGCGGCCCAAAGCATAAGTCTCCCTAAAAAATAAAATAAAAGAAGACTTATCTCAAAATTAAAGACTCACAAATGTTATATGATCCCAAAAATAAAACCCAGATAAATGAATATCAAATAAATCGAAAGTAACAAAGCTAACTCATCCTACTTGGCTTAAACCCTTCTCAAATTCCAAACGTCATGACTACAAAACCAAAACAAATTTTCTCAAATAAATGCATAGAAACAAACACAAATAAAACTAATTAGTATAAAATCATCTCAAAACACAAAATTAGATATCATGGCTTCTCAGATAAATTCGTAGAAAAAATTTGAACTCAATTTAATAAACATAAATCCATAACAAATGTGAACCTAAAAACCCAAAAACAACAAAAGAACACGACTCTAACTAGTTGGAATCATTCTCTAAAAGAAAATAGCCAGAAGACTTACAAAAAATTCGCTATTTGACTAACAACTTGGGTATCATTTATTAATCCCAGCATGGGTGGACCGAAAAGGGTTTGCCACACTTTTCCAAATTGGAAAAACAAGATGAATAGGAACAGGGAGACCAGCTACCTTGTACTTCAAAATGAGATATTGTTCCTCAAGCTCACACAACTATGCAAGCATGAACCCAGACTTTCCATGTTTGATCACAATGCTTTGCCCAGACCCAACACCAATCCCAAGACCAAGCTTAATCGATGGTGATGTCATGGCTTTTCCTTGCAAACCAACAAAAAAAAAAAAAAAAAAAAAAATCAAACAAATGAATACCCAAGTTGTGCCTAGTCTCCAGTAGCAATACACTAAAGTAGTTGTGCCTCCATTCTCACAAGGATCTCAAGAACAAACTAAAAACCAAAGTTATTGTCGTTTTATAGAAAGATAGTATGTGTTTCATAGAGATAGATAAAAAGTGAGAGTGGGTCGTCGCAGCTGCAGAAACAAAAAAAAAAAAAAAAAAATCTAAAACCACTGAGAAAGAGAAAGAACATTTATAGTGGATGAATTCAAATTTTGGAGGTCAACTGGTGGTTATAGTAGTTGGAAATGTGATGACTTAGAAGAGAAATACAAAAATAAATTGCAAGCTAAGCAATATGCGCTAGCTCAATGAAATTCGCGGCAACAAAAAGAACAATGCTTGACAACATGCAGTGACAAAGACGTGAAGAGATGTGGGAGGGTTTGATCTGGAAGTGGCAACGAAAAATGTGGCGATGATAGTGACAAAGACTTGCTTGTTGTGGTAGGTGTGATAGGGAGTGGGAGAGACAAACGATTTCAATCAAATGCTCTTTTATTAAATTGGTAGTCTCGGCTTCGAGTTAGGCGAAAATGAGACACAATGAGAGGAAGAAGAGATATCTTCTTGAGGAAGTGAAGATTTCAGATTTCAAATGAGGGAAAATAAAAAATTTCAAATTTGGGGTTAGAGCAAAATAAGAGGAAGACACTGCGAAATTGGAAAATTTCATATGGGTCTCAGGTTTGGGTGGTGAGGAAGTCAAGAGAGAGAGAGAAATGTTCCCAAAATTTCAAACTTCTTTTTTTAAAAAAACCTTCCTAGAAATGTGGATGCTGACATGGAGACTGGGCGAGGACAAAGTGGGTATAAAAAGCCCACTCAACATAGAGTGCACAAAAACCATATTATTTTCCACATTAATAGAGGAATCTTGGACTTCCAATTCTTGGGTTTTGAAAACCCAATTATTTTTTAATGGGCCACCACTTAAAACACAAGTTTCTCTTATAAATATCTCTAATAAAAGCGCTTCTAACAAAAGTACTACAAATAAAAACACTTTAACCATAACCACTCGTAAACAAGCTCTTAATTTACTTAATGATTTAAATTATATCATAAAATTACATTGAATCATTAAATAGATTTGTCAAATACGCTTTCCAAGTACTAAAACTATAATCAATAAAGACATTATACTAGTATTATAGAAAAATTATCATTTAAATTTTGTCTACAAATCTATATATTCAATTTAGTTTGTGAATTTCTTTATTTACAAATTTCATAGAAATGAAACATATCTCCATTTTGTACTAATGTATTTATAGAAGAATTGTTCCCAAATTCCATTTACTAGAATATTTTATTTTATTTTAATTTTTGCTATGAATTTTACTTTATTTCAAAATAAACATTTCTTTTATACTATATGTTTGGCTCATCAAAAGTTTGGAAGAAAAAAAAAAAAAAAATGAAAAAAAAAAAGAGAAAAAAAAAAATAGATATAAATTTAATAAATTATTTTTTTACTTGATTTTTCAAACTCATTTCACTTATTTTTCATCTTCCATACAAGGATTAAATAATTTGAAAATACATAAATTTTTAATTAATTTTAATTATATTTAATTTTCTTTTACATTTTTTTACAATAAAACCAAATTAAGAAAATCATTTTTTTCATCCTTTTTTTTTTAAGTAGCCTTGTACTTAGGTAGTGATATGGATGCTTCTTTGATCATATCATCCGTAGGATTCATGCAAATTCAAAGTGGATGCCCAAATTACTAAACTATTAGTACATTGACAGAAATTTAAAAATCTAGTTTATCAAATATCTAAAATTTATTTTTAAAACTCATAACACTTTTAATATCGTAATTTATCCCATATTCAATTGCTTTTTATCATAATTGATTTTTTCTTTTTTTTCATTGTAAAAATTGCAGCAACATCAAACTGACCCTACATAACAATTTCAAATGTTAATATGGCATAATGATTTTCAATAATAAGAGGTGTTTGGTGAAACTTAATACTTATTACTTAATAATTTAAATTGACTTTAAATTAAATATATTTAAGTTATTGACATAAAATTGGTTACTTAATTCTTAATTCTTACTTTAAGTATTAAGATTATTTAATAAAATTAACTTAAAATTTATTCTAGATCATCAAATTAATATAGTTATCCTCATAAATTATAACTAAGGTAAAAAAGATCCAATAACAATAAAAATCATGGAGTAGCAAAAAAAAATCGTGAAAGTAATTAAGACAAATGAGAATAAAAAGGTAAAAATGAAGATAATGACTTAAGAATAAGTTAATAATTTTTACTTATTACTTAAAATTATTTTTCACTTTAAGATGTACTATTAAATTATTTTACCAAACATACTTCCTTTAGTTAATGACTCAAATTAAGTTATTAAGTTATTAATTTGGTTTATCAAACACTCACTAAATCTATTACTAATCAAATAATTTCAATTGTAGAATCTAAAACCAAAAAACAAAAAAAATAAAATAAGATTAAGAAAAAATTTAAGAGAAAGGAATTAAGAAAGTAAAGTCATTACCAAAAATTAGCCTTATTAAATTGGGGAAAAAAATGAGAAGAAGAAGAAGAAAGAAGAATTGTCCAAAACAAAGGACAAGCTCCAAGGCAGATGCTTTTCAATCTTCAAGAAGATACCTGTTTCTTCTTGCCCCAAATGCGAATCTCTATATGCCAAGTGGAAAAAGGAGAATTGAAGAATTAGTGGCTGTCAAGAAATATTATTGCAGTAAAGATATGTTTGGAATGTTGGAATGGAGAAGGGAAAACAAAAATCATTCTACTCCACACTCATTAATGCAAATGGGAATAGGAACCAAAATTCATTTTCAAAGAAACAAAACCCATGCTTGCCAAAATTTTGATTCTGCTCTTGACCATGATAGACATTTTTGATCCACCTCCATTCCCATTTCTATCCCAATACACCAAACACATCTTAAGGGTATGTTTGGTATGTGGTAAAAGGAATGAAAACAATATGGAAATAGATGTGAATCATAATACCATGTAAAAGATATGAATCAAAATCCCAGCGAGAGTGGGATTTGATTTCCATAACAATGAATTTTTATTCTAATTCCCATTTTAAAGACAATTCAAACACATCAATGAATGTGAATGAAATTGATGTCCCTCTCATATTCTCTATCCTAGCATTCCAAACACGGCCTAAAATAAATGCTTTTCAGCTCAAAACAGATTCACTTCTTAACTGAGAATATCTGTGAATAGGCTTTCAACCCGGTGAGGAAACGAATATAACTAGGTTTTGTTGATCCATTGACAGGGATAGATCTGATGTTTGGAACAAGGTATTCTGCAACCTGTACAACCAATAACCCACCATGATAGATCACTAACCATGAATAATGGTATGGGTTTTCAAATGAACATGGAACACATTAAACATTTAATACTCCTACAGGGATAACATGGAAAAACTTCTTTATCACTTGTGTTAGGATGGTAAAATAGTCTTACCACTTCTGCTGGTTCTGCCAAAACATTAATGAAAAACTTGGCCTGCAGTACACAAAATTAATTTATCAGATCAGAAGCCTCTGAAAAAAGGGATTAAGAGAAGTAAATGCTACACATTCAACCTGTTTTGTAGTAGCACCCGACATGAGAAGATCAGTGGTGACCATTCCTGGCTGCAAAAGTTAAATAATCATAGGATGATACCATTTAGCAACAGTAGTTGCATTTCGGTTTAGAAACAAAAAACATAAATTAATAAACCAAAACATACCGAAAGATTATGTACTACCACATTTTTAACATCTTGCATTTGCAATTCAGCCTGTGAAAAATATCAAATTACTGTTATTTATAACTCTACCAGAATACTTAAAAGACAAATCTGCACCTAGAAAGGCATGTGTACAACATTCCACTTAATATTAATTGTGTTATCTAAGCTAGTAGAAATATGATTTGTAAGGTTTGGAAAGTGAAAGGATAACAGCAGAAAGACAAAAGGAAGATAAGAGAGTAAAAAGAGCGAAGTGAACCGTATATTCTCTCTTAGTTCTGTTATTTGTACCATATGAGAAATTCACATAAAATCCTTGACGCAAATTTATTGTAAATTAGTGCCCTAAATAATAGGCCCAGAGCAGAAATGCAACATCATACCTGATCTGAAATAGTAATGTAACATTAAGAGACAGGAAAAAAAAAAAGAGAGAGAGATAAGAAAAGAAAAGAAAACAAGAGAGAAAGTGAGAGAGAGAGAACTCGATCATTTGTGAGTTATTTCCCAATGTTCTGCCATTTTTTTGTTGGAGTAGACACAGAACGGATCCTGGACTTTGAGGCTCACCTCAACAAGAGTATTTTAGATTTGAATAATTCGTAACTCCAACAAGCACATACTCAGCAGATCCAACCACTGCAGACTCACTTTTGCATCTCAAATTTCAATGAACTTCTACCACCATTGAAATACAATCAGAAACAAATCCCTCAAATCAGAGCATCTAGATGGTAAGATTTTGCCTGTTGGGCATATCTTTTGTAATGAATTTTGTTTAGGCCAAGTTGTGATCATTAAGGTTCACTGGGTTGTGGTACACCATTAGATGCTCAGGATAACTGCTTCTATTTATAATCTTAGTTGTCGCCAAATCGAGGTAAGCATTTCTTAAGAATATATGATGGGCAAGATTCTATCAAGTAATCTTTATATCTACAATAGATCCCTTCCTTCACATATACAAAATCATTTCTTGTAAAGCCTTTTGAGTCTAGACCAACCTCATGGATAAGCAACTAATTTGAGGAGCAATGAGAAGACAGCTTTCCAGAAAACAATAAATGTTTATATCTTTTTGTTTGTTCGGTGTTCTAATTTATGCACAGGCACAATAAATGTTTAAATCAACTACATAGGACATCCATTTCTGGAGTGTTTGACAATGCAATTTAGTGGTATTGTAGCTCTTCACAATACAAGTACAGCATATACCTGTAATGATTTTGTTAAATGAACCACACTGCGTTTTGTCGCCCCATATGCCGCAAATCTAGGGACAAGAAAATAAGAATAATCACACAGAAACACGACCTGTAAAAAGAAAGTGGACTGACTAAAGGCATTTTTCATGTCATCTGGTTTGTAAGTGAGACTATCATGGTCTATTTAAATGCATAACACAATAACAGTAACTCTTTGGTAGCATGAATGGACAAGTCACAAAAGATGGAAGGGGTGAATTAATTACCATAATGGACACAAATGATGCCAGATCTCATAAGTCTTAGAAATTAGTAGGCCAGATGCTATATGCCTTCAATAATAACACATCAACAATTCAACATAGAGATCATTCAGCAGAAAACAGAATGCAAAAGGGATACAACACAATAGTAGTGGCAGTAGTCATGTCAGAAAGATGGTGGTGACATGGAAAAAACTGAAATGACAGAGTTGGTGGAAAAAAAAAAAAGGTAATGATGGGTGATGGCAGTGGTTATTAGTGGGTGCAGCAGCTAGAGTTGATCGTGGTGACTAAGTGTGTGCCAGCTGGAAGGAGTGGCAGTACTATGATCTTGGTGAGTATTCTGGCAGCACTTACTAGTGACAGTAAAGGTTGTCAATGACTGCAAAAGGTATCTGGAATGTTGTAGTATCATCACCCAAGGTAATATCAAATAGCAATGCAGGAGGAGGGTTCTTTTGGGTTGTGGGTGGGGGGTATGAAGGAGATGTGGGGTTAGGGTTACAAGATAAGAAATACAATGGAGGTATTTATTATTGCCGGATTACTGCAAATGCCCTCATTGGAATTCTTGAAGCACAAGAATCTTGGAAACTCAACTTTAGGAAGAGGATGATGTCAAAAAGGCCACTTTCACCTGATTGCTTCTCAGATGATTACATCCTCAAAAGGTTCTTCCCAAGGAGATATCAGACCATCATCATAGTTATGTGCAATGTACAGATGATGAAAACCAACTTAACAGATCCTCGAGTGCAGAAGGCACATCAATTGATTCTTGTCTTCATCAAATCCTAACTTTTAATCAAAGGTTACTGAAGAATTTGAGCACATCCCAAAAGCTAAACTCTTGCTATTGTATTCAAATAATGAAATTCTCATCTTTGTATTTAGTACTAATACTTTGTCTTACTTTTGTATACAAAATTAGGGGTTCAACTATAATGCCTGATAATACTAAAACTCTAAATCTTTGCCCTTGAGGTTAAATATAGTTTAATTAAAGGTTCAAACTAGTTTGAGATTACTACCATTTAATTGCAAGATAAACCTAATTTAAGGCTAATCTTGATTAGTTCAAGGTTTAAGCTCATGTATTAGGGAAGGTGGGACCTAATAACAACTATGAGAACCTGAGCAACCAAGTTGGAATTTGGAAAAAAAATTTTAAATCAAAACTAAGGGGAAGCAGCTCCAGGCATGGTACTTCATGCTTTCTCTACAACCTATTTAAGGGGTTTTGTCTTTAATATCACCTCTGAAAATCTGCTGAAATAGAATTAGAGAGAGAAAATTAGAGGGAAAAAAAAAAAAGTGAACAAAACAAGTGAAGGAAGAAGAAAATGTTGGGTTTTTGCTAGATTTGGACTCCAAACCATTTTTTAATGCGAATGAGCAGTGAATTTTCTTTTAAAATGGATTCAATGTAATTTTAAATTAAAATTGTTTAAGTTTGGATAAGTTAAGATACTTTGAAGTTTTATTTAACTCCTTTTCCAAAGAAGAATTAAGAAGCTTCATTTTGTGTTTAAAGTTTGGAAATGAATTTTGACAGATTTTGAAGTAGAGAGTTTTGGTTCAATAGTTATGCATGTCACTAGCTTGTATATGCGAAGAAGGATGAACAAAAGTAGAGTAAGGTAAGAATAGATATTTATATAACATTGATTGAGAGTCATAACCACACATGAATTAGAAATAACATTACTTGGTGCCAACTAAATCAAAATTTGCTAGTGTGTGAATGATAAAACTAAAACCTATCATTTGTGTTTCATAGTTTATCATGATAACAAAGGTGGTAAGATTAGAGAAGATTCAAAAATAAAAATGGCATAAATAGCTTCATCATTTTTTTCCCTAGACTTTTTGGTTGAGATTTCATTTATACAAATACAACTAATCTCATAAACTTTGGAATGTATCATGATATCTTCATTGTATATGATACATTGTTATGCAATGTTGTTGGCATGTTTTTTTTATTTTTTATGACCAAGGAACCTTCCGTGGCCAAGCCCCTTAGGACTCTCCATGGGGCCCCAAACCTCAGGGTGCTAACCGCTCCCACAACAACCAGCACTAGGTAAATTAGGATATTTAATCAATAGTAAGATTCAAACATGAGACTATGCACCTCTACCACACATCCCAACATTCACCCTAACCAACTCGGCCACCCTAGCAGGCTAATGTTGTTGGCATGTTGCAAGGGATATGACATGATTTTAATCATCATGGCTTCAATCATGTGTACATGGTAAGGATGGCTACATTGTAATGATGGCATCTAACCTTCTAGTGGGTGATTCATAGAAGATGAGTTAGTACGAGAGGTAACTTTGAACAATTGTAAACATTATATCTTGTATATTGGTTATATGGGATCTTGGGTCCTTACGTTCCTAGAGCCCTTAAGTAAGACACTTTGATATGGGGTATATGGGATTACTCTTTGCCCTTGGTTTTGTTTCTAAAGACACGGAATTGGTTCTATCCTTAGGGTGGAGTCCTAGAAGAAGGCAAAGGCATTTTCATTCTTCTTCTAGTTGTTTCTAGGAACTAAACTTTGAAATAAATGTATGAAATAAAAACTTTGACAGCCAATCAGTATATTGGCAATCACTCAAATTTGTAGGTTATAATGTGTTTATCAGTGTTATTGAGCGCTGAGTCAAGTGATTATTGCCTGCTTTTGGCAGAGTTTTTCACAAGCCCTAGTGATAGTGTTTGACATTAGTTCCCATGTTTTTTGAGTTTGGTTTGTGTCAAGATGAGTCATAGGCAAAGCCCAGGAAGGTGAAAATGGATGAAAAATTAGCAAAACTGCTTCCCAGTATTTGTGATGCTCAGTACTCAAACAATAATTAATGACCTAATGCTTGATTCTAAAGGACAAGATCTCTTCTTTGGAATCAGCAAAGAGTCTTTAAGGATTAAATAAGTAAATCAAATCTAGATTACAGTAGACATATAAAATACTAGTTTTTAGTGCTAAATTTTCCAGGTGATCTCAACTGAACAGAGAATCATTTGAGTTACATATAAAACACAAATCATCCACAGGGATTGGGATCGAATGATTACCAAATCCTAGGAGTTTACCATGAATCTCAACCATATTGATTTCATGTTTGGATTTTATTTTCTGTTGAATTTCACTGCAGCCCTCCACTACATTTTTTTTTTTTATAGGAAACAACAAAGATATATATTGATAAAAAGGAAGTACAAGAGAAGGATGAGTTATCCTCCCACCAAAGAAAAACAAACCTACAAGGAAACAAATACAAGAAAATACAAAGTCAAAACAAGCAACCGCTCTAAGTTAGGCCAACCCCGTGGAGTTACACACCGCTAACCAATCAAGATGTATCACATTAAGGGGAATCCCCTT
The DNA here is from genome assembly GCA_030254885.1 of Vitis rotundifolia. NCBI lineage: Eukaryota > Viridiplantae > Streptophyta > Magnoliopsida > Vitales > Vitaceae > Vitis > Vitis rotundifolia. The sequence goes on from CM058151.1 coordinate 14,564,974, forward strand.
AAAAACCCTAGAACAAAAAGCCCAAAGAGAAGCAAGGAAATGAATCATATCCCAAAGGTTCTCTGAATTCCTTGTTTTATCCTCAAAAATCCTTGCATTTCTTTCCCGCCACACCACCCATATTAAAGCGATGCACGCAACTTGCCATAAGACAATCCCTCTCTTAGAAGATCCAAAACCATTAAAATTGGTAGATAGCATGTCAAAGATGCTCCTAGGGGGGACCAATCTGTCTTTGCTAGCTAAAATAATTTGTGCCACAACCCCATCGTCAAAGAGCAATGAAGAAAAATATGATCTACTGTTTCTCCATGCTTCATGCACATCATGCAAATGTCGGGACTAAGTGCTTTGCAGGGTCTTCTCAACTGTAGCAAGTCATTAGTATTTACCTTCTTGTGTACCACTAACCAGACAAAGGCCCTCCACTACATTTTGTCATCACAATCTGACTTTTCTTTGTCTTTACTCTAAGGCTTCACACTAGTTCCCTGAGGATTGACACTAACTGAGTTCTAAACTGCGACTAGGCACCCTGCATTTAGGGCTAAGCTCAGCAGTCAACACAATGCAAGTCAAGTCATATATTCTAAATCTTTAAAGCAGACTTTAAATTTTTTTTATTTTTTTGGGTCTACAATTATGCTTAAAGTCCACTAGTATATTAATATGTTACATCAAATTAATAACAATAGTAATAGTCACAGTGGTAGTAATAGTAGTACCAACAGCAACAATAATGACGTATTATTATTGTTATTAATATGTCATATAAGTTATAAGTGAAACATATATTATACATACAAGATTATTTTCGTTCTAAATATGTATATGGCAAAGGTTCTGATTATATCTTATATATAAATGTAAAATTAAAAGCACTTCATCAAAATTGAAACAAGACCTTATTAATAACAAATAGGTTATTTTAAATGGATTATATACAAGTTTATAATATGGTATTCATTCAAGTCATATTCACAACTCTTTAAGTACAAATTATAAATAAATAATTTTCATATTTTCATTTTTTTACTTACTAAATTGTTAAATGAAATTCAAAATTTGACTTCAAAAAAGATACTTCCATTACTTATCACTTTCAACACATATAATTTAATAAAAATTTTCACTACTTAATTTTCAGTTGTCAAACACCACCTATCACTACAATTTTTAGTTCCTTAAATGAATGATACAACTTGGATAAGCTCAACAATACCAATCTTGGAATTTATTCATATCAGCATTCTCCTGGAAATGTAAAGGTAATATATTATACTGAGTATAAACTATAATAACAGGAAAATAGACAGATCCCTAGAAATTAGTTTGCTAAAGTGGTGCACCTATTTTGTAAGTCACAAACATTCACACACTAACACCTACTTAAAAGATACGATGAAAGTAATCATAACCTTCCAAAATTCATGTTGGATAGTTATTAACTATAAAGGTTGCTCAAACATGGGCACTGTGGCAGATAAAATACATAAATAAGTGGTGGACCATACAAAACACAACATAACATAGTTCTACTACACCCATCCAATTTGCTACACTAAGGTACTGTTGGTGGCACCTGTCCTAACAATCAAGGAAGAAAAGACATTGCAGAGATAAACCCCATCCTCACATCCATTGGAGTCTGTCCAAGAGGCCCACACCCCAGCAAAAGATATGAAATGAAGCAGCATTATAAAATTGTAACCAATTAGAATTTCTGAAAATAATGTGGAATTAAATTGAAATATGGTACCTGGGGGTTGGTCTTCCATCTGAACCAGCCCCATCAATGTTGAAAATATGACCCCCTCGAGGCTGGTTCAACATCATCTTTATTGCCTACATGATGAAACTGAATGAGGTTCAGGTCTAAAAACTGCCATTTAGAAGTTAAAACCTGGGAAGCATTTCACCTCTCGACAGCAAATCATCAAACCAAGGGTGTTAGTGGTGACAACTTCACTGCATAAAAAATGAATCTAAAGGGTAAATATTTTAGAAGATGGTGTCAAACGGAAAACAAAAGGAAGTATAATGAAAATCTAACATAAGATCTTCATCTGAAGCTTCTGCCAGTGGTTTGTAACTATATGCATTTGATCCTGCATTATTAATCTGCATCACTATCAAGATAGGGTAAGATAGCAATAGCAAAGAGAAGCAATAACAAAGGTACTGTTAATTGTAAATTAGGATATTGTTTAATTGAGACTTAAGATATTACATCAATGGATTACTTCTTTGGAGAATAAATGCAGTTAAAGCTATTGTGCCCAGAGTTATTGTTTAGCATGTTTTACAGATTGAGGTTGAGGGTGAGACCCTGCCTTAGGCTTGCATTTGTGGAATCAAGTGCCTGGAGAGATGAGCATTTACTCTTTGATTACTTTGTCTTTCTGGTTACTCATCAGTGTGAGCTTATTATCTTTTGCAGCATCTGCTGTGAAAAAGATCAAGAGATAAACTAGTGTTTTATATAATAGATAAACTCTTCAGAGCATGCATTTTATGATATGTTTATTTCATAATAAATTATTATACTAAATATTTTCTTCTGCCTTGAATTTTCTGTGTCAGGGCTGGGATGTGTATTTATGGGGTTGGTTCTCAGGTTTAGAATCTCAAGTGGGAAAAAACTTATTGAACAATTTTATTTGGATGGAGCTTGGCCAGGTACCTTGGGGGAATGACCCAGAACGACTCTCCTATCAGCTGGATTTACAGGCTCTTAGGCAGTGCCTGAAGGTTGACACTCAAAACAATGGTAATATGTACTAGATCAGAACTAGAAATTTCAAGGATTGGCTGTCCATCAGGACAAAATTTTGCAAAACTATGAAACTTTCTCAAGTTCATCTGGAATCTAAACCATTAAGGTCCAACTTCTATGCGGCATGACATATGAAGCAGGTATATAACGAATAGAACCACCCTTGTTAGGAGATATTCTGGAAATTGCAGGTCTTTGATCCCAGTTGAAATGCAAATGGAAAGAAGCCATTACCTTGTCTATGACAGATATGGAGCAGACAAGGGGTCACCAGCTGAAGGGTTCCAAGAGAATTCCAAACGAAAATTTTCTTTATCAAAATTGCAACAGTGCTAGACGATTGATTTATAATCTTTATTTTCTAAAGGAATGTACAAAAGCCTCATGTTCCTATAATTGTTGAAATCTCTTCTTTGCAATATATTTCACTCAGCACCTAATTTTATTCAATGGACAAGCAGCATCAATGGTTAGCAACATGATTTTAACCTAAATTGAAGTTTGAAGAAGCCAACTTCGGGATTTTAATCAATGGGTACAACTAATCCAGTTCAAGACTTAAGTGGTTATCCTTTAATCATTAATCAGGTTTAGAACAAAGGCAGTTAGTCTAAACTAGCGTTTTTTTTTAATTTATCCAAGGCTATAGTCATAGCATAAAGTATATCCAACATAGAACAAATAAAATAGACAGGACTAAATATCTGAACAGAATACCCATATATCGATGTATTTCAGGTTTTCTTGTGCAAACGCAACTAAATCCTTCACATCCTCTCCTTTTCTAACATCACATGTAGTACCCTGTCAAGGGAGGTAATGATTCAGAACTAGCAGCATGAAGTAAGCAACAACTTAGGCTGGAGACAGAACTCACAAGGCAGGACAAGGGAAAACGGGGGAAGACAAGCAAAGAAGGAAGCAAATGATTTAGGGCAAAAAAAAAAAAATGAGAGAAAGAGAGAGAGAGAGAGAACAAAGGAAAGAAAAGAGAAGTCATGGAGGTACCCACACATGGTGCTTCCCAAATTCCCTTCTTAAGCTCTCAACAGAAGATTCCACCCGTTCAGCTGTGAAAGTTTTGGTTAATCTCAAGAGTCAAGACTAGCCATTAACCTTTTTTAAAGCCAATAACAACTTTTCAAATGAAAGTTTCTCATTCTCTGTGGGATATGTTGAATATAAAAATATGTTTAATAATGTGATGAGAATCACCAGGAAAATAAAAATAGCTAGTCTAATGATGATCCATCCCTAGAACATGCATAAACAGATAGAATGACATAGAAGAAGACAACAAAGAGGCTGGAGATAGATGAAAAAGCATAACCCTTCAATAATGACCAAACATAATATTTAGTGGATGATTTAGATCAACAAACAATAGAATACCTAGGCCGTTCCAGAAATGTAGAAACACTCAGCATAATATTGTCGTGACAGCCTAAAATGACAATTACTTTTAAGCTTAGCCACTTTCTAACTTTGAAGAACATGCCACTCATGAGTTATGCCTACATGCTTATTGAGCTTCAGCTCCCCACAATTAACTAGAATTCACTCTAACTATTTGTTTTCCAAATATGTTCCTGGAGATTTAGGTAGTTTATGAGCAGAGAAGAAACCCATGCTTCTCAATTGGAGGCTTCCCTCTACATTTGATGGGAAACCCCTCAATGAATCCAACTTGTATTCATATGATCTTAAAAAATTTAACCCTCTAAAACAAACAACCGTCAGAGCTATACAATTAATTATTTAATAGATCCACATATTAGATATTAGATTTCTCTTCGATTTCCATTAACAGAAGGTTCAATCACAACTACAAAATTTTTGCGAAAAAAGGAGGCCTTTTCTAAATCTTTCTAAGCAGAAATCTTCACTGAATACACATTATTTTCACAACAAGAGACCAAAATGCCTCTCAGTTAATTCAACTAGAAACGATTAAGTGCTCCATATGGCTATGTAATAGTTCTCCTTAGAATTTCTGTAATTGAACAAGAAATTCATGATTCAAGGTTAAATTTTCTTTGAAAATATTCATTAAATCCCATCTCACAAACTATCATTCACTGTCACATGAGCAAGCATTTTGGTGCAAACTGGCCTATGCAATATCCTCAGAAGTTTCCTTACAATATCCTCATATTGGACGTAGACATGGCAATTCTTAGACTAGAAGATCAGCCTATGCAAACTGGCCTGACATTAGTTGCTTGGTTTGGGGTCTTCCATCCATTTAGGAACCTTTTTGAGAGAGATTTGCCTTGATATATTAATGGCACAGGTTCAGGCTGATCCTTCCAAACTTTCTTTTATTAGAAACAACAATTTCATTGCACCATTAATCAAAGGTGAAAAAGTATGAATTATCTTTCATGGCTCAAAAGAGAGAAGAGGAAGAGCAAGTCTAAAAAAAGAAACTCTCTCTTCTTACAAAAGAAGAGCAACAGTCTAAAAAAGAAACTATCAATCCAATAGGAAGGTCAGAGATACACTCTCAAGGAGGCGTGACCTCCTCTTCTTACAAAAACCTCTCACCTCGAAGCACCAGACTTAGACAACATACAAGCAGTCACAGTATCCATGAATAAGAGCATCCCAACTGTGTAGATAAATCCAAGATCTTAAATCCAGTTTCTAACATCCTCATTTCTCACAGAGGCCAAAGAAAAAAAAAAAAAAAAAAAAACAATGGTGTTGTCGTCCTCCACAAGGAAACTGTTGAAAGCCAAAGAACTGTCAGGGGCAGCCCTTTCAACATAGCTAGCAACTCTGCCTCTACAGCAGTCTCATCCCAGCAGGCTTAGAAAAAGCTTAACAATAGATGCACCCTGATTTCTGAGCACTCTGCAATACCTATCTGCCCAGGGTTACCCAAAGAGCAACCATCAAAATTAAACCTTAGACAGACAGCCATGGGGAAAACTCCAAAGTGCAGCTCCACAACCTTTCTACAATTTAGAGATTTTGCAGATCTTTATCCACATTTCCAGATCTGAGAAATATTACTGTTTTTTTTTTTTTTTTTTGATAGGTAAAAGAACAGATCTGAGAAATATTACTGCCAACCGTGAGGATGGATACAGACTATGAACATCACCAAAAGGAGCAAATTTAGCTTCCAGTTTCAAGGTTAAACCACAAGAAAAAAAACTCTCCAATTGGACCTCTTCATAATGGGTAAAAAAATTCTCATTAGTTGTCACTAGAAAAATTTGGTTCACCATACTCACTAAAAGCTTCTTCATGTTCAACTTGCATGGTAAGTTGCTCAATGTGACTTGAAAGTGCTTGAAGTTCATTTCTCTCTCCTAAATCAGCCATTATATGATTACCACATTATAGGATACAATTTTAGTATTTCATAGTTTTAGTTGGAGTGTATTTTTTACATACTAGAATTAATTTTAAATAGTTTTAGTCAAATTTTTATTTGCTTTAGTTTCTAAGTTGATTAGGAAAGGGACTATATTCCTATAAGGAAATATAGTCTTAGTCTTATTAGGAAAAGAGTTCCATCATCTATATAATCCTATGTAATCTTTCTATTTTATGTATAGGAATTCTAGAGAAATTAGTAGCTACACAATTTTCTTAAAGGTGTGATTACCTTCTCTCGGTGTGATTTCATAGGAAAATTGATGTAATTACCAAGGAATTTTTTTTTTTTTTTTTTTTCTTTTCACATAAGTGTGATTGCTTAAGACCCTTTACAAGGTATTAGAGCTAGGAAGACAAGGTGTTTTTTCAAAAAGTGTGATTTGGAATTTTTGGGTGCTGACAAGGGTGGATTTCTTGGCTTGGAAGGCTACTTGGAAGAAGGTTTTAACTTTGGATTACATTCAAAGGAGAGGTTGGTCTTTGGCAAATGGATGCTTCCTATGCCTTAAATGGGAAGAATCCATTGATCGCATCCTCCTTCACTGTTACAGGGCAAGGGTTTTATGACATCTTTTGTTCTCCCTATTTGGCGTGTCATGGGTGCTCCCCTCTTCGATTAGAGAGCCGTTTTTAGAATGGCAAGGTCCTTTTGTGGGTAAAAAATGGAAAAAGGCATGGTGGGCTACTCTCCCTTATGCCTTTTCTAGACAATTTGGAAGGAAAGAAACAATAAGGCATTTGAAAATGAAGGGTCATCAATTCAAGGGCTTAAATTTTCTTTCCTTTGTAATCTTTTGGGTGTGATGTAAGTTGTATATAATTCTTAGTCCTTTTTCCACTACAAACTGAGGACTAGCTGGGTTCAAGTTGAGGTGGGTTGTTTATTGTTGTCCCTCTTTGTTTTTTGTGGTGCCTTTAAGCATTCTTTGTATGCTTTTTGTGTACTTTGGAGCACCTTTTTAGCATTTCTCTTTTATAAATTTCTACTTTTTACCCATTAAAAAAAAAGGATCTATCTATTCTTTTCTTTTCTTTTCTTTTTTCGTTTATATCTTTCTTCTTATTATAGAAAAAAAAAAAAAAGCTTCAATAGTGCTAGAATTTTAAAGATCCAGCATCACCACATCTTCCTCTATTTCTTACCAACATAAAAAGAAGTCAAACCAAGAAAATAGCATATATTAGGATCCCAAATGATGAGGGGAAATGCTAGAGAGGAATAAGAAAATAAAACAAGAAGTCACAATTAGGAAAATGAAGAAGAAAATAAATCCATGCTATATTAAATATAATGAGGAAAAATATTCAGTTACAACTTTACCTCCTCATGCGATGGTTATACCATCTCCTACTTATAATATTTTACATGTGAATGTAATTTCCAACTACTCCATAGCTCACCAAATGGACAATGCCAACACCAAAATAATATTTACTAAACATAACAAAGATACTTGTCTAACAAGTATTCCACTTCCATTGGCAACCAATTTTTCATTCTCTCTCTTTCCAACTAAACCACTTTGGCATCCTTGTGTTGATGATCGCTGCCAATTTGGAACTAGAACTCCCCCTAACCTTGATGACATGAATTATTGAAATCAATTAGAACTAACTTTTAGGTCTTAAGAGTAAATTATAAAATGCACCGCCCTTTCTCGCCAAATTTAATAGAAATCCCAATTAGATATTTTATTATCTTTTCATAAATTAGCTATAACTTCTATGTTATTCTTCAATTAATTCAGTTTGAGTTGGTCAATAAGCAAGTTTTTCTTCTAGTACACAATAATATGGAGAGACGATTTTTTTGAAGTTTTTTTGCATTTCCTAACCTTTTTCTTTTGTGTTATAACATTTCCTTCATTTCTTAAAATTACAATAGGAACCAAAAGAGGAGGAGGGGGTGCTAGTTGGAGGTGGGTTGTAAGTGTGGGAAAGAACAAAAACTCAATCAAACACGATCTTTTTTTGGATTCCAAAACATAATTTTTTTTATTTAAGATTTCTAAATTTTGTCAGCATTCCTGACACTTCTAACATTTATAGGATTTTGGCCTCTTTTCTTAACATGTCACAGCAGAACCTAAAATTCCGGGTTTGAAGGATCAAATAACATGTAGATCGATACTAACCCTATCTTCCAAGAGCAACAAGCAAATTGAAGTTGAGTTTCATTTTGTAAAAGATATGGTAATGAAGAAATATTCAATTTGATCTGACATCAAATATCAGAATCAACTCAGAAATGTGTTTATTAAGACCTTGAGAAGCAGGCAATTTTCTAACTTTATAACAAGTTAGGCATGATGATATGCTAAAGCTTGAGGCAATGATATGAGATGCTTTATAATGCATAGAAGGTTTTTTTTTTTTTTTTTTTTTTTTGAACAGCCCTTGTTCCTTGTGAAGAACATTTTAGTCTTCTAATTGTTTCAGATACTCAAACACAATATATGAGTGGAGCTGACCCTTGGTCAGGTAGAGTTTTATTCTGTTTATAATTCTTCTCTCTTGTTGTTCTCTCTCTTTTCCCATGATTCCTTAACCAAAAAAAAGAGGTGATTCTTTTTTTATTCATCACCATCTCTGATAAACTGGATATCTACCTTGGTATCATGCCCACTCATCAAATTTAATGATACCCATGAGGCTCCCATTCCCAAATAATTATGACTCTACCAAGTTGGAGAGTATTTATAACACAATTAGTGCATTAAATTGATGTCAAGAGAAACCTCATGCAAAATGGCACAATTTCTTACAATAGGATGAAACTAAATATTTCAGAAAGAATAAATAGCACAAAAAGCCAATACCTGATCTTGAGGAAATTATGACATTATCACCTGCTTTAAGAAACTCCCTAGCTAGTGCGAAACCTATTCCTGAAAAATATAACAAACAAACAAATAAATAAATAAAGTTAAATGAGATAAATAGCCAATTAAAATAAACCTAAAAACAAAAATATGCACAAAAAATATAACATGATTTACGTGTCATTACCAGTTCATGTATTTTAAAAATTCATTCACTCATATGCCATCTAAATTGAACCTATCTCCAAATCTCTCCCTATCCTTCTTGACTGGTGGGAGCTGAGGCCTGGAAAATTGGCTTTTAGATTTAAAAGCATGTGGCTTAAAGGAAAGGCCATTCAGCAGTTGATTATATGATTATACGATCATATTCCAGCCACCATTTTGTAGAAAGTGTGAATTTTATTCTAGCAAGAGAGCCAAAGAACTTTGAGGAGATTCTGGCAATATAACGCCTGTGTGACTATTATAGCAAGAGACTTGGAGCGGATTCAGCAGTGAGAAAAGTGAAGGATCTTTATTTGAGCAAGAAGTGTGTTTTAGGTGAAGGCCTTAGAGGAAAGAGGGTGACAAGAAACTAAATTTTTTTCACAAGATTGCCAATGCCCATCAGAGAGTCAATACCTCAGCAAGATCAAGACGGATAGTGTGTGTAGACTGAAGCCAAAGTTAGGGAAGGGATTTCTGGTTTCTTCAAGCAGTTATATGAAGATCAGGGGCTTATAAGGTTTCATATTGAGGGGCTAATTTGACATCAATTGGTGAGGAGAACAGTGTTAGACTCATAAGGTTCTTTACGAAGGGGCAGATCAGAGCAAAGCTTCGTAATTTGAATAGGGACCCCTATTCTTGGTGGATTTCCATTGGCTTTTGGTGACAATTGGGAGAATGTTAAATACAAGGGCTAGGGTTCTTGCGAGAGATTCAGGTTACTTGATCCTTTACGAAAAGCTTAAAATAGATATCCTTGTAGTTTTGATCCCTAAAAAGGGTGGTGCAGAGGACATTAAAGAATTTAGACCTAAAGACTTAGGACTGTGCTTGGAAAAGTTGTTTCAGCATTTCAGAATGCCTTTTAGATATAAACAAATCCCCAATATTTTTTTTATAGGTAAGCAAATCCCTGATATTGTTCTTATCAGTATGAAGCTATTGATTCTAGACCCTAGTATTCCTTATCAGGATTGGTATGTATGTCAAAATTTAATAAATAAATAAATAAATATTGTTCTAATATAAATATATATATATATATATATATGTGTGTGTTCATTTTCTAACTGAGATTTGGCAGGATGGATTAGGTGGATCAAATTCTGCATTTCCATTGTCAGATTATCAAATTTTGGTGAATGGAACGCCTGTGTGATTTTCCAGAGTTGTAGGGGGTTTCAATAACTACATTCTTTATGTCTTTCTTCAATTTTTTTACTTTTTTATTTTGGCAATGGATGTCCTGAATTGCTTCTCCTTGAGGGCAAAGGAGGTGGTATCATCAAGAGCTTCTGAATGGGGACAGGGAGACCAAGCACTGGAGATATCTTCCCCGTTATTGGATTATACACACTATTATCTTGCAATATGCCTTGTGAGCAGCAGCATCTTACATGCATTCTGCTTTGAATTTCATGATACAATGAGGTTTAAAAATTGACTTGAATAATTTGAAATTCAGGATCACGCTTTTAAAAGTACTCTCTCAAGCTTGCCCTTTTGTTATATGTCATCCTTCATTCTTCCTACTTCAGCCAGCAACAAATTAGAAAAAATCCAGAAATTTCATTTGGGGTGGTGGTGGTCATCTGTTTCTCCTAGGATGTTAGGGGTTTGGGATCCAAAACCTCCATGATATTAACAAAGGTTTGCAAGGTCTTTCTGTGATGCAGGTGACTGAGGGAATGACTCTTTTCAGATTAAGCCCATCTTGGAGATGCTTACTATGAGGCATTCCCATCCTTCACCAGCATCAAATGTTTGGATTCCTAGACTCCTATCTAAGCTGTGCTTCTTTATGTGGGAGGCAATGTGAGACAACATTCTCATGTTTATTAATTGATGGGAAGAGGGTGTCCGTCACCATATTTTGCTTAATTATTTGGTAACTCAATCACTATGGCGTTGTTTCTGTCAAGCTTCAGGTTTCCTAGGTATTGGCTCAGAGGTGAAGACCTTCCCCCTTAGCAAGCTGGCCTTGTTAAAGAAAAGTATATTTTAGAAAGCTTCTATCTTCCTAACTTGGAGCATTTCAAAGAAGCATAGCTACAGGATTTTTGAAGGGGTGAGCTGCCCATGTTAAGGCCAAAAGCGCTCTTTCTCAAGACATTCTTTCTATTGTTCAGGCTTCTCAAGAGTCAGTCAAGCATTTCCTCCTCTGTCAGTGAGGTGCTTTTGTGGAAAAGACAAAAAGGATAATTTAGAGAGTGCCTCTACCTTAATTTGGTCCATTTGAAAGGAGTGAGCTAAAGGGTTTTTGAAAGGGTGAATTGTCAATATTAGGGCCAAAAGCTCTCTTTCTCAAGACATTGTTAGCAGGGTCCAAGGCTTCTATGGTGAACAGAAATTTGTCTTTTTGGATTTCTTGGGTCTGGGGTTAGCATAACTGCAAGAGCCTAGGATTAATACTTTAAAAAGATGAAATGATGATTCAGTAACATAAGAACAAAGGCATTGAGGAGAAGAGGAGAAAGAATTACCTTTTTTTGGATTGGCAAAGAGAAAATATATTAACAGCATCTAAAAAGAGGGCACACAAGGTACACACAATGCATACAATATGCGCTTAAAAGCTAAAAAGGAAGAAAGGAAACCCAAAAAACTTCCTCCCTTCACTTGGAGCTAAGCCAATCAACAAAGTTTAACATGGTTAATGATCGGTTATTGATTTGCGCTCTAACCCATTCCAAAAAAGTACTCATAAAAGCATATTTGAATATTTGGTTCAACCATTCCACATCTTCAAAGAATCTTTTATTTCTTTCCTTCCAAACAGTCCAAACACACACAAGGAAGCTATCCTCCATGCCTTTCTCCATTTCTTTCCTACGAAGGATTCATGCCAACTAAGAAGGGTTCTTCTCAATGTAGTGTGTAACACCCAAATCACTCCAAACAAGGAAAAAAATCAGCTGCCATAGAACACTTGCTTTCGGGCAGTGAAGGAAGATGTGATTAGTCAATTCTTCGTCCATTTTGCACAAGAAACACTTGTTCTGTATAACACATACCATCCTTTTGAGCTAATCAATCATCAAAATTTACCCCAAGTAGCTTCCCAAGCAAAAAACCCAACTTCATAGGCACCAAAGAATTCTGTACTACACTAGCAGAAAAGACTCCCCACCAGTCTGAACTAGGGAGGAATAAAACAACTTAAAAGAGAAATGCCTCCTTTAGAGACCTTTCAACTCATTTATCCACTACTTCTCTTATGATTTGTATTAGCTGTAATCTCTAAAGGAAGGTAGCCCCACCTTCAAGCTCTCAATCATGGAAATGTCTAGAGAAGTAAGGGCTCCACCTACCTCCCTCTCCTACCTGCTCCCACATCTCTACTACCTAGGGGCTAGGAGTCCCTTCTCTCATTGCCAACTCTAAAGCAAAATCTACTTTTAAAATCCTTTCAACCACTTCTAATAACTTTCCATAAGCCCATGCCATTACCATTCCTTACACCCCTAGAGCACTATCATCCCTTCTTCCCCGAACTTTCGTACTATCACTTGCTTCCTCTCTGTTGCAAATCTCTAATCACACTTGCCAATGAAGGCCTTCATTGAGGGACAAATTTCTGATGCCAAGGCCCCCATTCTTTTTACCCAAGCAAATGATAGCCCAACTTACCAAATGAGGTTTTTCTCTAAGCTCCTCCCACCCCAAAGAAAATCCATTTGAATTTTCTCCAACCATAAGCCCACCCTTCTAGGAATTACAAACAGAGACATGAAATGGATGGGTAAGGTAGATAATGTACTTTTGGTGAAAGTAAGTCTCCCTCCTTTTGAGAAGTCCTAGCTCTTCCACACTTCTAACTTATCTAGAATCCCTCCTCTATTGCATCCCAAGCCCTCGAGGATTTGTGGAGAGCTCCCAAAGGAAGTCGCGAATATGTAGAGGGTAGGCTCCCCACCTTGCACCCCAACACCATAGCAAGCTCCACCACATTAACAACTTCCCCAATTGAAAGTGATTCACTTTTCTCTAAGTTAATTTTCAATCCCAAAATAATCTCAAACCACACAAGAGTCCAACTCAGATATTCTAGTTGCTCAAGGTTGGCGTCATAGAAGATTAAATTATCAATGGCAACTAGAAGATGGGTAAGCTCCAACCCCTCTCCTCCTCTTCCGCCCATCTTGAAACCCAAAACGAAGCCTCCTTTCTTAGCCCTATTCAACATCTAACTAAGATAAATAAGTAAGGAGAAAGGTGATTTCTTGCCTCAGCCCTCTGGAACTTCAAAAGAAACTAGCGAGAATCTCGTTAACCAGAATAGAAAATTTTGTTAATGGAATGCACCATCTGATCCATTTGACCCACTTTTGACCAAAACCCATCTTTTCCATGATCACTACGGAGAATTAGGAAAAGGGGCAATAGAATAATTCGGAAAATTGGAATTACATACTAATATAATTGGGAAAATCAGGATAACGTGAAACAAAATAAAAATATTTGGCAAAATATTAGTAACTTTCTAATTTTTTTAAAACAAAAAGATTAAATTATATTTTATTGAACATAAGGAGATTGATCGTGAAAAATTACATTTATAACCTTTTATTAAATAATAAGAAAACTTTTTATTTTATAAAATGAAAATGCCACATCCCACATAAGCAAAATTTTAAATTTTATATTTTTTGATAAATAAAGCCTTAAATTAAAGAAAAAGAGTCGCCATAAAAGCAGCCCAAAGTATACAAGAAAACAAACCTCCCTTCACCACCAAGGTTCAGCCAAAAGAGTATAGAAAGAACCTCAACAAGTACCTAACCATTCAAAAAAACCTACTAAAGTTAGCAAGTAATCATCCACAAACAACTTAAACTCAAACCACAAAAAGCAAACAAACTCCCTTTTCAGCTTCTAGGTAGAAAAATCCTCATTATTGAAAGCAATGTTGTTCTTGGCTTTCCACACCAACCAAAACAAACACAAAGGGCCTATTTGCCAAACCTTCATTCATTTTTTGCCCACAAAAGAATCATGTCAACCCAACAAAGTATCTTTAACTTACAAAGAAAGTACCCAAGACACCTCAAAAAGGACAAAAATCAGCTCCCATAAAACTCTTGTCATTTCACAATAAAGCAGCAAATGATCGATAGATTCTTCATGTCCAAGGCACAAAAAACACTGAACTACAAAAGACCAACCTCACCTCTGAACGTGATCCAAGGTTAGAACTTTACCCCACACTAACTCCCATGCAAAAAAGTTAACTTCTGGTTGGACCCATGAAATCCAAATTCCACTCATTGGAAAAGACCCACCCAAGTCTAGTTCCAAAACATTATAAAGGGACTTAACTATAAACTTGTCACTCTTTGTCACTGACCAAATCAAAGAATCTTCCACATCCTTACAAACCCGCTGCCACTGCAAACAAGCCAGAAATCTCTCCACATAATCCACCTTCCAATCATTAAACGATCTAGAGAAACAAGGATTCTAGCCCTCATCCTCCCTTTCAGCAGAAGAATTCCAAACATCCTTCACTCACGCATCCTTAGAAACAAACAAAGCAAATAATGAAGGAAACAACACACACAAAAGGTTATTCCCGCACCACCTATCCTTCCAAAAAAGTACCCTCCGCCTATTACCCACCACAAAAAAACACCTAGATCTTACAATATCCCAATCTTTCCCTATTGCTTTCCAAAACCCAACCCCATAGCCTTCTTTTTACCTCCTAAGTTGCCCACTCCCCTCTTGTTTCCCCATACTTACCATGGATAACCTGATTCCAAAAGGCCCCTCGCTCAATCGCAAAACATCAACTCCACTTACAAAGAAGAGTCTTATTAAGAACCAAAAGCCTTTTAACCCCCAAGCCCCTTTTTCTCTTGTCTCAACAAACAACCACCCACTTAACAAGATGAGGTTTATGCTCCAAAGCCGCACCCCTCAAAGAAAGTTCCTTTGAATCTGTTCTAACCTCAATCGAATAGCTCGTGGCATATGAAACAAAGACATAAAATAAATAGGCAAACTAGACAAAGTACTTCAAATCAAAGTTACCCTCCCTCCTTTGGAAATATATTGTTACTTCCACATAGACAATAATTAATCAAAATATTCATATTATCTATAAACTTTCTTATGAGACCTCAAATCATAACCAAAAAGTGTTCCTTCTGCAGATATCATTCTTTTCCTTGCTCCGCAACCTCATAATTCAGCCTCCTCAAATATGTTCAACTCTCTATTGGTATATATACCATCATAGAAAGATAAGTAACAAAAAAGGACTTTAAAAGTGCTAGTTCAACAATCATTTCAAGTAATTCCTAGATTTTTAAAAGTGATTTCTAAAACTTTTCCAAATACCTATTTTCTGTGAGCAAAATACTTCTGAGCATTAAGAAACACTTCTAACCCTTCAAGAATCACTCTCAAATAAACTCTAAACTTCAACATGGCTTCCTGATAGAAACTAAATGATTTGCTTATCAGATCACTTTCCTTTTTCCTCAGTTAGGTTGCCAAAAACCTCCATTAGATTCGATTACATACGATGTTGCATTTTTTTTTCTCCTTTGTTTTTATTTCTCATAAGGGTACACTTCCTACTGAGAAATTGTGTTAACATATTATCAATTCCCCAAACGATACTTCAATTAAAAAATTACACCCCGTAAAATAGCCTCTCCTAGAATTTGCATTCTACAACTCAAACCATCAACTTAGATTTATGATTTAGACCTACATGGGGATAGCCTTTTTCTTCTTGGCTTGATCTAGAAGCTGAAACCAAACCAATAATTTCTAAGACATTCTTGGAATTATAAAAGTTTAATCAAGCGTAAGCTACCTTCTTTGGCTAACCATCTGCTTCTACAAAAATCAACACTGAGTTCTTTTGATAAAATTACCAAGCTTTTGTTGAGCTGAACCCAAACACATCCAGAAGCTCTTTTGATAAATACCCACATACATCCAGAAGAGAAGTTTCGACTTCTCAGAAATAGGGGCCTGACAGCCCATCTCTAATATTTACTTTATTTTATTTTATTTTATTTTTTCTATATATACCAGAGGGTGTCTAGCCAGACTCCCTTGGGTGAAGACCCACTTATAAAAGAAGAACATTTAATTACAAAGCTATTTGTTAACGTAACAGAGGAAGAGTAATTTAAACAAAAACCCCTTCTTCAACCCCTAAACAATTTGAGAGGACTACAACACTGCCAAAAATATGAAAACATTCAAAGTACAAGGATAAGTTACAGAAAACGCGATTCAGCTCTAAGTAGATAAAGGCATCTTAACACTTGTCAGGAGTGAAAGAGGGCATAATAATATTAATACCAAATGGAAACCGGATGAATAACACGAACCTTTTGTGGAACCAGTGATTAAAACGTTGTAAGGAGGAAGCATTGGCGCAGAGTCGTTGGAAGCTTGTGCGCTTGGTGTTATGTTCTTGGGAATGGCAGCGGGTTTGAGGCGTTTTTGAGGGGAAGCAAAGGTGGGGAAGGCGAGAGAGTGAAATGGAAGAGAGAAGAAAGGTTGAGAGAGAGGATTATGGTTTTGCGGGCAGAAAAGACGGGAGGGGGAGGGGGAGGGGGAAAGGAAGGACACGGAAGCAGTAATCGCCATAGTCTAAAGCATAAACCAGTGCCACTGGATAAGCCCACAGCCTTCTCCTGCTCTGTTTTTCTCTTGCTGTGTTCTGTGTCCTGCTTTTAGTTATCTATCTTTGGGCATCTTCGATCGAATAGGATATTGCTACAAACACTGCAAATAAAAAATAAAAATAAAAAAGGGTTATTTGGTTAAGACTTAAGAGGTCACAATAATACCCATAATTGAACAAATAACCCATACTTTCATTTTTTTTGTTCTTTGTATATATATATATATATATATATATATATATATATATATATATATATATATATATATATAATTTTCTTTTCTTTGTTCCCTTGCAAAGTTTGCTCTCACTATTCTCTCCTCAACTCTCCATTAATGGCAATAGAAAAAAATTAAAAGATGTAACCAACCAACATTAATTTTCCTTTATATGTTGTTTTCTTTTTCATTTTTCCCCACGACGAAGAAATGTAAAACCTCAATTCACTATGGCAAATAAAAAAAAAAGGATCTTTCACTATTAGCTTTAGGGGAATTGGGACGGGTTGCCTTCATCCCAACCCTATTCTATTTATTCAAAATAATCCTCATCTTCGTTCCATTAAAAAAAATTAAATGAGGCAAGGTAAGGCGAGGCGAGGCGAGGCGAGTATGAGAATTCTCATACTCTCCTCGCCCCATTTAATTTTTTTTTTTCTTTTTTAAAAAATTTTAAAATTTTTAATTACATTAAAATAAATATATTTTATAAGTAATTAAATTATTATATTTTTATAACTTATTTTATTAAAAAAGTATTTATTATTATTATTATTATTATATCTATATATTAAAAATAGAAAAATAAAATTTAAATTAATTATTTTTAAAAATTAATTTTATATATAATCGAAGCAAGGCATGGTGAGACAAGGCAATACCTGAACCCACCTCAAACCCGTCCCAAGTTTTTAAAATAATTCAAACTCATTTATTTAAATTTCAAACTCATCCCATTGGAGGTGAGGCGAGGGTAGGCGAGTACTCAGAAAAACTAGTCTCACCGTCATCCCTAATTAATTATGAAAAAAGACTTTAATAAATAACTAACTTAAAAGGAGTTGAAAAACTTTATATATATAGGAATATCAAATGACGGTAAGTAATGGATTTTATGTACAAAAATTGTAGTGGTTTCAATATTGTTGATAAGTTCTCAATCATGTAGTTAACTAAGATTAAATTTCATTTAGAAAGAACTTAATTAAGATTGAGCTCTCAATCAGAATATCCACTAAGACTTGATTGTGTTTAAGTTTCATTTACAAATAACTGAATTTAGGTTAAGTTCTCATCTTAAAAAAAAAAAAAAAAAAAAAAAAAAAAAGACTTGAATTTAACTATGATTAAGTTTTATTTATACTAAACTTAACTAAGGTTAAGTTCTTAATTAAAATATTTACTTTAACATAACTAAGATTAAGTTTTCAGTCAAAATATTTACTTTAACTAAAAATATGACTAGTTAAGTTTTATTTGTATAAATAATAATTCAACTCACATAAAGTGCATTTCAAACATAACTAATTGTAATAAAACTCGTGAACAAATATAAATCCATTGATTTTATCATTCCAAGTAATAAGTTTGACATGGTATTTGACTATTAATGTTCCATAAGATTAAGTTTATTATACAACTTGTGGACCCGCGTTTTTCACGTGCATTCCCACTCGACAACGTGACTCACTTTTAATTTATTTATTTAGTAAAATTTTGATTTTATTATTATTTTTTAAAAAAAAAAAAAAAGACTCAGAGTTACCACTTATTTTTGTTTTATTTTTTAAGAGAAAAATAAAATAAAAACTAAAAACCCTAAATGTGACTCCTGAAGGAAAAACAGGTTTATGAAAAATCGAGTTTGGGTTCGAGGGTCAGGTTGCCTATTAGGAAGGTATGGTGGTGAGCCGTAACACCTCTCTAAACCCATATCATGCGACCTCTACTAAACGAATTAAGGGAATTGTGGCAATTAATTAATTAATTATGGATACCAAAAAAAAAAAATCAATGTACAAGTCATGATGAAAATCAATATACACAAAAATAATGATGAAATATAATTACCAAAATACACAAAATAAATAATAAGAGAATTATGCAAAATAATTTATTGAACTAAATAAAAAAATGTTAAAAAAATTAGTTTTCAAGAAACTTCAAAGAATTTTATTAAAAATGATTTTCAATTAATGGTTTCAATTTATTTTCAATTAATGATTTGATTCAATTTCATTTGTATTTAATTTTTTAAAAAAAAGTTATTTCCACTTATGGCATCAAAAGAATTTATTAAAAAAATTTAATTTGGCAACAAAAATAATTTTTACTTCCTTTTACAAAAAATTTACAATTTTATTTACAAAATTATTTCAATTTGTTTTCATTTAAGAAAAGTGACTTATACAAATTATTAAAAAAAAAATAACTTTATTTGCAATAGAATTTTTAATTAAAAAGAAAAAAAAATTAAATCCTCCATTTCTAAAAAGAACTTTTAATCCCATTTTAATTAAGGAAAAAGAATTCATTTAAAAAAACATTTTTTTGGACAATTTTATTAAAAATTAATTTTTGGGACAACTTTATTTACAAAACAATTTTTAGACAATTTTTATTAGACAAAGAAATTTTTGGACAATTATTACTAAAAATAATTTTTCAAATTCTATTAAAAACAATTTTTTTGGATTTTTCTGAATTTTTATTAAAAAAAAAATTTCTTTTATTAAGAAGAATATTTTAAAATTATTATTTTATTAAAACATATTTACTAAATTATTCCTCTTATTTAAAAAAAAAAATTTATTTGTTCGATATTCAATTCTCTACACACTCAATAAATATATATAGACGAATATTTACAAAAACTAATAAAAACAAAACCAAATAAAAGTGGGAAATAAAACGTGTATCCTAGTAAGCTTACTACAAGTTCAATGTCTTCCTACGACTTTTCAAGTCTTACTTTTTTCCACGAAATTTCATACTCCACGTGTCATAAATTCGTACTCAACCAACAAAATTGCAGAATAAGTCCATGCAAAAATAAAAATAACATAAGTGTAAATATCTAGAAATGTACAAAGTTCAAAACAAATATCTAAGCCCAAATCCAAACTTCAAGTTAGTCCAATAAATTTCATCAATCAAAATGGGCCCAAATTAATAAATATAATCCAACAAAAATATTTCGCATGTCATAGACCCTAACCTAAAGTTTCCAAATTAATAGCCAAAATATAAGCTTAATTAATCAAACCCAAAAGATGACAAATTAAAATAAATCCCATTAGGTTTAAATTTAATATCTCATAATCCAAGCTCAATTTAATATGCAAACCTAAATCCACAACCAAAATCAATCCAATTTAATATGCAAACCCACATCCAAAATATGCCATAATATTATATCATATCCAAATTAAATAATTTAAATGAACACGATCATATAAATTATCAACTAATCTAAACTAAAGTAGTCAATTCTAAATTAATTCACCAATAATAAATTAGCTCAAATTTCATATTAATTCAATAATTCAAATCCCACAAACAACTCTTATTAAAATCAAATCAAGAAAAAAAAGAAAATAATAATAATAAAATGTGCGTGATAGGAAAATGAGGAAATGAGAGAAGAGTGATAAAGGTCAATGACCAGCAATGGCTCGCCGGCGGCAATTGGTTGGTGATCTACCAGCCATAGTAAGGGTTGATGGGTTTTTAGGAAACAAAAATAAAATAAAAGGAAGATAAATAAAAATAAATAAAAGAAAATGGGGATGGAGGGGTGCCGGAAAAGACGTCGGCATCATGCCGCTAGCAGTGGTGATGGAGATTGCTAAAGATGGGAAATGGTGTGGATAAGAAAGTGAAGAAAAAAAAAATAATAATAAAATGAAGAAAGACTAAGTGGAGTTGTGGAGTGTGTGGGAGGAAGAACAAGCTGAGATGAAGCAAAAAAATGGAGAAAAATAAATGGGCTGCGTGTGGGAGGTGCTGTGGCCGTGCTGCTAGAAGAAAAGTGTGGTGGAGTGTATGAGAGGAGGAAAAAGAAGAAGAATGGAAAGGGAAAGGGAAAAAAAAAGGGTGGGAAATGCGACGTGTGTGGGTTGTTCTTAGTGGCAGTAGAGTGATGGCAGCAAGAAGATGAAGAGAAAAAGCCAAAAAAATGGAGAAAAAAGGGTGCCGGCGTGTGTGTGGAGTGGTGTTTGGGTAGAGAGAAAAAAATGAAGAAGAATGGAGAAGAAGAAGACCAAAGGGAAAAATAATAATAAAATCAATAGGCGAATAGGGGTATGGCCGTGGGATGAGGGGTAAGGGAGGAGAGAGGGAGAGTAGGTGGGGTAATTGGAGGAAGATAGGAAAAGAGATGAGAGAGGAGAGAGAAAAGAAAAAAATAATAATAATAATAAATAACAATAATAATAATAAATAATAATAATAATAAAAATAAAATAAAATAATACACAAAATAATAAAAACTAAGAATTAAATGGTGAGTGGGTCAAAAATAATACATGTAATTGGGATTTAAAATCTAAGGACAAAATTGGGCTCAAAATCAATGTAAAAATAAAATTGAGACAAATTTTGGGGTCTACAAATATGCCCATTTTCGGTAGAGTCCATGAGTAAAGTGAGTGTATACACAAACGAAATGAAGTGGGCTCTACCGAAGAAAAAGAAAGACCACTAAATTTATCCTAGTATGACACGAGCTCTATTAAACCAAAACAAGAACAAAAAGACTCTAAAACCCTACAAAAATGAAATGATAAGAACGGAAGCTCCTAAGGTGCCCCTGTAGTTACACTATGAATCCAGACTCCCTCAGAAAAGTCTTCAAAAGTGACTCAAAAATCGATGTCGAAGTTGAGTGGCAATCGAAGCACCAAGAAGCACAGGAATGAATGTATACAAATGGAAAAACCATATGTGCACCATGTGAGGACACAATGCATAGAGTACTCAACAATATGACTGAAACACGTGTTACGAGCTGAAAAGACTATGTCTTGTGCCATGAAAGAGGGGAAACTCTATGATAGCATGATAAGCACAATGTAACGAAGTGAGGAAAAGAGCGACGAGTGCAAAGCTGTGAGAATAAGGTGCACATTGTTAATGAATATGAAATGAACAACATCGAGCTATGATGCAATGACTAGCTCAAGGTTGTAGCGTAATGAACAAGTCAAGGACGTGGGCACTGAATGCCTAAAGGTCAGCCAAAAGAGATAATATCATACGCAAACTCTAGGTCAAATAACTCAAGGATGTCTAAAGATGATGAACAACTCAGGGTTGTAATGAAATGAACAGCTCAGGGATGTGGATGCAATGAATAGCTTGGGGCTGTGGATGCAATGAACAACTCAAGGCTGTGAATGTCATGAACAACTTAAGAAGAGGGGCATTATACGCCCAAAAATGGAGATTGTGGTCTACAACTCAAAGTTGAACCACTAAAGGATGACCAAGATAAGAGTGATCAACTCACTAAAAAAGATGATCTAAATGCCTCAAGAGAAAAGGATGCCCCAGATGGAACTCAAAGGAAACGAGTAGCGCTAATGAAACTACAAAAAATGAAAAAAAAAAAATGTCACAACTGAAACTGAAAAGATAACAAACTTAGAACTAAAGTGCAATGAACAGCTCTGGGCTGTGGATGCAATGTACAACATCGGGCTATAATGAAATGAGCAACTTTAAGATGTGGGCATTGTACGCCCAAAGAGGGAGATCGCGATCTGTGACTTTAAGTCAAACCACTGAAGGGTAACTAAGATCAGGATTATCAACTCACTAAAAATGAGAATCTCTAGAAATGGGGTATGCCTTAGATGACATTCAACAATAAAAGAATGACACAAATAAAACTAAGATGAGAAAATGTCATAAATAAAACTAAAATGATAACAAACTCATAACTAATGTGCAATGAACAGCTTTGGGCAATGGATGCAATGAATAGCACCGGGCTGTAATGAAATGAACAACTTTAAGATGTGGGCACTGTATGCCTAAAAAGAGAGGTCGCGGTCTGCAACTCTAAGTCAAATCACCAATGGGTGACCAAGATGAGGAAAAGATCAACTCACTAATAAGAAGGATTGAAATGACTTAAGGATGTGGGTATGCCCCAAATGAAACTCAACAATAAAAGGATAACACAAATGAAACTAAAACGAGAGGATACCACAAATGAACTGAAATGATAGCGAACTTAGAACTAAGATAAAATGAACATCTTTAGGCTGTGAATGCAATGAACAAACTCCAAAATGTGGGCACTATATGCCTAAAGATGAAGATCGCGATCTATGACTCTAAGTCAAATCACCAATGGGTGACCAAGATGAGGAAAAGATCAACCCACTAACAAGAATGATCGAAATGACTAAATGATGGGGGTATGCCCCAAATGAAACTCAACGATAAAAAGGATGACACAAATGAAACTAAAATGAGATGATGCCACAAATGAAATTGAAGCGATAATGAACTCAGAACTAAGATAAAATGAACAGCTTTGGGCTGTGGATGCAATGAACAACACCGGGCTATAATGAAATGAACAACTCTAAGAAGAAGGGCATTGTATGCCTAAAAAGAGAGATCGCGGTTGGCAACTCCAAGTCAAGCCACTAAAGGATAACCAAAATGAGGGTGATCAACTCACTAAAAAGGAGGATCTAAATGCCTCAATGGAGGGGGATGCCCCAAATGAAACTCAAAGGAAATGAGTAGCGCTAATGAAATTAAAAAAAATGAAAAGATGCCACAACTAAAATTGAAAAGATAATAAACTCTAAACTAAAGTGTAATGAACAGCTCTGAGTTGTGGATGCAATGAACAACACCGGGTTGTAATGAAATGAACAACTTAAGATGTGGGCACTGTACGCTCAAAGAGGGAAATCGCAGTCTGCGGCTCCAAGTCAAATCACCAGTGGGTAACCAAGATGAGGAAAAAATCAACTCACTAATAAGAATGATCGAAATGACTAAAGGATGGGGGTATGCCCCAAATGAAACTCAACGATAAGAGGATGACACAAATGAAAATAAAACGAGAGGATGCCATAAATGAAATTGAAGCGATAACGAACTCAGAACAAGATAAAATGAACAACTCTGGGGTGTGGATGCAATGAACAACACCAGGCTGTAATGAAATGAACAACTCTAAGAAGAGAAGCACTACATGCCCAAAAAGGGAGATTGCGGTTTGCGACTCCAAGTCAAATCACTAAAGAATGACCAAGATAAAGGTAATCAACTCACTAAAAATGAGAATCTAAATGCCTCAAAGGAAGAGGATGCCCTAGATGAAACTCAAAGGAAATGAGTAGCGCTAATGAAACTAAAAAAAATGAAAAGATAGTACTACTGAAACTGAAAAGATAACAAACTCAAAACTAAGGTGTAATGAACAACTCTAGGTTGTGGATGCAATGAACAACATCGGGCTGTAATGAAATGAACAACTCTAAGATGTGGGCACTGTATGCTCAAAGAAGGAGATCGTAGTCTGCAGCTCTAAATCAAATCACTTATGGGTGACCAAGATGAGGAAAAAATCAAGTCACTAATAAGAAGGATCGAAATGACTAAAGGATGGGGGTATGCCCCAAATGAAACTCACCGATAAAAGGATGACACAAATGAAAATAAAACGAGAGGATGCCACAAATGAAGCTGAAGTGATAACAAACTCATAACTAAGATAAAATGAACAGCTCTGGGTTGTGAATACAATGAATAACACCGACTTGTAATGAAATGAACAAACTCCAAAATGTGGGCACTGTACACCTAAAGAAGGAGATCGCATTCTACGACTCTAAGTCAAACAACTAAAGGGTGACTAAGATTAAAATAGTGAACTTACTAAAAATAAGGATTTAAACATCTCAAGAAATGAGGTATGCCCCAAATAAAACTCAAAGGAAAGAGATACCACAAATGAAACCAAAATGAGAAGATGCCATAAATGAAACTGAGGCAATAACGAACTCAAAACTAAGATAAAATGAACAGCTCTGGGTTGTGGATGCAATGAACAACACTGACCTGTAATGAAATAAAAAAACTCCAAAATGTGGGCACTGTACGCCCAAAAGAGGAGATCGCGATCTGCGATTCCAAGTCAAACCACTAAAGGGTGATTAAGATCAGGATGATCAACTCACTAAAAAAAAGGATCTAAATGTCTCAAGGGAGGGGGATGCCCCAAATGAAACTCAAAGGAAAGAGATGTCATAAATGAAACCAAAATGAGAGGATGCCATAAATGAAATTAATGGTAGGGGGATGCCCTAAACAAACTGAAAGAAGAGGGATGTTTTAAACAAATTGAAGAAAGAGGGGTGCCCTAAACAAACTAATGGAAAAATGTTGCCCTAAACAAATTGAAGGAAATGGGATGCCCGAAATAAAATGATGAAAGAGGGATGTCCTAAACAAGCTAAAGGAATGAGGATGCCCTAAACAAACTGACAGTAGGAGGATGCCCCTAAATAAGTTGAAGGAAATGGGGACGCCCGAAACAACCTAGAAGAAAGGGAGATGTCTTAAACAAACTAATAGTAGGAAATGCCCTAAACAAATTGACAATAAGAGGATGTCCTAAACAAATTGATAAAAGAGGAATGTCCCAAACAAACTGATAGTAGGGGGATGCCCTAAAAAAATTGATAATAAGGGGATGCCTCAGACAAATTGATGAAATTGTGAAGCCCTAAAAAACTGACAGCAGGAGGATGCCCTAAATAAACTGACAGTAAGGGGATGCCCTAAACAAGCTGAAAGAAATGGGAAATGACTTAAACAAACTAAAAGAAAGGGGGATGCCCCAAACAAACTGATAAAAGGGAGAAGTATGCGATCTACAAATGAAAACACCTAAAGCGAAAACAGAAAACACCTAAAGCGAAAATAGAAAACAAAGAATGTGGTCTACAACCAGAAACACCCAAAAGAACCCTAAAGAAGTGACTAGGATAATGAACTCAATGAAAAGGGGATATGCCCCAGTAAAAGACTCGAAAATATTAGCAAATGGGTCGAATGACCATGAAATCAAACAAGAGATATGATGAACCTAGAGAGGGCATATGCCCTAGTAAAAAAAAGCTAAAGACAGGGTATGCCCCAATATGATGACTCACAAGGATCAAAAAATAGATCGAGTAAAGAGAAAATATGCTAAAGATCTGATGAACTCAAAGATGGGGGTATGCCCCAGTGTAAGATAGTGACCAACATAAGACATAGAATTTCACCATATAAAACACTCTAGGATATGCATAATGACAATGCAATAAAAACATATAGCCTCAATCAACAAATGTTCAAGCAAGACCATGCATCACAGAAACTAAAACAATAGGCCAAACAAATGCTAACCAAGACTCCAAGTCTAAAATGCACGCACATCAAGACATGACATGTCAACTATCAACGTGAAAACATCATCACAAATATATCAACAATCTAATAGACCATGCCATCATGGAAGATGTTGAACCTAATGCCCAAAGGCATGTGAAAACTCGACCAGAAAACTCAAAATTGGTCAACATCCTCCCCTGATCAAGAGAAGGGAATAAAGTCATGTAAGATGGTGAAATATGTGGGCTCAAAAGATGTGAGGCTCTGATAAGATGGATGCAGGTATAATGGTGCCAAATGTAGGATGTATGGGTGAGTAACAAAGGTAAGTGGATATCCAAATCAAACTAGGTATGCTGAGAAGACTAAACCCAGGGTGTCAACAACTCTATAATCCATCAAAAATAGCAATCATAAATAGAAGGTCCAGTCTCAATGTCAAAATTAGCAAGGTAGTTATGCCCCAGTATGAATACATCATCTCAAAATGGGTAAGCCCTAAGTGCAAGATAATATTTGGGAAGTATGTGTCTAGCATAAACTATCATCTCACAAAATCCATCACCGATGAGTGGGCTATGCCCCAATGTAAACATTTTCAAATCAAACATCATAGGAGAAGTACAACCAATCATACTTAATCTGATCAAAATGAATCCATGCTCCTCAAAGTCATCGTGGTAACGTGAAGAGAGTATCTGACCTCCTCTAAAGAAAGAGCATGTCCCAATGTGAAAAAGATCAAGCAAAGTGGCATGCCTTAACAAAAATGCACTCTGACATGATCATGTCGAGATGTAAGCTGGTATCTCTAAGATCAATCGCCAATAAAAGGGTTATGCCCCAGTATAAGGCAATCTCTGAAATGACTAAACTCCTTTGCATGCTCTCACAAGTGTCTATGTCCTGATCCAATCATCTCAAAAATCTGTCAACAATGACGAGAAGGTTATGCTCTTGTAATCACATCAAGGAAATCACCCAATCATATCTCGTACTCCAATGTGAAAGGAATCTAATCACCTATAAGGAACAACTATGCCTCAAAAACCATCATCGACTAAAAGGGGTATGCCCCTATGTAAAGTACACCAGATGAAATATACCAATCATGTCTCATACTCCAATGTGAAAAAGGACGTTTGATCTCCTCTAAGGGATGGCCATGACTCAAAAATCCATCATCGATTGAGAGGAGTATGCCTCAACATAATGGTCTAAAAAATTAACCATCGACCAAGAGAGGTGTGCCCCAATGCGATGTATCAAGCAAAATGGCTGCATATCCGATAAAAAACTCTTTAAGGTGCTTATGCCCTAGTGTAGGGTCATACCATAACTCCTAGTCCATCACAATTAGAATGCTCTCGAACCAATCTCAAGTATCGCTCTCATAAGAGCTATCAAACACAATGTGTGATATCATAGCTTCAGGGTGGTCTTAAGACCTGGGACGTAATGTAGGCTAGGGTAATAAGGTAGAGAAATGAAGGAAAACTAGGCTCAATAATCCCAATGTGAAATCTCATACCCTTTGATTCGTCCCCAATTGGTGTTCTGATTGATTCAGATCAATCAACTGATGAGCTTTGATTTCAATCCTCAGACGGGAGTTATCAACAAAATTTATAAACCTAATTCACCATATATTAGGGTAGCATAGCTAGCATAGCATAGTGGCTCTAGGATCGTCCACAGAGATGGGTTTTCACTTCACAATTGATATTATTTCAAAAGCTGAATTGGTGGTTTTCTTTTCCAAGGTTAGCTTTAAAAGAAAACATAAACTTGTATTGAAATGGTTGATTTTAAGCTAACCAAACATAAAGTAACTAAAATTAACTAGAAAGAAAGATGTTTCTTGGGATTTCAGGTCACTAGGATCAGGTGCCAATACAAAAGAGGAGATTCCGGTCACTTGTTTCTTTTCCTCGCATTGGGGATTTAACATATAGTTATTTCCCGAACCGGTGTGGTACAGATGCTTACCATTAATGGTTTCAACACTAAATCCCTCTCACTGATACACCTTGCAATGGCTCGTTCCTCTTACCTAGAATTTGCCATTCAAGGGGATCTTTAATCTTGGATTATCCTTCAAAAGCTCGCAAGAGATAACTAATGGATGTCTCCTTGGAGTCCAAAAGCTTACCAAGTGTTGGCTGGTCTAGAAAATCCT
Organism: Vitis rotundifolia; assembly: GCA_030254885.1. Classification (NCBI taxonomy): domain Eukaryota; kingdom Viridiplantae; phylum Streptophyta; class Magnoliopsida; order Vitales; family Vitaceae; genus Vitis; species Vitis rotundifolia. The sequence continues at coordinate 14,593,409 of CM058151.1, forward strand.
ACCTTTGAATCACCTCCCAAAGGCTCGCAAGAGGTAAACTAGTGAAACTCAATGGACGGAGTCCACTTGCCTTACCAAGTGTTGGCCCAGGTGATTCAAAGGCGTTTTAAGTTAACTAAAAAGATAAAAACCATAAACGGGTCACACTTTCTCTTCATTAAAAATGGAAACAACAAAAGCTCACCCTCATGCATGCCGGCACCTTACCTGGCTTCCTTCACCCAAGAGACAAAAAGTCTAACCTCTCATCCTCTGAGGAAAAATCCTCAAAGGATGTTTGGCTAAAAAGAAAATGAAAGAGAAAACAAAAACGAGAAGGAAAAAAGAGAGCAAGGCTCTATATATATCACTTTCAAAAACTATACAAGGTGGTCTCTGAGAACAAGCTCCCGAGATATGTTACATTGAAAATTACAAACATATATATAAGGGGTTATTCACCCTTTGCTTCTTACTTCCTAACTAAGGAATCATGTGATAGGAGGGTTACAAGGAGAATTTGGGAATTTAGACATCAAATATCTAAAGCAAAAAGATCTCAGGATGTCGGTTGCAGCTATCGGGTGGCTTCAGGAGGCATTTCGCAGCTGGCACTGTAGCGCTGCGAAATTTCGCAACCAAAGGACCAAATTTCGCAGCCCTGCAAAATTCTCCTTCAGCTTGGAGCGATCGGATTCCAATGGCTGTAACTTCTTCATTTGAACTCGGAATCGTACACCGTTTGAAGCATTGGATTCTTGACTTCCTGAGCTTTGAAATGGTATATAGCATGCATGAATTGGACTTCGAGAAGTGCTCCAAAAGTGGCCAAGAAGACTGCAACTGCTGTCCCCTGTTTTGCTTCATGGCAGATTCCTCTTTGCTTTCCTCCTTGCATTCCGGATTTGCTTATGGCAAAGGACTTTAAAGCTTCGGTTCTTCATGTTTCTGAGCTTTCCAAAAGCTTTGCCATGGATTCCAAAGAACTCTCCTCAATCTTGGATTGCTTTGGTGATCAAAAAGCTAACAAAAACACCAAAACTTACACATTTTGATTAGAATTGATTGCAAGGGTCCTTAATATGTTAATTGGGTTAAAAGGCAATAACTACTACTCAAAAGTGTTTAAAAGAGTTAATTACAAGCTTACAAAATAGCATTTTTGAGTAGTAATCACCCTTGTGTATAAAATGCAATATGTGCAGAAAGTCTCATAAACCATGGATTTGAGGATGTCCAATATGAATATATCAGTGAGGGAGAAAGAATCCAAGATGAATATATCAATGATGAAAGAGAAGAAATGAATAGTATCAAACTGCTAATAGGATGTACAAGAATGATATGTAGAAAATATCGAACATAGAATGTAAATCGACATGAACAAAGAACAACGTAGGCAAAGCAAATGAAATACCATGAGATGAACAAATAGATCGAAGGAAAATGAATAAGCACTAATCCACTCAAATCAAGTCATAGAGAATAGTCAAATCACTAATGTATGTAATGATGGAGAGGATAATGATCCGGAGTCCTTAGGAAAAGGTCATTCGTCTCTTACACAGAAGATACATAACAAGATAGACACAATAAGATGAGAGCCTCCTAAAAGTTCACATACGAACTTTCATAAGCAACTAACTCAATAAAGCAACCTCGATGAAGGATGACGCTGTATACATACATACATGCGCTTATTCTTTTTTTTTTTTTTTTACTTGCACATACTCTAAATATCAACAAACGAGCACTACTAAGAATACATAATGAAATGGATATACTCTCAAACAATGATGTAGGCGAACTCTTTCCAATAAGATGACCTTTTCAACGAAGGATCTTCGAACCAATGTACATGAGATAGGAGTGAAGAGGGATATGACCGTCCTCCATGCATTGAAATGTGAAAGATCATCACTCATGGCATAAAAAGAAACGTGATGACAAAGACAAAGAATATAATAAAGGATATGAACAAAGAGGTATGATGAAAAATGAGGGAAGGACAACAAAAAAATAATAATGAAGAAGATTGAGTCAATAAGTCTATGGCTCATGAGACTCTCGAATAAAACATACATACACTGGAGGGCCCCTATCTCAGTGTAAAAGGTGAGCAAGGCTATAAGAAATAAAATGTTGTGATGCTCATGCGAAGATCAAAGGGCTAGCAATGGTCTAGATGTCAACAAAGGTAATAGGGTATCAGCTAATCGGAATGAAGGCTACCCATCCTGCAATTGCGGTTTCAAACATCGTGCTTTCAAACCCTCAAATGATCGATACTAAAGATCAATGTCCATCTGATATAACCACATCAACCCTCTCGAATCATGCGTCAAACCATACTCCAAATGCTCCATAATAATCTCAAAGATAATCCTCTCAAAGCAAAGTAAATGACGATCTTATCAAGTATAATTGCTCATCACAAGCCAAATCTCATCATACAAGATCAATCTTTATACTCATGGCAAAATAAGTGACAGTCCCATTAGGCAATCGACCAATCCTCACATCATAAACCAACCAAAGATCATAAGTCATCTCTCGCCTTGCAAGATCAACCCTAGGCTCAAACTCCTCACACTCTACCTAGTCGAATCAAAAGTCAAGGTGTTAGAGTAAGGCACTACTCTAGTCATAAGAAGATGGGTCACAGTCTCAAACTCCCTATGTCAAATCTCCGATCCTAGGCTAATAAGTTCAATATCCTCCATGATAGGTCAGACCTCAAGACCACAATGTGCAAATGAATAGATGCCTCAAGTAAAAAATACAACACATCATATGATATATGGTCCTATGATAGCAATCTAAAACTGGATAAATGACAAAAACTCTAAAGTCATAAAGGTGTCCACCATGAGATGGCTACAAATGTGACTAAAAAACCTTTATCAATAATCTAGAAAATGAATAAGGTGTGAAAAACAACATTGTCATGAGATCGATACTCCATCTTTAACAAAATATCCCTAATTCACTTTCAACCCAATCTCCATAAAGAAAAATGATAAAGTGATCAAAGTGGATCTCCCAAAAAGGGTGTGAATGTGAAAACATACCTTTCACCTTCTTGTAATAAAAATATCAGGTTGAAAATAAAATTAGGCAAATTGACCAAAGAATGAAGTACCAAGCCTATGACATGTGAAGAATGTAAAAAGGTGAGCATGATAATGAGCGTATCCCAAAACGTCATATAAATATCCTAAAACTAGCTCTGAGCTATACAAGTCTTCAAAGATCAGACTCCAATCAGCATCAATGTGTCAACCTCCTCCAGAATGCTCCCAAACATAAATATAGCCCATCACTAAACCTTACTCCGAATCACTAGTTCGGTCAAAGAGCAAACACAGCAACAATTCTCATATCAAATGCGAGATCAAAGGAAACAAAGTCGATCGAGACTAAGGAGTTGGAGGTAAGGGGATAGATGTGTGTCCTACGTAGACAAGCAATACATGCATCACATAAAAGAATAGTAGTCATGCACTAAGCAGTCATGCAAATAACAAGTATATCACTCATATCTACACACAAGCTAGGCAAGAATATGATAAGCAAGATAGGTATATAACAAGAATAAACAATATGTTAAGATAATCGAGATAATATACAATAAAGAGAATCAATCACACCAATATGAACGAGATATACAAAAATGAGAATATACATGTCAAGGAAAATAAAATAATCATACAACAAGAAGAGTCACTATGCTAAAGTAGGTAAGAGAATCAATCGATGTAATCAACATGTCAATATAGCCAATGAATAATAATAACCAAACATGCATCATAAAGAAAAAGGGTAATCATGCAACATGCAATCATACAAAACAGATACATACAAATATAGGCAAATATATACAAGCGCACATGATAACAAGAATCAATAAATAATAAGACACATGCAATTTATATATACCAAATAATCCACATGTCAACACTCATATGCCTTAAAACATGCAAATATACAATAAAAGACACAATGAGGGGGTATCCACTAATCGATTAGTCAAACGCCACATTTCCTCAACTCGAGTTCAAGTTTGACCCTCTAAAGTTCCCCAACGAAGTTGCCATTTTGTGGACTTGCGTTTTTCATGTGCGTTCCCACTCGATGGCGTGACTCACTTTTAATTTATTTATTTCGTGAAAATTTGATTTTTTTTTTTATTTAAAAAAGACTTGGAGTCGCACTTTTTTTTTTTTAAAAGAAAAAAATAAGAAATAAAAACCCTAAATGTGACTCCTGAAGGAAACACAAGTGTGCGAAAAATTGAGTCTGAGTTCGGGGGTTAGGTTACCTATTGGGAAGGTACGATGATGAGCCGTAGCACCCCTTCAAGCTCGTATACGTACGACCTCTACTAAACGAATTAAGAGAATTGTGACAATTAATTAATTAATTAATTAATTATGAATACTAAAAAAAATAATTAATGTGCAAGTCATAGTGAAAATCAATATACACAAAAATAATGATGAAATCTAATTATCAGAATACACAAAATAAATAACAAGAGAATTATGCAAAATGATTTATTGAACTAAATAAAAAAATGTTAAAAAAAATTAGTTTTCAAGAAACTTCAAAGAATTTTATTAAAAATGATTTTCAATTAATGGTTTCAATTTATTTATTTACAAAAAAGAAGTTTCAATTTATTTTCAATTAATGATTTGATTCAATTTCATTTGTATTTAATTTTCAAAAAAAAAGTTATTTACACTTATTGTATCAAAAAAATTTATTAAAAAATTTCAATTTGGCAACAAAAATTATTTTTACTTGCTTTTACAAAATATTTACAATTTTATTTACAAAAGTATTTCAATTTGTTTTCATTTAAGAAAAGTGACTTATACAAATTATTAAAAAAAAAAAAACTTTATTTGCAAAAGAATTTTTAATTAAAAAGAAAAAAAAATTAAATCCTCCATTTCTAAAAAGAACTTTTAATCCCATTTTAATTAAAGAAAAAGAATTCATTTTAAAAAACATTTTTTTGGACAATTTTATTAAAAATTAATTTTTGGGGACAACTTTATTTACAAAAAAAATTTTATTAGACAAAGAAATTTTTGGACAATTATTATTAAAAATAATTTTTCAAATTCTATTAAAAACAATTTTTTTTGGATTTTTCTAAAAGCATTTTTCTGAATTTTTATTAAAAAAAAAATTCTTTTATTAAGAAGAATATTTTAAAATTATTATTTTATTAAAACATATTTATTGAATTATTCCTCTTATTTAAAAAAAAAAATTTACTTGTTTGATGTTCAATTTTGCACATACTCAATAAATATATACAAATGAATATTTACAAGAACTAATAAAAATAAAATCAAATAAAAGTGGGAAATAAAACGTGTACCCCAATAAGCTTACTACAAGTTCAATGTCTTCCTACGGCTTTTCAAGTCTCACTTGCTTCCATGAAATTCTATGTTCCACGTGTCATAAATTCGTTCTTAGCCAACAAAATTGCAGAATAAGTCCATGCAAAAACAAAAATAACATAAATGTAAATATCCAAAAATGTACAAAGTCCAAAACAAATATCTGAGCCCAAATCCAAACTTCAAGTAGTCCGATAAATTTCATCAATCAAAATGGGCCCAAATTAACAAATATAATCCAACAAAAATATTTCACATGTCATAGACCCTAATTTAAAGTTTCCAAATTAATAGCCAAAATATAAGCTCAATTAATCAAACCCAAAACATGAAAAATTAAAATAAATCACATCAGGTTTAAATTTAATATCTCATAATTCAAGCCCAATTTAATATGCAAACCTAAATCCACAATCAAAATCAACCCAATTTAATATGCAAACCCACATCCAAAATATGCCACAATATTATATCATATCCAAATTAAATAATTTGAATGAACACAATCATATAAATTATCAACTAATCTAACTTAAATTAGTCAAGTCTAAATTAATTCACCAACAATAAATTAGCTCAAATTTCATATTAATTCAATAATTCAAATCCCACAAACAACTTCTATTAAAATCAAATCAAGAAAAAAAAAAATAGTAGTAGTAGTAATAACAATAATAATAATAATAATAATAATAATAATAATAAAATGTGTGTGATAGGAAAATGAGGAAATGAGAGAAGAGAGGAAAAGACTGTCAGTCGACAATGGCTCGCCAACGGCGACTGGCCGGTGATCTACTGGCCACAGTGAGGGTTGATGGGTTTTTGGGAAACAAAAATAAAATAAAATAAAATAAATGGAAGATAAATAAAAATAAATAAAAGAAAATGGGAGAAAATGGAGATGGAGGGGTGCTGGAAAAGGCATTGACGTCACGCCGCCTGCAGTGGTGACAAAGATTGCTAAATATGGGAAATGGTGTGGAGAAGAAAGTGAAGAGAAAAATAATAATAATAATAAAATGAAAGAAGACTAGGTGGAGTTGTGAAGTGTGTGGGAGGAAAAACAAGATGAGATGAAGCAAAAAAAGGAGAAAAATAAATGGGCTGTGTGTGGGAGGTGCTGTGGTCGTGCTGCTAGAAGAAAAGTGTGGTGGAGTGTATGAGAGGAAGAAGAAGAAGAAGAAGAATGGAGAGGGAAATGGGAAAAAAAAAAAAAAAAGGTGGGGGGGGGGGGGGGGGGGGGGGCGACGTGTGTGGGCTGTTCTCAGTGGCAGTAGAGCAATGGCAGCAAGAAGATGAAGAGAAGAAGCCAAAAAAATGTAGAAAAAAAGGGTGTTCGGCGTGTGTGTGGAGTAGTGTTCGGGTAAAGAAAAAAATGAAGAAGAATGGGGAAAAAGAAGAAGACCAAAAGGAATAATAATAATAATAAAATCAATAAGGGAATAGGGGTATGGTCATGGGATGAGGGGTATGGGAAGAGAGAGGGAGAGTGGGTGGGGTAATTGGAGGAAGGTAGGAAGGTAGGAAGAGAGAGGAGGAAGGAGAGAGAAAAGAAAGAAGAAAAAAAAAGGAAGAAAAGAAAAAAAATAAAATATAATAATAATAATAGTAATAATAATAAAATAAAATAATATACAAAATAACAAAAACTAAGAATTAAATGGTGAGTGGGTAAAAAATAACACATGTAATTGAGATTTAAAATCTAATGACAAAATTGGGCTCAAAATCAATGTAAAAATAAAATTGGTACAAATTTTGGGGTTTACACAACTATAGATTTAAATTATTCTTCATCCAATAAAGAATAAAAAGGGAAAAATGTGTTTAATTCTCTATGAATTTTCTTTTAATTGTTCGGTACAAAAAAAAAAGAACTATTTGGTTAAAATTGATGAAATAATCTCATATTTATGAATTTAATATCTTCCATGTTTTTTCTTGAAATGTAACTCATCTTTTGCATAATGTCATTGACTATTTCAAGTATTTATATGTGAGTTTTAAAATAAATGGTTAATTTTATAAGAAAAAAATGAGGACATTTTTATCAAAATGTGGCAAAAAAATGGAAGGTTAAATTTCCAAAATTGGGTTTCCATTGACCCTTTTAATCAAATATTCCAAAAAAAAAATTCTAAAACTATTATGAAAAATTAGAAATTTTTATATAAAAATCAAGGCGAAAATCACTTTCAAAAATTATTTTATGGAATGTAGGATCAATGTATTAAGAGATAGTTGTGAATGATGCATTTGAGTTACATTGATCATACATTTCATGAGATAATTCATAATATTTTTCAACTTCATACTATGATGACGTGAAATTAAATCACAACCACCAATGACTTCATTAGGCAAAAAATATACAATTTTGATCCATGAATCATTATTATTTAAGGAGTGAAATGAAACTCGTGTTCAATATTATCATCAATCACTTTTTAATAGACAATAAAGACAAAACAATTACAACAATATTATTTAAGTTGTATATTTTAATTTAAGACTTAGTTATTTTCTAATTATGACAAGTGTCATAATTAGGCTAGATAACAATAGTAAAACCTTAGATAAATATGGATCAAGAATTACCAAAAATCTCTATTATCACGAAATGTATGATTGTATCATATCCTAAGTCAAACTAACTTTAAAGGATATATTGATTTTAAAATTAATGTTTTAACATTTCATTCAATCCATTATTAGTTTAATTTCACTCATTTCTTCCCTTTGAATCTAACCCAAGGTTTTTATGTTTCACACTCCAAAATAGCTTTTTAGTCTCTCATATGTGTGTTCTCACATACACATGTTATAAAAGAATAAGAAAGAACTATTTTTTATTTCAAAGAAATTAAAAACAATTTTTTTTTAATAACATAAAGGAGAAAAACAAGTTAAAAAAATCTCTAGTGTCTCTTCTCTCCTTATATTCTTCCTTCTTTTTTCCTCTATTCTATCTCTCCCAAAACCTAAAAGAATTGAGTTTGAATAGTAAAAACTAAATCTAGACATATGGCATAGCTGTTTTTACAAAAAATATCCAAAAGCAATTAAAGATATCTCAAAAATCATAAAATTCTTGAATCTTGGGCTTATTAGACTCTTCTTGGGCTTAAAAAGACCAAAATCGAAGTAAAGGAAGCTTGGAGGGGCTTGGTTTATGTTTGGAAGGATGAATTCAAAATCTGGATATTGAATTAGAAATTTTTGAACTCAACTTTTGCCATTCAAAGCTTAATTCGAAATTCTCTTGAATACTGAATTCATCTTTTGTTCATTTTGTATAATTGTCTTCAATTGGTCGTATCTCCCTCATTTCAGTTCTAATTAATGCTCTATTTGATGTGTTGGACTACTAAATTCTTGAGCTTCAAAATGATATATAGCTTGACCTAAAAAAAACTTCTAGAAAATGGCCCAAAATTGAGTGCAAACCTCCATAAAGAACTAGTCCCATGATTTGAACTATACATAATGGTGTATGTTATCTCCTTATAGACATAAAATATAAGGCATATTAGGCTACTAAGAAGCTAAATAGAGACCTATTAAGGGTAGCATAAAAGATAACTAAAGCTAAATAAAATGAAAGAGTTAAGGAAAGATGTCTTTCAGAGTTTCATAGTCTTCAAAGGAAGCACTAAGGCATTCCATGACAAGCGTATTCTAAAATAAAAATAAAAATAAAAATAAAAACAAAAATAAATAAATAAATAAATAAATTTCCACATCAAAAAGTGTTATTGTATAACTCAATGACACACTTATTCCCCAAAAAGCTTAGAAACAATGACATGGTCCTTTCATAATAAAAAAATGTTTATCCTTTTGGAGCATATGCTCAAACAGGTCATGTGAACATATTGAATTTAGGAATGACAAAGCCCATTAGTACTTCATCTCTTGTGGCTTTTTATAAATGGTGTATAGATGATGCCACATGCAACATGTAGAACGAGTGGTTTAATGGGGTACAATAGGCATCAAGTTCTTCTAGCTAGGATCTAGTGCATGCTCGTTTCTTTTCTTGTGATGCAGGCCTTCTTTGCACTTGCTTGGGATTGGTGGATTCTTTTTTAAGCGACTCATTTGGCACCAAGTCTCCCCAACATGACTCCTCCAAAAAAGGGTTATGGTTTAGGGGGTTTCAAGCATTGATTAGTTTCATGTAACTCTATTTGCCATTGACCATTTCATGGGTAGTTCCACATTGCACCTATTCAACTCTACAAGTTCACACGTTGTCTCTTTTTTTCCTCTTTGGAATCTCAATTCCATTTCTTCCATCTACTTTTGTATTTGCACCAACAAAGTATCACCTTGTGGTCACCTACTATTAGTTCAAGTTTATACCATGACTAATTTGACATAAGTGAGGCTTTTATGTACCATTTCCCATGGGCAACGTCAATCCATTACATCCTAGGAAACCAAGGTTTGTTTAATCTCGATTTTGATGATAACAAAATAAGGTTTAGAACTAATGATTATATTTCAAGTGTAACTAGATAAGATGATTTCTAAAGTGGCAATCATGAGGACAAACTCAAGTCAAAGGGAAATCAATAAGAAGAAGAAGAACTCAAAGAGAAGTGTTTTTCAAAACCTAAGCTCCATAAGATCTCTTTGAAAGGTTGTTGGTGCACTAGGTTTTTCATGCATTACATTCTTTACTTAAGTACCAAAATCACCCAAGAGTTATTTTGTTTTAAATCTTTTGAAATTGGATGATTTCATGTTTTCAACTAAAACCTTGTGTCAAATGCTTTCCAAGCTTATTTAAAAGGTTTTAAGTTGAAAAAGATAATTGTTGAGCCAAAAATGGTTCACTGATTGAAGAATCTACTCAACTGGTTGAATTGGATTAGGAATTGGTCAACTTGTTTAACTCAACCAGTCGAAGGGTGTAAAAACCTTCTCTTTCTTCTAAAATGTTTGTTAGACTAGTCGATGTTGAACTTTATCCGGTTAAGTACCGATCAAGGAGTGGTTGGGGTCTAACGGTCACCTATCATGCATTAAATATCAACGACTAGTAAATTGGTCGAACCAGAACTCAATTAGACAAACCTTTAATGGCTAGTTGGTCTTTCTTCTTTATAAAAGGATGTCAATCTTCATTGTTTCAAGAATTTAACCTTCCAAAACATTTCTTGAATATATTTGATCCTTGGGAAAGTGTTTTTGAGTGCACCATTGTTTTAAAACTTGCATATCATTAGTGCACTATTCAATCCTAGTTTATCTTGTATCATTTGAGCCTAAGTTTTGTGCTAGAATTTTATGAGATTATTTTATATCTTCATTTGTAAATCTTTGTGAAAAAAAATCTACGTGTGTGGTATAACTTAGGGATTTTCAAGTATGGGGTATCACTTGAGAGGTTGTTCAAGAGTGAGGCATCTCTTGAGGATTGAAAGGGTGCTTAGAGCCAAAAGTCCAACATAGTGGATTGGAACCAAAATCCAATTGTATTGTTTAAAGGCTTGATTTGGAAGCCTTAAATTAATGGAACCTCAAACTTAGGATTAAAACTAAAGACAAGTGGATGTAAGCCGAGTTGTGTTAAACCATTATAAAAATCTTGTGTTTGCATTATCTTTTCCTTACTCTTTTACTTTATATGCAATTGTTTTAATATTGTTTTATTACATATATGCATAAAATTATCTCTTGCATTCACATAATTTAAATTTGTAAAAAGAAACCATCACCCTATTCATCTCTCCTCTAGGATCATTACCTTTGGTTGAATTAGCTAATTTTTCTAACACATCCTCCTACACATATGGTTGAACTAGATGTTGCATTCCTCCTATGGATTAAATAGACAATGGGTTGAAAAATGAGTAGGGTTATTTCATGTTAAGCCCTCTCCGGTGATCAAGTTAGTCATGGGTCAAAGCAAGGATAACATTTGAGAATTGAGTCGATTAAATCTACTTTATTTTGAAATTAAGTCTTTTCTTATAGTTGACTTTTGGTTGATTGGTTATGGAAAGGTAGTAAAGGAGATGTTAGTTGCACAATGCTTTAAACAACTTTATTATGCTTACCTTTAGAATATGATGGTTATAAAAAGATTATAGTATAACTTATATGGTTTGACAATTGATTAGAGACACAAATTGTGCTCTAATGGTACATATAAGAATGAATTATGCAAATGTAAAGGCTCAATTAACCTAATTTAACTCGAATTGTTGCTATGACCCTAACTGTGGATCCAGCATATATCTTGAGATAAATCACATGTTTGAAGGATGAAAATGATGCAAGTTGGAGAAACCATTTTCAATTATGGTAGAAAAGAGACTAAACATGCTTAGAATGAGCTCCGAAAGTGTGAAGAATGAGGAAAATGTTGATAAATGAAAGTGGAGCAATTCATAGCAAGAGAGAAAGAAATGAAGGTTGTGGAAAGAATTGGAGAGCAATCAAACACGAGAAAGAAGGTTGAAGAATATGACTTGAAGTTCATACATTCCAATTGGAACTCAAATTCTAGTAGCAACATATACTATGACTTTAAGATGATATTTAGAGTACTTTCCAAGGTGATTTTTGGACATGCTATATATCGTTTTGAAGCTTGAGAAGTCATGAATCCAACGCTTCAAAAGGTATGCAAATCAGAGTTGAAATGAGGAAGATATAGATGATTGAAGAAAACTACATAAGGAGGAATCAAAGAAGTGTCAAATTTCGCATGAACATGCGAAATTTTCGCATGATTGTGCGAAATGGACTAGAGAGCTTGTTTTTGCAGCATCTTGGAAATCAGTTTTGCATGAATATGTGACTTTTCACACGACCATGCCAAATGCGCCAAAATGATGTTAGAATGTTGCCAATCTATTTTTAGTTTGCATGATCATGCGAAATGGATCATCCTCATGCGAAATCAACATCTTTTCATTAAAGGCTCACGTGACTCAAATTTTTACAACTTTTATTGAGAGCCCTTGATTTGAAAAGAAGATTTTACGTACTCTCTAGGATCTTGTCATGTGTCAACTTAACTTTTAGTTTATAAATAGGGCATTAGAGTTCTTTTTTTAAGGAATTCGAAGAATTATTAGATGTTCTTGGATTTTCTTAGGGAAAAAAGACAACATTGAAGATTCTTGGTTTGTTTTTATTTTTATTTTAATCAGTTGTTTCTAATTTCTTTTATTCAAGAATGGTTCTTTATTCTTCTTGTATAGATTGTGTGAATGCAATCACCACCATGAGAGGTTAGAAAGCCATCTTGGGGTGTGAAACATGAAACCTAAGGTTAGAGCTAAAGGAAAACAATGGGTAAAATCAAACCAAAAATGGAATAAATGAAGGGTTGAGATATAATAGATGAAAATAAAAATATCTGTTAATGTTAATTTGAATTAGGGAATAGTACAATAGCCCATTCCTTGATACTAGGGATTCTTGGTCATTCTTGATCCCCAATTATCTAAAGTTTTGCTATTATTATCTACTTTTAGACAAATCTACACAGAGTGATAAAAGCCTAACTCCTAGACCTAAACCCAATTTTCATTCCCATTCATCTATTTGGTATTTCACTAATGGAATAAAATATTAAAAGTTAGGATACAGATGCAACCCTGAGTTGTGGAACTTAGGTTGATCTCATTTGACTCCACATTGTGAATACCCTATGACTACTTAAAATTGATATCCTTGTTTTGCTTAAGGCCTTATACCCAAAGTTGGATTGTGGAACCCCCAATCTTGAATCTTTTTAATTAGAAATCAACCATTCTTTTTCAATTTATTTAAGGTTTATTTTACTAAATTCAATTTTTTTTGAAATCGGATTTTTATTTTTTCCAATTCAAGAATTTAGCAAAAACCAATCTTTTAGACCTAGTTTGACAACTTCCATACGTCAATCCTTAAGAACAATACCTGGAGTACTAAAAAAGTCGTAGTGACTTTTTTCTAGTTTCTCTTGGTTAGAGTTGCCACATAACTTAAGCTTGGTATTTTGGATAACAGAGAATCACGGTCAACCATTACATGGTTAATAAGGAGATTGTTGATAAGTCAATTTAGAACGACTTATTATCTATGATTTAACTTGATATTTCATTAGTTTAAGAGCAAATTTATCTCAACAATCATTATTTTTATTGTTTTAGGTCTCAATTAGCCAAGAATACGAAAAGGGAGCAATATGAGGCAAAATTGGAAGAAAAATATGAAGTTTGGCGAAAATGTGTAAACCACCATGGCGGGAGCTCTCAAGCGCTGCGGCGGCCTCTTACGTGACAATTTTGCGTAACTTACCCGAGAGGAAAGCGTTGTTGCAAGAAGGACTTAAGCGCCGCGGCGCACGCATATGGAAAATCATAGTTAGGGACTCGAGACAAAACCACCATGGCGGGAGGAACTTGTCTGCCGTGGTGCCCAAAGGAATTTCAAAAATCCTCAAGACCTGAAACTAAAGCGCTGCGGCGAGAGACATTGAGCGTTGTGGCCCGATATTTAAAATTTGAAAATTATTCGTCTTTATCTCATTCCGTTCAGATCCGAATTAGGTGGGACGTCAATTTGCAATACTAGGGCTATAAATAGACGAAAGTAGGGTTTATTTAGGGGATCTTGGAGACCTGGGAGAATAAGGAGCTTAGAGAACAAGAAGGGAATTTGCAGATTTCCTTTTATTTTTCTGGTTTATTCTTCCCTTTTCTTTATGATTGTAATTCAGGATGTTTGTTCTTCATCTTAACATGAACTAATTTCCTTTGTCTAGGGCTGAGATGTAGCTCAATCGCGATTTATGTTTTTTATTAGTTTAATTTAATTCTCTGTTTTGCATCAATTTATTTGTGTATCTATTTTGCGCTTAAAGCTTTCAATTCTTAAAGGCCCAACTTTTTATTGAATTCATGATTTAGGTTGATAACGAGAGTTAGAATCTAAATTAGATCCATATAATAGATTGCGTTAGAATGAATGAATAGTAGAGATACATTACCATGTTCTAAGAGATTAATAGTTAAATCTATAATAATTCCATAGATCCTAATTACTCCTTTAGACTTAAATTCACATAGAGATATGCTGGGTTAGTAATTTAAGGAGCAATCTGATATATTTCAAGAGAAAATATTGGTTGGCTTAGGGAATTAAATCTCCAAATAAAGCATAACAGAAATTAGGTTGAGCAATCAATTACATGAAAGTGTTTGTAGTGAAATCAAAAGCCCTAGATCGTTTAAATCATAAGAGTTTGAATTTATTTTCTTTAATTACTTAATTTGCTTTCTTCTACAACTTTAAATACTCGGTTGATCAAATAGTGGTAGAAATAATAAATTTTAGTAATTAGTTGCATAGTCCTTGTGGGTTCGATATCCGTACTTAGGTACAATTATATTACTTGAATGATTTGTATACTTGCGAAATAGCACATCAATTGTGCCTATGGTGTGGTTAATGTTGGGATCATTCTTCAAGAAAGGGCCCTATTTCATTAGAAAGGGTTGTCCCTCTTATGAGGATGACCAGTGCATTGATCTGATGATGATGGTAGTCTTATTGGGATTAATCTCTAGAAAGTATGACGTAATGTAATATATTGAGATTCATTTATAAATTTATTAATTCAAGTTTCTTGGTTTCCATTAGCCCATATGCATTAAGTGATTATCTAAACATACACATTTATATCTCTTACATTATACATGACTTAGGTACATTAGGAATTGCACAAAAGATACAAGTCATGAGTTTCTTATAAGTAGATAAATTGTCCACAATCAGTTCATGAATTTGGGTAATCTAATATAAACTATAGTGTACTACTTCTTAATTGGAGGGATGACTTGTCTTGGTTATTGGAATGAGTTTCTCATGGTGAGTGTACTAGTGTGTATGATTATATATTGAATAGGTCTTATGGTGAATCATGGCGTAAGACTATCGATTGTCATGATTCACCAATCAATATTATATGGACTCTCAACCTTAAGAGAATATTGAGTCAGGGTCAAAATCAATAAGAGACTTTGACCTATGGGTCAGACTCTAAGGTGATCACACATCCTTATGAATTGGTTCAGTATTGATGAAGACTGGTGACAATATGTATTTTTAATAAAGACATTATGATATGTCATGAGTTTAAGATAGTGTGCCCCCTTGGGTGATCCAAAGGATATGTAAAGTATAAGACTATAATCATAACATTTCCTTTAGGGGAAATTTGACATTATGCTCAATAATTAAAGTTAGAGTATGTTAATTGATCACATAATAAGTAGGATCTAGAATTTAAGATTGTAGAAGTAATTTTAATAGGTGTTAATACTACCTTGTTAGATTATTCACACTAGTTAATGGGTTGCATGCAATGGATAGTAGGTCACGGATCTGAGCTTCGTCTTGTTGTTATTTATATATGGTACTAGAGTGCAGTTAATTCTCTATAATGAGATGTTGAATCAACTTTAGAATTGAATTTTAAGGGAGTTAATATTCTTATGAGTCCTAATGGTCCTCGCTCAAGCTTATATACCTTGATGATACAGTTTATGATGGTTGGATTGGTTTTAGATTCATTTTTGTACATAAGAGCATTTTGATAATTACATATGGTAGCATAAGTGCTAGTGTACAAAATCTCTAAATTTGGCTAATTGATTAATTAAATAGTGCTATTAGGTTAATTAATCAATTAAGACATATTTTAGGCTAAATTAAGTAACTAGTAACTCAAGTCTTTAGTGGGCTCAAGTCACTTGAGCCCAGTTAGGAAAACCTTATAAATACCCCTATAAAGATTAAGGTTTTAATTATTTTAGAAGAGAGTAGTCTTCCACCTTTAGAGAATAGAGAGCAATGGCCTATTTCTTTTCAAAGACCCGCCTTTTGGAGTGCCAAAATCAAATTAAAGCCATCGAGGGGGGAAGATTTTAGGTTTATGAGGCTTTCGACCACTGTGAAACTACTTTTCATCTAATAGATTTGATTTGGGAGCATCCAAATCAAAAGTGTTGTTTTCTAAAGCTTTTAATCTAGATCCTTAATTGTTATTTTTCATATCCGTTGTATAAGATCTAGAGGCATTGGGGTAGATTGTATGTACTTATACAATTATACGATCTAGGGCTTGGGAATAAATGAATCTAGGGTTCCCAACAAGTCTCATATATTTGCGTTATAGTATGGTGGGGTCCCTTAATAATGCCATGGCAGTTATTGAGTGGTTGTAGTGCATGGCTCCTATTAGCTTTACACATGGCATGTGATCCCTACATTCTTAGACCAATAAATCTCGTAAATTTTATACTATATGGCAATGTTTGGTTGGTCGGATATAGCATGAGATAGAATAAGAGAGAGAATGTTATATCATATCCCATGTTTGGTTGGTGATGGAATAAGATAAATTATCTTATCATTTATCATATTCTATGTTCAACCAACCATGGGATATGATAAGTGGTGGGATATATTATTCACCTTTTTTTTTTCATCATTTTTACATGTGATATGTTAATTCAATGGTAAGATATAAGATATAAATAGATCATGTATCAAAATTTTTTTTTTATTTTTTAATATATTCATTTTATAAAATAAGTTTTTTTATTTTATTATAAATTAAATTTATGATTAAAAAATAAAAACTAAAAAAATATTTATAAAATAATATTGATATATGATATATAAATTATTTTTATATATTAAATAACATAATATAAAAAAATTTATTTGTAAAGTTTAAATATTTAATCATGAATATTGTTAAACATAACAAAATTTTTATTTTTTAAAATAGAAAATATTTGAATGTGATATAATTTTTATTTTAAATATTAAAAATAATATATATTTTATATTATTTTTTATTCATTTCATAAATTATATATATATATATATATATATATATATATATATATATATATTTAAAGATATCATAATTCATTGAAAATTATATTTTAAGATATGCATATCTTATTTAATGGGATATGATATCCTAAAATATTCATATCTTATCATATCTTATCTCGCCAACCAAACATAGCCTATATATATAAAGTTAGAATAGATTTGGGAGTAATTTTTAAAATTTAAAAAATATTTTTTTAAGGTTAGTGAGTATTCTTTTATAAAAAAAAAAAAAAAAGTGTTTAGGTGAAGTTTTAAAAGCACTTCTAGAAATTAAAAATTCTAAGTAGGTGTTTACATAAACAATTTTTTTTTTTTTTTTTTTTTTTTTTTTTTTATGTCC
The DNA here is from genome assembly GCA_030254885.1 of Vitis rotundifolia. NCBI lineage: Eukaryota > Viridiplantae > Streptophyta > Magnoliopsida > Vitales > Vitaceae > Vitis > Vitis rotundifolia. Next base: position 14,611,067 of record CM058151.1, read on the forward strand.
AAGTGCACCCATCATCAGGAGAAGTGCTTTAAAATGAAAGTGCTATCAAATAAAGCAATTTGGTATACTTATTGTTTAAAAATATAGTTGAAGAGCGAAAGATAAATACTGTGGGGAAATGAGGCAGGCCGAAGCGCAAGGGCGGGCGGGCGGCGGGAGAGGGGACACCGCCTAAGACGATAACAAAACCAAGTGCTTAACCACCGCCCATGGGAATGCCTTCACATCCGGACATTTAATACATTCAATGTTCCTATGGATAATCTCTCCACATTGTCACGTGAGCCTTTTTGTCTCCCCAACTTGTCTATGACAATAACTTCTCATTGAATCCTCCGGTGAATCCAATTTGTCTGTTTCCATGAAATGACCAGCTACCACCCCTGCTTCCTACCATCTTATCTTATCTTATACTGTTTTCAACAATTTCATAATATTTCTATTTTATACTATTTTTTGCAATATTGTAAAATAGAATGTCACTTTTAAAATAAAAATATGAAGAATTATCTTTAAATAATGCAACAATTTATATAATGAAATGTTAGTTTTGAGATGGAAATAAAAGAAATTATTTAAATATTTGACATTTTTAATTTGATAATTACATATATTTTCAAAAATTAATAAATACTTTTTTATTATTAATTTTTTTGTAAAATTATTGTCAAACGCACCTTTAATTTTTATTGTAACGGGTCTAAAAATAAATTTGTTAAAAATGTGGAGTATGACTAAGCACCTTGGGAAAATGCAAAAACTAATGAATAGTGTGATTGGATCAAGTGATTGAAAAGGGCATTCCAAGTTGCATTATACTAATGAAGCAATCATAGATCATGGATGCGCTGGGGCTGTCAAATAATAATTGTGGGTGCAATTCAACCATAAAATTAGTCAAACAATACCATCTAGATGAATGGATTAAAATGAATGAAAAGATGATAAAATTGTAAAATTAAGGGTTTGTTTGGCTTTTTTTTAAATAAAGAATTAAAAATAATTTTTAATTTTTTTTAGAAAATTAGAGTGTTTGATAAGATGTTTTTTAAAAAAGGATTTTAAAATAAAAAATAAGAAGCTTATTTGGGTGAAAGAATTTGTTTTATTTTTAAATATTATTTTTATTTTATGCAAATTTTATAAAATTAATTTATAATAATATAAAATCAAATTTAAGTTAAGTCTTATTAAAAAAATAAAAATAAAATTCATAATTATATATGAGTTAAAGATAAATATTTTTTTAATTATAAAATAATTTTTTTATTGTAGTGAAACAAAAATTTCTGTAAGATAAAAATATCAAATATTCATTTTTAATACAAGTCGATTAAGCACTTTAATTTATTTTTTAAAATTTTTTTCTTTGATCATGATTTCTTATGTTTTTTTAGAAACTTTTTTAAAGTTGAAGGATCAAAAAAAGGTTTTTTAATGTTTTTATAAAATTAAGGATATTTGGTAAGTTATTATTATAACTATAAAAGGATTTTAAAAATAAAAAACAAAAAGACTTGTTTGGATATATTGTTTTTTTTTTTTAAATATATATTTTGATTTTATAAAAACATTTTAAATTCAATTTATATAATATTAATTAATTAATTAATTTTAATTGAAGTCTTATTGAAAATGAAAATAGTTTTGTAATTAAAAATAAATTAAGAAATATATAGTTTTTGGTAAAACATAAATAGTAATATTATAATAAAATCATAAATTATATTTTTAGTAAAAAATAAATTATTTTATTATATATTAGGAAAAATATATTTTATTATATTAATAATTTCTAATATTAATGAGTTTATTATTTAAGTTTTAAACTATTTTTAAAAATTAATAAACTTGATAACAACTCCGACACATCAAGTCTTTTTTAATTTGAAGTTAATTTACCTAGCAAAAAAAATTAAAAAAATAATAATTCTCCGTATAAGATAAGTAATAGAGTGTGTGTGTTTTTAATTGTTTTTAGAAATCCATGAAAACATTTTTTATTTGTTATTTAAAAGTTATTTTCTATTTTAATTTTTTTAAAAAAATTAAAAATAGAGAATAATAATCAAATAGTATTATGCATTTTGAAAATTGTTTTTTAATTTTTAAAACAGAAAATAATTTTTTTAAACTCCATTAAAGAGGCTCTAATCTTTTTTATTTTTTAATTTATAAAATAATCAATTTTTCACATAAATAACTTTCAACATTTTTATTATTTACACATGTAGTTATAGGCAGTTGCCAAACACATTCTTAATTTTACATCATAATTAAATGGTTTTTGGAAAGCAGGGGCACCCAAGTACAGACTAGAGAGAGCCCTCGAGTTATGGCTGGGGTTGGTTACGTGGCGTTCCGTGTTTGTAAAATACAAAATTAAAAACAAAAGAGGCAGAACGGCAGCCGAGGAATAAAAGACGTGGAGGATAATACCAACTTACCAAGAACCAACATATAAAATAAAAAATAATAAATAAATAATAAATAATAATCCCTACGCGTCAGCGTCACGTGCGATCTTGGGATTTAGTTGACTGAGTGATTGTGAAGGGTGTAAACTGTACATATTATATGAGTTTTTAAATGGGTGGTGTCAGCTGCCCCATGTTTTAGACCCACAAATATCTCATCTTTTGATTCTTTTCCACCCCTCCCTTTTCAAATTTCAACCAAACTACCTCTCCCTTATATTTTACTACTATTATTAATTTATTATACCAAAGGAACATTAGGGCAATACGAAAATAAACAAGGGTAAATCTTGGCACTTATGATATGAGTGAGTGTATTACCAAAATGCCCCTCCCATATATATTGTTTAATAAAAATTATAAAAAATAATTTAGTGAAAAATGAAACAAAATTTTAAAAATGTTAAATATTTATATTTAAAAATATATTGTAGGATCACAAAAACCCTATGCTTGAATTATTATTTATCGAAACTAGTGAGGGTATGATTTAATTAAATATTATTTATATGACAAGCTTATTATTACACATACACTCTAAAATAAAATAAAAAATTTTAAATTATATAATTTTTATATTAAAGAGTTCAAATAAATTAAATAAATTTAAATTAATATATAAAAATAATTTATTAATTTTAATTTTTTTTAATTTTTTATTTCCTATACTCTTCTTCTTGTATTTTTCCCTCAAAATCTTTGAAATAATTATTTATGTAATATTACGTAGCACCATTTTTTTTTAATTATAGTAGTTAGTGTATATCCACGTGTTGCAAGAGTGTGTAATGAGAAGGTGAGTGAACGAGGTAGGTAAAATATTTACCTTTATTTTGTTTTATCATTATTTACGTTAGTGTCTAGCACATAAATAAGACATTTCATTGCACTAAATTAAAGAAATGATAATTTAATAAACATATAGAGAAATAAGGATAAAAAATAGGCATAGTGACTTTTATCATACATAATTAGGGATGACAATGCGGTGAGTGGCAGGTTTGGAATAGATCACCCTCACTCCAATTCTGCCTCATTTATTTAAAATAATTATAATTCCTTCATTAAAAAAAAATTAAACAATATGACAGTATGAGAATTTCTCATACCCACTTTGATATGTCCATTTAACTTATTTTTTGAAATTTTTTAAAAATTATTTTAATTTTTTAAATTACATTCAAATAAAATATTTTATAAATAATTAAATTATTATAATTTTTATAACTTATTTTATTGAAAAGTATTTTTTATTTTTATTATTACCTATATATTAAAAATAAGAAAATAAAAAATAAATTAAGTTAATTTTTAAATTAATTTTATATATAATCCAAGCGGGACGGGATAAGGCAATACTTGAATCAATTTCGGGTTTTCAAAAAAAATCTCGAATTTGTTCTTAACCTATTTATTTGAATTTCAAATTCGTCTTATTAGAAGTGAGATGAGATGGGACGGATACTTGAAAAAACTTATCCTATTGTCATCCCTGTACATCCTAACATGCCCCATGTAAGATGCCCCATGTAAGAGAAGTTTTTCAAATCATTTTGAGTCACAAAACTTACTAATGAAAAAAAAAAAAAAAAATTTGACATCACTATCATCCCTATATTGAATCATACTTAGCATAGCACGTATATCGTATTTTAAAAAAATATAAATTATTATATTAATAGATTCTTAAACAAATATTTGGAGTGTGTTTGAGAGTAATTTTAAAAAACGTTTCTAATATTTTTAACACTTAAATGATAAAAAATTTAAAATATTAAAAATATTAAAAAAAAAAATTTCTAAAATTATTGTAGACCATAGAACGTGCTCCTGATAAGTGGCTCTTCAAAAGAAAAGAAAAGAAAAGAAAAAATCTTTATAAAATCACTTTTTTATAGAAGTGCTTTTGGATAAAGGAAGACAAACTAAAAGTGTTTTCATTGAGATCACCTTTGGTATGGCATGATTCTCTAATGCAGACATTATTAGCTTAATATATAAATTGAAGTGAATGAACAGAATTACAATAACATTCTGCCACCTCAGGATTTGAGAATCATAAAAAGTATAGTTTGCTTCAATGTTCGCACACTTGTTGCAAGGAATGGATGACAGCCGAAGTTAACCTTTTGTCTTCTTTCTTTTATACCCCCACTTGTAGTGTACACAGATTCACCGGACAAAGGGATGACTACAGCCTGCAATGGAAAAATAAAAGTTGACATAAAGCGAAATCTCTCCAGCAAGTTGCATGATGCGGATGTTTATGTTAATCATTCTTAAAAACAAAGTACTTTCACTTATCCTAAGAAAATATCTTAGGCAATGTTTGCTACTTGCTGCGAAATCTCTGCAGCAATTTGCATGATGTGGATGTTCATGTTAATCATTCTTAAAAACAAAGTATTTTCACTTATTCTAAGAAAATATCTTATGCAATGTTTGCTACTTGCTGCGAAATCTCTCCAGCAATTTGTATGATGTGGATGTTTATGTTAATCATTCTTAAAAACAAAGTATTTTTACTTATTCTAAGAAAATATCTTAGGCAATGTTTGCTACTTGCTTTCGGAAACAGTTTCTATCATTCAGAATAAAAAATAGAAAAACATGTTCGATAATTGCAAGATAAAAAATATTTTTATTTTTAAAAATAAAAAATGAATATATAAATATAAAAATTAATTAAAATAAAGTATCACGTATCAAAGTTATTTATTTTTAAAACATATTTAAAAATATAGAAAATAGGGCACGCATCACACGTCATGACACAAGTCATGGCAAGGCTATGGCATAGTCATGGTACACATCCAATGTCATTGCATGGGCAATGACATGCGTCATGGGTCTTGACATAGTATGTGACATTATGACATTGGTGATGGTATGCATTATGACATGGGTGGTGACATGAATTACGTGTCTTGACGCGAATTGTGACATCATAGCATAGGTCATTGCATCCATCATGGTAGAGGCGACCACACACATCACGTTTTTGGATACAGGTTATGACACACATCACATGTTTTGGTATGAGTCATGTCACGTGTCATAGCACAAGCGATGATACTCATCATGTGTCAAGACAAAAATCATGGCACACATTATAGATCATGACACAGACGGTGACATGTGTCACTTGTTTTGGTAATTGGTACAAGCTGTCACGCCATTGGCCGTGGTACTCATCATGGCATTGATGGTGGCATGCATCATGTGTCATAGCACGAGTTGTAACATTATGATATTGGCGATGGTATGCATTATGACATGGGTGGTGACATGCATTACGTGTCTTGACACAGTATATGACATCATGACATTGGTGATGGTATGCATTATGACATGGGTAGTGACATGCATTATGTGTCATAACGCGAATTGTAACATCATAGCATAGGTTATTTACATGCGTAGAGGTGGTGACACGTAACATGCGTTTGGACATGGTTTGTGACACACATCACATATTTTAGTATGAGTCATATCACGTGTCATAACACGAGCGATGATACGTGTCACCTGTCGAAGCACAAATCACGATACACATTATGTATCATGACACCGACGGTGACATGCGTCACTCGTTTTGGTACGAGCTGTCATGCCATTGGCTATGACACTTATCATGGCACGGATGATGGCACGCGTCATGTGTCATAACACGAGTTATAACATTATTATTTCATGTTTATAAATAGATATTTGTTTAACAAAATATTAAAGAATAGTTTTCAATCATAATTGTTTTCAAAAATAGTTATCAAATAAAGTCTTATTTTCTATTTTTAAAAATATATTTTAGTTATTTTCTCTTGTGTTTGAATGATTATTTTTAAAAATAATAGGATAAATATAAATAATAATTAAAAATAAAGCATTACATATAAATTTTATTTAAAAATAAAAAATAAAAAACAAGTCGAGAATATTTCAAATTCCTAATAGACTTTTATTTTATAAAATATAAGAACACCATTTTTTTAAATCCTCAACAAACCCTAAATTTATACAATATCACTTTTTTACACATCCATCTAGTTAATGATTAAGCTCCCACTCCAATGGCAGTTAACTCAAGTTGTCAATTCTCTTGCCTTAAGGAATAAGGATGGCCAACCTTTACAGCCAAAAAATCCTAGTCTATGGGATCCATCGCCCATCATCCATCCAAACAATCAACAATCGCATCTCTTTTTAAATTTAAAGCTTACCATAATATGCTTTTACATATGTTTTGAGTCAAATGTCAACATTCAAAGTTCTGTAATCATCTCTGCACGTCCCTTTCCCGGCTTGTTAGGTTTGAAAAAGGAAAAAAAAAAAGCAGAAAGGCAAAACCAACTTTAAAATAATATTTTTTATACATAACCCACCATGATTAATCATTTCTAGTTTGACTATTTTATCAATATTCTCAATAATTTCATTCCGCCAAAAACAGTCATATATTTGTAACTAAGGCTACGATTTGGTTTTCAAGAAATAGGGGAGAAAAGAAAAAAAAATAGAGAGAAAAAATAGAAGGAAAAAAAAAAGAGAAATTTTTTTTTTAAATAAATAAATTATTTTATATGTTATTAAAATTTATTTATTTATTTATTTTTTATGTAAAGATTAAATAATTTAAAAATATATATATATATATTATTAATTTGAATTATTTGATTTTTTTTTTTTACATTTTACATGTTAAAACTAAATATGAGAAAATTATGTTTTTTAATAATTTTTTTTTTCTTGATACATCTCGGGAATCAAATATAGTTTAAGCAGTTATTAAAAATTTTGAAGGAAAATATAAAAAAAAATATAAGAGAAAAAAAATATAATGAAAAAGTAGAAGAAAAGAAAAAAAATACACAAAATGAATTTATTTTTATTATTTAATATAAAATTTAAATAATTTAAAAATATATAAGTTTTAAACTAATTTTAATATTTAATTTTTTTTAATAATTTTTTTTAATTATTTTTCTAGAATCAAACATAACCTACAAACTAATAAGAACTTTATTTTCATTTATTAAATTTTTTAAAAATATTCAAATTATTTTTCTATTTAGTAAAAATATTTTTAAAATATAGTATATATCTAAACATAAAGTACAATTGCATAACAATAATAAACATTTCTATTCCTTTCAGCATTGGTAATTTAAAGTGTTTCCTAAAGTAGATGTTCATGGGAGTTATTGAACCAAAGAGTGAACTAGTGGGCCATGTGCACCCTTCTTGTGGTTTGACCTCCATTTCAATTTTCTTTATAATTTCCCTTTTAAAAAACACCTGGAAGCAGATCTGCAAGTATCTTCTTAACTAATGTCTATCTTGATTTTGTTCTGAAAATGTGGGTAAACAAATTGAACATCCAAGTTTCTTGTAATACCCATTTCGCCACTCTTATACAAGAGAAATTGTTTTGAATATCACTGATTTTAGGTGGTTTATCATCTGTTTGATAGTTGTTTTCAAATATTTTTTTAGAATAATTTTTAAAAATTATTTTCTTATTATTGTAAAATAAAAGTCTATTTAAAAACAAAAAAAATGTTTTTAACTTGTTTTTAATATTTTTTAAAATAATTTTTATATCTAATATTTTATTTTTAATCATTTTACGTATTTATATAATTATTTTTTAAAATAATTATCAAAAAACAAATAAGACTAGCAAAAAATAATTAAAATATGTTTTCTGAACACACCCAATTTTCTATTTTTAAGAATAAAAAACAAAACAATTTTTTTTTTTATTATAAAACATATTTTATTTATTTTGGAGAACAAAAACTATTCTAGAAAATCATTTTCAAACATACCCTTAAAATCTTTTCTTAATGTTTCGAAACCATTTAATAAAATTGTAAAATTCATTTTTAAAAATTTTAAATATCATTAAAGTTGATTTTAGGTTCACATTTAATAAATGCATCCTTCAATATATATATATATATATATATGATCCAAAAATACTATTAAATAGAGTTTGATAACTTATATCCCCATACCAACTAATTTTCATGAAAACATTTATGTAGAAATAGAATTCATAAAAGCTCCAAATGCTTTTTATCTATCAAAATAAACCTGGATGGGGCCTTAATGCCAAACAAGTCCTTGCCGTTAATGTTATTACCATCTTACTTTAATTTTCTTAAACCTCTACCATAAGCACTTAAATTGCATGTAATAAATATCAACAACTATACAAAAAAATAAGGAAATTTTTTAAAAAAATTTCAAGAGAAAAAAAAAATCCTTTTGGATACACTAAGAGTGTGTTTGGGAGTTAATCTAATATCTCTAATACGTGAATGATAAAATTTTTTAAAATTTTCAAGTATTAGAAATATTAAAAGCGTTTCTTAAAATCACTATCAATCGAGTTTTAAATAACTTTTATTTCTAAAACGGGAATCATCGCTTTAGAAACGCGTTTCGGTTTCACATTAATTAGACAGTAATGTGCAGGAATTTAGGGGATTTTTTTTTAGGTCGGGAAGTGGGAACGTTATCCAAAATCCAAACCCATAACTTGAGTCCTAAGCATCAATCCTATTTATTTCAGAAGATCCAAATAGGAAGTTTCCTGCTCCGCCCTCCGAGGTCAGTTTCGGAATTCAATGAGGTTCTGGTTTTTGAGGGCAATTCGGGTATTTCAGTAGAATTGGTTCGGGATTAAAGTGAAGCGATGGATGGGTATGTGGGAACTGTGAAAAAGAGGGATGACATGATTTTTTTTTAAAAAAAACAAAAAAAGAAAAGGAAAGGAGGTTGGAAGGCCATTCGGCAGCAATACCAGCTAGACGGTGACGCCGCCACGTCAACCGGCCATTCCCTTATCTCCACGTCAGAACATCATCAGTCCCAAGGGGGCAGGTCCATCAGACGGCCCATATCGCCTCCACTGAACCCCAAATCCAGCGGCTCTGCTTGACTCTTCTAGACTCTTCCAGTCAATAAGAAGAAGGCCCTGAACCCAGCCTCTACTCTTAACCCTGGTTAAACAAGGGGCAGGGGGAAACAACATTGTTAAGCTCCAGTGTATTGAGATAAGCTGCAGGACCAACGACGAGAGAACAGGACCAGCTCCAGTCCCTCTCTCGATTCTATCCTAGCCGTTGAGCCTTCTCAATTTCTGGTTCAGTCAGCGGCTTGACCTCTCTTGCAGATCTCGCAATCTCGTGAGTTTTTATTTTTATTTTTCATTTGATGACTGTATTGTTTTTGTGATTCATTGCAGTGTTTGATGCGCTTGTTTGGTGGTTTTTTCTTTTTAATTGGTTTGCATTTTTTTAAAAAAGATTTGATTTTTCTGTCTGGACATTTGTTTTCTCTTTTTTTTGTTGGGAAATTCTAGTTGAAGCTTAAAGAGAAGTATGTGGAACAATTTTGGAAAATGTGGGCTGATAATTTTTAGAAATGGCGGTGAGTGAGATTTGAGTTTTGTTAGATTGTGGAGAAAGTGAATATGGGTGAATCCTAAGATTTCTGTAATTTCAGTTGTTGAAGATTTGGAACTTCACATTCCTTGATTCTAAAGGGAGGAAAAGAAAAGATAAGGAAGCATGATGTTGAATTTTATATTATATTTTTCTTATGTAAGGAAACAGTGTATAAAGATAAAACTTCAGATTCGGTTTTGCTTAATTTTCATTTTGTGGAAAAAAATACTATAAATTTAGGAAATTAGTGGAGTACTATGTATATATTCATGCATTGTCAACATGAATCCCGGTTGAAATAGATAATTATTGGTGTTTTAGGATGCTATATTGACATTCTTTCTGTAGATTTGATATGCTGTTGTTCTGCTTGTGATTCGATGTTATCTCTCTACAGATTCTGGTGTTAGGCTATATGGGGCATCATGATGGCTCCTTCAACGCAGTGATGGTCTAGCTGGGTCTGTTGCTTCTGTAGCTCTTGTGTTTTGCACTGAGAATTTTGGGGAGTAATTCGGCTTTGTTGATTAATGATTGTTTGGGAATCACTGGTCTTTTTCTCTCAGTTACTCTCGGCGGTTGAGTTTGGCACGCCTTTGAGGGAGGGGAAGAAGGTCTCTTCTGCCACCAGCCCCTCTGTTGCCAGCTGTGAACACATTTAGCCTTTTCTTCCTTTCATGTCACCTAACTTGGACAGCCCAGTTCAAACCCAAATGGCAGTGGCAGTCTTCAAGAGCCCGCTCAGCGGGGAGTACCATCGGAGTAAGAGAATGGAAGGGAAACAACCTGCTGGTAGGAGACGGGTGTTTGTGCAAACTGAAACCGGCTGTGTCTTGGGTATGGACTTGGATCGTGGTGACAATGCCCATACTGTGAAGAGGAGGTTACAGCTTGCTTTTAATGTCTCGACTGAGGAAAGCTCGTTGACATTCGGGGATATGGTGTTGAAGAATGACCTTAGTGCTGTTCGAAATGATGCCCCCCTTCTTCTAACACGGAATTTTTTGCATAGAAGCTCCTCAACCCCATGTCTCTCACCTACTGGGAAGGATATCCAACAGCGAGATCAAAGTGGCCCTATTGAAATATTGGGCCACTCTAATCAGTTTGCAAGGACTAAACAACTGGTCAAGGATATTGTGAAGGCAATTAAGATTGGGGTGGATCCAATCCCTGTTCACAGTGGGCTTGGAGGTGCCTATTATTTTAGAAACAGCAGAGGTGAGAGTGTTGCAATTGTGAAGCCAACGGATGAGGAACCTTTTGCCCCCAATAACCCGAAAGGTTTTGTTGGTAAAGCTCTTGGGCAGCCAGGTTTGAAACGCACTGTTAGGGTTGGGGAGACGGGGTTCAGAGAAGTCGCTGCTTACCTGCTTGACTATGATCATTTTGCCAATGTGCCCCCCACTGCACTGGTGAAGATCACGCATTCAATCTTCAATGTTAATGATGGAGTGAATGGAAACAAGCCTCACCAGAAGGAGCAGGTTAGCAAGATTGCATCGTTCCAGCAGTTCATTCCGCATGATTTTGATGCAAGTGATCATGGGACCTCGAGCTTCCCGGTTGCTGCTGTGCATCGTATAGGGATATTGGACATTAGAATTTTAAACACTGACAGGCATGCAGGAAACCTTCTAGTTAGGAAACTTGATGACAGTGCAGGGAGGTTTTCTCAGGTGGAGCTCATTCCGATTGATCATGGTCTTTGCCTACCAGAGAGTTTGGAGGACCCATACTTTGAATGGATTCATTGGCCTCAGGCTTCTATTCCATTTTCAGAGGACGAGCTTGAGTACATAGAAAATCTTGATCCAATTCGGGATTCTGAGATGCTGCGAACGGAGCTCCCCATGATACGGGAGGCTTGTCTCCGTGTTTTGGTTCTCTGCACAATTTTCCTCAAGGAAGCTGCTGCTTTTGGTCTGTGTCTTGCTGAGATTGGTGAGATGATGAGTAGAGAATTTCGTGGCGGAGAGGAGGAACCAAGTGAGCTTGAGTTTGTGTGCCTTGAGGCAAGGAGGCTGATAGCTGAGAGAGAGGTGTTATCCCCCAAGGCTGAAGGGGGAGAGGAGGAGTTTCAATTTGATCTAGATTGTGAGGAAGACGGATTCTACTTTACTCCGAAGATGGGAGCTGATGCTTTCATGAACAGAGGACCATTGCACTTTGGAATTGGAGGGGCAAATGGTCGATTTCAACTCTCTAAGCTGGAGGAAAGCATTGAGGAGGAAGAGGAAAGTGAAAGAGAAGGAGAGCAAGAGGATTTTGCAGGCATTCCGACTCCTGCAGAGGTCCCAACCATTTCAAAGCTTTCCATGTCACTGAAGGACGCCAGTCTAGGTGAGAAAAGCCAAAAATATCTGGAAGCAAAACCAGAAATTAGTTACTTGGCAAATACATCATCTGGGCACAGGAGTGCAAATGAGCAGCTTCCCACAAGCATGAGCTTTGTGAAGCTGGCAGACATGAATGAGGAGGAATGGGTGCTGTTTTTAGAGAAGTTCCAGGAACTGCTGTACCCAGCATTTGCCAAGCGGAAATCCGTGACCGTTGGGCAGAGGCAGAGACAGAGGCTTGGTACTTCATGCCAGTTTTGATACTGAGTTACTACTAATATCTTGGTATGAGCAAGGACTGTGGATGAAGTAGTTACAGTACTAATATGTTGGTATGAGCGAGGACTGTGGATGAAGTATAATCGTTGCAAGTTTGTTGGAATGAGAGAGCTTGTAGGATAGGTTTGGCTTATGGTTTTTTTTTTCCTCCTGGGATGATGGGGTGTTGTAGTTGGCAGCAACAGTAGGTTCAAAGGGGTGTAAATATTCTTGGAGGCAGCTAAACAAAAGCTGAGTAGAATTTGTTATATTTCTTTTATAAATTTTTGCTTTGATTTTTTTTTTTTTTTTTTTTTTCTTTTCTCACTCCTGATGGACTTGTTTGATAAATAATATGTAGAATGAAATCATGAGAGGAGATGGTATAAATGTTGAAAACTTGTGTTGTTTAGACTTGTCTTCAATTGATTATTTGTCCAGTTGTATTGGGTGTGTGATTGAGATGGGTCCAAGCATGTTCAGATACTACATTTTGTAGCAATCAAACATTACACAAATGAGAGAAATTGGGACATACCCATCAATGTTTGGCTGAATTAGTCTCAAGTATGGTTATTGTTTGATGACGGATTATCAACCTCAAGTCTTCTTGTGGTTTGCATTTTGTTCTAATGGGTGGCTTTCAGAAATATGCTCTGCATGTGTTTCACGAAATCCCCTCCACACAATGGGCAAGTTTATATTGTGGAGGGGGATACAGTCGTGTATCGTGGGTTAGTGATGAGTGATGAGTGATGAGTGATGGTGATGGTGGGGGGTTATAGTTTATAATCCCTGTAATTTTTTGGCTAATTTTTTACTTTTTAAAATAGAAAATAGTTGTAATTTTTATGTAAAATATAAAAACTTGTATGAACATAATGTGACAGTAAATCTGTTTTTTAAATAATTTTTATATATTTTTTTAAAATTTTATTTAAGGTTTCGGCTAAATACATTTATTCTTCGTAAATTTGAAATTTCATCATTTTTCTTTGAGTTATGGTTTTTGTTCCCTGGACCCGAATTGGGCTTAAAGGGAATGAGGCTTGTGTTGGATTTGCTTGGATTGGGAGAGGTTCATGTGAACTTTCAAATGCCTGCGAACTACCTCTTCTCTCGTGCATAAAAAGAGGCTTGAGGCTTGATTAGGCAAAAATATCTGGTCTCTGATTCAATGCATCATATCCAGCTGTCAACCGCACATTATAATATGTTTTATTCTAGTTTCATCTAAGAAAGAAAGACAAAGACATGAACCTGTGATGGTTGTGGGAGGCCATTAATTCAATTGAGTATTGAAGTGAAAGGATTAGAAGGACATTCGTTCGATGCTGACATCCTAAGCAACAAAAGATTTTCGCTACCAACAAAATGCAACCTCTCATGATAAGGTCCCACCAACAATATCTCTCTAATCAAATTCAAGTATGACATATCGTCTTGTTGGCCTCAATGATTTGCTTTCATTCATTTCCCCAGGCCAAAGCTGCCAACCCAGCCACGCCTCCCACGGTTTTATGCCATTTGATTTCAGTGAAGCTCATGGTTTTCCATGCTGTTTCCGGAAAATTGCAGACGTAGTGAAATCAGGCTGGCTATGGCTTTGCATGCTATTTCTGGAGAACTGAAGACTTGGTGGATTGATAAGGAAATTCAGAGAACAGGGTGGAGGTCCCAACTTTTCCTTTGTTCCTAAACATATGATATGACCAAAGATTTAACAGTCTTACACATTCCAACAGTTGCATATGATGAGAATAATTACCTAGGACTTAGCTGCTAGTTTGGTATTTTCCTCAGAAATGGAGACAAGTGGCTGCAGAGAAAGCGTGGAGTGAGCAGTAATGGTTGTGTCTTGATTTTTACCAGCATTGATAGATGAAGCTGCGTTGGGGGACTGCGCTAATGGTCGCCATCAGTGGTGGGGGGTTTTATCTTGTTATTAACCAAGGAAATCATATTTACGTGTACTTGACAAGTCATCTGAAAGGGGATAAACATGTAAGTTTGGTGGAGGTCATCATCAACTATAATCATTTTAAAGCCGACTAGGCCTGTTCCTCTATGATCCTTAGACGGTTCGTTTGCACTGACTGCTAATAATTAACATAATGGAACTCAAAAGTTATTGAGAAGATACTGCTATGTACGGCATCGAACGTTGCAGCCTGTTCTCAAATTGCCCCACCCTTTTTTTTTTGGGTACTTCCTAGCTACTTGCTTAGGAGTGGGTACTCATGGATGTTCCTTTTTTCCTTTTTTCTCAGAGGACCAAAGACACATCTGTGGGACTAAGACTTGTCCATATATTCCCTAATAATGCCTCGGTAGAATATATAGTTCAGGGTTATATTAATTTATCATCTCAGTACCGTCTCAAAAGCTAGCTTTATGAACGAATCTTATCTGGTTATTATATTGTAGGTAATGATTTTGAAATAAGCTGTTTTAGTTATCCGTGCTCCCACTAAAGAGAAACTGCAAGATCTTGAATGGAAAACAAGGAAGAAAGCAGGAAAGGGTAGAGTAGAAAAGGAAAAGCAAAATTCAAGATAAAGGCGAACCTAGTAAAGAAAAGATACGTACAGAAGAAGAATTCTGGCATGGGTGGAGGTGAATACCCCAGCATGGAAGTAAGAGAAGAATTGCCCGGGAAAAATAAAATAGAAAAGGAATAGACACTATCATAGTAACAGTGAGTGAAGGCTTAGCTGTTGCCCAGTCCATCAGTAAGGGGCCACCATGGCAGTGTTACTCAAGTATGCATCAGTTTTTGCTTCCTTACATCCCATTCTAGGTGTACAACGTTTATGTTTCTTAGTTTTAGATGGGCAGCACTGGTTATGGATTGAGCAGTCATGGATATATATATATATGTGTGTGTGTGTATAAGGTTTCATTATCTCTATCAACTATATATGCTGAATATTAATAGAAGAAACAACTGGAATGAAGCTTAATATTCCATCTCTGTCTTCTCCAGGATGATCTCCCATATATCAATGACGTCCTTGAGACGTATAAGGTCGATTGAATAGGTTTTAATATCATGTTTCCCGGAAACTTCTAATTGGTCTGATTCTAACTTTGATCAGAGTGGGTAATATAGACTTGTTGGGAAGCTACTAACCCATGCCTGATACCCTATATCAAAAGATGAAGCCCCTGATCTTGTAAGTTATAACCAAGAGTCACCTAGGAAGCCCTTTTGGGCCTTCAAGGGCGACAAAGGCCACAAGGCCCCATCTCGGCGTCTCCATTCCATGTCTTTTTCCGACCTGCACAACCGTCCACTACGGCCTTTCAAGCATTTGGAAATTGAAAGGACACGATATCTGTATCCTTCCTATAGAGGAGTAGTGTCTTTATTCCTTTCTACTAACCTGGATTCCAGTTGAAAATGTCAAGATAGGATAATATAATCTATCCCATATTTGATTCAAAATAAAGCAGGATAAATGGTTCCATTTATTTTATAATTTATTTTATTTTCAATCAAGCATAAGGAATATTATATAACTAATAGTGGGATAATTTATTCAACATTTTTTCCCCTCTGCATGACATATGATAATCTTAAGTTGATAGGATTATAAATTTATTCCTCTCCTCTACTTTCTCTATTTTCAATTTTTTTTAATATCACTATTTGCAAATAAATAAATAATAAAATAAAAATTAACATTTTAATTCAAAAAAAAAAAAGAATTTAAAAATATGTGTAATACAACCTAAAATAAGACTAATATATAGTATGATTTAATATATAATAATACTTTTATATATTTGACAATATAAATTATATTTTTATTTATAAATTTTAAATATTTTAAACATAAATGTTATTAATAAAGTAAAAAAAATATTTATTAAATTATTAATTATAAAATAATTTTAAGACAATACTAAATATGATATATATATATATATATATATATATATATATATATATATATAAAGTGTGCTAATCAATCTCTATGACAAGCAAAAGCAAAAGCAAGAATGGAAGCTAGCATGAACACTCTCCAAACAAGGTGGTCAATGCAATTTACGTACAAACAAGTCCATGCTAAGCTTGACTTTGGCCTTTTCTTGAATCCACATAAGAAAAATATTTGGATTTTATCATAAATATGACAGATATAAGGGTAGGTATGAAACCTACATTCAATTAACTCATTTTGAAAGAAATTTTCTCTTAAAATATGATTTTCAATTTAAAACCCATAAAATTTTCTTTCAAACAAAACACCACTAAAGTAGGTAAATGACTTGAATCTTTAGGGCCAAAAGCCACTTAGCTCTCTCGATCGTGAAACCTTTTTCTAGAAATGAGGCTTAAATACTAAGGTTTTAAACTTCATTCAACAACTTTGATATGTTTGAAAAAAAAAGAGAAGGAAGATTTATCATATGTGATTGAATCCTTATTGATTCGAGATTGTGGAATTTTTTATATTATAGAAATTGTTACCCTTTGGTGTGATTGATCAGCAATTGACCTAAGGATTTTAAACTAAATTTTTACACCCTTAATGTGTAAAAATGAAAGTTTAAAACTTAGTTGATTAATTTTTCATATCATCCATCATCTAAAAAATGCTTATCGTCTTGTTTAGTAATCTTTAATCATGATCTATTTGGAATGATAAAAGTCCAAAGAATGATTTGAAGCAATTGAATTTGGAGAACACAATGAGAATTTTTATCCAAAATTGCCAAAACACAAAGACATTTACAGTTTCATTAGATATAATATTAAATGAAATTAATCTCATAAAAAACAATTAGAAATAATATATTAGGATATAGATTTCTCATCATATTTAGTTCACTATTATAGCGTTGAAGTTTCTCTTGCTAATGCTTCAAGTCCGTGTTTGATGGTGCTCAACGCTTTTATTTGTTTCAATAAAAAGACCCCACCATCAGTTTTATCTGGACTTTTGTTGTGGCATCATGTTCACAATAGTCATGGGCTTAGCCTGTCAACCCATGTTGCTCATTTACTTCAGATTTCTAATGTCAATTATTGGTCTTGTTACAATATTAACACCCAGGATTACAACTCTACTCTCTCCTCCACATATTGAAAAGCAACCATGGATGGCAATCTCAACAAGTGAGAAAAAGTTAATCAACAATTTTCAATTATCAATCCTCTTAAAAAAGAAAAGAATGATTCTTATATTATGGCTCACACTTGGTTTGGTTCCATCACTCAAACTCAAATCTTGATTAGCATGTGTAATGGTCTACACCCAATTGTATAGATAAATTTGAACCCAAAGGGACCCTTACAGTTTTAAAATGTGTCTATATGATTAAGAGGGATCATATTTATATAATATCAGCTCATACTTATATAATGTTAGAAATTTTCTCTCATATTTAATTTGAGATATTATAATCACCTCTTCCCCCGCTCCCTTCCATGTACAAATGTGAGATATCACAATCACCCTTTCATACAGGTACAACGTCTTTGTTGTATTTCACGAGATTGCAGGACCAAATAAACAAAAACTCTCATAGGGCCAAACAAACTTCTGTATTAGTGTCGGGAATCAACTTTGATACCATTGTTAATAATCCGAACCTAATCCTGTAGATATTATTTTCTTTGAACCCAAAAGCACCCTCGTGGCTTTAAAATATGTCTATAAGGTTAAAAGAAATCTATACTCATATAATACCATAGTGTTAGGAACTTTTTCCTATATTTGGTGTGAGATGTCATAATATGAATAAGATTTGAATAGATTAGAGCTCGACTTGGGTTAAAAGGTATCAATATATAGATATTATGATTGCCCATGGTTAAAAATACATATAATTATGGCATCTCACATCATATATAAGAAAAAGTTTTTGATATTATATTTATATAAGCTTCTTTTAATTATGTAGATACTTTTTTAAATCATAAGACTTTTTTAGGTCTAGAACATATAATGCTTACATGGTAGGAAGTGAATTTTTTATTTTTAATCATATTAAATTAATGGGTTTATCAAGAGTTAACATTTATATTAAATTAATAACTAATGATATATTTTTCGAATTTGAGATATATTTAACATTTACTTTCTGACTTTTAGACTCTGCAAATATGAATTGCCTTAGCTGTGGATTGGGAATTTCAAATCCAAGCTCTAGTTAAGTTTGGTGCGCTCATAGATGTTAAATTTAATTTGTGCTACATGAAATCGAGACGAGTTTATGGGCTAGCATGGAAGCCTATTGGAGACACGAGTCTGCGTCCATTGAATTGGTCCAAGAAGATGTTGACCAGGATTGTAGAGTAGAGAACACTAGAATGATAAGAAAACGAGACCAGATAGAGCAACAATTAGAATCTCCAGACCCCTCTTTTGTAATCAATGAGAACACGAAAAAACCAGAGTAGTGATGAGGGAAACACAAAAACAGAAACAGTACAAATTGCCAATTGCATACATGAGAAACACAAAAATTCAAAAAGAGGGGTTGAGCTCAAAAGTGTAAATGATTGGTAGTTTCTTCACCATCATCACCTCCTTTATCATCCTCATCACAATAGAGTAATTGACAACACCTACCCAAATTAGTCACAATGCTTCTACTTTGATTGCAAGTAGCGCACTGTATCCCCAAAACCTGATAGCTTCCCCTCTTCCTATTACCAATTCGGGAGAGGAGAGCTTCTTATAGGTTTAGTACAAGACGTTGATGTTTATGTCAGGTATTGCGTCCATGTATGGTCTGTGTGCAAGGCTTAAACATTCCCTATATCTAAAACAGTCAATAAGATGATCGTTGGTCATCCCTGCAGCTTGCATGAATGAGTAAACAATCACCGGCCCCACTAGCCTGAATCCTCGCTTGATTAAGTCTCTGCTGATGGCTTCTGATTTTGGGGTCCTTAGAGGCACACTTCTCGGGTATCGGCATCTGATGATCATCGGTTTGTGATTCACATAGCCCCATATATAGCTGCTGAATGATCCGAATTGCCTTACAATCTACATGTGCGTCAAAATGTGGTAAAATAAGCAACCAAGGCCCAAAATTAATATATGGGAAGAAGACTACGTATGTGTTTCTCAAATTGACTTGCCTTTTGTATGCATTTTGCATTGTCTACTAGGCACCTCACTCTGCTCTCCGCTAACATGAGTGCTTTGTTGGAGGCTGTCTCCGTGATCTCTTTCTCCCCCATTTGGGCAACGGTGTTCGGATCGAACCCGGAAAATGCATCTCTTTTAGTATTTGATCAACCAATACACACGATCAATTTCAAAAAAATGGATGATCGAGTCGAAGGACTGATGAAATTAAGAAAAATTTAGTTACCTCAGTAGTTCCTTTCTTTTTAGAATTTCAGTCCAGTTGTAGTCCATCAACATACCAGACATGGCCAGCAGCTCAAACAATTGACTGTCATTCATAACTTGCAAGTTAGAATTGGAATTGCATCTGGTAATCAACTGAGAGAACTGAATAAAGATCACAGCTGACTTACTTGTCTTCATAAACTGGAACCCCCCAGCACTCATCGTGGAATTGTACATAAACTTTATCTGATTGGAACCTCATGTCAGTCTTCAAATTCCATTACCTTTTTTTTTGTTTTTTTAAATACATATATTATACTTCTAGGCAGAAATTCCATATTGCACTTTTCCATTTCTAAGTTGGAATCAATTTAATATACTTGAGAGTTGGTATAGAGATGCCATTACTTTCTTTGGTTCAAAAGCAGCAGAACAGTTGTAACAGCCACATAGTATCAATGATTGGTGCGGTGATTTAAGGAAGCCTGCCATTATTTAATTCATGTTTCTGTAAAGCCAACCACTACACTTAAGATATTTGGCCAGTTTCTTCAAAGAAGTCTGGGTAGAGATACCGTAGATGGAATCCATAATTTCAACTCCTGAACCCTTCTGACTCTAGAAAGGGAGATTATCTTGGTGAACTTGAATTCAGATTAAGTTTGTTCTAACATGCCAAGAAATGTCATACTATTCCAAATGCAGCAGCCAATAAACTAAAACAGATTTTGGAACATACCACTATTCTTTGTAATCCAGTTGCACCTCTTCAATTCTCCATCTCCAACATCCGGACTAGGTTGTTGCTGGACGTTAGTAATAGCCACTGGGACTTCTCTTCTTTCAGGTGGTGCTATCAGGCGGAGGGATAGAGCAATCTGCCGATCCAGTGGAGTAATATAATCCTTAAGAGAAGAATCGTTGGAGTTCTGTGACAGAGACAACGATAATGATGACAAGGACAGGGATGAAGTGCTTTTCTGAAGGCTAAGAGGGTAGATTTTCTTGAGGTGTCTGGATAGGAAGCCTTGGTTTGGCTTCTCTTGTTCTTTAATGCTTCTATTCTTCTCCAGAAAAAGTCTTCTCACATTTCCTTTAGACATGGTTTGAGAGAAGAAAAGAGAGTCTGGTCTTAAATGGGGTAGATGTAAAGGTGGGTTGAGATTTATAAAGCTTGGGGATTCCCATATTGAGAGTAGATAAAAAGGAACACTAGGAACACTACCTAAGTTGGTTGGTGAAATGTGAATTTCATCATAATCGCTGTTTGCTAGCTCCTTGGTTTTTAAGCAAGCTCGTAAGAAAATGGATTTAACAATCGCTTTTTTTTCCTTCTTTTTGCTTCAAAAATATGCATATGAATGTGTAGGACATTGAATCAGACAACAAAGTGGAGGATGTACTCTAGCTAAAGATGGAAAATATATTGACATATATTTAAAAACATATAGATATTACATTAATTTATGATCAGTGTGGGAATATGGTGATGGGATAGTGGTTGGGTCCAAGTGATTTGTTGTGTATATCCTGATAGATGTAGTACAAAAAGACAAGAAAGAAACAATCCAACTATGATATGGATGGATGGAACCATTTGACTTGCCCAATTATTCTGAATAAGAAGCATATTAGGACAGATGATGAGGGTTTATATATATATGTATATCTGACATGTTGAGTATTTGACCCCTTAGGGATGTTTACAATATTCAAAATGGTTTAACCTACATATAGTTATGCTCATCTAGGTGAATGATGGAGTGGGTTGATTGGCCTGTCCCTACACCGTTAAGCCAATCAGAACTTGAATCAGAAAGCATCATAAAGACTACCTTGTTTTCTAGTTAATGCCACTGAAATATATATATATGCTTCTGCTTTCTATATATACAAATTTGCACCAATGATTTGGTTGCAGTTTTATCTTAGTGCATTTTTAGTTGGGGGGAGACCACCAAACTGCAGGAAACTAATCAATTAGCACTTTTAGTTGCAGTGTTTGTCTCAGTGCAAGTGTAATGGGTCCGTTTTAAACTTAAGTCCTACTCATATGCCCTGAGGGATTGAGGCATACCTGTTGCCAGAATGGACAAAGATATGCCATCCATCATCCTTCCTAGTCTTTCAACAGTCTGGGGTTTGTTATGTTCAAATGGGCCAAGGGATTGCCTGCCATGCTCATTAAGCTCAGTCCTATTCCCATCTGTTCAAAAAGATACTATTATTGTGAATCAATGACTAAAGGCTCATTCAGTAAGGCTTCTCGATCCCCTTCATATAATTTTTGGTTTGGTAGTTTTGTTTGTAAATTGAATCCTTGACATGCACAGATAAGGGAGGATACATGCCATTGATGTTAGTCCTAATGATTCAAATTCTTTCTGATTTGATTTTTGAGCGGCCTCCTTTGTATTCATGTTGGAATGTTCATAACTTCCATCATGGGGTTAATCATAAGTACCTTCAATTCTGTTGAAAAATATGGAATAGGATTTGGTGACCTCATAATCAAAGATAATAGACCAAATGGTGAAACATTTCAATGATTGGATTTTTGAATGGGAAAAGTGGGTTTCAACTTTGAAAAAATATGGGAAAAGAAATCTGAATGTTTATAATTCGGTTTTATCTTCATCAATTTAAAAATATTTTAAAATATATGCATTTTTTTATAAGTCACATAACGATCTCTTGAATACCCTTTTACTTTATAATATTAACTAAAATTAAAAAAAAAAAAATCAATTTATCAGTTTAATTTGATAATAATATTTTACAAATAGATATATTATATATTTTTTAATTAAATAACATGATATACAAATCATTGTGGAAAATTTCTTTGGGATTCTCGAGTGATAAATAAAATGTTTTTAATTTTCTAATTAATAATAATTTTATATTCTTTATTATATAAATCCACTCATCTTCTCACTTTTTTTTTTTTTTAATAAAATTGAATAAAAATTTTGTTAGTTGACATTAACAATAAAATAAAAAATTATAAAAATTAAAAATATAATTCAAACTAAAATACTTAAAAAAAATAAATAAAATATTGATTCTCATTATATTTTCAACTTTTTCTCAATATTTATATTTTTTACTAGGGAAATGAAAGTTAATATTTTATTTTTATATTTTTAGCTTTAAATTTTTTTTTTTTTTAGTTTCAATTGTATCTTTAATTTTTAAAATTTCTTATATTATTGACCTCAAATTAATTCTCATGGTAAAAAAAATTGTCAATTGGTATTATTAACCTAACAACTAAAATGGTCATTTTAGGAAATAATTATTTGAGTTATGAAAAAGTACATGTATTTTAAAATATTTTATAAACATACAAAGATAAAATCTAATTTATAAAATTTGAGTTTTTATTTTATTTTGTTTTTAAATTAGTGAGTCAAAACCCACTTTTCCCTTTTTATATATTCAAAATTAATGAATTAAGACCCAATTTTAATAAATAGTAAACATAAGACACTTAGGTATATTTGGTAGATCAATCTTTGATTCCTAATTGATCATTATATATAAGCATCCATACTACAACAAAATCGAGCTTCAAGATAGAACCTACTTAGAAAATCTTTGAACAAAATAACAATCTATTCAAACTTTATAATTGAGCCTAATTCCCTAACTAAGAATGGTTGATCATTACTTATTCAACAAATAAATATAATGACCCAAAATATTTCTTCATCCTTTGGTCAAAGTAAGCATCAATGGGAGTTTGAAAGAAGAATATGTTATGTTTATGTTAATCTAACGTAAGGTATTGGCCTAAGAGTGAACATGCAGGGGGAGGTTGGAGAGCAGTGGTGAAACCAACGTTTTACTTGTGAGAGGGGGGATGGGGGAACCTTTATTAGTAAATACAAATAATATTTAATAAATTAGAAGTATAAAAAAGTTATATTAATTGATAGCATTTCAATTGAATATATTTTACAACTGAACCCGACAAATTTTATATTTTGAAAGTGTTGCGCAATAGTTTTATTGTCAATGTTATCAAATGTATCTTTCTCCATATATACAAGTGATCATTCATCCATTGATCTTCCATTCGATTTTGTAGTCAATTCTTTAGAATATTCATAGTAAAAAATGCTCTTTCCATGGTTGTAATGGCAACAAGTAGGGTTAGAGCTAATGTAACAAGCAAATAAATTAGTGGATATATAGTGTGCTCTTTTTTCTTAACCATTTTTTATGCAAGATTACCAATTCATTTCACATATGAAAACTCACTATTAGAGCGCATTGACTGTAAACTTATATTGTAATTAAAATACTAAAATTTAAATATGTAATAATTTTGATAAAAAAAAAACAAGAGGTAAAATTACCACGACTTTGTAATATTTCGGGTTGTCATCCTCTAGGATTAGCTCTAATATGTTTATTTGTTTTTAGATGAAAATGACTAATTATTTGCTAAATATACTAAAATCCTAATTAAATATATATGGATAAAATATGAATAAAGATTTTATAAAATATTTAATGAAATAAATCAAATAAAGGAAAGAATGTTCCTGAGAGTTTTATAATCCAATGCCAAATCCTTAGAAAAAGAGCATTATAAAATCTAAGGTTTAGGATCAAAGTCAATCCACAACCAAATTCAATCTTAAGACCAATATTACATCTGAAACTTAGATTTTTCTTTTTTAAAAACAAATTCCTAAAATCATAAAGTGAATGAGATTAATTACCAATTTAAGGTTTGACTTTGTAACCCTTCTTACTCTTTGTAGCTTTGTTTTGGGGGCAAACAACATAGAGAAGACCATGATAATTAATTATCAAGAGTTAACAAGAATCACTAGTATCGGGTAATAATCTACTATATTGTTCCCTAAAACAACTTACAAAGATAGGTAATGGTTAATTATTATTTTTAATTTTATTTTATCAAAAGCCTATATCCATTTTTGTAGATTTGACATTTAGATTTATTAATAATAGGATCAAATTATAGTAACTAATAATCAAGGTCTTCCCAAGAATCATTAGTATCTTGACAAGAATTCTCTATAATTTATTTAGGGTGATCTCACATAGAAGATTTATTCCTATTAATTAAATCATGAAAACATAAAGAAAACCATAACTTTACTATGTTCTTGCTATTCTGCTTTGGATTCTTCACCTTCATGTTAGCATTTTCAAATCAATCAAGTTAGCCAAACATAGTGGAGGATTTTTCTTCACAAAAAATGTTTGTTTGCCAATAAAATAAAATAGAAAGATTGAAAAAAGAAAAGAAAAGAAAAGAAAAGAAAAGAAAACCTAAAACTTATTAAGAATTTCAAGATGAGAGATTGATCTTCCTCTCTTTGTTCCTTTCCAAGTCAAGAACTTCCTAGAAAACCTAAAAATTGAGTTTTTATAGTTTCCACAAAAACCCAACACATGACATGTACCTATTGGTCACTTATTTTACCAATAATTACCTAAAAATGACTAAACAATAATAATAAAATCATAATTTCTAGTCATGTGGGGCTCACTTAAAGTGAATGGAGTGCCCAAGATGCAATTCCTGAGGTGGAGAAGGCGAAACATCAAAGTAGCAGTGTGTGATTTCAAAATTGGGGTCATTTCAAAATAAATTTTGAAATCATAAGTTGAATTTCAAAATCATTTGGAAATGGTCCTTCAACTTTACTCAGCTTTCTTCAAATAACCATAACTTCTTCGTTAAAGCTCTTATTAGTGCACTGTTTGAAGCATTTGACTCATGACCTCTCGAGCTTCAAAATGATATATATAGCTTATATAAAATTAATCTCAATAATTTCTCCATATTTTACCTCAAAGTAGAAGTACATGCTGTTGCTAAATTTTGAGTTCTAAATTTCCATGTGAACTTGATTGCATTTGCTTCAAACATCCTCAATTGTGGTTGCTTGCCCTCTATCTTACTCAATAATATTAGTTGTTAGTATTTCATACCTATGAGTTACTCATCATGCCCTTACTTGGGCTTTTTATGGTTCATATGGTCCAAGTCTCTCAATTATGCATGTAACCTCTTCTACTTCCTTGGTTGATAATGACTTTTGCATTTATCATTTTTTTCATTCCTTAAATCTATAATTAGGCTTAAAATAAAAGTTAGATTGATAACTAAGGTCTTAACATCAATTTGAATTAAGTTTGATGATTTAAGCATTTTATATTACATAAATCATTTCATATATGTGCTATTGGAGCACATATTTTAGCTCTAATCATGTATATCAATGACATAAGTCTCAAGTTGATTATTGAGTACCATAAGCCCTATTAGAGAAAAATCTTGTGGATAAGATTGAGCAAGCTGGATTAATTTTTGTTTATAAAAAATAACAAATGAATCACTAGAATTTAGACAAACCATAAAGAAGCAACTTAGTGTTTACCTTGTTGAAACGACTATTAAGCTCTTGAAGTTGCATATCTATAACAACATAGAATGACTCCAGCGCTTTGAAAATCGGACCGTTTCGGCCCGTCCAACTAGTCCAACTGCTGACCGATGAACTTTCTAGTTCGGTTTGGTCTAACTATTCAATGCTACATCCTAGTTGCCCCCTCCATTTTTATCATTAAAAAGGTACATACGACCTTAAACTCATTAAATGAGTTGAGACACCACTCGGCTAGATCCCACTTGTTTCTTCATATAGCAAACAAAAGAATTATATATTTTTACTAAAAAAATTATAATTTAAATAAAAATAATATAATATTTTTAAAAATTATAAAATTAGTTAAAATTAAATAATTAAATTTTCTTTCATTTTCAATATATTCATATTTAAATATTATACATATTTCATTTAATAAAATTTAAAATATGAATACAGTTATAGTTATGCATAAGATAAAAATTAAATATTATTGATTTTCAATTTATTTATATATATTTTAATTTTTTTATAATTATTTTAAATTTTAATAATTAATGAGAATATATTTATAACATCACCAGTTCGATCGGGGTTCAACCACAGTTCAACCACCGGTCTTACCAATGAACTATGAATTAGTAACTTTTTGGATTCAATGATCAATCTGATTTTGAAAACATTGAATAACTCCACTTGATAATAATATAAATTTGTAATTTCATGAGCTTTACGTCGTGGTCTCCCTTGAGTTAGAAATGCATAATCCATGTTTGGAATATCAATGTTATGTTTTTCATAAAAACAAGAAACTCAATCAAATAATAAACCCTAACCATTTTCTCTTATCATTTATAATTGTTGCTTACATACTTTGACCAAAGTCATGACATTAACAATGTCTTGATCCTTCCTCCATAAGGCTTATGATAATTCACTTGTGATTCCCAATATATTTATTGTCAAATGTAACTTGAAAGCAAAGTTAAATGATTGCATCGACTCTTTTACTTCATATTTTTGCTTGGAATTTGAACCATCGTCCACAATAATTGCAAGTTCATGATAAAAACCTTAGAGAAATCCAATTTCTAAAATGTCTTTGAAGAAATCAGACCATATAAAGCTTAGGTTTTTTCACAAAACTATTTTCATCCAAATTACAAAAATTTAAAACTGAATTAGGTATTTAGATGAATTTAGGTGCTTAAATAAAAATATGAAATGCAATTCTAATTTAGTGCACTCATATTCTTACAATGAAAAATCTTAAAGACTAATCTTAATAAAATTTATCTTTATATTGTAATGGAGTTATACAACTTGTAGTCGAGGGTTCTATGAGGCAAAATGATGGGTTCATATATAAGAGTAAAATTTGGGAAGTTATGAAACAAAGTGAAATATCATATTGAATAATGTGACTAGCATGTGTAAAATTATTAATAAAAATAATAATTTGATGTGTATATATATATATATTTAACCTTAAGCCATTGAGGAAGAATCAAGGAAAACTAAAGAGCATGTTAAGTTAGGAGTTTGTTGCTCTAATGAGTTGATTCTAATATGTAGTTCATCAATATAGAATTTAGTAATCTAAGATTTTGAAAACTAATTCTATGACAATTTCCCATGTGTAGAATGAGTGCAAAAAAATCGTGATAGATAGTGCTAGTTCCAAAGTTTTTAGGTTTAAAAATCAAATTTGAAAATGAATTTAGTAGTGAAGTTCGAAAAGAGGAAATTAAACCAGATTGTTTGTTGAAATTTTTAGCTTTTGAACCAAAAATAAAAAGATTTAATAGTTGCATAGTGGTTAGGTCATCTTCATAGGGAACTTTAGATTAATAGTTCTAAAAGTATGAGGTTTTAGGGTGTGAGTCTTGGATAGAAGCCCGAAAAATGATTTTGAAAAAAATGGAAGGAGGGGGGCTTAAAAACTGAAAAAGAAAAACAAACTCCAAGACAAAAAATTCATTGAGATTCTCTCTCTCAAGCTTAACTCATTGACAAGGCTCTAATCCTATGCTTGTGGCTTTTGAAACAAGCCTAGAAAAGAGGTACTATTTGATAGGAGCACTAACGACCTCAACAAAAATCAACTCAGTCCAATTGCACTCTTTTGGATTCTTACAATCAGGTGATTTACATGAGTTCCTCTTCATGTCAATAAGCATGTTTTTAGTTTATAGAATTTTTGCAATGAAGTGCAGGTATGTGGCCAAGGTTGCTTGACTTGCAACTCTCACAACCAACACAACATAATCTTTTCTCCTCATGGTTACTCATTTTGGTCATTCTATCAATTGCTAAGGATTATATTCTTTTAATTTAGAGAAGTAGAGAACATACCTTTGATTTGATGTTCCTAGATTGTTTCCAATCTGATGAATATGTCAAAAACCACTGTAGGAGTCATCTACTTAGTGTTTTTTTACCCGATCTCATCTTCAAGGGTTTAGGGATGAGAAAATGATGGGTGTTTCTCTCTAGAAGACAACTAAGGTTTCTCACTTTAGAGGTTGTTTGGAAAAATGACAAGAAAAAGTCTCAAACCCTAACCCTCTTAAGAGGCATTTATAAGGTGTCCTATGAACTTAAGTGACTTAACCCCAAGTTGGGTTTGGTCATCTAAACTAACCCACTTGGATCATAATTAATTAAGTAACCATATTGGTATCCAATTAATTAATTAGACTTGTCCAAAAAGACAATTCATAAAGTTTAGTGTAATCTTACATTTTAACAAAAACACCCTTATGCACACTTATTTACTTGAAACCCAAAATCCTCAAAGCAAACATGTTACCAAGATTTTGGAGCTCAAGTAGGACTATTGGGGCCCAAAGGAAAACACTGGCTTTCTCAAGGTCCAATTTTGAAGTTGATTCAACATTTCATTAATGAGAATCAATTGCACTCTAGTATCCTATGTAATTACAATGAGGTAAAAGTCAAGTCCGTGTCTTACCATCTACTACATGAAAAACTCTTTATGAATTGGTGTTCATAATCTAACATAATAGTACTATTAATCTATCAAGATTACATCTTCAATTATGAAATTACAAATCCACTTATTATGTGATCAAATTAACATACTCTACTTCCAAGGAGCATATGTCAAAATCCTATTAAAGGAATTACTATTGCCATAGTCTTTCTAATAATATGTCATTTGGATCACTCAAAGGGATACATTGTCTCAATCTTATGAGATATCATGGTGTCTCTATTAAGATTATTTTTTGTCATTAACATCTATCAATAGTAGCCAAAGTCATAAGAATATATGACTACACTAGGGTTTTACTCATAGATCAAAACGTTCTATTAATTTTGGTACAAAGTCAATATACTCTTAAGGTTTAGAGTGCATGTAGTAAAGTAGCTTGGTAAATCATGACAACCAATAACCTTAGGTTATAATTAATTGTAGGTCTTATCCAATGTGTAACTGATCAATTGATTTTTTGTCGTTTATCACATCAAAACACAATTTATAACCTAATTAACTATTCTAGAGTAGTTTATATCCGATAAAAAATGGTTTTAGTACAAACTACCGTAGTATAGTGGTTTTTAGGTGCTGTTCACTATGATAGATTATTTTTGGCAATTAAGGCTTGAATGGAGGAAAGGAAATGGTTGTAATAAAGTGAAATCGATTTGACAATTCATGGTGAAAAATCAAAATATCAATGATTTCTAATTGAGAAGAACAATGGAATGTAAAATATAAGAAAATTAATAAGGAAAAAGAATTCTCGAAGTTATGATTTTCTAGAAAACAATTTCCATGGTGAATAATTGTTGAGATCTACTTTTCATCAAGTTAGATTGAAAACCTAAATTCTCATCTAAACTAATTTTAGATTTAGCTTTAAGTATAGACCTAATTTTTCTTTAAATTGGGTTATTTAATCCAAGAGATCAATTTAAACTATATATTCAATTTATCTTAAATCATCTTGCAATGCTTCATACAATGCAACTATTCGATCTCATTAAATCTAACTCTAAGAATTTAATGAATCAACCTAATTTGCAATGTAATAGTCATTCAAGATAATTTAAAGAGAAAAATCCCCAAATTTCAATTAGATCAAATTACCTTTGCAATTAAAGCTCATTTATCTTATTCACCATATATCTTACCTCTAGATCCTCTTTCATTCGAGAAAAACAAGATTTAGCCACTCATGCTTGGAGATTTGGTCTCACAAAGCATGTTTGGCTAGTAAGAAAATGAGGAAAAATGAAAGAAAAAAAGATAATTTTATTAAGAGAGAGAATCTAGAAAATTCTACAATCAAAAGTATTTAAAAGCTTTTTAATGAAAGATTCAAGTTTCTATTTATAAGCGAAGGTCAAGTGGACTCTTGACATCATCCTAGAGCTCTTTCGAAAGCTTTTCCATTTAGCAATCTGGGGTTTAACAACAAAGCAATCATTTTGCACAAGCTCAACCAATTCACATGAAGAAAACTAATTTTGCATGATTGTGCGAAATCAATGGAGCAGTAGCAACAACCATAGCTTCCTAGACCACTTTGCATGACTATGCTAAATTTTCGCATGATCTTGCAAAATCAACTTGCAAATTGTTCTTGGTCTGCAACACAAATCCACCTTTTGGTCAATTTTGCACAATCATGTGAAATTTTTGCATGATCATGCGAATCTGCAACATTTGATTTTTGAGCTTCCTTTTGTCATTTCTTCCATTTTCTTCTTTTGATTCCACCTTAACTACATCTAATTAGCTCAAATCCCAATTCAAACCAATTGCATTACTTTTTTCATTATGCATGTGGATCATCATCAACATTATTCATTATCTTCGATTCGATTATCACCAATTTATCAAAATCATACATTGAAAGGACTCCAAAACTTCATAGAATTTGTTAGTAACTCTTGTAAGGGCAACAACATATTAATTAGGTATTTTAGGTATAATTACTACTCAAAAGATGTGAATCTCATGATAATTATTACCTAAAATATAATTTTTTTGAGTAGTAATCAGTAACTATACACATTAGTACACTCACCATGGGAAATCAATCCCAAAGGCCAAGATAGGTCATCCCTTCAATTAGGAGGTAGTGTACTACAATCTCCACTAGATTGCTCAAATCCATGAACTGACTATGAATAACTAATCATCTTGCAAAGAACTAATGACTTTTGTCCTTTATGCAATTCCTAATGCACCCAAGCCATTTACAATGCAAGTGAAATGAGGTTGTATGCTTAGATAACCAATTTATACAAATAAGATATTAAAAAAAAACAAAAATATAAATAAATAAATTTATTAATGAATCTAAAATTATTTCATCATGTTATAATTTTTAGGGCTCTATCCTAACAAATATATCATCTAATAATATTTTTGCATCAAAGGTTCACACAAAAATAGTGTATCAAATACACCAAACCCACCAAAACTAAAAAAGAAGAGTACACAACACGACATAATTTAGAAATGTAAGTGTCTCAAGAGTGTATACTGACATTTCACATTCATAAAACTAACTATAAAATGACATAAGAGTCACTTCAGAAACCCAAAATTTTCACTTCCAATTAAAGAAAGGCTTGTCTTTAAAAGTGTATGGCACAAGAGCCACATCCAAAACCCAAAATCTTGGTTACCTCACGCCCTTCTACTTTTTTTTCTTTTTTGTTTATATCATCCTTCCAAGAGTGTATACCTATATTTCATAGTCTAATGAACTTAAGAGATTTTATTAAAAATAAGGATTAATTAATGTTATCATGATAAACGAATTCCAAGTAAGTTCTATTTTTTTTCCTTTCTTCCTATTTTAATATATTTTGATTTTCATAGGCATCTTTTAGAATGAAATTTCCATTATAATGTTTTCATGAAGTTTGTATAGTGTCGAAAAATGTATAATTATAATATAAAAACAAAAATTGTAAAAAAGAACACTCCTTAAAGAAATATTTCTTTTAAAAGAAGTTTTAAATAATAACCAATTTGGCATGGTATATTTTTTATGATAACAAGTATTTTATCACTAATACTTCTTATACTTAGTGACATTATATTCAATGGCCGATAATGTTTCATTACTAAAGATATTTCCCCATGAAACATTTTTGTTATTGAGGGTGCTCACGTAATTTCTTGTCTATCCAAATCATAGATATTTTAATAATTAGGAGAGAATAGGTTTGTTAAATCCTGGACTGCTTTGGAGTGCCACTCCCTTGGTTGGTACTCCAAATTGGATTTTTTTCTTGTTGGTTCGAAGTAATGCTCCTTTTATTTAGCTATGACCTACATTCTTTGGTTAAAGTGCTCATGCAACTTCTAAGGGATGCATTCCCCTCCAAGTTTTTTCAAAGTAGCATCTGTAGATAAACGATGGTTAAGTTGCATCAGTACGGTCAGGATTGACCGATACTTGTGAGGCAGAAGAATCCTTGAATAAGAATAATCAAGCCAATCCTTGTGAAAAGTTATAGTCAAGTGGAATAATAGGCTTAGTCAACAAGGAATTGTATCTCTTAGCAAATTTGTCAGAAAAAAATATTGTAAATTCCAACCAATTGTATAAGAGGATAGGGTAAAGTAGTCATTGATTAATAAGAAAACAATGTGACGGAAGGAATTAAGTGGGGTGCTCCCTTTCCTCAACTCAATCCTTATCTTATTATAAGATCATCCCGTTAGGTCCTCTAATCTATAGAGAAACTACTGAACTAGATTGGGTTAGGCTAGGTCATATCCTTTAATACTCTAACTCACTCTAAAGGTTGTTTAGCTCGCGAACTTCACAACCCTACAACAAGCATTTACTATAGCGAGGACCTGCTTTCACCCTCTTTGGCATGTTTGGTTTCATGGGAAATGGAAGCAATACTTTAAGGTCCAAACATACTCCTCAGATTTTGCTTAGCTGACTGCCTTCGTAATCTCACATGTATTTGCTACAACTCATTTATTTGATTTTTTATAGTGAAGAAAAAAAAAAAAAGGTTTTAAATAATATACGAAAACAAGAGGAGAGGATGGCGGGGCCGAAGAAGTAAGGTAGGGTGGTGGGGGGTTGGGGTCAGCCATGTCCCTGGTGGACCTTGAAAGCTTTAGACCTCTACGATTGGCTGCTTTCATTCTCCTCTTTCCTACTTCAGGAAAAATCTCTCTGATTCAAGCTTTCTAGTTCCCGGCACCACAACGGCTCTCTTAAACCCTAAAAACCTCCCATCAGTTCACCCTCTCATGTTGCTTCACAACTAACACCTCTCTCCTAAATTCCTCCCTCTCTCTCTACTTGCTACATTAAATTTCCCCTGTAAAGAAACTTCCCTCTGCAGAACCCTACTCCTGTTCCATGCTCAATCACATCTATCCATGGAGGTCTTTACTCCGAAAAGCTCTCAGCCTCAGCCCCATCACTTCCCTCGTCTTCACCAAACACTCAGTCTCTGCCGCCAAGCTCCATGATGAGTCCGCCGACGCCTCTATCCCTAATGACGCCGTTCGCCAAATCCTCATTGGTTTAAGAAGCCCTGGTGCTTCTAAGTTTCTCTGGGGGCATCATTTCCAAACCCTAGCTTCGGTACTGAATACCCATCAGGTTGATCAAATTCTCCTTAGTTTGAGAGTCGATAGCTCCGACTCTGCGCTTTTTTTGTTTGATTTATTAAGAAATGAGTATGGATTTCGGCATTCTAGGGTTTCTTGCTTCATTGTTTCGCATGTTGTGGCCCAAAAAGGACAGTCCAAGGAGTTGCGCCGCGTTTTAAACCAAATGGTGGAAGAAGAAGGTATGCTTACTTAATTTTAGTTTGGGTGGTGTGCGTTTGATTGCTGAGAAATTGTGGGAAAAAGTGTAACTAAAATTTTGAATTTTATATCCTATCTTGTTTTGAAATGGAAATTGTTGTCTATTGAGCCAATTAGTTGTCTTGAGCTCAGGTGAGGGATGCTGTTTGCTTGGTATCTGACCCAGACTGTGTTAAGGATTTCCCTACGTTTTCTTGGTAATTGAACTATAGGAATTATTGAATGCGACAATTTATTTTTATGAATCTATGTTGTTTTCAACTCAATGGTAGAAGCGTATTTCATTGCTTCCAGACCACATTTCAGGGCTCGTTGATTTCTGAAATTTTCAGTTAATTGGTGCTGGGGTTTTTTTGTTTCTCATTCTATTGTTTGTGATTTTCAATAGGTTCTGGGTCTGCGCCTTCCCTTTGTGAGCTTCTGTGCAATAGCTTCAGGGACTGGGATTTGAATAATGTGGTGTGGGATATGCTGGCTTGTGCTTATTCGAGGGCTGAGATGGTTCATGATGCTCTTTTTGTTCTTGCTAAGATGAAAGTCCTGAACTTGCAAGTTTCAATAGCAACCTACAACAGTTTGTTGTACAACCTTAGGCATACTGATATTATGTGGGACGTCTATGATGAAATCAAAGCAAGTGGGGTTCCACAGAATGAGTACACAAATCCCATCCTTATAGATGGTCTGTGCAGGCAGTCCAGGCTACAAGATGCAGTAACTTTCTTGAGGGAGACCAGGGGGGAAGAGTTTGGGCCTTCTATTGTTTCATTCAATGCCCTCATGTCAGGGGTTTGTAAGATGGGTTCTGTGGATGTTGCAAAGTCATTTTTCTGCATGATGATTAAATATGGATTACTTCCTGATGTGTATAGTTACAATATTCTTCTTCATGGGCTATGTGTAGCCGGTTCTATGGAAGAAGCATTAGAATTTACAAATGACATGGAGAAGCATGGAGTGGAACCTGATATAATTACCTATAACATTCTTGCTAATGGATTTCGCATACTTGGTTTGATAAGTGGGGCTTGGAAGGTTGTTCAGAGAATGCTGCTTAATGGGTTAAATCCAGATCTTGTTACATATACAATACTGATCTGTGGGCATTGCCAGATGGGCAATATTGAAGAAAGCTTTAAGTTGAAGGATAAAATGCTTTCACAAGGTTTAAAGTTGAGTATTGTCACATACACTGTATTGTTAAGCAGTTTGTGTAAGAGTGGACGAATTGATGAAGCAGTGATATTGCTTCATGAAATGGAAGCTATTGGCTTGAAGCCGGATCTTTTAACATATTCTGTTCTCATCCATGGCCTCTGCAAGCGAGGGGCAGTACAAGAGGCTATTCAACTATATGAGGAAATGTGCTCCAAGAGAATTTACCCAAATTCTTTTGTATGCAGCGCTATTATATCAGGTCTTTTTGAAAAAGGGGCAATTTCAGAGGCACGAATGTATTTTGATTCAGTAACAAAGAGTGATGTGGCAGAGGAAATCATTTTGTATAATATTATGATTGATGGGTATGCAAAACTTGGTAATATTGGGGAAGCTGTACGGTTATACAAACAGATAATTGAAAAAGGAATTTCTCCAACTATTGTGACTTTCAATTCCCTTATTTATGGTTTCTGCAAAAAAGGAAAGCTAGCTGAGGCTGTAAAGTTATTAGATACTATCAAGGTGCATGGTTTGGTGCCAACTTCTGTAACTTACACGACTCTAATGAATGGATACTGTGAAGAGGGGGATATGTATAGCATGTTTGACATGCTTCATGAAATGGAAGCAAAAGCTATAAAACCTACTCAAATCACTTATACTGTAGTTGTGAAAGGACTCTGCAAAGAGGGGCGGCTGCATGAATCTGTTCAATTACTCGAGTATATGTATGCTAGGGGTCTATTCCCAGATCAAATCACATATAATACTGTAATTCAAAGCTTCTGCAAAGCTCATGACCTACAAAAAGCTTTTCAGTTACACAATCAAATGCTACAACATAGTCTTCAGCCTAGTCCTGTTACATATAATGTTCTTATTAATGGCCTTTGTGTATATGGCAACTTAAAGGATGCTGATAGACTACTGGTTACTCTTCAGGACCAAAGTATAAGATTAACAAAGGTTGCCTACACAACAATAATCAAAGCACATTGTGCTAAGGGTGATGTACATAATGCACTGGTCTTCTTCCATCAAATGGTGGAGAGGGGTTTCGAGGTCTCCATCAGAGATTATAGTGCTGTGATCAATAGATTGTGCAAAAGGAATTTAATAACTGAAGCAAAATTTTTTTTCTGTATGATGTTAACCCATGGCATTCCTCCTGATCAAGATATTTGTTTAGTGATGTTCAATGCTTTCCATCGAAGTGGTGATCCCAATTCAGTATTTGAGATATTTGCTATGATGATAAAATGTGGCCTGCTTCCTGTTTAAATCCACCATAAAGCAATGATTCTTGTGATTCTCACTATAGAAAGAGCAGTTGATATGGGAGTCTGGTGCACAAGGTATGGCATTACACTGCACTCTTTCAAATTAATTTTTAATTGTAGTATTATTTTAAAAATAGAGTTTGAAAGGTATGCTATGTGATTGGTGATGTGTTTTTGATCACATATGGTATAAAATTCAATTAAAATTGAAATTTATTGCCTTCAGAATTGGATTAACCCACACTTCTGATCAAAACAAAGTTATGGCTACTAAGTATAGTACTCCAGATTATTGTCCTCTAAGATCGGTAATTTGTGTAACAAGTATTTTATAAGAGAGGAAATCTTGACAGACAAATCAATTGGAGATAAAAACAGTTGAAGTAAAATCCCAAATGAGGTAGTGGAATGAGTAATTCAAAAGATCAATAAAATTAAATTCAGAAAGAAAAAGCATCCAGAGGTTGATCTACTTTGGAGCTACATCCCTTAGGAAGAAAAATCTCTGGATTGGCAATCAATGCTGAAATCATAATATATCTTAAAAGGTCGCAATCTCGTTTTGTACTTTTTGTGTTCATTTGACCATGAGATCTAGCTGAAATTTTGCATATAATTGATCAAAAACTGTTGTCAATGAATCAAATACCTAGTAAGCATTCATTGGACTAATCTAAGCTTCGGTTTTATCTCATTAAGGGAGATTTACTGGAGAAATCATTCATTCAATTACAAAACTCAATCTGAGAATAATATGAAGAATTTATATTATTGAGTCTTTAATTTCTTTGGATCTTCCACAGAATTAAAGGAGAATCCTTATAACCATGTGAATCTGCCCACATAGCTTGTTTGCATCCAAGAAAAATGTGAGAACATGTAAGAATATTAGGAGAGAGAAGACAGGAAAATGAAAGATCTCTACTAAACTCTAATCTCACAAATGAATTCCAAAAGTTCTCAAGTCTCCAACTAAACTCCTGTTTATTTTTTTTTTTTTACAAGACACATGGCCACTTCTCACAATGCCACATCACAATGGAAAGTTATAGAAGACTTTCAAAATTTCAAGCATCTCAGCCCAAGAACTCAGTAGCACCAATTTATCACAAGTCGCTCAAGTAGGCGATTTAACATATTCTGCAGGGAAAAATTCTGCTCATGCTTCCTTGTTCAGAACAGTAGATGTTGGAGACTTGACCCATTCTGCTCACCCGTAAGTGCTTTAAAAACCATGAGTACTTTAACCAATTTCCTTCAGTTGGATAAACTACTCCTATTCCACTCATTTGAGTGATCTTAACATTTTCCTTTGGCAGTTTGTAGGATTACCCTTTGCCCATAATCTGCTCACTGGAGCAGTTTATGCAACCTTGAGCAGTTTAAGGTTTTAGACAATTCTTAGCACTTGAATCCACCCCCAACTCTACTCTCCTGCATGAAATACATTTGACTGAGCTCTTTAAGGACTCCCTTGCTTGTTCTAAATCTTTCACTTGAGCAGTTCTGAGCAATCTCTGTTCTGAATTCCTCCCCTGGATTTCCTTCAATTCTTCAATGCTTTTCCGTTCATGTTTCCAACCCCACTTGCTTTGTTCAACTTTCCCAACTTCCATTGAATGAATTTTTGACACTCTTTAGCTTTCAATCCTTGTTGAAATGCACTTATAC
The DNA here is from genome assembly GCA_030254885.1 of Vitis rotundifolia. Lineage (NCBI taxonomy): Eukaryota > Viridiplantae > Streptophyta > Magnoliopsida > Vitales > Vitaceae > Vitis > Vitis rotundifolia. Next base: position 14,649,270 of record CM058151.1, read on the forward strand.
ACATTAGATTCCCCCATAGATCGTATGATGCACTCAGGACTTCGTGGACATAGGTGAAAATACATCTTTTAGCACAGAAATCCCTACATGTTTGATTATTAATCTTATTGGCCATGAGGGAATTAGCCATCCATAAGGTGCAATGTGATTAAGTTGGAGGTGATCCATGAATGAGTGGAAGAAGAAAAAGAACGTGGGTCGAAGTTATTGGAAAAAAACAGGTTTGCCTAAGATTCAGAGGAATCTTAAAGGATTCATGTAGCTAATCTAAAAAAGTTGGGATAATGTTTTTAAGAGTTGAGTTTTATTATTTTCTACCAATTTGGTGATCACTTTTTCAATTCTATTTGCATTAACTCTCTGTAAACTGAGCATAATCAAATTCACTCTAAAAAGTTGGTTTTTGATATTTCCCCTGGTTCTACACCTCTATTCATTTTGTGTAGGAAAAAATTGCAAAAGGTGCCACGTAGGGGCAAATGCAAGTCAATGTGCAGTATTCAGGGATCAAATGGGGAAAGGAAAAGAGGAAAAGACTGGAGCTATCCTCTACAATATATGTCGTCAATAAAGTTAATCAAACAACTCTCTCTGGATTAGTGTAGACTTGGAGGCTATTGACATGTGTTTGTGCTTCAACACTGGCAGCTTCATTCCTTGGACTTATGTTCTTTTCTTTCTGTATGCTGCACAGCAAGCACAAAGGGCTGCACAGCAAGCACAAAGGGCTGCACCCCCGAACACTTGTTTCACTTCCTTGCATATGCCATGTGCCATACCCTAAAAAAAATCTACAACAGTCATCAATAGATGCTGGGTTGTCACCTTGTCATTCCTTTACATGCAGCACCTGTGGTGAAGTACCCTCCTTTTGTACACCAGATTATCACTGGTCAAGAATCTTACCAAAGTTGCAGTCCCTATGAATGAAGACAAAATTCTCCTCCCTTTGTGCCCACCAGAGTCCCCATGAAAGGCCTACTCATGCTCTACTTTGTTTAAATCAACAAAGCATAAACCTTAACTGCTAGGGGTGGGCTTTAGGAAACTTGTCTCAATGTTCAGCTCTATCTAGTGCCATTTTCTCTATCAGAATGTAGCTTTCCAGGTAACTCACATCTTAGATCACAAACTTGCAGGTGTATTTAAAATATGTAAAGAGTTTTGTGCTGGTTGTCTACTTGATGCACTTCTTGGGGCAGGATTATGTGTGTATAGTTAAAACACTAAATGCAGTATGAGCGGCATTCCTGACTTTTTCTTTGTATATAAACAACTTTAAGATGGACAAAGTTCCTAAATTTCACTCTAGGATGAGAAAATTGTACAACAGACCTATGGTATTCATCACTGTTTTTGAAATCCTCATAGAAGTATAGGTTGCTTTCTGTAATTTGCTTTTATACTTTCTGTAAATGTTGTTTTGACTTTTGAAATACTTCTGTTATACTTTTGTGAAACTTGTAAAATAATTTTTCATGGTAATACATAGAATATTTTGTAGACTGAAGAAGCTGCTTGAGGACTTAGTTGATAGTTATCTCTTTGACTCACTGTGCTGCTGTGAATTGCTCAAAGATTTCTGACATCCAAGACATCAGTTCTCTTGCTTCCTGCAATTGCTTTTCTGGTAAAAATACTAGTCCACACTCAGTTTCAACTATCTTTGTAACAGTTAAGATGTGGCAATCTGTTGTGGAACAACAAAGTTCTTTGAAATTTTATAATACTTGCTGAAGCTTTGCCTTCTACCATCCTGCAACTTTGCTCCAAGCTCTTTTTCTTTTTGGTGAAGGATCATCCATATAGATGCTTCGAGTATTTCTTATTTGAAATTACAGCTTGCTTTTCTTTAATCTAGTGGGAGGTAACAAGAACTGATTGACTGTTATTTCCTGTCATAGAGCTTGTAATATTTCTGGTGTGAAAATTGAAATGGAGATCATTGTAAACATAAAAATTTAGAGGATTAAATTACCACTGAATTGATCATCAAAATTGTGACTCTCTAGTTCAATAAAATTTGGATTTGACAAGTGATGAGTCATACACATTGGACACTTGACATGTATTCAAAAGGTAACATACAGCGAAATTTGGAAGGCTACAAAATTAAGTCTTGCAAATAAAATCAAATCTTCCAATTGAAGTCAAAAGAGAATTCAAATTAAATATTTTCTCGTTGGCAAATTTCTAGGGAAATAAATCTTCCAATTGAAGTCAAAAGAGAATTAAAAATAAATGTTCCCTTATTGGCAAATTTTCTTAATGAAGGAGATAAGTTGCTAAAAATCAAGGAACAAAATTCTTTAAATTAAGCAACCAAATCTTAAGGATTCCAAATTTAATTCCCTAAGTTCACCTATAAATAATGGTGACTTCCTTTAATGAAAAGGATTGGTAAAACAACTTAAAATGGGAAAAGAGGATTCACAAAGAGAAAAAGGCTTCATAAAATCTCCCTGCAAGTCTGAGAAACAATAGAAGTACTACACGTGTTCTTCGTTATTCCACAAGTTCATTTGGGAAAAAGCCACTCTAGGCCCTCTATTGATCTTCAAAAAATCAAGAAAACACTTTCATTGTAATCTTTTGAATTGTGATTAAAGTGAAAGAATTAGAGGAAAGAATATTATATCTAAGTCTGTCCCCTACAAGTATTTATTTTTAATACAAATTTTTGTTTGCATATTTTTACTATTATTTTGCTTCTTTTTGCAGGATTTCATGAAATTTGTGCGTACGATCACTATTGTGAGGTTGTTTGACAAGGACACAAACAACAAGGCCCTGCAGTGCAACGATTCTGGTTGGTGACTTGAATCCTTTTTTCCTTCTTACATGTTTTCTGAAGGTCAGACGCCTAATACCTTTTCTGATTGCCTCAATCTAAGTTTTTTGGTCTTCTTCTCATCATTGTAGTACCTTGAACTTGATTTCAGTCACTACTTACTAATTCACTAACAGAGATTGAATCATTTTAGACAAATTTTTATCATCTTGTCCTAAATTGTCCGGGCGCTACCTCTAACTTCTTGTAGATGCAATCATCACTTATACTTTCTTGGTTCGCTAGCATGTTGAAAAAGAGAAACAAATGAAGAAGATAAGAAAAAAACTGAGAGTAAACAAACATTAACACTGCCTAATCATCACTTATACTTTCTTGTATGTATGTATGTATAGTTTTTTTTTTTTTTTTCTTGATAGACCTGTATGTAAGTATGTATATAGGTATATAATGTTCAACTGAACCTAAGTAATGAAAACTGACGAATTAGATCATTTTCTTGGTTTTGAGCTCAATTCATATTCAATGTCTATGTATTGCTTCCCACTCTTGCAGTTCTGTCTTGATTCAACTTGTTGCAAAAGATTCCAAGGATTTCATAATGTCCTCTTGTTCATGTAGTTATAATTCAAACTAATAAAAATAAGTAAATAAATAAGTTGTAGTGTCTGTGCTTACCCTTTTACAGCTGGATCAACTGATACTTCGTCATTTGGGTGTGACAAACTCATGGGGAGTGTTTTATTGCTTAGGAACACTGTCATCTGCAGGTCACACATGAGGCTCCAGTCCTTTTGGCTTCTTTTGATTGATGAATTGATGTTGTGATTTCACTTAGAAGTGTTCTTGAACATCCCTTGAAAAGTGTTGCCAATAGGATTAAGGGAAGGATTTTGACTACCTTTGAAATCTCATCAATTCTCAAAATTGCAAAAAAACAGCTACATGGATTTAGAAGTTTGCTCAATAAACTTGCCTAGTCAGAAAACTTGACTTTCTTAATGCTTCAATCATTTTGATGATGGTCCCTGGTACCCTTGAATATTGAAGGGTAACAATATTATTTTTGTGCACTTTTTGTCTCCGGAAATATTGCAACAAAGTTTTCAATATTTTGTGAAGCATGGAAATGTTGAGAATTCCTTTGTTGAGCTAGATCTTATCAATTGTGCTTGTTCCTTCTAAAGTTTATTGGCATTTGGACCCAAACCTATGGCTACATTGTGATACAAAGAATACCTCTCAGATTCGAATAACAGCTGATGGTTCTATTATTACATGACTCTGATGGTTTGCCTTGTGAACCTGTAAATGGATCAACAAGATAGCCAGTATCAGGTATTCTGTATGGTTTTATTTGATCTTACCTATAGCAAAATTAATTTAGTTGTCAAAGGTTTTCTTTTTTCGAATTATTCGACTTTTACCCTACTCCCAAAATCAACTTGTAACCAGATGGTTTTAATTGTTTAATCAATGTTGATGTTCAGGCCATAATTTATCCATGATGTGGACAAAAAGTAGATGCATTTCACTTCTAGAAATGGTGCAAGAAGTCTGAAGGTACGTTTAACTATTTTGACTTGATGTCATGACTGTTGTATCTCTCTGTGGGACTTTTGAAGCTTTAGGAGATTTAAAATGGATATAATTTAGGGTATATCTGTGGAATCCCAAGGGCATTAAAAAGAAATATTTGTTTCTGCTAATATGTTTTATACTTTTTGTTTTGTTTTTCTTAGTGCAATTTGAGCCAACCTGAATTTTCAACTTGATTAACCTGTGTAACTTGACCACCTTGAGCCTATCCAATACATTTTTCTCTAACCAGAGCCTAACCTGATTTCAACCCCTGCTTGGGAAAAAATGTTTGAGTTGAGCTTGGAGTGTTCAACTCGGGTTACACATCGGGTTGGGTCAATCTTTGGTCAAATGTGATCTATTCTTGGGTTGACTATCAATCTGGCTTAACCCGCCCAAGTTTCACTCCTTGTCAAAGGATGGTGTTTTAGAAATAAAATTAGGTGAGGTTTGGTTGGTTGTGTAACAGTTTGCACAGCAGGAAAGAGAGGTAAAGAAAAAGAAAAAAAAAAAAAAAAGAAGCAAAAGGAGAGATGGATAAATCTTAGGTGGTGTTTGTTTTTTTGGCTTTTTGCTGAATGCAATTTATTTTCAGAATTTAGGTTGTTTGTTTTTCTACTTTTTCATGACTTATTATAAACTTTTTACTGAATAGAAAAAGCCAAAATATGTAGCTTTTTCTAAATAGAAAAAATAACATATTGGTTTTTCTTACTTTTTAATACTTAATAGAAATAAAATATTATAAAAAAAACAACCTAATATTTAACACTATTAAGCATTAAAGTTCTATTTAGAATTAAGTAAAAAAACAAACACCACTTTAGTCTCATAGAGCCTTTCAGGAACTATCTTACCTAAAAAAGAAATAATTGGTGCCTCACCATTCAAGAGTGCAAAGTCTGCCAAAAATTTGCACTTGTTGAGGTGTAAATTGTCTCTGTAATTCTTGCTTAAATAGAAGAATGGTTACTAAAATCCTTTTGCTTGAATTGCTGAATAGAACTTCCCAAAATCTAAATAAGAATTGTCTAAAACCCATGTGAATGACTACCGACCTTCACAACAAACCCCCTTAATCTATTTAATACCAAAAATCCCACTAACAAGAGAATTTTGAATTTCTTCACATTCAGGGTGCTAGAGCCTAGTGGGTTTGACAATATTCTGCCCAAAGTACTCTATTATGTAGCGTCTATGGTAGGAATGGTGGTCATTACTGGAGCCCGCTCAAGTATTGCAGATTTTTGTATAACCACCTCTTCATCAGTTGATGGTTACTGGTACTGAAGAAGATCGTTTAATGGAGCTCAAATAAGGACCATTGGGTTGGAAGTTTCATGTTGGCATTGCACAAGGTGAAGGATTTCACCCCACAGATTTTGCACAGGACCTTGTGGAATCAGTCGATATTTTTAAGTAGAAGTTTCTAGTAATGATACTGACTAGGAAACTGATACACAAATTGATATTGAGATTGATTTGTTACTTGCCAAAGAATCTTGTATTCTATTGGCTTGGGGTTCTAATCCTAGATCCAATTTACAAGAAAAAGCTTCCAGCTAATGATTTCAATGGAAATGTGGTCTGCAATCTCAGACGAACATGATAGCTCTGGAACATTTGATTTTAGATAATTTGATGCCATTCTGTGGCCAATATTCTTTTCCTATTAGCATATTGCTATTTGTAAGCATAATAATAATTTATGACATTGCTATTTGCAAGCATAATATTTTTTGACATCCTGTCAAAAAAAATAGTTTTTATGACATGTCTTGCATGTTTTATGGTGTAGTGTCTCAGTTTTGTATGCATATGGGTGATCTTCAGGTTGTGAAATGTTGTTATTACAGTATTTGATTGATGCTTCAGTTGTTTATGCCTCTGGTATTGTCTGTTGGAAGAAATTTGGAGCGAAGGAGTGAGTCTGATCTCGTAGTCTCTAAATTTTTAATTTGGATTGTTTTACACAAGAATCATTTTACTGCCTGAAACAGTAAAATGGTTCTGAATCTTCTGATTATAGTGAGATTAATTTTTGGGCCATGGCAAAAATAGAAGGCCCAAACACTAAGATGCCTTGCAATTCCTTCCCAAGGATGCAAAAAATGTTGAAAGTACGCCTAGGAATGTAAGGATATGGATGGAGTTTATGGAGCCTTAAAACCGATGTAACGAGAGAGTATATTTGAGTGGATATTAGTAGCATATGAAACTAACCTTTGAAGGCTGGGAAAAAGGTTGTTATTCAGGTTGGGTGAAACCGTTAGCCTGGGATCTAATTGCAGAAGAGTTTGGCCAGTCTGCATTCTAAGTTCTAATCATTTTCTCCTGAACCTTAATTTTAAGAGAGGTCATGTACACAAGATTTGGGTCAGTTTATTCTTGGTTACATGGAAAATAATATACAGGTATCCAGCAGTGACTCTTTGCAATTTGACACAGTACTGTTGAAATATTAAGCAATTTTAGTGGTTATTCTCCTTTTAATCGCACAATATTTCATCTTCTTTAAAAGGGTCTCTCTACAATGAAGCAAATATTCTGAAAGAAAATTGCTGGAAAATGAACAAAATTTAATCATGAAGTTTCAAGATTTGTGCTAAATAAAGTTAAGGGTAAAGTTAGGATACCATAACCTTGTGGTCACATTTCCTGATGCTGATTGTTTATGCCTAGCTAACCCTTGTAATTTTACTGCCTGCGTTCATATTAAATGGTGGAATGCCAAGTAAAAATGACAAGGTATACAAATTTTTTTTTTAAAAAAACGAGAGATAGAGATGGCCCTTGTAATTTTTTTCATGTTATATGAGAGAAAGAGAGGCCTACCTAACCTTTGTAATTTTTTGTATATTAAATATGTGTGTTTGTGTGTGTGTGAGAGAGAGGAATAGTTGATTTTTAAAACAACATTTCTTGTTGACAGTCTATGCCTAGGAGGCTAGAACAACCATTTTCTCCTCTGTTTATGTTTCATCACTATGATACTTCTGATGCAGTTAATTTCAACAATATCTTTTAAAACATTGTCATTCACAATGTTTCCTCAGTAAGCCTTCTGTTTGTATTGAGATCATTTTGGAGCAAAAGTGATTTCCTAACCGTAGATTTTGCTTCAAGCAGAGGAAACAATTCTTGTTGAATGCGTAGGACAACCTTTTTCTCCTCTGTTTCATCTGTATGGTACTTCTAATGTCATTATTTCAACATCATCTGTTAAAATGTTGCCATTTACAATGTTTCCTCACAAAACCTTTCTTTTTCCTTGAGATCAAGTTGTAGAAACAGTGATTTTCTAACCTTAGATTTTGTTTCAGGCAGAGGAGTAATGGCAGAGTGCTGTCAATTTCCTACTCTTTTAAGTGAGGTTTCATGCTTACTGTTGAAGCCAAATTGTTGGAGTGTGCAGAGAAGTTAATGAAATTAAAGATGATTTGAGAGCATAAGATCTTTTGTGAGGAATGCAGATGTCAGAGAAGAAGATGAGGATGGAGCGAAAATTTTGGTAAAACAAGTACGAGAGGTTGCTTATGAGTTATGACACACATGATGTTCTTGACAAGTTGATCCATCACCTTGTGCAATGCCCTCAAGGGCATGGATTCATTTGTTCTCTCTGCAGCAGTCTTCCACTTATGAGAACACTTGAAGCACACCATGGCATAGCAAGGACAGGATAAAACAACTTGACTTGGTTCCATCTCAGGTAGGAGAAATACTTGATGTTTTGGTTATAAATGAAGAGGGGTTGGTTCCAGTGCTAGGGTTGATAGACTGCACCAGCCTAGAGTTGCTTCATTTTTTGCCAAGGAAGCAGATAATCATATTTTGGGCATTGATCAGCCCAGAAAAGAGTTGACTGTGGATGGTGCAAGGAGAGACAACCGTGATTACTTTTGATGGGATGTGTGGTAATGGGCAGGACCACCCTTGTTAAGAATAACTGTGATGACCGGCAGGTCAAGAGCACCGAGTCTCTTACTTGGATTACTGTGTCATATAAACCTAATGTCGTTGGACTTAAAGAGCCTTGCAGAGCAAATCTACGAGGATGGAAATGTGGCTGCTCATTCAGGAACATATTGCCATGGATAACGTTCAACTAAGGACTTGAAGGAAAGGAGGTATTTGTTATTCTTGATACATGGGGAATATTTGAGTGGAACGGCATCCAATTTGTATTTCTTGAAAACTTATCCAGTATCATTGATGCCATGGTTCTATTTCAACAAAGCTTTCCTCAAACACATTTTAGAATTTGCGAAGATTTTTCGGTTTAATCATTGTAAAAACAAAGAGATAACTTGCTAAGAGTGTGATAATGAGTATCTTTCCATTGTTGGTCTATCCCCCATCGATTCATCCTCCCAACTCATTATCCTCAATCAACCAACAACTTATCTTATTATCCAAAAAAATTTCACCTAACTTTAGGTACCATTGGTCGCACATCCCTCTTTTCTTATTGAACACGCTTGCATATTTGATTTTGTTTCACATTTTCATAGCAAAATTAAAGATAAGGAAATAGCGGTTAGGGTTCAATGTTTATGAAAAATTGGATTTGGAATGATTCAAATTATGGCTCTAAGATATATAGTGGTTAGGGTTCGATGGTCATGAAAAATTGGATTTGGAATTATTCAAACTATGGCCTTAAGATAAGCTTTTTCACAGGCGGTTCTCACTCCATGATAGATATGATAAAGACCAACCACATGTTGAGGGAGCATCCACCTTGTCATACTTCAAATTTTGGGATTAGAGTTTTTAATTGAGCCATGATTCTAAACTTTGGATTATGTATATAAAACTTGAACATCTGCTGCCATGGCTCGTGTGTCCAATTTAACATCAATATTAATATTTCAAATTGGATTATGTAATATCCTAATTTAATAATTTGGAACATAAATTAACCTATCGGGCCTAATTGGCCAGGGCAAACAATGAGAGTATGGTCTTGGTAAGTAATACATGGTCCTAAGTTTAAATTCTACCATTAATGATATCTTGAATTTACCCGATGCTGATTGTTGCGGGATGGTGACAATTTTATAAATAGAACTGAAATTTGTAAAAGTAGTACTCTTTTGATAGAGATATTTTCTGGCTAGTTTACGTTTTTCAATTTTTACTTCATAGAGATCCAAGAGCTTTCAGTTCGGCAAAGGCCGTTTTTTTAAAAGCTTTTAATAACAGCTTTAAACGTAAAGAAAAAATTAAAATAAAATACAGAGACTCATCTCTTTCATATACAAATATGCTTGTCTGAGTTGCTGGCAAAGAAATCAATAATAGTAGTCAGCATCATCACCATCATTCTCAGGTAGGATATATCTTCTCTCCAGTTTCTTTCAACTGTTATAAATACATACTAGTAGCAGTCACCTTTGAATAAAAAATAATCGATAAGATGTTTGAATTTGGAATGAACCCTCATGTGAGGATCAAATGCCTGAGACGATTTTCTCTTTTGGTGTCAGGGGCAGGACATATGATATGGGATTTTCGTTCATGTATTTTCTCCTTGTCTGTATATTTCAATGTTTGTTCGTACCCTTGGTGGCATCTCAAGGCCAGCTTGCACCAGCTTTATTCATATTTGGTGACTCCTTCTTTGATAGTGGCAACAATAATAACCGCAAAACACTTGCGAAAGCAAATTATCCGCCTTATGGCATAGATTTCCCAAGTGGAGTCACGGGCAGATTCTCAAACGGCCTTATAATTACCGATTACTTCGGTGAGTTCGGAGACATAGGTTGGTTTAGTCAGAGGGATAACCTTGCAGCTTCTGTCATGAAGATACTAATTGTTTTTCTTTATATTCAGCTCTCTCTCTTGGGTTGCAAATATCTCCTCCATTCTTGGAAACCGAAGAGAGTGTGATGAAAAACTTCTTAGAGGGTTTTAATTATGCATCCGCTTCAGCTGGAATCCTCCCTGAAACTGGAAGTGCTTTGGTAATACATACATCCCCTTTTCTACAACAAATTTTCTCAGCATTTTTGTTGATTCCTAGAACATAGAATGAATCCTGAATCTAGATTTTGTAAACAATTTCCAATTACATGTTGTTATGCAGAAATTTACTAGGAACATATATAGCTTGTAGGAATCTAGTCATATTCAACATCAATTATGAATTTCTTAATACAGTCTGGGGAAGTCTATGAATTCTCCATGTGGGGTTTGACTTAAATATCATTAAGCACAGACTAATGTGATTGGAAATTGAGCAAAGATGAGAATGAGTCAACTGAATATTCATGGTAAAATCACTTCATGATTCTGTTCAAGTAGATGGAGAAATGGATCCTTGTTCTTGACGGGTTTACCATGCAGGGACGGAACTTATGCATGAAGAAACAGGTCAAGTTGTTCAGAAAGACAGTTCGAGATTATATACCACTACACTTTACAAGTTCAAAAGAGCTATCAAACCACTTGTCAAAGTCCATCTTTGCAATTCTTATAGGAGGCAATGACTATGCTAATAATTACCTCCAACCTCAACAATACAACAGTAGCAGCCTGTACAACCCCAAACAATTTGGGGAGCTCCTTGTAAAGGAGCTGGGAAACCATTTGAAGGTAATTTTCCATGGCCTCAGACCTTTATGAAGATTATTTTATTCACATTTTGCATAAGAATTAATATTTTTTGTTTTGTTATATTGATGTTTAAAAATGAATATTCATGCTGTTTGTCTTATGACATTGTGCTGATATCATACTTGCAGGAACTATACTATTTGGGTGCCAGGAAATTTGTAGTGTTTGAGATCGCTGCAATTGGTTGCTTTCCAGCTATACTGAACAAAGTTAAACCGAAAACTCGATGCGTGGAGGATACAAATAAGTTGGTGTCCATTTTCAACAAGAAGCTAGCAAATGAGCTTAATCTCCTAAGCACCATACTTGAAGGTTCAACATTCACAAAGGCAGAATCATATGAATTAACCTACAACATGTTGAAGCATTCTGCTCGTTATGGTGAGGGATTTGTTTCTTCTCCTTTACTACATATATTTTGATCCAAAATTGATCATTGGATTAATTTTATTGTCATTGTTTCCAGGACTGAATGAAACAAGAAATCCATGTTGCGTGGTTGGAGACAATGGAACTGGACCATGCATCCCAAATAAAAGGCCTTGCCAAGACAGGGACTCCCATCTCTTTTGGGACTCATTTCACCCCACCCAAGCGGTACACAAGGCTATTGGAAGCCAATGTTTCAATGCTACTGGCCTTTGCACTCCCTTCAATATTCTCCAACTCACTCAAAAGTCCTGACCAAGCTTTAGATGCCCCACTTAAATTAAGCTTAACTGAATAACCAATTACCTTGTGTTTTCTTTTCTTTCTTTTTTTCATACATCATATTCCGGTTATGCCAAACATTCTATTAGAAGTTCCCACTTGGGTTTCCAGAAATTAAGCTTCTAATGAAATCCAAATGATCCCATATCCGGAAACAGAACAACTGACATGAATTCTTGACCAAATTACCAGTTGAGCAATAAAAAAGACTGTTACGAGCAGAAGTCCAGGACCTCTTTCTGTGAAAGTCGAGTTCCTAGAGCGAGTGGCAAATATTAAGGCCCGACTTGAAGACAAGAAGCAGATGCCAACTTTTCTTTAAGATCATTTGCGACGGTTTCGTTTTTCATGTCAGTTGATTACATTGACACGTTTCTGCAAATAAAAGGAAATTATTAGAAATTAAGTAAAGAAAATTATTTAACAATTTACATAACAATTTTTTCTTTTTCCATCTGTGCAGTAGATCATCTTTATTAGCTAATGTGTACATACACTACAGGCAAAAAAGTTTATAGCCATGGCCAGATCGCGCAGCTAAAACTAGGACCGCTACTAAATGTGTTGTATAGCTGCGGCTCACTTTTGGTCATGACTATAAGGGAATTATAGACGGAAAATTTTGAAAGTAGGTTGATTAGACATGAGGCATTGGTTTCTGCCATTGCAAAGGTTTATATGGATACAAAATTTTTGCAACCGCGACGAAAGGTTTGATGTGGCGTAGGTTGTGGTTGGTTGCAACTAAATGTTTAATGTATTATATTAAGAGCCCGTTTGATAGTGAATCTAGAAAGTGCTTTTAATATTTTTAATACTTAAAAATTTTCATCATTCAAATGTTAGAAATGTTAGAAACACTTTCTAAAATCACTCCCAAACGCACTCTAAAATTCTCATTATATTGACTATTTTTGCATATCTAATATATATTTAAATTGTAAATATCGAAAATTTGAAGTTCTACTCTTCTCATCATTATAAATATATAATTATATCAAATCTATGTGTAACTTAAAAGATATAATTTTATTTGAATTCAACTGTCAAAATAATACATTTACATTATATATCAACATGAGAAATCAGTTGTCAAAACATTTTACATTGAATTCATTTGCCAGAACAATTTATAGCTCCCAAGTAGCATAAAATCCAAATCCAAAATTTCTTCATTTCTAAAACTAATTAATTGGTACAACTCAAAATATATGTCCCTACAACTGCACCTGGATGGGGTTTCCCATTAGAATGGAACACATGAACCCTCTTGTACAACTCCATACCTATCAATTCTTCATCAAAACATAGTGTAGACCCAAAACGTAGAGAAATGTTGAAAAGAATTGTCCAGACAAAAGATACAATTGCCAATGTGAAAAACAAAAAACTTATAAGAATGGGGGTTCCAAGAAAGGTGGATCTCTCATCTATATTTCTGTTATGCACAACTCGTCTACATTTCTGTTCTACACAACTCAATATTCCAGTGTCCGGTGTGCCCTACAATGGACTACTAGGAGAATGTTTAGGTGATAGTCACGGTTGTACTTGAACTGCCTTGGATGCATCCAAATGATTTAGGCAAAATGTTCCAAGAAGGACTTTTGGGAGATTTGGGATGTTTATACATGTTTAAAAAACATGTCATCCAGTATATATACATAGTAAATGACAATGATGCTGGTAAGCGGTAATATGTATTTCCCCTTGTTTACATCATATTGATATTAAAGAAACAATATTCGTAGGTTGAAGTGGACAAGATTGCATCACTCCTAGTTCAAAGGACTTCTCATTCAATTGCCCCACTAGCTCAGAAATAGACTACAACATGCAACAAACATTTTAGAGATGCACTTACTTATAAAGAAAAGTGAACTTACTTGTGAAAAGTGAACTTGTGATTTTTCCAATTTATCCATCTTATTGTGAGAAGCAGCAGCAAAGTTAGCAATTTCTTTTCCAATACAACTATTTGTTCATTCTTCCTTTGATTTCATCATTTAGCTTTCTCATTTCCACCTTAAATACAAAAGGTTCATTAAGATAGGATATACAAACATTCCAACAATAGTTAACAACATAGAAAATAAGAAATCAAGATATTACATGAATTGTTCCTTCCTAGGGTTCTTTGCAGCCTCTTTAGATAATAGCTTTAGAGCATCTGACTGGAGTGCCACTTCTCTAGACAAAATCTTTCTGTTCCCTCAATAGATCAATTTGGTCCATTGTTTTTATGCTAGTCTAGCATGAGATATATGACTTAAATGGAATAGTTTCATCAAAAAAATTTACATCCCCACAAGTATAGTTAAGCACTTAATTTAATTCTAAATGCACAATGAAGAAAATCCATGTAAATTGACAAAATGAAGCAAAACAAGAGCTTTATTTGGAAGAGTAATTTAAATCTTTACAACCTTCAAATTAAATGTTTGATTTAGATGCGTTAACAGAAGTCCTTAAAATGCAATAATGATGCTTCTCGAAAGTGTCCTTTTCACCTTTGTCAAGGAATGGGTGCAGGCAACCATGTCGCTTTTAGAAAGCGTCATCTATAAAAGCACTTACAGTGACGTTTATCCAAGTGTCATCTTTCCAAAAGCATGATATTCTTTAAGTGCCATTATTTCCACCAAATTTTCAATGTTGACACTTTTAAAGTGTCATCTTTAATGTTCATTGTCTTTGACGCTTTATAAAGCGTCATTGTTGATTGATCTATATTGACGCTTTGAAAAGCATCATTATTGATCTACCTATGCTAACACTTACACTAGTGCCAAGGAATGTCCAAAATATCATTTGTCTATTTTGACACTTAAAAAAGTGTCATCTTATGTCGATAATAATATTGAAAATCCCCATATTGAAATGATATATTTTATATGTCCTGTTATATATAGTTTTGGCTACAGGAGTTTTTATAAAGTACAAAATAATAACTTCAATATTAATAACTATATCTTCCAAAAGAAATTGAATAAATTTGGGAATAATATCATGATAAAGAACTAATGTCTACATAGTTAATTAATATGTAAATTTGTAAATGTATCAAAATATTTACAACAAGCATATTTTCTAACTTCAACATAAAACAAGTACACATGTACCAAAAAACATGGTCTCTAAATTCCTTATAAAAAATAATATTACAAGAAGAAGAAGAAGAAGCCAAAAATATTTCTAGCCAAAAGTATTCCTATTGGTTGCATATCTACTACTCTTGAACTTGAAATATTTTACCTGTATACATTTAAAAAAAAAAAATAGAAGAAACAAATTATGTTTAGTTAATATACATGCAATGAAAGTTAAATTTAAATCTATAAATGGTCCATGAAAGAAGTGCAAATGAGAATAACTTGGTATTTAATGAGATGTTATGCTTCAATGAAGATGAAAAATTGTTTAATTTGATACTTGTTTATAAAAGATTAATAGACTTTTTAGTTCATTATTAAGTTAGAGGAAACAAGTTAGGCTTTCAATGGTATAAATTCTACAATATGGAATGTAATATAATATTTTCTTATCTATGTCTAACATATGAAACTCATTTCTCATAAATTAGTATATGAAGATACCAATAGGTATGGTTTATAATTAGTTTCAATCATAAATCATCATATCTAGTAATATAAGACATTTAATATTAACCATTTGCAAATGCCTTAATTTCTTCTTACAACTTTCCTATATTACTAAATTTAGTTAACTAATAACATTCCATATAGAAAAAAATAGTATTAAACTAAAAATTAATAGAGCATAACCAAGGAAATAGAAACCTACAAATCATTGGTTAAATGTCATAATAACAACCATTCTAAAACTTGCCTTTATTTTCGAGTCCAAAATTATAACCAAAATATAATAATTGACCCTATACAAAAAAAGCTCTCTACCATCTCTCCATCCAACAACAACCTTTTCATGCAACAACAACCTCTCCAACAACAATAACAACTTCTCTATACAACAATAACAACTTCTCCATGTAACAACAACAACAATAACAATAACATTGATGATGGTGGTAATTATATTAGTAATAATTTGATTTGTTTAGTCCAAACATATAACAATAACAGTTTCTCCATGCTCCAACAACAATAATAATGACAACATTGATGATAATGATATAATAATTTGATTTATTGAGTTCACAAATTATATGCTTCTTCTCCATACAACAATAGCAAAAATAAATTCTCCATGTAACAACATTAGTGATGATGTAATAATATGATTTGTTATATTGAAATAGTTTATGCATAAAACTATTATCTTCTATTACTATGGAGGAAAAAATTATTTATCATGAGATGATAACATATGAGAATCGTGAAAATGTGATCTACAACTCTTAATGGATTGAAATGAGGGCATCTGCATACATAAGACGGTAAATTAAAAAAATTAGTCAATTCAAGACTTCATTAATAATGAAAATCAAGCATTGTACATGTTAATTTATACCTTTAGGCATGAGTAAGAATTAATTGAGTTGCCAACATAACCCACTTAGATCGTACTTCATTAAGCTCAACTTCACTATACAATTATTTTCTTTAAACTAATAATTAATTGTACATACATGATGATTAGTTAAGTTAACAAAAAATTACTAAAGTATAGAAACTAATAAAATTTATTAATGAGTACATACCTTTGTGGATAGGAGGCTTGGATCACCAATGATATCTTTCATGTATCTCATCACATAATAGCCACACTCCACACTACCTAGTTGTTTTGGGCACTATAGGCACACATATGAATTATGGTACCATAAAGACATTAATATCATGATGTTTTATGTCATTATTATGTAAGTGAAAAAAAAAAAAACCATATTCAAATTTTATGGGTTGATATAAGTGGTCATATGATATATCTTACTCTAAATAAGTAACTTACCACTACTTTTACCCATGTCGGCTTCCTCTTTGATGATTTTTGTTTCTCTAGTGGATAAATTCGTAGTGACCTACATGGAAAAAAAATTAACATTTTAGATACTATGCACTATATTCAAGTATAGAAACGAAGACACTTACATGTTAACAATTTCCTTAAGATCATTACATAGTTGCTTTTGCATTGGATCAAGGTAGTACATAGTCATTGTCCTCATATCCAATGCCACCAAGACCCAGTGGAAACTATAATAGTACATTAGATATTATTTACTAATTAGCATTGATTAAGCTATTTAACATAAAAAAAAAAACTTTATATTTTTCATAACTTACTTAGGGTTATATGGAATAAAAATGTAGTCTGCACATTTTGCATGCATTAAACGATTTGCAATCATCCTTGACCTATTTTCTTTTATTGTCTCACCCATTCCAGCTTTAGAGACTAAAGCTGGATTGATAAAAACAAATCGTTCGGTGAGCCTAACATCACTTAGCCTTTTTTGCAGGTGCTTGTTTAAATTCCACATACCTTGATAAGAAATGAATATTTTGCTTTTATATATATATATATATATATATATATATATATATATAATTAACACATATTAGCAAGTTATAAAATTATTTACCATATATAATATATGACACAATTAGCTGACACTTCTTTGAATAAAATTATCATATCCATGTCTTCTTTCATAAGGAAGGTCTTAAAACTCTTGCCAAATACATCATTTGGGACCTCCACACCTTGTGTTTTCCCCTCCTTTAGCATGAAACCTACTAATGCATCAAAATTCTTGATATCTTGAGGGTTTTCACCATTTTTCAATTCATTTTCTTTTGTTTTTTGTTTTTTCGTTTTTTGAGATCCCTATAAAAGAAAGCACCATGTTTTCAAATGATATACATCTCTTTATAAACTGTTGCAAATGAAAATAACACACCTGGATGAATTTAGTACTCAAATTGACTAAATAGGTTGGCCATAAAACTTGGTAGCCCATTGTCGTTCCAACTGTTGTAGCTTGACCAGGGATAGGAATAGAAAGTAGTGTATTTGACTCATAGGAAGCATCCAAAACAACTAGGTAGTTGGGACCACAATCCATTACAATTGTTCCACCGGCCACTGTATTTTCCCTGGTCCTTACCGCTAACTCACATTTTTTTGCCTTCAAAATTAAATTAAATTGTTAATTTCAATATATATATATATATATATATATATATATATATGTATAAAATCAATAATTGAAGTTTAAGGTGAATTGACTATGTTAGAGCTATATTTAAGGCATAAAGTTACATTTTTTATAAGTACTAGTTGTAGTGGAATAGAATATTACTAGTATTAATTATACTGTAATAGAATCTACCTAAAATGCAAGTATCAATCTAACAAAAATATAAGGAATTGGAAGAAATTATTTATGAAAATCATCTAGGAATTTGTTACAATTACATCATTGAACTAGGAAATGTACACTGAAAATAACACACCTTCCTGTGTGGTTCTATTTTCACAAGTAAGGTCTCCTCCTCAACTTTACGAATTGGTTTCTCTACTACTTCTGGTAGGAGCAATAGTTTTGATTTCATGTGGAATTACTCACATCGAATTGTGGTGTAGCAACTCTTATTTGAGATAGTTTTGCTAACACATCAACCTCAAACTTAACTTGATGTTCTTGAGTTGCTTTTAAAATATCCCTCACAACACGTTCTGACATACTATTGAAATATTGTTGAGGCATGTAGTGCTTCCCTTTAGCCTGAACACGACCAGTATACTCGGGAGTACCTAGGGCTTGAGCAAGTATGTCATTGCTCCCACTATAGCTTATGCCACTCTCTTGAGACTCTTTCATCAATTCATTCTAAAACAAGATGAAGTTATGAAGTTAACTTTGAAATAGGTAAAACCAAATAAGGTGTTTAAAGATGTGATTTTTGGGTACAAAATGTCTACTTACTATCTTTTCCACTATTGGTATGACCACATCATCATAGTTGTCATCTTTTTTTTGCATTGCTCTTTTCCAAAGTAAACTCCTATCAATGCTTTTTGTAGAGCCAACTTCAATCATGTAATAGAAATGGAAAATTAAAAATAGTTATTAGATGACACATGTTTTTTTTTTTTTTTTTTTTTTTTGTCAAAAAAGAAACAATTAAGAAACCCATATAAACTACTCCTTCATTACTTATACAATCGTATAAAATTAAACCACAATAAGAACTAACAAAAACTTACCATCTATTCCTCAAGTCCAACATACCATTTTCTATTTAGATGATGATTATATATATGCTTCTTCTTTCTCTGTTTTTGTACTTCCCTATATTCCTACAAATTAAAATGGACGTGTAGACCTTCTTTTTTGCCCTTAGTGCACATGTCCTATTACGTGTTCGTATGACTGCATGCTGCATGATTACTTTTTTTCTTTATGATGCATGTTTAGCTATTATGTTCATTTGTGATATTGACATGCTAATTACATCAATTGATTTTCTTGCCTACTTTAGCATAGTGAATCTTCTTCTTGTATGATTACCTTGCTTTCGTTGCATGTATATTATCATTTTTATATATCTTATTCATATTGGCATGATTGGTTCTCTTTATTGTATATTATCTTGCTTATGAGACATATTGTTTATTCTTGTTATATACCTATCTTATTTATCTTGTTTCTTGCTGAGCTTGTGTGTGGATATAGATGACATACTTGTTCTTCGCTTGACTGCCTATTATATGACTACTTTCTTCTGCATGATGCATGTGTTGCTTGTCTATGTGGGACACACATCTATCCCCTTACCTCCAATTCCTTAGTCTTGGTTGATCTTGTTTCCCATTGATCTCATATTTGATATGAGACTTGTTACTTTGTTTGCTCTTCGATTGAGTTAGTGATTAGGAATAGGGTCTAGTGATGGGCTATATTAATGTTTGGGAGCATTCTAGAGGAGGTCGACCTATTAATGTTGATTGGAGTCTAATATTTGAAGACCTATATAGCCCAAAGCTAGGTTTCATGGATATTTATGTGACCAGTGTGTTTCATTTTCTGCTTTAACTTCAAAGGATTTTCGGATGCACCCATACCACTCACTATGCACTTTAGTTGACTATTGAGTGTTAAGAGTTGTGAGAGCTTTCACCATAGGAAACAAACTATCGAGGTAGTGCATGTGTGTAGGTGATGAACACCTTGCATGGAAGCACCCTGTCTCTTTGGAGGCGTGTAGAGGGTTGCGTATTGTCGGGGGGTACAATCGCTTTTGTTAGGGATCCTTTAAAATCTACCATTTCTTTTTAGAGTCGCCTTAACCTTGTAGGTTAAGCCTTAACCGTGTAGGATTTCTTCTCCTACACGTGGGTGCATCTAAGAGCCTTCGGGGCAGCTTTAGTCACAGTTTGGATCCAATACTCCTTTTTTTGGTCTTCAGTAGAGAGTGTTCAAAGATTAGTGCGAGCTTGAGTTTTAGTTGGACCACTCTTCTGTATTGTGTTGACTTGTTTCTTCTAGTTTAGTCTAGCATCTCTTCTATGTTTTTCTCGCGTCGTGCCTTATCTCGTTTCCCCATGCTTTATTGTGATTTGCTCTTCGTCTCAGTTTGAGTTTTCCATCTTGAGTTAGAGTTGACGATAGGCTGTTTTGGATTATTGATCAAATAGATATGGATTCGCAAGCCATCATAGTTGACCAATTCACTGCCACTGTGGCTTCTGTTCAGGAGGTCATAGATAGTCTCAATCAGAGGCCAGACAGTTAGCAGGGTATACATCCACCCCCACTTCTCGGACCATCAGTGCTACAGGTCTCGTCTTTCATGCTACATGGTTAGTCTGAGGTTGCTCCACCCGTTATAGCACAGACCACAGTTTTTGAGAATGTACATGCTCGCATAGATCGTCTCGAGTAGTAGATAAGGATGTCAAATAGTTCAGTCACTTGGGATGATTCTAATGGGATACCAATGGCCTATTCACCAGCCAAGTTCAGGATGCTGGAGATAGACAGATATATTAGCATCGGCTATCCTCACATCAATCTCAGATTTTATAGCACCATTATGAGGACCTATAGATTGGACGAGACCCAGTTGATTGTTCTATTCCCATTATCTTTGAGTGGCGCAACTCATCATTGGTATGGATCATTAGATTCCTCTCGCTGCAGGACTTGGGAGAACTTAGCATAGGAGTTTATACGACAGTTCGCTTTTAAAACTGGCGTAGATGTATCGAATAGGGAGTTAGACACATTGAGATAGGAGTCTGATAAGTCAGTTTCTTCTTTCATCTCCTATTGGAAGAAGAAGTTTGTCCAGGTTATTGACCGACCTACTGAGAGAGAGCAGATACATATGGTTGTGAGGAGATTATAGCCCAGGATTACCAGGCATGTGATTGGAGTACCTTTTACAAATTTTAGATTTTTGGTTATGACCTTTTTCAATGTAGAGGACGGTCTTGCGAGAGCATTATGGCCAGATTCTTTCCCTATTGGCTATAAGGGGAAGGAGCCGTCAGGAGAGTAGATGCCAGATGTCAGTACTATTTTTCCTACTAGACAGAGGACCTTCAGACATCACCAGTCAGCCTTACAAGCTGTCAAAGGATATTCTCCTTACCCCCGATATCAACATAGACAGTTGGTTCTACCTTGACCTTTTGATTGGACATACTCATATTCTACTCCCCCACAGACATGTTATGCTGCTCAGTTCATAGAAAGACCTTCTACCTCTATTCTCAGAGCCAGACCTCCACAAACTCGCACTTTTTTTGTTCTGAGGATATCACAATGCTTCTCTCAGTTAGGGATGTCGTTGAGCCAGGCTCTTTAGAAGCTCATGGATGCCAGATTATTGACCCTGTTGGAGCCTAAGCCTCTCTCTCAGCTAGTCCTACCACATTTTAGGATAAACCTATACTGTTCCTACCACTAGAGACAAGGACATGACATAGATCAATGCACTACTCTTCGATATGCAATTCAGGATTTTATTATTGGGGTTCGATTAGCTTGGATCAGTTAGGTGTGACTTTTGATCCTGTGACTGCTCATTCTACTCATATGGTTCCTTCCTCTACAGTTAGTATTCCTTCCACTAATCATGTTGATGATGACGGTGTACAGATGATGAGATCAGAGGATATTGAGTTAGAGCCTATCATACTAGATGAGAGATCTCATGGAGGATACTAGTGTTTTCTCTAAGACCAGAGACATGGTAGACATGTCGGTTCTTTATGATGAGTTTGAGATGGATGCATTAGATTAACTAGAGACGATGTATATATATATATATATATATATATGTTTGGGGTCTTCGTCATTAGGAGTTCAGAGGAGATTTAAATTCACCAACTTTAGAGCTGATTTAGTTTTTTTGTTTATTTTGATGATGTATTTAAGGGCATTGCTAGCCCAGTTATGGTAAAGTCCGACCTTGTGGGCCCCTATTTTCATTAAACGTGTTATTGGATTTTGTCTCCTGTTTTGACGATGTTCCTACTTTTTTTACATATGGATTTGAGTATTTTTGAGTACTTGTGTGGCTCTCATGGTGACTTTCTTCTTGCACATCCTGTTCATCTCATCTCATAGATCATAGAGATTTATTTATTCTAGGAGATCCTGGAGGGACATTTAGACCTAGTTGGGATGGGCCCCATGTCATTATAGAGTTGACTTTAAAGGTGCCATCATGATTGACATATCTAGATAGAAATCAGTTCTTAGACCTAACCAATGTAGATTGGCTGAAGAAATATCATGTTTGAGATTATGGTCGTAGGATGGGTGGCCTTCATTTCGGTTAGCTTTACACCTTATCACTCCTATTGACATATAGATCATTGCTAGCCCATTGAGCCTCATACGCGTATCATAGCCTTTCATTTCTTATTACCTTGCTCACATTTCTACACCGGGATAGGGGCCCTTTAGTGTATGCATGCTTTGTTAAGGAGTTTCATGAGCCTTAGACCTATGGGTACATTTTCACCATCATTTATTACCATCACATCACCGTACTTCATCAAATCTTATTGGTTGTGTCATTAATCTTCTTCTTGTCATTTTTACTACTTGTTTCTTTTCATCTTCTCTCCATATTGGGTGGTGATCATTCACATTTCACTACATGGAGGATAGTCACATCATTTATTATCCATTCCATGAAAATTGATTTGGAGATCCTTAGCTTGAGAGGGTTATCTCATCAAAGAGAGTTTTTATATTGCATTAGTATTTGAAGGTGTATTCATTTATCATGTTTTCTCATTTGAGTTCATTTGTTCATGTTCAAAGTATGCGCATTTATTATGTGTAAAAACAAAATAAAAAAAGAAAAAAGAAAAAAAATAACAATAATAAAAAAAAAAGTGCATTGTGTGTATGTACCTAGTATTTTTCCCCTTTGAACATATATATATACATTTGAGGGTTACTTCATTGAGTATGTTTGTTGGTGAGAGTTCGTATGTGATCTTCTCAAGCCCCCGCCTCTTTGTATCCACTTTGCTATATCCTTCTAAGTATGAGAGATGAATGCCTTTACTTAGGGACTTCAGGTCATTGTCCTCTCCATTATCTCATCCGTTGATGATGTGGCTTTTCTACATGTTCTGATTTGAGTTGATCATCATTCATTTCATCTATTCATGGTTTCACTATCACTTTTGATCCTTCCTATTCATGTCACCATCATATTCTTCTTTCACCTCGATGCACATTGCAAGCTAGCTTGATACTTTCTTCGCATCACTCTTACACATTTTATTATCGGTTTGATCTTTCTTTATTTTCCTCTTATCTCCACTGCATTAGCATTGGACACCCTCAAGTCCATGGTTCACGAGATTCTCTATACATATTCATTTTTATACACAAGGGTATGGGTTTTGATCACCGAGTATTTGAGCCTAGTTTCCCTTCATTTCTATTGCCTTATCACCCTAGCCTACGTTTTGTCTCGTGTCTTAAGACCACACTAAGGCCATGGCATTAGATGTCATATTTGACAGTCTCTACTTGGGCAGGAGTTTGAGGTTCAATTGATATTTAGATGTCATCATGCTTTCTCTTCAAAGAGACATCTCTTTAATGTTTGGATCTAATTCAGCTGTGGGTATAGATGATTGGTTGATTACACATTTTATGATGGATGATTCGATATTGACTGGATTCCCATTCTACCGTGCATTAGATGTTACACTGGGGCATACCCTATCTTCGTTGAGATTGTTTATTTTTCATTGATTTGTCAACCTGATTTTATCACAATTCCCTAGTAGAGCCTTTCTTGAGCCAGTGAGCAGTGCTCATACTTTTTTATATCACCATGATTCAAAATGGAGTTGTGTTGTTGAGATGGATACAACTCTTAGTGGACTATTGTTGGGTTTATTAACAGTTTTCATCATTCCGAGTTCCTCATGTAGAGTACTTTTGAGATAGATTGGTGGATTATTGATGAGTTGGAAATAGTCCTTAGCATAGTGTGTAGATCCTATATATTGGGGTATATTCCCCACTTTGAGGTTATCAGATCCACGTCAGATACAGTTGGGCTCTATCAGAGAAATATTTCTATTTTTGAGATTATCAGACCTCTTGTCATTTTGGTTGTCCTTTTAAGATTCGATTTGGAGTATTTTCCTTGAGACATTGACAAATTTATCATTTTGATTTCTTAGTGGATTAGCATTGAGTTGGAGTCATCTTTGATCACCACGGTTCCTCGAGGAGTATTTTAAGCTAATCAGTTGAGTGATGATGTTTCATTATTTGACATTGGGGCATACCCCCTTCATTGAGATGATTAGATGTTCTATTGACTTTACGGTTGCTTGCTTCGTTTGCTGATGCCTACGAGTTACAACACTGGGGCATACCCCTTTAATAGAGATTATTAGTTTTTTTTTTTTTTTTTTTTTTTTTTTTTTTTTTTTTTTTTTTTTTTTTTTTTTTTTACTTCATGACTGCTCGATTTGTTTGTTGATCATCATCTAACATTGGGGCATACCTCCTTCATCAAGATTATTAGGTCTTCTGTTGACTTCATGGTTGTTCAATTTGTTTATTGACCCCTATTGGTTATCTCACTAGGGCATACCCCATTCATTAAGATTATCAATTTTTCTATTTGACTTCATAGCTGCTTAATCTGTTTTCTGACATTTACAGGTTGTCACATTGGGGCATACTCTCCTTCATTAAGATTATCAGATCTTTTGTTGACTTCATGGCTACTCGATTCATCTGTTGATCCTTACGAGTTATCATCTTGGGTGTGTACCCCTTTTCATTGAGTTCATGATCCCAATCATTCCTTCATTTTGAGTCTCTTTCAGTCGTTTTTGGCTATAGATCATATTCTTTTGTTCATTTTATTTTAGTTTTCGATGTTCTTGGTTGTAGATTGCATGTTCCCTCTTCATTTAGTTTGCTAAATTATCATTTTTCCTTGAGCATCATCTAGGGTATATTCCCATCCTTGAGTCATTTCGATCCTCCTTTTCAGTGAGTTGATATTTTCTTTATCTTAGCCACCTTTTAGTGGTTGGACTTGGAGTTGTAGACCGCGATCTCCCTCTTTAGGCATATAGTGCCGACATCTTTGAGTTATTTATTTCATTACAATCTGGTGTTGTTCATTACATCCATAACCCAAAGTTGTTCATTGCACATTTAGTTTCAAGTTTGTTATCTTCTCAGTTTCAATTGTGGCATCATTTTTTTTTTAGTTCCATTACTACTCTTTTCCTTTGAGTTTCATCTAGGGCATTCCCCCTCCCCTCCCTTAAGATATTTAGATCATCTTTTTTAGTGAGTTGATTATCCTGATCTTAGTCAGCCTTTAGTGGCTTGACTTGGAGTCGCAAACCGTGATTTCCTTTTTTAGGCATACAATGCCCACATCCTTGACTTATTCATTACGCTACAACCCTGAGCTGTTCATTGCATCATAACCTGGTGTTGTTCATTTCATATTCATTAGCATTGCACACCTTGTCTTCACAACTTTACACTTGTCTCTCTTTTCCTCACTCTATTACATTGTGCTTATTACTTCTTCATCATGTTATTCTAGAGCTTCCCATCCTCCATGGCACATGACATAGTCCTTTGAGCTTATAGCATGTGTTTTGATCTTATCATTGGTACCCCTCTCCTCGTGCCCTTGTATAGTGCATGTGCAGTTTTCCTTTTATATGTGTTTGTTCCTAGGCTTCATAGTGGTCCCACTATTACTCGACTTTGACATCGATTTTCAAGCCACTGTTAAAGGTATTTTAAAGGGAGTTCTAGATCCACAGTGTAACTTTAGAGGCACCTTTGAGACCTAATGTTACTTCTTTTTAGGGGGTTTTAGGCCCTTATTTAGTTTTGTTTTTATTTGGGAGAGCTCGTGTCATATTGGGACAAATTTGGTAGTCTTTCTTATTCTTCGATAGAGCCCACTTCGTCTTGTCTGTGTATACACTTGCTTTACTCGTGGACTCTACCGAAGATGGGCATATTTGTAGATCTAAAAATTTGTCTCATATCCTTTATTTTATTTTATTTTATTTTTATTTGTTTATTTACTATTATTTATTTGTTTTTTAAGGCCCATTTGGTTAATGTTTTTAGGCCTATCTGTTTTGGTTTTTTTTTTGCTCAACCTTTGAAGCCCATTATTCATACCCATTTAAGAAGGCTAAATCTTAGCCCCTCATTTTCATCAAATATTCACCTTCCATTCAAACCCTAAACCTCATCATTTCTCCCTGCTTCTTTCTTCACCGGTCGTCCCACTCATTTTTTCCTTTTTATTTTCTCTCAATTCCCTCATCTTATCTCTTCTCTTACCTTCCCAAGCACTTTTCCTTTTCTTTTTATTTTTTTTCTTCTCTTTTCTTTTTCCTTTATTCTTTCTTTCTTCCTTCCCATTTCCCACCCATTGCACCCATCATCTCCACCACTCATTTCTTGTTGCCTTATTCACAGCCTCATTTCTTCATCTTCTTCATTTTTTTCCTTTTCTCTTTTCTTTTCTTTTTCCACCAATTTCATCATCGATTCCATTGCTACCAAGCCGCCGTCAATAGTGTTGTCGTTCACACCACCACTAACTGTCGCCCCCCTCTATTTGTTAGCCACGACCCTTCCTTTCTCTTTATATTGTTTTATTTATTTATTTATTACTTTTTTATTTTTAATTTTAATTTTTAATTTTAGTTTCACTTTGTATCTTATTATAATTATTATTATTATTATTATTTATTTTTATTTTTTCCTCAATTATCGTCGTAAACGAGCCTCCATCTTTTTCACTTGATGTTGGCTTGCACACGGGTTCTTCAAAGCGAGGTAAGTTCTTTTCCCATTAATTCACACGGTAATAGTTTATGGGCCTTAGGTATTTGCCTTGGATCATTGGATTTGGGTTATTGGATTTCCTATTGGGCCTTTGATTTATTCCTTTGGGCCTATTTTGGGTTGATTTTTGTTTTCTATTTATTAGTATTAGACCTTGGCTTGTTGGATTGTTATTTGATTTGATTTGGGCCTAATTGCATTTGCTTTATTATTCCTTTGGATCCCCTATGTTTGGGTTGGTATCTTGACACTGTGTTGAGAGCGGGAAGAGGCACAGTATATTGAGAGCAGTTTGGGGTGGTTGAAGAAAGCATGGGCAATGGCAGGTTGGAAAGGACGGCTCGCTAAAGAGTTAGAGATTTTTTTTCTATATATTGGGATATCTTCTCTAAAAATGAAAAAAAGGGATAAACATAGGACATCCCGATTCTCTTTTTTCTTTCTCTATTTTGTTTTGTATATATTTACCGTGATGAGAGATTTATTTTGGGGATGTTTTTGGAGCTGCTAAGAGATTGCAATTTTTGTTGGGGCATTATTGTGTAGGTATACTCAAATCCTTCCTCTCATTTTGTTATATTTTTCGTCTTTGATTTTATTCCGTTTAGTTATCTATTTATTTTTATCAGTTTCATGTAAATATTACTTTTTGATATTTAGATTTTATTATCATTGGAAAAAATGCATGAATAGTGTAGTTTATATGAATAGTAATGAATATGAGATGTTGATCTTGAAGGATTATTTCCTTTATTTAAATTTGTTTGTTATTATTATCATCATCAATCTACTTTCAGGTTTTTCTTTATTTATTTATTTTTCTTGTTAATAAATCTAGAGTAAAACATTTTTATTTTTAATGATAAAGTTTGAAAACCCTTTTTTTAATAAATTTGTCTTTTTTATATATAAAAATAAAATAAAGTGACGAAATTGTTGTTTTTACAAAATTGAAATATTCTTTCTTTTTTAATAAATTGGAAAACTTTTCTTTAATGAAACTTAAAAAAAAAAAAAAATTATTTTTTTTAATAAAGTTTATGGCAAATTCCTTTAGATAAGTCTATACAAAAATCTTTTTAATAAGATTTCTTCTTTATGTAAACTTGTGCGAAATCCTTTTTTTAAGGAAAAATTCCTTTAGTTAAATTCTTTTTTAAATAAAATAAAATTTTATTTTATTTATTTATTTATTTTAGTTTATTTATTTATTATTATTTTTCAAATAAAGTAAGCAAAATCCTCTTGTAGTTAAGACAAAATTCCTTTAAAAAAATAATAATAATAAAGTAAAAAAAAAATCTTTTTATTCTTTTTTATTTATTTATTTATTTTTAATTCTTCATGAATCTTTTTTTAAACAAGTAAAATAAAATTTTCCTTTTAGATAAAATTGTCGAAATGTAGATTCCTTTTATTTTAAAGGCAAATAAATTCTTGAAAAAGAAAGCAAAAATCAAATTGAAGAACAAAATTAGAATGCTTTTGTGAATATAATATCAAAAATCTTATTTATTTATTTTTAATAAAATTGGATAAACTTTTTTTACACAAATTCCAAATCTTTCACGGTAAGTAATAAATTTGAAATATCTTTTTATAAAATCATGGATAATTATTTGATAAATATTTTCTAATAAATGTTTTCTATAAAAAAAATAATAATAATAATTTGCTTGCAAATAGAATTAAATTGAAACATCTTTTGTAGATAAAATTATATATTTTCTTTCTTTTCTAAATAATTCGTAAAAATTCATTCATTTTTAGTAAAAGCAAATAAAATTAATTTTTGTTGCTAAATTGAAATTCTGTAAAAAAATTCTTTTGATAAAGTAAGTGTAAATAACTTTTTTGAAAATTGAATACAAATGAAATTAAGAAAATAAATTGACTTTTTTTATAAATAAATAAATTGAAATCATTAATTCAAAATCATTTCTAATAAAATCCTTTGAAATTTCTTGAAAACTATTTTTTTTTAATATTTTTTTTATTTAGTTCAATAAATCATTTTGCATGATTCTCTTTTTATTTATTTTGTATATTATTGTAATTAGATTTCATCATTATTTTTGTGTATATTGACTTTCACCCTGACTCGTACATACTCATTTGCATGATTATCTTTTTTGGTATTCATAATTAATTAATTAATTGTCATGATTCTCTTAATTCGTTTAGTAGAGACCGTATGTATACGGGTTTGAAGGGGTGCTACGGCTCACCACCGTATCTTCCCAATATGTAACCTGACCCCTAATCCAGATTCTATTTTTGCAGACATATCTTTTCCAAATAAGGAGTCACATAGGGTTTTCTTTTTTATTTTGTTTTCCCTTTAAATAAAATTAAAATGAGTGGTGACTCCAAGTCTTTTTCTAAAAATCAATTTTTCACAAATAAATAAAAAAAGAGTATTGCCGTCGAGTGGGGATACACATGAAAAATGTGGGTCTACAATTGGGTATTAGACCTAAAAATCAATAAATAAATAAAAAAATTAAATTAATAAATAAATACTAATAATAATAATAATAATAATAGTTCAATGCAAATAAATATTCTTAAAAGATTTAATTTAGATAAATTAGAAAAGAGAAATAAATTATTGAAAATAGATTTGGGAATCAACCTAACTTTATAAAAATTTGAAAATTTATTAATTAAATTATTATTGTTTAAGAAGTTGAAAATAATATTAATTATAATAATATTAACATAGAAAATTAATTAGGATCACTAATACTAAATAGAATATTTTTAGGATTGTCAAATTTTTACTTTTAGATAAATAATCAATAGTAATAGTTATGTTTGATATTATATTAGGTAAGAAGTAAACTCTTTTGGATTATTTCTCTGAAATTTTTTAGTACTTCTTTGAGGTAAGGAAAATTAATATAGAATTTGTAAAAGGAAATAATTTTCTTTTTATGTTGTATTTTGAAATGTCTAAAAATATCATTTTTATTTCTAATGCATGAATCAAATATATATTTTGTATGGAAAACATGTTTGAGCATTTTCTTTATTTATGAAAAAAATAAAAAATTGTGGAGATATGATGTTTTGTTTTATAAGTTCGAATTAATAAAATAAAGTATTTGACTCTATTTTATATGATAGGGTCAATAGATTATAATTGTTAACATTTTTTGTCCTAGTCAACATGTTATAATCGTTGACGTTTTAGGCCTAGTCAACGGATTATAATAGTTTATGTTATATGACTCTAATCAACGGGTTATAATTGTTGACTTTGGTTTATCCATCTCAAAAGGAACAAATTTGAGGTTAGCCACTTATTTGTGAAGTTTCACCTAATTGTATACTATTTGTTATTCGATGATTAGAGTAAAGATATTTTGAATATATTTGATTTGATTTTAATATGAAATTATTTTGACATAAATATGAAAATATTTTGGTTGAAAAGTTTTGAATGTAGAAATTAAAACTTTTTATGAAATGATTATATGTTATATATCTTGTTTGCGATCATAATTGAAAATATTTTATTCATGAAACTGAATTAATATTCTTTATTGGGCTTTGAACTCATCCCTTTTTTGTTGATAATTTTTCAGGTATTCTCAGTTAGTGATGGTTAGGCTGAGGAATTTTTTCTTTACTAGGATTTTGGTTCAAACTTTATTTTAAATATTATTTAGATGTTAAAATTTAATTATCGTTTGAATTATTTGGATAATAATACTTTGGTTAATGTGTTAGTTTTTAAAGTTGAGAATTGAAGATTATAGAATTTATTTGTTTTACTATTCTGAATAGAAATTTGATAATTGGAAATCATACAGTTACAAGATGAATGTTTGTATCATTTTCACTTTAAACCTTCAAACATAAGATATGAAATGACTGTTATGACCTTGAGATGAGTTTTGGGGCATGACAAAACCTACTTGTAAGAGCAGCTAGATGGCTCACTACAACCTAGCTCGTCTTGCTAGGAGGATGGTCCCAATTGCGGGCTTGACCCACTACAATGGGATCTAGATTGGTTTTGGTCTACCTAGTTTAGGTTGCACGGCTTCGATTGAGCCAAGCTGAAGCTTACCCACAGGCCCATAGACAAGTTAGGCCAACCTCCTTCACTAACAAAATATAACATATCAATTTAATGATAATAATTTATGCATATAAAATAAGTATAAGTAATTTAAAGAACATGATTCACACAAATCGTAATTCCCAAGTAAGAATATTCTCCTAATACAAAATACATGTAAAGTCATATTCAATCGTCATTATAAACACTAAACTTCTTAAAGAAAATGCATGCAAAGCTTCTCATAACCATTTGTCAATACTCCTTTCTCAAGAGTAGATAATCCTCAATCAAAATGGACCCAAGTCTAGTCTAATGATTATGATAGCCCTGCAACTTCCTTGAAAAAGAGAGGATTAGTCCTTTGCTCTTCATTGCACAAATGGCTAATGAGTGAAGCCAGTGCTCATCCCTGGGAAAACCCTAAGAAAGTTACTGAAACAAAAGTCAAAAAAATAAAAAAAATAAGGTAAAAATTTGTGTAATTATGGGGTGTTCCCTCCGCTCTTCTAACACAGTCCCCACCCACTAATCATTCACCCACTTTTCATACCACAAAATCATTTTCTGCCCTGAAAAGTGTTGCCAGTCACAATACCTTTAAACATTACGACAGTAGCCTCTACAAATGAATTGTGGAAAATAATCCCATCATTGCATGCTAAAGGGTATTGAAGCATGATTATGAGTGTTATCTCTTCGATTTCATTACCTAAACTTTGGAATTAAGCCATGTTTTCAAAGTATATAGTAGGCTTGGAGTGCAACTTTTTAAATTAAAGTAGGGATGTAGCCTCATCCCCCACTCCAAAGAACATCTCTTTCAAAGATATCACTGTCTTAGCCACTGTCCATACACCACCTTTCCACTTGATTACCAGCCCCACGTGTTCTCTTATTTCCTTTTAAACTAACTTCAATCACATAAAAGTAGAATCAAATTTCAAACTTATCCCAGTGCCTTAGCCATTAACCAATCAATTCCACATCCACTAGAGGTTTAAGACAAAGAAAAGTTTTGAATTCGAAAAAGGAGTAACGGTAGGTGGCATATTTATGTCTTAATTTACTAAATTTTGTACTGTTATAATTAGTGTATGGTTATTAAAAACTTTGAGCTTGATCCCAACACGTGTTGATCGGTTAAAGAATTTTAGCTTTACTTTCTAAAATAGGTTTTTAAATAAAGAAATTTAGGATTTGTTAATTAACTGTTTTTGAAAATAATTATAAAAAATAGTTTTTGAGAATAATTTTTGAAAATAATTATCTGATTTTTATAAAATAAAAGTCTTATTTGAAAACCTAAAATATTTTTAACCCAATTTAAATATTTTTAAATATGTTTTAAAAATAAATTTTATATCTAATATTTTATATTTAATCATTTTACATATTTGTGTAATTATTAAAAAAAAATTCATAAAAAAATAAAAACAATTAAAATATATTTTTTGAAAACACCTTTTTTTTTTTTTTTTTTTTTTTAAGAATAGAAAAAATAAAATAAATTTTTATTGTTAAATATGTTTTTTATGTTTTTTGTTTTATAGAACATAAAACTACTTTTAAAAACAATTATCAAATAGAGTTTGAAAATAATTAGGAAAAATAGTTTTTAATAACAATTTTTAAAAATCATTCTCTAATATTTTGTAAAACAAAAATCTATTTATTGAAATATTTTTAACTTGTTTTTAACAAGTGAAATAAATTAAAAATGGTATTTTCTATTATTAAGAATAGGACACATAAAAAAAAATTGGTTGTCAAACGTATTTTTAAATTTTTTTATTCTAAAAAATAAAAAATTATTCTCGAAAACTAATCATATTTCATGAAAATATATTATTTAAAAAATAATATCAAATATTATTCCTCCTAAGTTTTAAAAGGAAGGTTATGAATAAGTAAGTTATTTTAAAAGCAAAGAAATCAGGGTTAGTCACTCTCCAAAAATATGTAGCTTCTGTTTCAAAATTTGATATAAAAAAGATATTAAAATATGATTTTTTTTACAATAAATTAGAGATTTTTATAGAATAAATTAGAGATGTTTAATGGAAAATAAATATTTGATATTTTGACAATTACTTTAAAGATTTGACAAAGGGTGGAAAGACCTTTAAAAAAACAATTGGAAACCATTAAAATATCTGTCTCAGAGGCAAGTCTGTTTCTTTTTGGTATACTCAATGGAAAGGGCAAGTTTCCACAATTTCCTTTTGGTGTACAATGTATCTACTCCATGGAAGATAACTCACCTTTGACCAGCACCACGCCGTAAATCACTCTCACTAATATTCACCCCTAAACTCCCTTCTTTCTCTTTCCCTGCAACTCCATCACACCAAAGCACTATATTCCAAGCTCCAGAATCTAACTTCCCATACATTTTCCTACCTTTTTTTCGCGGTACCCAAACACCCATATTCTTCTTCATTCCAGAGACTATAAATTGAACAAGATGTATTCATCCGTTGTTCCAACCCGAAACAGCTCATAAACCAACGATTTTGTCGTTTTTCTGAAACCAAATGGGGTCTGCGACGTCGTCGATGGCGGCCAAGTTTGCATTTTTCCCTCCTAACCCGCCTACGTATAAAGTAGTTTCCGATGAATCCACCGGAAAAATGAGACTCTCCGACGCGCCTCAGAGAGAGAACGTGGACGTGTTGAAGCTGTGCACGAAGAAAGGGAACGAGATAGTTGCAGTGTACGTGAAGAACCCTTCAGCGTCATTGACAGTGCTCTACTCTCATGGCAATGCAGCTGATCTTGGTCAGATGTTTAACATCTTCGCCGAACTGAGTCTTCGTCTGGGGGTGAATCTCATGGGGTCAGTATCATCAATACATGCAAATTCAACATTTTTGTTCCTAAATCAAAACAGATGAAAGGACCTGCTTGATTTTCTGGTGCTTTGCAGGTACGATTATTCTGGGTATGGACAATCCTCTGGAAAGGTAGATTCCAGTCTTCGTACCATAAAGATCTTCCCAAAAAAAAAAATTAAAAAATGATTGTATTTTCTGCAAATTAAGTGAATTTGCTCTTCACTGATCTATAGATAATAAATGTTAATTTTTCAGGTCGTGAAAGTGAATTTGTTGTTGACTGTGATATCAGTATGTTTAGAAAGGCAATTTTTCTAATCCGTCCTTTTTTTTAAGGAAAAAAAAAATGCAGAAGCATTGTTCTAGGATTGGTCATGAGAAGACTTAAAGATATTTACATTTGGGTTGAGGGCAAGGAACAGTCAAAGAAGAGAATAAATTTTGACCCTTTTCAGACTAGAAATTATAGGAGTAATTCTGGCTATATTGATTGCATTTCTCAAATTAAATGGGTGCAGCATTGAGTTTTTCCACTTCATTTATAGCCATTAACAATTCTGCCAAAGGATCGTTTGTGAAATTTCTGTCCATATGTTCAGCATTGTTTTCTGTAGTTTGAGTTCAATTGGAAGACTGCTAACAATGTGTGTGATACATCTTTACAAATCAGCCAAGTGAGCAGGACACATATGCAGACATAGAGGCTGCTTACAGTTGCCTCGAAGACACCTATGGAGTGAAGGAGGAAGACATTATACTGTATGGGCAGTCGGTTGGCAGTGGACCTACTCTAGAATTAGCCACTTGTTTTCCTCGATTGAGGGCTGTTATTCTTCACAGTCCAATCCTATCTGGGCTTCGAGTCATGTATCCAGTGAAGCGAACATTTTGGTTTGATATCTACAAGGTGCTTCCTTTTTTCTTTTGGTTGTGCATTGTCAGTGTTTAAATTTTGTCCCTCATTCATGGGTGTTTGTTTCTGCTGCAGAATATTGATAAAATTCCACTGGTGAATTGCCCTGTTCTGGTCATTCACGTGAGTATATTTCTTATCATCTTGTCCTATTGTGATCCATAGTCTGATTCTTTAGAACATTTTGATTTCATAGAAATGCTTTTGAATTAAATATGGAATGTTAAAACATCTCAGTATGCTTTGGAGAGATTGCCACTGGATCACTTTTCTTTTGTCACCAAAACTAACCAAGTTTACTCTTTGAATTTAGTTGGCAAGTTAGACTTGGTCCAGAAGTATCTGAATCTTCATAGATGGTTATTTAAAGTTGGTTTCTAAGCTAAAAGAGATGAATTTATCCTGATGAGGGGTTTTCTTCAGGATGCATAAGCATGGCTGTGGCTGGACATGTATGGCATATATTGTCCTGAAGATTTCTTTTGCAGAACCCAAATTTGTCATATTGTTTCAAATGGGTATAACAGAAATAATTTGTTTATGATTTATGAATGGGAATGAGAGTCTTAGGGCCACTTAACTGGCAATTCCCTTTTGCCATAAACTGTTGTCATGGCTTAACTAACTGGAAAACCATTCTCTCTATCAAGATTTTTGCTCAGAGTTTAAGACTGGTGCAGCAGTTAAATGATACTAAATGGTCCCATGTGACACTTTTTTCGGTGTTAGCAGGGAACGGATGATGAAATTGTGGATTGGTCCCATGGTAAGCAGCTGTGGGAGCTCTGTAAAGAGAAGTATGAACCTTTGTGGCTTAAAGGAGGGAACCACTGTAACTTAGAGCTCTACCCAGAGTACCTAAGGCATCTCAAGAAGTTCATATCAGCCATAGAGAAATTGCCATGTGCACAATATATATCTGGACAAAGTACAGATCAATCAGAGCGGTCTGTGAATTCCACAGACCATAGGGACAGGTCCAGAACAAGCACAGACCATAGGGAAAAGTCCAGATTAAGCAATGGGCAAAGAGAAAAATCTAGGCCAAGCACGGACAGCAGAGAGAAGTCCAGAGTCAGCACCGACCGGAGAGAGAAGTCAAGAAGGAGCTATGATCGATCAGGGAAAGCAAGGAACAGCATAGACCAGTCAGAGAGAGCGAGAAACAGCTTTGATCGGTCAGTTCCTGCCCTCCTTTTTGCTCTTACCTTCTAATTGGAACAGCTAACATTAACTACATATAAATATATGGTACATACTCTTGATTATTCCAACCAATATTTGGCAGCTTGGGAGATATGGTAAGATCAGTTGGGTTGTGCAATGTTGATTGTTTCAAGCAGACAGCTACAGAGGTCTGAGTCAGAAACAGCAGTGCTTGCAAATTTGGTTTTACTTTTGGTTGTTTGATTGGTCCGGATGGCTGCTTGATGTAATGTTCTTTCTTTTTTACTTGTAACTGATCCAATGTCTTCCCTCTCTCTATTGTTTTCAATTTTTTAGGTGATCTGCAAAGAAATAATAGTAAGTAATTCCACCAGGCCCTTTGTGAATCTGTACTTTTATCTGTTCATAGTGATAGATATGATTTTCTTGTTGATTATGTCACACTTTCTTGTGGATGATTGAGTCCTGGCAAAAGGGATTGGATTGTTTTGTATCAACTCTGTTGCACCCTTCAGTTCAAGTGCTTGATCTCCAGCAGCAATGAAGCAAAAAGCCCAGTGGCTATTGCAAACAGAAAACAAAAAAAAAGGCATGTAGTTCATTTTTGCCCAGAACCCATCTACTTCAGAGAAAAATTTCTCTAAAACGTCATCTCTGGCTATTGTACAAATGCTTCTTCATCAGCATTAGTATGTGAACCCTTGAGGAAAGAGCAACATGTAATAACATACCAAAAAAAAAAAAAAAAATCTCCCTTTCTTGTGACCAAAATAGGATTATCAAGCAAATTCCAGCAAAGCTAATATGTCAAATTTGCCAACCAATAGAACACAATAATAAAATTGAATCAACCCCAGAAGAGATACCAATATTTTTTGTGAAAAGCCCTCCAAAGCAAAGGGAAAAAAACTCGTCTCTCCAGAAACAAACTAGAGGCTCATGATAATATAATCTCATCAAGACTGCAACATTCTTGGCATCAACAATAGTAATCATCATTTATACAGATGGATTTCTAAACAAAGCAATAAAGAAAAGTTGAGGTCTCACATAGTGGATATTTTGAAGGAGCAGTTTAGAGTGATTAGATAGAGAATCAAGACTGGTAGAAACAAAGAGCATGTTACAAGGATTCATCACGTAAAACTAGAGCAAAAACTCCGGATCATAGGCATATGCCATCTAACAACCTAGGGATACTAGATCTAATTACAACTAAAGAAAACAAAGCAATAAAACTTATATTTAAGCGCTCAAAAATTTTATCTTTGATCTAAATGTTCCCAAATCAAATTCTAATTGATGAAAAGAATTACCTCGCAGTCTTTCACTTGATCACTCCTTTAAACTTTGGCACTTGTATAGAGTGGCTACATACCTTCAAAGGGAGGGAGATGGAGGCTTTTTGGAAGATCACTTTTGTGTGAGGTTAAGTGTATCTAACCTTAATACCCTAAGATGGTTTATACAGACTTCCTCATAGGTTTAAATTTGACTTTAGCCCAACTTGGGCTTCGGTCACTTAATTTAGCTCATAAATCCTAATTAATTAACTATCTCAATCCAGAAAAACCAAAATTAATTAATCATAAAATGCTATGCAACCTTGCATTTTTTACCAAAACACCTTTATATGCATAAATGATTAATTCTCCATAAAACCTCAAAACTATGTGCCAATAAAGAACATGACTAGAGCGAGGACACTTGAGACTCATAAGAGAATACTAACTCCCTCAAAATCCAACTTTGAAGTTGACCAACATTCTACTAAAGAAAGTCAAATGCACTTCAATACCCAATGAAATTACATTGAAATGAAAATTGATTAAATCTAATTTAATCAATTTCTTGGGTTTATGAACTACTATTCAATGCATGTGAACTCCCTATAAACTAGTATTTGTAATTTGATGATATAGATGTTATCAACCTCTCAAAATTACCTTTACAATCATTGAGTCTCAAATCATCTTATTTTGTGATCAACTAACATACTCTAATCCACAAAAGACATTCAAATTCCACTTACGAAATTTTTGTAGCCACATATTACATGATCACAAGTCTTTCGATCACCTAAGGGAACACACTTTCTCAAACCATGAGATACCATGGATCCCATCTCGAGAATAACTACTGTCACTTACCTTAATCAATAATAAACCAATTTGTAGGGAATAGATGACCACTTGAGGGTCTCACCCAAAGGTTAAAGTCACTAATAAATTCAATATTAGTTCAATATTCTCTCAAAGTTGAGAATCCGTACAACATTATAGTTTAGTGAATCTATGACTAGCTCAATAGCCAAAGTCATGATTCATTATAAATCTTATCTAATCTTTAACCTTATACACTATTATACTCATCATGAGAAACTTATTTTGATATCCAAGATAAGTTATCCCTTTAATTAAGAAGTAGTACACTATAGTGTCAAATGAATTGCTTAAATTCATGAACTAAGTTTACACAACTTATCATTTTGCAATAAATTCATGACTCGAATCTTTTATGTAACTCCTAATGTTCTCGTCATGTACAATGAAAGTGATACAAATGTGAATGCTCAGATAAGTAATAATACAACTATGGATAGGAAAATGGAAACATAAATCATATTATATAAATATATTAATGAAAACTTATTTTGTTACATTATCACATATTTTTAGGGGCTCTATCCTAATACTTTTACCCCTTTAGAACCCTTTTATCCAAAAAAGAAAAATAAAACAAAAATCTTCTTCTTTTCTTCTTATTTTGAGTATAGTGGCTACTAAAGCTAGCCAGAAAGCTATTTTCCTTTTTCTTGTTCTTTTTTTTATCTTTGACATTTGGGCTTAAGTGCTATTACAACCACTTGATTGAATGCATATGGAACTTTGCTTATTTTTTTCCTTTACTTTTTCACTTATAGGACATTGCTTAAAAGCGAGCTTGAAATAACCTACAAGTGGAAAGAAAATTGTGTTGGCCTTACTCATGTTGAATCTTTTAAGAATCTTTTCAAATTAGTCTTCTTGAGATAGACAAAGGTTCTCATTCCTTTTATCATAGGATATCTTCATGTCAAGCATTTATTTTGCTGCTCCTAAGCTTTTTATTGCCAATGACTTGCTTAGCTCTCTTTTTAGTATATCAGTCTTACTAGTATCATGGCCAACTATAAAAAAATCACCTACATATAGGAGAATAATAAAATCATCACTAGATTATTTCTTTGTAAACATATAATGGTTGGATGAAGTTCTAATGTACCTACTATTGGGATAGAGCCCTTAAAAGCAAGACATGATATGACAAAGTTATACTTGAGCAGCCACTTATCCATCCTTTGTATACATTGATATTGATTTGAGCATTCAACCCATATCACTTGCATTGCACATAACTTGGGTGCATTAGGAGTTGCATAGAAGATACAAGTCATAAGTTCCCTGTAAGATGATAAGTTGTTCACAATCAATTATGGACTTTGGTAATCTAATAAAGATTGTATTGCACTACCTCCTAATTGGAGGAATGACTTGTCTTGATCGTCA
Source organism: Vitis rotundifolia (assembly GCA_030254885.1). NCBI lineage: Eukaryota > Viridiplantae > Streptophyta > Magnoliopsida > Vitales > Vitaceae > Vitis > Vitis rotundifolia. The sequence goes on from CM058151.1 coordinate 14,688,836, forward strand.
GGATGAGTTTCCGATAATGAGTACACTAGTATGTATGGTTACACATTAGATAGGACTTATAGTGAATCATGACATAAGGTTATTGAATTGCCATTATTCACTAAGCTACTTATAAACCTCAATTTTGTCTTAGTAGCACATGTTATTCTATGTGTTTTCTTTTATTTCCCATTGCCATATAGTCATCTCATGGTGGTCCATTGTCATTCATTTGGTACTATTTTTTGAGCCATTTTTGGAGATTCGTTGTCGATGGAATTTTATGGATCCCATTTGTGACCTTAGTTCATCTTAGTCTAACTCATTTAGATATTTTTTTAGGTTTAGCTCATTTAGTTGCATTCTTAGTTTAGCTTACTCAATTGCATTTTTAGGTTTAGTTCACCTAATTGCACTTTAACTTAGCTCACTTAGTGACACCTCAACTTAGTTCACTTAGTTACATGCTTAATCCAACTTACTTGGTTCACTTAGATACACTTTAGTCTAGCTCACCTAGTTCACTTAGATGCACTTTAGTTTGGCTCACTTAAATGCATTTTAGTTTAGTTCACTTGGATGCACTTTAATTTAGCTCACTTAGATGCACTTTAATCTAGCTCACTTAACTCACTTAGTTGCACGACCATTGTAGATAGGATAGATGTCATTTTGAGTTAGGAAGGTAGGTCTGGACGGTTTGTTGGGTATCCAAAAGGGACTAGGGGTTATTATCATTATAATCAAGTCAATCGAAATGTATTTTTTAGCACAAATGCCAGATTTATAGAAATATGATGAATAATAAGTTTAGGAGTGTGGTCAATTTAAGATCACTAGATGAGACTCTCATATTAGCACATAGAACTATAAATCCAATACTAGTCACTCTTTTTTCAAGTACACCAATGCCTTGTCCTAGTAGGAGGGTTGTTATACAACTAAACTTATTTATGTATTTGGGAGTTGTTTTTAAGCCATTTTAGAGGAACATAAGATCGATCCCACAAATTAAGATGAAGTAATGAGCAATGTGGATGCACATCTTTGGCAAAGAGCCATGGAGAGAGAATTAGAATTTATGTATTCTAACCAAGTTTGAGAGCTTGTAAAAGCACATGAATGGATAAAACCCATAGGGTACAAGTGGCCTATAAAAAGAAGAGAGGAGTAGATGAAAAGGTTGAGAGTTATAAAGCTAGGCTTGTGGTGAAGGCTTATAGTCAGAAACTTGGTTTCGACTATGAAAAGACCTTTTTTATCGGTATTCATGCTCAAGTTCATTAGAATACTCTTATTCATTACAACAAATCTTGACTATGAAATATGACAAATAGATGTCAAAACTACATTCTTGAATGATAATCTATATGAGAGTATTTACATGATGTAACTAGATGGATTCATAGCAAAGGGCTTAGAACATATATTATGCAAGTTGTATAAATCCTCTTATGGATTAAAGCAAGCATCCTACTAATGGAACATAAGGTTGACGGTGCTTACATAGGGGTTGCTAGCTTTTCCTTTATGCTAACAAATTCTATAAGGATTCATGATCAGTGGGAACGTCTATATTTTCTAGTGCTGAAATGGAAGAATTTTTTTAAAGGTTGTTGAACGAAAAAGCCCGATTTAGAAGGTATAGTTAGTTCCTCGATTGGTAATTCAACTTACACCTCCACAGAGGAGATTTATAGAGGCTTCTATTGATTGATCTTTCATGGTACGCATTAACTAGACCTACACCAATGAAATTGAGCATCTTGGTCCACATGAATTCAATGAGTATGGGAAACCTTATTCAGATGTTACTTACTTGGATCTGGTCATTATTCTAATCCAAGTTTAGCTCAGAATTAGGAGCACAACTCAATGGTAGGTCGGAACTGGTAGATGCTTTCAAACCTTATAGGTTTGATTAACTAAGAAAATGTCCTTTGCCAATGAAGTTGTTCATAGAGGGCTTAATGGAAGTTCATTATTAAAAATAGAATACTAGGAAGGCAAAATGATTACTCAAACTATGGCATGCAACCTATGTGAGAAAATAAAGGCTAATCTTAATATAGAAAAATACCCAAGAGGGGGGGGGGGGGGGGGGGGGGGGGGGGGGGGGGGGGTGAATTGGGATTTAAATTTTTTTTTTTTTTCAAACACAATGAATTTAAGCACAAGAAGCACAAATGTAAATAGATAAGGTTAGAAAAAGCAAACTCAGATTTTATAGTGGTTCAACACTTCCTTGCCTATGTCCACTCTCCTCAAGCTCCTAACCGAGTGAGGGTTCTACTATGCTTGAAGTTTCAACCAAGCTTCTAATCACCTTTATACTTGGATTCTGACTTCAATGGACTCTTACACAATCCCTTTAAGTCTCTACTCACTTGAACCTTTTAACACTCAAATAGTAAGCTTAAATATCTCAACCTAGCTCAATTAGGGCTCAAATACAACTTAAAAGCTAGAAAGAATCACAAAGGTGCACTAAGGAATATGCAAATGGAGGTTTAATGCACCAAAGAAAGAATGAGAGTTTTTGAGGCAAGAACAAGTAGGTAAACAAATAAATGCAGGTATTCTCTTGCTTAAAAATGAAGTGGAGCTTTCAATTTATAGGTTTCTAGCATCGGGCGCCAAAATGCTAAAAAGATAACCTCGACTAGTCGAGTTGGGGATCAACCAGTTCACTAGCCGTTGGGCATTAAATGCATGGTAGGTGATCGTTAGGCCTCGACTGGTCTTCTACTGGACCTCAACCGGTTCTTGACCAGGAAGACATATCCCTTAACTAGGAAAGAAAGGCTACTAGAAGAGAGACTAGGTTTTTTGCATCTCTTGAATGGACCCCGACCGGGAAAGTGTAACTGGTCAATTGGTACCCTAGTCAGTTGGCCACTACCTCAACTGATTCACCTTTTTTTTGCTCGAAAACCTATATTTTTTGTTATTTTCTCTTCTAACACTTAGGCAAGGTCTTTAGGTAAAACTCAAGTTCTGATGGAAATGTAACTTTAATGCATAAACCAAGTTTTTAAAGATGCATGAAATGATATAAAAATCCTAATTACATCCATGCATTCATCTTACATATGTTTCTTATGATTAAAGGTCTTCCAAGTGTCTTGATCTTGCATCCATTGGGTCCTTTGATGAATTTTCAAATTAACACTTGAAATTCTTTATAATTCAAACCAATTAACCACTTAACTATGGTTTGTTATCATCAAAACGCAATTAGGAGAACCCTTGGGCTAACACTACGAATTCAAGAAACATGGCACCAAAATATAAATGAGTGTGGATATGTTTTAGCTTTTCTTCCATATCCTTTGGGGTCGGCGACAGCTTTCCACGTGGAAGAAATCAGAATCTCCACTCCACTTCTGCATGGTTTGCATTGCCACCCTCCAGGAGTTGTAGGACGTCCAAGGTTGGCAAGCTCTTGGATTATGATTTTTAAGACAGCAGCGACAGTTCCTGGTGTGAACAAGGTTCAATTTTAGAAGCTACAAATTTGAGGAAGAATGTTACTTGGGATAAATGCAAAGCTCAGGAATCTTGTGTATTTGACTACGAAGGATAAGTCTCGGGGATAAGGAGCTAAAATCTTCCATAATATCAAGGGTAGAATTTTTGGAGACATTTTAAGGGTTCTATGCCACATGGCTTTGGCTCTCTGTAAGAGTCATGATTCAGAGGGCTTTGATTTCAAGCAAAAGGCAACTCAAAAAAGCTACTGCCCATTTTACTTATTCACTACAGACCGAGGAGTCACTCAATTATGGGGCCTAATGGTGTACAGTTCGTTATTACATGCATTATTGAGGATTTTACGACTACATCAACACAGCACAACTTTCCAATAGCTTCAGAGAAGAAACTCTAGCTAACAAAGTCATACTACAGATCCCAAAGAACAGCAGAATGCTCTTGAAATCAGTCAGAAATATATCAAAATTGTTGCACCATCGGAGGATTACGTTGCCATGAATCTAGTCAAGCATGCCACTTGTGTTTCCCACATAGCTAGAAGGTACTCTGCTAAGCGGTTCCAGAACACCCAAATATTTTGAGCGGAGGAATTCTAATGCTTCAATAGTATTCACCCTTCGATGAAGACCCAGTTTCTGATAAAAGAATGGAATTTCTCGTAACGCTGAAGCATCAATTCGAGATCCAGCTGTGCATCACTCTCTTAATGATAAAGAGATCCCATTCTTTACCTATCTCACTAATTTTTTGAAAGGGATTCCACTCTCCTCATTTGGGCCATCAATTGAAAACAAACGGTTCCGTGGTCCCATTATAGGCTTTACGAGAAAGTATCACTCTGTTCTAGTCAATATTGATAATGTGGTCATATTTCTTTCGAGAGCTATGGCAATTGGGAATGCTCTTCGTTTACTCTCATTCTCTTGCGCCAGTCGATGAATATCTGACTTGATTTCTTCCAATGCAGTGGTTAACCTCCATGAAAATCATGATGAGTTACTGGGACTGGCTACATCCTTTCAGTTCACTCATGGTATGTCAACAACCAAGCTTTTGAGTATGGTGCCACATGACAGGAATCTTCTCAAGCAAACAGATAAACCCAAATTCGTTTCTGTATTTCGCCAAATAAGCTGTGATGATTGCTGAATTAATTAAGAGAAGGATTGTTGGTCTCTATCAGAACATATCAATCAGTTCTACTAATTTAATTTAATTGTAGAAGTCACTAGAAGAAGGCCTCCTTCCTCTTAAAACTCTTCGCCCTGTTTCAGCGAAAACCATCACTTTGTCCAAGGAGGAGCTGAATATACGCTCCACAAAGTACTGAACACCAATTCCAGCTGATAAAATGAAACCGTGGTCTGAGTACGACTGTAAAGGAGGAGGTTCGTCCTACAGTTTGTGTCACTTAGGCTACCCTAAGAACCTGTAGATTGCCCGAGTGTTTCCATGATTGTTCACAGGTATGCTTCAGCTTTTCAATAATTTCTTTAACATTGTCAGGATTGCCAAGAAACATGAAGAATTGGAGCAACTTCGGATTGATGAGCACCTATGAATCGTTCAAACTGAGAACACCCTCCAGAACTTGCAAAGCCTGCACTCTCAATTGCAGGAGAAACATAAAGTTCTACCTTCGGTTCCAGAATTGGACCTCAAAGATTGAAACAGGTGGTGGTGTCCAATCTTGATTCAGAGAGTGAAGCAGAGGAGTTAAAGAATTCTAAATTAAAATTGCAGCTGGATATTTCTGAATTGGCAGAGAAGTTAGAATGCATTCAATCTTTGCAAGTTTTGTTCTGATACATCCAGAAATAGAAGGAATAAAGAAACTGGACCACAGCTTTAGACATGAAAATGGAGACTTGTCAAAGAAAGTTAAGCAACTCCAAACAGATTAGTGTGCTGATGTAGAAGAGCTATTCTATCTCCGGTGGCTTAATGCTGGCTTATGACATGAACTGAGGAATTAACAACCCAGTCTTGATTCATCTGTTGCTAAGGACCCATGCAATTCCCTGAGTCCCAAGTTTTGAGGAGGAAGGCAAGCTGCGAACTTTTGAATATGGACATGCAGAAAGGCTTGAGGAAAAGGAAATTAACTTCATTCATGGATTTTGACTATGACTTGTGGTCATCCTCCCTAACTGACAATAGCATGTTTTGATTTCTCTCGCCTTCAATTCATCAACTATCAGAAACAACAATTCAGAAAGACTAAATTTCCCAGTGAGTTTCAAAGATTCATATGAGGAATTGACGCCAAAACTCTTGAAAGTAAGTCTGAATATAGGGAATTTCAGGGAATCGGAAAGAGCCTGGGAATGCAACGATGCAAGGTACTTTGAATGCATGCAAGAGAGTAGAAGGAGAAAATTCAAAGAGAATAACAACAGCAATTGCAACCACCAACAATGCAATCATAGTCACATTGTAGACCCTCCATTTTGTCCCCTTAGCACATGTCCTATTAAGAGTTCATTTGGTACTTCATAACAACTTTCTAGTGGCCCGTTGTCACTTATACAGCCTGCCTTCTCTGAGCCACCTTGGAGACTTTGATTGAGGGATTTATGCAGCTCCTCATTGTGACCCTAGCCACCCTTCAAGTTTAGATTAGGCTTCACTTAGGTGCACTTTAAGTTAGATTTAATTAGGCCCACCTAGACTCACCTTAGGCCTATTTAGGTACACTAGGCCCAACTCATTTAGTTCATTCATTGACTCACTTTCTTGCATGGTCGCGTGGCCTGCATAATTTGTACAGTCTACATGTGTCTAATCTAGTCATTTATATATTCACACATTTACCTATCCTTTTTTTAGAAATTTTGCATGGGATTGATTCTCTTATTTTATTTATTATTTATTACTTTTATTTTATTTGTTTATTATTTATTTATCTATCTTCCATTCTTATGATTCTAATTTTATATTTTCATTTTTTTTTTTTTTGCATGAGATTCTGGTGGTTTATGGATGGAAAGTGTAGTCACATTGGAAGGAAGTCTCTCTACATGGCACATAAGGATTTGCAAGAGAGGGTACAATGACATTTTTTTTTTAAGAGTGGAAGGAGAAAGGAAAGTGGCAGAGATTTCTTATATGAAAAATGAAAGTGGCAGATGGATTGAGAGGCTGGAATTTTTTTTTCTTTATGGAAGAAAAATATGGCAAAATTTTAGAGGGAAAATGGGATCAACTTGGCTGCATACTTATGGAAGGAAGAGATTCTACACCAGGCAAAGACTAAACTTCCCGAAAGGCAAAACACATAAAAATGAATTAAGAGGAAAGAAAGAAAGGGGATTTTCCTTCAACAAATTTGGTTTCCGGGTGCTGATATATACACATAAAAAAAAAAAAAAAAAAAAAAAGATTCGGGCAGAAAAGAAAGTAGAGAGAAACGAAAGAAGAAGAAAGGCTCATTTTGGGTCTGAATAATTCTTTGGGAAGAAGATACAACTAATTGGAAGTGAAGCAATATTTCTTAAGGAGAGCTTCCCAGGTATGATCAGTGTTGGCTTTAAATTTTCATTTTGTTTTATTGTTTTGCTCTATTTTCTGCTAATTTTCATGGCTTTAACTTGTTGATTGGCATGGACGTTAAAGTTCAAATGGTGGCTTTGCTGAGTTTGATTATGTTTTCATATCTACTCTGTTTTGGTTCTTTCACGCTTTTTTTCACTCTTTTTTCCATGAATAACTAATGTATGGGCAGTTTTTGTGCTTAATATTTGATTGATCACGCTACTGTTCTCTGCTTGTCTCACCCTTCGAACCCATTGAGGGCAACATAAAGAGAGGTCTTGATTAAATGATTGATTATTTTGTTTTGAGCATGCTCTGTTTCTTGAATCCTCCTTTCTTTCTTTTGAAATAAGATACCAACCTTTATTCTCTGAAAACTATCTGGTAGTTTTGAGATAATGGTAATAAAAAAATTGTTTTTTTTTAATTCCAAGTGGTTTTTAGGTTTGATGGACTGAGGAAATTGAAAGTTTAAGTTATTGATTTGGTCTTTGCTGCTATCGGAATTGGTGGAGAAATTGGCTCTAGTGTGATTCCTCAAGACTTCCCTCTGGTATTTATGTTGATTGCATCTCCGTTTTTTTTAGGTTTCTTGTCATGAAAAGAGCACTAGTTCATCTCCACATTAGAACTTTCTCATTGAGTGCTTGCAGCAAGGGATCAATTCACGGTTCTTTCTCTTGGTAGGATCTGGGATGTTTTGAATAATGAAATGGTTGAAACTGGGTTGAGACTAAATCTGGTAGTTTATGGTAAGTTGTTTGATGCGTTATTAAAGTTGGTTTGTTTGATGCATTATGAGAGTTGGCCTTTCAAATATTTGATGCTCCAAGCGACCCGATGCTCCGAACTAAGTGGAAAATTTTAGTTCGCAGTCTACAAATAAGCTGATGAGGTTGAAGCTCCCCATGATAATATTCCCGAATTTTGTACTAGGTTGCAAGTTTCGAGTTTTGACCCAAAATGCAACATTTTAAAAAAAAAAAATCCATAAAATAAACCGATTTTGAAAATAATGCCCAATCTAGTGTGTTTGTGACATATAGGAGTCCAGGTCAAGAAACCCTATGGTTTTGAATTTTTTTAAATCAGTTAAAATCGTAGTTGGTAACTACGGTTTTGAATCCTTTTATACTTTTACGTTCCTTTTCCTCTTAGCTTACCTTTAGGGTTTCATCATTCCCGTTGCATCTAGTTGTCTTTGGTTCATCCTTGACTCAAATTCAAAACTGTCCAAATTTTCATCTTGTTCCATCATTGGTCAAGTAAGATTTATGAGTTTTTCAATTTATGTAAATTTTTATTTTTATTTTTTTGTTAATCTGTTTGGTTTTCACGTATTTTAGTTTGTTGTTGTAGATGTGTTTGGTTTCTAATTTTATTTTCATCTTGAGCTTGATAAAAATGTGTTTGTTTTTTTATTTTTTTATTTTGATTCTTAGCTGAGCAAAAAGAAAAAGGGTTTTTTGGTAAAGAAAACGGATATGGAATGGAGGGCCACCATAAATTTTTTTTGTTAAAGATACCAAAAATGGAGGAGACCACATTTAAGAACTCCAAATATGGAGGGGACCACTGTAAAAAGCTCCAAAAATGAAGGGGACCACTCTTAAGAACTCCAAAAATGAAGAGGGTCACTGTTAAGAACTCCAAAAATGGAGGGGACCATTGTAAAAAGCTCCAAAAATGAAGGGGGTGAGCGGTGATTTTTGTTATAGGAATAGGAATAGAAAAAATAGGAGTACTCCACTTTTCAAGAGCCAAAATTATCTTAAGCTAGAAGATTGAAGGTGTGGGGTCGGTTTCTACATCATTCTCCAAATTCTGGGAATGTTTGGTTGCCTAGAAAATAAAGGAAAGTAATGCTAAAGCCTATCATTTGGGTGGGGTAGAACTCCAGAAAATGATTCACTCCATGGACCCATTCCTCTATAATAAAATAGAGCTGGTGCATTTCATTAGTGGTCCTGAGTATTCTAATCTTTTTCATTAGTGAAATAGGGGAATTATTTCACTACTTAAGATTTGGTTTCTTCTAGCATCGTTTCTTGACTCTTCAACCCCTAACTCATTTTTGGTTAATAACCAAACCAAATTATTTTGTGATGCTCAGGTCAAGGACAACTTTTACCTACTGAAAAATGCGAATTAAGTCCTTACCCATAAACAAGCAAACCTTTTGTTTGGCCCCACTTATAAAAAGTAGATGATCAGGCTTCTTTTCTGACTCATAAACAAGCAAATGAGCCTGTTTAATTTCATTTCATATCCTCTACTGGAATATGTAACATTGGTTTCCTATTTATATATCTATCCTGATAAACTTTTCTTCATTATTGATTCCCGAGAAAAAAATTGGTGTGAATCAAGAGGTGGAAGTGTTTGGAAACTGAGATGTCTCGATTGTTTTAAGGCATGTTAGTAGGCTTATTTTGCACTTGAACTTGCCTGGTCGTTGCATTAATTATAACATATTCACCTGACAGGGTAATCGTAGCCATTAATTCAATCCAAAAAAGCTCTTCAAATTATTAGAAAATGATGATGAAAAATGAATCAAACTCTAGTTCTTGTGCTCCTCATATTATCACAACTTCATAGGCAAACCCCATTTGTCATCTGCCAGAACAACAATCCTTTCAGGTTTTGTCCAAACATAAGTTGCTGATCAAACTCATGAGAGTATCTTACATTCTTGAATATTGGAGATCATTCTAAAGTAGTGCCCCTTAAGCATTAGAGATAGCAATCCCCATGAGTGGTGGAAATGAGAGTATGGAAAAATTTCTTTCATATGCAAAGTAGAACATCATCCTTCATGATAGAACCACCTATAAAAAGATTTCCTCCATGTATAAGACCTAAAGGGACTATAATTTTCAGATGCTCCAACAAGCAAAGGAAAACTCTATAACGACTATAAAATGGTTTCCATAATTTTTTTGTCTCATCTATTTTACCCAAATTAGTTTCCAGGTTTTATTAAACTGCCTTCTAACCAAAGTGAAGTTCATATTGTATGATGACACTCTGGATCTAGCATTGAGACAGCCCATGTTCTCTAAAACTGAAGATACAGTTGCACATCAAACAATAGGGTGACCATCCCTGCTAGATTAGACAGAAATATGTGACTAATAGAATGGATACCACAAAACGAGTACAATGACCAAGGTTTTGAAGCCCAACTTTTGTCAACCACATAAGTAGAAAAAACAAGAATAAATTGATTGCCTCAAGATGAAATGTACTATATATTCCCTATCCTAGCTATTCAAATTCAGAAACACCATTCATTCTCTCCTGTTAAAATCCAATCCTGGTCTGAAAACGTGATATCTTCTAAAGTTTTTTACTGTCCATGTCATTGATGACCTCCCTTCCCTTTTTTTTACTTACAATATTTCTCCCATTGTCCCATGGGGCATTGTTGCAATTCTTCTTCCACATGCCAGAATACTCAGAACCATCTCATTAATCAAGACTTCATATAACATGCATGATTCATCAATGCTAGCTTATCAAAGTGTGGACCCTCACCCGATCCACCGACCGGCGCGACTTGCGAATTAAAACAAAATGATAGTGTAATGTGGAGAAAATGTGGTTTTCGAGTTTTGAGAAACTCGTCCCAACGAGGAACGGTTTTGTTTAGAGTCGCCACTTACTTTTTATTTTTATTTTTTAATGGGAAAAATTTAAGTAAGAACAAAACCTCAGCATGACTCCTGTTAGGAAAAAGCGGTCTGCGAAAACTAAATCCTGAGTCCGGGGATCAGGTTACCTATCAGGAAGGTACCTCATGCGAGGTAGCACCCCTCTAGGCCCGGAACTCGGTCTCTAATAATGAACTGGGTATATGGGAGTATGTGGGTCAAAGATCAAACAACCCTTGGGCTAAACAAATAACATGAATTCTACAATCCCGGTTAGCACTCGACATGCATAGGAACAATCAGAACAATAATGCATACCTGTGGTCCCTGGCCACGCGCTGCAAATAAAATGAGTCAACCAACACAAGCATGTAGTAGGTAGTCATAATCAAGCATCAAAGTTCATGCTTAAAGAGGAAGTGAACGGAAATGACGGCAACCTATTATTCTATTCCTTCCACATTCCCTCAAACAACAATTCACCAATCTCCAACATCAAACCAAACCAAACTTACCTGACCCCTAATGCCTCTATCTCTGAAGTGGGTCCATTCCAATTTAGTTCAGGACCCATTTAAAACCCTAAATGAGGCCCACAAGTGCCTCGGAGCCCAAGGGCTCAAGCCATTACAAAAATAGGAATCAAAACATACTAAAATAGGGCTGATCAGGCAAGGGCTGTTGAACCGGGTCCCAACTGGTCCAACCGGTTTAAAAAAATTTTGAAATTTTAACAGCAGACTCCTCACAAAATAAGGAACCCGACGAAAGAAACGGCGCTCAATTCCGAGCCTGGATGAGGGAGAACCGGCCGAAACACTATAACATGCTTATAAGACAGGGTTGGTCATGCAAGACCGGTTGAACTGGTTCCCAATCAGTTTAACCGGTTGAGAAAAATTATGAATTTTAACAGTAGACTCCTCACAGACTAAGGAACCCAAAAAAAGAAACGGAGCTCAATTCCGAGCCCGGATGAGGGAGAACCGGCTGAAACACCATAACGTGTTTATAAGACAGGGAGAATGATTCAAAACAGATTTCTAACATGAACAACATCAAACGGGATCAATGGCATAAACTGAATGAAGATCATGGCAAACACACAAAGAACCAATTTCAACATAGCAATGTGTGGCCCTTTTCGTCCACACTAATCAATAAAGCATTAAGCATTTTGAACCAACCAAGAAGAGCCACAGAATGCAAGCAAGAATTCTATGAGTAACTAGAAACATACCTGAGGAACCAACCTTTGAGAGGTACTCCTTAGCTTCAAGTGAGATTGATGTTTCTTCTATAAAATCTGCTCAAGATCGATGATCACGATCTCCTTTCCTCCTTTTCGAAACAAGCAAAAACTCCTCTCTTCTCTTTTTCCCTTAATATCTTCTTTTTCCCGTTCTCTCTGTTTTTCTTTAAAAGTCTCTCCCTCTTTTCCCCCCAACCCTCTTTTTTTCTTCTTCCTCTTTTCTTTTTAGGCCACCCAAACCCTCAGAGACTCTTACCTTTTCTGATCTTTCCCCCACGATTCCACAAAGTCCCCCCTCTCAGAAAAATGAAGAAGTCCTTCCAAATCTGATTTTTTTTTCCTCTTTTATAGTCCCCAAACCTCTAGCCATCAGAGCCTCTTCGTTTTTCTCTCCTTCAAGCTCTGTAAATCTTCCTCTTCATCCTTGGAACTCCCCAACACATTTAGTTCTCCTTTTCCCAGGTGGGCAACTGCCCCTCATAATGTCAACATGCCTTGCCCACCAAGAATCTCCACGGATTCAAGGTGGGTTACAACCTCCCCACAAAATGGCCCCAAATCAGACCTAAAACCCTTCCCTAAGCCTGTCGAGGGCACCAGGACTCAAACCAACCCGGAACAGGGTATCAAAAGAGCCAAAAACAGTGCCATTTGCCAGCAGCCCCGACGAACTAGTCGACCGGTTGCCAACCGATCAACTGCCTCAAAAAGACTTGATGAGTCGGTTCAACCGATTGACCATCCGGTCGACCTGTTGAAGAAAAAATTGAAATTTTAATAGAATATTCCTTGAAGAATAAGGAATCCAACGAAAAAAATGGTGCGAGATTCCAAGTTCGGATGAGGGAGATATGATCAAAATAAGCCCAAGTGCCCTATATTCGAACCTACTCTCATGAACCCCAACTGAACTGAAACTTTGGGGAGACCTCACTTCCTTTCTTTAACATGATGTGACCAACTAAGGAGTTGGCCATGATGGGACTCCAAAATGAACTACATACTCACACTACATTGGACCGCAGATGAATCTACACAAGGCTCAAAAACCGATCAAGCCCAAAAGAGGGGCCATGGTGGTGTCATACGAAAAAATTGGGTGCATGTGACATCTCTAAGATAAATGCAAGTGTCGATGGACAAAATTGAGGGTCTACACAAAGTTTATCTTTCTAGTCATACCATGCCATCTCAGCTTCCATGTCAACTTGTCTTCTCCAAATTCGGTAGATCCCAAAAATAGAAGTATGGAAATGCACTGGCAACTAATGTGCTATAAGTGATTGAGGTAATGGAATTTCAATCTGACCCCTTCACGAAGGAAATTCTTAAATAAATTAGCAACCAAAAGATAACATGGTCTGTTTTTGCTTATGAAATTTAGGTTAAGAGATCCCTTTGTAATCTTTTTTCTTAATGAAAAGTGATGAATCTTAAAAATGAGAGATACAGATAAAGATAGTTGAGAAAGCAATGGATTGAAAAAAAAAATTATGCAGTCTTTTCATATGAGCAACATACTGTGTTATGGCTTTATACGCAACAATTCAAAAGAGAAAATAAGTCGAATACAATGGTGACAAATCAATCAACTCCAAAGAATTTGTTTTGTTCATTTTACAAATAGGAAAGCCTTTAGCTATGGTACAAATTTTTATTTGTTTTCAACAGTTTGCCATGAATTGTGGGATCTCCGGACCGTTTGAAATCAAATGGTACTATATTGTTGACTTTTATTTTTGTTTTCTACCATGATCTTCATTAGTAATGCCATGATCTCCGTTATTTTTTGTAAGTGAATCATAGGCTTTATCAGATCCCCTCAAGCTGGGTACAGGACTGTAATGAATTCCTCACTTTACCTCATGAAACTCCTTGAAGGATTACTTGGGAAGTTTTTTAATTAAGATATTTACAATCTACAATGAAGAGGGAATATACTTGGTAACTAGATTGCCAAGAGTAGCTTTTTCTTGAAGGAAAATGGTAATCTGTTTGGTGCGAGCATGAAAAATAATTTTTTATTTATTTATATTTTTTCATGTAAAGTGCACTAATCCATGTTATTTACACGTAGTGAAAGTAAGTGCATGATATCTTGCTTTGATACTAGATTAGGCATCATTGGGTTGTTTGTTGGAAACTAAGGTTTTATTTGGTAACTGTTCGAAAACAATTCTTAAAAATAGTTATTGAAAATAGTTTTCGAAAACTATTTTCTAATGTTTTGTAAAATAAATGTATGTTTGAGAATCTAAAATGTTTTTAACCAATTTTTTATATTTTTACTTATGTTTGAAAAATAATTTTTATATGTAATGTTTTATTTTAAATCATTTTTTATATTTGTATAATTATTTTTTTAAATAAGCCTTAGAAAATAAGTGAAAATAACTAAAAATGTTCTTTAAAAACATCATGTTTTCTATTCTTAAGAACAAAAAAATTGTTTTTTTTTTTTTTTTTTCATTGTCAAATATAATATCCTTTTTTTTTCCTAGAAAACATAAAATTGTTTTCGAAATCAAACAATTACTTTACCAAACATCATCCTTCATGATAAAACCACCTATAAAAAGATTTCCTCCATGTATAAAACCTAAAGGGAAGTTATGAGAGTTAAAACAGAGTCATCATGATTTATAAAATGTTTATTTGTTTTGTATTTTAATATTCAAATAATGTATATATATATATATATATATGATTTTGTTTTCTATAATTGTGTATTGATATTTTATTAATATATTTTTTTATGGTGAGTTATATTTTATTTGATTTTGAGATTAAATTTTTTTTTTTACTTTTAGGTTTAATCAAATATCAAGTGATTTATGAATATCAACATAATTATTTAAATTATATTACTTAATAGTTGATAACATTTAATTTTATTTTAATATATGATATTTTATCAAAAAAAAATTATTGGAGGATTATTTGAAAAGGGTTGTCCTGTTGGCATCAATTTTATTAAATTAAAATTAATTTATAAATGATTTTTTTCTTGTATTTAAAATTAATATTAAATAGATTTACAAAATGTTTATTTATTTTCATTTTTAATTTTCAAGTAATGTTTATATATATAAATGATTTTTTTCTACAATTATGTATTTGATATTTTATTAATATATTTTTATGTGGTAAGTTACTTTTATTTGATTTTGAGATTTTAATTTTTTTCGACTTCTAGGTTTAATCAAATATCAAGTGATTTATGAATAACAACATAATTATTTAAATTATATATTATTTAATAGTTGATAACATTTAATTTTATTTTAATGTATGATATTTATCAAAAAAAAAATTATTGGTGGATTATTTGAAAAGGGTCGTCCTATTGGCATCAATTTTATTAAAATTAAAATTAATTTATAAATGATTTTTTCTTGTATTTAAAATTAATATTAAATAGATTTATAAAATGTTTATTTGTTTTCATTTTTGATAAAACAAAGGCTTTGAATAATTAAGGAAAACACCCAAAATGGGGGGTGAATTGGGTTTTTCAAAACTTTTTCAAACACAACAATATATGCACAATATAAATAAAGTAAAGAGATAGAGTTAGAGAATTGAAACTTGTGTTTATAGTGGTTCGGCACTTCCTTGCCTACGTCCACTCTCTTCAATCTCCTAACCGAGTGAGGGTTCCACTAACTTGAAGCTTCAATCAAGCTTTCAATCTTCTTACACTTGGGTTTCGGCTCCAATGGGCTCTTACACAATCTCTTCAAGATTTGAACCTCTTGAAGGCTTTCACACTCAGTTTATACAATGATGAAACTCTCAACCTAGCTTAAGGATGGCTCAAATACAAGAAAAAACTAGGATGATACATAAGAGTGCACTAAGGATATGCAAGTGATGATTTAATGCACTAAGAAAGAAATGAGAGCTTTTTTATCAAGAACAGGTAGGTAGATAATTGATTGCAAAGGTTCTCTAAGTCATAAATGAAGAGAGACTCTCAATTTATAGGTTTCTAAGCTCGAGAGTCAAAAACAGTAAAAGGTAACCTCGACCGGTCGAGCAAGGGGTCGACTGGATCACTAGCTATTGGGGCATTTAACGCATGACAGGTTACCATTGCCTCAACTAGACCTCGACCGAACAAGGATGAGGCTCAACCAGGAAGAGGAAGCTACTGAAAGAGAGATAAGGTTTTTGTGCCTCCCTCGATCGGACCTCAATCTGACAAGGGCAACCAGTTGACCGATTCCCCAACTGGTTGAGCTAGTTGGCCATAGCCTCGACCAATTGAGTCTTTTGGCCCCGAAAACCTAACTTTTTGAATTTCTTTCTTTTCCAACACTTAGGCAAGGCCTTTAAGTGAGTTAATATGCCAATTTTGAATCAATTTGCCTAAGGTATATTTGATAAAACTCGGGTTTTAAAGAAAATCAAGTTTTAAAAGATAAACCGAGTTTTCTAAGATGCATGAAATAGTATGAACATCCTAAGTGCACTCATGCAATCATCTTACATTTGTTTCCTATGATCACAAGTCTTCAAAAAGATCTCGATCTTGTATCCGTTTGGTCTTTGATGAATTTTCGAGTTTGTGCCTGAGATTCTTAACAATTTAAACCAATTAGTCACTTAACCATGGTTTGTTATCATCAAAACCCGATTAGGAGAACCCTTGGGCTAACAATCTCCCCCTTTTTTATGATGACAAACCTTGATTATCTAGGAGACAAAGAAATCTCCCCCTCAAACCAACCATGGAATAATCAACTCAAAAATTAGGAAATTTAAAGCGAGGGAGTCCATGTAAAACAAAAGAGTATCATATCATATATAAAGCAAAGGCAAAAATACATGAAAGCATAGGTATGATATGACAGTAATATACATGAAAAATGTCTCCTAAAGCCTATCCTAAAATATCTCCCCCTTTGGCAACATAAAAAAAAAAAAACGAAGGGGGTCCCAAATGAAGTCAAGGCTGAGGAAGTGGTGGTGGAAACACAGAGCAGAGGTAAGTTATCATTTCCTCGTGCTGACTCTCCTGGCGGCTCTTAAGACGCTCAATCCTCTGTACCAAATACTCAAATTGAGAGGTGAAGTCGACTTGATACTGATCGATGCGATCCTCCATGGAATAAAGAAAAGTATCATGGACCACGGCTAACTCCTCCATACGAGTCTCGAGAGAGCTGATCTATGCCGATAAATCCATCCAAGGTGGATGATCAGGAGCATGAGGAGCCGGAGGAGGTGGTAACTCGATGTGAGCAGGCTCTGTGAATGTCGGTTGAGAGGATAGCCCTACTGTGTACACTGGCTCAGACATTATAGGCTCGGAAAAAGTGGCGTCAAAGCGAGCATCCTCAGTCTGAAGATGAGGGATGTCAAGCTCGGGCTCTGTATGCTCAAATCCTCTCTGAGGATCTATCCCATCCTCCATCTCTCTGATCTCGGCCTCCTCCTCGTCCGCTGGATGGCCCTGAGCTGGTGCACGCTCCCCTTGCCTCACCCAAGAGCCATCAGGGGCCTTCTCAAACTTCATGCGCCCCAATGAATGCTTGTCATACGTGTCATAAATGTTAGGTGCCTCAAACTCTGTCTCTCTACTCTAGTCGACCCTAGCATCTTTGAACACATGAGTGAGGAAACGGCCGTAGGGAAGAACTCGGTTGGTGCTCTCATAGTAGGATATCATATGCATCATCATCAAATATCCTACGTGTATCCGCCTCCTGGTGAGAAGTGAGTCCACAATGAAGGCCTCAAAGTAGGAGACCTCGTCCCGATGTCCTCCCCATGGCAACAGAATGGAGCAAATCATATGGTGAAAGACTCGGCTAGGCACGGTCAGGCTATGTGCTGAAGGTTTGTCCATCTCATGGGCATCTGCAATCCGCACAACCTTTAAATAACCTCTCTAGGCTCGAACCCTGGGATGGTAGGCCATGCCTTGGACTCATATACTCTAAGTCCAACAAAGGGGATGTCAAGAATGCAGCAAATGCTCTCAAGACTCAGCTCAATCTCAACCCCTCGAACAATGGACACAATCGGTCCTCCAAGTCCATAGGTCACCCTGGAATAGAATGCACGCACTAGAGTCAGAAAGATAGGCTCGAAAATCGTCACAACTAGCAGCCATCCCATCCTGGTAAAGAGTCCAAACCCAAAGCTCTAAAGTTAGGAGAAATTGATGTTTCTCCCTGGAACAATATTTCTTTTAGTGAATTTCATCTTGTACCTCTGATAGTCTTCAATTGAACTGAAGAGGGCGGTGTCGTACCTCGCCTTTCGGCAAGCCTCTATCTGCTCAAGCTGCTGAGATGGCTCAGCAGGGCACTTGCCCTGAGCCTTGGAAGCACCCATCTCCTTCCTAGGTCCCATCTAAAATCTAGAAAGAAAAGTAGATGAAGCCAAAGAAACTGAAACAAACAAGAGGAAAGGGAAGCCAAACCCAGATAAACCCTAGTCGCGTGGATAGGAGCTGAACCAGGTGGTGGTGCGAGCGGGCAGAGAAGAAGCAGTCCCAATAATGCAACCCTAGGTCAGAAGATCCGAAGCCCTAGCCTCAAAAATGTCCCAAAATCCACTTCAAACCCTGAAATCGGTCCAAAGAATAGCCCAAACTGGTCTCTGAAGGCGGGAACATGAAGAGTCTTCAAGGAACGGTGGAAAACAATGAAAAAAACTGACACGCGGGGGGCTTTTTAAATCCCCAGCCCCGACAAACCGGTCGACTGATTCTCCAACCTGTCGACCGCTTGCTCAACGGTCAACGCTCTGAATTTTTGCTTTTTCTTGTGCCATGATCCTCCCTCTGCCTTTTCCAGTTGAAATCCCCAATTTGTTATGTCCAATGCTAAGGGAATTTTGATTTTTGGTCAAAAATTGACCTATTTCCTAAGAGATTGCTATATGATGCGTATGAAATGAAATTTATGCAATCATAAGGCATTTCCAACAAGAATTCATTAGGCAAACATTATATCAAAGAGAAATAACCCCTAGTAGTGCCCCAGTTGCAATGACTTATGAGTGTAGAGCAGATAAAGATGAAGAATGTGAATCCCAAGAAGGTGATGATCAAAGTGAGAGAGTAGAAGATGTTCAACATGATGGTCATGGGGTATTCAAATTTATTGATCAGGAAAACAATAATGTTAATGTTATTTCATCTTTCTTAACTCTTCACGAAGCAATGGAAAGTGAATAAATGAGATATGTCTCCGTGAATGGGGAAGGTTATGATATGTCAAATAATCCAAATCCTAAGGACCCAATGGAGTTTTCCCCTGTTCAGTATCACTCGGCACCATCATTGTAGTTTGAAAATGTAGAAAACATTGGTAATGTTGTTTCAAGTGACTAGACCCCATGGGGGAATACTAATATTGAAAACTCAGGTGGAGAATTCATGGTTGGCCAAGTTTTTAATTCAAAAGCAGATTTACAACATGCTACGAAGTTGTACTCTATTAGTGTACACCAAGAGTACATTGTTGTTTCGTCAACTAAAAAGTTAATGCAAGAAGGCTAAGCAATCTCAATGTCCATGGAAAATTCATGTTATGGTTGTGAAAAGTACAACTTCATTTGCAATCAACAAATACAATGGTCCGCACAAATGTGTAAATCCTTGAATCGGGACCATCAACAATTAGATTCCAACTTGATTGCTACTCATATCCGAGGAATGATTAAGGCACAATTCACATTGTCAGTGGCTGCTATTCAAGCAAGTATTGTGGAGAAATTCGAATACCAAATATCATATAAGAAGACATCTAAAGTGAAGCTTAAAGAGCTTACAAAATTATTTGGTAATTTTTATAAGTCACATGCAAAGCTGCCACATTTTTTCATTGCCTTAGAGCAGGCAAATCCAGGATGTGTTGTAATTTCAAAAACATTTCCTGGTATTATGGAGAATACAGAGATATTTCAGCGAGTTTTTTGGACATTTCATCCACCTATTGAAGGATTCAAGCATTGTCGACCCGTACTTAGTATTGATGATACACATGTGTATGAGAAGTATAAAGGCACTTTAATGATTGCTATGGTTTGTGATAGAAATAATTAGCTATTCCCATTGGCTTTTGCCCTAATAAAGGGTGAAAATATTGATAGTTGAGGATGGTTTTTGGCATGTATTAGAACTAGAGTAACTCATAAAAGGGGACTTTGTGTTATATCAGATTAACATCCAGACATTTTGGCTGCAATGAGCGATGTTCATCTTGGTTGGTCTGAGCCATACGCATATCATAAGGTTTTTATGAATCATCTTGCCAGCAATTTCATGATTCGATTCAAGGATAAAATATTGAAAAATCTAAAGTGCAGAGCAACCTTAGCAACCAAGATTGAAAATTCAATAAACATATAAACACAATTGGAAGGATTAATGCAGCTACACAACATGGTTGGAAGCAATCCCTTTTAAGAAATGGACGCTCTCTCATGACGGAGGCCGAATGTATGGCATCATGACTACAAACATGTCGGAGGTGTTCAATAGTGTGCTTAAAGGGGCTCGTAGCTTACTTATAACTGCTTTGGTTCAATTGACATTTTTTTCGGCTAAATAGTTACTTTGTTGTGAGAAGGGAACAAGGTGCTAATTAACTTGCTTCAAATGAGGAATACACTCCATATGTCGATCCTAATATTAAGGCAAATATGGTTAAGGTGGGATCTTATGAGATTGTTTCATATGATCACATCCAAGGACGATTCCATGTGAAAACTAATAGGGGTACTAAGAGTAGCTCAACTGGTGGTCGAACATATCGCATCAACTTACATGAGTATGCATGCACGTGTGGTAAAACACTCATATATGGATTCCCATGTAGCCATATTCTAGCAGCATGTCATTTTTGTTCAGTTGATTTTAGACCACTTGTTCAACACTACTACAATACATGATCATACTATAATACTTTGGAACCCTTGTTCCATCCCATTTTCAATGTATATGAGTGGTCTCCTTATAATGGTTCGATTATTGTGCCTTCTGAGTCGATGAAATTTGTATCAAGTGGACGACCCAAATCAAGTTGTTTGCGTAATGAAATGGATGTTAGAGAGGGCAAGACTTCTATTACATGTGGGTTATGCAAATAGAGTGGCCATAATCGCCGCTCTTGTCAAAACAGTAATAGAGTTGATTAGACCATGTGATGTATGCATATAATTTTCTTGGATATTGTGATGTAAGCTACTATGATACTACCTTTATGCAATTATTGACTTTGGTTTGATTATAAATATTGATGTTATTTGCAAAATCAGGTTATTTGTATTTGGAATAATGTCTATACTATAGCGGAAACTCTGTCAAAATTTTGAAAATTTCTATTAAAAATGTTAACAAAATGCTCTATTATATTTGTATCTCTAATTTTAATTCAGACTAGTATGACTTGTTTATTGGTCATGAATGAATTGATCTACTTAAATTTATCAGATTGATATATACTTAATATGGGGAAAACTCCATAAATTTTTAAAAATTTTCCATTAGAAATATTTTTTTAAAAAAAACAATAAGTATTATTTATTTATCTTCACAATTTTGTTACAAATATGGAGTATAGAGGACATAGTTCTGATCCAGATCCATTAGATGCATCTGTTTTGGTTCTACAGGATAGACACAGGTCTTATTTAGTTGACTCTGGCCAGGTATGTATATGAAATCACATAATATCTCTTTAAAGAAAGAAAAAATTTGCAGTTTATTATCTAAATGATTTATTTGTATTTTTACAGCTTGCTTCAGTCTTGACTTGTTGACAACATATTTCTAGATTTATGCGGGAGTGAGAGATGGATCCTCGTCTTCGACCTTATATTATTCGATTTGAATTTTAAGGTGTATACTGTATTGGACACATAACACTAAATTGGGGATTGATTACTAGTCTAGTTGAGAGATGGCGTCCTGAGACACACACATTTTACCTACTTGTTGGGGAGATAACCATTACTTTAAAGGATGTTGGTATCATGTTAGGACTTCATATTCATAGGCTTCCCATCATTGGCACATGTGACATAGATTGGTCACTGCTATGATTTGAACTTTTAGGGGTGACTCCCCCTACATCTGAGATTAAAGGATCAGCGATATCGACACAATGGCTATGCCACCAGTTCTCTCATCCACCAGTTGATTCAGATGATGCCACATTAGAGCCGGGTGCATGAGCTTTCATATTAAGACTCATAGGTTCAGCGCTATTTACAAACAAAAAGGGTACCCACATCCATATGTGTTATCTCCCACTGCTTAGAAACTTGACTCATACATCTATGATTAGTTGGGGTAGTGTAGTATTAGCACACCTATATAGGGAGTTGTGTCGAGCGAGTTTGGATAGTGCCGCCAATATTGCTAGATGTGTCACACTATTACAGGTATAATTAATTATTCACATTAGATTAAAATTTCTAGTTGCTTCAAGTTTATAATTTAAGTAAAATTTTAATGTTACATTTGTCTAGTTATGATCTTGGGAGAAACTCCACGTGGGTCAACCCAATTTTGGTTGACTAGTAGCCCAACATTTAGATCATGATGCAGCCGATGATTTACCAACTGAGGGTTCTATTAGGGTACACCATGGATTATTGGATGAAGACCAGGGATTACAGGATAAGGCATTGTTAGACGAGGGTTTACTAGCTGATCCGTTAGGACGTAGGTGGAGAGTACCTTTATCATGGGCTCAAAACCCATCACGTGTGTTGACATTTTATTAAGACCAATTAGATGCACAGACCCATGACCAGGTACAAATAAGATGTAATGTGTTATTGTTAACCATATAAACATTAACATTATTAATGTCAAATGTTGATTTTAATAGGTTTTATGGGAGCCTTACATGGGAGACTTAGTTGTCCATCTTCCAGCAATATCTCTAGTAGACCAGGAGATTTGGCGGACGATGTCACCTCTTATCTGCTTTAACATTGTCGAGTGGCATTGACTGGAGTGAGTATTGCGACAGTTTGGCCTCCAACTAGGGATACCTCCATCTTGTTCCATAGAGCAAGACCTCCTTTCCGTGGATAAGCGAGGACGACATAAGTATGAGTGGGGGCATTCCATGCACAGTATATTACCTTATGGGCTAGTCGTGCGGAGTGTATTACAACGGCACCACTTATGGTGGGTGCTATGCAGTTTCATGATCCATATATGGAGTGGTACCGACATATTACATGACGTTTGATCACATCCCTTCTCCACAGAGATCAGATGAGGTATCATAGTACAGCAGCAACTACTTAGTTGTTGGTAAGATTTTTTTAATTTAGAAATGGTTTATTAAATTATAATTAATAAAAAATCATCTTCATCTATTTAACTTTTTTTTTTTTTTAGATCACTGGTATGGTTGAGATTGCTAGTCAATTTGCTGGGCCTACTTCAGGTACATTAGGCGACATTCATCGGATTGCTATTGATATTTTGCATGTTATTGGAAAATAGCATCGCATACATTCAGTCCGTCAGTCACCTACATCATCATACTCAACCATGAGACTACTTGTGTCAGTCACTACAGTTAGGATGTAGCCTATTAGAGGCCGAAGAAGAGGTAGTAGGTGAAATGGTAGGCGAGTTGGTTGAGAGCCTCGACGATCTATGCATCCACCCGAGACCATGTTAACATCATCCACATCATCTACCCCATTTGAACCTGAGGCCTCCACACTTCCCCTTTCACCCCTATCATCACCTTCACCTAGACCTTCTCCCTTAGAGCATGTTGTATCAAACCACTCTACCATCACCTGTATTTCCTCCCACAGAGGCCACTATACTTGATGTCACTACACTAGAGACTACCTCACTATCTACTAATCTACAATCACCTCTACTTTTCTCGAAGAGACCACTACACCATATGTCACCTCACCATCATCACTTATATCTCCTCTCCTCGAGCCCACTATATCAGATGTTATTGCATCAGCTTCCACTACAGCAAATGTCATTCTTCCATCTCCTATATCACCTTTCCTAAATACTACCATATCATATATCACTGTACCTGAGATCGCCCCACCATCTACCACCTTACCACGTAGACGTCGAGTTTTGCCTCCATCAGCTCCATCCCAACCTATACATACTAAGACATGGTAAATTGCTCAAATAGATTCCACAAAGATGTCTCTGTATCATAGGCGTCTGCAAAAAAAGAGGAAGAGTCCATCATGTGGCACTCATTGAGGATTGTTTTTTAGTTTTTGTGTTTATTTTCATTTGCATTATATTGTTAACTTTTTTTATTATGAACAAATTATTATATATTTAAATGAAAATATGATAAATTTTAAACTTAAATTGAACTTATATATATATATACCACTTACATATAACAATCTGACAATCTAAAAAATTGGTTTTAGGTTTAAATTTAAACTAATTATATTTATAACTAATTAGTTACAACAACACTATATTGATATAGAAAAAATAATGTATTAAAAAAAAATTTACAATCTAAACCTCCAATCAAAATAATTCTTAAAAAATTGAACATTTGCATGATTTAAAATTTGAACTTAAAAAAATTGATTTTAGGTTTAAATTTAAAGTTATGATCACCAACTACGATTTTGACTATTTTTAAAAAAAATTCAAAAATCGTGATTACCAATTACAGTTTTGTGATGTGAATACCCACATGGATAAGACACACATCACATTGAAAATTATTTTGAGAATAAAAATTATTTATGAATTTTTTGTTTTAAAGAAATCATTTTTGCCCAAAACTCCCATTAGTACCCAATAAGGAACATTTTTCTTATTCTCAATGAATTTACAAAAATATTCCAAAAGCATTTTCATCTATTTACCAAAACAGTTAAACTAAATAGTGAATTGATTGGAAAAACAAAGGTATTTTCTTTCTATAATTCTATATTTTAAGAAGTGGAAAAACAAATTCTATTAGGTTAGCATTTTAAGTTTAAAATTTTAAGCCTTTCCATTCCATTTTGATCCCATTTTGAAAGGAAAAAAATGGAAAAAAAAAATTATTTTTGTTGTATTTGAGTAATTTTCCAATCATTTACCCACTTGAAGTCTTATTATATTTTGTACAAATGCATAATTGACTTAAAAATTTGCACAAAGTTAAAAAATAATATAATATTCTTCATTATGAGGGTATAAAATAGTATATTTATAACTAATTATATTTATATTGAGTATAGTGCCAAATATTTTAATAAAATTAAACAAAAATATTTTTATATCAAATTAAAGACATCAATTATTTAATTTCTTGTATTCCTATACTTTAGATAATGAGATCAATTAAAGTTAAATATTTTTATTAAACCACTCACATATTTTTAGTCAATATAAAATCAAAATAATATAATATTTTTATTTAAAAAAATTAAAGTTAAATATTTTAAATCAAGTAACATAGTTTTATATATATATATATATATATACATAAAATTAAAGTGAAAGCCAAGTTGGTGACTACGACTTTGACTATTTTTAAAGTAGTCAAAGTCATAGTCACCAACTACGGTTTTAGAATTAAAGTTAAAGTCGTAGTCATCAACTACGATTTTAAACTTAAAGTTAAAACCGTGGTTGGTGACTACAGTTTTCACCGTTTTTAAAAAATAAAACCGTAGTCACTAACTACGATTTTATGATGTGGCAATCTATGTGGCACAAACGCATTAGATAGGGAATGATTTTGGAAATCAGTTTACTTTATGGAATTTTTTTTTTTAAATGTTGCATTTTGGGTCAAAGCTCGCAAGTTTCAAGTTTGAGGATTCTGTACGTGTTACTGCTTGAAATGATTGAAACAATACTTGTTGAGTTAGTTCCATCTAGACCTCACTAGTTGCTAAAAATACGAAAGCAATTTTACACGTCCTCGTGGTCTTTATATTAGTTTGACAAAGGAAGGAACTGAAGAAACAGAAGAAGGTTTTGATTCAACATTGACGAATTATACAAGCTAGTTTGATTTTGAGAAGGATAACAGTAGGAGTTGGAAATCCTTTTACGAAAAGAGATTCTGTAATTATGCCATGGATGGTGAGTAAGCAAGAACCCACCGACAACCATTTGATGCAAAAACATAATAAGAGAATGGAAGAATGGCTTCGGTTGGTTCTATCTGGTTATCTAAGTGTGATGTGAGTATAAAAAAACATTGAAGTTTGAGAAGTCGTCATCAGCAGAATCAAGTCATTAACCTTCTTCCTCGACATATTTGGGTGTGATATGGAAGAAGAGAAGTATGAAGGAGTTAGCACTTAAGTTCTCATAAAGCCCCGTTAATTGGAACAGTAGCACGTGGACTGCCTTCAATTACCTTAACTCCATTTGATGGCCCTGATGATCATGAATTTGCTCCTGAACAGTATGTAGTGGGGACGACCTTTGATAACAGTAAAAATGCTTAAGGCCAACGACCCTTCAGGAGTTTTAGGATGTCTAAAGTTGGTAAGCTATTGGATTATGATTTTTAAGAGAGCAACGATAATTCCTAGTGTGAACATGGTTCATACCCTATTCTGCCCTATTGTCCATACTATTTCCGAAAAGTCATTGATAGCCAACATGTGAACTAACCCCCCATTTTCAATGAACTTTAAAAATCGTATGAGTTTGAATCGAAGATTATGAAATTCATGGGTCCTATTCTAGGTTCAATTTTAGAAGCTACAAATTTGAGGAAGGAAGTCACTTGAGATACATGCAAAGCTCAGGAATCTTGTATATTCGAATACATGTGATAAGCCTCGGGCATAAGTAGCTAAAACCCTCCATAATATCAAGGGTAGAATTTTTTAAGACATGTTAAGGGTTGTACGCCACATGGTTTTGGCTCCTATAAGAGTCATGATTCAGAGGGCTTTTATGTCAAGTAAAAGGCCAACTCAAAAAAGCTACTGCCTATCTTACTCACTCACTACAGACCAAGAAGTCATTCAATTATGGGGCCTAATGGTATATGGTTTGCTATTACATGCATTATTGAGAGTTTTACGACTGCATCTACATAGCACGACCTTCCAATAGCTTTAGAGAAGAAACTCTAATTAACGAAGTCATACTGCAGATCCCAAAGAACAACAAAATGATCTTGAAATCAAACATAAATATATTAAATCCGCTGCACCGCTGGAGGACTATGTTGCCATGAATCCAGCCAGGCATCTCATCTCCATTTTCTACACAACCGAAAGCCAATAAAACAAGTAGGTGGACTTTCTTCCCAGCTCACAATTCCTATCTGTAGAGCATGTCAAGACCCTTTTCATTAAGACACCCTTCACCATCGTTATTAAAGAAGATTTGCACCTCAGCTATCGACTTTCATCAGAGACCAAGGATAAACTCAAGTAGCTTGAATACTAAGAAAAGTGTGAGCACTTCGGAATTTTAGAGTGAGGATATTGAAATAAGCTCTCTGCTAAGGTTTGAAGTGATTGGAGCCATGACATTGCTATTGTTATTGGCTTTGGAAGGAAAATCAATGAATTGCTAAAGCATGCAATTTCAAATTCTCATGTTCACGATGGTTCCACAAAAAAACTTGCCATTATGATATTTTGATCCCTCTAATTCTGCCAAACTTAGAGATGATATTTGATAGCTCCAAAATCTATCGGAGAATTAAATTGAACTCTTTATAGCCAGTTTTCTTGTCACGACCCAAATTCTGGGCGATCCAAAATTTGGCACATGACCCCAGGTCAAAGGGTTGACCCTAAGGGTTCCTCTTAATCCACGCTAACAATCAACCAAAACGCTCTGATTTTTTTTTTTTTTCTCTATGCATAATCACACTAAACCTTCCTCCAATTAGCAATCCAAACTATCAATATACCAATCACTACTCAAGAGCAACAAGATATAATAATTATCATTAAAGTCTAGAAATAAAAGTTCACAGTTGAACAAATTAATCACAATAAGGTCTCATTACAAATACATAGTTCACAGTTTGCTAATGCAAGTTCCAATATAGCCAACATAACAAATACGCTACACTCTACTAGGCTGCTTCAAAACCTCCTATGGCATCTTAAAGCCTCCTTGCCCCACCTATGGATCCTCAAGAGTGACATCTGCATCTAAAAAGATATAAGAAGGAAGGGGTGAGCATTCCACATTGCTTAATAGGGTGCTTAACACCCAAGGGGTTAAAAGGGATTACTAAGTTTCAAGTTAACACAAAAGAAACATTCCATCAACATTGATCACCCACATTTTTAATCTTTATAATTATAACAATTCCACAATTTTCAACAATTAAATAAAATGCATGTGGACATGTGACACACAGTCATACAATGCACTATCATTCTCGGGCTTTCACTAAAAGATATGCATCCGTACCCAAATACACTTCCCATTCGGAGTCTTCCCGAGGTAGATTTTTGGGTCTTTCACCCCAGGGATCTCTTTCCCTTCTTAATTCACCTCACACGGGTTTTTACTTTTCATTACTATTTTATTTTCTTTCTTTTTCCATTTCATGCACTTTTCACAGTTTTTATCCTTCCTTCACACAACCATGATGCAAATGAAATGTCATGAGATTAATTACCCTCATTCACAAATATCACCAATATCACATAAATTTCCAACTAATCCAAATATCATTGAAATTACAATCATACTACAATTCCATAATTTTCCAACAATTTCAATAATAAAATATAATTATTTTCTCCACACTAAAATTACTAAAAACAACCAAATAAATTTCCAATAATTCAAATATCAATTAAACATAATCTATACCAAAATTCCATAATTTTCTAACAACTCCAATAATTTTCAATAATCAAACATAAGTATTTTTCCATAATAAAATTACTAAAAAAATATTCCAATAATTCTAAAAAAAAATCCACATATTAATAAATTATAAATTATACCACAATTTCATAATTTTTCAACAAGTCCAATAATTTTAACAACCCAAATGCAATCATTTATCAACCAAAAAAATTTTCCGTAATCACCAAAATTCCAAAAATATTCCCAAATCAGCCAATAAAATTTTTAATATTATAAATATTACCTATCTAACTCCTAACAACAAGATTTATAATTTTTTTCAAGAAAAAAAAATATTTTATTAAAGTTTTAAGGTTAAGTTTCTCTACCACAAATCTACAAATCGGACCGTTGAAACAAAAATTATCCATTGTAGAAATGTTTCTCGCGTCAAGTAGAACTCTTCCTCAAAATTTCATTCAAAATGGAGCTCGTTTGGCTACCCAAACGGCCGGCCAAAGAATCAGTGGAAATTTTTTCTCCCCTGCAGCCATCGAGACCTGCTTTAGCCACTTCCTTCTTTCTTTTCTCTTTTTCCTTTTTAATTCTCATTCCTTTGCTTTTAACCCTCCATCCACAAGTGCCCCACAACCCAATCATTAACAAGCCTTTGAATTTTTATTTTTTTTATTTCTTTTATTTTGTTTCTTTTTCAATTCATTTTCATTTTTTTTAACAACACACAAAATAAATTAACCAACACCATCCCAAAATTTTAATTTTCTCAAATTTATTATTAAGCAAATTAATTTAATTTTTTTACTTAATTAGTTCTAGTTAATTTTAATTATTTCATTTTTCATTTTTCATTTTCGTTTTTCGTTTCTAGAAATTTTCAATTTGTACAATCCTAAGAAATTTTCTACCATAAAGCTGACGTGGCACAAAAATTTCAACTCGCCTAATTGACCAACAAAATATTTGAATTCTATCAATCCAAAATTAACACATGTTTTCCAATCACTTTTTTTTTTTTTTTTTCAACCACCACTCAAAATAAGACTTTTCAAACTAGAAATTCTAACGTGACCTAAAATACCTGGTCATTACATTTCTGGTGTCTCCTTCATTTTTGAATTCAAGATCATATTAAGAATGTCAAGCAACAACAATTAATGGCATGTATAGAATAGGAATTGCAACTACTCCATTTCCAACTGTGTTCATTGGCGGGAATCATGAAGCATCCAATCACCTATAGAAATGCACCATTGCTTATAGGCATCCTGAACATGGTGTGCACTTGCATTGACAATCCATCATTTGATGACGCTATTCTTTTAGTTTTGAAGGTGTTTCCTATTGTTGTTGCACTTATAGAGCTCAGAGCACATAAAGAACATTGCTAAAAGTAATTTGAATACGCTATAATATTGCATTAACAATAAGAATCTTGCAAGTTTCAGTCTATTGAGATCATGGGCCAAGCAGTAGCCATTGGTAGAAAGGTCCCTAAATATGCGTCTTTAGAGTTGCAACTTGAGACATCTTGCAAAGATAGAGATGTCAAGAAAGTGGCCTTTAGTAGAGCCTTGTTACCATCAAGCTAGTTTTAATGGTGACACCAATGACCTTAGATAGAGCTGAGAGCCCTTTTTGGGTAAAACGGTATCCCGAATCAGAACTGATGCCATTGCTACAGTTGTATCTTCAAATGATGGAAGTGGGCCATGTGATCAATCAATAAGCTCCTTCATGCAAGCTGTAGATGACTAATTTAGATAACTGAAGAAGTAAGAAGACACAAAATCTAAGCTACGGAAAAATCCAAAAGTGAATTGTGAGAAAATTGATGAATCAGATGAACTTTTGAGTAAAGACTTGAAACTCCAAAATGAGTGGCAGCAAGAGAATCAGGATTGGAACTGGACTTTAATTGCTTCACCACAAGTTCCTGCTAGCAATGCATGTTGTGATACTGAGAAGCTAGAGTAGGGTTGAAATGTCTTTACTAATCAAAATTATACACTCAAACATAGTGAACATGGACTCTAAAACGAATATGGCCAGTTTCTTTCCAGACTACCAACGATCTGCAAAGGTCTCCACACAAACCTATTTTAGCAATGTAGTCTCAAGTGCACCTCTAGACCTCACCCACACAGTGGCCACCTTAGTGCACACCATTCTCCTCCTTTTCTTTTGTTCTTTTCTTTGTGACCTTATGCATTTTATATTTGGATTTCAAAATCTTTTTTTTTTTTTTTTTTTGCTAAAATGATTCCAACTTTCTTCATCAAAATCCAGATTTCAACAAACCTTTTGCTATCCTTTTCCTTCTTACATGCATTTTCACTATTTTATTTGATTTTCAACTATTTTCTTGTTTTTATTGATTTTCAACAAGCATGAACAAATCTCATGGTTCCAAATAATGGGACTCATTGAACCAATCCATGCAAAAGTAATTTGGGCCTTGGTGGGGCCCAACATCCATGATATTTTCTTCAATATTGATTTTGATAAGATGATTGTTTGATGATTGATCCCGATTCTTCTTTATGATATATATGAGTTTGTTTTATACTTATTATTGAGCTAACCTTGTTTTCCATAGAGGTGTTTTAGCTTGCTATTCAGGTATGCTCTCTCTATCCTCCAACTTTGAAATTCCATGAACATATATGTTACTGAGTACTATATCCATATTTGATTCTATCATTGGATGCCTTGGTGTTTGTTTTTTATTTGCTCTGATAAAAAGCATGTTGTGTGGCATATTTCTGAGCTAACTTTGATGTCTTATGATAGCACTTCAGAAGCAATCCAAGTACGCACCCTAACTCTCCTTTATGATTGTGATTTAATTTTTTATTTGAAATGCTAGTATTAATAGAATCTTGAAATCACCTTGGCCTACCTAGATACCTTCAATCAATTGATTAATTGTCATATTTCCATCGACTTAACCAGTAGAGACCTCTTTAGGGCTTAGAGGGGTGCTATCTCTTTGAGGTACCTTCCCAAAAGTAACTTAATCCCCGAACCTAGACTTGGATTTTTCAAAGACATGCTTTTCCAAAACTATGGAGTCACTTCTTTAGGGTTTTCTTTTTTATTTTAAAATAAAATAAAATAAGTGGTGACTCCAACTTTTCCAAAGCTAAACTAAAATTTTCATCATTAAAAGGCGAGTCTCATCGATAAGTGGGGGTGCACGTGAGAAATGTGGGTCTACACACATCCCCGAGCTTCACTCCTACATGGCCACCCTAGTGCACAACATCCTTCTTCTGTTGATTTCTTTTTTCTTTTTCTTTTTTTCATGATCTTACATGTTTTAATTCAAGTCTTCAAAGTCTTTTTCATTAAAATAACTCTCAACTTTCAAATTTCATCCTTAAATATTTAAGCATTAAAATCCAGATTTCAACAAACTCTTTCCCACCTATTTTCCTCCTAGCAATGCATCTTCACTATTTTCAACTAATTTTTCTTGATTTTTTCATATGTTTTTTTTTATTTAAATAAGCATGAATAAACTTCGTAGTTCCAAACAATGGAACTAATGGCATCAATTTATGCAAAAGTAAAATGGGTTTTGGTAGGGGTCCAACATCCACGTTATCTCCTTCGATATTAATGCTAGAGATACGTTTGTTTGATATATGATTGACATTTATATTTATGAGTTTGTTTCATAGTTATTATTGAATTAACCTTATTTTCCATGGAAACGTTGAGCATACTACCCAGGTACGCTCTCCATCACCCACTTTCCAAATTCTATGAATATGCACGTTATTATGAGCTATATCTACATTTGATTCTATCCTTGGGTGCCTAGATGTTTGTTTGGTTTGCTCTAACAAAATGCATGTTGTGTGCTATATTCTTTCACTAACTTTGATGTCTTATGATAGCACTTAAGATGCAGCTTAGGTACACACCCTAACTCTCCTTTATGATTATGATTTGATTTCTTATTTGACATGCTAGTTTCGAAATCACCTTAGCCTACTTAGGTATTTATAATAAATTGATTAATTGTCACATTTTCCTTAACTTGGCCAATAGAGACCTTTTTAGGGCTTAGAGGGGTGCTATCTCTTTGAGGTACCTTCTAAATAGATAACCTAATCTCTAGACCAAGATTCGGGCTTTCTAAGACATGTTTTTCCAAAACTTTTGAGTCACTTTTCTTAGGGTTTTCTTTCTTATTTTATTTCCTCTTTTAAAATAAACCAAAATAAGTGGCAACTCCGACTTTTCCAAAACTAATTTTCCACCATTAAAAAGTGAGTCTCATCGACGAGTAAAGACGCACATGAAAAATATAGGTCCACATATTGTTTATTGTTGAATGAATTTATTATCCTCAACTTCTTGTAGTGAAAAAGTTAGTTATAACATGCAAATAATTATGTAAATTTTTAAGTATACCTATTCACCCCCATCTGGGTGTTCCCCTACTTGAATTTCAATTTTTCAAGATTTTATCCATTTTTAATTACCAAATATGCAATAGGATCCCTAAAGGTCACGAGATATATTTATTTAATTATTCTATTATTTTTATTATATGTTATCTTTATTAATTGCATACATGGCCTAAAATAGGATATTTTGGTATTTTTAATTGGATATAAATTTTCATGGATTTTTCAAAATTGGCAAATTTATTTAAATTGGAATGTACATGGTTAAGAAATTTAATTTTAAGAGAATATAAGTTGGAAAAGGATTAAGAGCTTTTTTTATTTATTTTTAAATAAATTCCTAGATATTTTAATTTTATTTAAAATCTTCTCAAATATTTGAAATCTCTAAGAATAAAATCTTTGTTTTAAGGAAAATTTTTGTTTCTAAATCTCTATAAAAATAATATTTTTCCTATTTTGCACAAGATTTCGATTTATAGAAACTAAGTTAATTTTGAAAATTCATGATAAATAATTTATAATTAAAAAAATTTATCAAAATAAGTATGAAAACCTAAAGAAAAATATTTTGATATTCTTAGTAAATTTTTATGAGAAGATTTTTCCAAGATCATTTATTTATACTAGTTTTGCTAATAAGAATGCTATTTCTTTTGTTTTTCACTTAAAGTTGTTGCCTTCAATGTCATCTTTGTTATCCATAGCTTTCAAGGATCTTATCTCATTTGTTCAACATTTCTCATCAGCACAATTTAAGTATAGGTAGACAATTCCATCTCCATGCCTTTCAACCTAAATTTATTAATTGTCTATAGCTACTATTGCTCGTGTCATCCATGCACTAATATAAGGTCATACCTGAGGTTTTATTTGCAGCTACCACTACCTATGCCACCCACATTTAAGTGTATAGGGGACTTATTTACAACTACTATTGCTTATGCCACCCACATGGAAGGGGTTGTCCTCCATTTCCATTGTTCTTCAAGGGTGCATTATTGCCCAACAAGATAAATAGAGCTATATTTTCTAACTTCTTAGATATAACCAAATATTTTCTATTTAGGCTCAACTATATTTGATGGTTGAATACGATTGTTTTAAATGTATTCTTTTTTTCCTATCTATTTGTTTTCTATTGGGTTTTCAAATGTATCCATGATACATTGTTAATTTCTATATGCATGGCAGCATGTTTAAAGTTTTAAGGTTTTTTTTTTTTTTTCATTTTTTTTCTTCTTTAGCAATCATGTAATTTCTATGTAGGGGTTAGTGTCTGCTATTAAGGAATTGTTGCCTAACTTAGAGCATAGACATTGTTTGAGACACTTAAGCAAAAAGTTCAAGCAAAAGTTCAAGGGACTAGCATTGAAAGATAGAGTAGACACATGGAGTGGATGAAAGAAGAAGATAGAGATGTTTATAATTGGTTAGCCTCGAAGTCGGTAGTTCATTGGTCAAGATCCCATTTTAGCACATCATTTAAGTGTGATATCTTGCTAAACAATTTGTGTGAGTTGTTTAATGCAATTCTTATTGAAGCAAGACAAAAGTCAATATTGAGTATGTTGGAGGACATAAAGGTATATTTGATGAGAAGGATGAATGCAAGGAGGATCTACATGAATAAGTGGGATAGATTGCTATATCCCAATATCCACAAGATTTTGGAGAAGAATAAGGTTGAAGCAGTTGCTTGCATACCTACTTGGGCCAATGGACTGTAGTTTGAAATCAATTCCATGCATAATGCTAGATATGTTGTCGATCTTGCCGATCAAACTTGCAAATGCAAAAAATGAGACTTAATTGATATCTCTTGTGCACATGTAGTGGCAACCATATTTGATGAGAATTTGGAAGTAGAAAACTTTGTACATCCATGCTATCATGTGACAACATATAAAGGGGTTTATGAACACTTTCTCAATCCAATGGATGGAGCTGATATGTGGCCAAAACAAGGACTGCCTACAGTGCATTTCTATGTTATCACAAACAACCCAAAAGACTAAAGACTGAGGAGAATAAAACCTAGAAAACCAAGTTACAATGTGTCCAAGTTGAAGATGAATTATTTGATGATGAAGTGTAAAACGGCAAGGAAGTTTATAACAAAAGAACTTGTAAATTAAGAAGAGGTTCACATGAGACACAATTGGAATAGGGCACCCAACAACCAACTACAACCCCAGGCATTACATAGTGATATGGAGTATTAGGAAGACATTTTTTTTTTTGGATAGTTTTTTGATATATTTTATATGAAGGTATATAGTTGTTGGATTGGGTGGGAATGAAATATTTAGTGAAGGGTACTTTTTTGTTACAGGTTTATACTTGTCGGGCACCATGAGAACACCTTTTTTTATATTATCATGACATGCCCTGTTTTAATAAGTAATACAGGCTATAGTTATATATCATAGGAAGCAAATGCATAACATGATTTTGTAAGTAACACATGATGAACAACTTATACTGATTATGTAATTAACATAGGCTTTTTTTGCTATTGATATTTGGCCTTGTTTGGTGATAACTATTTTTTCGATTTTCTATACGATTGGATGGTATGTTAATTAGTGCAGGGTGTTTTTTTGTGTTGTGTGGTATTGGATGGTTTGTAGTTTAGTGCATGGCGTTTTTTTGTGTTGTGTGGGATTGGTTACTCTAGTGCAAGTTGTCAATTGTGTTTTCTATGTATGTCTAGTGCAAACTAATTTTTTTGTATGCCAATTGTGCAAGTTGTTTAGTACAGGCTAGTCTCTTGATTGTATATGTTTGTATCATAGTTACGCACAAAAATTACAAGCTACGGTCTCTTTAAATTATGTCTTTAAAGAAGGCAACATTTGAGATGCTAATAGCAAGATCCCTTCCAGAAGCTAATAGCAATATAAACACTTGAAAATTTGATGTAGCTAAAGGAAATAAATGAGAGAGTTGAATATTAAACCTGGAGATGAACCTTATATTCCAAAGAGCTGCATTTGCTTAGAATGCATATTGCACATTGCTAAAATAAATTATTTGAACACCATGACTTAAAAGTCAAAGTGTAAAAAACCCAAAATCAAATTTGTAATTTAATTTGTTCATTTCATTAACTACAAAATTACATAGTAATTCCAACCCCTTCCATCAAGGCCCCCACCACAGCTCCTTATTTGTTCAAATGGTTTACACAAAATACAAAATTCAAACCTCCAGTAGGGAGCCTTCAGCCATTCAAACGATTTACACAAAACACAAAATTAAACCCAAGTTGGGAAACTTCTAATTTCCAAATAACTTTTGGAAGCCTTCATTCAAAAGACCACATTTTCTCTAAATCGAGACAACCAAAAGAAGCAAATAGATTCTCCATGATGTCATCATCATCCAAAACATGCATTTAACCCTTCTTCAATTCACCACAACTTCATCTTCCTTTTTCTTCACAACATTCAATAGTCCAGGTATTATTTGCTTTGATCTATCACACATGGGACCATCATACCACATGAAGAATCCATAACCTCCATGCTTCTATACTAATAAATTGAACACATGTCTACAAAAACACCAAGGATAAATTTGAAAATTTTGACAAACAAACACAATATTACCTTGTATTTTTGGCATCCTAAAAACCTTGTACCAGGATTTAAATTTCTCCACAATGTCATAACATGAGCCTCATTACCACAGTAGCAATGGACTGGAGGATCCATTAATCTTGAAGTTGTTGTTTGTGTTCACAAATCTTCAACTTCAACCTTCAACGACCGCTTCGAGGAGCTATGTGGGATTCTAAGGCTAGAAAAATTATTTGGGGATTTTGCAAATTTCCATCCCACAAACAAAGAAAAATGGTCTAAGGTTCCAACAACAACTTTGTGGGATTGACATTCTAGGGCTTCGAAGGAAGGAAGGAAGGAAGAACGGGGAAGAGGTGGGCTGCAATTTAGGGATTCCAAAAGGGAGTAATAGCCGAGAGAAGGGTTGCAGATTGAGGGTCTATAGCAAAAAATACACTTTTATCATCAATCAGAGAGTATATGTTTTTCTATAAAAAAAAAAATAAAGTCGTCTAAAAAAAAAATGAACATTACATGCAATTATAAAGGATAAAGGGTGTATTACTTGATTTTAAATTAGGGGAGTAATGTGTAAAACACGTTTTAAGTTAGAGGTAAAGTGTAATAAACTGTTTTTTTTTCTTTTTTTTATCAACATGGGTATGGTAAGCTTAATAAGTAGGAGAAAGGGGGGAACCTAAAAACGCATAACTCTTGGTGCACCAAACATTAAATATTTTGAAATGATATATATATATTTTGGATTTTAAAAAGATAAGCTCCTCTCCGTGACGTTTATATCCAAATCAGTGTGTTGAATCATACGTTTCCCTAGTATTTTCCCAAAAAAAAAAATTGTAAAATTAAGAGGATATTGTTCCTGTGGGGCATCATCCACTCCCTACGATTTGCAAGCACAAAATTCCAAATTTGGTATTGCTATTTCTAGAACCCTCCGCCCTTCCCCTAAACCCTGAACCTCTTCCTAGGGTTTTACATACTCGCTCTCTCATCAACTAGAGTAGAAGAACAAAATATCGTTTTCGAGGGCTCAATGGCTCCTGTTCTGAGCAGAAGCTTGGCCACTGGGCCTCTCACTTCTTTTCCACTCAACAATATCAATAACAACAGGAGGGTCTTGAATTTGAGAAATACTTTTGTACCACCAAATGGCCTCAGAAAGGGATTTTCTTGTAGTGGGTTGAAATGGAAGCTAGAGAAGAGAGGCAGTCGCGTGGGTGTTCGCTGCGAGGCTGGTGTTGCTGAGAAAGAAGCTCCCGATACGCCCGGAGAGAAGTTCGAATACCAGGCCGAGGTAGGTTTTCTTCCATTTTCTAGGTAAAAGTTTATGTCGGTTTTGGTTTTGATATGTTTGGTTGCTGAAGGAAAAAAGAGGGGGGAGGTGGGTAGGGGTTGAGGGGAATTAGAAGGGATTTAAGATTTTTGGGTTTTGGATTATAAAATATTTGAGACATTAGGAAATTGGAAAAAAAAATGTATTCAGTTGTATTTATAGCAACTACTTATTTTTCAAAATGATTTGGGTTGTAGTTTTTTTGTTTCATTTTCCTCCTCCTTTTATTTATTTATTTTCTTTTCTTTCTTTTATATATTTTTTAACCTCTTGAAAATGTTTTAGGAGTTTTGGGTTTTTCTGGTTTGGTTATGAAAATTAGGAGATTAGAAGATATTCATCATTTGGGACAGGCTGACAGAGTAAAGGATTTCTAGATGAGTTTGTGAGTCTGTGTAGGTTTTGCATACAAAGTTTTAGTTTTTCAATTGGTTAGTGTTGGATTACTAGTTGGTGTAGATTCTTTGCTACAGCTTTTGAAAGTTGAGATAATTGCAGGTCAGTCGCCTACTTGATTTGATAGTCCATAGTCTATACAGCCACAAGGAAGTATTTCTAAGAGAGCTCGTGAGGTGAGTTTACGCCTATTCTGCAACTAAAACAATGCAAACAACATATTTTTCTGTTTATTTGGCATTATTTATGGATTGTGATGTTTGCAAATAATGCTAGTCTGGAAGAGCTATTTTCATGTTTTGTGTGGGTCTGTAAAACTTTCATCAGGAAACTGGTTTGTCTTTCATTTTAATCTATATGTGAAATTAATCCTATTCTTTGTTGCAGTAATGCAAGTGATGCTCTTGATAAGTTGAGATTCCTAAGTGTGACAGAGCCCTCTCTACTTGGAGATGCTGGTGAGCTAGAAATACGCATAAAACCTGATCCCGATAATGGAACCATTACCATAACGTAGGATGAATCTGTTTTGTCACCATTTTTATATGAATTAAATGTAAGAGAAGTTTGTTTGATATTTTTCCCCTTAATATTGCAGAGATACTGGTATTGGAATGACCAAGGAAGAACTCATTGACTGTCTTGGAACTATAGCTCAGAGTGGTACTTCAAAATTCTTAAAGGCTCTTAAGGTGCTTGTTCTTCTTTATGTAACTTTTATTACAGTGCATAACAATTTTTGTTTCTATTTTAACCTAAATGATTTCCCAGGCTTTCTTAAAACTTACCCTTTAAGCCTTACATTTTCTGTAGGAAAATCAGGATCTTGGGGCTGATAATGGGTTGATTGGTCAATTTGGTGTTGGGTTTTATTCTGCATTTCTGGTTGCTGAGAAGGTTTTGTGTTATTTACTCTATAAATTTATATCTCATCTTCTCTTCTAGTGCTTCTAGTTTAACTTAGATGTGTAGTGTATGGCTTTCCTTGTAAGTTGCTAATTTGGATTTAATTTTTGTTGTCCTGTAATCAGGTGACAGTGTCAACGAAGAGCCCACGGTCGGAAAAGCAATATGTTTGGGAAGCAGTAGCTGACAGTAGTTCTTATGTGATCAGAGAAGAAACTGATCCTGAGAAGTTCCTGCCTCGTGGAACACAAATCACCCTCTACTTAAGGGTATTGTAGATCCTCTTTTGTTCACTCATCGTGTGTATGCATAATGGGGATCTAATGAGGAAAGCTTATCTAGCATCTTTGTCCTGGAAAGCAGCATAAAAGAAGAGAAGTTCTTTTTATTTAATTTGGGTTCTGTTACCACCAAACTCCTCTACTAGTGTTGCAAATGAAATAATTGTTGGAGCAAGCTCTTCCTTTCATGCTGCAAATGAAACAGTAGTTGGTGACATTTATGACTTTTAGATGTAATTTTTACCATTTGCACAAAACTTAAGATCCCATTCTCTTTCCTGCAGCCGGATGACAAATATGAATTCTCAGAGCCAACCAAGATTCAGAGTTTGGTGAAGAACTACTCACAGTTCGTTTCCTTCCCCATCTATACATGGCAAGAGAAATCAAGGACTGTTGAGGTGAGAATGTCTTTTCCTTTGGTAATAAGGACTTCTCAATCCATCAGACAGGTGGTTGTAGGAATTGATATCTTGGGTTTGTGCTGGTGGTTTTGTTTTGTTTTGTTTTTTTTTTTTCTTTTTTGATCTTTGTATTGTTTTATAGAGGTTTAGTTGTTTTGCTCTTTAACCCCTCATTATTTGGTATAACTGGAAGATAACTTTTGGTTATCTATTTCCACTGTTTGTTCTTCTTGGATATTATCAGTCAGATGCATTAAAAACTTGAGTTGTTATTGGCATACCAATGAGAAAAGCAATAGTTATTTTTCCTTTAGATTTATTCTATGGGTTATGTTTTGTAGCCATGAAGTTTACAATATTATCCTGTCTCAATTTTCAAATCCTAAAGATTGTAGAAGTGGTGATTTTCACTTACCTTCTTCTCTAATTATAGTTTAGAACCCCATGTTCTTCGTGCAGAAAAGCAATTAGCTTTTTGAATTGGTGTTAACTTAATGGAAATTTGGACAGGTGGAAGAGGAGGAAGAACCAAAAGAGGGAGAAGAAGCAAAACCAGAGGTAATAACTTTACATTCCTAAGTATGGGCAGTATTGTTTTGCCTTCTTCCCTAGATGGCATTTGAGTAGTGGGTGTCTTATCTTAACAGGATCAGAAGAAAAAGAAGACTATAACTGAGAAATACTGGGACTGGGAACTAGCCAATGAAACAAAACCTATTTGGGTGAGTCTAAGTCCTACCTGCTCTTTGAAGCCATGATACGTAGTGATTGATTAAATTTCTACAAGTAATACAGCTTAATAACATAAAGTTGGCATGCCTTTTATTCTTCTGCATATTTAATTTTTATTATCAATTTTACTTGGGTTCTACTGTAGATGCGGAATCCAAGGGAAGTGGAAAAGGATGAGTACAACGATTTCTACAAGAAAACTTTTAATGAGTTCTTGGATCCACTTTCACACATCCACTTCACCACAGAGGTACTCAAACTATTTGACTTCATTTTGTTTTATTTTTGTTGCAGACATTGTCTTTGATTTAGGAGTTTAACTTTGAAAACTGTGCAGGGTGAGGTTGAATTTAGGAGTATTCTTTATATTCCTGGAATGGGACCTCTTAACAATGAGGATGTAATGAATCCCAAAACAAAGAACATACGTTTGTATGTGAAGCGTGTATTCATTTCAGATGATTTTGATGGTGAGCTGGTAAGTGTTGCTGCATTAACTTGAGACTGATGTGAAATTGCTCTTTGTTTTGTTGTTGTTTTGATTAGTTCTGTCTCTTCGTAAGGTTTGTGCCAGAATAAACAATAATTGAGATTGAAAATACATTTTATTTTTACTAGAAAATATTAGTTATGAGTGATTATCACTTTTGCTTTACCTCCATAACCTTTCTACTGGGTCCTTTGCATAAGGGAAGAACTGTATTTTTGCTAGAGGGAGAGGGAAAGCAAGAGGGAGGGGGAGGGAGAGGGAGAGGGAGAGGGGGTATTGTTTGGTCATTTAATTGGAAAGGAATATAATATGGGACAAATTTTGTTTTTTAGTTTCTATGTTGGGTTTTGGTCTTTTTTTTTGATAAATTATGTTGGGTTTTGGTCTTTGAGGAGTTTGTAGGCATTTCATTAGCTTAGTTGTTATTGTGGGGCTACTTACTAGGGAAATAAGAGGAAAGTTGAACTTAATTTTCAGTGGATTTTAAACTTAATTTTCCTGGATGTTCTCCATGTAATCACAATGAACATTGGAGAGGTTACAAAGGACTATTAAGATATCCTTGTTTGAACTTATTCTAAGCTTGCTAGATTTAGGCTTGCTATAGAACAGGAATATTTGTCCTTTTAGAGGATCTGAAACGGTCACCTTCCATGGGATTTTAATCTTATTGTAGAGGGATATTCTTCTATCATCATCTCTTGGGTTCCATGTGATGGTTGAAGCTCTTTGCTTTTGATTATCATATGGCAAGGCATTTGATAGTTTCCTGTCATGGAAACCTACATTGACTAATGAGTTGTGATGGGGATGAATCTCCAGGGTTGATTCAAGAAAAATGAAGAAAAGTAACTGATTAAAATTATTTAGTGTCAAGTTTAGTTTTAGTTGGTTATTTGTTTCTTATTTAGAATTTTTGAAGTTTTCTTTAAAAATTTCCTGTAGTTTAAACTTTTCATTTTCAAAAAGCTACTATTATATAAAAACTTCTCATTCTAAAAGCGTCTAAAAAAGCCAATTTTCTAAAAAGTCTATTTTGAAAGTTTCAATTTTCAAATATTATTTTTATTGAAAAGATCTTTCTTTCTTAAGTGGGACTCTTAGAAGGTCTTAGCGAGACTCTTAAGGCCCTAGTTGACAACTGTTTTTGAAAATGATTTTCTGTTTCCAAGAATAAAAAATTAGAAAACATGTTTTACAACTAGAAAACAGGTTACTATTTTTAAAAACAAAAAATACGGTGTTTTCAAAGAATATCTTTTAGTTATTTTTAATTATTTTCACTTGTTTTCTAAGGTTTGTTTTAAAAAATAATTATACAAATATAAGAAATTATTAAAAATATAAAATTACAGATAAAAGTGATTTCTAAAACATATTTAAAAACATAAAAAACATCTTAAAAATATTTCAAGTTCTCAAATAGGCTTTTGTTCTACAAAACATAATAGAACAATTTTCAAAAATTGTTCTTAAAAATTGATTTTCAGACCTATTTTTTAAAACATTTCCCAAATAGAGTTGACGTTCCTGATTTTTTTTTTCCCTGTAGTTTATTTTCTTTTCCCTGCTGCCATAGTTTTAGTTTATAATTCCTCTCCTTATATCCTAAAAGATTGAAGCGCTAGTGCACTCTTATTTGATTGTAGAAAACCATCCAAGGGTTGTTCTACATCAAGTTGTCTGATTGAGTTAACTGAGTTGGAATTTCAGTCCTCCGATCTTTTGTTGGAAACTCCTTTGTGAGGGTTTTGGGGGTATATGCATATGCCCCCAATCCTTGGATGGTTGTTTGCAATCAAATAAGGTTGTGCACTAGCGCTTCAATCTTTATGAGGGTTTTGGGGTTACACACACACACACACACATTTTTTGGCATGTGGTTGTCACCTTCTTCTGGAGGCAGGATTCCTCATCTCGCTTTTGCTCTCCTTTTTTTCTTAACCAATTTATTTACCTTTTTCTTCTTTACAAACACATTTCTTACATATGCATAAATTGAACTCTTGGTCAAACAGCTTAAAAAGGATGGTCATCCATAACAAGTTCTCATATTCAGGGAAGTAGGAAACATGGAGTTTTACATGAGCACAT
This sequence comes from Vitis rotundifolia, assembly GCA_030254885.1. NCBI lineage: Eukaryota > Viridiplantae > Streptophyta > Magnoliopsida > Vitales > Vitaceae > Vitis > Vitis rotundifolia. The sequence continues at coordinate 14,732,191 of CM058151.1, forward strand.
TAAAGAAATATAAGTATGCGTCTCCAAAAGTAGAATTGATGTACCGCTTTCCATCTTTGAAGCCCTTAAGAAATACCCCAATTTATGTGGGATGAGCCTCTAAAATAAAAAGTAATATATTGATCTCCATATTGAAAACCTAAGGGACAAGCAAAATAAAATTGAGATTAAAACTAAGTTGAACATGTAACATGTCACTATTTGATCTTCCAAATCACTGACATGCATAATATATGGTAATTGGGAAGTGTTATAATCATGGGAATTAAGTGATTTCATAGATAGGTTTTCTTCTGTTTCTGAGAAAGGTAGAATCAAATAAATTTAAGTCTTTTGGTCTGGTAAGTGAGTTTTCTGATCTTTAAGTAAAAGATTGTACAATTGGTAATGTAGTTTAATACATGACATAAAGATTAGTGATACATACATTAATGTTTGTTTCAATGATGACATGAAAATTGAGACAAAAAACTCTCAAAAAACTATATACTATATCTATAGTTGTAAAAATATTATCAAATGCTTGCTTTGATGTTTGCATGTCAATAATGTGATATATATTCAGTAACACTAAGACATAATTCATTCCTCATTCGCACATTTAAAAAAATAAAAATAAAGAAGGTAAGCACTTTATAAGTGTTGTGACAAATGTGAGATACAGGTGGAATATCCATCATGCCAAGTATTGGTAGCAAGAAGTTCCCTACGCATCATGTGCATTTCATTTTAAGATAATCAATATTAGTAGTATTATCCTATATATGATGTTCTGTATAAAATTTTAGGTTTCTCACTGAATGAGTTGAATTTTGGTGCTCAATTTGCAGTTTCCACGGTACTTAAGCTTTGTGAAAGGTGTGGTGGATTCAGACGACCTTCCTCTCAATGTTTCGCGGGAGATTCTGCAAGAAAGCCGAATTGTAAGAGTTTGTTTTTGTATTCATATCAATGCAAGTAGTTGTAAATGATTTTTTTTTTTAATGTTTTCTTTTCAGAATTTGTGTCTCAGTTTTCAAGGATATATTAAATATTTTGTATGGTGTTTTCATTTTTTTAAATCAATTTTACAGGTCAGAATTATGAGAAAGAGACTTGTCAGGAAAACGTTTGACATGATACAAGAGGTTTCTGAAAGTGAAAACAAAGAGGTTATGATTAAACCACACTTTTTTCTTTATTTGTACATGTATATGAGATATGCTGCTGACTGTGAAACTACTTATTCTAGGATTACAAAAAACTCTGGGAGAACTTTGGAAGGTTTCTAAAGTTAGGATGCATCGAGGACACTGGGAATCACAAGCGCATAACACCACTATTAAGGTTCTACACTTCCAAAAGTGAGGAGGAATTGACTAGCTTAGATGATTATGTTGAAAACATGGGTGAGAATCAACAGGCTATCTACTACCTGGCAACAGATAGCTTAAAAAGTGCAAAGACTGCACCATTCTTAGAGAAGTTGGTTCAAAAGGATATTGAGGTATGCTCTTGACACTATTATGAGGTTTTCGTCTGCTTGATGTAGCACATGCTCATAAACTCCAATGCCTCTGTATAAGCTAATAGAATGTGACTGAAAGAGGAAAACAAATTGTTATCCAATACTAAATAACTGATTCATATTTTTCTATGAATTGTCAGTCGCTATCTTATTAAAATGAGTAAGGAAAAGGTTGGACTGAAGTTGGTCTGGATACCTCCAGTATTGTTGCAATTTTCTTCATATTTTCAAATATATTCTTTTTCTTAAATTTTTTTATTATGTTCCTTGCTCTTTTTTATTTGTTTTTTTTTAATTGAAATTATTCCTATAGTCACTGGATATATATTACATTTCCCTTCTTTTGGATGCCTGATGTGGTTTCCTTTTTCTTAGGTTCTATATCTAATTGAGCCTATTGATGAAGTTGCCATCCAGAACCTGCAGACCTACAAAGAAAAGAAATTTGTTGACATTAGCAAGGAGGACTTGGAGCTTGGTTAGTACTTATTTATTTCCACTGATGTCTTAGGACAGGAATTAAGATATGTTCTAGTATTGCAGCTTCTCTTTTATGGTGCTTTTGGTGTGCAAGGTGTATCATTCCTCATGATATGAGTTGTTATACCAGGTGATGATGATGAAGTCAAAGAACGGGAAACCAAACAAGAATATAATCTTCTCTGTGATTGGATAAAGCAACAGCTTGGTGATAAGGTTGCAAAAGTCCAAGTCTCAAAGCGTCTAAGCTCATCCCCTTGTGTTCTTGTTTCTGGCAAGTTTGGATGGTCTGCTAATATGGAAAGGTAAGTCTTTCAATGCTCAGAATAAGGACCAGATATATGCAGCAGATCATAAGCTTCATGCATGAAGGTTTTGATGAGCCTTTTTCTCTTTTTTGAAGGTTAATGAAAGCACAGGCTCTTGGAGACACTTCCTCTTTGGAGTTCATGAGGGGAAGGAGAATATTGGAGATCAATCCAGATCATCCCATCATTAAAGACCTAAATGTAAGGCCATTCTCCTCAATGCTGGTTGATTTTGCTGATGCCAAGCTATATTCATATGGAATTTGTAATATTTAGATATTTATCCCCCGATTTGTATTTGTTATATATGTGTGTGTATACTGTAGTAACTTTTACTTTTAAAATATGGCTAGAAGTGGTCTGGGAAAAACAAATTGGAGATGACTGAGAAACATAAGGCCTAAAAACACACTAATTAGAATTTTTCACAGTTGTCAGGGGACATTGAGAAAATGTATGGAAGAACTTGGAACTATTAAGAGATGCATAAGCACTTTTAGAAGTTTTAGAAGCATTTCTGGTCTCTTGGGCATTTTAGAGCACCAGAAGAAATGCAAAGCATCATTTACTTAGTTTTTCTGTAGATATTTCCAGATCAGGCTCTCCATATGATGAATGGAGTTTGCATTACTTAAATCGTTCAACTGAAAATATGGTTGTAATGTGAGTTTGTTGTTCACTTTCTGTTGACAATCAAGTCTTGTTACTGTGTACTTTCTTTAAGAAGACCTGAAGAAAAATAACCTGGGGCACATTCTTTGCATCACTTAAACAGAGTAAAAGTTCATAGTAAAAGGAGGGGAAAAGAAAAAGTAAAAGTATACAGACTAATGCAATATTTGGAAGATACATATGATGCATTAGTCTTTCCATTTTCCAATTTTATCTGATCCATTTGGTCATGGTGCTATTTACTTGATTTGAAGGAAGAACCAAAAAAGAAAAAAGCCAATGGAAGGAAAGAACATAATGGTATTCATATTTTGAGTACTTTTTTTTTCTTGTTTTGGGTGCTATTTTAAGAGAACCCTGAGTGCTTCATTTAACACATTTTTTTTTTCCTTGTGTTATTTTTTCTTTCCAAGAAAATCTGGCCTGAGTGCTGAGGTACATGGTGAAAAATAGGAGAGAAAATAGTGAATCTGCAAAACGAGATTGGGGCAGATAAGTAACTTGATGAGTAGAGAAAGTTGGAATCTCACATGTTTTTTGTATTAGCGGTGAGATCCATGCTTAGAATGCTGGAATTTCCTGATCTTGGTTGTGTTTAAGGACATATAATACGGACCCAAACTATTAAGAATTCCACCTAGAAATAGTGAGGATTGTTTTAGAACTGACTCCTTGGTATCTTTGTCGGACATGGTAAGAGTTGTTATGATGAAGCTGAAAATTAGAAACTGTCAGTGACTCCATCCAATGTTTGATTTTGGCTTTTCATTTTGCAGGCTGCGTGCAAGCTAGAGCCTGATAGCAGTGAGGCCAGGAGAGCTGTAGACCTCTTATATGATACAGCATTGATTTCCAGTGGATTCTCTGTAAGGGCAAATTAAAGATCTTTTTACAGGGCTTCTTGTAGCTTAATTTCTGTAACTTAAAAAGTGTGATTCACCTTTATAATATAAAACTTTTGGGTTCAATGAAACAGCCTGACAGCCCAGCTGAGTTGGGAAACAAGATATATGAGATGATGTCAATGGCTCTTGGAGGACGATGGGGACGAGCAGAAGGGGAAGAGGAAGAGGAAGAGGAAGAGGAAGAGAAAGAGGCTGAAGTGGTGGAAGAGGATGCTACAGAATCCGAGACACAAGTGATTGAACCATCAGAAGTGAGGGCAGAGAGCGATCCTTGGAATGATTAATGATTGATAGAATAATTATTTATATATTAAACTTGGCATTATTTGATGATTAGTGAGGAGTGGGAGGCATGGTGAGGGAAGTGATGGCGGAGAGAGTAGATTCTGATAAATTGGAGGTGGGAAAAGAACAGTATGTTTGTGGTGTTAGTCTCTTGTCCTGCAATCCAATACTGTTGTAATTTTGTATGGACTCCATTCGAGTTAAATGGCTACATGCAACCAAAATCTTTGCAATTTTCACCTTTCTTATGTTGGTGGGATCTTTATTTTTATTTCTATTTGAACTACTGATCTAATGGAGCCATTGAGAGATGTGATCCTTACAAAATATCAATGTCATCTTGTTATCTAGTAAAGTTGAAGAAGTCCATGAATCATCTCAAGAAATGTAGAGTAAATGTAGAGATGGTAATAATTCATGATCTTTGTCAACTTTACACTATGACAATGCGGAATTCAAATTTTATATGAATCATAACCCTTAATGGCTCCATTAGACAAAAAAATTATGGTTTTGATCCATATATCATTATGATCTAGAGATAAAATGGAATTGACCTTCAATAATATTATTAGCAACTCCATAATAGACAATGAATACAAAAACAATTATAACAATATTATTAAAAATAATATCCCTTTCGATTGTTTTACCTCATTAATTTCTTTGATGAATATTCCTCCCAAAATAGATAATTAACAATAATATTTAAATGAAGATTGGATGGACATGCGTTACATTATGAAAGAGTTGCATGGACAAGTGCTTCATTGTGAAGGAGCAGCATGGAAAAGTGTCATACTATGAAGGAAATGCCTTTTAACGTGTTGTTGTATAAACAATCTACACTTTTTGCCATTTATCTTCTATTTTACCATTTTTTACGATGAACCATCATGCCACAAAGTTGTAAACATGATCATTGGTGTTATTGTAATTATTCAAATAAATAGCTATAAACCTAGTGTCACAACAAATTATGGGAATCCTAGATTACTCCATTCTTAGATCTCGTAAAGTGCATACATACTATTCCTAGGGCTCTTTAAATCTAACATAGAGAAAACATATGACAAAAATAAAAAATAAAAAATTATATTATGACATAGATCTAGAGATAGAAACTCATACATACGACCTGAATGTTCCTAAATCAAATCTAATTCGATGAAGGTAGTCTATAGGCATCATAGATCTCATAGACCCAACTATGTTTCACTTGATCTATTCTTTCATAGGCCTTAACACAAAAAAAGAAAAAGAAAAAAAAGGTGATCAACTCCCTCTCTAGAGAGGTAGCTAGGATTTGCTCTCTAGAGTTTGCAATACAATGACAAAAGTTGAGGCCTAAACCCCTAAGAAGGTTTATATAAGCTTTCTTGTGAGTATAAGTGACTTGAACCCCACTTAGGTCATATCTAGTCCACTTAGGTCCTAAAATTAACTAGCCCTATTAGCTAATTAACTAATTGGTCAAATCTAGAAATACCATTTATAAGATTCAATGCATCCTTGTGTCATTACTAAAATACCCTTATGTACACTTATGAATTACAAACCCAAAAATATTCAAATAAACATGTCATCATGAATCAGGAGCTCAAGTGAGAACCATTGGGACCCATAGGAAAATACTAGGTCCCTCATAATTCAATTTTGAAGTTGACTCAACATTCTACTAAAGAAAATCAACTACACTTTAGTATCTTATGATATCATAATGAGGCAAATCTCAAGTCTGTGATATATTATCCACTGCATGCAAATCCTCCATGAATTAGTGTATAAAATTTAATGAGGTATGTGTTATTAACCTCTCAAGATTACCTCTCCAATTCTTGAGTTACAAATCCTCTTATTATATGATCAACTAACATACTGTGACTCACAAAGAGCATATGTCAATTTTCACTTAAGGAATTATTGTGGTTATAATTTTTCCTAATCACATGTCCTTATAATCACCCAATGGAATACACTGTTTTAATCTCATAAGATATCATGATGCCTCTATTGGGAATACCTATTGTTACAAACCTCTATCAATAGTAATCCAATTGGTAAAGAATATATGACCACCTTAGGGTCTCACCCATAGGTCAAAACCTCTTGTTGATTTTAGCACAAACTTAATATTCTCTCAAGGTTGAGATTCCATACAGTATAGTAGTTTGGTGAATCATGACTATTTGATAGCTAATGTAATGATTCATCTTAGGTCATATCAAATGCGTAATCATATATGATAGTGCACTTGCCATGGAAAAATCATCCCGATGACCAACATAGGTCACCCCTCTAATTAGGAGGTAATGCACTATAGTCTTTATTGGATTGCCCAAATCCATGAATCGATTACAAATAACTTTTCACCCTATAAAGAATCCATGACTTAGATATTTTATGCAACTCCTAATGCACCAAAGTCATTTATAATACAAGTGATAGAGACGTGAATGCTTTTATAACTAATAAATGTAAATAAAATAGTCAACGGAACTATAATCATAAATAAATAAATTTATTAAAGAAAATAAAATTTGTTATATCATGTTGTGCTTTCTAGAGCTCTATTTTAACAAACTCCTAGTAACTTTAAAGCATGTTGGGAATACATCTGACAACTGTATTATCCCTATATCCATCAAAGACACTAGTAGATAAAGTTTTGGCGAAGGGACCCGCCAGGTTCCCCATAGAAGCAATCTTCTCCACGATGACATCTCCACTCATTACTATCACACAAATCAAGTAGTACTTTTTCTTTATGTGTTTACCCTTTTGGTGGTTTCTTGGTTCTTTAAAGTATGCTATCGCCCCATTGTTATCACAAAACAGTATCAAATGTAGTACAACTAAGGGCACTACCCCAAGTCTCATGAGGAACTTTGTGAGCCAAATGACTTCCTTTATTGCTTTAAGAACGACAACATACTCGGCTTCCATAGTGGAGTAAAAAATACAGGATTGTTTCACATTTCTCCAACTAACAACCCTACTACTTAGAGTGAACAAAAGCCCAAGGTTAGACTTACGAGGGTCTCTATTAGACTAAAAGTTTGAATTCGTGTACCTAAGGGGTACTAACTCATTATAATGATACACAAACATATAATTTCTCACTCTCCAAAGAGACTTGAGTATATGCTTAACTGTTGTCTAATGCTTCGGTCCTCGATTAGACTGATACTACTTACCATCCCTACAATAAAGCAAATATTTGGTCTAATACATAGAATCACATACATAAGGTTACCTACTACTATGGTATAGGGTGCTACATTCATATGATCTTTCTCCTCAGATGTCTTCAGATACTAATCCTAAGAAAAAGGTACTCCATGCCTGAAGGGTATCAAACCTTTCTTGGAGTCCTACGTCACATATTTGACTATAAGCTTGTCAATGTAGGTGGTTTGAGACAACACAATTTCCTTATTCTTGCAGTCTCAAAGGTCCTTAGTCCAAGAAATATTACGTCTTACCCCAAATCTTTCATTTGGAATTGAGTAGATAACCAAATCTTGGTTGATGACAATAACCTTACATCATTCCTAATGAGTAGAATGTCATCAACATACAAGATAAAAAATACCACCATGCTTCCTTGCATCTACTTGTACACACAAGACTCATTCTTGTTTTGATCAAAATCAAAAGTCTTGATTGCCTAATCAAAACACTTGTTCTAGAAGCAAGAAGCTTGCTTTTAATCCATAAATGAATTTATGTAAACGTGCATGCAAGATGTTATTTGTCCTTTGCTATGAATTCATCTTGTTACATCATATAGATGTTTTCATCAAGATAGCCGTTCAAGAACATTTTCTTGATACCCATTTGTCATATCTTATAATCAAGATGTGTTGTAATAGATAAAAATATTCTGATGGATTTGAGCATGACTATTGGTGAGAAGGACTCCTCAAAATCGAAACCGGGTTTTGTACTGTAACACTTTGCTGTAAGTCTAACCTTATATGTCTCAATCTTTTTATGTACCATTTTCTTCCTCTTATAGATTTATCTGCACCCTGTGGGTTTTATCTATTTAGGTGCTTCTACAAGATTTCAGACTTTGTAAGAATACATATATTCTAACTTTACATTCATGGCTCCTTGTCATAGTTTAACATCAATATTGCTCATTGTTTCATTGAAGTCTATGGGATCGGTCTAATGTTCCTCTAGAATGGCCTCAAAAGACTCTCCCAAATACATGAACATATCTGGTTGTTTAACAAGCCCCTACCCAATATGACGAGGCTTTCATTTACTAGAACTATTAGGAATGGTTGGTATAGAAACCTATGGACCTACAACTTTTTATGCTATCATAGGAGTATCTTCAAGTGTTCTCCAATTTATATCATGTTTTACCATATTACTTATCATATAATCTTCTTCGAGAAATCTTACGTTTGTGCTAACAAATACCTTCTAGTCGACTTGACTGTAATAGTAATGCCCTTTTGTTTCTTTTGGATAGCCTACAAGCTAATAAACCTCATATCTTGCTTCCAACTTGCCTAACTTTGGTTTTAGCTCATGTGCTAGATACCCGCTACCTACATAACTATCCTCACATAAGAAGCTAGAGTCGAGTACATGTCCTCATCATTCAAACTTCTCTTTAGTTGAAATCCTTATAAAGAATTATAGATATGGTTAGTGGCTTTGGAATCTATCCACTAAGAGTTGGTGGAATCCACCACTAAACATGATTTAGCTAAAAGTGAATGAGACATACCTTGTTTTTTCTTTAGGAATTATGGGCACTATTTTTTCCAATGGTCTTTCTTTCCACAAAAGAAGACCTTATTTTTTCCTTTGCTCTTCTTACTCATTTCTTGAACTTTCCATTTTATTTGGTGCTTTCAAAATTGTTATTCTTCTTCTTGTTAGAAAAACCTGAAGAACCCTTGATTGCCATATGATTACCACCCTTTTAGTCTTTTGAGAATCCCCTAAGTTATTTGGAGTTCCCTCATTAGTTATAGTAAGCTTATTACTAACTTATTTATGGTATAGTTAAGCTCAAACTGCCGGAAGAAAGTTGGTAAGGTTTCTAAGACCATATAGACCTTGGTTTCCTCATTGATTTCAACTCCAAGGATCTTCATTTAGTTAAAGAGTCTGATCGTACTAATCATATGATCTCTAATGAAAGTTCCTTTTAACATCTTAGTGTCCATTATAGTCTTAAGAGTAGATTCTCTAGCTAGACTGCCCTTATAACCAAATATTTCTTTCAAACTCGAGAATATCATAAGTTGTCGCCATAGACATGTGTTGTTGTTGCAACATGTTAACCAAAGATCCAAGTATGATACACTTGGACTTCTAATTTGTCTTATGCCAACTATGATATGCATTCTTTCTTCTTGTGTGGAATGTTCATTAAGGGTATTAGGAGTAAAATCCTGAGTTACCCATTTTAGCTACTTTAATGTGAGTACTATGTCCAAGTTTCTTTTTCAATCCACATAGTTTGGTCAAACCAATTTATTAGTAATGAGAATGACATTAATAGGATTGTATGACATGATTTCTATAATAAAAAAATAAACCATGCACTAATAAATTGAGTATTCACCACAAAACATGTAAATAAATTTAGGAAAAAATTAGAGCTATTAAGACTACATATCCTTTTACAAGATATCCTAGTATGATAAAAATCAAGCCTATGGTAGGTAGGTCATGACCTTATTACTAGTTAAAGACCCTTTTAAATTGATCTTTCTACCTTAACCATGGGAAATACTTAAGGCAAAATCAACATACCTTTTTAATTCGACCCTTGGATTATGCAAGTAGGATCATAGTGGGCGATTCAACCACTTTGTATCCAAGTTAGGTGTATAACCATTACTCTTAACATCAATGTCACTAAGTAAAGAACCACACTATTGGGATGGTTGCTCCCACTATAGACATATATAGTCTCATTCATATCAAAAGTCTATATCCCTTGATTCCTTAGACACAACCCATTGTTGAGTTAGTGATGAACCCAAATCAAACTAAGCTTGACAATGGAGGTCGTGGTCTTTGATGAGCATGAATTAAACTCTATCCACATTCTCTCAAGTTTGGAAAGCCCACAAGACCACCTTAAGTGTTGTTCTCCTTTTTTTAGGGGGAGAGCATGGAGAACCGCCTAACTCATAACAAGAGGAAAGTTCTAAAAAAGAAATAGCAATCCAAAATAACAACATCCAATTTTAAATAAATAATATTTGGAAATAATCCGCTCATGAAAATTTATTTTCTATAAGAAAATCCAAAGTTACCAATTGAAAAACTTTTTACTAGATTTCCTATCATATGTAAGATGAATAATGATGAAAGAAAATAAATAAAAAAAGTAAGATTTCCATGGCCTTAGGGATTTTGTTGCTTATATATAAGTAACCAAAATATTTAGATTCTGTAAATTCAAATTTATCAAAATAAACCTGCAACAAAAATTGGGGTCGGTGATCTTTTAAAACCCCTAAACTATTCTTAAAACCATAAAATTATCATTGGGGCCACCAAAAGCTTTAGATGGAAGTCTAGAGCAATGGATGTAGCTTTGGGCACTGGATACAATGTTGGAAGGGCACTTGAACACTTGATGATTACTCAAGCATTGATATAAAAACAATAAAATTTGAGAGCGGATTTCTACAACTTTGGTCATTGTTCCTTCTAAAAAACCTCATTTTTTCAGTAAAAGAATCTTCATGGGCACCTTGTGATTGATTGAAATGCCCCCATGCTCTTCATGGGTTAGAAATATTAACAAAAAATGGATTTTTATATAGAAAAGAAAAATCTTATACTTCTTTCAAACTAAAGTTTACAACTAATCTACGAAAAAAAAAAAAAGGATTTTTACAATCACTAAAAAATTTTATATCTCTTATGAGGTTTATAACCCATCTAGAAAAGTAAAAAAAATAATCAATCACAAGTCATTAGAATATTTGAAATTTATTAATAGACTTTCAACTATTCATTCATCTTTGGGGCTATGAGATGCATAACATACCTTGCAAGAAAGAATAAACACGCCCTAAAACAATTATAAGATGTAAAAACCTAACCTAGGGCTCTAATACCAGTTGATGGAAATTCCAAATTACTCTATTCTTATACTTTAGATCTTGTTAAGTACATGAAAAATACTCTTAGGGCTACTAAATCCTATGCACAGTGGTAACAAAGCATATAAAAAACTTTTATAGGATATAGATTACATGTTTAGAGTGCATACCTCAAATTTGGATGTTCCCAAATCAAATCCTTGCAGTGAAGATCATGATTTGATAGCACGATAAAGATCTTAGTATGATAGCGTGGTAGTCAAAAGCAATCTCATAAACCTCTAATCTTTTGCTCGATTACTCTTCCTTGAAGCTAGGCACTTAGACAGTGGACATTTGAGGGTGAAGAATAGGGCTTTCTCTATGGAATATAGGGGAAAATGATGGAAGATTGAAACCTTAACCCTATAAAGGGTATTTATAAGGTTCCTACCGGGCTTAAGTGACTTGAGCCCACTTATGGCTTGGGTCACTAAATCTAGCCCAAAAAAGTGTCATAATTAATTAATTAACCTAACAAGACTTCAATTAATCAATTAGCCCAATCCATAGATATCATTTTCACTAGTTCTTGTACGATCTTATGTAATTACGAAAATTCCTTTATACATATAAGTGAACCAAGAGTTGACCCAATCCTTATAAATCATGTCATCAAGGTATATGAGCTTGAATGAGAACTAATGGGATCCATAGGACAATACTAACTCCCTTAAAATCCAATTCTGAAGTTAACTCGACATCTTATTATAGAGAGTTAACTACACCCCAATACTCTATGTATATTACAACAAGACACAAGCTGCTCAAGTGACTTGTTATTTGTTGTATACAATTTTCCTATGAATTAGTTCATGTAATCTAACAAGGTGAAAATTATCAATCTTTTAAGATTACCTCTAGTATCCTTGAGTTATGGATCTCCTATTATGTGATCAACTAACATGTCTTACTTAACAAAGAGCTTATATCAAGTTTTACTTAGGAAACTACTATAACCATAATTTACTTGAACACGTGTCCTTAGAATCACCCAAGGGAACATGCACCCATCTCAATCCTATAAGATATTATTGTGTCTCTATTGAGGGTATCTATTGGTACCAGCTTGCATAAAAAAATGATCCAATTCATAAAAAAATATATGATTACTTTAAGATCTCACCCATCGGTCAAAGTCACTATTGACTTTGACACAAACTCAACGTTCTCTCAAGGTTGAGAGACAAAATGGCATAGCAGTTTAGTGATATCATGACTAACCATTAGTCTTATGTCACAACTTACCGTAGGTCCTGTCAAAAGTGTAACTGTACACACTAATGTACTCACCATGAGAATCTCATCCTTATGGCCAAGATTAGACATCCTTCCAATTAGGTGGTAGTGCACTATAATCTCAAATGGATTGCCTAAATTTAAGAACTAGTTGTGAACAAATCATCCATGGGGAACCCTGGATTTCTCAATTCCCTTACCCTGGATCATATAGGTGCATGCAAAACTACCATAGGCCTCTAGATCCTATGTAATAGAAGTAAAAAAAAATATTTTTAACATTCTAGGATCAAAAGGAAAGTCATTAAAGAACTTTACCTATGATTTGGATGTTTCCAAATCAATTTCACTTAGTGAAGCTGAAAAACAATGTATATGAAAGTCTTGTCCATCCAAAATTTTCTACCTGATGACTCAAATCACGATCTTGGCACTCCAAAGTGTGGGCTTTGGAATGGAAGATCTCTTAGCTCTCACTTTCTCTCTATTTCTCTAGAGGTGGAAGACAAAGTCATTAGGAAACCCTAACCCATAAAAGGGCATTTACAGGGTTGCCCGTTGGGCTTAAGTGACTTAAGCCCATTAAGGCTTAACTTATTTAATCTAACCCAAAAGGAATCCTAATTGATTAATTAATCGCATAAGGTCATCTAATTAATTAATAAGCTAAATCCATAGACCTTATTCATTATCCCATGTGCAATCTTGTTTAATTATTAAAATGCTCTTATGCACAATGATGAACCTAGAGTCAATCCAACCTTCATAAATTGTGTCGTCATGGTATATGCCCATAGGAGTACTAACTCCCTCATAATTCAATTCTGAAGTTGATTTAATATTCAATTAAAAAGAATTAGTTGCACTCCAGTTCCCTACGTAAATAACAACGAGAAGCTCGGGTTTGTGACCTACTATATTCTGCATATAGACTCCCCATGAACTAATGTTCATAATTTAACAATGTAGTATTATCACCTATCAAGATTTTCTCTCCAATCCTTGAGTTACAGATCTCACTTATTATGTGATTAACTAACAAATCCTAACTCTAAGGAGCATATGTTAAATTCCATTAAAGGAATTATTGCGGCCACAAATTTCATGATCACATATCCTTTGGATCACTCAAAAGGACACACTGTCTCAATCACATGAGATATCATGGTGCCTCAACTGAGAATACCTATTGCCAATGACCTAATTTATAGGAATATATAACCACTTTAGGGTATCATCCCTAAGTTAAAGTCTGCTGTTGATTTTAACACAAGCTCAATATCCTCTCAAAGTTCAGAGTCCATGCAGTATAGTAACTTGATGAATCACAATTGATACTATTGCGTCATGATTCACCATAGGTCTTATTCAGTATACATCACATATACTAGTGCACTCACCATAGGAAACTCATCTTAACAGCTAAGACAAGTCATCCCTCCAAGTAGGAGGTAATGCACTACAATCTCTATTGGATTGCCCAAATCCATGAACTGGATGTAGACAACTTATCTACTTACAAGGAACCCATGACTTGTATCTTCTATGCAACTCTTAATGCACACAAGTCATGTATAATATATGAGACATGAGTTGAATACTCAAATCAATCTCAATACACCAAAATGATGGCAAGGAAACAGTTAAATCTAACTTTGTTACACCATGTCTTGCTTTTAAGGGCTCAATATTATCAGGATAGAGCCCTTAAAAGCATGACATGATGGAATAAATTTAGAATTCATTATTTATTTAATGATGTTTCAATTTCACTTTTATTTATCCTTATTCCATGTATTATACTTTATTAGCATTCTTGTTTGCATCTTTTGTATTATATGCGATTTAGGTGCATTAGGAGTTGCATAGAAGAGCTAAGTCATAGGTTCATTGTAAATAAATGACTTGTTCATAGTCCGTTCATGGGCCTAAGCAACCCATTAGGGGTTGTAGTGCACCACCTCCTCATTGGAGAGATGGTTGGTCTTGACTATTAGGATAGGTATCCCATGGTGAGTGCACAACCTACAGTGAGTCATGACTTAAGGTTATCAAGTAGTCATGAATTTATCAAACTGCTTCATTGTATTGTCTCTTAACCTTGAGAGAATATTGAGTTTGTACTAAAGTTAGCAATGACTTTGACCTACAAGTGAGATCGTAAGCTAATCATATATTCCCTATGAATTGGGTCATTGTTGATGTAAGTCGGTAGTAATAGGTATTCTTAATCAAGGCACCATGATATCTCTTGGGATTGAGACAGTGTGTCCTATTAGGTGATCTTAAGGAGGTGTGTTCAGGGAAACTATAGCCATAGTAGTTCCTTAAGTGGAACTTGACATAGACACTTTAAGAGTTAAGATATATCAATTGAACACATAATAAGAAGATCTGTAACTCAAGAATGGTAGAGGTAGTCTTGAAAGGCTAATAGTTTTCACTTTGTTAGACTATGGACACCAGTTCATGGGGAGACTGAACACAATGGATAGTAGGTCATAGACCCGAGCACTTGGTGTCTCGTTGTTATTTATATGAGATATTAGAGTTCAGTTGATTTTTTATAGCGGGATGTTGAATCAACTTTACAATTAGATTTTAAGGGAGTCAGTATTCTTATAGGTCCCAATGGTCCCCGCTCTGAGCTCATATACCTTGTTGGCATGGATTATGATAGACGAATTAACTCTAAGTTCACTTTTGTGCATAAAGGTGTTTTGGTAATCATGCAAGTTTGCAAGGGTAAGTGAACAAGGTCTTTAGATTGGACTAATTGATTAATTAGTAAACCTTGTTAGGTTAATTAATCAATTAAGACTTGTTTTAGGTTAGATTAAGTGACCCAAGCCCTTAGTGGGTTTACGTTACTTAAGCCTAATAGGAAGCCCTATAAATACCCCTTTAGAGGTTAGAGTTCTCATAGTTTTTCTAGAAAGTGATCTTCCATATTCAAAGAGAGAAAGTAAGAGTCATAGCCTCCACCATCCTTTCCATCCACACTGGAAGTGTGTTAAGATCAAGGTTCGAGTCATCAAGCGAAAGACTTCGAGTTTACGAGACTTCAGGGATTTTATTCTTCATCTGCATCACGTGGATTTGATTAGGGAATATTTGAATCTAAGGTATGATTGTTTTTAGCACTTTCTAAATCCCGTTAAAGTTTTAAAATGTTATTTTTCTACTATACATAGGATTTAGAAAATACCTAGGATAGTTATGTATGTTCTAACCTGATCCAGGTTTTTCTTATCAAATCCCAACATCATCAACTTGCAAAAAATCATGTCTTGGATCTTCTATGTAACTCCTAATGCACCAAAGTCATGTATAATGTAAGAGATGTAGGCTAGAATGCTCTTAAAAAATAATGCATGGAATAAGAATAGATAAAAGTGTAACTAGAATATAATTAAATAAATAATAAATTTCAAATTTATTACATCATGTCATACTTTTAAAAGTTCTATCCTAACATATACATCTCCTTAGAAGTCAAAGGTACCGACTTGGTAATGTAAGTAAGATATAGTTTGCAAAGCATATCCCCAAACAGATGTGGTAAGTGATAAGAAACCTATCATCAATTTTACTATGTCTATTAAAGTTTGATTTCTTCTTTTCTTTACACCATTTTACAATAGGGTCCCATGTACGTTCAACTAAGATATAATCCTGATGTCTTATATGAAAACAAAATGAGTAGCAAAAAGATATCTAGATAAGATAGATAAACAAAAGATTAGCTAAAAAAATATTAAAAAGTATGGTGACTTGAACTATAATAATACAACCATATCCAATGCTAGTATATGATGAATGGTATAAGTCTATAATGTGCATTTGATCTCACCCTCGACCTACTCATCAAACTCTAGGATGTTAATAAATGTAATGGCATTAGGTGCATCATCCTTTGAAATGTCAAACTTGGGGGTATCCTCTTCCTCTACCATTTTTAACATCCTTTAAGGGCTAATGCATGTTAACTCTATTGAGATAGTTGCAAACAACCAGGCCACAACTTAAAATCTAATAAGATAAATATAAAACATTCAATACCTGAACAAATTTAAAATGCCTAAAAGTACTAAAAAATTAAACAAACCTAAAAGATAGCAAAAATATCTTAAAACCAATTTAACTACGCTTAAAACTAAAAGAAGATGAGCTAGGTTCGAAGGCCTACCCTACCCCAAAGAGAAAAGTGAGGTAGCAACCTATCCTATAGCTACTCTCTCAAAAACCGTTACAAATTGGATAACCAATTTGTTGATTTGATGCATTAGTTTTATGATAACAATAAAAGTAACTAACCTAAGGGAAGTTAGAACATAATTCTATTAACATCTAAAATTAATAGATTATCTAAGTAATTATCAAAATATGAAAAACCAAAAACAAAAATAGACCCTATATCTAAAAGCTTCTCAAGCTTTGTCTCATTTAAGCCACGATATACTATCTCTTCTTTAGGTCGAATTTACATTGAATCCTTTGCTAAATCAAGATTACCTTCAAGGCCATACTCACAAGAAGCATTATCAATATATTCAATATGAGTTTGATGAATGTCACCTTTTCACTATTAATGAGTTCATTGTTAATGAACTCTTGCACAATTTCATCAAAATTTTCAAATTGAAGATCTTGTGCAATAACAAGAAGATCTATCATATCACACTCATCATTATTTTCTACTAAAGGTAAAACTAATTCAACAATTTTCACATTATCATCAACCATGTTATACATATAAGGTATTTGTATCAAGCTCAAACTTATCTAAAACTTGAGTTGTTAGGTTAGTGGATTCACTAAAATTAACATTGATTTTTCCAACTTAGCAATGATTGCTTTTGAATTATTCATCATATCTAGTTGGTGTTTCATATATTCTTTAAACACATCCTCCAAACCTTGTTGATCTTATGGAACTATTGAAAAATCAGGAAATGATGATGCAACTAAGGGAGATTAGAGATTTCCCATCCAATTGGAGTTTACATCACATTTCAGTTATCTCTTCATAACTAGGTTTATGAATATTTCTTTCTATAAGATCATCAAGTACCATCATGGCCATAGTTGGTTCCATTTCAACAAAACTTTCCTCTTTTAAAATGCCTAAAACTTGGCAAGACTTTTCAATTAAAATATAATAAAAATTGGAGATAACTTGCCAAAGTTCAAATATGTGTTGTGGAAAAGAGTTCAATAACTTGTACTATCTTTCGTAACATTGGCATATCCCTTCATTATCAAATTGTTAAAAATATGAAGTGCTTTCCATAAAAAGGGAGACCTATGTAGAGAATTATACTTAGAGCTAGGAAAAAAATTTTGCCAACTAGATTGAAAACCAAATTTAAAGTGAGTTATGAAGTTAGAAGGCTAAGCATTGAAAAGTGAAAGACGAATAAATGGAGGGCTAAGATAGTCTCTCATTAATTTATAATATTTAGTAGACTCGAAAGTAGGTGATTTCTTTCTACTATAAAATCTGATACAAGCCTGGGACTTAGGTAATCCCTCATTGCCTTATAAATTGGTGCAGACTCAAATAGCATTCCAACATTGTTATATAACTATTGTGTTTGGTATTCCATTGTAGTATTCAAATTTTGGACTTTAGCAACTTGACTTTAACAAAAATCCAAACACAAAAAGGTGAAATCCAATAAAAGAAAATGTAAATCAGAAAAATAAAAACCTAATCTAACTTAATAACAAATAATTAATTTCTTTAAGCTATAATAAGCAACTAAACAACATTGATTCTCGACAACAACACCATTTTCTTGACCGCAAATTTTTGTCGTAATTAAAATACTAAAGCCAAAATACATAATAACTCTAACCAAGAAAAATTAGAGTTACCACACTTTGTACTATTATGGGTTGTCATCTTTTGGGATTAGCTCTAATGTGTTAAATTGTTTATATATTAGAAAGATTGATTATTTGCTAAAGGGAAAAAAAAAATCTAATTTAAATAAATCAGAATAAAATATGGATAAAGATTTCTTAAAATTAACCTATTTAAATTGTAAGATAATTATTATTTTTAACTTAATTAATCAAGTTAGAGGTTCTGCAATTCAACTTCGAGTATAGAACTTTAGGCGAAATAAAAGTTTATAATTTAATTAATTTTAGGGTAATCATAATGCATGATGTAATGAGGTCGACCTAAATTCCAATATTGATATGGATATATTATTATTTTTTCCTTTGTTCAAGGCCTCATTGGGTTTTATTAGTAAGGTTTTGAACGAGACAATTTTAATGGTCAAATCATTTAGGCTATGTTTGGTACTTAAGATAGAATAAGATAAGATTTGTATATTTTAAGATATCTTATCCTATTGGATATAATATGTATATCCTACTATATGATTTTCAAAGGGATATGATATCCTTGGAATATTATATCTAATAGACTATATAATATCTAATGTTACCATATATTTAATGAGATATGTTATGTTTATATTTAATTTGTGTAATGAATAAAAAAAAGAAATGTATTTTTCAATTTTTTGATATTTGTTTAAAATAAACATTATATTACATTCAAATATTTGCTATTAAAAAAATATGAAATTTCTCTTACATGCAGTGATATTTAGAAATTGTTCAATAATTTAAAATTTAGCAAATATTTATTTATTTATTTATTAATAATATTCATGATTAAAATATTTAAAATTTATAAATAATTTTTTTTATATTATATTATTCAATACATAAAAATTTTATAAATGAAATAATATTATAATTTTTTTATATATATTTCATAACTATTTTTAGTTCTCATTTTTAACTACAAATTTAATTTTTTTAATAAAAAAAATAATTTTACAAAATAAGTAATATAAAAAAAATTAATGAAATTTTTTTTTTTTTGTATGTGAGATATATATATCCTATATCTCAACTTAAGATTAATATCAAGAGATATAAAAAAGAGAGTGAATAACATATCCAACCATTTATCCTATTTCATATTTGGTTAAACATATGATAGGACAAGTGATATGTTAACTTATTATATCTCATCACCAATCAAACATAGGATAGAACATGTAATCTCATCTTTGATCTAATCTCATGTTATATTCGACCAACCAAACATAATCTTAAATAATTTTTTTTTTCCTTTGTTTTTCGTACTCAATTTTTCTTATTAAGATTTTAACAAGGTATATTCTTATGATCATCCAAGTAAAAGTGTTATAAAATATGAGAATTTGTCATATTGCATGAATGATCATCCATATTCATGTAAATTTCTTACTAACTCTCCATAAACAAAGGAAATCTACTCATGAAATTCTATTATATTTTTCTTTGGCCATTCTCATTGATTCTCTTATTGTTTGTTTGTTTTTTTTTTACAACACTTTTTTGTGGATCTCCACTCCTAGCCTTTCACATCTTGCATGATTAGTTATTGCTTGGCTTACTCTTTTATCCTTTTTCTTCTGCACCATGTTTGGTAATGGTTGGAACAACATGATGAATCGCCTATTTAACAAGCTCTTCTTACTAGGGGTATAGACAGTTTTTGTTAGTCTCAGCATAAAGACTTGTACTGGATAAGTGTCGGTGTAATACCTAGTACTAATGAATTAAATAGGCAATAATGATTATTTTAGTACTTAACTTAAAGCGTGCTTAATTAGATGTTAAAACTAGTTTAGTGTTAATCATGTTTAATTATGAAATTAAACTTTGATTAAGGTTAAGTGGGATTAATTAATGACCTAAGCATGCTTATAAGGTTCTTAGGGACTGATTAGGGTTATGAAAACCTAAAGGACTAATGGGCAATTATGGGTTTTATTTTTGATAACTTGAGGGATTAAAGTGCAAAATTGGGAAAATTGGAGTTAGTGGAATGTCACCTCCTACTTGGGTGGATTGGTGGCAGCCACCTCATGCTTGCTGCATGGAGACCCCTTTAAAAGAGGCTGAAGCTCATTTTTCCCCATTGCACCTGCAAAAGCTTGGGTTAGAGAGAGAATCTAGAGAGAGAAAGTGTGGATTTGAGGTAAGCAAGTTGTTTAATTTTGTAATTTTCGTTTATTTTGGTTCCTAATGGTATGCTGAAAAGAATTAATGGTAAAATTTGTGTAAAAGTTGAGTTTAATTAGCTATAAACCCATTTTAGTTAAAAATCACAATTAATTAAGGGTTAAAGTATTTTAGCTTAAGAATTTTATTAATGGTAAGATCAGCATGAATCTTTGTTTAATTTGGTTTGATTGAAAAATAGATTAGTAAACATTTGATTAATTAGGTTATTTTGACAATTAGGACGTGTTAATGGGTTAGGCTTTAGGAAAAATCAAAACAATTAGTGTTTGGTAATTAATTAGGGAAATTAATATGCATTGTAAATATTGTTTAATTCAATTCAAATTTGATTTGAAAACCTGTAGGTATATAGATTAGAGAATATGAGAATTAAAAATTAGCAACAGTTAATTGTATAAATTTTCATGGTTAGGAAACCTAAATTATGTTGTTTCATTTCAGTTCCTCGTAATAGGCAAAGATCGCCAACTTAGAAGAAACACAAAAAGGAAGTCGGTGTAAGGTAGGGGATTTTATGTTATCCCATAGTGTATTTGATTTCTTTCCTTGAAACATTTATTGGAAATTTCATGTCATTTCTATGATTTCATTAAATGTTTTAATGTGTCATTGCATCTCGGTTTATTGTGTTGAAATGTTACATTGAGATTGGAACGCATATTGGTGTGAAGATTTATGGTTCTGTGTTGTGGAAATGATCTATGGTGTGGTTGCATGGCAAGAAGGATATGGAATAATCATGGATGATATTCAGAAAATTGGTTGGTGGGAAGTGTCTATGTGGTGCTACAGGCATTATCTTTTGATATATTGTTTATATGGGATCGTGGGTCCTTGGGTGAAAGTCCCTAAAGCCCTCGAGGAAGACACTCCGATGTGGGTGTATGGGGTTGGTCCTGCCCCTGGGTTTTAGTCCTTAAAGACATGGGGTTGGTCCTGCCCTTGGGTATGAGTCCCAAAAGACACGGGGTGTGACTTGCCATTGGGTGATGTCTCAGAATAGTCATTATTATATTGATCAAGTATTTTGTGGAGCATTGATATCTGATGTGTAGATTAGTGGGGGTTAGTAGTTTATCAGTTGTGAAATGATGGATGGGGAAGAGCAAAGATGAAACCAACAAACACATGCACACATGTTTGACATGATTACACATTTGTTAATGGTTATAAAATGTTTATCATGCATGCTTTTAAACATTTAATTCAAGGTTTTTAAGGGTATGCTTAGGATTGTTATAAACTTTCCTACTAAGTTGTGAACTCACCCTATCCCTTCCACCTTTAGATGCAGGTCAGAAGACCTATGCAAGAAATAATGCTTGAACAATGCTTTACTATGATTGGATGCTGTTTGCTCGTATAGAAAGTGTTTTGAGGCTTTGCCTTTGTATTAAAGACAGAATCTTTTTGTATGAATGATGTAATATGTATATTTGTTATATACACTTGTAGTATGGGCTACCCGTAGTGAACAATGGGATTTGGTATATGTAAATTAATGTAGTATAAGTTTCTTTTAAGAAACAAACCATATTTTGTTAACTACAATTTACAAAGTTTAATACAGGTTGTACTCTTTATAACAGGTTTTTCATATCCTCTCTTTGCACAAAATCAAGCAGGAACTCAACATTTAAATTTTTTAGAGCACTCATACTATGTTTGAGTATCAATTGTTAAGTTTGAAAAAAAAAAAAATCGAGTTGTGACAGTCAGGAACCCCATATCATTTTATTCCCATGCCCTGGATCTTGAAGGGTTCAAGCATTTATTCCTAGGATTCTCTAGATCTAATGCAACAGAAAATAATGACTTTAAAAACATTATAGAATAAAGATCTAGAGATTTAAGACTCATACGTATGATCTTAATGTTTCCATATCTACATCCATCTATTGAAGAACATGCTTGGAAAAATTGGAGAGTCTTTCTCCTCATGCAGCTACCCATGTGTGCATCTTGTGCGATTGTCGTGCACACATTTCATGTGGTTTTCGTGCATGCATCTTGTGCACGTCCTGTGCGTTATAGCTTTGCATCCAAGAAGGTCTCGTACACCTAAGATTTTTCACCAGATGACTCAAATCATGATCTTGGTACTCCAAAGTGTCGGCTTTGGAAAGGAGGAGGGTATGACTTTCTCTCTCTAGAGGTGGAAGATGACTAACTGAAAGTCATTAGAAAACCCTAACCCTTAAAGGGGTATTTATAGGGTTGCCCATTAGGCTTAAGTGACTTAAGCCCATCAAGGCTTGGGTTATTTAATCTAACCCAAAACATGTACTAATTGATTAAATAATTAGCCCAATCCAAAAACCTTGCTCATTAACCCATGTGCAACATTACGTAATTATCAAAACGCTTTTATACACAATAATGAACATAGAGCCAATTTAACCCTTATAAACCGGATCATCATGGCATATGAACTTAGAGCGGGAACCACTAGGACCTACAGGAGTACTGGCTTCCTCATAATCCAATTATGAAGTTGATTCAACATTCCACTAAAGAGAATCAACTGTACTCTAATACGCTATGTAAAATAACAACGAGACAAAGTTTGAATATGTGACCTACTATTCATTGCATGCAGGCTCCCCATGAACTGATGTCTTTAATTTAACAAGGTAGTGTTATCACTTATTAAGATTACCTTTTCAATCTTTGAGTTACAGATCTTACGTATTATGTGATCAATTGACATACTTTAGTTTCAAGGGGCATATGTCAAATTCCACTAAAGGAATTATTGTGGTCACATATTTCATGATCATATATCCTTTGAATCATTCAAAAGGACACACTGTCTCAATCCCATAAAATATCATAGTACCTCTATTGAGAATACCTATTGTCACCAGCCTCCATCAATAGTGACTCAATCCATAAGGATATATAACAACTTTAGGTTTTCACCCATATGTCAAAGTCTACTATTGATTTTGGTACAAACTTAATATCATCTCAAGGTTGAGAATTCATGCAGTATAGTAGCTTGGTGAATCATGACATAAGATTATCAAATGTCATGATTCACCATAGGTCATGTCCAGTGTGCATCACATGCACTAGTACACTCACTATGGAAAACTCATCCTGATGCTCAAGACAAGTCATCTCTCCGATTAGGGAGGGTTGCATTACAGTCTCTACTGAATTGCCCAAATTCATGAATCGATTGTAGACAACTTATTTACTTACAAGGAACCCATGACCATCTTCTGTACAACTCTTAATGCACTCAAGTCATGTATAATGTAAGATATGAGTTGAATACTCAAATCAATGTAAATACACCAAAAGAATAGCAAAGGGATAGTGAAATTTAACTTTGTTATATTATGTCTTACTTTTAGGGGCTTAATCCCAACAATAAAGAGCTTATTCATGAGCACTACCTTTCCAACCGCCTTCCTTCCCTAACCGCTTACCTATTTGTGCTTATAACTCAATCGGAGGTAAAAAATAGAGTGTGGTTTGATGGAAAAAACATAAGTCACCCATATCAAGTGTCTCCCTTACTACATTGGTTAGATATGAGCATCCAACTCTTACTGTCTTGACTTCTTAATAATTATATATTCAAATACCAATATCACACATACCTTGGAGACTGTTCCCACTTTAAAATACTAGCGTAAGCCTAGGTCCTTTTATTCCTTCTTATGCTGCTATAAATCAATGCCTTTGGTGTCTTATCTATTTTTTATTTTTTATTTTTACTTTGTAATTTTCTCTCAATTCCCATTACTTCAAACTGTATTTAACATCCATATTAGTCATAACTCATATTACATTAATAGTCAAGATACTTTTATTATTATTTTTTATGTTCAATATATAACTTCAAAAAAATTTATGTGCAATATTATATTTTTATTTAATGTAATTGGCGATATCCATAAAATTTTAGAAGTAATGTATTCATAAAATTTATTGTTACAACTTTACAAAATAAAATATCCAAAGAATATTGAAGACAAGAAAATATTGTGACTAAAATAAAAATAACAAAAAATATTAATATAGAAATGATAAAAACTAAAATGTATATTTAAAAAAATAAGTAAACAAAAAAATATAAATGAGTAAAGTTTTAGAAAATGATATAGAATGAGAATTATCTATGATAAATAAAAAAAAAAAAATTTAAATTTAAAAAATATAAGTATAAATGAAATAAATTTTAATAGAAAAGTAGAATTTAAAAAAAAAAAAAAAATCTAATTTTTAATTTTGAATATAAATATAATTTGATTTAATTTTTATTTAGTGATAATTAACCAAGTAATGCTATAAGATAAAGTGATAGAATAATTTAATTAGATTTTTATTATTAGGAGGGTATTTATGAAGCTATTAATAAGAATTTGAGGATTAAAGAGAAAATTTTGGCTTGAAGTGTATACGAATTAATTTTGTAAAAAGGAGAAAAGAAAACATCCAAAAATGAAATGGATTTGATACTGGTTGAAAGATGTGGTTGGCAGTGGGTCAACCCGTGACTCGGCACCCGGTACCTCCAATTTACGGGTTAGTATAGAGGGAGGGGGTGTAGGTTTAAGGAGGGTTTAAGGCGGCTCCGTCGCCGTACTTGTTGCCTGTTGGAACCCCTCCTCTCGATCTCGAACCCTTCCTAGTTTTATTGCCCTCATTCTTTTTCCCTTGATCTTCCGATTCTTAGCTCCTCAAAACTTTCTTGGCCAATTCGAGAAAAGTTTGATGTCTGCCATTGAACTGCTAGCTTATTTATCTTTCGTAATCAGTTAATCACAATAATCCGCTGAGAATGTGGAGGAATTTAGCAAAACATGTCTATACGAGGAGGCTGCAACTCTCCTCTCAACACTCTTCCTTTTCTCCTTCTAATTGCACCAGTCGTTTTTATTTCCCTGATAAAGCCAGAGCTCTTGAGTCCCAAGACCATGTAAATTCTTTGCGCCCAGTTGCAGGTCTTAGGCGAATTGGGGTACTATCTTCTCAGAAAGATGAATTGGGAAGACCCGGTTTTGGGGTTACCAAAACCCCTGTTAATTTTTTTGGATTGTTCGGTTATCAGAAGGGTTATGCGAGTGCTGCGGAGGCCATTGCTTCAGAAGAAGATATGTCAGGGGTGGATGAAGTTCAAGAATTAGTGGAGGAAGTGAACAAAGGAGACAAGCTCGAAAAGCAGCCAAAATTGATAGGTGGGGTGGCACAGGGCAAGCACAACGTGCTGCGGAGGCGACAAATAAAGATGGAGACAGAGGCGTGGGAAGAGGCAGCTAAAGAGTACCGAGAGCTTCTATCGGACATGTGTGAGCAAAAGCTCGCCCCTAATTTGCCATACATAAAATCTTTATTCCTCGGATGGTTTGAGCCGTTGAGGGATGTAATTGCAGCTGAGCAAGACTTGTGCAAGCAAGGGAAGAACCGGGCTGCCTATGCCCCCTATTTTGATCATTTACCAGCGGATATGATGGCAGTTATTACAATGCATAAGTTGATGGGGTTGTTGATGACAGGGGAAGGCAATGGCAGTGCTAGAGTAGTTCAAGCTGCTTGCCACATTGGTGAAGCCATTGAACATGAGGTGGGTAAGCTTAGAGGTGTTCTTTTTTTTTTTTTTTTCTCTCCTTTATATATATTTTGTATCTGGGTTACCTTTGATTTAGTGAAAAGCAAAAGAATAACCATGTGCTTCCATTTGGAACTGAAACTTGGTCTCATGGGTAAATTTATTCTTGCTGAAAGAATTATCACCAAATTTGTTCTTGCTAAAGAAAAAGAATGTGGTAATAGTTCAAAACAAAGTATGGAACTTTAGCATTAATATAAGCTTTCATACACTGCCTGGCCATAATTTACACTCTATATGGTGATACAATTCAGTTTACTTTGATAGTTATGGTAGGAAATAGTTAATAAGGCTTTTACTAGTGCTTAATGAGACCACTTTTCATTCACTCATCACAAGAAAATGGAACCTTAGCCCTACAACAACCACCTCTCCAAGGCATTTCCTAAAATAGATTTTCACACTGTTCTAACCTTGAAATTCAGCACCTGTTTCATTTTCTTTGTTTTGTTTTGTGGTTTTTGTTGTTGTTCTTCTTTTGTTGACAGTCATCTACTGCATAGAACAATATAAAAGAATTTCAACGGTGGAAAAACCAAGCCCAATTACTTGGGGGGCCACTCAAGTTAGATTCCAAGAAAATATAGTGTGAAAAGATACAAGAGAATGAAATGCCTCTCTACCCCAGGAACCCAAATTCCCTACGAAGTCCAGAAAAGATTATTTCTTCTATTATGATAGCCTCCACCATCCAAATCATAGGCCGATTCATCAGGTTGTAGAATGGGGCCTGGAGGGTTCATTTCGAATCTTCCATAAGCGCACTTTTCTAGAGGCAGAGCTTGGAACAAGCACAACAGCACTGCATTGCTTGCAAACACACTTTGATGGTCAAGTTGGTTTTCCCTTTCTAGAGTTTGGCTGAGTTTAAAGTAAGGGCAAAGGTTTTTTTTGTTTATCTTCTTATTGTCTAGACTAGGTGTATTTTGTATACTTCATGTGTACGTTTGTGCGCCTCCTTTAAGGCACTTTTAATATATTTTCTCTTTTGCCTACTAAAGAAAAAGAAAAAAAAAAAGGGTTTTTTCCTCGAATATATACCCAGCAGCTTAATTTACATGCATAGGATCAGCCTTAGTTTCCTTCAGTTATAAGTTTAATTAAGCTGGATATGCTAATTATTAACATCTTCGAGATTGTTTCTTGCAAGGAGGAGGATGTGGTTGTTGGGATGTCAGGTGGTGGGCATTTGTATGTACGATACAGCATAGGTATTCCTCAATTCAGATTGAGGTCTGTGCTACAATGCCTTGTCATTCCCTAAGCTAGGGCTTGGACTTAGTTCATGTTGAGCTGTCAAATCAAGCTTATCTTATGATTGATGCTCTAACTTGGCCTTCTTTAGTTGTCCCATCAATGTTTGAGAAGTGATGCCTTCAGTGTTAAGAGGAGAATCCTCCTTTATCTTTTAGTGGGTACCATGCAAACTGTTATTGACAAGTGAAGTTTCTGCCCACATCTTTGACTATCTATGTCTTCCTCTGGGGTTCTTCCATAAGGAAAAATCCATTGCGATGGTTGTGGTGGGGTTTGAGAGGAGGTTGGTGATTTGGAAAAGCTATTGTCTGATAATAGGAAGAAAATTGAAC
Source organism: Vitis rotundifolia (assembly GCA_030254885.1). Taxonomy (NCBI): domain Eukaryota; kingdom Viridiplantae; phylum Streptophyta; class Magnoliopsida; order Vitales; family Vitaceae; genus Vitis; species Vitis rotundifolia. Next base: position 14,760,035 of record CM058151.1, read on the forward strand.
TCTGTTGAAGAGCACCTTTGTGAGCTTCTGTTGTATTTCATCTTTTCCTTCATCATTCCATAGTATTAAGAAGGTAGAGATTTGAAAAAAGCTTCAAAAAGATTTTCTTCCCTTGGCAGATGAAAGGAAGTTTCCGTTGGTTGAGTGGATGCCTGTTACATGAGTTTGGATGTGGGTGTTGATGCGGGTTCATGTCTAAATGTATGATCTTTTGAATTCTCATGTGTTAGGATATGAGGTTTGAGGAGTCGGCTAAAAGGGATTTCAACAGTGGGTATGGACACTTGGACATGGTTGAAAAATTAACTATTTGTATCATTGGGATTTGGTTGTCTTATTTAAAGCTATATCTATTTTGGTTTCTTTTGTAAAGCCAAAAACTCTGTTTTGCCCAATAAGAGATTCAATATGTGTTTGGATGATTTTAAATAAAGGTGTTCTTATCTATAAAAAGAGCTTAAAATGAGAGTAAGTAAAAGTTGCTTCTCATGAAAGTCCTTTTTTAGCACACATGAGAAGGTAATAGTTTGGGTGCTTCTAGGGATTGAGAATCTCAGCTTGAACTTCCTTGTTTGTTTTTCCTGTTTTTGTTTGTTTCTTCTTTTCACTTCCTGTCTTCTTGACTGCAACTTTGTATACGAAAATACAATCCCATAGGTGACTTTGTATACTGTGACACAATCCATAAAGTATATAATTGACAATTTGAAGGTGCTTGCAACAGATCCTGAGGAAAAAGTGTTGCTAAATTTATAGCATCTACTATTCCATATGTGACTATGTTTTGAACTGAAACAAAATACTTCTCCTTATTAGGACTGATCCTTTGCACATAGATCCAAAATTTTAATTTTTTGGATTCCTTCGATTTTTCTTTTTCTCATTCCTGTTAGATCAAGATGTCGATGTTATATCCCTCTCTAGGAAACTGGATATCTCCAGAACATTTAATTTCAATCCTTTAGATAATGTAACTTTTACATTGTTAAATGAAGCATTGAGGTTTCGTGTTTTGTTTCCTTTTTCTTTCTGCTTTGGTAATTAAATGTTTTGTTTCTCTCCTGGTGAAGCTCTTGCTTAATGAACCATAGATGCCAAGATCCATTCAGTATCAAACTTCTATCTAGAAGTACAATTAATTAAGATGATGTGTGTTTCTAAATATACCCGTTTTTCTGCCTGATTGAATGAGAGAGATTCAAATTTGAAGTAATAATTCTCATTACTGGCATATGAATACTTGTTGATAAAGAATGTCATTAGGTTGCTAAGTATTAGGGATTCACAGTTTCTCATCAAAATATACCAATCAAAGCTTTTTGTTTTGGGCATAATATCATGAACTAGTATTTGTATGCATCAGTGTGTTAAACAAACTGCTACCTTTCATGACTGAGGGCATTATTATCATCTCTTATTGTGGATCAGGTGAGGATACAGAGGTTTATGGAGAAGACCAAGAAAAAGAGTGCATCCAGCAACAATCCTGATGATGGATCAAATCCTGTGACAAAAGAACAAGAGAAACTGCGGAAAAAGGTTTCTATGTTGATGAAAAAGCAAAAGCTGCAGCAAGTGAGGCAAATAGTGAAACGACAAGACGACTCAAAACCTTGGGGCCAAGATGCTCATGTTAAGGTTAGTGAAATCTATATTGTTTTTAAATGGAAATCTCCTGGTTTGCCACTGCAGCTGCTCGTTATCATCATCATCATAATCTTTTTCTATATGTTGTTATTATTACTTGTGCCTGAGGGCCACATTGCCGCTGCTCATTATCATCATCATAATCCTTTTTCTATATGTTGTTATTACTTGTGCCTGAGGGCCATATCCTGCTAATAATCTTCTTCTTCTTCTTCTTCTTCTTCTTTCTGTGGTGTTGTCATTATCACTTCTTCCTTCTTTCTTTCTATGGTGTTGTCATAATTACTTATGTTGGATGGTCATATCCTGCTATTGCTTTTCAGGTTGGGTCTCGTTTGATTGAGCTATTAATAGAAACAGCCTACATTCAACCTCCAGCTGATCAGTTAGGAGATGGGCCACCTGATATTCGTCCTGCATTTGTTCACACCCTCAAAACTGTCATAAAAGAAACACAGTGAGATACTGTTTCAATTTAAAATTCGCCCTCGCCCCGGCCACCCCCTCCCACAACCCGTGTCCCACCTTCTTTCTCTCTCTTATACAATGTTACCATGTTTTATGGCTTTCTTTCAACAGGAAAGGCACCAGGAGATATGGAGTAATAGAATGCGACCCACTAGTTCGCAAAGGTTTAGAAAAAACTGTGAGTCAATACAAAGTTTTCAGGATGTCTTGTTTTGCATATTTTTTGGTGTTGTGTGTGTGTGTTTATTAAGGTAGGTAAGCCTCAGATTTTGAGGTTCAGGCAAGGATGATAATAATTTTTCTGTCAAAACAGGCTAGGCACATGGTTATTCCTTATATGCCAATGTTGGTGCCTCCACTAAACTGGACAGGGTACGTATTCCTGGTTTCTGCTATCAATTATTTCAGCCCTTTCTAGTGTTCTGTTTAATTAAATGGCTAGATTCTTTTCTATGATAAGCAATAAATCAATGTGTTAAATGGGGCCTAAAGGAGGGGGGCATCCACTTACACAAGATGTGTACAAGCAATGGTTGTGAAAACATGCTTACAGCACTGCTAATCTAGCCAATCCAACATTGTCTATAAAGTCCAAAGAGGGCAACAAATGAAATCCCATATCCCTGCAAGACCACCATTCATGCCAGACCTTTCCAATCCTTCAAATGTTCTCCTATTGCTCTCTTTCCATGTAAGAGATACACAATGGAATCATTCTCTAAACAGCCTTATGGTTGGTTCCAACGAATAAACCATGCAACTAAGGAGGACCTCTCTAACACAGTGAGGGAATACCCAATCCACACTGAAAAAGAGAGAAGTAGGTTCTACCTGGTAGCATTCCATTTTCTAGAAGAATGTGGACTAGTTGATAATCACATAAGATCTTTTTTTTTTCCTCTGTCTTTATGATTTGAAAGAAAAAAGGGAGAGAAAGAGTTTGATGGGTGGTGTTTGTGTTCTGGGATGGGGGTTGTGTGTGGAGGGCGGGGGTGGGTGGGATTTTGGGGTGTGGCTTGGTTTGCAGTTGGGGGTTTATAAATGAAATTATCCAATAATTGTAACTACTCTTAAGGGTTAATATAACTTTAAATCTCAATTTTTTGGGGGTGGGTAAAGTCTTTGTCCTCTATTCAAATTTATCTAGGATCATGTCCTTTGTTAAATTAAGAACTATCATCTATTTTCTCATTGCTTTAATGCAATTTCCTTTGTCTCTCTCTGATTGCTTTATCATCCTTAGTTGATAATCACATAAGATCTTCCTTTTCCCCCCTTTCTTTTTAATTTGCAAGAAAAGAGAGGGAGAAAGAGTTTGGTGGGTGGTGTTCATGTTGTATGTGTGTATGTAGGTAGGTGGGGTTTTGGGATGTGATTTGGCTTGCAGTTGGGGATTTGAAATGGAATTAGCCAATGACTGCAAATGCTCACCATGGTTAACAAAGCTAAATCTCAATGATTTTGGGGGTGGCTACCTTGTCCTTGTCTTCCATTAAGCTTCATCTAGGGTCATATCCTTTGTTAAATTAAAAACTATCATGTACTTTCTCATTGCTTTAATGCAGTTTCTCCTTTGCGCTCTCTCTCTCTCTCTCTCTCTCTCTCTCATCCTCCTAGAACCTTTGACTTGATTTAAATCATTTGATTCCCTCCTAAGAGCCACATCTATTTGTCTACGATCAAGCAAGTGAGTTAAGGTTTCAATCTTTTAAGGTTTAAGGAGAGGAACAAGGAATAAAAAATCATGGTAACGGACAAAAGTAAAATAAAAAATAAAGAAAGAAAGATAAAGAAGAAGAGATAGAATCTTAGAATCTCATTAAGGCCTTCTAGGAATCTCACTTAGAAAAAAATCAATGGAATCTCACCGTTGAGAATTGTAAGGTATACAAAGAAAATTTAATGTTATTGATAATCAATACTTAACCTTGTTTTACATAAATTAACCTTATTTATAGGCTTTAGAAAACATAAGAATTTGAAAAAAACTATGCAAAAGTAAACGTAACCTATGTAGTAACTAATTATGACTTCTATGCATTTCCTAGAGCTATTAAATCTCCTAAAAAAATTGAAAAAATTAGTTACTTACTCTATTGAAACTTCTTGTAATAAAGTTTCTAATAAAGAAGACTTTTAGATTGTAAGGATTCAAAATAAAAACCTCATGATAAAAATATTATTTTAGAAAATAAAAAGTTTAGACCTCCTCCATGAGGAGGAGGAGACCAGTGACCATCTATTTTTGGTTTGTATTAAGGCTAGAATGTTGTGGAATGTGATCTTTGCCCTTTTTAGTGTGCATTGGGTTTTGCATTCCTCCGTGGGGGGAACTTGCTTGGGTGGCATGGAAGCTTTGTGGGTAAAAGAAGGGAGAAGACGTGGAGGGCTGCACCTTTATGCTTAGTGTGGACTTTATGGAAGGAAATGAATGGGAGAGCGTTCAATAATGTCGAATGGTTCGACTAAGCTATCAAATATTCTTTTTTGTATAATTTTGTGAATTGGGCTAGGGTGTATATAGAAGATCACACTTTGTCTATGATTGACTTAAGGGGATGGCTTACTTGTTCCTGTGCTGCCTAGTTTTTTGGGCGTTTCTTTGTATACATCGTGTGTATTGTTTTCGCCATTTCTAATGCAAGTTCTTATTTACTTATCAAGAAAAAAAAATAATAATAAATTTACAACTCTTAAAGAGAATTAAAAAATTCCCAAATTCTAAATAAAACTCAAATATCAATTACTAACTAATCATGAAACCTAAAAACTATAAAATTATCTAAATACCCTTAGTAAAGTAATTTAGGATTATTTATTTATTCTTTTCTTGAGTAGATCTTGGAGATTCATTGTTATTAATTCTCCCCAACTTGGAAAAAACTCAACCTTGAGTTTTCTTGACTTTTCATGGTTCATGGAAATCTCGCGCAATGCCTTTCTTTCTTTCTTCATCGACCTACACAAATGAATTGATAATTCATAACAAATAACTTTTCATTCTAGTTTTGTTAACATATTACTAGATGCAGCCACCAATTGAGATCTTTCAAGTGTGCATGAAGTTTATTATTTGCCATGATGAGATAGGATCTCAAGATCTCTTTATCTTGTTTAATTTTATGCAAACCAACACCAAGCTTCCAAGGATTTTCCTATACTGTGAGACAAGTTAGTAGTTCTTGAAATAATTATGTGTACTCAATAATCTAGTAGCAAGTCCCTTGCCATGCTCTTCTTGTAACCTATATTGCAGAAGAATAAAATTCTTAAGTTCTCTAACTTCAAAACAAGTTTCAACAATCCTTATTATTCCATCTTAAGATTCTTCATTTTTGCTACCAATCATAACACTCCTTTGCTTTGGAAAGTCAAGCACAAACTTGACTTGAACTTTTACAACTCTTGAAACATAAACAATTGGCGTTTTCCTCTTCCTTTGCTTGTGCCTTTTGGCGCCTCTTGTATACTCCCTGTATGCTTTTGGGTCCGCCTTAAGGTGCCCTTTTCTAATATATTTCGTTTTTCTGCGTTTGCCTATCAAAAAAAAAAAAAACATAAACAATTGGCGTATGAGTTATGAATGCACACTCTTCAATATTGGCAATTAAAAACCATGTTCAGACTTGTGTAAACATGCTTGGTGCATTGGTTAATTCAAAGATTATGACTAATTATTCATATAACTCATCTTTCCCAAGGGATAGAACTCTATAAAAACTTGACCTTGCTTGAATAAAGTCTTTAGTAGACTACTTATTAGCTTGTCCTTTAGAGTCCATGTTCTCCTTGTGGTTTGTATGGTAGGCATGTAAATTTGGGAAAGAAGAATTAGGAAGTGGATCAATAGCACATTGTAGGTTTCACATAGCTAATGACTCCTTTGATACCATGGGAATTGTGTTACTAGAATCAACCAACATCTATTGCACTTTTTTGATCTCTTTTATAGTTTGTTTTGGGATCAATTCCATTATATCTTGCATTCTTGATTCATCATTGACAACATCTTCCTCATTACTTACAACTTCAAATTGCTTCTTAACGGGAGTATTTACTGATTCTTTTGGCCCTAAGCTTGGTGATTTCTCCACTTGTTGCTTAGATTGTGGAATTTCCTGCATTAAACAAAGAATTTTTGTACACCCATTATGTACAAGTGTATAAGTATTCTCATAGCTATCATGTTTTATCAGAAGGCCAAGACCTTCCAAGCATAATATGAGCAACTTTTATTGGCAAAACATCACACCATACCATTTGTTTAAAATTATTACTTACAAGGAATATAAACAGGAACTTCCCAGATCAGATACATCATTCACTTGTGCTACTTGATATGGATTTGAATCCTTTTCCGTTTTTAGATTAAGCTTTTGAACAAGTTCTTGTGAAGCTATATTTGAATGACTTCCTCCAATAATTAAGGTGCATAGTCTTCCTTGAGAAGAAACACGAGTATGGAAGATGTTAGTTCATTGCTAATCTCTTCCACTTTTGCTATTGGAGCAACCAATAGATGGTGCACCTACAAGGTTATACCCTTCAGTTAAGGCATCACAATAACCACCTTCTCCTCCAGGTTACTCTTTGCTGTGGCTCTCAGCTTCCTTTAGATCGGCTTCAGATTCAAGTTCTGATTTTTCAATACAAAAGCATAATCTTTCATTTGGACAAATAATAGCATAATGATCATGTTCCCCACACATGAAGCATAATGGAACTGTACTGACCCTTTTTTCTACAACACCCATCGGAGTTTTCCCTTGTTAACCTCTCTTTTAGCTGCATTTAATGATTGTTGATGGCTGCCTCCATTCACATGATGAGTGTTGGTATTTGTTGTACTTAGGGGTTTACTTGTTGGCTGATTAGAAAAAGACCTCCCACTTTGTGACTTCGAATGTCTAGAAGCTCAAAAATTGAGTGATTCTTCAAATTTAAGGACTAGTTGATGAGCATCATCTCTGGTGTAAGTCTGTGCTATCATCATCTCAAGTTGAATCTCCATTCAAAGTTTAGCTTTATGGCAAGCTATAATTTGAGCCTCATTTTCCCTTGTTGATTTTGAATACTCAACTCATGAAATTCTTCTTTGTATTCTTCAACTGATTTATTATCTTGTTTGAGATTAAACATTTTGGTGCACAAGAGTTGTTCATAATCAATTGGAATAAAACACTCTTTCATCCTTAACTTCATGTCATTCTATGTGTTTAATGTTTGGTTGGTTCTATTGACTTGATCTTTAGTACTATGCCATCATAAACATGTTGCATCTTTTAATTTTGCCTTCACAAAATGAACCTTGAGATTTTAAAACAGCATACTAATTGAAGTTATCATCCAATTACTTTAAAAAAAACTCAATGCATACCTTTTTTTGTCACATCACGATCTTGCTCAAAGTTTGTGAGTCTTTCCATGTCTATATTATGATGGATGTCTCTTATTATGGCCCTTGATTGATTACACATCATAGAATTACCTCGCTCAATTGGGTGATTGGTCATACTAACGACTCCCATCGCCTTTGTCATTGGATTGTTTTTCTTGACTTCTTTCCAATAGTCTCACTATCTTATCTAGCCGGTTGAGTTTTATGATGACTTGTTTTTAGGATTATTGTGTAGCAAAAATTTCTTCCAAATGTGTTGAAGTAACTTCTTAATTAGGACTCTTGGAACTCATGCTTGAATAAATTGCTCCACTCCTTAGTTGGATGCACATTCAAGTCAAGAACTTTCACTCTTATACCAAAACTGATATAAGACAAATAAAATATTATCTACAATCAAATAGGTGGGCTAGAGTTTAAAAGAGGAACAAAGAACAAAATATTATGGCAATAGATAAAAGTAATAAAATATTAGGAAAGAAAGAGAAAGAAGAAGAAATAGAGCTATAGAATCTCAGTAAGGCCTTCTAGAAATCTCTCCTAGAAGAAAATTAATAGAATCTCGCCATTGAGAATTGCAAGGTATGCGAAGAAAAAATTAATGTTATTAATCATCAATACTTAACCTTGTTTTATATCAATTAGCCTTATTTATTGGCAATAAAAAAGCACCAGAAGTTGAATAAAACTATGAAAAATAAACTCTGTAGTAACTAATTAGGACTTACTCATTTCTTAGAACTATTAAATCTCCTAAAAGAATTAAAAGAAATCGGAAACTCCTTTTTTGAATCAAGAACTTTGTTGAAACTTCTTGTAATGAAGTTTCTAATGAAGACTCTAAGATTCAAGGACTCAAAATAAAAATTTTATGATAAAAGATTATTTTAGAAAATAAAAAGTTTTTAACTTCTTTTAAATAGAATTAAACAAATTTCCAAATTCTAAATAAACCTCAAATATCAATTACTAACTTATTACGACACCTAAAAAAATTGTAAAATTACCTAAATATCTTTGATGATGTAATTTAGGATTGTTTTATTCATTTATTCCTTTCTTGAGTATATGTTGCAGTTTCATCCTCATCACCATTGGCCTCCCCTGCACATGTCTTAACTATCTTGTATGGTTCTCCTCATTTTGTCCAGTTGGTGCCACCAATAGGCTATCAGATACATCAATTTCTTGTTTGTCAATGTTTTCTTTTCGAAAACCCATGATATTGTCTCACAGGGGACTAATCATATGCTTTTTCTAAGTCAATAAAATTATGTGAAGACCTAAACCCTAAATTCCAAGCCTTAAGCCCCAAACATGTTCAGTCAACTACCTAATTAATCCCACTCTTGACATCCTGAGTTTATTTTGCACATTTGGTCAACTTTTCTATATCTTGACAGGTATGACAAAGGAGCGTACTTGTTCTTACCATCATATGTCATGCGCATTCATGGGGCAAGACAACAACGTGAAGCAATTAAAAGGGCTCCAAGGAAGGCATTGGAACCTGCATTTGAGGTTTGATAATCTTGTGATTTGTTTCTTTATCTCCTTCAGTGTACTGTGCTGAAATTCATGTTGAACCTCTGTTACAATCTCTGAGGAACCGGCACAACAAATCTTACCTGTTTGCATTGAACTCTTTGCCATTTTCTTTACTGTAATGATGGTGTGTTTGTTCTGTGAATCAGGCCCTTAACACCCTTGGCAATACTAAATGGAGAATAAATAAGAGGGTACTTGGTGTCATAGACAGAATATGGGCTAGTGGAGGTCGTCTTGCTGATTTGGTTGACCGCGAAGATGTGAGTTGCATTCTACAAGCCTAATCTTCCTTTTTTTTTTTAAAGCATTATTGTTTTCCATTTTGAGAAAGGAAAACATCTAGTTCAATGAAAGTTTGATACTCACTTGAATAAATGTCCAATTCAGCACCATGCTCCTGGTTTTATTTTTGATAATTTATTTCTATATTTTTGGGTATGGCAGGTTCCTTTACCAGAGGAACCAGACACAGAAGATGAAGCAGAAATCAGGAAATGGAAGTGGAAAGTCAGAGCTGTGAAAAAGGAAAATAGTGAGAGACATTCACAGCGGTGCGATATAGAACTTAAACTTGCTGTAAGATGCTTCTATATTAATTTTATAGTGCTGTTGAATGCTCTGATAAATGGTGTATTGATGCTTTTTCAAATGGGAGCAGGTGGCTCGAAAGATGAAGGATGAAGACGGCTTCTTCTATCCCCACAACCTTGATTTTCGAGGTCGTGCCTACCCCATGCATCCATATTTAAACCATCTTGGCTCTGATTTGTGCCGAGGTATCCTGGAGTTTGCAGAGGGACGCCCTCTTGGGAAGTCAGGCTTACGTTGGCTGAAGATACATTTAGCAAATGTATATGCTGGTGGAGTGGACAAGTTATCATACGAGGGTCGGGTAGCATTTACTGAGAATCATTTGGAAGATATCTTTGATTCCGCAGACAGACCTCTGGAAGGAAGACGCTGGTGGTTGTCTGCTGAGGATCCTTTCCAATGCTTGGCAACATGTATTAATCTCTCAGAAGCATTAAGAAGCGCCTCTCCAGAGACTACTATTTCACATATGCCTGTACACCAGGTACTTCATTTTCAGCATGGTCACGTTCAAACTGAGAAATTTTTACAAGTGAAATCAAATTAATCCCACCTCCTCCGTACTCCACCCAACCCAACAACAAAAAGGAAATCTCAGAACTAGCTTTTATTGGAATTCTGTTCTATGCAGACATATCATGTTTGCCTAGTGTATTTTTTATGAACTCCTCCAGGTAACTATTCAGCTCTTCTGCATTTACACATGCAAAATGACAGTAGCATGATTACTCATATCCTTCAGATTACCCATTTGTTGTCCCATTATTAGGAGCAGCAATAATGGATTTGCCACTTCTTTCATAGCCCTTTCTTGTGTTTGCACTATCCTGCTGTAGTAGGACTGAGAGGCTAACATTCATTTCCCTGACTTTACTTTTGCTTTCATATTAAATGCTTGGATTCAGGTCATTTGTTTGTCCAAAACTTAATTTGAGATTGTATTGTTCTATCTTTTTCAAGGATGGTTCGTGTAATGGCTTACAACACTATGCTGCGCTTGGAAGGGACAAGGTAATGGAATATTCTGCTTTTGGTCGTCTGTTGTGGAGATCTGATTATGTGATATGGAAGTATGGTTTTTGATTAGTTAGGCATAGTTTTTCACTCTTTTTATGCTTTGAGGCTAAATTTGTCTCAGCTTTGATCTTCTCTCTTTTTGATAGAAAAAAGGACCTTTGTTAAGGAAAGATGGTAAAAGGATAGGAGTTTTCCACTGACAGCCCTACAGAAGAGGAAATTGAAACCCAAGAAAGAAACCCCTCTTCTAAAACAAAGTCAACACACGTTGCAAGGGTCAAAGGTTCTGGATTTTTGGAGTTTTGATCTTCTGGAATTTCTTCCTCTAAATACTATTTAGAATGCAAGCCCCTTGATATGTCCTTTTGGTTGGTTGCTCATAATAACCTTAACACTTATGGCATGCTTCACTTGTCTTTCCTTTACCCTTTCACTCCCTTCCAGTATGGCCGGGAGTGCTCAATATTGATTATTTGAGCTGGATCCCCTTCTAAAGATATTCAATCGATTTCTGTTATTGCATTTTGAGGCTTTTGTAGAAGAAGTTAAATTCAAAATTTTGAAATTTTAGGATGTCAGCTGCAGTGCAATATTAAGGTTACAGTATTTTGACCGACTTTTTTTTTTTTTTTTTTTTTTTAACCAGTTCTCTGGGAATACTGACCAGGTTTTTATTTTTTATTTTGTTTTTTTTATTATTATTATTATTTATTTATTTATTTATTGTTTTGTGAGGGTGGGCATAGTTAGGTCCATTTTGTCCAAATACCTGAATGCATTTGGAACCCTGAATTAACAATAACACTGACCGCAGGCAGCTCTTTTATGCATGGTGGTATATCTTTTTAAGCACTTCCAAAATGATTACTTTATATTAATGGCATTTTTAACCACGATGACATGGAAAACTTGTTCAACTGAGCATGAGCAAAGAAAGAAAATGTATGTCTAAGTTAACATGAACATTTGATTAAATCTGAGTATAAATATTAATAAATGATAAAAAAAAGGTAAAAATAATCATCAGAGACACATTTTATCTGCCTCGCTCTGTGTGTATCTGTTTATGAGTGTGCTTGTAAGCTCAACCAGTTAAACTTCTCAGCCATTCTATAAATTGAGTGTTGTAGTGTGCATGTGAACTCAATCAATTAAACCCATAAAAAAATGTAAACTCAATCAATTAACCCTTTTAAAGTTGCTATAAATTGAGAGCATGAACTTGCCTGTTTCATAGGAACAACAAGATGAATATCTCATAAAAAACTCTTTTCATGATATATGATTTAGGGGACAAGTGTCTGCAAGCACTGTATTTTGGATTGGTGAAAAGAGTTTCTGGCCCAGATTATGTTGAGTTAAAATTGCTTTCTGTATATTACCAAGCACCATTGGAAGTGCTCTGATGTCTAGAAAGTGCTTGGGTTTCATGCCCTTGTCTCAGAAGAGTGTTTCTTAATTAGCATTTGCTAGCTTATGCAATTTTTCTGTTTCTTAAAGAAGCCACCTCATTGTTTCAGTTAGGAGCAGCTGCTGTGAATCTTGTTGCGGGAGAGAAGCCTGCAGATGTTTACTCAGGAATTGCTGCCAGGTAAGTTATTGTCTGTGATAATTTTTCCTTTTTTATGCTTTACCATTTCCAAAAAATATGATGGGGTGCTATGGAACTTTGTATACTCAGTATCAACTCGTTTGTAGATGCAGTTAATTTGAGAGAGTCAGCTGCTCAATTTGTCTTGCTAGGGACTTTGGCAGTTATTCTTAACTGTTAAAGTTATCTGATACATAATATATCTTTGTTGAGGGGCACGTGCTTTGATAGTCCTGAAAGATGGTGTCATAACCTGTGAGGTTCTCTTCTGGGAACCTGCTTACTGTGTGCTCTTTTCACCTCCCTATAAACTTAGAAGATATCAGAAGGTATCCAGAGCTTACAGATGCGAAATTTTGATTCTAGTTTATTAGGCAATTGTGGCAATGACTAATTTTATAGCCGAGGCGTTTCATTTATATGGATGTGTTTCATTTGTAACAGGGGTTTTATTTTTAGGAACAAAGAAAGAATATCATTAGAGATTTTATTCTCTTGGAAACAGAGAAAAAAAGGAACAAACCAATAACAAATAAGACTAGATTTGAAAAAAACAATCTGCTTGGCTTCCAACAACAAACCCTGGTAGGATGGCAATGAACCCTCCTTTTGGGCTTGTTCTAACCAAGCCAACCCCCAATGCCCCCTCTCCTCTTCTTCACTAGTTGAGTGCTTTCACAATTCTGTATCTTTGTGCATCTTAAATAAATTCAACTATATCTATGAATTTATTTTATTGTTTCAAGTATTTGGATGGTTCTGCATGGTTTCCATACTTCTTCCAGACTGGTAGCTTATATTCAAGGATTTGTACAGCACAATGTAAATTTTCCTAAACAGAATATGATTTCAGTAATCATTCTGATTAAAATTGTTGTGGCAATGCAGAGTTCTTGATATCATGCGGAGAGATGCACAGAAGGATCCTGCTACTGAACCAAATGCCTTGCGCGCTAGACTTTTAATCAGTCAGGTTTTTTTTTATTGTTATTTATTTATATATTTTTTGGTTTGTGTGTGTGTGTGTTTGCTTGTTTTTATTTTTCCTTTTGTTTCTCATGTTTATTAGTTTTGGATGGTACCGGATTGTGCTTGAGATATTGCAATTGTATTAATGTGATTGGACTTTTTAAAACCATAAATGGTTTTCTAACATTCCTGGTCATTCAGTGAAACAACTAGATTAGATTGTGCGAAACATCAGCATCTTTGTCTCAGTGAGATATAATTTTCCTTGGCTATACTGTTGGATGCCCTGATTGATATCTGCTATTAATCCTCTGCCTTGATAACTGGGATCCTTAGGTGGATAGGAAACTGGTGAAGCAGACAGTGATGACATCAGTATATGGAGTTACTTATATTGGTGCTCGTGACCAAATCAAGAGGAGATTAAAAGAACGTTGTGCCATTGCAGATGAGGGAGAGCTGTTTAGTGCATCTTGTTATGCGGCTAAAGTGAGTACAACAAACTGTGGGAGATCTGTGGTTTTGTTGAGTTGGCTTTTCTTTCATATGGATTGATGGTGGTTACATAGGTGTTTTCATGGAACGTCCATGGTGTTCTTTTTAATATGGAAAGTGTCATTGATTTATTTATTTGTTTATTCTTTTTGGCTACTTACATTAGTTTGTATTGACTATTTCACTACAACAGACCACCTTGACTGCTTTAGGAGAGATGTTTGAAGCTGCACGTAGTATCATGAGCTGGCTCGGTGACTGTGCAAAGGTGAGTTTAAGCTGTTTTTGGTCTATTCACTTGATAGTCAAGATTGTATAACAAGAACAAACCACATGTACTAATTGTTATTATGATACTTAGTGGGGAATGCTATTCAGTGTTTAGTTTGATTGCAAATATCCCTTGACTTATCACATTTCAATCGTCCCTGTTGTTGAGTGGATGTAGTGAACTGATAAGTGATAAGATATCTACCAGTTTTATTTTTGTAGTACTCATATAACATAATATGATTTTTTTTAATATCTATATGTTTGCTTCAAATCAATTTTATGTTTTTCCTGGATTTGAGCTCCATAATGTATGGGCCAAACACAACTCAAATGTTATTCAGCATTCAGGATCTCAATATGGATATGGAAATAACTTTGTCAGTCCTACTGAAGATGAGGCAACTTGTTACCTTTGAGTCGGAAACAGGTAAAGAACCTGGATGCTGGAGAAATTAGTGTTGTAAGACTGTATCAGAGGGCTGTCTAAAAGGTCAACTGCAAATTCCTCCCATATCCAGAGGATAATAAACCAACCAAGGAATTTTCCATAGCCAAAAGCCAATTTACTACTATCACAGGGCCATTCTCATTTCCATCAAAATTACATGTGCTGTGGAACTCATTTTTGCCCCTCTTTTGGGAGAGTGTCCATCATCAGAAAGTTTCTATTAGATAAGATGTTTCCTTGTCTATTATGCATGCCAAATATTAAGTTGATTGGAGATTAAGAACTATTCAATTCATATAATGCTTTAATTGGAGTTTGATTTTAGTTCTTGTACAAATGGCGTTAGAAGATTGGTGAGAACTCCTATGGGGCAGGAAAGGATCTGTATTTCCCTCATTTATTTATTATTATTATTATTATTTTGCTTCTTGTCTGTTATCATCACACTGCACATGCATAAGCTTGTTGATATAATTGTTTTATGCCAATGTATGTGGAGGAATGGCATTTTGTGTGGGTGGGGAGCATTGATATTGATTCAACATTTTTGGTGGATGTGGATAAGATTAGTGTTTCTTATCTTTGATGATGTTTCAATGCTTTGAGTGAACTTCCAGTTTAAAAGTCAATTTGAGCAGTAGCTTTATTGTGGATGTGCCAATCTTGATGAGTTTATGATTTGCCTATTTTTAGACAGCTACAGAACTGGAAAACTGCAAAGAAATTCTGTATTTAGGGTTAGATAAAGAACCAAAGATCATTCAGGTGGCTGACCAAGTCCCAAAACATCTGGAATATAATGTGGTTTTGATAAATAAAATCTTAGCTCTCAAGTGGTTGTGGAGGTGTTTTATGGAATCTCTCTGAAGATTGAAGCTTTGACATTTGTTATTTATTGATTGGTGTTTTGGGAGAGAGGCAGGGTGGTAGGAAATTTGGTGCTTAAAATTCCCCCTTATTCTGTATCTTATTTTTCAAACTAATTCTGTGACATTCCTGTACAGTCACTTCCTTACATGATTAAAATATTTGCAGGTGATAGCTTCTGAGAATCATCCAGTGCGGTGGAATACTCCTTTGGGACTTCCTGTTGTGCAACCCTACCGTAAATTAGGAAGGCATCTTGTAATGTTCTTAGAAATATATAGCATCTAAAACAATGGCAATATCTTTATTCCATCATATAGCATTTCAAAACAAACATTTAATGTTGACGTGCCATATATGCAGATTAAGACTTCACTTCAGGTGTTGAGCCTACAACGAGAAACTGATAAGGTAGTTCACCAAACTTCAATTCTTTTTTCCTTTTCTGCTTTTTCAATCTTTATGCTCTAGACTACATTAATGGACTTAAAGTACGAGTAGCATTTGTATGAACATGACATGGCATGGCATGTCTCTAACATGTCTATTGGTAAGATTTGTAACGCAGATATATCTATCAAAGGAGAAGAGCAAATTCCTATTTTCTTGTTAGTAACCTTAGGCTCATGTTGGATCTATCTTAGTTATACATGACAATTTATGCCTTAGGATATAGAATGAAAAGAAAAAGAAATAAATTACCCTCATCTGTCTTTAAATCTAGGAATTAAATGAATCCAATATTTAGATACCCCAACCCTGACAGTTGTGCTGGAGTGCACATAATTATAGGCTCTAATTGTAGAATAGCTGTTGTGTAAAATGTGTATGGAGGATTACTAGCATCTTACTTCATTCACATTCCTTCTCTTTGAAACTATAAATTTGGCTTAACTAGGGGAAAGGAAAATCCTTGGGGAAATTGTTGAGTTTTCTGGGTCATTAATTTGTATCCTGTTTACTCCTTCATGTTATTATCCTTAATATTAATGTTAATCCTGTCTGCTCCTTCATGTTATTATCCTTAATATTAATGTTAAGCTAAGTACCAAAATCTTAACCACAATTTGTTTTTTCTTTTCTTTTTGTGGTTATTGTAGGTCATGGTTAAGCGTCAGAGGACAGCTTTTCCTCCGAATTTTGTTCACTCACTTGATGGTTCCCACATGATGATGACTGCTGTTGCTTGCCAAAAGGCAGGCTTAAATTTTGCAGGTTTTGTAGATACTTTCCTTGTACCCATTTTCTGCTGATTAAAACACAGATAAATTCATGTACACTCACATATAAATATATGCATACTATTTGTGTTTTGTTATTCTTACTGTTCTGCACTAATGTTTGGTCACAGGAGTCCATGATTCATACTGGACACATGCATGTGATGTTGACGAAATGAACAGGATACTTAGAGAAAAGTTTGTTGAACTCTACGAGACGCCAATACTTGAAAATGTAAAGTATCTTCCTTCTAGAATGCTTTACAACTTAAGAAGCCTACTCTAATAAGTGATTTGTTGATGTGTCTTGTTGTTAGAAAAGGTTGGAGCGATCAAATCACCCTTTAAAAGTTGGTCATGCTAATCTGCTTTTATAGAAAATGAGAAATAAAATGAAATGAAACAAATTACAGCAGCAGAATGGTAACTTTTCTATGAGAATTAGCAAGGATCTTGATTCCATCCTTAAGTTCTGTTTGTCCCAGTGAAAGTCATTTCCTTGACACAGTACATATTTCACTTGATTATCGCTTTTAAGAGCTAATTTTAGCCTATTAGATGGGAATTTGCTTAGTAAATGCTTTCTCTTTCTGCCATTTTCTGTGTTAATCTAGATGAAAATTTTGTGTCCCAGAAGATAGTGGTAATTTATCTTGAAATATTGTGCCGAAGATCATTTAACCATGACTGCCCTTATTAGAGCCGCACAAGTTTCATGTAATAACTATTTGAACCTACAGTCATTGCTCTTTCCCTCTAACACCCCACTCACCCAAGGAAATATGTTTGCTTGGTTGTGCTCCAGTTGGATCTCTGAAAGGACTACTTTAAGGGATAAAATTAGGGAGGAATCTAAAATTCTGCCTTCCAAGTTTTCCATGAGAAATATAAGAAAAAAAATGGAGTGTAATGAATATTATCTAAAAACTTGCTCATTTTAAATTTTTTTCGTTTTTAATATGAATGGGATAAAACTGGAGGATGGGTATGAGAAATAATTTATTGAGTTAAAACTTATTTTTTTCTTCTATTACTTGATTGACCTTTCCATTTTGCTCCTCTCACACTGTGTATTCAAATGGAGCAGAAGGAAAACAAGGGAAAAAAAAAGTTTATTGCTTTGGTAAATTGTATATGCTCTTTTATGACAGAATCAAATTTGGATCTTCAAACTTCTATGGTATATGGCCATAGCAGATTGATTAGTTTTTAATCGTGAAAGCATTTATGTTCAATATCCACAAAGCCATTCTCATTTAAATGCCATTGAAGAAACAAAAGAGCTTAACTGGTGAAAGTTTAAAGAATCTTCTGGACAGACATTTGGACTTTGTGGGTTGTGATATTGTGAATGACTTTTAATTTTGGTTGCTTTGTGTTTTTGCAGTTGTTG
Source organism: Vitis rotundifolia (assembly GCA_030254885.1). Taxonomy (NCBI): domain Eukaryota; kingdom Viridiplantae; phylum Streptophyta; class Magnoliopsida; order Vitales; family Vitaceae; genus Vitis; species Vitis rotundifolia. Next base: position 14,777,960 of record CM058151.1, read on the forward strand.
GAGGGCTTCCAAAAGTCATTTCCTACATTAAATTTTCCACCCTTACCAGAGCGAGGGGACTTTGATCTGAGGGAGGTTTTGGAATCTCCTTATTTCTTCAATTAGTTTACATGATTCTTTGCTGTTACTTGGCAGCTGCAGTGCAATCTTCACTTGTTGTACCTTTGTCACTGATTCAATTACAAGGTGAAGGTGGTTATATTCATATACATATATGGTCATCCATGGGCATGGTTAAGTGAAAGGCAAGTGTTGTCCTCAATAAGGAGATAGTAAAAGGAAAAAGAAACTTGAGGTTGTTTTTGTACATATGTGCCCGTCTTCAACCATTAGCGGTAGAAATTTCCATTCAAATTTCTTTTGCCCAATCTTGGACACATCTTTGTCAACAGGATTTGAGAGAATAAGATGTGAAACATGCGGAAGTAGATGAAAAAGCATCTCCAGTGATTTTGATATCTAGTTGGTTTAGTTGTGAAAGAGAAGGAACTGAAGCCTCAGCAGTGTAGGGACACTTGGTTTAATGAACCTCATTCAGAGGAAAGGCAGCACAATGAGGAAGGCCTCTCTCACAATGGATTCTGAAGGTTTTTAATATACAGAAAAGGTAGGTGAGTTTGACTGTTAGAATGGGTTAGTATCCTCCTTTCCTTTTTTCTTTTTTCTTTCTTCTGTTCTCAGGACACATTTTTGAGACTGGTGTTCTGGGCATTCCTTGTGTTTGCTGATCTAGTGTGTAATATCAAGATATCTAATGGATGCAAAAGAGAAAAAAATTCATTTCTGGAAGAGCATAGTAGAAGGATCCTGAATTAATTTATAAGCATTTCTTTGTTATATTTTATGTTCTTCTTTCCTGTTCCTGGTTATTTATCCGGAAGCAGAGAGAGCTGAAGCATTCTAGCCTTAAGAGGCATCAGTGTTGTCATATATCTGAAGTTCTTTGACAATGTTGAATCTCACAAAACTCGAATTTGTGGCACTTAACATTTTGAGAAAGAATTATATATCTTAAATCCTTGATGCTAAAATACATCTTGATGTAATGAATCTCGGAGGTACGATAAAAAAAGGAAATCAAGCATCCCTGCAAGATTGTGCAAAAGCATTAATTTTCCTTCGCCAACATTTCGAGAAGGTTTAAAAAATGAGTATCTTATAATAAATGACCTTTTTACTCTATGGAATGATTTGAGGCAAAGATATAACCACCAGAAAACTATGATTCTCCAAAAGCTCGATATGACTGGATGCACTTAAGGTTGAAAGATTTTAAAACTGTTAGTGAATATAACTTTGCATTGTTCAAAATCAGCTCTCAATTAAATCTATGTGGAGAAAAAAATAATAGAAGACATGTTAGAAAAAACTTTTGCTACATTTCTTACCTTGAATGTGCTCCTATAACAGCAATATCAAGAGTATAGATTTGCAAAATACTTCGAATTAATATCATGTCTTCTTGTTGTTGAACAAAATAATAAGTTTTTGATGAGAAACCACCGGTCTCATTTAATTAGATCTGAATCATTCCCTAAAGTGAATGCAATATCGTCCTAAACTTGTGGACATGGACGAGGACATTGTCGTGGTTGTGGAAGGAATTCCTGATACCATGGTGCTCATGGTAGTAATTCCTCAAATTCCCAGAAAAAGAAAGTCACATTACACCATTAGAAGTGGAGTAATACTGAAGTAAAATAAGAAAATGAGAAATGTATACAAGATAAACCTTCCAAAAACCATGAGAGTAATTGCTTTAGATATGGTATAAAAGGGCATTGGGCGTGTACCGGTCGTACACCCAAATATTTGATTGACCTTTACCAAGCATCAATAAAAGTAAAAGGAAAAGAGATAGAGATGAATTTTACCGATGGTGATGGGTTGGACCTAACCTACTATGACATTGATTTCTTTGGAGGTCCTAGTGAAAAAACTGACTATTTAATAAATAATGAGAATACTAACATTGATTGGTGTTACTTTATATATCAATTAATATATTATTATTTGCAGGATTTTAGTAGTCAATCGAGGGAATTGAATTTTGTGTCATATCAAATTTATTGTCTTATAATTTCTTAGGAAATTAGAAATCGAAGTTTATCGAAAAAGAGGAAAGTTAAAAAAATAAATAAATAATATAAAATTAATAATAATAAATTATGAGAAATTAAAATATTTTTGGATTGCGTTTAAGAATTTATTTAGTGAAGTGAAATTAAGAAAATAAATAAATGAGTTAAGTAATGAAATAAAATAAATTGATAAAAAAGAAATGGAAAAAAAAAGGTGGTAAATTTATGTGTTAAGTGGTTTGGGCGTGCAGGCCACTTTAGTGGCTTTGTTGTTTTAAAAAGAAAAGAAAAGAAAAGAAAAATGGAAAACAGAAGGGAGCAAGGGAGATTCTTATAGAGGCTGGAAGTGGAGTCCCATCGTTTTCCCCTTATTTGTTTAGCTTATCAAACGACTTCTATTTTGAGTGAAATTTTAGGAGGATACTCTATTCAACGCGAAGAACACTCTTACAAAGTTGGATTTTAATTTTAATGGTTGGATTTTTTGATCTAGGGTGCTTGTAATAATTGTGTATTTTATGTCACGTCAGAATTTCAAGTTTGAAAATTTTTCTTTTTGGTAATGGTTGAAAAGTCAAAAAGGCAAAGTGAGAACACTTGTCGAATTTGGATTGACGAAATTCGAAAGATTTTAGTGGTTAATTGAGAGAGTTGAATTTTGTGCCACATTAGCTTTATTATAGGAAAATTTTTTAGGAAATTAGAAATCGAACTTTACCGAAAAATAGGAAAGTTAAAAAAAAAAATAAAGAAAAATAAAATAAAAGAAAAGAAAGGGGTAAGCATTTTCACATTACTCAATAGGGTGTCTTATACCTAAAGGGATCAATTGATATTACTATGGTTCAAGGATAAATAAAATGAGCATTTCAATCATAAAATAAACATTCCAATATTTTATTTGATCTAATTAAACAACTTAAATATTTCTTATCAATTAAATAAAATGCACGTGGTAATGTATCGCATGGTCATATAATGCAATGTTGTTCTCAAGGTTTCATCGAAGGATACACATTTATCTATTCAACGCAAGTAACACTCTTATGGAGTTGGATTTTAATTTTAACGGTTGGATTTTCCAATCTAAGGTAGGGTGGTTTTACCCTAAAAATTTAATTTAATATTTTTCTTGGGAAAAAATTATGAATTTTGCTATTTGGAGATAAATAGGTGTTAATTGTGTTATTTGAAGTATGATCATTGTCATGGGTATTTTTCTTTTGTGATTTACGGACTATTTTTAGAATTTTTGTAATATTTGGGATGATTTCATGAAAGAAAAATGGTTGTGTTGGTTGTTAGAAATTATTGAGCTTGTTAGAAAGAAATAAAATTTATGTGATTAGGGTATAAATTATGTTTCTGTTGATATATGGATTATTGGGAATTTTCTTCGATGTTTGTGATGATTTAATTGAAGAGAAATTATTGGAATTATTGAGCATGTTTGGATTAAATAAAAATTAAGTCTTGGAAAATTATGGATGATAATGTGAGCTTATTACATTTCATATGCATTATGGTTATGTGAAGGAAAAGAGAAATTGTTGAAAGGTTGCATGAAATGGAAAAAAAAATATGATAATAAAAAATAAAGGCGCGTGAGAGGCGAATTAAGAAGGAAGTGAGATCCTTAGCATGAAAGACACAAAAATTTACACTATGAAGACTCTAAATGGGTGTATTTGGGTACAGATGCATATCTTTCGGTAAAAACTCAGAACAATAGTACATTGAATGACTGTGTGGTATATTCTCACGTGCATTTTATTTAATTGATAAAAAATATTTAAGTTGTAATTAGATCAAATAAAATGTTTAGAATGTTTATTTTATGGTTGAAATGTTCATTTTGTTTATCCTTGAACCATGTATTACCAATTAATCCCTTTGAATGTAAGGCACCCTGTTGAGTAATGTGGAAATACTCACTTTTTTCTTTTTTAAAATCTTTTAGATGCAAATATCACTCCTAAGGACTAGCTGGTAGAGCAGAGAGGGTTCCAAAATGCCCCAAGAGGTTCCAGAGTCGCTTAGAGGGCTTTTAGTATTTATGTTTTGTTTATTTTGGAACTTGTACTAGTAGATTGTTAAATTAAATATTTGTACCTTGACTTTATTTTGGTTAGGCTTATTTAAACTATGAACTTTTATTATAGACTTGGATTGGAGACTTTCATAATATTTCCTTTATCAAGTTGCACTTTAGTGTTAGTTTTTATATTAGTGAATTGAAACCTTAGTTGGAAGGAGTTTTTTTTTTATTTAAATTGTGATTTATTTCTAAAAGAACAAAAAAATTCAGGGTATTTTGATTGATTTTCAGTTTGGATTAAGAGAAACCCTTAGGGTCAAACCTTTGACTTGGGGTCACAGGTCAAGTTCTAGGTTGCCCAGAATTTGGGTCGTGACATAAATGAAAATGATGATCTAAAAAATCATCAAATATTTTTTAGGGCACTTATGGTCATGTTTTTTTGTATAAAATTATGTATAAATAATTAGAGTTATGGTCATGGTTTCTCTATAACTATGATAACATGACAAATGAATGTTTGTTGTTGTCATGGTTTTATGTAAAAACATGACTAAAAAAACTATATTTGTGTGTATATATATATATATATATATATATATGTGTGTGTGTGTGTGTGTGTGTTAATTTTATATAAATAGTCATATAATATTTAATAATAATGCATAGTGATTATTGGAAACAAGTTGGATTGTTAATTTTCAACAATTTTGGAAAAGTCAATTGTTTAGTAATTAAATTATTAAAATAGTTATTTTAACACTTTCTTTAAACTATTATAATATTATAATAATAATAATATTCGAAAACAATAAGTATAATAATATTCAAAAACAAAAGTTTCAACATATTATTATAATATTATTATCATAGTAATATTAAAAAACAAAAAGTATTTTCAACAACTTGCTTTACAAGTTTTCTCTAGAATATAATAATATTTAAAAACAAAAAAAAAAAAACAAAAAAAAAAACAAAAAACAAAATATAGTCTCTTTCTTTTTTGGAAACCTAAACACACAACCTCATTTTTCCAAGAAATCCAAACACATCTCCAACAACAATTTCTTCTCTATTTTTTATGCCAATTTCTTTTGCATCTTTAGCTCCAATGAGATCTTCTACGAATTAGCTTTATTTCTTTTCCCTTCATTCCATTGAAATCTATGACTTTGTGGACCCACGTTTTTCACGTGCATTCTCACTCGACGGTGAGACTCACTTTTTATTTATTTGTGAAAATTTGATTTTTAGAAAAAGACTTGGAGCCGTCACTTATTTTAATTTTTTTTTTTAAAAAAAAATAAAATAAGAAATAAAACTCTGTATGACTCCTTATTTGGAAAAGACATGTCTACAAAAACAGAATCTGAATTCGAGAGTTAGGTTACTTATTAGGAAGGTACGGTGGTGAACCGTAGCACCCCGTTAAGCTTGTATACGTACAACATCTACTAAACAAGTTAAGAGAATTGTGATAATTAATTAATTAATTAATTAATTAATTATGGATACCAAGAAAAATAATCACGCAAATAAGTATGTACAAGTCATGGTGAAAATCAATATACACAAAAATAATGATGAAATCTAATTACAAGAATATACAAAATAAATAATAAGAGAATTATACAAAATGATTTATTGAACTAATTAAAAAAAAAAAAGATATTTGAAAAAAATTAGTTTTCCGAAAATTTCAAAGGATTTTGAATGAGTGATTTCAAATTATTTTCACTATTTCATTTGTATTCAATTTTTAGAAAAGTTATTTACACTTATTGTATTAAAAGAATTTATTACAAAATTTGTACAAAAATTATTTTTACTTGCTTTTACTAAAAAAGAATGAATTTTTATAATTTTATTTATAAAAATGTTTCAATTCATCTTCATTTAAGAAAAATGACTTATACAAATTATTAAAAAAGAAAAAAACCTTATTTGTAAAAGAATTTTTAATTAAAAATTAATTTTTGGGACAACTTTATTTACAAAACAATTTTTGGATAATATTTATTAAACAAAGAAATTTTTGAACAATTATTATTAAAAACAATTTTTCAAATTCTATTAAAAGCATTTTTCCGAATTTTTATTAATAAAAAACTTTCTTTTATTAAGAAGAATATTTTAAAATTATTATTTTATTAAAACATATTTATTGAATTATTCCTCTTATTCAAACAAAATTTCTGGTTTATTCGATATCCAATTTTGTACAAACTCAATAAATATATACAAACAAATATTTACATAAACTAATAAAAATAAAACCAAATAGTAGTGGGAAATAAAACGTGTACCCAAACAAACTTACAATAAGTTCAATGCCTTCCTATGGCTTTTCAAGTCTCACTTTCTTCTATGAAATTTCGTGCTCCACGTGTCATAAATTTGTACTTAGCTAACAAGATTGCAAAATAGTCCCATGTGAAAACAAAAATAACCCAAATATAAATATCCAGAGATGTACAAAATTTCAAATAAATATTCAAACCCAAATTCAAACTTCGAATTAGTCCAATAAAGTTTGTCAATTAAAAAGGCGCCCAAATTAGCAAATATAACCCAACATAAATATTCCTATGCCAATAGCCATAGTGCAAAATTTCCCAATTAATTACCAAAAGACAAGCACGATTAGTCAAACCCAAATATAATAAATTAAAATAAATCCAATTAGGCCTAAATTTAATATCTCATAGTTCAAACCTAATTTAATAAACAAACCCAAATTCACAACCAAAATTAAGCTCAATTTAATATCCAATAAATATGCAAGCCCAAAACACAAAGATCAGCAACCCAAATCATAAAATTTAATCAAAATCCAAGCCTAACAACATAACAATCCTCAAAGTCCCAAATAAAGATCATAAAGTGCTAATAGGCCTAAGTCCAAAGGTGATAAATAAACACAAATCCAACCCATTCCCATGTCATCATCCAAAGCTCAAGATCAAGAACAAATCCCAATTAATAAACAAGCCAAACAAATAATAATAATAATAATAATAATAATAATAAAATAAATAAATAAAATAAAAACTACTATGGAAATCAACAGGCTTTCCCAAACTTGAACCCTTGAATAGTGATGATTATGGGAGTATACGGTATTCGGGGGGTGAGATAAGCATCCAGGGGTGATGATCCATGAAAGGAAAATGATAGTGGCAATGTTGAAATGGAAAGAAGATAGGTGGGGAAGAGATGAGAGAATGATGAAAAAAAGAGATGGTGAGATGGGTCTCACCCCATGGGTATGAGTGTGGGAAAAAAAATGAAATAAATCAAAACCAGAAAAATGGAAGAGGTGAGTGGGGGTGGTGGTTGTGCTAGAAGGGACGTCTGTGGAACATAGGGAATGTGGGTTTCATGGGCTATGAGTGGAGTGATGGAAGAAAAAAGATGAAGAAAAGAAAGAGAAATAATAGGGGGGACCAAAAAAAATCCCAAGAGAGGGGAGAGAGAAAAGAAAGAAAATAATAATAATAATAATAATAATAATAATAATAATAATAATAATAATAATAACAATAATAATAGTAATAATATAAAAAATAATAAAAACTAATAATTAGATGGTGAGTGGGCCAAAAATATCATATATAATCGGGATTTAAAATCTAAGGACAAAATTGAGCTCAAAATTAACGTAAAAATAAAATTGAGACAAATTTTGGGGTCTACAAATATGCCCCTCTTTGGTAGAGTCCACGAATAAAGTGAGTGTACAAAAGCGAAACGAAGTGAACTTTGCCAAAAAACAAGAAAAACCACCAAATTTGTCTTTGTATGACATAGGCTTTCTTAAACCAAAACAAGAACAAATGGACTCTAAAACCCAACAAAAAGCGCAAGAACGGAAACTCATAGGGTGCCTCTAAAGTTACATCATGGATCTAAACTTCCTCAGAAAAGTCTCCAAAAATAACTTGAAAATCAATGTCGAAGTCAAGTAGCAACTAAACCACCAAGGAGCACAGGAATAAATGTGTACAAAGGAAGAAGCCACACATCTAATATATGAAAATAGGATGAAATATGAAGCTGTGAGGACAAGGTGTACAAAGACTAGAGTCACTTAAATCTAAAGGAAATGATAGAATGTGGCCATAATGACCAAAATCACCAAAACCAAAGGAAAGATTGGACATGGTCTCCATGACCGAAAACACCTAAAATCGAGGAAGGATGAGACACGGTCACAATGATCGAAATCATTTAAAAACAAACAAGACATGGTCGTCATGACCAAAATCACCTAAAGTAGTCGGGACACGGTCATAATGACCGAAATCACTTGAAACAAATGGGACATAGTTGCCATGACCGAAATCACCAACTAAATGAATGAATGGGACACGGTCGCAGTGACCAAAATCTTATGAAGCATAAAGAAAGAATGGGACGCGGTCATAATGACCGAAATCACCTAAAATCGAGGAAAGATGAGATGCAGTCACAACAATCGAAATCACAAAACTGAAGAAAATGATGAGATACGGTCGTAATGACCGAAATCATCTAAAAATAGACAGGACGTGATCGTCATGACTGAAATCACCTAAAGTGGTTGGGACGCGGTTGTAATGACCGAAATCACTGAAACAAATGGGATACGGTCGCCATGACCGAAATCACCGAACTAAAGGAATAAATGGGACAGGGTCGCAATGACCAAAATCACGTGAAACATAAAGAAAGAATGAGAACGATCGCAATCACCGAAATCACCTAAAACCAAGGAAAAGATGAGACGTGGTCGTCATGACTGAAATCACCAAACTAAAGGAAGGAATGGGATGCGGTCGCCATGACTGAACTCACCAGATTGAATAAAGGAACGGAATGTCGTCACAATGACCGAAATCACCTAAAACAAACGGGACGTGGTCGCCATGACCGAAATCACTTAAAACATAAGGGAATGAATGGGACGTGGTCACAATGACCAAAATCACGGGAAACATAAAGAAGGAATGGGACTTGGTCGCCATGACCAAAATCACCAAATTGAAGAAGGGAACGAGATACAGTCACAATAATCGAAATCACCTAAAACAAATGGACGCGATCACCATGATCGAAATCACTTAAAACATATGTGAATGAACAGGACACGGTCATAATGATCGAAATCACCTAAAACAGACGAGACACGATCATCATGACCGAAATCACCAAACTAAAGGAAAGAACGGAACGCGATCGCCATGACCAAAATCACCAGACTGAAAGAAGGAACGGGACATGGTCGCCATGACTGAAATCACCTAAAATCGACAAGATGTCATCCTCATGACCAAAATCACCAAACTAAATGAAAGAACGGGATGCGGTTGCCATGACTGAAATCACCTAAACTAAAAAAAGAAATGGGACGTAGTCGTAATGACCGAAATCACCTAAAACAGATGAGACACGATCGCCATGACTGAAATCACCAAACTAAAGGAAGGAATGGGACGCGGTCGCCATGACTGAAATCACCTAAACTAAAAGAAGAAACGGGACGCGGTCGCAATGACCGAAATCACCTAAAACAGACAAGACATGGTCACCATGACCGAAATCACCAAACTAAAGGAAAGAACGGGATGTGATCGTCATGACCAAAATCACCTAAACTAAAGGAAGGAACAAGATGTGCTCGAAATGACCGAAATCGCCTAAACAGACAGGATGCGGTCGTCATGACAGAAATCAATAAACTAAAGGAAAGAACGGGACGCAGTCGCCATGACCGAAATCACATAAACAAAAGGAAGAAACAAGAAGCGGTCGTAATGATCGAAATCACCTAAAATAGACGAGACGTGGTCTCCATGACCAAAATCACTAAACTAAAAGAAGAAACGGGACACAGTCGCCATGGCCGAAATCACCTAAACTAAAGAAAAGAATGGGGCGCGGTTACAATGATAAAAATTACTTAAAATGAACAGGACGCGATTGTCATGATTGAAATCACCAAACTAAAAGAAAGAACGGGACACGGTCACCATGACTGAAATCACCAGATTGAAGGAGGGAACGGGACACGATCGTAATAACCAAAATCACCTAAAAACATAGGGGACACGATCGCAATGACCGAAATCACCTAAAACATAAAGGAAAGAACAGGATGCGGTCGCCATGATCGAAATCACCTAAAACAGATGGGACGCGCTCGTAATGACCAAAATCACCTAAAATAGATGGGGCGCGGTCGTAATGACCAAAATTGCCTAAAACAGATGGGGCGCCGTCAGCATGACCAAAATCACCAAACTAAAGGAATGAATGGGACGCAGACACCATGATCGAAATCACCAAACTAAAGGAATAAACAAGACACGGTCGCAATGACCAAAATCACCTGAAACAGACGGGACACGGTTGTAATGAATGAAATCACCTAAAACAAACGGGACACAGTTGTCATGATCAAAATCACCTGAAACATATAAATGATGGGACTCGGTCACCCTAACTAAAATCACCTAAAACAAATGGAAAGGACGGAACGTAATCGTGATGATTGAAATCACCTAAAACAGATAAAAGATGGGATGTGATTGCTATGACCAAAATTACCTAAAACAGATGGGATGCAGTTGCAATGACCAAAATCACGTAAAGCAAACGGAAAGACGAGACAGGGTCTTAATGACCGAAAATAACTAAATATAGACAAGACACAGTTGTCATGACCAAAATCACCTAAAGTAGTCGGGATGCGGTCGTAATGACTAAAATCACCTGAAACAAATAGGACGCGGTCACCATGGCTGAAATCACCAAACTAAATGAATAAATGGGATGCGGTCGCCATGACCGAAATCACCAGACTGAAGGAAGGAAGGGGACGCAGTCGCAATGACCGAAATCACCTAAAACGAAAAATGACAAAGATGAGATCGATCGTATAAGGTGCAATCTATGCTAAAGATAAGACTAAACTAACATGATGATGATCTGACCAAATGGCTCAAAACCAAAGGATGCTTGAGATAATGATGCAAACAAACTCAACATAGAATGGGATATGCCCTAGTATGACAACTCATAAGAATCGATAATTAGATCATAATGCAATAAAGTCTACTAAAGATCCGATGATCTCAAAGAAGGGAGTATGCCTCAGTATGTAAATCACGAGGGTCAACAACTAAACCGAAAAGTGAGTGAAGTCTATTGAAGGTTCGATGAACTCAAACAAGAAGGGTATACCCCAGTATGCTAATCACGAGGGTCGACAACTAAGTTGAAAAGTGAGTGAAGTCTGCTGAAGGTCCGATAATCTAAAAGAAAGAGGGGTATGCCCCAATATGCAAATCACGAGGATCGACAACTAAGTCAAAATGTGAGTGAAGTCTGCTAAAGGTTTGATAATCTCATAGAAAGGGATATGCCCTAGTATGTGCTAGTGAGAAGACTAAGATGTGGACTGTCACGAGAATTGTTGTACTCTGGGATATGCATCAACCATGTTATGAAGATGTCTAACCTCAAATGTGAATGCCAAATAGGACCATGTATCAGAAGACGATGATGACAAAATAAAAATGACTAATGGATAAAAACAATGATGACCATTACACAGAATGCAAAATGCAAGCAAGTGAAAACTTAACATGTCAACTATCAAATGAAAACATCGTCACTAAAAAAAAAAAAAAATCGGTAATTTGTCAAGCTCTACTATCATGAAAGATGTTGAACCCAAAGTCTAAAAGATGTATGAAAGCTCGATTAGAGGACTCGAGGACTGGTTTACATCATCCCTTAATCAAGAGAGTAAGGTGTGAGGTTATGTGTCATGGTTAAATGTGTGAGCCAAAAGAGGGAAAATATCGGTCAAACTCTAATAGGATATATATTAACATGAAGGTATCGAGAGTGAAATGTCTGGGTGTGAAATGTAAAAGAGGTAGGTATCTGAGATCAACCAAGTATGCTAAGGAAACTAAACCTGAGGTGTGACCAAACCTATGATCCATCAAAATCCTCCATCAAATAGCTATACCTCAATGTCAATGCATCGAACAAGGTGGCTATGCCCCAGTATGAAATGATGATAACATGAAATAATCCAAAGATCTCAATATCACACATCAGATGTTCCAACATAATGAATGAATTGATCACTCTCCAAAAAATGGGTATGCCCTAGTGTATATCACATCATCCCAAATATCCACCACCGATAAGAAGGATATGCCCTGATATAAAGTAGTGTATCCAAATCAACAACTGCTGAGAAGAATCATGCCCTAGTGTATGTCAACAAATCAATCAATCTCAACTCATTCCATTACTGAAAATGAAAACATCTCAACACAACCCATGGAGTCCTAATCTTCATGCTCCAATGTAAGGATGAATTTGATCACGTCCTAGGGACGACTATGTCATAAGAATCCATCATCAATTGAGAAAAGTATGCCCCTGTGTAATGGTCATCTCAAAATCAACCCCCAATCGAGAAAGGTGTGCACCTCAATGCAATGTATCAAGCAAAATGACTGCATACCCAATAAAAACTCTTTGAGGTGGCTATGCCCCAGTGTAGGGTCATACCATAACTCTTGGTCCATCACAATCAGAATGCTCTCAAACCAATCCCAAGTATCGCCCACATAAGAGTTATCAAACACAATGTGTGATGTCATGGCCTCAAGGTGGTCTTAAGACTCAGGACATAACGTAGGCTAAGGTAATAAGGTGAAGAAATGAAAGGAAACTAGGTTTAATAATCCCAATGATAAAACCCCATACCCTCGTGTATAAAATGCAATATGTGCAAAGAATCTCATAAACCATGGATATGAGGATGTCCAATATGAATATATCGGTGAGGAAGAAAGAATCCAAAAGGTGAAACAGCAAAGTTTCCTTCGCCAATTTCATTACATGCATGAGTTTTTATCAATGTTTTCAAAATCGGATCGGATATTAAATCGAAAAATTTATCTGTTCATGGTTCACTAGTCGAACCGTGATCGAATTGGCGATGTCATAAATATATAGTTTATATTTTATTAAAATTAAAAATAATTTTAAAATATTTAAAATATATATAATATTTAAATATGAAAATATATTGAAAATGGTAAAAAAAAAAATTGTATTTAACTATTTAAGTGTGAAAACATATTGAAAATGAAAAAAAAAAATTTATGTAATTTATATTTATATATTCAAAGGTAGTGTTTGGGGAGAAAAAGGGAAATGGGATGGTGTTGCAAACTTGTAGCAGCTACTGCAGCATAGGCTGTTGCAAAGGAAGAAGGGGGCTTTGCGGGAAGTGGGGTGTTACAGCAACAGGAGGGAGGAGATGTCGCCAGGGGAGCTCCGTGCTGCCGACAACAATGAAGGGTCCAAGTAGGATAGCCATGGGAGGGGTTGTTGTTAGGGGGAGTGGATGAAGTGAGACGTTATACTAATCAAAATGGCGTCGTTTTGAAGCTGGGAAAAAAAATCAATTGAATTGTCCAGTTCAAAGGTAATCGTCCGATTCGTTGGCGAACCGCTAGTTCAATTGGTTTGATTCCTGTTCAATCCATTTTCGGCCCAATTGGCCATACTAGATTGGAACCGTGACCAACTGGCAATCAGACCAATCAAACTGGCCGGTTCGGTCCGATTTTTAAAACCATGGTTTTTATACATGTGGTCAAGTCCAATACATGGTGAAGGGTGTAGTGGATTTTTTGCCTTTTTAGATAAATGCAAAATCTCTTTTGACTTTGGAGGTAAAGGTGGTCGATTATAGGTTTCCTATTTGAGAGATGGTACGTCCAAGGTGTACTATTTTTTGGTACCTCAAGAAGGTAATGACTAGAATACTCTTTTTTTTTCTTTTATGAAATTTGTATTGTTTCTTAATATGATAAATGCAATACAAATGAATTATTTTATACATTTTGAAATTAAAAAATTGTTTGGAGAGTAATACAATTCATTAGATAATGTGTTTATCATTTAATATTTAATTTATTTATTTTATACAAACTCATATAAATTCTAGAATCCATTTATTTGCTTTTCATTTTTTTAAATTATGAATAAGTGGAAAACAAAAAATTAAATCTCTTATGTAAAATTACTATTTTTTTACTTTTATATTAAAGTAAGACATTGAATTGTTTAAAGCTTTTTATAATTAAAAATAAATAAATAAAACTTGTTGCTATATTCTTAAAGGAAATTGAAAAAAATGATAGAAAATGAAAAATTCATTAAGTGAAACAAATGGAGTAGAGGGAGAATATGATGATAAATGCCAAGTAATATAGGTAAAATGGATAAAGATTGTATGCACCATGAAGATTAATTTTGTGATGTTTGGGGAGTGGGTACACTCACCTTGATTGTGACTAGTACTTCAATATATATTTTATTATTTTATTTGAACCTCAATCACAAATTCATGACTAATTAATTTGAATAGTCAACAGGTCATTATTTTCTAGAAATTGGAACACCTTTTTTTTTTTTTTTTTTTGAGGAGGGGGGTGGGGTGGTGGGGGGAGGGGGGGTGTCCATTCATCTCAATATATGAATTTTTATTATTATTATTATTATTATTATTTTTTACGTATAATTGAAGGATGCAGTTCAAATAACTTCTAGTTAAATTATCATCCCGTAGTCTTGTAGCTATGCATAATTAATATTGAAGCATTAAGAAGTCATTATTTGGGAGAGGGGTGTTTTTCCTTTCTCATAGTTGAGTTTGTCATATTCATGAAAAGGTACAATTTTTCTTAGCTATAATCATAATTTTTGTTTCAAGTTTTTTAAGCTACCTGCATGTATAATGGTTCTCATAATTGGTAAAACATGTTCTGAAATTTTCTTGAAATTAATTATATTTTTTATTTCTATCAATAATTGAGCATAGAGTTTTTTCCTTTTGTTTTCTGTTTGTTTTGTTTTGAAATTTAATTTATATTTATTATTTTAATTAAATATAAAAAAATATCATGTAGATGGAGAACATAAGCCATATATATTGAAGTACTTTGAATACAAGTATAAAAGCTATAAGAGTAAGTTGAAAGCCAGGTATTATGAGTTGTATGATACTATTAAAGAAATACTACAATATCAACCTCTAAAAGTATCAAAGGATGAGTGGAAATAGTTAGTTCACTTCTCGAGCTCAGAGAAAGCAAAGATAAGATAATCACAAAATTATTATGTTTTAGTATTTCATTTACTAGAATTTATTTAGTTAGCATGTTATTTTTATTTCATATTGTAAGAAATGTCTAGCAAATATAAAGCAAATAGGGTCAAACAAGTGATTAAACATATTATGGCTGTAAGAGTTATGCTCATATACAATATAAGCAGGTTGAAAATTTAGAATCACCAAATTGTTTCTTGATTCATTATTAATATTTTTGGAGTAACATTTTTTTTTTTCTTACAATGGTAGGCACAAATAAGGGAAGATAGAAGCGAACCTAATAGAATTGAAATGTTTTTCCTTACTCATACAAAAAAGGATTGGACATTTGTTGATGATGCATCATAAAATATAATGGTATGATGATATTTGAGTCTTGGTTACTTTTCTTAAATTTTAGCTACTTTTTCCTTTTAAAAAAAGATAAATCTCTGTTAACTATTTTTCTATAATTACATACCTAATTCTAACAATTGTCATTTCAATCTAATGAGGAATCTGTCATCTACCTCTATAGATGAGACTTACACCAAAATGATGGCCCAGAGAGGCATGGTTGTGTTTAAGTCTATGGATTTGGTGTTATTCCTACCTCCTTGTTTTGTTCCACTTGTAAATAAAGTTAAAAAGTTAGTGCACTTGAAGAATAACTTATAAACAGACAAAATGAGCGTATAAGCACATGACAACAACTTGCAATTACATAAGAAAATTGTAACTATGGAAAGTGCCCAAATCCAACTACAAGAGCAAGTGAAGGAAATGCAAAGTCAAATGACACAAATGATGCAACATTTCTAAAGAATGCAATCTCTTCTTTGAGATTGTTACATTTCCATGAGTTTTTGGTACTACATGATATTTTGATATCCTCATTGAGATTGTTATTGGTCTTTATATTTTTTGATACTATATGATGTTTGGATATCATCTTTGATATTGTTTCATTTTTTAAACTACAATGATACTTTTTTTTTTTTTTAATGGAATGATGCTTAAGTTGATGGAATGATTGTACATGTTTGGATGTATAGGTTTATAAGAAGTTTTTTGTTTGGATATCATCTTTGATATTGTTGCATTGTTTAAACTACAATGATACTATTTTTTTTTTTAATGGAATGATGCTTAAGTTGATGGAATGATTGTACATGTTTGGATGTATACGTTTATAAGAAGTTTTTTGTTTGGATATCATCTTTGATATTGTTGCATTTTTTAAACTACAATGATACTATTTTTTTTTTTAATGGAATGATGCTTATGTTGATGGAATGATTGTACATGTTTGGATGTATAGGTTTATAAGAAGTTTTTTGTTTGAATATTTGTTTATATAAAAGGATAATTTATATTTTTCAAAAAAAAAAAAGGAAAATGAATTTTTGTTTTAGTCATAATTTCAACACCAACCATGACCAATGGTTACTTTAGTCGTTTTTACATTATTTGACCAAAAGTAGATGTAATGGTCATGGTATCTATTGATGATCATGACAAAATTTACCTATAATCATGATTTTCACTTCAATTGTGACCAAAGATGTTACTTATAATCATATTTATATAGTGTCTATGATCAAAAGTCCAATATTTTTCCCATTTTTATTTTACCTGTTATTATATCTATAATTTTGGCATTACAGCTTCCAAAGTACCATGACTAAAAGGTATAGTCATGCCACATTTAGTGAATCTTGGTCATGATTTTTAAGAATCATGACTATAAGTTTTAACTACACTTTTACCCTTTTTAGTCACAATTAGAAAACATGACTAGAATCTTTTCTTCTTGTAGTGAAGTAAATTTATCATCCTTTCTTTCTTTCTTCTTTTTTTTTTTTTTTTTTTCAAATTGTGGTTTACCATGTAATTTCAAGCATATCTCCTTTGTATGTCTCAATTTGCTACAATATCACACCAACTTGAATCCTTACCCTTACTCTTTTTTTTTTTTTTTTTTTTTTTTTCTAGTCCTACTTTACAAAGTCCTATAATTTAATTTAAAGCAGAATTTTCTAGTGTAAATGGTCTCAAAATAACTACTCTTCTGCTTTCCTCACTTTGAACATGAGCATATACTTCTCTTAGTGAGGGAAAAGAGTCATTTCCAAAGAGTTTTGACCCCTAACCTTATCTAACTCAAGATTTAGCCCAACAAGAGACTCAAATATCATTCCTAATCAAGTAGTCTTTTCAACTTTGTTGTATTAGTAGAGGATTTTATCTCAAAATGCTAGTAATGGTCTAGTTCTTGCCACAAGCTCCAAAGTTTATGGTATAATGTTACTAAGGCCTCTTGTTGCTTAGTGTTGTAGATTCTGTTTTTTAACTCATAGATTTGAGCACAATCTCCCCTATTAGAGTATGAATGAGCAATAGTATCCCATATCTCCTTCATTGTTGAGAGAAAAAGTAGGTTTTACTAATCTTCGATTGCATAGAATTTAGCAACCAAAGCATTATCATACAATCAGTATCTCATGTATCAAACTTTGGGTCACTATGATCCGGTACCTTAATTGTCCCAAGTATATATCCCATTTCCCCTTTACTCTTGAGATCTAGTTTTACAAATTGAGACCACTCAAGGAAATTAGGATCGTTGAGTTTTTCAATTGTAATCTATTATATAAGATTGTCATAAAGTATACCAATTTTGATTGGTTTGTGTCTATTTTTGAGAAATTAGTTCAAAAGATTTCAAACATTTTCAAAAGAATTCAAACAAGGTTAAAGAGAACAAGGGGTTGAAGACTAATAAGGGAAAAAATGAAGCAAGGAGAAAAAAAAAAAAAAAAAAAACTAGATTTTAAGGGGATTTGGCTTGAAGGTCGATGAGGGAAAAGCAAGATTCCAATAATGAAGGCTAGAGAGATTGAACTTAAAAGAACTTTAAGAGCAAACAATGCTTTGATACAATGTTAGAGAGCAAAGGAAGTTGTGTGAAAAAACTCTTATTGATTTTGATAATTACAAATGAATATATACAACTAAGGATACAAATAGAAAAAAGAAAATACAATTGACAACTTAATCTAACCTTTCCTGAACAGAGTAGTCAACTAAAAAATATTATACAAAATCAAGAATTAACAAATGAGATCATAATTAAGAAAATGTATGAGAAAATCAATGGAATCAAGGAAACTAAAGTAAATTAAGGAGATTAAGAATGTATATGACAGTGATTTTACGAAGCGTGTCTAACCTTAGTAACACTTGAATAATAAAATTTTTTAAATATTATAAAGGTTATAAACACTTCTTAAAATCACTACCAAACGAATCCTAAAGATCAATACATATTCCAACACTAAATGTGTTACAAATTTTGTGAACATACAACAAATAACTTGCAATACGATGAATTCCTAAACTTTCAGTCCTCCCCTTACAAGAAAAAATTAAAAGAACTTAAGAGAGGTGTAAGTCTTATAAGAACCACAATTAAGTTCATGAGAGAGTTCTTAAGGAAAGCACTACAAGTCCTCAAGCTAGTATAACACAAAAGTAGCTAAAAACTAGGCGTCCCACCGCACTGCAAACTCGATGAACGCATCTTCAATAGCTGGTCTTATCTGAGAAAATTCTAATATAATGACTTCCAGTGAGTAAAGTTGTGTTTGGACGGACAATCCATTTGTAACCAAATAATCAGTGCATTGAAGTAAATTATACGTGGTGGCCATGTACTGTTTGGTTTGGACATATCTAAGGTTATAATGGAGGGAAAGCCAGGAGAGTTGCACAATAGAAAGGCAATTTTAAATTTTGTCCTTGTCACCCTCCCTACATCCTACGTCATGGTTGAATTGAATTCATTTAGCCAAACGTGGCCAGCATAGAGTTTTACAAAGTGAAAAAGAGTTCATCCCTCGTAAATTGGGCCTCCACTTACTAAGGAGTGGCCCAGGCCCAACTTTATCTCAAGCCCATGTGAAATCCTTTCCTCACGCCATTTCAAATCAAAGCGTCTATCAATTATGAATTGAAAAATACTAATTGGGTACCCTACCAAACCCCACTCTCAATAGTTGAACGGTGTCATAAAATCTAGACCATTAGATGATGGTACCAACAATTGGAATCTAAAAGTATACATGAGGCACCCCGCTTGATTGGTGGCGCCCTTTGGACATGGTAGTAAAAGTCTATTTGAAAGAACTTTTAAAAAACACTTCTAGTATAAAAAAATGTTTTTGAAAAGATATAAGGTGTATGACAAAATTAAGGTAACACTTTTAAAATTTTGAAAAATTACTTATAGTAATCACTTCATGAGAAAACACTTAATAAATGATTCTCTCAAAAATATTTTTACAGAAAATATTTTCACTAAAAATACTTTCAATATAGACAATCTTACTCATAGAGACCCTTATGAATTATTCTCAGGGGAGCGTGAAGCCTATAGTGATATAGAAACAAAAAGGAAAAAGAATAAGGACAAATCTGACCTTCAATTACAGAGAAGCACTAGATAAATGATTCTCAAAAATGTTTTCATAGAAAACACTTCTACTAAAAGCACTTTCAATATAGGCAATTTCACTCTATGAGATCCTTATGAATTATTATCAGAGGAGCATGGACCCTACCATGATATAGAAACAAAAAGGAAAAGAAATAAGCACAAATCTCACCTGCATCGGAATTGATTGCTACATAAAATGAAAAAAATATGTTAACCCAACTGCTAACAATCCCAACAAAATTTTAATAAAATAAATTAACAATCAACGGTACTCGAAAGTCAATGCATTAATAGTCGAATTGAACCAAGTCTCTTGGATTCCATTTGGGTTTTTTTTCTTGTTAACCAAACATCTGACTGCAGGAAGCTCATCTACATTTACGCCAACTTGACCAAGTCCTCCTGTTTGAGTCAGTCTCAAGATAAGGACCATTCCAGACCCACAAAATCTGCTTACCCAATTACTAATGGACAAGCCAAGCTGCAGAATAGATTCATTTTCCAGAGAAAAATGGATGTATTAATGTGGAACAGTAAAAGACGGATTCAAACGCACAGCCAACTAACAAATTCAAATCAGAAAGGAACCTTAAACCAAATCAGATGTGACCATTCAATGCTCATGTCACCTTGAAACTGACTCAATCAATGTCTTGTGTAGCTTGCTCTTCTCTTATCAAGTTACCTGTCTCAGACTGAAAGCCTCACAAATGTAAATTACAGAGTAAATAAACAGAAATACATGAGAAACAGAGAGAGGAAGAGATTAAGGTCAGAAGCTTTCCAGGAATTAAAGCCTTCCATCAGTTTCAATGGGATTAGAAATTATATGAGGGAAAGCATGAGTGAGTCGTAGTCCACTGCCAATCCTCATCCTTTAAGATGTGTGTGTCAGAAGGGAGGTAGCCATTCTGGAGTTTATGAGGTCAGGTTCTGAAGCCAGGATGGTCATTTCAAGCAGCAGCTCCGATTGGACCTGGGTATCAATATCACCAACTCCTCCTTTTCTCCTTTGTTGTTTTCTACTCATGCTACATCCTGCTTTTCACATAACTTCATGATCGAAGCTAAGGTAAACTCAATAAGTTATTTGAATTAGTATAAGCAGAGCTGATATAGCTTGAGTAGGCATAAAACTACCTAGTGAATAACCTGCCAGATCGATTCATCTTCGTGGGGGCACAGCAAGTTTCCTCCTCCCTCTCTGAAAGGAAGAGAGAAACTTTTAGAGGAGAAAGGAAAACATAGCGAAATTTGAACAAAATCAACTATTTTAGTTACAGTATTTCCTGGTCTTGCTTCTCCGCTTTTCCATCTTATCTTGTAAACTTAGCCTGCAATCTTTACACTTCAGATACAACACGAAGAATGATTCTTCAAGGAATATTCCATGGAAAGAATCTAGAATCAATAGAAAATAACCAAGGAAAATGTAGCAAATTCTAGTGCAATCATGTTTAGTAGGCCGGTTTTAGGGTAACTATTAGATTCTCCTTTAACCATGACATCTTCCTTTTACCTTAATTCAAAATCATTTAAGTAATTAAAAAGTGAGAATAATCTTTGCTCCTTCTGTGCAGACCAACGAAGATACAAGTCCAGTCGCCAGTCCTATTCAATCCTTGTTGGTATCTATTTCAGAGATCATGGCATCAGTAGTCTGCATAAACATAGAACAGGAAAGCTTTATGGAACTTGGAAGTTATCTATACCGGGCCTCTCCTGCCATAATAGAGTTGCAGACAACAGGAAATACCCCAGAAAATGCAATGAGGATTCTACAATCTCTATCCAAAAGCGTTGATTTGGCCAAGAATCTCGTGGGGCAATGTCAAAAGGACGGCCATCCAATTTCAGACCCTGAACTGGGAAGCATTATGGAACAGCTTGAAGGAGTGATAAAACTGATGGGAGAAGAATTGAGCTTGATACCACCATCAACATTTGGCGACCAAGAATATGCAGAAATTGCAGTCCGGTCTGTTTCAAAGGAGATGCAAAATGCTCGGTTTGGGGTCTGCCAAACGCAGGTAACTAGGCCAAAAGCACTGCAACCAAGGGCGTTGTCTTTGGAGGAGCTGCCTACGGAACAAGAAGTACCAACAGAAAGAGATCTTTACTCCATTGATTTTTCCACAGACAATCCTCAGCTACTAGACATACCACATCATATGAACGTCATTCCTAAAAGCAAATGTTGCAGGAGCCAGAGAAACCATGAAAACATGAGCAATGGATCCCTGAAGAATATGCCACAAGTGACACAGTTCATGGAGCCTCTCTATGAGACTTTCTTTTGCCCACTGACAAAGAATATCATGGAAGACCCAGTGACCATAGAAAGTGGAGTTACTTATGAAAGGAAAGCAATTACTGAATGGTTCGAAAAGTATAACAATTCAGCAGAAATTTGCTGTCCAGCCACAGGGAAAAAACTGCGGAGTAAAGGTTTGAGCACCAATATAGCTCTGAAGACCACAATAGAGGAATGGAACGAAAGGAATGAAGCAGCAGGAATCAAGGTTGCAAGAGCAGCTCTGTCTTTAGCCATTTCAGAGAGTATGGTACTTGAAGCACTAAATGATTTGCAGAGCATCTGCAGAAGGAAACCGTACAACAAGGTACAGATTCGCAATGTTGGAATGTTACCATTGCTTGTGAAGTTTCTGGAGTATAAAGACACAAATGTGAGACGTGCAACTCTGGAAATACTACGAGAACTGGCAGAAGATGATGAGGGCAAGGTTTAACTAACTCTTCTATCTCTTCCTAAAGCTTTCAATTTCTATCTTCTATGACAATAAACTAGAAGAACAGTTTGATCCACAGCAAATTAAAATCATGATTTCTTGTCAGGAAATGGTTGCAAAGGTAATGGACATTTCAACAACAATCAAGATGCTGTCGAGTAATCACCAACCCATAAGGCATGCAGTATTGCTGTTCTTGCTGGAGCTATCTAGATCCCAATCTCTCTGTGAGAAAATCGGGTCAGTTGCCGGAGGGATTCTAATGCTAATCACAATTAAATACAACTGGTCCTTTGATGCTTTCGCATTAGAAAAGGCAGATGAAATCTTGAAAAACCTGGAGACATCTCCTACTAACATCAAGCGCATGGCAGACAATGGATACTTGGAACCCCTTCTACACCATCTCATTGAAGGTAATTCCCAGAACCTCTACACACTCCACAATCATGACATAACTTCGAACTTTTCTGAACATCTTTGAACAATTGCACAAAGTTCTGTTTCAGAGGGTCTCATGTTCTGAACAAGCTCTCTAACCACAGCCATGTAACTGGGGAAAAAATTGATTAAACAGGTTGTGAAGAGATGAAGATGGAGATGGGAAGCTACCTTGGGGAAATTGCTCTGGGACACGACAGCAAAACCTATGTAGCTGAGAGGGCTTCCCCGGCTCTTGTCAAAATGTTACATACTGGGAACACTCTAACAAAGAAGGCAGCATTCAAAGCTCTAGAGCAAATCTCATCTTACCACCCAAATGGAAAAATACTTGTAGAAGCTGGAATTGTACAGATCATGGTAGAAGAGATGTTGTCCCCACGGAAAATCCACAATGAACCAATGAACTCAATAAAAGAAGCTGCTGCAATACTGGGAAATTTACTCGAATCCGGGATTGAGTTTGAGAACCTCCAAGTAAATACTCATGGTCACACCATGGGGTCAGACTACATTGTGTACAGCATCATCCACATGCTCAAGAACTCAACCCCAGATGAACTCAACACCAAGCTCATAAGAATCCTTTTGTGCTTGACCAAGTCCCCCAAATCAACTGCCACCATAGTGTCAGTGGTGAGAGAAACTGAAGCAAGCTACACCCTGATTGAACTCATAAATAACCCACATGAAGAACTGGGGATTGCATCAATGAAACTGCTCATTACACTCTCACCCTACCTTGGCCACACATTTGCGGAGAGACTATGCAAAACAAGGGGCCAACCTGAGAGCCTAATCCAAAGCCCAGCTGGGACAAACCAAATCACAGAGAAGCAGGCAGTTTCAGCAAATTTCTTGGCAGACCTCCCCCACCAAAACCTGAGACTCAACCTAGCTCTTCTCAGCAATGATAGTGTCCCAACAATCCTACAATCCATCCATCACATGCAAAGAAGTGGAACAAGAACAAGCAGGTATGCAAGTGCTTACTTAGAAGGCCTAGTGGGAATTATTGTCAGATTCACAACTACCCTATTTGAACCCCAAATGTTGTTTCTAGCGAGAAACTACAATTTCACTTCAGTGTTCACAGAACTGCTCACAAAAACATCAAGTGACAAAGTTCAGAGGTTATCAGCAATAGGGTTAAAAAACCTCTCATCAGAATCAGCAAATCTATCTAAACCACCACAAATAAAGAGAACCAAGTTCATGAAATTTTTTAAGTTGCCCAGGTCTCTATCTGCTGGGTCATCAAAGAGCAAGAAAATACAAGTGTGCCCAGTTCACAGAGGGGCTTGTTCTTCACAGAACACCTTCTGTTTGGTGGACGCAAAGGCAGTTGAGAGGCTGTTGGCTTGCCTGGAGAATGAAAATGCCGAGGTTATTGAAGCTGCATTGTCTGCTCTATGCACATTGTTGGATGACAAAGTTGATGTGGACAAGAGTGTGAGCCTGCTCAGTGGAGGGGATTGCATACAACATGTGTTGAATGTGGTTAAAGAGCACAGGGAAGAGGGTTTGAGGGAAAAATCACTTTGGGTGATAGAGAGATTCCTAATGAAAGGTGGCGATAGGTCTGCTTCATACATATCACAGGACAGGTCGTTGCCTGCTACTTTGGTGAGTGCTTTTCACCACGGGGACGGTAGTACAAAGCAGATGGCTGCGAAAATTTTAAGGCATTTGAATCAGATGCCTAAACTCACTACCAACTTTACAATCTAGAAATCAGAATAAATTTATGTCATGTCATCCCCACCTGTGATGCTGCTGGTGTGGAGAACTGAATGGTCTAGTTCAGGTACACCAGCATAAGCACTGCTTCAGACCTCTCAATTCTCATGTTCAGTGGTGATCCATAAATGGGAAAGAAAAAAAGAAAGGGAAGAAAAAAAATAGATTTACTTTTTAAGCAATTCTCAGCATCATTACTTCTTTCCATCTTTATTTTTTAGATCCAATACAATGGCAGCTTGTATTTATAACTTGGTACTTATGTGCCTCACACTACAAAAACTAAAAGTAACTAAAAATATAAGTTAATGTTTCAAAACTTTTCTTAAAAATAATTTTTTATTTTTTAAAGCAGATAATCATTTTGTCATTGAGATGACTGACTTTTGACAAAAAATAAGAACAAATTTGATAACTATTTTTTAAAACAATTTTGAAAAATAGTTTATAAAAATAGTTATTCAGTGTTTTATAAAACAAAAGTCTATTTAATAACTAAAATGTTTTTAACCTATTTTTAATATTTTTAAATATATTTTAAAAATAATTTTTATGTCAAAAACTTTATTTTTAATCATTATACATGTTTGTATAATTAATTTTTAAAACAATTCTCAAAAAATAAGTAAAAATAACTAAAATATGTTATTTAAAAACATCCTATTTTTTTATAGGGTTTTTCGTTCTTGAAAACAAAAAATAAAAAATAGTTTTTTTACTGTTAAGCGTGTTTTCTATTTTTTATTTTTTATTTTTTATTCTAAAAAATAGAAAATTGTTCTAAAAAAAAAAAAAATTGTTCTCGAATGTCTTTTAAGAATTGTTTTAAAAAATGTACGCTCTTTTTAATTATTTTCTGGAATCAGATTGCAAAATAAAAACTACCACCTGCATCCAGAACAAAAGAAATCATGTTTCAAAATATATGACTCCCTACTTCTGATTTTTACATTGGAATGAATTATGAGCAAAGATATAAAAACAAATATATCATAGTTGAATTTTATGAATATGTTGAAAATATCAGTAAAATATTATAGATATTTTGACAAAAATATCAATAAGATAAAAATTATTTAAAATTCATGAAAAAGCTCCAAAAAAATAATAAAACAAAAAAGAATACATATGTTAAATTATTTTGTAAGTGTAATTAATATAGATATAGTTAAAGATAATATTTATCAAATTTTTTTAGAAAAATTTATCTCAAATTCCTTTAATATATTTATATTTATTTATTTTAAAAATTGGAAACTAATTTTATTTAAATGTGTTTTATTACATTTTAATTAAAAAATCAAATACTTTTTAAGATTTATATAAAATATTTTATTTAAGATTTAATTTCTAAAATTTTACTACGTGTGGTGATAACTTTTTGTTATTGATATTAATTTATTTAAATAATTAAAATTATTAATAATTTATCTTATCAAGTTAATTTTAATTTATAAAATATTAGAACTTTATTTTTTTATATATATTTAAGCAATTTTTGAATAAATTTATATTTTTAATATCTTAAAATAAAAACATTCAAAATTACATATGATTTTTTATGCTATTTATATTTTTAATATTTAAGTATCATATAAATGATACCTTTTATATTTATATTAGCTCACTTTCAATCAAAGCCTTTTTGGCCTGGTTCGAATCCCCGCTGACATTTCCTGATATTTCAAACACTGGTCACGACATGCTATGCAACACCCTTCTGAATATTCCAAGTGGATGTGGAAGGTTGTTTGAAATTAATGGAGTATCTTGTTTTCCCATAAATTGGGCCAATAATAATACCTACCATACCTAGTAAATATCACCTGGAATGATGTCTGCCGATTCCTCTTGATCACAGCAACACCCACGTCCATATCCCCTTTGAATGCAGTCACAGGCTCACAGCATAGAATTCCCCTTTGAATGATTCAAAGTTAATAGCCAACCCTTGTGAATTTCTATACATAAGAGAGACGGCAACCAATGCATCATCTAGTACAAGCTTACTCGGCGATGTATTCAACCATTCAAGGCAAGTTGTCCATTCAAATTCTAGCTTTCTTGTAGCAGAAGGCGGCAATGGGAACACAAATATCACCCACAATGATGTCTCACATAATCAAATTGTCTTATTCCTGCAATTTATCTTTTAATAAACTTCCTTTTCAACTTCAAAGCCACCATCCTTTCCTTTTTTTAATCCATATTTTAGTCCACTGTTGCAGTAGTTGCTATGTCAAAATCAGCTTCCTTTCAATCTTTGTTGGCATCTTTTCCAAGCCTTATTCTTTATCCAGCAATTGTTTCTAGTGGTTGAATATTAGCCTCTTGTCTCTCCGTGATGCGGATTACTGGATAATTTATTCAGCTGAGGCCATCAGAGGAAGAAACGTTCTCTTTAAGCAGCCTGAGAATCAGATAAGGTTGTGTTTGGGCATTCAGTAGAAATTGAAAATTTCCTAATTTGTTCTCCTTGCTACTTTCCTATGCTATATACAAAAATAATGTAATGATTTATGGGACCCCCGAGCAGTTTCCAAAACTAAGTTATAATATACTGCTGAGAAACTAGAATTTGTCAATATTTGAACTGTTCTTAATAATCAACTGAGGATTAGAAAAATACACAAGTTTGAGAAACTGGAGATCACTGTTAAATATAAGACGGATGGATTTAGTTGGTATTGGTTGGATTTTTCTCTAGCCCAATGAACTCGATTATTGTGACATAAACAAAGAAAAAAAAAAAGGGCCAAAGAGTTACATTATTGACATTGTCAAATTTAAGAGTTCTGTTTTTCGAGCATTGGTATTTTTAATGCATTCGGAGTTTTCTTGTACAGTACCCTTTTTTCAGCCTAAAGCTACCAAGGCTGCTTTTGTTGCCTCAGACTCACATCAACAAGGGTTCATTCATTTGGTTCTAAGCTAGGGAAGAGGATGGCTTCCTTTTCAATGGAGGATTTCATCGGAAATGGAGCACTGAAGGGACTGCTCCCAAAGCTGGTAGAAGAAGGTTGGGATGATGTACCAACCTTGAAGATCATGAATTCTGAGGATATGGATGCCATAAACATGACTCAACAACAGAAGGTTTGTTCACAATCTGACTCAGGTTCTCAACAGTTTTCACTTGAACAGTTTCTCCAACATAGATTTTCAGATTCTTTAGATAGAGTTTTTCCATTGCTTGATTTTTAAGATCCCCCCTCTTGATTAAACGATTTTCATAAATAATTTGTTACAAGAAAGTTCCAAGACCAGTCAATTATATTCAAGTTTTGGATCACTAGGTTTCTTGTCAATGACAACACTGAGTCTGCTAGATTATTTATGATTTGAGTCCTACTTTCTAATTCCCCCCAACTTTTGGTGTTAAAAGAACTACTAACTGTTGAAAGTTGGTGTTTCCTGGTAATCGATTCTGTTCTACTTCTCAAGAGTATCAATCATTACATCAAACCATGGCCTCTAAATCTTTGTTTTACCATAGGATGCACTGGAACTCAGATCATACCTGCACGACCGTGCTCTGATGCAATATGGAGATAAGCTAGAGTCCTCTGGAAAATTTCTACCTGAGCTTCTCAACTTGAGCATTACCGATCTTTCTTCCCAGTTTGGTATGAAGAGAGGCCACATTGCCCGTTTCACAGACAGAAACATTGCATGTGCAGAGCCTTTGCCTGCAGGCTATACTCTCCGTACAAAGAGAATGATGACCACACCTTCTAGAAACAATAGCATTTTGAAAAGTGAGGTTTCATCCGTCAACTCCAGGAAGATTCCAAGTACATCAAGAGCCCCTACAAGAGCCAATTCAATTTATGATAGATCACTTGAGCAAGCACTGTCTGAAATTAAGATAAAAGACGGACGTGTTGTTAAGGGGATTGTTGCTGCAGTGCCTGCCGAGCCCAGAGCATGTGGTTGTGTACAGCCTCCCCCTATTGCTGAGGATGTTTGTCCTTACTCTGCTATTGAAAACGTATCAGTTCATAAATTAGCTCCAGAATATAAAATTGGGATGGAGCGTTTAGTGAAAACAACTCCTCCAATGAAAGCTTCTGAATTGTGGAGAGATAAACCAGCAGTTCTCCTCTGTATCCGCCGCCCTGGGTAAATTTGCATCTTGACATATCATTCTCTGCTAAATAATATTACTTTCAGGGTTTCAGTCTTTGAGATCTGTTTTTAGGGGCCATTTTCCTAGCAGAAAAATGTTCATGCTTTAGTTGATTGCACAATAAAAGATCTGCTATTGAATCTAATAACAGTGGAGAACATTTCTCCAAGTAATTTCAGGAAAATTGATTTTCCCTTTAGCACAGTATATATCATATTCTATCTCACAATATAGGTAAATAACTGTGTGTTCTTATTATGTAATGAATGGGAAAACAGGTGCATAATGTGCAGAGCTGAAGCTCACAAACTATATGCAAAGAAGCCCATATTCGATGCACTGGGGATTCAACTATTTGCGATTATTCATGAACACATAGAGTCAGAGGTAATTAGAAACCTTTCTTCAACTTCTTGCCATCCAATCATTTCTCCTTGTTGAAATTGTTATGGTCCCAGGTAAGAGATTTCTGGCCTCGATATTGGGGTGGTGTTGTGATCTTTGATCGGACCATGGAATTTTTCAAAGCTCTTGGAGGAGGAAAGTTGCTCAAGGACAAGTTCATAACAGGATTTATCTTAAATCCTCGAGCCATTGCAAATTACAAACGAGCAAAAGCTATGGGAATTGAGCAAAACTTCAAAGGAGAGGGTGAAATTAAGGGTGGACTCTTCGTAGTTGGCAGTGGAAGGAGTGGCATTGCCTATCAGTTTATCGAGAGGAATTTCGGTGATTGGGCACCTATTCCTGAAGTAATTGAGATCTGCACTCAGCTGCAGGTAACTTTTGTAGACTGCTAATCCTCCATACTCCTCTCACCTGAATAAGTTTTTTAATTATTTTGCTTTCATGTAATCTTATGCAGAATCCACAAGAAGCTCAAGGGGAATCAATGAGCACAGTAATATGAAACAAATGTGTGTACCATCTTATCACAAGGATGTATTCCTTGTAATTCTAGCTTATTCAGAGTACCATCTTTATAGTTCCTTTTTGTGGATGTAATTTGGATGTTCCTTTATCACTTTTATACACAAGCATGTTTTTTTCCACTTAGTGTAGAGCATTTTAAATATCTGTATCTTTTAAAATGCGTGTACCATTTTTCTAATCAAGCAGACAACATACCCTACTTTAATATATGGCAGACAAAGCATCAAAATTATCATTTTTGTTTCTCATTTGATCAATAAACAAAAGAAGTTGTACATCAACTTAAGTTACAAGATGAGGAAACCTCTCTAATATAGTAATATGGTTCTGTACCCTATCTTTCTCTATATCATTATGACCACTTCCCTATATTCTATAGTCAATCTTTCAATCTTTTTGAGACCTCCAGATGATATCTTAGAGTTCTGATCAATAAATGTCACCTGTTTTCTGTAGTGTACATCATACAACAATGTTTAAAATCCAACCTGAGAGCAATGTTGAAAATATTTCAGACCTGAAGGATAAGATAAGAGCTCTTACCTCGTCATGCTGTAGTCCACCAAACACTGAAGTTTTCTCACCAGATGAAGTACTGCCATACTTTGCTAAAATTTGCATTAGTCTGCTCTCAACTTCTCCGTTTTGCCATGCTGCGATTCTTAGGATGTATCTAACAAGATAATTGGCAGGTTTCCTGGAGAAAAAAACCCGGATTGGTTTTCATCTCATAAAAATGTCTATCTAGAACCATTGTGACTGAATTTATCCCTGCCTTCATGGAAGATTAACAGGTTTTGCTTTAATGAAGAGACCTATTCAGTTTTCTGATGCTTTGCCCTGTGTTTCAGTCACTCACCTAAAAATTTTGAAGGTTTTAATATTCTACGCAAATGCTAGGAGAACCCTATCACCAAAAATCCCCACATGAACATGTCCCATCTTTAAACAAATGGAAACGAACTGCATCCCTTACAAGTATCTCTCTCTGTGTAATCTTGGAAATGAATTTAGTTGCATTGTGGCAATCACCACAGACTCTCAGGTTCTTAATTACCCGTATGGGCAGGCCAGAAGGAACAAAAATCAACCCAAAAGCGATAGCAAGTTTTTCGCTATGGTGGTTAAGCATTTTTATCTTCTCAGATTCCTCAACATCATGAAGAACAGAACTCATATCAGGAACATATCCCTCTTCTATCATTTTGTAATTCAGTTTTTCCAACTCAGCATATATCTGACCTAAAAACGGACTTGACTGGTCATCAGCTGAGAAAACATGCACTTTGCCTTTATATTTAATCCAACTATATCCTGGTTCCTTTCTTACTCGCTTATCTCTCATTCCTCTTCTTAACTGAGCCACTTTGTCCCATTTCCCTTTGGCAGCATAGAGACTTGAAAGCAAGACAAAGCATGCAGGGTTCTGAGGCTCTAATGCAATTAGAGAATCAGCTGCCCATTTCCCAATTTCCATGTCACCATGAACTCTACATGAGCTCAGCAAGGTAGCCCATCCAACCACATCAGGATGGCAAGGCATATTATTTATAAAATTTCTTGCTTCTTCCAACCTTCCAGCTCGGCCAAGCAGATCAATGATGCAAGTGTAGTGATCAGCAATTGGCATAATGCCATGTTCTTTTATCATTGATTCAAAATACTGAAGTCCTTTCTCCACTAGTCCTGCCCTACTGCAAGCTGAAAGGACCCCAATAAATGTAACTCCATCTGGTTTCAAGCCATGGGCCAACATTCTTTCAAACAAACCAATCGTCTCATTGGCTTTCCCAAACTGGGCATACCCTGCAAGCAATGCAGTCCAAGATACTTCATCTCTGATGTTCATTTCAGTGAACAACCGATGGGAATTTTCTGTGCTTCCACATTTACCATACAAGGTAATAAGCGCATTAGATACGGTAATAAAAGAAATCAAGCCAGAAACCAAGGCTCGACAATGAAACTGGGCACCCTCTTCTAAGCTTGCCAGATTAGCACATGAGCTAATAACACTTCCTAGAGTAAAATCATCTGGCTCAATCCCATTTCTCTGCATCTCAAAGAAAATCTTAACAGCTTCTTCACTGAAACCATTCTGTCCATAACCCACCAGCATCGCAGTCCATGAAATGACATTCTTTTGGGCCATTCTCTTGAATACTGTTTCTGCAGATTTTATGCTTCTACACTTGGAATACATGTCAACAAGAGCACTTCCCACAAACACATTATCCTTATGGTCAGTCCTTATTACATAAGCATGAATCTGTTTCCCTTCTCCTAAGGCCAAAAGACTCCCACAAGCAGTCAAGACGCTTCCAAATGTAAACTGATCCATTGCAAACCCTGCCAATCGCATCTCTCTGAACATATCAACTGCTTCTCTCTCCAACCCATTCTGCATTAGCCCTGTAATCATGGTCGTCCAAGAAATCGAATCTCTCTTTTTTAGGCCACAAAACAAACGCTGAGACTCTGCAATCATCCCACACCGCATAAGCCCAGTGATCATTGTATTACACATAACTACATTCCTCTCTGGCATTTCATCATAGTACCGCTTTGCATCATAGATCAACCCCAATTTCGCATACATGTCCACCAAAGGACTACCCACAAATACATCAGACCCAAAACCAAATTTCAGTATTTGCCCATTAATTTGCCTACCCAAATCTACACACCGAAATTTTGAACACAATATAAGCATTGTTGAAAATGTAATCCGATTCAAATTCATGGCTGCATCCTTCAACATCAACTTATAAACTCTAACCGCTTCACTACAAGAGCCATAATTAGCATAACCCGAAATAGCCAAATTCCAAGAGACCCCGTCTCGAAATGGCATTAGATTAAAGATTTGTTGCATCTGAGAAAGAAGGCCCAGTTTTGAATAAACGGAGAGGATCGTGTTCCATGAGAAGAGATTTGGTTGAGGAATATGATCAAACACGTGGTGGGCATATGCTAAATTGCCTAGTTTATAGTAAGCGGTGATGAGATTGTTTGATAAAAAGGTTTCAGGTTGTTTAATGGTTTTGAGTATGAGGCAGTGGAGCTTCTTGGCTTGGGTTTGGTTCTGGGATTCACAGCAGAGTTTGAGTAAAGAAGCGTAGTAGTTGGAGGATGATGACATTTGTGTTAATAGGTTCTAGGCGGGAATGCGCCAGGGAGTTTTTCCAGGAATTTCTGGAAAGTGCTCTTTATTTTGTTACAAAATACTCCCCTAAACCCTCAAAAACATTATTTATTACGGTTTTTTCTCCATTCAGTTGTATCTAAATCATGAAATATTTGAGGAGGGCAAAAAGAAAGGAAAAAAATACATAAGTAAAAACTATAGAAAATATATATATAAAAAAAATGATGGCCAAGTTCATCAGGTTGATAACTAATCTGAATTTAATTCAACTCAAATTCTAACCCAAGGTACTCCACCTAAGTTCAACTCAACCTCATTTTTTTAAGTACGGGTTGAGTTTGGATTCTTCAAGTTAGCCTCGAGTTGATCAAGTAAAATTCAAGTTGATCAAAGTACATAATTCAAAATTCATTTATGATATTTTTCAAAAGAAAAATATTTTCTAAATAGTGAATATGATAAAATTTTAAAATCGTAACAAAATAATAAATATAAATTTATATATTTTCTATAAAAAAATAAAAATATATGATATAATATAATTTGATATTTTTTTCTTTAAAAAAATGAATATTATTATGTAGAATATGCATTATAAATATTAAAAAAAAATATTAAATCGGTTCGAGTTAGATTACGTTGTTTGAATCTTAGCTTGAGCCCAATCTAATTGGGTTCGGATTGAAAAAAACCTAATCCAAACCCAAGTAAAAAATGATTGTCCAAACTTTCTCGAGCATCATATCAGGTTAGATCAACCCGTCCAAGTTGCACCATTAATTCCATTAAAAGCTCAACCCAAACTTAAATTAAATTTGGCTCGTACCAAAACCAACCCAATTAATATATATATACTTTTTTTTAATTATTTTTAAAGAAAATATGTTTAGTAATATCATACAAGATTTCATTTTTCTAAAGGAATACGATGGATTTTTTTATTTTTCAACCCAACAGAAAATGCATCTTAGAACACAACAGCCAACCCCACTGGCCTCACTGAAGAGGCATCTTGTACAAAAATTTATCAATTTTCAGTTACGTGGAATTGAAGTTATAATGATTAATAAATCTTGAATTCAAGATTTTCCACTCCACAATAATTGGAGAATCCATTCATGATTAATTATCTTGAAAAATGATGGGTCCATATCCATACAATACAACCCCCTGATATTCCTTGGGGGAGATCATAATCTAGTAGGAGACAATGGGAATTTCATTATGATTTTTAGTGAAGAACAAAGACAGCAATGGGGCACACACTCCCTTTCTTCTCCTCCAAGGAGATTTCCGATTTCTTCATACCCCTACTCCCTAGTGGATATCAATTGGACCTACATGAGACAAAATCATATTTACTCATACCCTGTAATTAGTGCACAAGGACTTGGATGCTTCTCTCTCTCTCTCTCTCTCTCTATATATATATATATATATATATATAGAGGAGAATCCAAGTCTCTCTCTCCTCATACCCTATAATTAGTGCATTAAGGAGTTGGATGCTCCTCTCTCTATCTCTACATACAGATACATATACACCAAAGAGATAATAATGGTGATGTTTGGCTCATCCTGCTGCAAATATCACTAGGAAACCAATATGTGTTGGCCCCACTGCTCATCAATGAAGTGCATTTAAATTGCAGTGACTTTTGAATAAAGCGTGCAATCAAAACAACTGATGACCAGAAGACGATCCACTAAACAATTCATGCAATAATGAAACGATCCACACAGGAAAATCCACTACTGCAAATCAACAGACCAGACATGCTAAATCAGGTTTTATTCTACAGTCTCAACAGGTAGGATCAGCAAAAAATTAATTTCCAATGGCGAAAAAAGGAGTAACATTTCATTTTGAAAATATCTGAATGACACATACAGCTTCCCACTTTCCTCCAAATACTGGATTTGAACACAGGCACCAGTATGGCTTCGACTGCAATAACAAGCTGAGGCATTCTAAGCCCACCCACTAACAACTAACCCACTTGAGCTTTTCACTCAAAAGTTAAAAACATCTGCCCTGGGATCTTTACAGCTTGGTTTATGCCTTCTATGATCCTACATCCTTTTGCTCATGGAAACCAGCCTCTTGTGAACATTGGATTTTCACTTTTCTGGGTGTATGCTGATAGATTCTTGAATGAATAAACACTGGAGGTCACTGCTGCATCATACATCTGAAAATGCCCATAGCTAGGGTGATTCTTGCTTTCTCTACACAACACCTGACCCTCTTAAAGCTTTGATATCAGGCTAGTTGTATATCAATTTACAGACAACTTGAAGTGGAAGATAGTATACTTTATTGGGCCTCATAATTGGGACAAGGAAAAATATGGGCTCTGGTACCCCCCTGGAGATAGTAATGCAAGCATCTAGTATATGCCATAATGGGGCCCTGTGGCACAAAATAAAAAAACTGAAGCCAATGATTAAAGTTCAGCTTTCATATGGCCAGGTGGTAGAGACCCTGCAAATGCATAACAACTTCATGGTTAGCTCAAGTGAACATGTTATTTTTCATACCAGAGGTTTACACGTGAAAATCAACAAGTTATACCATTTAAATCTTGGCTGTTGAGGGGAGCACCAGTACTAAAGCCCATTTGAACAACATTGTGGAGTTCATCCTCCCATACATTAGGTAGCTGTAGACAAACATGTCAAAGTGAAAGGTAAATTGTAACATGCGAACAGACTCTTAAAGGCTGAGTTCAAAGCATGGTTTTTGTGGGAGAGAGAGGATGGAATGGGTCAGCTGGGGGCTTGATAATGAGAGGGGAAAGAAAGCAGAAGTTTTCATCTAATGATGTTCTTCCTTTACAGGAATTTCTCAAGATCATTGATGGAAGTCAATGCTCTGTCTAGTAGAATCTTGCTCCTCAAAGATACAACAGAAGGGAAAATTCCTTACTTTTTTATGTCAGGGATCCATCCTTCACCCTTGTGTTATACTAAAAAGAAGACTGCTTTAACTCTTGTTAATAGTCAGCCAGAGGTTATTCACAGCAAACCCAACTGACCCACTCCAACCAAAATAACATAAAATAAAGCATATGAGCCAGGTTGCCATAAATAAAGGTTGAGCAAGGGAAGTTTCAGAATGGAAAAAGAAAAAAAATTCGAAGTACTAAG
Organism: Vitis rotundifolia; assembly: GCA_030254885.1. NCBI lineage: Eukaryota > Viridiplantae > Streptophyta > Magnoliopsida > Vitales > Vitaceae > Vitis > Vitis rotundifolia. Next base: position 14,814,038 of record CM058151.1, read on the forward strand.
AGAATACAGTAGTAGCTATTGGAGGAAAAGATACCTGGGGTGCTGACTCCTTGTACCCTCCACTCATGGCCGTCAATTGGGAATTAATAGTTCTCCTAATTGCATCAGAAGAGTTCCCCAAGCCAGGAAGACCTACTTGAATCAATCCTGGTTGAGATGGATGTAGCTGAGGATAAGGCATAGTTGTTTCTGGCGAAAAACCCATTGTAGATGAAGGACCTACTCTTGATTGAAGGATCTGTGGCAAAGAAGTAGAATCCATTTTAATGGATAAGAAGGGACAAATGAAAAAACAGGCCTGATTTTGCATAATACTATTTTGTTATGCAATCTCACTCACATCTTTTCCAAGCATCCCTTCAATATTAAAATCCAGCCGTGGATTAACCGTAGCAAGTTTCATTGACAAAAACTGGAAAATGAGAATAAATGTTAACATTTATCATGATCAAAAGCAAACAAAGTGTAGAAATTATATGAAAGGAGAGGTGATCAAACACAAGAACTATGCCCTGTTAGCCAAAATAATGAAAGAGAGTTCACAAAAAGCATCAGAGGGTTAATTTACTAAGAAGCTTATATCAAAAGACATCCTTTCTGAAAGAGGAAAACTGAAGTGCTAATGTTTCGGAGACATTTAAGATGCAGGATAGAACAAATAAACCAGATTAATTGAGAACCAATAGGGAGGAAAAAGAGAACATAGATCCTTAATACCATACCTCAACCTGCCGTTGAAGTGATTGCACATAGTTAATGATTTCATCTAGCATGACCGCCTTGCCAGTGACCTACAAATATCAAGCAATTCCCATGGAATGAGCCACGGAAGCAACATTGAATTCCATAGAAAATTCAATCTAATTATGGTCCCCAAGTTAGTAATTCCAACAAACCAACCTTGCTGCAACCAGGCACCAGGTCTTGAAGAAACTTCATCCTTTCACTGATCTTTTCCCTTCTTACCTGTCATCAAGGTCCACCAGCTTTAACCCCAAGACTAGGACAATAGAATTGCTTCTATCAAAACTAAAACTATCCATGAAAAATCTTACTCTTTCTGCAAGACTATGGCTGTTTGTTGCCTGACCTCTCCGCGCTCTGACATGAATATATTCTTCCTTTGGTGGATCTGAAGCTTGTGCCCCCTGCTTACCATGTTTTCCAGTGTTCTTACTGGGAACTGAACTTGGGTTTTGGTCTCCCTTATGTTGAATTTCAGGGTTATCCTTTGAAGCTTCTCCGGGTTGCTGTGGGCTTCCCTTGACTTGATCAATCTCTGGGTCCTAACACAAAAAATCAGCAAATCATGAGTAAGAAAGCAACACATCACTCATCCAAAATTAAAGAAACAATTGGTAAACATGATATTTAGTATTTACCTGACCATTTCTTTTCCTTTTCTTTGAGCCAAGGCCCTTGCCAGAAGAAGGTTCACCACCTGTGCCCTCCAATATGGATGGCTCCTCTTGACCACCACCACCGCCTCCACTGAACTCAGCTTCATCAGATTCATTACAAGACACCCCAATTCCTTGTTTTGCTTCATCAAGAGACTTCACTAAGCTCTCACTTTTTCTCTCATTCTTGAGTGGACTCCCTTCCATAGCCCCACGCACAGCCGAAGAAACATCTTTTGAAATTTCAGCCATGCTTGGCTCATCCTTTTGAGATTGCCCTCCAGGTACTGATTTCAACCCATTGCTTGCAAAAACATCTTGTTGCAGCATTCCCCCACCTCTAGAATAAGGATTCAAAGATTCAGGAATGCTAAAAGGGCTCATCATATCGCTAAAATTACCTCCATTGAAGCATGAGAACCTCGCTGCTCGCTCAATGAAACCAGAATCAGCGGGAAACTGTGACAAGCCCTGAGGGAGCATTCCAGGGGCATTCGGTAAGAAGATACCCCCTTTCAGCATCGAACTGGGTGGATTCCAACCAATGTCAAGTGTTTTATCAATATCCATTCTCAAAGAACCTGGACCCCCTTTTCTAATTCCTAGTGTGCTTGATGTGCTTGCATTGTTCTGGACATTCATGTCACAAAAGCCTAAGGTTTGTGAATTGGCAGGATGGTCCCAGAGGTTTGGGCCAAATGAGTCTACCATGGAAGCCGAGGAACATGAAGAAGAGCCAACTAGATCCCCTTTGCAGACTGCCATCGGATTTCCGCCCTGAACCGTACTCATAGACGTATTTGTGAGATTGCCGCCACCGCCACCGAAACGCCAGTCCGATGACATACTAGCTGAATGGTAGTTCAAAGAATCACCACTCCTCTTTTCTAGCTCAAATTTATCCTTGTCACTCATATCCATCTCTCCCTGATAAGAAAACCAGAAGCAGCCAGAAACAGATGCCTTCCTCTTGCGCTCCAATTTGTTTTTTGAACCCCAAACAGACAATCTATATAGGAATTCCCCCAACAAAACCCTAATTGCTCAACAACGGCAATCAAAGATCAAATACCCAAAAATCACCAGACAAATACACCAGCTCCACACTTATGTTGAATCAATAAACTGCAAAATTGAAGACCCACAACATAAGACACTTCAATGGTCACAGAAATATTCATTCAAAGCTCAATCCACCCATGTGAAGCTAGCTACAGGCTACAGGTACAAGGAGAACGGCTGAGAACAAAGTAAAAGGAAGAATGACCCACTTCAATTAATGAACTGAAAACCCCAAAGACATTAAAACAAAAACCCACGTACCTAAATATGTACCCAAGATCAAACAAGTGTTAACTTCCACTATTTCCAAAGACAGCACTGAGAAGTTGCAGAACCAAAACTACTCAAAGGGAAGCCCTCCCAAGACAATAAAACACAAAACTCAGTTCAAAGAAGGCCTCAAAAGGAGACCCTCTAGAAGCAGCTGTCAATTAAGCCCAAGCTGCCCAACCCAAAAAAAAAAATTTTTGAATTTTTTTCTCCTCTCTCTCTCTCTCTCTATATCTTTTTTTTTTTGTTTTTTGTTTTTTCAGCCCAATAAATACCACATTCAAAACCCTAGTCAGAGCAGCAGACCCTCAGCTCTGAAACAGAGAGAGGCCCAACTAAAACTGAGAAGAGAAAGATACCCATTTCAGATTCTGCACTACTTTTGGTACTGACCTCCATTGAAGCTTTTCACTCAAACTTTATTGAATTTCGGTTCTGTTGAAACGCCTCCTGTTTTTCCCTGCCATACATGTAGAGTGAGAGAAATATAGAGATCTCCAAAAGAGTGAGTGTATAGAAAGAAAAACAGTGAAATGGGTATTTGAAGCAAGTGAAAGAGATGAGTAATTGCAAAGGCCCTGCATTTATACCCACGCCTGCATTAAAAACTGAGCTCTTTGATGAATGATGATTAACCACCGTCACTGCTACTGTAAAGTATATTAAAATCCATCAACAAAATCAATTACTTTTCTTTTTCTTCCTTAACTTTAATTTTTATTTCTTTAATCTGCATTTTTCCAATAATTATACCAGCTTGAGCTAGCAACTGACAGTGCCAACCACCATTAGCCCTTTTTTAGTACTTTTTTTTGCATTGTCCTTCATTACACCTTGGGAGAAGAGCTCACAAATTTTTATTAGGATTTGTTTGGTCAAGAACCCAACTACATTTAAAAAAAATAAAATATGAAAACTCATAAGGCTCACAGACTGCATCTCTATTTTTCTGATAGCTTCATTGTCTTATCCATCATTTTTCCTCCACACTCGTTTTCAATTTGTTTTACAATGTTCTTAGAGTTGTAACATAAATTATTTTAATTGGTATTTTTCAGTGAAAAAAAAAAAAGATTTCTTTTTTTGGGTTTGTATTTCAGTCTAGTCATATCCTCATCTGTTGTCCTTTTCTTTGTCATTCATCTGCCCTTCAAAATATTTCTTGGCCAATTATATTATTATAAGAATTGAAAATTGTATCCTATAATCATCAATATTTGAATGTCATGTTATTTAATATATGGAAAATTTTAATGGAAGAATTTTAATTTTAATTTTTATTTTTAATAAATAATTTAAAAATCTTTTAGGGCATTTAAGTGAAAAGAAAGGAAGATATGACCCATCCTTTGTTTTCAATTATTAATATCCATCCCTCCCTGGAGATGTTTAAGAAATTTATGAGATTCACATAGAGACACATGCATATGTATAAAATCATTGATTACATGGGCAAGTTGGAGGAGTCAAATTGTGAAATAATATATGATCTTTTATATTTGTTAAGTGGGTGAATCTGAGTTTCTGTGTAGATGGGGGAACCCCCCACAAAAAGTAATCAAATCTAATGGCTTTGATCATGACTTACATTCTCAGGGTTGACCCATTAATCTTGTACCCTACTTTAAAGAAGGCTCATCCATAAATAATAAAAAAAAATTAAGAAAAATCATATTATTTTGCAAACTTATTGCAATTATTTTATTTTACTATCTCATGCTGTTGATGGACTGTCCCTTTCTCTCTTTCTCTCATGTCATTATTAGTTGGCATTGGGACTTGCAATCACCAAGATCTAAGCTTTAGAGTAATGGAATCTCTCCCACAGTTTGTTTTATAAAAAAAAACCCTAATGTGTGGTTAAGCCCTAGGCTTTAAAAAATTGGTAAAAATGATTTGTGTTGATTGGGTTGGTTTTACTAGGAATTCTTGCAGAAAATATTTTTTTTCAAAAAAAAAAAAAAAACCCTACATTCAAATATCACCTCCCAAAAATAAATAATAAATAAATAAATATAAAAAGCTTTCGTTTTTTAAATAATAAAATATAATTTTGTATCATTATTTCTCTATGTGCAATGTATAAGAGACTATAAACCAACAAAAAAAAAAAAAAAAAAAAACCCTATATGGGGTAGTACAAAGGAGAAGACAATAAAGAGAAAAAAGAAATTGAGTCTCACCCTTAAAAATATTATTAAAGAAGAGGGAATGAGATTCCTTGGTACTCTCTTCTCCAATTAGATTATGAAGAAGGCAATGGTTTGGCAAATGGGGTAGTGCCACTTGTGATGGTGTGCCCTTTTATAAGAGAGCTATTGATTGGTGTCATAGACTAAAGAAAAAAGAAATAATACTAATAAGAATTGGGAAGTGAAGGTTGGTTCATGGTTGGCATGGCTCTTCTTTTGGGAAAGCTAAAACTAAGGGAAAACCAAATCCATCCAAGGCAACATGGAATGGGAGTTGGGGATTTGAGATCTCTTAAGAAGAGCTTTTAAACATTTCTTTAAGCCAATTCAAGGACTGTGTATCATTGATCATTACCCTCTCCCTCCCTCCCTCTCTCTCTCTCTCTCTCTCTCTCTCTCTCTCGACCAATGAGATGCTGATAGTAAATAAAGTAGGCTTTGGTCTTGAGCTTTAATCAATTAGGTGAAGCACGTTTTCAAACTTTATATTATGTCAATTTGTACTTATACCTATTATTTATTTCTTTTAAAATATCCACCTACTTATGGTATGAATGTACCCCCTTTATTAAGATTTGTCCAACACCCATTTGATAGGATTGATGTATACAAGCGATTGGTACCCTGTCCATTCCCACAAATTTTGTAAATTAATTGTTTGTTTTTTAAACTTTTTAGCTCAAAATTTGCTCCACTTCAAATTTCAATATTGCAAAGATTTTAATGAAAATTTTGAATCAAATGTAACCCTAATTGATTCATAAAATTAAAGATGAAATTACTATAGCTAGCAAATGGGATTTGTTTGAAGTCTTGATTTACACCTCATATATTTTACTTGGATTATTCCTTAAATTAAATTTTATTTTCATATATTTTTATTTGAATAATTAAAAATTGAAATAAATTTACACTTGTTTAAATTATAAATAAGAAAAGAAAACTCGACCTTAATTTGTTGAAATTGGGTTTAGGTGATCCGGTGGAATCGATTTGACCCAATCCAATAAAATGAGAATTAAAGGGTAATAGGAGTTGAAATTATCTATGTAATAATTAAAAAAAAAAAAAGAGAAAGAGATATCTCTCTCACTCTTACTTTCTCTTTATAAAAAAAATGCCAAACAACACTTAATAAAAAAATTCTCTTTTAAATTTTATTATTTTTTTTTTCTTTATGAAATGTTGTCCTTTCACAACTTCAGACAAAAAAATTCATGCGTGAAATAAAATATTTTAGAAGGTATTTGGAAGCCTTTTTTTTTTCCGACACAATTACATAGTCAATATTAATTATTTTCATCATTTTTTTTTTCTTGAACTGATTTTTTAAGGCTAGTAAGGGGAGGTTAGATCTTGAAGGGTAGAGGGGAAGAATGTCAGTCTGGGCATGTACAATCAAAGGGGATATAAAATAATTTCTCATTTGTTTCTTGAATTTCATGAAAAATATCATAATGCCACAACATGATGAGATGTTGCGGAATCATTGTTCTCAAACTTTTTGGTTCACTTTTTTCAAACCCTAATTTCATGAGGATCTTTTTCTGTACTTTTTTTCTCATATTTTTTTGCCCTACCCTTTATATGAAAGTTAATGTAAGAAATGGGACCCTTTTAGGTCAGAGAAATAAGAGGAGTGTCTGCAGTTCCAACTCTTTGTCCCCTCCATGCACATCATTGTCTCTAAAGATCTTAGCCACAGTGGACAGCTTTAAATTACTTCTCAGAGAGGACTCATCTACATATTATACCTGTTTTACACTAGTATTGTTATTGGGTGAAAATCAAACAATAATTTGGTGGGTTATAACCACATGTCTCCTGTTTATAACCTCCTGTGGGGCTCCTCTCCTCGTGTCAGTCGATGTGTCACTTTCCCTCGGTATTGCCCGAATAGTTGCCACAGTGTTCGAAGCCTTCTATCCAAACCATGGGAAATGGCACTGGACTCCTAAGCAAACGATACTTTCTAGCCAATCCTCAAGTCTCTTTTACTATGTGTGATCATTTCCATCTAACATGAAAGTGGCTGATGGGATCTCCCTCAATCCACACGTTCATGTCAATTAATTATCACGCACTACCCTATGCCTCCAGCAAGTTGAAGGGACGGGTAAGTGCATAATTGAACATCATGACACAACTTTTGACAGCACCTGTTAGTCGCCCAAAACTGTAATGGTTGTGCTGCGACCTGCAAGGTAGTTATTATTACAGAAAATGTCAAAGTGCTTAGTCAGTACTACAGTTATTTTCTTCTGAGCGCTATAAAAAGCTCTCCTAAAGCATAATCTAAGTACGCGCACTCAAGCTAACCTCTTCATCCTCTCTTTGAAATGGTCTAACATACTTGTGTCTAGCTTAAACTTCGAAAGGGCGTGTCCGGACCACCTGTTCGAACATCTTTTGTGTAAGGAAGAAGCTCACCCAAGTCTCCGTTGTTGGGTGGAAGCTCTGACAGGCACAACGTAAAAAGGATTTGACCCCAATTGATCTAGCATCAACACTTTCAACCTCAATTTAACCTAAATTTTAAAAAATGAACAAAATATGCTAACAAATCATGTTATACTGATTTAAACTGTTGGAGTTTAAATTTAAATTTCACCATCCACAAGAGTAGAGATATTGAGATATTCTTCATTCAGTTTGAAATGATTATCCTTCATCAATGAGTTGAAAGTAATCATCGGTAAGGTGGACAAAAGGCAGATCATCCCAAAGCACTACATTTCAGCCATCCAATCTCAAGATCCACCAAAACGCAAGACTTGATACTACAGAAAAGAAGCTAACTACCATTTGGTATTATGTACAATAAAGTTGAAGGAGTGACAGAAAAAAGTTGAAAAGTAAAAGCAAAGCCTATCCTTGGGAGCAAACTAATACACTATAAAAACCCGCTAACTATGCCTTAGAGAATCAATGAAACTATCATTGAAAAAATTGTACAAAATGGAGAAGTTCATCAAGTAGTAATTGTAGGCCATAAATAGAAAGTTCATCCCCTTCACAAACATCATGTAAATGGTGGGATAAAATTTCATTTATTCACCAAGAATTTTAACTTCTTCAACCAGGATCTTGTAGAATGAATCATTTATGGTATCTATTTGCACTAAGAATTTGAAGACTTTCACAAGTATTTAATCTAGCCTACATTTTTATTTTAATGCTATAGAAATAAATTAAAGATGTAGATTTAAAAAAGGATGTATATCAAACATATTTTAGTGCCCACTTCATTTGCATGATCAAATGTATGGATGATTTGAGTAAAAACCTATTTGATGAACCAATTATTACTAAGTTTCTTCAACTCTTCCAAGCTATACCCACCTGCAGTCATACAAAAACTCAATCTAATAAAGTTAGTGAAGCATGTAGCCTAAATATTAAGTGAAGTGGAAGATAAAAAGAAGTAGAATCTTCACATGTAATCTCATTAGGATGGTATCTTTGGAAGCCATCTAGAGAAAAGGCTTTGCAGTCTTTCTCCATTGGAAGGCAGTATCTTTCTTATTAAGGTAAAGAAAGAAGTGTTGGCTGAGAGTTGACACCACGTTTTTCTAACATATTTTGCATTTTTGCAGTGAGAGTGATGGGGTATGAAAAATACCAAGATAGGCTTTCTTATGTTTGAGGTATTGTGGCTTGTGGGTTTTGTTGGGGCCATTGGCATCCCTAAGATTATTTGGGATCGAGGTTTCCTTTGAACACACATTTTTTCAACCCCCATTTCCATGTGCTTCTAATACTAATCCTATGTTCTTGTTTTAGTTATTGGTAATTTAATATAGTGTCTATTGTATTATGGACTAGATGCACAAACAAATCAATCACAACATGTCACTTATATAATTTAATCATATCAATATTTACTCAATTTAAATTCCATTATTTTATACCTTCATCTCATTAATTTTTTTTTTAATTTTCATTTAATGACCTAAACTTTACTATATGTTTTTAATGATTAAGATTTCAAGTTTGATAAATATTGAATCGATATCCTTAAATTTACCTTTTAGCGTATTGCAAAGTCTCTATTTTTAATTTATTTAATAATTTAAATTAAGTTATTAAGTTGATTTATTATACTCTCACTTAAACTTTTAAATTAAGTTAGTAGTTTAACAAAAACAAATGTATATAATATTAGGGGATAACAAAACGGATTAACATATTTAGTTTTTAAGTGAATAATTAAAATAAAAAATTTATGTGTGATTTTCAAAAATTTGAACAATAAGCTAAAATGGCCTTTTTAGAAGGTTGGAAGAAATCCAAATTGACTAATGTGGAAATGGGATTGATCCTATCAAGCAAAATAATAATAATAATAATAATAATAACAATAATTAGAAGGAAGAAGAGGAAGACATGGCAGTTGCAATGATTTTGTCTGTTTTTAAAGATGGTAGGTTTGAATGAAAATTGTTGTCTTCCTAATTATTGTTTTCATTTTAAATCAAATAATTGATGCACATATTTTAAGTCAAATAATTGCAATATTATAGACAACCCAAGAAACTTCATATTCCAGGGTGTGTTTGGTGTAAATTGCAATTTGTAGTCCAAAAAGGGGTTAAAATGAGTTTATGAAAACTCAATGTAGTCAGATTTTAAAAAAATTAAACTAAATACTATTAAGAGACACAATTTTTAATTATATTTATTTAAATTTTTTTTCTTTTGGTAAAAAGCTCTTTGTCACAAAAATGTTTCTCTCTAGGTCCAAGATGGCACCGATAGGTTGCCTTCATCCTAACCTCGTCTTATTTTTTTAAAATATTTGTCATCTTCATCCCATTAAAAAAAAATTGGAGCGAGATGGAGCACAAAAGGAATGGGTTAACTTCTTTTTTTAACATTTTTAAAAAAATTTAATTTTTTTAATTACATTAAAATAAATATATTTTATACAAAATTAGAATATTATAACTTTTATAGTCATTTTAAAAGTATTTAAGAATAATAATATTATTATTATATATTAAAAATAGGAAAATAAAAACTAAATTAAATTAATTTTTAAAATTAAAATTTATATATTATAGGGGCGGGACGAGATCGGACAAGACAATACCTGAACCTAGCTCGAATCCATCCTGAGTTTAAAAAAAAAAGAAAAAAAATCATAAATCCATTTCAAAACCATTTATTTAAATTTCTAACTCATACCATCAATGAGGGGACAAGATGAGTACCCAAAAATACCTAGTCGGTTATGATTCCTATTTAGAAACCATGTTTTTTTGAAAGTTTAAAATTTTATTTTTTCCAAAAGGCTTTTGGATTTATTTTTAAAAGTTTTTCTTTTGGTTTAATGATAGTTTGCACACCCAAGAGTTTGGTTTACTTTGTTTAAAAAAGATATGGCTTTAAAAAGAGATCTAACATGAAAGTCCCAAAATTTTTGTCTCTTTTATAAAAATCTACTTAAAGTTTTTTAGGATGCTATTTTAAATTATTAAAAAAATTAAAATATTAATATTATTTGTAAATTTGAAAGGAATTTAAATAGGAAAGGAGTATCCAAAGATGTAAGGAAGCCGAGGACTTCTTTGGCTACTAATTTTTTATTATTATTCAATACAAAAAAAAAAAAAAAAAGGAAAAAAAAAAAAGAAGGAAAACACGTGTGATAACCAAGTCTTTGTTTGGTAACTATTTTAAAAATACTTTTGAAAAATAATTTTTAAAAATTGTTCTATAATATTTTGTAAAATAAAAGTCTTTCTAATAATCTAAAATATTTTTAATATTTTTAAATATATTGTAAAAATAATTTTTATATCTAGTGTTTTATTTTTAGTCATTCTACGTGTATATATATAATTATTTTATAAAATAACCCTAAAAAAAGAGTAAAAATAATAGAAAATAATTAAAAAATGTTCTTATTTTTTGTTTTTAAGAAAATAAAACAAAAAATAGTTTTTAATTATCAAATATGTTTTTTTTTTATAAAAAAAAAGAATTAAAAATTATTCTTAAAAACAATAATTAAATAGGCCATGAAAACCATTTTTGATTTTCTATTCTTAAAAATAAAAAACAAAGCATTTTCAAAAAATATCTTTTAATTATCTTTTATTGTTTTCACTTATTTTATAAGAATTGTTTTAACACATAAAATATTTTAAAATAAAGCACTATATATACTAATATTTTTAAATGCATTTAAAAATAATAAAAAACATATTAATGACATCCCAAACAGATTTTTTATCAATAAAATATCACAAAACGGTTTTTAAAAATTGGTTCCAAAAACTGTTTTTGAGAATTGTTTTTTTGAAATCAGTTACGCCTTAAATTTGGAAGGAGGTTGATTTGATAAATGGAAAATTTTGGAAGGAGGATGATATGATAAATGAAAGGGCTTTGATTGAAATGAAAATTGGAAGAAGATTGGGGGTTGTCTCCGGTAGGCCATGGGCCAATTGAGGATTGAGGATTGAGTATTGATGGGAAAGATGAGTAATAAATGATGATGCTGTAGCTGCAGACATCACAACGTGCGTTTCACTTCCTCTTTTCTTTTCCCACATTCTCACTTCACCTAATTTCACATCTCTCATTTCACATCTCATTTCACCAACCAACACTCACGACTCTTCACTCTTCACCTAATGTTTGTTTGGACTCTGGAAAAGTTCCGGGGAAAGACAGCAATGAGAAAATTGTAAAATAATGTCCAATCTAATAATGCCTTAATTTCCAATCATTGTTATTTTGGATGTATAGAATTAAGGTATATATTGAAAATTTTTTCTTAATATCTTCCTTAAAAAGAATGTTTATTTATTTGTTTTTAATAAATGGGGGTTTTAAGTAATAAATACCTGATAGAAATCCATCATTTTTATTTTAGATTCAATCTTTTTTATTACTTAAGGGAATAATAAAAATGAAGGTTGAAAAATAAACATGAAATCTTTTTTCAATAAGGAAAAAACATATTTTTTTAAGGTCTGTTTGGAGCTGTTTTTTTAAATAATTTTATATTCTTTACCATAAAAAATACAGAAAACACAATTGATAACCAATAATCATGTATCAATGACCTAATTGAATATAAAACTATTTATTTTATTTTTTTTTTAATAAATAAGGATTTTAAGTAATAAATACCTAATAGATATCCATCATTTTTATTTTAGATTCATTTTTTTTTTACTTAAGAACATAATAAAAATGATGGTTGAAAAAAAATTATAAAATCTTTTTTTAATAAAAAAATAATTTTTAAAGATTTGTTTGGGAACTATTTTTTGGAATAATTTTCTATTATTTAGAACAAAAAAAACATAGAAAACACGTTTAGTAGCTAAAAATTGTTTTATGTTTTTTATTTTTAAAAATAAAAAATAATTATACAAACATGTAAAATAATTAAAAATAAAACACTATGTATAAAAATTATATTTAAAATATATTTAAAAATATTAAAAATAGGTTAAAAACATTGTAGATTTCTAAATAAACTTTTGTTCTATAAAAATAAAAAAATAATTTTCAAAAACTTTTCTAAAAACCATTTTTCAAAATTTTTTTTTTCAAAAATAGTTACCAAAATAGACCTAAGTAATTATAATTTTTTTTTTGAATGAATATGATTTTTAAAGATATTTTGAAAAAAAAAATAATAGACAAACTTTAATATTATTTTTATCTAATATTTTTTTATTTATAGGGATAAAATATTTACACTAAAAATACAATCACTCAAGCTTGCATTTTTTATTAATATTACAATTCCTTTACTCCTAAAATGCAAATTTATGTTTTACAATTCCTTTTTTTATTTTGTCATTTTTATATACTTATTTTATTTTTAATTTAATCTTTATTCATATTTTAACTTATGCTTTTAAACTCATTTTAATATTTTTAATATAATGGTTAAAACAATAAAAAAACATAGAGAATTTTATTTTATTTTATTTAAAAAAAGGATATAAAATTAAAAATTATGGAAACTAAAAAATATAAATTAACAGTTTTTTTAATAAAAATAAATAAATTAAAAAATATTTTTTCAAAAAATAAAGTAAAACATAAACTATTAGATGAGTACAAAAGATTTAAATTTTTAAATTTGTAATTTTTTTTTATGCTACTCAAATAATATATATATATATATATATATATATATACATTTTAATTTAAAGTTAGTACCCCTCCTCATCTAATTTTTTTTTTTCCCATTCAGCTTTTATCCTCATCTAGAGTTTTAAAAAATACTTTATTTGGGTCTCTCACCCTTCCAATGCACATATTTTGCATAGATTTATATAAACATATCAAATATTGGTTTCTAATTTAGATTGTGATGATTTAAGAATCTATGTTACATATATATATATATATATATATAAGAGAAAGAGAGAGAGGATTAATATATTTAATTAATATATATTTTACCTGAAAATAGTAATTAAAAATATTTTTGAAGTGCTTTCTGTTTTACATGTAAAAATTTTATAAAATTTGTTAAACTCAAAATATATATTAACTGAACACATGTAGTGGGAGTACAAAAATGCAACTTGTCACATGCCTTCACAATGACAAAATCTATATCTAGTTGACACTCTCTTCCTCCTAGGTGGCTCTTTAATCATTATTATTGAAAGGCCCACCTGCACTATTGGGCACTCCATATTACTCCGTTTCTTGGCCTTGGATTATACAGGGCGCGTATTATCTGCTCAAGGCTTCTTTAGATCTAATGTAGCGAAAATTAAAGATAGTATCTCAAACCATAAAAGAACGTAGATTTAGAAATATAATGGGTATACTTGTGATTTGGATGTTTCCATATCAATTTCAAGTCATTGAAGATGTTGAAAACATTATAGAACTTATCTACCTAGTGTTCTTCCATGTGATATCTCCTTACAATGGTCCAAACATGATAAAAATGTGGGTTTTCTCTCTAAAGGATAAACAAGGTTTCTCTCTTTGGAGGCTCTTTGGAAGATGATAGGTAAAATCCTAAAAACCTTAGAGGGTATTTATAGGGCTCTTTGTGGGTTTAAGTAACTTAAGCTCAAATTGGGTTTAGATCACTTAATCCAACCCAGTTGAGTCTTAATTAATTAATTAACCCTATTATGCTCTAATTAATTAATTAACTCGATCCAAAGAGATAATTGATAAGATCTAATGCAACCTTATGTTTTCACTAAAACACCCTTATGTACACTTATGAACTTGAAATCCAAATCACTCAAAACAAATGTACCACCATGAAAAAGGAGTTTGAGTGGAGCCAATTAAGACCCATTAGAAAATATTAGCTTCCTTATAATCCACTTCTGAAGTTGATTTAACATTCTTTAAAGAGAATTAATTGCACTTAAATATCCCGGGTAATTATGACAAGGCAAAGCTTGGGTTTGTGTTCTTCTATCTACTACGTGCAAGCTCCCCATAAATTGTTAACCGTAATCTACCAAGGTAGTGTTATCAACCTATCAAGATTATCTCTCAAATCATTGAGCCACTTATTATGTGATCAATTGACATAATTTAACTCTAAGGAACATATATCAAATTCAATTGAAGGAAATGCTGACTACAGTTTTCCATATCACATATCCTTTAGATCACCTAAAGGGACACACTTGTCATAATAAAGCCCTTAAAAGCATGACATGATGTAACAAATTTAATAATATTCTGGTTTCACTTTTATTTATTTTTATTCCATGCATTATACTTAATGAGTGTTTTAGTCTAACATCTCTTGTATTATACATGACTTAGGCGCATTAAGAGTTGCATGAAAGATACAAGTCATGAGTTCTTTGCAAGTTGATGATTTATTTATAGTTGCTTCATGGACTTAAGCAATCTAGTTGAGGTTGTAATGCACCACCTCTTAATTAGAGGGATGACTGGTCTTGGCCATCGTGATGGGTGAGTACACTAGTATATATAGTTAAACATTAGACAAGACCTACAGTAAGTCATGAAATAAGGTTATTGAGTAGTTGTGACTTCGCTAAACTACCATAGTATACTATCTCTCAACCTTGAGAGAATACTAAATTTATGCCAAAGTTAGTAGTGACATTGATTTACGGGTGAGATCCTAAATTGATCATATATTCCCTATGGATTGACTCATTATTGATGAAAGTTAGTAGCAAAATATATTTTCAACAGAGGCAATATGATATCTCATAAACTTTGAGATAGTATGTCTCCTTGAGAGATCATAGGGGTGTATGATCATGAAATCTATGGGTTTATAGTAATTCATTTAGTGGAATTTGAAATATGTTCTTAGAAAGTTAGAGTATGTCATTTGATCACATAATATGAGGATTTGTAACTCGAGAATGGTAGAGGTAGTATTGAAAAACTAATAACTTTCACTTTGTTAGATTATTGACAACCGGTTCATGAGGCGATTACATATAGTAGATAGTAGATGACGAACTCGAGCACTTGGTGTCTCAAATGAATATACATAGGGTATTGGAGTGTAGTTAACTCTTTATAGGGAAATGTTGAGTTAACTTCAGAATTAGATTATAAGGGAGTTAGTATTGTCCTATGAGTCCTAATGGTCCTCACTCAAGCTCATATTCCTTGATGACATAATTTATGAGGGTTGGATGGGTTTTTAATTCACTTGTATGCATAAGGTTGTTTTGGTAATTATGTGAGATTGCACAATGGTAAGTGAACAGTATTTCTAGATTGGGCTGATTGATTAATTAGAGTCATTTTGGTTTAATTAATTAATTAGCAACCTTTTTGGACTAAATTAATTTATACTAGATTCAAGTCACTTAAGCCTAGTAGGAAGCTTATAAATATCCCTCCTAAGGGTTAGGGCTTCAATCACCACTTTCTCCATCCAATTCAGAGAAAGAATCCTAGGCTCCACCCTTGAGATCTCCACCATCTTAGTGTCTAGACTCAAGGAGGAGTCATCGGGTGAAAGATGACTAAGTTCACAAGATCTTCCACAGTTTTGAAGTATTCTACATTGACTAAAATCAACCTAGGAACATATAAATAACATGTATGACACATTTCTCTATATCTATACTATTATTATTGGTTTTGAATGCCATTATTTTCGTTATGCTTAGATCTAAAGAGTCTAAGATAAGATTACATGCAACCTAATGATCCAGGGCTTAAGAACGAAGCAATCTGGTTTCCTAACAACTTTATCTCAATCCCATGAACTATCATGATAACTCTATTAGGAGTATCTATTACCACTAGCCTTTATCAATAGTGACCTAATCCATAAGGATTTATGACCACATTAAGGTCTTACCTATAGGTTAAAGTCTCTTTTTTATTTTGGTACAAGTTCAATAATACTCAAGGTTGATAATTCATGAACCAACTGTGAACGACTTATCAATTTGCAAGGAACCCATGACTTATATCTTTTGCGCAACTTCTAATGCACCCAAGTCATGTACAATTTAAGTGATATGAGTATGTATGCTTATATAATGAATCAATGCAAATGAGATATATAAAAGAATCAGAAACATAAATAAATAAATTTATTAATGAATCTATAATATGTTACATCATGTCATGCTTTCCAAGGCTTTATCTCAATACCACACCTTGATGAACATTAAAAGCTTGAGTTGTCACATTCATTTATGACAAAATCAAAATCGTAGGCCATGTGTTGTGCACTTACACCTAGAATTATGTAGATTTACATCCAAATAAGTAACCTTAGTATCTTTTATATAAGGAAGGATGTTATAGGTGGGGGCATGCTCGATGATTTGAATGACTTAAGTAAGTATTAGAAAAATTAGGCTAATCCAACCTATGGTAATCACCCTAGAGGGGGGGGGGGGGTGAATATGGTGATGGTCTCTTTTTGCAAATTTAAACTATGTAAATGTAAGAGACAATTATATGCAAGTATATAATAAACAATATAAAGACAATTGCATATAAATTAAAAAAGTAGGGAAGAGAGAATGCAAACACAAGATTTTATGGTGGTTCAGCGCAACCCGACCTACATCCACTCTCCTCTAGCTTCAATCCCAAGCTTGAGGTTCCACTAATTCAAGGCTTCCAAACCAAGCCTTTAAGCAATACAATTAGATTATGATTCCAATCCACCATCTTGGACTTTTGACTCCAAGCACCCTTCACACTTCTCAAGAGATACCCCACTCTTGAATAACCACTCAAGTGATACCCCACACTTGAGAAACTTCCTCTCAAAGATTTACAAATAAATAATCTCACTAAATCCTAGTACAAAAACTTTAAGCTCAAATGATACAAGAAAACTAAGATTGAAAAGTGTACTAATGATATGCAAGTTTTAGAACAATGGTGCACTCAAAAACACTATTCCAAGGCTCAAATATATTCAAGAAAGGTTAGGAAAGGTTAAGTTCTTGAAACAATGAAGATTGAAGCCTTTTTATTGAAGAAAAAAGTCAAACTAGCCGTTGAGGGTTCGACCAGTCCAACTGGGGGTCGATCGGTTGACTAGCCGTTAGCATTTAATGTTTGGCAAGTGACTATTAGACCTCGACCACCCTTTGACCGGATCTCAACCGGTTGAGGTGGGGGTCAACCGGTTACTATTCACACTTTGATCGGTTGAACAACCATTTTGGAAGAAAGAGAAAGTTTTTTGCACCCTTCAACCGATTAAGCTGGGCGGTCGACTGGTTCCTCATCCGGTTCAACCGGTTGAGCCGTTTTTTACTCAACAACCAACTTTTTCAACTTAAAATCTTTAAAACAAGTTTGGAAAACATTTGACACAAGGTTTTAGTTGAAAACGTGAAATTATCCAATTTTAAAATATTTAAAACAAAATAACTCTTTGATGATTTTAGTGCATAAGTAAAGAATGTAATGTATGAAAATCCTAGTGCACCAACAACCTTACAAAGAGATCTTATGAAGCTTGAGTATTGAAAAACACTTCTCTCTGAGGTGGTATTCTTCTTCATGATTTCTCTATGGCTTGATTTGTCTTTGTGATTGCCACTTTAGAAATCGTCTTGCCTAATCACACTTGAAATATAATCATTAGTTTTAAACCTTGTTTTGTTATCATCAAAACCGAGATTAACCAAACCTTGGTTTCACAGTAAGGATAGTGTGGATTACTTTAGTAGGGGTAGAGGTATTAAATGTGTTGGGTTGCTTAATTTCTCCCATGGCCCAACACAACCTAATTACTGTATTGAGTTGTGTCATCGTGTCGACCCATTATGTTAGCCTAGAATGTCAACCCGTCATGTCAACCCATCATGTCAGACCACTTAGTCCATTCAAATATTACTTTTTTTTTTTCCTTTTTGCCTTTTAAATGTTTATAATCAATAGCTATTTTTTTATTTTTCATGTCAAATATCTATATTAACATTCCCAGCCACTATATGACACCTAGTTTGAAGGACAAATAAGTCAATCACTCATTATTAGTATTTTTCATGTCAAATATCCATAATACCTTTCCCAATAATTATATAACGATAAATTTTAAGGGTAAATAAGTAAATAACTCAACAATGATTTTTTATAAATCCTTCATCCCTCCTCCCATTTTAATCTTTTCTCATACAATTATCTATTCTCTCCTTTTAGATTGTTTACAATTATCTCTGATCTTTCTGCCTACAACTATGTGTCAAATTGAAATAAGATCTAGTAATTTTCAGTGTCCACCTTTATACACAATCAAGAAAGTTTGATAAAATGGTTAGCTGGAATTATGGCTAGTATGAACCAACCATTCACATTTGGAGAAGATCTTAGGTTTGTACATTTCCTACACAAGTATGCTCAACTAGCCTATCAAGGAATTCATAGGAATACTTGTCGTAATAATATAATTAAAAGCTATAAGAATTATAAACAACTAATAATCCAAGAATTTAATAATTGTAGTGGTATCATATCTGTGACCACAAATATATGGACCATAATGACCCTTTCACATGTGTAACAACACATTATACAAATTCAAATTGGAAATTAAATAAGAAAATACTAGGTTTTTGTATAATACATCATCCTCATGATGGGCATGCCATATATGATTCTCTTACAAGTATTTTTAGAGAGTTTGGGATACAAAGCAAAAATTTTAGTATTACCTTTGGTAATCCTTCAAACAATACAAGTGTCATAGATTTATTTATGAGAACGATTAGAAAAGTTCTACTAAGTGAGATGTTCCATGTGAGATGTGTTTGGTATACAATTAATTTAATAGTATAAGATGGTTTAAAATTAATATCTTCCTCATTAGAGGCTATTTGGGTTGTTATACAATTTATTTGTCAACCTAACAAATCACAAGAATTTAATGCTTTATGTAAAAAGTTGGTTTGAAGAAGAGAAAATTTTGTCGTGATGTCGATCATCATTGGAATTCCACCTACCTAATGTTAGCATCTTGTGTAGGTTGTGATAACATATTATCAGATTATGTCAATTGTGAGGTAGGTGAAATTAAAATAACCTCGATGATTGAGTGAGAGGTTTTGTTTTTTTAAACTTCTTAAAGGTTTTTTATGATACTACTACCATGTGTTCTGTAGTATATACTCTTACATCCTACATAAAACTTAGATGTATATGCAACATTAGTGTTTTGTTTTAAAAAAAATAGAGAAAATGTGCCTCCTTTTAGTGAACTATATTTATAAATGATTTTTTTTTTTTTTAAGATAATGTCTCTCCTTAAGTTATCCAAAGGACATGTGATTTAGAAGACTACTAAAGATAGAGTATGTTAATTGATCATATAATAAGAAGTGTGTAACTTAAGGATTGGAGTGGTAATCTTGATAGGTGATAGCACTACCTTATTAAATTAGGGACACTGGCTCATAGGGAGCTTACACGTAGTAGATGGTAAGGCATAGGCCTGAGCTATACTTGTAATCTCATAAGATAATGTAGTGCGGTTGATTCTCTTTAATGAAGTGTTGAATCATCAACTTCAAAATTAGATTATGAGAGAGCCAGTATTTTTTTATGGGTCCCAAAAGTCTCTACTCGAATTCTTATTTCACAGAGACACCTTTATTTTGAGGGATTTAGGTTTTTGGTTCATAAATATGCATAAGGGTATTTTGGTAAAAATATAAAGTTGTACTAGATCTTACAAATTGACTTTCTAGAATGGGTTAATTAATTAATTGAACTCCATTAGGGCTAATTAATTAGGACACAAGTGGGTTGGATTAGGTGACATAAGCTCAATTAGGGCTCAAGTCACTTAAGCCCATAGGGAAGCTTATATAAACTTCCTTAAAGGTTAGGGCTTTAATATTCCTATTCAATTTTATGACATTCCAGAGAGAGGGACCCTAACTACCCTCAAGAAGAAAGAGAGAAAAAATAAATAAATAAAGAGAAAGATAGAAAAACCCACATTTCTCTAATGTCAAGCATCCACAGAAGGAAAGGATCAGGTGGAAAAACATGGGGTAGACGAGTTCTACAATGCCCACGACATCTTCATCGAATGAGTTTCAATATGGGAACATTTAGATTGTAGTTTTGCTTTTAATATTTAGATTTGTATTTTATAATCGTTTTTAATGCCATATATTTCTCACTATACTTAGATGTAAAGAAGTTAGGATAGGATTGCATGCACCTGATTGATTTAAGGCTCAAGAATGGAGCATATGGGGTTCCCAACAAATACTACTACATATATGGATTGTGAAAACCCATAACACCAACTACAAGTGGTGTTATAGTGATACATTTCACATGACTAGCCTAAGAAGTAATATACTCTACATAGAATGTCTCTTAATCATATTGATGTCAGCTTTGTCAATTCATTGGACGTAGGCCTACATTTATTAAACAAGACAAAGGTATCCCTTACTGTAGACCAAACTATCGAAAAACCCCCTCAAGTCAATGCCACTTAATAATATCAAAATGGATATGAGGTAACATGGTCTGCCAAATATCCTAGTTTGCTAAACATATCTCAGGAAGAGATGCAACCAATTCCTTTGTGTAAAGTTCCCACAAAACTTGTAAATTTCATCACTTTACATACGTTACAATACTACATTATGGTTTAGGGTAAAATAATGCAATTGTAATTAATTGGTCAATCGTTTGTGCATCTAATTAACCTTAGTAGAATGTCAAGACATGTGTAGGGTTATTCACCTATATAAAAGATGGTCTCCATCTATATCTTAATACATCAATCAATAATGCTTTGTTTGGCAATCCATGATTTGTTCTAATAGGACCTTTATCTAGCAAATCATTACTCATGTTATAATCCAAATGTGGAATTGGTGGAGGGCAGTTGGACTAACAAAATGAAGATGGCCAACAGACAACCTTTCCCATGACTATTCCTATAAACAATCCAATATTAAGGCGTTACACAATTTTAAAATATAATGGAACTAAAGCTTGTCATAGTAGATAGCTATCTAAAAAAAATAGTTCCACCTGTAATAGTGTGATAGATATGACAATTTCAATGGCTCTATCCAAACTCGTATGAACATAACTTCCTATATAGGTGTGCTAGTACTACACAACCCCACTTGTACATTGATGTTTAAGTAAAGTCTTTCAATAGAGGAAGATATGCCATATGAATGTACAAACTACTTTTGTCAACAAATAATGTTCCACCCATCAATGCTAACATGGAAGTGTGTGCATGGCATACTAATGTTGCATCATCTACACTTATAGATGGATGTGAGAACCGATCACATAGCCACTATATTAATATACTTGGCTCATTCATCTTCGATGCAAAAGGGGTAATGTTTAAAATCTCACAACATAGTGATGGTTAATTTATGTCAAATGTGTCAATGATGGAAGGCCCATGAATACGCAACCCCAATATGATAGCTACATCCTATAGCATAATGATCACCTTCCCAAGAGGAAGGTGAAATATGTGCGTCTCAAGGCATCACCTCTCAACTAAGCTCATAATCAATTGCCCAATCTAGTTGGACATGGCCAATATGATATAACCCATAAAATCAAGACTAGATGATATAGAGTCAATATGGGGCTCTAGTGGTCACTCACATATGAAGGTTGACAATTATTGTCAATAAGTCAATGCCAAATTTAACTATAAAACATATATAAGTTGGTTAGATAATGATATTAAATTATTTACATAATTAGTTGATATTATGTACGTAGATATACCTACCCCACTAAAGTCAACTATACATGACCTATGTGTCACGGACTTAGTCGTTCACTAAGCTCGTGCGGCACTTAGGCAAGTCAAGACACTTGATCTTGCTAAGTCAGCCTTGCTCCCCAATGCTTAGCTTACTATGCTAAGACACTCGCGATTTGAAAGCTTAAGAAGCTTAGTAGGCAACCCTTTAAAGAATGAAAGCTATTATTAACTCAAGGAAGCTTTTACAAGTGCTTGGATGCTCACTTGCTTAGTTAAGAAGTGATTTTGGGTGGTGTCTTGGCCAAATGAGGCCCTCACCTATTTATAGGCACCAATGGAACTCTCTAGAACCTTGGAGGGTTCCTTACAATTCAAGAATATTCTAGAACTCCCTAGACTATTCTATGTACAAGCTTATGTACAAGAGACTTCTAGAATTCTCTAGAAAGCCCTGAACTCTTCTCATGCCTTCTACCATAGTGTAGAAATGTATGGACTTCTCTAGACATTTCTAGAACCTTCCACACTCTTCTCACCAATGGCTTAGTGTAGATGGCTCCAGGAGTCTCCAGAAGCTTCCCTCCTCCTATATAAGCCCATGGGGAGGGCCATTTGAAGCATCCTGTGACATATGTCTATCTTGTGAAACTAATATAAATTGCTCCAAAGGATTCGAAAGAGAAATGTTGGTTATACTTGTTATGCCTATAATGTCATTATTTAAAAGTGTTATGTATAATCAAAGAAAATCAACTGAATAGTGAAATGAAAAATATAAGTAAAACAATAAAAAAAAATTGATAGAGTTTCACTTATATCGAAGACATTATCCCATATATAAATCATATGATTAATCAAATAACATCATCTAAGCCTAATAAATGTAATGATATAAATTTTCAATGTAAAAAATAAAAGTCAAAATTGGACCAAAAATAAATATTTTGTGAAGTAAAACAAATTTGATAGAGTTTCCCGCATATCAAAGACATTACCCTATATATAAATCACTTAATTAATCAATTATAATCAACAAAGCCTAATAAATATAATAATATAAAGTTTCATATAACAAAAATAAGTGATAACTTAATGATAATTATAGGTATCACTACAAGAAACAGGATTTTTGATGATGGTCGGTAACCGTCACCAAATCTTATATATCCGTGACCAAAACCTATTGTCATGGTCTTATGAAACCGTGATTGAGCATCACAATAGTAGGCGTAGCTAAAAGCATTGGTCACGGTTTTCTAAGTGGTCGTGACCATATGATTCTTTTTTTTGTGACGGCCAGACAAAAACTGTGACCAAAAGTTAAGAATACTTTGCTATTTATTAAGTTGCTTTAGTCACGGTCAACTAATAAACCGTGATTAAATGTATGTTTATAGTCACGGTTAATAAAATGAATGTGACTAAATGTAACCCTATGGTCACGGTCAATGCCCTAACAGTGACTAAATGTAATCGTTTGGTCATGGTCAATGCCCTAACCGTGACTAAATGCAATCTTTTGGTCACGATCAATGCCTTAACCATGACTAAATAAAATCTTATGGTCATGGTCATGCCTTGACCGTGACTAAATGCCATCTTATGGTCACGATCATGCCCTGACTGTGACTAAAAAAACATCTTATGGTCACGGTCAATGCCTTGACTGTGACTAAAAACCATCTTATGGTCATGGTCAATGCCTTGACCGTGACGAAATATAGGTATATGGTCACGGTAATTAATAACCGTGACTGAAACTAATCATAGGATGACCATCTATCACCAAATTTTGGTGACGGTTCATTACTAATCGTGACTAAAAGTACACTTATAGTCACAATTGTTTAGTGGTCGTGATTAAAATTTGTTATATCTGGAAATTAGTTTTTTATAAATTCAAATTTCCTAAACTTGTTATAAACCCAAACAAACCCATTTTAAACCTGTATATGCAATTAAGCAATTAAAATAATTTCAACATATTACAATCAATTATCCCAAGCTAGTTAAAATCTTATATATCAATATAAGTCATTAAATAAAAAAACATAATATATAAAAATAAATAAACAAACAAACAAACAAAGAACAAAGAGATTCAAATTTAGTTTCACATTCTAACATAATATAACAAATCAACCAACCAAAATAACATAATAGTCATAGAAAGCAAAAAAAGTTAGGAGAATCTATCGTATAAATAAGTAGCATAATCTTCAAAAAAGTTAAGAGAATCTATCATATAAAGATGTAGCAAAATTTTCAAATTTCTACTACTTTTGCTGAAATTGTTGCATCATTTGCATCATTTGTTCTTGAATTTGTGCTTTCATTTTTCTTTGCATTTCCATCATTTTTTCTTCAAACTCTACTTTCACTTCTTCTCGTGTCTTCCTTTGAACTTCTATCAACCTCTCTTCAAATGTTTCTTTCACATGTGAGAGTTCCTCTTTTGCATTTGAGAGTTCTTCAGTTGCAGTTGTAAACTTTTGTTCTGTAGCTATTAGCATCTCTTGGGCGTTTTCAAGTTGTGTTGAAAGAATAGCTCCCGATCGCCTTCTACTAGTAGAACCAAAGATTGAGGTATGAGTAGGACCAAATCCATGCCCTCGAACACGACCATGCCTCTCTGGACCCATGACTTGAGTATATATCTCATCTTCATATGTAGATGCTACAGATGTAGAAGATACAGATGATGCAAAAGTAGAAGAAGATGTCCCCTCAGGTTGGGATAGTAATTGCTGAAATTGATCCTGGAATTATAAAAAATAAAATAAAATTGTTAGACTTTTAAAATAATTTAGTATGTAGCTATGATTGAAATACAAGTATATAAAATTTATTTACTTCATTACCATAATCTCCTTAAAATGATCATCAACAGGCGTCCCATCTTTTCTTGTGTGTGTCAGGGCAAACATCTCAATTCTATTGGGCTCACTTCGATCCTCCTTCTTTTTTGTGCCTATTCTTACAAGTAAAACAATTGAGTTATTTATGATGAATTATTTATATACAAACAAATCATATTAATAATAAATTTCCAACTTGTTCATATCGAATTTGAGCATAACTTTTTGATTTATCACTTACTTTGCCCTATTTGCCTTGTTTTTTTCTGAGATATCCTACATCAATTAAAAAATAGCAAGTCACCTATATAGGTATAGAAACATAATAAATACATGAAGTATTAGGTTAGATATAACTAATAAATATCATTTTATGTGAATATGAGTATCATAAGATACATTATCAAGAAAAGATCATTATCTTTACCTTGGCCTTAGGTGTACCCCAAAAGTGGATGAGCCACCTCCAATCATCATCTGATAAGTGTGGAAGTCGATGACACAATCTCTCCTCATCTGTATTATAAGGGTTATAATACTTGGCCTTCATTTTATTTCTATAGCTTCTGAACAAATTTCCACAACATTGAAGAATGTAGCTCTTACATATTTCTTATAGTTCATATTTTTCTTGTATTGCATTAAAATGTCATGTATAAATAAGAGGTATCATTTTTAAACAATAACATTACAATTTAGATTAAATAGTAACTAGCATATACCAATACTACGGCCCAAATCTTTTCCTTCACATCTTCACTAACATGATTCCAATCTTGAACTTGGATGGGTACATTGTGTTGAGATCGCACCAATGTTCTCATATAGCTTGACAATCTTTCCCCTTTTCCATCATAAACAACTTGCCCTCTGGTATTGAATGGTGTAGTTTTTTTTTCCCTAGGTTTCATATTAAGTAAATCTAAGTTACGCGTTGGGCCACGTGTCCTCTTTTTGCTAGAGGATGAATCTATTAAGAGAAATAATGAAATTAAAAGAAACATAATTTACTTATCTTATATAAAATTAAACATTAAAAACCTATCATTCAAGAAATTAGACATATGTAAACACATTTATCATATGTAAAGTTAAACATAATCTTCTTAATCATACTAACAACAGAAGGATCAGAACTACTAGGAGTAGTAGTTGCAGCAGGTTGTATGTCTGAGAGTAGTTGTAGATTGTCCAACTCATCTTCTGGAGACACTATTTGTACTCTTCCTCTTCGATGTGACATTTCCTACATAATAAAGTAAATTAGAAAAAGTAATACAAAATAAGTTACATAAATAATATAAAATAAATTACAATTTGTATATCTGGTAAGTATATATTTATGTATTTACCAATATTATTAGCTACACATCATCTATATCATCATTATGAATAAATTCATTATCTCTTTCAACAATGTTTTCTTGTCGTGATAATAGAATATCCGTTTGGATAGTTTCTCCTGCAATATCATTTATATCCCAATTGATTAAATCATTCTCGACCAACTCATGCACATCACGTTGACTATGAAGTGTTATAAATTGTTGATATGGCTCTAGATCATTAGTAGATACTTTCTGATTCATATCATAAACCCCTCGAGTTTGTATCTCTACAACGGTGTGCCAATTTTCCTTA
The DNA here is from genome assembly GCA_030254885.1 of Vitis rotundifolia. Classification (NCBI taxonomy): domain Eukaryota; kingdom Viridiplantae; phylum Streptophyta; class Magnoliopsida; order Vitales; family Vitaceae; genus Vitis; species Vitis rotundifolia. The sequence goes on from CM058151.1 coordinate 14,840,658, forward strand.
TTTGAATTTTGAACATAAAAGACTTATTTTGCTTGAGATGCAAGCACAAATGGTTCATCTGTGCATATGTACGTTCAAAATTCAAACACGTGAACCCATATTCATCCTTTTTAATTCCCCTTCCACTATTGATTACATCCTACCAGTCACACTTGAATAAAATAACTTTATTTCCACCAAGGTAATGTAACTCAATTACATCAGTTAGCACACCATAGTAAGAAACATGATCAGGAATTGGATTCTTATCTCTTGCACTTGCAAAGCTTGATACCTTTGCAGTCACAACAACTCCACTATTTTGAGTTTTTTTTTCCCTTTTCTCATTCTCTTGTGTGAAATTTGAACCCATTAATGATGTATCATTTATAACATGTAACTGATGTACTTGGTCCACGAGACAATGATAGTAGGTGTTCAGAAATTGGACCTTCATGTCGCATTTGTATAATCTATAGATTCAAATATAAGATGTTAATACATACATGTGTACTAGATAATAGAACAATTTATGTAGTGAATGAACTTACACGTTCTTCAAAACAACTAATGAATTCTCTTGTGTGAATCAAATCTACATCTCGTGCACGAATACGAAGCTTAACCCTTATAAATTGCTTATGCTCTCTGATAAAAAAGAAAAAATTAATTCTAATGCTCACAAAGACCAAAATTAAATTTTTGTATGAGAATTAGTATAAAGTTTTATTCAAATAAGTATCTTACTCAATAAATGACGTCACTTCCTCACAATTAGTCAACACATATAAATGTTTAATAATACATAAATATATGAATAGAGATGTCATAACACTATAATATTTTTTTAAACACAAATGCTTAATAATACATAAAAGTTTAAAACTTTTGTTTTATTTTTTTACTAAATTAAATTTATTATATTTTTTATTAAATAATTTAAAATATATATAATATTAGATTTATTACCCATTTGTTCATGTGCTTAAAAGGCTAAAACAAACATATGTAATGGTGCACAAACAAAGAATGCTAGAAATTGCCTGTAATAAAATCTAAATCTAATTGGTGCACAAACAAGGAATGCTAGAAGGTGCCTGTAATCAAATCTAAATCTAATTGGTGCTTTATGACAACATTCCAATTGAAAGTGCCCTGTCTTTCCATTTATTTGCACAAATCAATTATGTGAATATTTGATTTAATTAATTAAATTTTTTGGGTAAGTCAAATAAGAATTAAGTAAAGCATAATTTCTCTCATTCAATAAGCAATTAAAAATAATAATAAATAAAATCAGATAAATTGGAAATTATGATTAGGAGAAGACAAAATTTTATTTAGAATTAATTTAATCAATAATCAATAAGCAGGTATACCAAAGTTACCTGCTGCATTCTCATTTTTCCCCCTCAACAACTAAAACACATATAACAAAGCATCATGCTGGGAAGTCTCCTCAACTCCCCCAAAACTCTCCTAACATCCTAATGTAGAAGGTTGAGGAATACAAACAACTCAGATTCATTCAAGTCTCCATATGCCATCCAGATTAATTCTTGTAAAATATGTAAACTAATAGTACATACTTGGAAAACAAAGTTGCTCTTCTCATTGTAGCAGCATGAACAAAGAACTCTCAATACCATATAACTCTAAATGAGATTTAAGATTTCAAATATATACATTCTCACCAAAAAACCAAAGATTCGAAAAGAAAAGTTGAAAGTCAAAATAGAGGCAGAAATAGTGATGTTTAGGGAACAATGGAGTTTTTGGAAGCTGTCTATCCTGAACAATAGTAATTTAACTTGCTTCAAGAAGTTTTATGCCTCAGGCTCACGTTGAATCATCACAGAGAAGTTAAAATTTGGTTTCAGAGGTTTGACCACAACTTAATTTCCAGAGATAGAGAATGTTAAGAGTAGAGATGTTGGCATTTGGAGTAAAAACACAAAGCCTTGATCATCAGATAAAAAAAAAAACAACAAAACACCATATTGGAGAGAGAAGATCCAGTACCATGAGGGGTGATGGGATCCTCGTCCTTCAATTTGCGATGTGGTTCACTAAAGACGCTTCTTACCGAGAAAGCCCAAGTAGCAAAATGAGAAGCGGAGGTATTTATGAGGAAGAATAGTTTGGAGTGGGAGGGCCTGGAACTGAACCCACCAACAAAGGATCTGGAGATGGAATAGCAATGAAATCTTAAACCTAATCACAAAAATTTCCAAAATACCAACTAACAAAACCCAAAAAAAAAAAAAAAAAATCCCAAAACTCACCAAAACTTAGAGAGAAATGATTTTCACGGGAGTTTCTTGGAGATGGCTTCGGCTTTACCGACCATAGCTTTCATGAGGCTTCTTCAGCATGGCTTCCATAAGCTTTTTCCGGCAATAGCTTCCTTCAAGCAATAAGGGTTGTGGGTAGGTTTTGTGGGTTTTATGACCGTGGGTTTTGGAGAGAAAGAGAAAATGAGTAGGTTAGTTGGCAGGGGAGAGAAAGAAAGGGTAGGTTAAAATGTTAGCTGTGTATTTTATATACCCACATGGTTATTTTTCAATTAAAAAAAATGCCTCATGCCTTTTTTTCATAGTAGAGTTTTTTTTTATAAAAAATTTAATGTCTTTATTTTTTTTGCTTTGTCTTTTTATTTAATCCAATTTATCTCTTGAATATTTTATAATTATCACACAAAAAAAAAACTAATAATAATTTAATTTTACTGTTATTGTTTTGTGTTCAGAACTATTAATTTTGAAAGTTTTTCAAATTTTAAAATTATCAAGTTTTTAAAATTTACAATTATTTTAAAATTTTAAAATTTAAAATTTAAAATTAATTTTGAAAGTTCAATGTTTTACTCAAAGTGTTATTTTAAAAATTTTATTAAGTTTTATCAAGTTTTTTAAGTTTTTAAATTATCAAGTTTAAAATTTAAAAATTTTATATTAGAAATTTATCAAGTTTTATATTTTAAATTTTTTATCAAGTTTTAAAATTTAAAATTTTATAATTATATATGAGAAAATTATCAAGAAACACATCCACCTAACAAAATCTTGAAGAAATATGAAATAAGGTTAATCTTACGTTTGTTTCTCGAGAATTTTGAAAAAAAATATCCCAAAGAAAAATTAAAAAATTTAAAATTAAAAATAAAGAAAAAAATATTTATATTTAGCAAATTATTTTCATATTTTTTTTTACTTTTATTCATGTGTGAAAATTAAATAATTTGAGAATATATAAATTTTTAAATAATTTAATTATTTTCTCCAATTTAAACAAAAACAATTGATGAATAATAAATTTCAAGCTGACATAATTATTGATTTTATTTTCTATTTTTTATTTCTTGATAAATGTATTAATATGTACCTAACTCACGTTGACTTCAGGACTTTGAACGTTAGTCTTAAATGGGAACGGTGAGACCGTGAGACCCACGCAAAAACTAGAACCGGAGATGGACGAATTTTTTTTTACTTTGTAATTTATATTTATAAAAATAATTTAAAATTTAGAGTAATTTAAAAAATATTTTTAAATTTTTATCAAAGCTAACTTATGATTTAAAAAAATATTAATCGAAAATAAAGAGGAACGTTAATTATTATAAAAACTTTATTTTAATTTAAAATCTGTCCATTTAGATGAAGTTTTTAAGAAATTGAAAAAGACTCCGATGAATATTACATAACATTTATATGCTAATATTATTTTTTTAAATTTGTGGTTTTGAGTTAACTTTAACTCTCAATTAAAAAAAAAATGAAATTATTTTAAATAAAATCTTAAACTAAGAGTTCATTTTATAGTAATTCTAGTAACGACTTAAAATTTAAAAAATGTTTTTGAATAGATGTTTCATAAGATTTAAGAAGCGTTTTTAAAAATATAAGAGTCTGTTTGGTCATGTGATTTAAAAACAGTTTTCAATTTTTAAAAGAAAGCGAAATAAAAAATAATTTTTAAATAATTTAACTTTATAAATTTGTTAATTTTAAAAATTTAAGAATTATAAAAGTTTAGAACTTTTATTTTTAATCATAAACAGAAAATGTTATTTTTGTAGTTATAAATTGTTTTTGTATTGCAAAAATCATAAAGATTAAATAATATTTTATGATTGAAAATTAAATAAAACTATAAACAATTTTACTAGTAATTGTTCATAGTCAAATTTAGTTATCATGACTATTGATACTTTAAATATAATAAGAATTATTTATTATATATAAAATTAAAATTGTTTTTTAATTTGTTAACTCACTTGCATTTAAATTTTTTATCAAATAATATCAAATTGAACCATCATATTTTTAAACTAATATATTAAACTTTATTTTGCTTCTTATTAAAATATTAATCATAACAAGGAAATTAAATAATTTTAATTAAAGAAAAATAGGTAACACACTAATTTGTTTTTTAACTTAAAAAAAAATAGTAATATAACTTTAAACTTTTTATAATTAATAAGAACTATTATTATTACTATTAATTAATGATAATTTCTATTTATGATATATATATATATATATATATATATAAGATTTTCTAAAAAATTATAATTGGTAACCCAAAAATTGTTTAAAATAAATAATAGACTTTGGTCACGATTGTGTGAACCCCATGACCATTGGTTTAAAATATTTAAAATAAACCTCTATGCATTTGGTCACGGTCAAGCGAAATTCGTGACTATAGGTTCCTATTTAGTCACGATCAATCAATGGCATGACTAAAAGTCACAATATATATATATAGTGACGGTTTCACAAAAAACTGTGACTAAAACATCTTTTAGTTACACTTTTTGTCACGGATGATAAAATAACTGTGACTAAAGTTATTGGCACCAAAGCTTCCCTCCATAAATTTACAAATAGTCATGGTTTCAAATAAATCCATAACTAAAATACCTCTCATCAATCCTTTTGGTGACGGTTGATAAAATCACCGTGACTAAAAATGTTTTTTTTTCCTTAATTTAATTAACACATATAGTCACAGCCTTACCATGGTCGTGACAAAATAATATCTTTGGTCACGATATCTGTGGTCGTGACTAAAGATTCGTCATTAAAAACCTATTTTTTTGTAGTGTATCTCTGGTGGCAAAAAGTATTCTCAATAGAGACATTATGATATCTCATGAGATTGAGACAATATGTCTCATTGATGATCTAAATTAAGGACCTGTGATAAGAAAGATTATTGTCATGACAATTCCTTTAGTGGAATTTAACATATGCTCTTTGTGAGCTAAAGTATGTCAATTAATCACATAATATAAGGATTTGTAACTCAAAGATTTGAAAGGTAATCTTGAGAGCTTGATAGCATTACCACGTTAGATTACAAATACTAGTTCATGAGAAGTCTTCATGCATTCGTTAGTAGGTCATAAACTTGAGTTTTGCCTCATTGTAATCATAAGATATAGGAGTATACACAGCTCTCTTTAATGGAATGATGAGTCAATAGAAGTAGATTATAAAAAAGCCATTATTTTCCTATAGGTCCTAGTGATCCCCACTTGAGATCTTAGTTCATGGTGGCACATTTTCTAGACATAGATGCAGATTGGGCTGGTTTAATAACTTATAGAAGATCAATCTTACGTATTACATGTTTATCTAAGGAAATTTGGTTACTTGAAAGAGTAAAAAATAGAGTGTGATAGCCAAATGTAGTGCAAAAGCATAATTTAGAGTGATGATACATGGGATTGATGAAGTGTTATGGCTTAAGCATGTCCTAAAAGATCTTAGACAACCAACAATTTATCCTTTGAAGCTTTATTGCAATAATAAAGTTGCAATTGGTATTGCACATAATCTAATTCAGCATGATAAGACTAAACATGTTGAGATTAATAGATATTTCATAAAGGAAAAAACTTGAAATTGGTATTATATGCATGTCATTTGTTCCAACTACCTAGTAATTGGGTAACATCCTAACCAAAGGACTTCATAGACTGATTTTTAAACATCTAACAAGAAAGTTGGACATTACAGATATCTATGTACCAATTTGAGGGGAATTGTCGAGAATATAGGAATATTGTTATTTTTAGGCTATGGAGAAAATAAATAATTTAAATGCTGATTCTTAATTTAAATATTAATATTTATATATTTATTATTAGTTTGAATTAAAATATAAGATAAAGTTTGAATTATAGTAGAACTCAAATGTGTTTTTATAAATATTCATTATCATCAATGAGAATGCAATGTTATATTTTCTCTATCTCCTTCTTTCTCAATAATAAAATAACTTAAATTTATAATTTAAAGTTAAAAATAACTTTTAAGTATTAAATCAAAATAATTAACTTATTATCAATCTCAAATCTCTTTTACCATATTTGCCCATATCTAGTAAGAGTTTCTTCATATCCATGACTCCACACCTACAAGTTATTTTTTGTAAAAAAATATTTTTTAGTTATTTTATGTATCTACAATAATTATAATATGGATATTTAGCAAATAAATATATTGCTTAAGTTAAACAAAGATAAATATTGGTGAAAATAATAAAGGTAAATATTAGTTAAAATTAATAAGGGTAAATATGCAAGTTTGATAATTTAAAAAAAAAAAAGTTAATTTTATCAAATATTTTAATACTTAAAATAAAAATCAAGTAATAAATTATTAATCCATAACTTGGTCCTACACTTTTTGTTTTTTTTTTTATTTATAAAAATAAAATATGGTAGGAACTTGTACGTAAGATATGATGATTCGGGTATAAAACATACAAACTTACTTTATGTACTTAAAAAATTACTTTTATAAGGAGTAATTATTTTAGAATACTTTGATTTTCTAAATAGTTTTTAAAAGTCACTATTTTTTTAGCATTAGTTTTAAAGATTTCTTAATTTTATATAGGGGTTATATATATCATTTTTTATTTTTAAAAATAAAAATAACTTAAAATCAATATCAATAAGTATTAGGTTTTGTAAAACATCCCTTTAAAACCTATTTAATTAAGATACAAAGAAGTTTAAAGAAATATGTCCAATTTTAAAAAATCCCGAAAATGACAATAAGTGTTTTTCCTTTCTCTTCGAGCTTTTGGCATAAGATCCTCCCTTTAATTGAAGTAATACTTTTTATTTAATTATTGTCTATTTGGATATATTTTCTATTTTTTGTTCTTAAATTCTTTTTTTTTTTTCTAAAAAAAAAAACCTTTTATATAAAAGCAAAAAATGTTGTACAAGAAGTTAATTTTTTTAATATAAACCCAAAAGAGTTTTTATATCTTATATAAAAGTTACTATTATTTTTTTTATTTTAAACACAAAGAATAGAATATGTATCCAAATAGATACTTATACCTCCAATTGATTCATTTATTTCAAGTTTTACAATATTATGAATAACAATTTTAATATACTTTTTGCCCATTGAATCATACCATTCCAAAATAAAATTGAGCTAAAAACTATAAACAAATTTGATCAATTATCAATATTTGAGTTGTTACATGTTTAAAATGTCGTCATTTTTATACTTATTTGCAATTATATCCTCATTTTCATACTATTCAAATCTAGATTTAATTTTTTTATTGTATAGTATTTTCTTCCATGTTTTTACTATAATCATCTTAATTTATTTGACTAATTCCATTGATTGAATTTTCTAATTATTCCAATAACAAGAAATTTTATTTATTGACATAAAATTTTATTAGTGAAATACAACGCCTAAGTGATTACTTCTCAACCCATTCATAAAATTTTTAAATTGATTTTTGTAAAACAAAAATAATTAATGCATCCAATTAATGTGATATGTTATGCCATGGTTATATTTTGTTTTTAAACTAAATAAAAAATATATCATTTTTCATTGTTTGATATATGTTTTAAATAAAAATTATATTACATTCTAATATTTATGATTAAAAAAATTCTGAAATGTCTCAAGTCTAACATTATGTGAATTTTTTTTAATAATTTAAATTTTAGTATATACTTATTTATTTATTAATAATATTCATAATTATAAAATTTAAAATTTATAAATAAATACAAATTTCAATATATATATATATATATATATATATATATATATATAATTTAATTTTCTTTTTAAGTTAAAGAATAAAAAATTTATAAATAAATAGAAATTTCAATATATAAAAATAATTTGTATACGGGCGTATATTTGATTTTAATTATTCAATTTAAAATTATTTAAAAATTAATTCTTACCTATTTTATGGTTGTTTTTTAATACATTATTTTTATTTAAGTGTAATAATTTTATACGATATAATTTCTTTATTTTTGTCTTTTGTAACGTGCCATGTGAAAGTTCTAAATGCAAATAATAAAGTAATAATAAATTAGACATTCCTGAAATATAAAGCGTAAAAAGAAGAAGATGAAAAGTAAATTAAATATAAGCATATAAGAATAATTAGATGGTTTAAACAAATGAATAGAAATAAATGGTCAATAACAGCTAAATATAGGGCAAACTATTTAAAGAGATCACTAATCTATTTCGAGTATTATATAATTCTATTTCCCATTTTTCTATTTAATCTAAAAATATATTATTTTGGAGATAATCCAACTTATCTTCCTTTAAGTAATTTATTTATTTAGGTTAATTACATGTTTATTTTATATATTCAAATTTTTTGATTTTTTTTTGGCTTATTTAGATAACATTAAAAACCTTTTTTTATACCATTTTTTTTTGCATTGTGCATAATTCGCATCCATTTTCTTTCATGGTAAATCAATCCTAAAATAATATAAGAACAAATTATTAATATATATTTTTAAAATATATATATAAATAAAATATAAATTTTTGCTTTAATTTTATGTTTTTAATAACACATATTATCATTATGTGGTCAAGATACGATTTTAAAAAATTAATTAAAATGATACATTATAATTAATATTTCATGCTGCTCTATACACCACACAACCCCACAGCTCTTTCTATTTGTTCTCCATTTATCTAAAAGAATCTCTTTCTTTCTCTCTCTTTTTTTTCCTTCCCTTTGTATTCTTTGAACATCATAATCATGGAACAACTTAATATCAACAACCCCAACCCCAACCTCATAACATCAACAATCCCCATCTCAAACGCTTCTTTCCAAATCTTACAAAACTCCCTTACTCTCTCCAATTCAATCTAAATGTAAGGTAATGTTTGTTTTTTTACTTAATTCTAAATAGAATCTTAATACTTAATAATATTAAATATTAAGTTGTTTATTTTTATAATATTTTATTTTTATTAAGTATTAAAAAGTAAAGAAAAATCAATATGTTATTTTTTGTATTTAAAAAAAGCTATATATTTTAGTTTTTTGTGTTTAGTAAAAAAATTATAATAAATTATGAAAAAATAGAAAAAAAACAACCTAAATTCTGAAAATAAATTATTTTCAGCAAAAAGTCAAAAAAATAAACACCACCTAAGCCTTTTTCTGCTCTAATTTTTTACTATACTCATTTATCTATCTTTAAGTTTCAACCTTTCTTGTAAAGAGAAGCATTTTCTTTGATCGAGAGAGTTGGGCAAACTAAAAGATCAAACTATTAGAACTCTAAGCCCCCCTCAAGATCTATACTACCCCTTTTATGAATCTCTTGTTTTTTCCTTTATTTTTTTATTTTTATTTTTTGTAAGAATGACTATGGTTGCATTTATATGAATTTCATTTTCGGTTTTTTTGTTTATGAGCATTGTTCTTAAGCTAACCTTCTTCAGTTTTTCTATTTGAGTTGAAGAAATTTGTTGTGTAAATCTATTATTGTAAATTGGGTTTTCTATAATTCATATCTATGACAGATTTTTTCTAGTCCCCTTTATTGCTAATGGTAATACCACTTTTTTTTAGGCTATATTTAGTTCCCGGAAAATATGAGAAAAAGAAAATTGGGAGGAAAAATGGAAGAAAAAAAAAGTTAAGGAAATGAATATAATTTTTTTCACTTATTTGGTTATCCATGGAAAATTTGAAGGAAAAAAAAAAAAATTCATTTTCTTTTATTTGGTTAACTACAAAAAAAAGTCAAGAAAAAATAGGAGGAAAATAAAATCAACAATTTGTTCTTAAATATTTATTAATTTGTTGAATAATAAAATAAATTAAACCAATAAAAAAAAACTGTTGAAAAGTGTGAATTTTTCAACATAAAATATTGTTGATAAAAAGTCTCTACTATTATTTTTTTTATTAATAATTATAAGATTTATGTATAAAATCCCCCCCCCCCCCTTTTTCCCTTCTATTTTTCTCTTATATTTTCCTCATTATTTTTTAAGTGGGGAAAATATTATGATATTTTCTTTAACATTTTCCTTCATTTTTTTTTTCCCTCAAATTTTTCATGTCATCCAAATTAAAGAAAACCATTTTCCTCTACATTTTTTTTTCTTTCCTTAACATTTCCCAGAAACCAAACATAGTCTTAGAGTTTTATTATACAAGGTAGCATTTTTAAACATGTATTCTACATCAATAAAATGAAATGATAAAAATATGCACAAAAAAAAAAAAAAAAAGGGAGGTTAGATTGAAGCACATCGAATCTAAGGAGAGAAGACCAAATTTTGAAGGTGAAGGAGATGGCAGATGGTATATTGAGAAATGAAGGCAACAACTGATGTTATGTCAAGAATCCTTTGTTTGACTCAACGTACCTCAAATTCGATTTTATTTTATTTTATTATTTACCATTCTGCCATAATATCACTACGAAGCTTCAAATGAAATAGATGGCAAGTTAGTAAATATTTGGACCAAATAAGGCCAAAAAACCTTATTAAATATTAGAAGTAAGAAATCAAGGCATCTGTTGGGATTATGCTAAGAATCTTTTGTATGATTCCATGTATATCACAATCAGTCTTCTTTTATTATTATTATTATTATTATTATTATTATTATTTACCATTCTACCATAATATGACTTGGGAAGCTTTAAATGAAACAAATGGCAATTTAGCAAATATTTGGTGAAACTAAGGTTGAAAAATAGTCACAACAAAATTGTATCCCAACATTTATTATATAGTATAGATAAGGGTGTTTGATAAGTTGTTTTTAAAAAATAAAAAATTTGTTTGGATAAGTTGCTTTTAAAAATATATATATTTTTTGTAATGGTTTTGTAAAGACATTGAAATTCGATTTCTATAATATAAATTTAATTTGATTAAAGTCTTATTAAAAGCAAAAATAGTTTTGTAATTACAAGTAAATTAAAAAATAAATAGCTTTTAGTAAAACATAGATAATAATATTATAATAAAATTATAAATTATATTTTTGATAAAAAAAATTCTATTTTAGTATATGTTAGAAACATAAGGATATTAATATCTTCATATTTTTTTTTTTTTGTTATTAAAAATGAATTATAATAATAATTTTAATAACATTTTATTTAAAATGAATAATGAATAAAGTCTAACTTTTTAAACATGTAAATAAGTCAAAATTTTCATTTCATGCACACATTTTAATATTAAATTATGAGCATAATATTCTAAAATGTTTTGATTTAATATGTAATTAATTACATCAGTTTTTTTAATACAAAATTATTCTTAATTAAAAAAAGTCAATAAATAAATTAAATTGTTGATTATTTCTTACTTAATTTATAATTTATTTATTTAAATTCAAAAAATATAGTTATATGTATAGGAGAAACACTAAAATAATACATCAAATTATTTTCTCTCACTAGATTTGATGTTCATTCTTATACTAAGCAAATTTATAAATATATAATTATATGCAAAAAATAATAATAATAGTATTATTATTAATTTTAAACCAATTTTTATCCATAAAATTCTAGTATTAATTGGATCATTATTTGAAATTTAAGTTATTTTTAAAAATTAGTAAACTTGTTAAGGAATCTAACACATTAAGTTTTGTTTTATTTGAAGTTTATTTACTTCGTGAAAAAAAAATCCAAAAATAATAATTTTACGTAGAAGAGAATAGTATAGTTATTCTAGACCAATTTTCATCCATAAATTTTTGGTATTGGTTAGATCATCGTTTGAATTTTAAATTATTTTTAAAAATTATTAGACTCGTTAATGAATCCAATACATTAAATCTTGTTTAATTTGGAGTTCATTTGCTTAGTGAAAAAGAAAAGAAAAATGATTCTATACAAAAGATAAACAATAAAATCATTCTAAACTAATTTTTGGTATTGTATTGATTAAATCATTATTTGAGTTTTAAGTTATTTTTAAAAATTACCAAACTTGTTAATGAATTTAACCATTAAGTTTTGTTTAATTCATTTGCCTAGTGAAAAAAATTGGAAAATAATGATTCTATGAAAAAGAGAAACAATTGAGTTGTCCTAAATCAATTTTTGTTCATAAATTTTTTAATATTGATTGGATTATCATTTGAGTTTTAATTTATTTTTAAAAATTACTAAATTAGTTAATGAATCTAATGCTTTAAGTTTTGCTTAATGTTACGTTCATTTGTAATTTTTTTTTTTAAATATGATGTATATATATAAAAGAGGAAGTAGAAAAATAGCTGCTTAATTTTCTTAGGGCTTTTAATTTTTTATATATATATGTATATTAAAAAAATTTATATTCGTACTTTAAAAATAATTTTTTATTTTATTTTTTAAAAAAATTATTTATAGAGAAAAAATGGCTATGTAGTGTTAGAAATTTTAAAAAACAGTAGAAAGTTTTTAAATTACATAGGGAAATAGACTCCTAATTTTTTTAATAAAAATGGTTGGTTTTACAATTTTATAATATTATTTTAGTTTTTATTCAACCTTCCGTGACTCAAAAGCTAATAAAAATATAATTAATTCACGTGAGAGGACTCTTTTTAACTTATTTGCTTTGGTACACAATGATAATCATTCTGAATTATTCCTAAAATTTGATTGAGAGAAGTTGATACTTGAAAGGGAAGCGTGAGGCTCCGCCTTGAGGAACCGGTGGTTGGTGACGTGGGTTAAACCCATGACAACCGGGTCGTATTCTGGCGCAGTACCTGCAACTCCAACCATCCAATAATTCGATTTGGTCAGTGCGCTTTGCTAATGTACGCCGGAGCGTACCCTTTTTAACTTTTTTTTTTTTTTTTTTCCTTTTTTGTTCTACTTTTAAAAATAAAACCACCACCACTACTATTCATGTTGACCATCTGGTATCCCCCGGCTCACGTTAGGCTCCTCTCATTCCCTTGGGTAACAAGTCTAATGGTTGAGTTAACGGTAACGGAAAACAAAATGGAATGAGAGTGGTCGTTAAGATACCATTAGTCTTCTTCTTCTTCTTCTTCGCTGTTTGGCTGCTCGGAAAATTCTCCTCAAGGTACTGCTACTTTTCTCACCCAAACTTTCTCAGAAAAGTTCTCGCCATCTCTGCTGCTGCTCCGGAATTTTGTTTCTCGTGTTTAAATGTTCTCAACTTGGTCTGGATCTTGGATTACTTAGCTTGATTTGGATACCGGGAATTATTGATTATGTGCAATTTAGACTGCTTAGATTCTTCAATTTTGTACGAATTCTTCCCTTTTTATTTACTAAACTTAAATCAAAATTGCTTACATTGTTCATGAAACAAATCCGAATACCTTAGCATTAAGTCTGGCTTAGGATGTTTTGGAGCATATAAAAACAATCATACATATGGTTCTGCACTCTGGTGAAAATGATGAATCTATTGAAGGTAATTGTTTAGTTGAAGTGTTATTGATGGCTTGAATAAAAGTGATAAACTTCGTTAAGTGTGACTATTTTTCTAGTTATTTATGGTAACACAAAAATTTGAAGATTGCATCTTTTTTTGGACTTCTCCTTTTTCATTTTTCATTTTTTATTTTATCAGTAATTTCTAAACTTTGGTTGACTAGATCTTTAGAGCATTTATTCATTTTGATGCTTGAATTAGGTGACTAAGATGTACATTTGTGAGCATGAGCTCTGGAATCTTATGTTTAGAAAGTGATGAAATAGGCAAAACCTTAAAGAATGCTTTTGTGTATGAATAACTATTTAAGAAAATCATCAGTGGCGAAGGCTCAGTTAGGCCAATAAGTGAAATTGGTTAATAAATTTGTAATTTGTGTGCTTTAAAGTTTTAATCAGAAATTGGTTCCTTGATATAGAGGAAAGAAATAAGAATGGCTGTGTTCTAATGTATCTTGGGTTTGCAATGCGGTATGTTATTGTCTTGGATTTGCAAGCATAGGGAATGCTTAGGGTAGAGGCTGATGAGCATCTTGCCGAAGATGAACTGATTGGGTGTGGACCGCAGTAATCAACCAATAACCACACAACATGATATGTTAAAAGGGAGTTGGGGGAGCAGTTGGGATTTCCCCTGGTTTAACTTAGAAACTTAAAAGATGGATGCTGTAAAAGGAACAAAAACAAGTAGTGCAGCATACCTTTAGTGCACCAGGTTAGAAATTGACAATGAGCCAAGTATTACTGTTAGACAATTCAATTTCACTGTTACATTTATTTTGTATGTTAAAGGTTAACCAGCTGATGATGGACCTCTGCAATATATTTAGTGGGCCAGATTAGAAATTTTGGTGCTCATAAATAGGACTTTGACTATGAGCTGGCTACTACCATAGGAGAATTCAGTTGTTATATTTATTTTGTATATTAGAGGTTAACTGGTCAGTAAAGGACTAGTGCCTTCTGAACAAAATAGTGCGAAATAAACCAAATGCATTCCTGTAGATATTTGACTTTGGCTTGTGCTGGTCTATTGTCATTCAATGAAGGATGAGCAATGCAGAGAAATGGGGAATTGAGACTTAAATTCCCGATTTATTATTTGGGGTCCCTTGATGCTTGAAGTAGGTTGTTTATACTTGTTAATTAGTTGTATTAGTTGAACCCAACCACATATTGTGCCTGTTGTCTTCAGTATGGGCTGAATGTAGTAATACTCGCGTTCTGCTTTGTTGTGAATAATTCCCAATCCTATAATTGTGTCTTGCCCTGACTTAAGTTTCCTTCTCCCTCATCTCTTTTGGAAGTTGCTTTATTGTTTGAATTGTAGCTTTACTGTTTAAATTTGCCTAAGAGCTGATAAAAAGTATGGATGCTGGGGCTTTCCTTTCTTTTCTTCCTCCCACTCCCTAGGTAGCTGAAGAGAAGAACGAAGGCATGGGAATGGATAACAATGTTGTTGATGATACTGATATGAATGGAAAGGGCATGGAAGAGCTAGGGTGTGCTGTTAAAGTTTTGCTAAGCTTAGATTTGGACCTGGCCTATTCTTCTGAGAAGTTGGTAAATTTGCACGTGCTTTTAATGCAAGTTTGGGCTCGGGAAAATGTTTTTGAAGCAATGGCAATGGAAAAAGACCATATCTCATCAGACTCCATTGAGAAGGCATTGGTATTTGATCTCTTATCTGGTATTTTAGATTCAGAGGTAAGAGAGATAGAAAATTTCATGGATACTCTCCAAGCAGAGATTGTTGATGCCCATAAAAAAATATCTTCGTGCAGTCACTTGAGAGAATTATTCAATGTAATGGAAGAGAAGTTGATCGATTGTGAAGAATCTTTGAAGCAGTCCCAAGAGCAGGTTCTGAAGATGAACACACAGTTAGCCAAGTTTCAGAGGGTCTTTTTAGAATTTGAATATCAAAATGGTAAGTCATAAAACTTCGTCTAATTGTGAACCAAATTGGCCTGAAATAAATAAAGAAGATGTGTAATAAATATAGTCATTTTTTGTTTCACTTTTTATTTAGCTTCCTAACACGTGTGTATTGACAGGGAAAAATGACGAGAATATTGATTCAAGAGAGAATGGTCAACTTTCAAACATAAATTTGAAGTTGAAAATGCCAGCAGTCAGACAACAAAGACATATTCTAAGGGTCCTAGATAAATCTCTTGAACGAGAGCTTGATCTTGAGAAGAAGTTATTGGAGATAAGACAGAGTGAAGAAGAGCTGAAACTAAAAATGCACTTAACTGAGCAGGTAGGTTTCTGCATGGAAGAAGCAGCAGGGGCTATTTATGGAAGGTTTTTAGAGGCAGAAAATTTAGCTGAAGTGCTAATGGGGATTTCAAAGGAGTTAGTAGGTCGGCTTCAGATTGCTCAATTCAACCTGAATGGTTCAATCCAACGAGAAGCTGAGGCTAAATATAAACTTCTTGATTGCATGGAACAACTGAAAGCCAAAGAAACTGCTTCACAAAGGCTTGAGAAGATTAATTCTGAACCTTGTGTTTCTCAAAGAGAACAAACAACCAGTATAAAAGTCAATTTTGATGAATCTGAAGTGTTTACTTTGAGAGAAAAGATTCAATTGCTCGAAGAACAGCTGAAAGAATTTGAGTTACAACTGAAGAATGCACATGCATCCAATGAAGCTATGCAAGAACAATTGAGTGGAATGGACAATATAATTGAATCTCTAAAAGAAGGTATTCTTAAGGCAGAAAGCAAGGCTGAAAGTGCAGAAGGCAAGCTTACACTGTTAACGGAGACAAACCTGGAACTTACTGAAGAGATGGGTTTTCTTAAAGATAGTACAACTGAGAAAGTGAGCTCACTTGAGAAGCAATTGAGGGACTTAGGAATCCAACTGAAGCATGCCAAAGCCTCCTCTGAAGCTAGTCAAGAGCAGCAGAATATGTTATATTCTGCAATTTGGGATATGGAAACTTTAATTGAGGAACTGAAATCAAAAGTTTCAAAAGCTGAAAGTAAGACTGAGAATGCAGAGGAACAGTGTATCATATTATCTGAAACTAACTTCGAACTTAACAAAGAACTTGGTTTCCTAAGGGATAAAATGGATTGCCTTGAGAAAACTATGCATCAAGTTAAGTGTGAAAAAACAGCAAGTGCAGAAGACATTAGTATTACGACTAGACTTATCATGGATATGGTCATGCAACTAGCCTTTGAAAGAGAGCGCATCCAGAAGCAGGTATTGACTTTCTTGCATTGTTTTTCCTTGATTCCAACTTCTTTTGTTGCTTGTTCTGTTCCTTTTTTTGCATACCTATGTCCAGGTGAGTTCAGTACCTTGTGGTTTCTTTCAAGATAATAAAGAAGAAAAGACATCAATAGATAAACCAGCTACAACAGGCTCACACAGGATTTAATTTTGGTGCAGTTGTACTCTCTAACAGAAGAGAACAGAATTTTGGTGGAGAAGATACAGAAAGCTAAAAACAATGCTTCTGTAATTATGTACGGGAATGGAGATGGTGAAGAGAAAGACTTTCTGTTTTTCAAGCATAATTCAGCTACTGCTACTCAGGCAAAAACATTCAAGGAAACAGTGACAGAGCCCTTGCCAAAATCCCAGGCATGTGTTTGTTATCTTTCCTATTCTTTATAATAAGTGGACTGATCAAATCCTAAAAACAAACAGTTAAGAGGTAGAAGTGCTACTGGTCTGCCTGTTTTAGGCTGTATTTGGTTTAGGGGCCTACTTGATTTTGAGTTTTCTTAGTTGGCAAGATTGGGTTCAAAATTATCCAGCCTTATATACTATGGATAGATGTGATCATTTACACTGCACTGAGGTTCTCAAAGTGCCAACTTTGGTTGAGCCTTTGAAGGTCAACATCACTCCATTGACATCTAGGATATCTTGTCATTCATGAGTGTTTTGTCTGTACTCAGATAATAACATCCTTGTATGCAATGCTTAAAAAAAGATGTTAATTGGATGTATGATGAGAGTAATTCTTTATTAAGAAATCTAAATCTTGCTCCAACTAATCACTAGGATGAATTTAGAAGTAATTGCTTGGCAATGATGCTTAAAAGTGGTTGAAAATTTGTGATAACTCTAAAAGCAAATTATCTCAAACATGAGGTTTAAGGTTGGCACCTCATCAAGATAAATCATAGCATGATTAACATTTACTCTTTGACAAGGCCACTATCAAGAGTCTTTATTGCTAACTCTATTGTCTTTTTTTTTTTTCTTTCCCTTCCTTGTACACCTCTTATTTCTTTACATTGTACAGGTTTTGCATGATTTCTTCACTTTTGTCAATTCCCATCCTGTTTATTTGTTGGGCCTTTTTTTTCTTCATTTAGAATTTGTTTCACCTGTCAAGTCTAAAATTGGGTCACTTCATTCTTGCTTCATCTACTTATAAATTCTTAATGCCAGTAGATTTGTATTGGTATACAGGTTAAATTTCGTTACTCTAAGGAAAAGGTTTGTTGGAATCCAACCAAATGATTCAGATGGAATGGGTCGGAAATCCAGCTTTTCTTATAATGCCAAGTTTTACTCTTCAGCATTTATTTTATTTTTCTTCCTTTTCATATTCCTTTCTCACAATTTTGAGGCATTTCTCTGCAATATTTATCTGAAATATTGGAAAATAGATTAATCTTTTTTGTTTTGAACTAAATCACTCACTGGATTGATGGTTGATTTATTAAGTTGAGTAGCCAATTTATTGTAACACCTTTACATCTCTTAGTTCAGAAAGCCATCAATGATTTATCTGAACTCGAAGTTTCTACTGATCTATGAGATATTAATGGTTGTAGTTTGTAACAAATTACATAAAATAATTTGTTAATCCTGTGCTTCCATCTGATGAATTTCATACTCCTTGTCAACATCTGGTACTGTCTTTGGAACCATGAATCTTATACTGCATGGCTGTGTTGGGATGAACATGTTTTTTATAGTGAATCCAAAATGGTCAAGCTTTACAAAACAAGCCAAAACATGGAAATTTCTGAGAAGGCATTTTCTTTACCTTTGTGTTAGTTCATTGCTGAGAGAACTTCAGATTTCATGCAGATTTTGAGTAGTCATGGATTACTGTTCTAAACAATTTCTTCCATTTCAACTGAATTCAGGTGGATGAACCATCAAAAGATTCACCTGAACCTGAGACTGAAGTAGAGACTTCTGTGTCTGCCAAAGATGCTGCAAATGTGGTCTCAGAACTTGGGGCAGTCAATGTGGTCAGGGAAAGACGGCTTAACCTAATCCACATTTTTGTGGCAGTTCTTGCCTGTCTTATTTCAGTGGCAACCATATATTTGTTCAACAAGAAGCTCGTCATGGACGATGTTTTTAAGGGTTAACCTCTGATTTCCTCATTGCTGGGTTTGTTTGCATTTCATTTGCTCATATTGTGTCCTGTTGCAAGAAATTGTCTCTACCATTTTACAGTTATGAGTGTGGCCTTCATCAAGTTTCTTCACCTCCTAATTTGTTGTTAACATTTTTTTTTTAAAGATTGCATCTTTTGTGGAATGCAAAATTTTGTACATAATGTAGTAATTGTTTCTTGTTAGCTGCAATAGATAATCATGTAACAGAGTGGTTATAATTTTTGAATGAGGTGATGAATGCCAATGCAGAAGTGAGCAGAATTTTGGTTTTTATATCATATATATGTAATGTTTTTTTGGCCTAAAATACATTCTGAAAAAGGAAGGTGGTTTTTAAAATAAATTCTAAAAAATTGTGCTTTTTGAGTTAGAAGTTAGAATATTATTTTTTAATACCCCATTTTTCTTTAAACAATTTTTAAAGATTATTATTTTTTAAGGTAATTTTAAATTTTTATATAAGAGTTAGTAATGTTTTTTTTTTTTAAAATAAAAAATAAAAAATGGAATTGTATTAGAAAAACACTAAATATTTGATTTTTATTGATATTAATGATAAAAAATAAATTTCAATTTGGTTTAACAAACAATTTTATTGTCAATTGATTAGAATGGAGGGAAAATCCACTACTTGAGTAACGAATGGTAAGCGACGTCGTTTTAAAGCAACATAATAAACAAGGAAGGCTCGAACCAATCAGTCAATTTGGGAATACGTTGGAACATAAAAACCCTAACCTACTCCTATAAAACGCGAAGAACCACAGTTCCAACGGAGGCTGAGAAAGCGAGAGAGAAACGGCCAACTCAACCCATTCATTTCCTGTACTTCAACACAGTCTGATCATAGATCAAACTTGCTGTGCTGTTTCAGGATCATGCACCGGATAGCCCCTTGCTACTTGAAGTCTAGTTTGCAAGGAAAAAATCGAGAAATTGGTATTTTTTGGTGCTAGATTAATTATTTGGCAAAGATTTGAACAGATCTCTTTTGCCAAGACAATTTACCATTTTCTCCTTAAATTTTCTTCTTTAACAAACATATAGATTCCTTTGTCGTTGTGTTCAATCTTGTTGCATGCGTTGTGAACAATGCTTGTTAGGCCTACTTATATCGCTGGAGTTTTCACCTTTCTTCATTTTTTTTGATGTCGTTTTTGAGGGGTTTTCCTTGAAATAAAGGAGAGACTTGTTTTTGGGGATTTCCTTGAAATAAAAGGGCAAAGCAAAATGATGAGGTAGTGAGATCTGAAATTGATGTGGAAAGTGAGAGAATAATATGGTCTTCAAAGTTCTCTGATTGCTTTGCTTTTGCAGTATGCTGAATAGGTCAAATGGGTGAAATTTTCTTTAGAAGCACCAAAATTCATGGTCTGTAATCTTATTTTGCAGACTAGACGAGCATGGTGCGATAACATTACTTGTCTTTCTTCGTTCCTATGATGTCCTCGTCATCTTTTGTCAACTGACAGGACGCTCAGGACCCAGAATACATCTTTCACCTTTCTTTATTCAAATTTCACGTTCAAATCTGAATCCAACTTAGGAGGAGTTTATTTATTCCTTTTCAATTTATGCTTTCAGATTTATTTATAATATTGTTTCCTTCTCAACTTATAAGGCAAATTTGTGAAAAAATACATATTTTTTTAAAATTTTATCTTAATAAAAATAATTGTTAAAGAAAGCGGGCTTAGGCATTAAGGATCATGAAGTTGATTATAAGTTAAATTATTAATTTAAAACTTATTATTTGATTTTATTAATTAATTTAATTATTGTAAATCATCACATTTTATTTAAAGTATTGTAGCATAATTAAAAAATATTTTTGCTATAAAAAAAAAAAGAAAAAAAAGTCCTGTTGGACTCTTGGGGCTCCTACCATGGTGGGTGGGTTCCTTCTCATGGAAAGTAGCAACTTGGAGAAATATTCCAACCTTGAACCAATTGAAGAAGTTGTTTCTTAGCAAGTTATTGTTGCACTTCAAAATGTAGAGGAATTAGTAGACAAACCCCACATCCATTATAGGGGAGCTATGGCCTATGGGGTTATGATACTTCCTATTCTCTTTATTTGGTATAAGGTGGATGCCCATCCCTTACGGATTTGATTGAGTGGTTGAGCATCAAGTATTAGAATGAGATTGTAATAATGAACTATATGTGCCTCCTTTTTATGGGCATTTTTAATAAATTGTCATTTGCTTTTTAAAAAAAAGAGGAAAAAAAATAAAAATGATTGTAATATATTATTTTTTTTTCTTTTTTTTCTTTAAAAAAAATAGATAAAATGGAAATTTCTAAAAACAACATGAAGATCATTTTATTTGGATAATAAAACAAACTAAAATAAATTCACAAATTTCTAAAATTGAAATTGAAATTGAAATTCTATGTGTCATTATTTTTACCTTATAATTCATCCAATTCTAGGCAAAACTAAGTGTTATAAATATATTTATAGATTTTTTTTTATTAAAAATGAAAATAGATAATATTTAGATTAGAGATGAATTTGTGGAAAAATTTCAAAATCCAACCACTTATGGTATATATTAAAAAAATTATTGTAAGTTCCAATGAAATTCTTTTAATTCTAAATATATACTAGTAGAATGAATAATTTCAATTAATTTTTTAAAAATAAAAATTAAGATTTAATATTATTTCTAAATTAAAAGCCCAAAAATTAATGAAATAATCTAAATAATGAAACATATACTTCAATTGTGAAATCCATAAATGTGAAGATACATCACATGAAAACAAGTGTTAACTTGTGAAATTTTTAAATTTTTTTTGCAACTAATCATAATTAACATGCTAATTATTATCCAATTAGCAATTTCTTATGGTTGCTCATGGACTACAGGTGCCAAAGTTTGGGATTTTAGGGTTTTATGTTTTATTAACCCTAATTTTCGTTGAAGGAGAATTTTGGTAATTTTGGGGTTTTTATATATTAAGAAATTTTACCAAATGAGTGATATGATCCTAAGGTCATGGGAAATTATTTTAATTTCCAATGTCATATTTTTATGCTTAATATATGTATATTTTGTATATGGAAAGTTTTGCATAAAAATAAATTTTTGGTAATTTTAATGGAAATAATTTTTTTTTTTTAAATTTGGATTCCAAAAATGTATTATTTATTAAATTTTGGGATAGTGTAGATTAAGAAAAAAAAATTGTAAAAATAAAATTTAAATCAAGAGCAAATTTCCTTTGGTCCAAGGAATCAAGGGCTATAGACTTTCAATATCATCTTAAGGCTTATCTTGATTTTATATTATTACAACTCCAATGTTGGGTTAGGAGAAAAAAAAAAAAAAAAACCAAGGAATGCAAATTTTCTTAAGGACAAGACTAGACATGTTAGTAGTGAAAGTAATCACTCCAATGGTGAGCTCTCTATTTGGTAACATTGATGATAAGGATCTTGATTATACACTTAACTTATAATATAAAAGTGATTTGCCCAATGTAGGAATTATGGACTTGTTAGGATAAAGTCTTTAAAAACATAACATGATGTAATAATATAAGATTTCATTAATATTTATATTATAACTTATATTTCACTTTGCTATCCTACTTATGCATTATGGTTGATTTGAGTATTTGAGCTTGCATCGCTTGCATCACCTGCATTGTACATAATTTGGGTGCATTACAAGTTGCATAGAGGATCTAAATCCTAGCAAGATTGGTTCATGAGTTTAGGTAATCCATGTGAGGTTGTAGTGTATTATCTCCTAATTGGAGGGATGACTTGTCTTAATCACCTACATGAGTTTCCCATGGTGAATACACTAGTGTGTATGAGTTACACATTAGATAAAACCTATGGTGAATTATGACATTAGCTATCAGTTAGTCATGATTTTATTAAGCTACTATGATGCATGAGCTTTCAACCTTGAGAAAATATTGAGTTAGTGCTAAGGTCTTTAGTAGTTTTAACCTATGGGTGAAACCCTTAAATGATCATATATTCCCTATAGATTGAGTCACTGTTGATTAAGGTAGGTGAAAACAAATATTCTCAAGATAGACACCATGATATCTCATAGGATTGAGACAAAGTGTTTCTTTGGATGATTTTAAGGACTTGTAATCATAAAATCTATAGCTTCTTAGCAATTCCTTTAATAGAATTTGACATATGCTCTTAGTGAGTTAGAGTATGTTAATTGGTCATATAATTGGAGGATTTAAGACTTAAGGATGATAGAGGTAATCTTGAGAGATTGATAGCTTCTCTCTTGTTAGATTACATACACCAATTCATAGGGAGCTTGCATGTTGTGGTTAGTAAGTCGTGAACACGAAAAAAATGCTTAAATTGGATTTATTCACTTTATTTCTCAATTTAATTTCATAGGATGCTAGAGTGTAGTTGACTCACTATAGTGGAACGTTAACTTTAGAATTGAATTATGATGAAACTAGTATTTTCCTATAAGTCACATTGTATAAGGAAACCCGGATTACTCCGATCCCTAGCCTTGGATCTCGTAGGATGAATGTTATTCTTAAGCTTCTCTAGATTTAATTACAATGAAAAAACATGGTAATCAAAACCATAACAACATAGATCTAGAGATAAAACATCATACTTGCGATTTGGCTTGATTGATTCCAATTTGATGAAGTAAACCATAGGTGTCGTAGATCTCGTAGGCCTAAAGATCTTCCACTCGATTCCACATTTTATAGATATCTAGCATAAGAGAAGGATGGTCTTCCCTAGAGGGAGGCTAGAGTTTTCTTTTCTAGAGTTTGAAAGACAATGATCAAAAGTGAAGCCTTAAACCTCTAAAGGGATTTATATAGACTTTTCCATAGGCTTAAGTGACTTGAACCTTTCTTGGGCGTAGGTCACTTAGTCTAGCTCATTTGGGTCCTAACTAATTAATTAGTTGTATTGAGCTTCAATTAATTAATTAATCAGATTTAGAAGGTCCAATCATAATATTTAATGCAACCTTGCATTTTCATCAAAACTCTAATGCACACTTATGAATTACAAACCTATAATTCGCTCAAACAAGTGTGCCATCATGAATCAAAAGCACAAATCGGGACCATAGGGACCCATAGGAAAATACTAGCACCCTCTAAATCCAATTTTGAAGTTGACTCAACATCCCACTAAAGAGAATTAACTATACTCCAATATTCTATGATATTATAATGAGACAAAGTTCGGGTTTGTGACCTATTATCTACTACATGTGGACCCCTCATGAACTAGCATCCGTAATCTATCAAGGTATGTGTTATCATCCTTTCAAGATTACCTCTCTAATCCTTTGTCAAATTCTACATAAGAAATTATTACGATCATAGTTTTCTTGATCACATGTTTTTAGGATCGCCAAAAATGACACACTATCTCAATCCTATGAGATATTATAGTGCCTTTGTGGAAAATACTTGTTGTCACTAGTCTCCATCAATAGTTACCTAATTTGTAGGGAATATATGATCACCTTAGGATTTCACCCATAGGTTAAAGCCATTGATAACTTTAGCACAAACTCAATAGCCTCTCAAGGTTCAGAGTTCATATGGTATGGTAACTTGGTGAAACATGATTACCCAATAGTTAGTGTCATGATTCACCATAGGTTCTATTCAATATATAACCATACATACTAGTGCAACTTTGAAGGGTAATTGGTTTATATTAATTATATTTGAAATAGTGCAAACTTTATTATATAGATTTGTGAATATAAATGATAAAGTTGTGTTGAACAATTGAAAAATAAAATTTTAATATGTGTTTTAAATTGTTATATATAATAGATTGAAGACTGTATTGGAAGTTTTGTCCTCATTGCAAAAAACTTGGTGAGTTTTCTATTAATTTCTTACTTTTATATCATTGATAATGCTATTTTTTCCTTTATTATTGTTTAAAATTGCATTGCTTTCTTGATAATGCAAAGAATTACCTAGTAAATTTTGGGTGTCATTGAAAGTCACAGGTTTTATTTGCTATGCAAAGTATATTGTTTATCAAGTAAAATCACGGGTTACAAGAGATCAATCCTTTTGTTATATATGGATATGTTTTGTACATGTTTAAAATACTATAACTGTAAACCATGGGCAACATATTTTGTAAATTTATTATTGATTACTCATATATATGTTTTGTTGGTTTTAAAGTTTTTCAATGTTCAATAATTGTTTTTTCCTCTCATCATCATATTATATTTAGTTAAATTAAAAAGAGGAGTGATATACCACAATTGATATTAAACAAGTTCACAATGGCATTGTAATAGGTCTCCAACACCATTGCAATAGGTTCTAATATCATTTTTTTATTATTTAAAATTAACTCTTTTATCATAATTTTTCATAGTTATTAGCAAATGCATAAGACACATACAAATAATCATTATCAAAATACTTATTGTATAATTATAATGATTGAGAAAAAAATATTGGGTGAGCATGAATATAGTCATCCATGAATAATAATGATAGGTCAAAATAGACATTAGTAAGAGTAACTGTAAGAAGAAATAGACAATATTAAGAAAAGATGACCGAAATAAACAGTCAACAAATGAAATAATGATAGTTAAAAATAGGTATTATTAACAAAAGATGACTAGAAAGCTACTTTTGTACAAAGAGGCGTATTTAAACACTAACAAACTTGACGTGTCTTTGCCTAGTTCAATTGTTTCTCTTTTGTAGGAGTTTGATGATGTATTTTCCAAGTAGGTTCCACATTGTTTACCTCATATTCGAGGAATTGAACATCAAATTGATTTCATGCCTAATGCTCCTATTCCAAATTGACCAGCCTATCGAAGTAATCCCAAGGAGACAAAGGAGCTATAGAGGCTGGTTAGTGAATTAATGGAAAAGGGGCACGTAAGGGAAAGTATGAGTTCGTGCGCCATGCCGATTATTTTAGTTCCTAATAAGTATGAGATGTGGAGAATGTGTGTTGATTGCCAAGTAATCAATAATATAACGATAAAGTATCATAATCCTATTCCTCGCTTAGATAATATGTTAGATGAACTACATGGTGCTTGTGTATTTTCTAAGATTGATCTAAAGAGTGGGTATCATCAAATAAGAATGAATGAGGGCAATGAAAGAAAAAATGCTTTTAAAACAAAATATGGTTTATATGAGTGGTTAGTTATACCATTTGGATTAATTAATGTACTGAGTACTTTCATGCCATTAATGAACCATGTCTTGCATGCTTTCATAGACAGATTTGTGGTTTTTTATTTTAATGATATTCTTTTTTATACCAAAAACTTAGATGATCATGTTGGGCATTTAAATTCAGTTCTGGATGTACTTGGAAATGAGAAGTTATATTCTAATTTAAAGAAGTGCGCCTTTTGCACCGATAAACTTGTGTTTCTTGGTTTTGTTATGAACACAAGGAATACAGGTTGATGAAGAGAAGATCCATGCGATTCAAGAATGGCCGAGTTCCTCAAGTGTAGGTCATGTTTGTAGTTCTCATGGACTTGCTAGTTTTTACAGGAGGTTCGTAAAAGACTTTTGTAGCATCACCACATTGTTTATCGAAGTCATTAAGAAGAATGTTGGATTTAAATAGGGATACGAACAAAAGAAGGCATTCCAATTGATTAAGGAAAAATTAACTCATGCTCTTTTACTTGCTTTGCCTAATTTTACTAATATGTTTGAAATTGAATGTGATGCTTCAGGTATGGGTATAGGTATAATTTTTATGCAATGAGGAAGATTAATTGCATATTTTAGCACGAAGTTAAGCCGAGCAACCTTAAACTACCCTACTTATGATAAAGAATTGTATACATTGATTCGAGCATTGAAAACATGACAACACTACCTTTGGCCTTAGGAGTTCATGATTCACACTGATAATGAGTCTTTAAAGCATTTAAAAAGCCAACACAAATTGAACAAGAGACATGCACGATGGGTGGAATTCATTGGGACTTTTCCATATGTCATTCGATACAAGCAAGGTAAGGAAAACATCGTTGCCAATTCACTTTCTTGAAGGTACATATTAATTTCTACTCTTGATGCAAAATTACTTGGTTTTGAGCATATTAAAGAATTGTATCTTTTAGACCACAATTTTTGTGAGGATTTTTGGGCCTATGAGAAAAATGTTGTGGGTAAGTTCCTTAAGCACGAGGGTTTCTTGTTTTGAGAAAATTTATTGTGTGCCGAATTGCTCTTTGCGTGATTTGTTAGTAAGAGAATCCCATGGTAGAAGGTTCATGGGACACTTCAAAGTTGCTAAGATCTTAGCCGTCTTGCAAGAACACTTCTATTGGCCACACATGAAAAGAGATGTTGAGAGAATTTATGGTAAATGTGTCACATGTAAGCAAGCAAAATCTCGAGTGCAACTCCATGGTTTATACATGCCACTGCCTATTTCTAGTGAGCCTTGGATTGATATTTCAATGGACTTTGTGTTAGGTTCGCCTAGGTCTAAACATGGTAGGGATTCAATTTTTGTGGTTGTGGATAGATTATCTAAGATGACATATTTCATTCCACGTCACAAAACCAATGATGTTTCACATGTTGTTGATTTATTCTTTAGAGAAATTGTAAGATTACATGGTCTGCCTAAAACAATAGTTTCGGATAGAGATGCTAGGTTCTTGAGTTACTTTTGGAAGACTTTGTGGTGAAAGTTAGAAACTAAATTGTTATTTTCTACTAATTGTTACCCACAAACTGATAGTCAAACCGAAGTAGTGAATATGACTTTGTTTACTTTGTTGAGGGCTATTATTAAAAAGAACATAAAAACTTGGGAAGAGTGTTTACCACACGTTTAGTTTGCTTATAGTTGTACTTTTCATTCTGCTACTAAGTTTTCACCATTTGAAATTGTTTATGGTTTTAATCCTTTAACCCCTTTGGATTTAATGCCATTACCTTTGTTTGAATGTGCCTACTTAGATGGAAAGAAAAAAACTGAATTTGTTAAGCAGATACATGAGAAAACAAGACTCAACATTGAGAGGAGGATGGAATACTATGCAAAACAAGCTAATAAAGGGCGTCAACAACTGATTTTTGAACCCAATGATTGGGTTTGGTTGCACATGCGGAAAGAAAGATTTCTAGCATAAAGGCGATCTAAGTTGCTTTTGAGAGAAGATGGACCTTTTCAAGTCCTTGAGTGCATCAATGACAATGCATATAATTTAGATTTGCTAGGTGAGTACAATGTTAGTGCCATTTTCAATGCTACTAATTTAAGTCGTTTTGATGTAGGTGATGATTTGAGGACAAATCCTTTTCAAGAGGAGGGGAATGATGAGGGCACGACTAAAAAATGGAATGTAGATCTTATTCAAGTTCCAATTAGTTCGATTACAAGGGCTAGAGCTAAAAAGTTCAAGAAAACTCTCAATGGACTGATTCAAAACATATGGGTTGAGGTAAATTTGTGGAGGCCCAAGGAAGATGCTCCATGTGTTCCACAAGGATGGATTTCCATGATTTAAGCTTTTGAATAATCTAGAAAAATCCCTTAAAGAGAACAAATCACAAATTGCGTAGATTGAGTGGAGTTTTCTAAAATGGTGATTACCCAATTTTGATTCATCAAGGAGAATGGCTAGCTCAATTTAAAGCAATATTTTAGGATAACTAAATTACCTTTTGTATTTATTATTATATTTTAATTTTTGAATTGTATGGGGAAGGAAAAAATTCGAAATTCCCTTGTTTCCTTTTATTTTAGGGTAGGCATGATTTTAGGAAATAGTGGATTCAAAATTTTAGAAGTCAACTTAGGATATTTTAGTTTCCTTTGTCTAGCTATCTGCGAAAACTAGGCAACATATTTGAGAATTTTCTAGTTGCCAAATTCGTGGACCTCTTTGTACTTAAATAGCAATTAGCTTTATAAAAAATAATTACAGATTTTATTCATAATTTTGTGAGAGAAAATTCTCTTTGGTTCTTTTAGAACTCTTTGAACTTATCAGAACAATTTCCATGACGTTCTCTTTTGACTTATCAATCAATCATTCCATAATTGATTGTGGTGTCTTCATTATACCAAGGTTCTTGCTTCCATATAAGCAATGGGTTGCGGTTTCATATAAATCTGTTTCTAAAATATCTTGAAGTCATTCTTGATCTACAAGTTTTTTCAATTTCTTGGTGTAGATTGTATCAACCTTGGCTTCCCATTTCTTAGGAAGAGATCTCAATATCTTCATTACTTTCTCAGATTCCTTATAGGTCTTTCATAAAGCTTGAAAACCATTGATAATAGTGAACCTTGTAAATATCTTAACAATGGTTTAATTATCATTCATGGAAAACAATTCATAACTATGAGAAAGTATATTAATTTTAGACTTTTTTTTTTTTTTAAACTTGAATTGCTCTCTCATGAGTTATTTCAAGTAGTCTCCAAATTTTTTTAGTCAACTCACATTAACAAACATGATTATATTTGTTTCTATCTATAACACAATACAAGAAATAAAAAACTTTTGTATTTATTTGAGCTTTCCTTTTATCAACCTCATCTCATTCTTGCCTAGATTTTGAAACAATCATCCTATTCTTTAATTTAGTTGGAATATGGAGACTACTTTCAATAACATCCCAAAGATCAAAATTGGTTGATTTTAAAAACCATGTCATTCTTGTTTTCCAATAAGCATAATTGATGATTTGGTCATGTCTTCTTAGATGGTTAAATCTAAAATAAGATGTCTACCTTAGATACCAATTGTGAAACAAGGTTAAATTAAGTAAGGAAAACATCTAAAGGTAAGGAAAGGGGAGTGAGGGAAGTGAATTGGGTGATTAAAACTTTTTAGAAAATTACTTAAATTACAAAATAATGCAATAAAAGTAAAGAGAGGAGGAAAGAGAGAGGCAAAATCATTTTTATAATGGTTTGGCAAATCTCGCCTACGTCCACTTTCCTCAACCTCCTTTCCAAGTGTGGGTTCCATTAGTTCAAGGCTACCAACGCAAGCTTTTAAGTTTTACACTTGGATTCAATGGCTCCAACGGATTCTTACAAGGCTCTTCAAGTTTAATGTCAACTTGAAGCTTAAACTCTCAACCTTTCTCAAATAAGGGATGTTTAATCACACTCAACCTAACTCAATAAAGGCTCAAATATAGTAGAAGTTAGGATGAAAAAAATGGGTGTACTAAGATGGATTTGCAAGTGAAGAAATTAATGTACTTAATTTTGAGAGCTTTGAAAATGAGAAATAAGCAAGTGGACAATTCAATGTAGGTGTTTTCTTATCAATAAATGCACAAGAGCTCTTAATTTATAGGAAACCAACTTTAGGTACCATTTTCTATGGAAATAGGCCTCAATTGATCGAGCTTCGATTTGACCGATTGAGTAGTCGTTAGACATAAAATGTATTGTAGGTGATTACTGTTCCTTTTTGAGTTTCGATTGACCGTTGATCGGACCTTCATCATTGCTTAATGAGGAAAGACGATGCCTCTATTGAAAACACAAGTGTTTTAGAAGAGAGAAAAGGTAATTTGGTGTCATGACCAATCCTCGACCAAGAAAAGGCAACTGATTGAACTAATTCCCAATCGGTTGAATTGGTTTTGGGATACCATTGACTAGTTGGGCCCAAAATAACTCAAAAACACTTTTTATTTTTTTATTTTTTTATTTTTTAAGTCTAAAGCTCCTCAACACTTAAGCAACATATTTATAAACCTTTGTATGTCAATTTGGAATGGTTTTGCCTAAAGATTTTGAAGATTAACTTAGTTTTAAATAATTTATAAATGTTTAAGCTCAATTTTACAAAAATGAAGTATGAATGAATGTATGAAAACTAGTTTAATCCTTAGTGCACCAAAAGGATTCATCTTACACATCCTTAACTTGATGAGTCTTCAAGCATGCAAATCTTCAAGTCCGTTGAATCATTTTTAAGTGAATGTAAGCTTTCTTTTTATTTTCTCATTAAAACTTAAAACTTTATTTGATTTAAAACTGTTAGTTCCTTTAAACATGTTTTGTTATCATCAAAACTTACTTAGAAGGACTCTTAGGCTAATAATAACATTTTATTCAAATATGCATATGAAATTAAAAGAAATCTCTATACATTCATATTATATATAAAATCCAAATAAGATAAATCCTATTAATCTCAAATTTCCCAAAATTTTAAAATATTTCAATATGGAGATTCATGCACAAAATCATGTATATTTTTAACAATTTGCCAATAGAATAACATATATTTTCATGATCACCATATTAAAAATAAATCTTTTAACATATTTTAATATGTTTCTTCAAAATTCAAATAAGGAAAATCATATATGTCAATTTATATTTATATAATAGGAGGTCATTTTTTTTTAATCTCTCCATATATATATCTATTATCTATTTCTACATTCTTGATAAACAAGATATCAAGAAGAAAATCAAATCCTAACAGAGAATTTCTAGTTCTCGATGATTTTTAAAATCATTGCAATTTTTTTTTTTTGTATTTTTGATAAACAAAATAATCATATATTATACTCATCATATTTTCTCAAAAAAAAAAAAAAAAAAAAAAAATCAAATCATAACATTAAAAAAAAAAAATCTAGTTTTCTATACAAGTAGCAAATT
This sequence comes from Vitis rotundifolia, assembly GCA_030254885.1. Lineage (NCBI taxonomy): Eukaryota > Viridiplantae > Streptophyta > Magnoliopsida > Vitales > Vitaceae > Vitis > Vitis rotundifolia. Next base: position 14,872,466 of record CM058151.1, read on the forward strand.
AACATATTTCTGTACAAGATATCACTCTTAAATATTGAAAAAAAAAGAAAAAAGAAAATAGTAAAAGTAGTCTAAACCCTTTGTATAATTTTTAAAAGGAATCTCGTGTATTAAAAATTTCGAAGAAAAAATATACTAAGATAAAACCTAATGAAATAATTTCAAAAACATTACACCTTCATGCAATTAAAATTCTATACTGCTATATGCAAATGTTCCCACTAATAACTCTATCTAACTTACGGCTATAAGAGTTGAAAATATCATATTAATTGTTTTGCTTATAATATAAAAAATATTAATTTTGCCTATAATTTTCTATTATAAAATTATATGAATAATATCTATGTACTTGTTTTCATAGATGATAGCTTAAATTATGATTATGAATTAATTTTACGTAATTTTTATTACAACAAAATGTAAAGATTATGTATTTATAGCTTCATGTTAAATATTTTTCGCATGACTTCTAGCTACATGAATTTTACAAAATTGTTAATTGATAATTTTATTGGACACAAGGCTCTTGAGATAACGTAAATATTATGTTAGTGATATAATAATTAATGATTGCAATAATCATAAAAACAAAACAAGACGAGACACTACTTCGTGATATAACACTACATGTAAGTAAGAATTTTCTTTTTGAAGAATAAATTCAATGAAAAATTAAAAGAAAAAAAAAAAAAAAAGAAGCTAGTCATGTTTGGTAAACTTTATGAACCCAAAAACTTTTGGTTATAGAGGTAATCCAAACCACAAGGTGTCATTGGAACTTATTGTTTTTCATTTTAATTTTATTAGTGATTAATAGATTAGCACTAAAAGGGAAGTGTAATTGGGGGTGGAATCCGCTGGTTGACAAGGCTCCAAGGTAAGAAGAAAATGATGTATAAAAATAATAATGAATAAAATGGAGGATGTTTAATTTTTGTGAACACTGTTGCATTGTCTTTAATTAGATTTAAACACAGCCTTCAAGCACAGAGAAACCAATTCAAAATGACCATATACAAGAGAGAAAAAAAAAAAAAAAAAACAGGGAAAATAGTAAATCATTCATATATTAGATGAAGGGTTGGAGAAACTGATGAGTATAGCTTAACTACTACTGCTTGTCTGTAGCTGCTAGCCAAGCTGCAGGAATATGGCAAACATCAATACTGAAATAGCTGATGCCATGGAAGCTATGGAATAATAACCGCAGAACCTTGCAAATTTAGACGGGCTTTCCATCATCAAAGCGGTAAATGCACCATTGAAGGCAAAGCTGACTGATATTAGGAAGGCATGAAAAATAGATGGGTGCCCCTTAAAGATGATTGTGGGTACCGGATTTCCGTCTATTTGTTCCGACGGAAGCACCATTAAGATGCCTGCTACAGTGAAGGAGATCAAGAGGATGGACTTCAATATGATAGTTTGGATTGCTGGGATTGAAATAATCTCCAGAGACTCAATTGTAAAGGATACCAATACTTTTGGTTCCTGCCCCATTTCTTGAAAGTCAAGATCAGATATGGTTCAAAAACACTGATCCAACCCATATTAATATATATGCAAATTAACTCTCTGGTTTTCTTGTTTCATGGAAATGAGGAAGCCGTTTCCAGGAAGCATCCCTCACTTTATCTCAGATGATGACGGCATACTCCAAATTCTTCGGTCTTTCTGTTCTCCTTCTATATTAAGGATCTAACATGTCCACAAAGGAGAAAAAGGAAAAAAAAAAACCGAGACATATTCATAAGAGAAGAGGCGTCCCACCGTGTAGGGCCTCACGAATATACCCCGAAATATTCGAAAGTAGGGTTATTTTGAAGGTGAATCTTCTTAGAACTAACAACATTGACAAGGAATAGGAAGTATGAAAGCAGGAAAATGATGAGGAAAGGCCAGGGTATGCTAGAAGACCATATCCTAGTATTGTTATAAATAAATAAATAAATAAATACTTTTTATTAACCATTGGCATTGCTAGGGAAGAGAGGATGTGTGGTAAATATAAATGTAACACGACCTAGAATAAATCTTGACAATAAAAAAGAGTAAAGATTAATTTCACTCATTTGGTCGGCCCCTGTAAGTATCCTGCTTGTGTTGTTGTTTCGACTGTTTCGACTCAGAGCTTCCCGGAAACTACTCTCCAGGATCCTGGAATTTCTGGGTTTTCCCTTTCTGTCAATCTATAAGACTGTTACTTTACGAGCTCTATCTTCCATGGCTTCTACCCCTACCTCCACCTCAATTCCAGATCCCATCGGAAAATCGTTGAGCTTAACAGATGAAACATTAGTTGGGGAACCAAGGAAGAGGAGGAATGCGAGCCCTTCACGAGAACTAGAAACTAGTTCTGGTATTCCTGATTTTCACACCATCGACATAGGTCATGAATCCTCACCCTCCTTATCAGAGGTAGAGCTCCAAACCCCAAGACCCAATCTTGACCCTTCCGGCTTGACGTTAAGAATGCTTCTACGAGTTCCCATTCCTGTAGCATTAAACCGTGATGAACCACAGCAAATGAATTCTGATGATCGTTTTTCTCACACTATCCTCTTGGAAATCCAACATATGGGCCAAGAACAGGGAGATGTACCGCCCCTGTTTCAAATCATCGCACAGCATGGAGATAGGGTGGCGGAAACTTCTGTAAATTTGGGGAAGACGATTGTGAGTCTCACATTCCAGGCAGGGGTGGGTCTGCTCGCACCTTCTTTGCAGAACTCATCTCCAGCAGAACCATCCCATAGCCCTTGGAGTCCACTTCATGTTGTTGAGCTTGCTATGGTGATTGGTTTTGCGGCTTCTTTTATGGGGATTTTGTTGCGCCATACTTGCCCTGCAATGGCCAGAAAAATGGAGAAAACCGGGTATCTTTCTGCTGCGTTGGGGTTCTTTGCAATGATGACTTTGTTCCTCCCCCAGAAAGTCATGTGGATCGGTTGGATCGCCTCTGCTGTGTCCTTGCCAGCTTTTACCTTAGCCTGGCTTATACCTCATCGGTTGGGTTTGGGCACTGCAAGCTAGCACGAGGCCACCCTTTTACAGTTTTACCGTAACTATTGTACTTTAATATCATAGGTTGCTTTTTAACAGAGTTGGCCACAAAACTGTATTTTTTTTTAGGGTTAATTTTCCCGATACCTAGAGGTTTGGCGTAAATACACTCAATTATTATTGATTTCAAATTTCATCAATTAGTACCCCTTTCTCAAAATTATTTTTTAAAGATATTTTAAGTAAATATAAGTATTTAACAATTATCTAAAAACTAAATTTTATTCTTTAAAAAACAAAACTTATACATGAGATGCATTTACAGGGGTCCTAATCGATTGAAATTTGAAATCTGTGATTGTTTTGTGTATTTATATTAAATCTCATAGAATCTTGATGAAATTAACCCTCTTTTTTAAATATTATTTTTGTGGACAAATTCTTTTATTTCATGTGATGTTACTCGAACCCAATTGTAATAATCCCAGGATATTGTTTTTTTTTTCTCCTTCTTATGCAATTGTAAAATCTTCCAATTAGTCAACCATATCTCCTCTATGAATAATAATTGGTGGTTCAATTATTTTGGGGAACAGACAACAGTTTTTTCCCTTTTTGTCCATTTCAGTGACTTTTATTTATTTATTTATTTTTCCTTCCACTCTAAACAGTTTGACTGATAACTATCATCATATTAATCAAACTTTAAGGAATGCACATGTCATTATTAAAGTAACACGCTAGAGAAGATGGCATTTTGATTTTCCAATTTGATGAGGCTAGAAAAATAAATAGAGGTTTAATTCTTTATGGACTTGCCAATCAGCTTAGTAATCATACAAAAACCCAAGATCAGTTGGTGAATTTTTGAAAGCCAAGGAGGTGATTAAAGGAAAAGAAGCTGTTTCACAAAGATTTGTAAAACGAAGCCCACAAGGTCTGTGGAGCCAAGTTCAAGAGTGGTTGCAAGCACAATTGAGGAATGAATCAGCTCTTGTCTCCATCCTGAAATATGGCAAACACCAGTATACAAATAGATGACGCCATGGAAACAATGGAATGGTAACTGAAGATCCTTGCAATTTTAGGCTGGTAATTGTGGATCATTAACCCGCAAAATGCGCCATTGAAGGCAAAGATGAGCGATATCACGAAGGCATGAAAGGCAGAGGGGAGCCCCTTGAAGACGACAGTGGGTACCCGATTGCTTTCTACTTGCTCGAATGGAAGGGCCACCAAAATGTTTGCAGTTGCGAAGGAAATGAACAAGATGGACTCCAAGACGCTTATTGGGATTGCTGCCTTGTTTGAAATTTTAATCTCCACCAGAGGGCGAACTGCAAAGGATAATTGCTGAAGCTGATGATGCTTCTTCTGTTCCCATTTCATGGTGGCCAAGATTGTTATTGAGGCAATTGTCCTTGCTTAAATAGATGCGTGTCGCTTGAAATACCAAGCGGTTTTGAGATTTCAAGGAAACGAAGCGGCTATCTCCAGGAAACCTCATGTTCGTTGAGGTCCACAGAAGACCAATTCTGTGGGGTGGACCCCCCCCCCCCCCCCCCCCGTTTATATTATAATGTCGGCATATGCAAACTGTGTATGACTGTCTGTCCATTTTTCTTCTTTATTTGAGACTTGAGATAGAAAGTTGGACTTTCAAAAGCATTGTGAACATGAACAGACACTGACATGATTCCTGACAGAAAACTTCAAATACGCGTTCCACTGCTTTTGGTTGGAAATTTACATCAAGATCCAAGAGGAAAATTCCATACATGTTCCTTAGCCTTGAGAGGATCAAAACTTCCACCCTTGTGCTTTCATTGTGCCTTCCATTTTATTTATTACGGTTCTATTTTTTAAAATTAAGCTATCCGAGATGCGTTTATTAAACTAAAACAAGAGATCGAAAATAAGGCAATACTAATTTCCCAAAAAAAAAAAAAAAAAAAAAAACTTCTTATGTATTATCCCATCAAATTCCCAAAAAAGAAAAATATTCTTTATATATAGTTAGAGATTTAAACAAATTAAAATGAACCATATAGATATAAATTTAATTTTGAAATTTTAAATATAAAAAATAATTACATTTCATATACCAAAAAAAATTTAATTAAAAATATTGTTACAAATTTTAAATAAAACTAAAAAATAAATTTACTTTGTAGAGTTAATTTCATCCATCTCCCTTAAGATTTGGGTTGAATATACCTAATCACCATTAATTTAAAATTTTATCAAATACCTTATCATATCCTATTCATTTATTAATTTCAATTGCTTTCCTTTTTATTCAAAATAAAGAAATTATTTAACGAAATTTTAAGTTAATAATGGCTAAATGTTTAATCAAAACCTCATAGAGCTTAATATATTTAATCCAAATGAGTAAAATTAATATTTATTTTATTAAGTTAAATAAAATTAAAAAGATAATAAAATATTTTATAAAATCTACTTATTAATATACTTATTGTTTTCTTTTTTTTTTTTTTCCAATATCTTATATTTTTTTTTTGAATGATATTAAGTTTTTTTTTTATCATTTTGTACTTTATATTTTATTGAATAATTTTTTCTTAATATATTCTATTCCATCATTTGAAAATTTTAAATTTATTCATATTAATTGGATCTATATTTAGTCTTAGCCATTAAAGATAATATAACTAATAAAATACTTTGAACCATAGACAATAATAAGTATCAACTTCTTAGTAACTATTTATACTTTATTTAAGTGGATATATGAATTCATTAAAAGTTTAAAAATTTAGATACTTAATATATTAGCAATATTACCATATAATAGATAATTTCTAGGTAAAAGATTTCATCACTTTCAATTGATTTTATATTTTTTTTTTAAAAAAAAAACTCAAACTTTATGAAAAAATTATAAAATTTATTGGAAAACATTTTAAAAGAATTTTTAGAAAAAAAAATGAAAATTTTCTAATAAGATTTCTAATCATTGTAAAATTCTTTTGATATATATATATTGGAAAAATCTTTTTTTTTTTTTTTTTTTTGCCAACATTAATAGAAAGTTGTTGATTTAAGGTTATCATATTTTTCAAATTTATGATCAATTTTGTCCCACCTAACCAAACTTTCTAGCTTTGCCACCATGGAAAATCTCTTACAAATATTATTAGAAATTTTGCAAATGTAAAAACCATCGGCATAATGAAATGTAGAGTAAATTCACTAATTCTGAAAAATTAGGTACATACATTATCTAAGACCAAACACTACCTTTCTCAAGGCTCTTATACTCACCAACACCAACATTAGCCTTCATGTTCTTAGTAAACTAATCAATGGCCTAAGCGTTTGATCAACCACAAATACAATTAAGTTCTTGAGAGTGTTGGAAATATGTAAACGATTAATAACAACTATAATTTAGTGCATTTACATTTTTCAATACCATAAGGTGTATTTATATAAAGAAAATCACAGCTTGTTTGGATTGATAGCTTCACTAATAAATAACAAATATTTAAAATTTATAAAAATAAAATAAAATATCCAAAAGCTACCCTTAGCATTTTGAAGCCCAAATAACAAGCACTTTTTGGAGGTAATTTTACTTCTAGAAGCGTCAGAGGTAATTTTAGGTTTATGATCACTATGTTAGCAACTCAATGAATATAATTTAGTCATTCCTTTACCCATTTTGTAAGATTGTTTTTAGAAGCTTTTGTTATTATTTTTTTATGTAGTTTATATCTCTTAGTTTTACTCTTCGACTTAGTTAAAATCAACATGCATACACTTTGTTAAGACATTGAGTCTTTTTTTTTTATATTGCCAATTTTGTTCCAATTAATGTTTGGCCATAAAAGTCCTTTTAGATGGTGACTTACTATCCATTGAATATCAAGCATTGTTGTTTGTCTAACTGAGAAGTCACAAGTACATTTAAAAAGGTTTGGCTTATGGCAAGTTAGACTCCTAAGAGGTATAAAGAGGATCGATACTTTTTTAATTAATGAAAATAGTTTTTTTTTTTATAAATACTATAAGAAACAGGGGATGCTCAAGCGGGTAGCAATGCTCAAGTGCTAGGACTACTCAAGCAGTGGTTAAGTGCTTTTGAACTCTCATGACTTTTTTGCCAAGAATTGGAAGATATTTTTTTTTTAGAATTTCATGCAAATCTTATTTGGAGACCTTATGATATCGAATCTCTTCAAGATATTTGCTTATAAATACCTCTTTATAAGTCTTCTAGGGTCAGAGATTAAAATTATTTTTAAAGAGGTTCATTGAGGAAAAAGCCTAAGCACTATACCATTCCCGATCTCTCATTAAAAGAATTAAAACATTAAATCTTGGGTTGAAGACTTTCATTCCTTCAGCGAGGCTAGAGTGTATTGACTAGAGCAATCGAAGGTTATTGCATCATAGACATGGATCAAGTTGTAGGTATTGGAGAGTAAGTCTTGAGGGCAAAGCGATCACGTAAATCTGTGTAACTTGATCTTATATAGTGGATTTAGATTAACGGTCTTAGATGTCGTGGTTGTGGACCCGCATTTTTCACGTGCGTCCCCACTCGATCGGCGAGACTCACTTTTATTTGTGAAAAATTAATTTTGGAAAAAGTTGGAGTCGCCACTTATTTTATTTTTTATTTTAAAGGGAAAATAAAACAAGAAAGAAAAACCCTAAAATGTGACTCCATAATTTTTGGAAAAAGCATGTCTTTGAAAAACCTGAGTCTAGGTTTGGGGATCATGTTACTTATCGGGAAGGTACCTCTAGGAGGTAGCACCCCTCTAAGCCCCAAAGAGGTCTCTACTGGCTAAGTTGAGGGAAATGTGGCAATTAAATGGTTGATCATGGATATCTAAGTAGACTATGGTGATTTTCAAAAAATAGCATGCCAAATAAAATCACAATAAAGGGGAGTTAGGGCGCGTACCTGAACCGTTTCTTAAGCGCTATCAAAAGGCATCAAAGGTTAGTTTGAAAATATGACACATAACATGTATTTTTATCAAAGATGATCGAACAAGCATCATGGCAATCAAGTATGGCATCAAACAAGAGCATAGTGCACAAAGACATGGATATAGCTTATGATAACATGCATTTTCATAAAATCTTGGAATTAGAGGATAGAGAGCGTACCTGGATAGCAAGTATATTTTATAAGATTTCTCCAAAAATGTCAAAGTGGTTAGGACAAGCATAAATTATATAACATATCCATTATATCGAATATACAATGTCAAAGGCCTAAAGTTGAGCTAAGATAAACCAAATGACTCTAAAAATAATAACAATTTTAAGTAAAGCATAAAACCATCAGCATGTAGTTGGAAAAGAAAGCATCCTAAAACAATTTCCAAAAAAATAGCTTAGAGTGGAATTTAATTATGAAAAATTTCAGGATATAACTCCTACACATCTAGATCAGCATTCCAAAAGCCGAACACTCATTCTAAGGACAGATTACAGCAAAAACACCTAAAGGTTCTATAAAGTCCAGATTAGATAAGAAAAAGTGACATGCATAAACGAATTTTTTTAAAAATAGTAAATGATCACATAAAATCATAAAAAAAATCACATACATATTTCAAAGTGTTTATGTCACATAAAAATTAAATTCAGGGTCGGATGGTTCTCAAAAGTATTTTTAAAACATTCAAGATGATCAGATGTCTAGAATCGAGCATGCACAGTAGACGAGACTTTGAAAATTCATATCTCCCTCAAAAAGAAATATTTTTTAATATTTTATGTGTCTAAGATCAATTTCAAGAAGCCTATAATTGAATAAAAATATTGAATCAAATTTAAAAAGTCATCCGGTATTTTATTTTTTTAAAAAGACCTTGGGTGTCCAGAACTGGGTGAAAACAGAACCCCTCTAAAAACTCATTTATATCTTCTATTCTAGAATGGCTTTCTAACTCAAATGAAACTCTAAATTCAAGTTCAAGAAGCGAGGAAAGTCATACAAGTTTTAGAAATTTTTTACAGATATTCTAAAGTTACTAAAACGGAATTTAAATCTAGAAGGACAGGAGTTGAATGAAAACTGGCAGCAAGTGATTTTGAAAAGAATGATTTTTGTGTAGGGGTTCCACCAATTCCCCAATTAATATACACGAATTTAGCCTAAAATTGTCCCATTTATTTGGAACCACAAGCTTTGATTCGCGTTTTGCTTAAAACCAAAATTTTTGTTGAAAATTGAGAAGGATGCAAACCGATTAGGATATGGTTGCATGTTATTTTTTTAAATAGAAAAGAGATTTTGATTCTAGAGGCTTTAAATGAATTTTTTTTTTTTTAAATCTCTTAAAAGGTTTTTTTTTGTTTTAGAAAAAGAGTTTTGTCTTAAAATAAAGGAAATTAATTTTTAAAATAACAAAAATAGGAAACGAAATATCAATCAGAACAAAAGGAAACAAAGATCACAAAATAAAGATTTTAGGAAATCTTGTCAATTAAAGTGGTGAGAGTAAAGGCCAACCTTCATGGGTTTCCAGTGGCCCTCAAAAAAAATTTGACCAACAATCACTAAGGCAACAAATTTATAACTTTCTAACAAAATTATCATCCAAAAACTAACATTTAGATTTTAAGAAACACATGAATAACTAGAATTAAACTAATCGGAATTAAAAATATGAACTTTACCTTACAAGACCAATTAAACTAATAAATTTAAGATCAATAACTCAATCAAATTAAAAATAAACTAGAATTTAAATTAATCGGAATTAAAAGTATGAACTTTACCTTACAAGTCCAATCAAACTAATAGATTTAAGATCAATAATTCATTCAAATTAAAAATAAACTAGAATTTAAACTAATCGGAATTAAAAAAATAAACTTTACCTTACAAGACCAATTAAACTAATAGATTTAAGATCAACAACTCATTCAAATTAAAAATATAAATTTTACTTTACAAGTCCAATTAAACTAATGGATTTAAGATCAATGACTCATTCAAATTAAAATAAACTAGAATTCAAATTAATCGGAATTAAAAATATAAACTTTATCTTACAAATTATTTAAACTAAGGAATTAAAATCGCTAACACATTCAAATTAAATTATAAACTAAAAGTAAATTAATCCGAAATTAAAAAAAGTAAACTTTACTTTCACATCAATTAAACTAAGGAATCAAAATCACTAACACATTCAAATTAAATTATAAACTAAAAAATAAATTAATCCGGAATGAAAAAAATAAATAAACTTTACTTTCACATCAATTAAACTAAGGAATCAAAATCACTAACACGTTTAAATTAAAAACATAAAATAAAAACAAGAAATTTATTATGTAGGATGAATTAAATTAAAGAACTAAAATCATTAAAGCACTCAACATTAAAAAAAAGATGGATCAAAACGAAATCAAAATCAATTTAAAAACATACACTTACCTATCTACCGTTGTTTGTGGAGATTTTCTGGGCTGCTTCCCTCTTTTTTATGATTGTGTGTCGGCTCCCAAAGTGGCGTGTTGCTCATAAAAAAAATAAAGGTGCTTTGGATGGCGGCTGCGTTGCTTCCGTCCTTATGCGTGTGGCTGCCTGGAGAGCTTGGAGAATGGTGCGGCTGCTTCCTTTTGATGGTGGAAAATATGGCTGTGTGCTTCCCGCGTGGGGGAAAGTGGCAGCCCTAATTTGTGGCTACCCCTCCTTTGAGAATCGATGATGCCCTTCCTTCCTCTCTTTTCTCTCTCTTCTCAATGTATATATATCAGCCTTCCAAAAGAGACCCTCCAAATCTGCTGGAGGAAAATCCCCTCCTTTCTTCTTTCTTTAAAATCTTCCAATTCAAAGGCAATCTTTCCAATTTCAAATTCCCCTCCAAAACCTTCCAAGGAGAGTTCCACTTTCCTTAAACTCCAATGGTAAGTTTCCTTGCAAAAAGCATGAAATTTTAGAAGTTAAATAATTGAATGAATAGATAAATAAGTAAAATAATAATAATAATAATAATAATAATAATAATAATAATCAGAAAAATGGTAAAAATAATAAATAAGCAAATAAGTTAAGGAAAATAATAAAAAAAGGAAGATAACCAATAAAAGGTGAATGATAATCATAAAACTAAAACTAAAAATAAAATAATAAATAAATAAATAAAAATAAACAAATTAACAAAAATTGGGCCCCACGAGCCATGCAAACATGCAAGTCATATAAGTCACGCTAAAAAAAATCTTAATAGACCCAGTATACCTAAACGGGCCTAAGGTGAGACTAAGTGGGCCTAGGGTGGTGCCTAATGGGCCAAGTGTATCTAAAACCTATCCTAAAAATGAAGGAAAAAAACTTAAGTCTAAATCAGGGCTGCCAAGGGTCATAATACAGAGTCAGATAATCCATCAACTAGAGCCTCCAAGGTGACTCAAAAAAGTAAGTAGTATGAGTAACAATGGGCCACCAACGAACTACCATGGAGCGCTAAAAGTGAACTTAAAGATATGTGCTAAAAGGACAAAATTGAGGGTCTACAGTGGTTTTTTATCTCCACAATCAATGTGAGGATTTTCCACATAAAAATTCTTATGCTTATTGCATATCTTTATGATCTTGCTTACATTGCCTATTGTTGAAAGGATTGATTATCCCTAAATTCTCATAGGAAATAATTGGGTATAATATATAAATCTTTATTTAAATTTTTTAAATTGCACCCATTCACCCTCACCCCCCTCCTTCTCTCTGGGTGTTATCCTACTGGACCATAGTTTTGCACACTTTAATTGTGTTGTATGCTAGGATGGACAAGGGATTTGAGAGGTTGATTAGTGAGTTTGTTGATTCACTATCCACTATCTAGCCTACTATATCACAACAACTTTAGCCAACTCTTGTGACAAAAGAAAAGAATAGTGTTAATAAGCTAGCATCCTTACTTCCCAAGAGTAAAGGAGCATTCAATGTAGTGTTATGAACAATAATTTAAACCTCAATAACTAGTCATTTAAAATCCTTAAGGATTACTTTTAGCCTTACTAGAGTAAGTGTACCATCATGTATTGTTTTTCCTTACATTGCTCAACCTATAAACATTAGGCCACAAATTATCCAATTGTTGCCATAATTCTATGGAATGGAGGGTTAAGAAACCTTATGACTATTTAATTGAGTTTGAAGAGGTGTACACCACATTTAGAGAGCTAAGTTACAATTTAGGTCACTTGAAGCTCAAACTCTTCTCATTTTCCTTGAAAGAAATGGCAAAACAATGATTGCATCACTTAAGATCTAGAAGCATTGGTTCCAAACATGAATTGCAAACTACCTTTCTAAGTTGATTTTTTTCAACCTAAAAAATTACTTATTTGAAGAGATAGATCATGACTAATTTTTGCATAAAGAGAAGGAGACCTTATATGAGTGTTGAGTTAGGTTCAAGGATTTGCTTTTAAGATGTCTCAACCATGATTTTGAGACATGTAGGCTTATTTCTTCTTTTTATAACGAAACCTCTCTATAAATGAAACAAACCGTTGAAAGTGTGTGTGAATGAAAATTTATAAATCATAAACTTGAGACTTCAAGATTTTGGAAGTTCCAATCCCCAATTTAATTCTTTTGCTTCAACACAGCAAAGTTCCACATATAGTGGTGAAGTTTTGAAAATGAACACTAATATTGATTGGCAGCCAAAAAATTGTGTTAACAAGGAAATTTTAGGAGTTGAAGATGAAAAAGAGCAAAGAAATTAAAGTTATAATAGAGGGTCCTAACTCTTGTTTTTAAATTGCAATCAATTATCTATAGATCATCAAGTTCAAATACAGTAGAATCAAGTCTTGAACAAATGAAAGTTATTGGACAATTTATAATTCAATATCAAAATTATTTCTTAAACACTTATAATCCTTGTTAGAGGAACCATCCAAATTTGAGATAGAGAAGTGAAGTCCCCTCAAACCAATATTCGTATGTTCAACCTTCATTTCAGCAGCAATAATAGCAATATGACAACCTTTTTCTCATTAACATCGGTATCAAGGGCCTTAACAAATGTATTTTTAAAACCCTATCCCTCACACCCAAACTCAAACAAATTCTTCACAATTTTCAGCCTTACATCCTACTTAATAAGAGAGTTTTTAAAGAAAACGTGCTAATATTCATGCCCAAACCTGAAGTCAACATGCCTAATTATTTTATAATTTGAAGTTCCAACTGACACAATCACAAGTGCCCTATGAATGTAGGAAATGGACAAGTTGTCAACTTAGCCAACCAAATCCTATGAAGCAATGTGTTGTAGAAGGGGAAGCATCCACAAAAGTTAAGGAGATAAAAATTGTGATCTCACTAAAAAGTAGGAAGGTAGGAAAAAAATTAGTACATGAGAATTAAAAAAATGAATATAAATCAGGAGCAACGAACTAGCTATTTAAGCTTATGGTAGGGTCAAAATTAAAAGATAATAAAAAAATGTTTTTTAAAAAGAAAATAAGAAAGTTGAAATAAAAAAAAATGCACAAAGAAAATGAGAAAGAAAATAGCAACAAAACTTTTGTACATAACACTCATATTTCTCCTCTATTCTTTCTAGCTTTACAGACCAAAAGAATGAGCCTAACAGGGAAATCATCAAAGTCTTCAAATACATAAAAGTTAATATCCTCTTACTTAATGTTATTGAAAAAGTACCCTTTTATGTATTTTTTTTTTAAATTATACAATTAAGAAGTCAACAAGTGTACATAAAAGAGCTTTCATGGTAGAACAAGGAAGTGCAATCATTCAAAGGAAGACCCTCTATGGACCTATATTTTCACGTATAATTATACTTGAAAGTTAAAATAAGACACCATGTATATATAGGAAAGAATAAATTAATTAACAATGTTAGAAAGAGATTATAAAAAAAATTAAAATTATTTAATATGTACAAGGTATCTACAATAAATATCAAGACTCAAACATGATTGAAAATTTATTAGAAGATTAAAATTTACAACAACATTTTGTGACTAAAAAATTGGACAACATACAAACACGTAAAAAAAAAATGAATTTATTCAATAAGGTTGACAAAGAGATTATACACCAAGACAAGACTTATTCAACATAGCAAGATACATATAATACATATCAAGGATCAAACAAGGTCAAATACACATAAAAAAAGACTAATTAAGGAAACATTCAAAGATGCAACAAACAGGGTATAACAAATGAACATGTGAAATATCAATTTATTTAACATGGTTAGAATTGAATTACCCACAAAAACAAAAATCACCTAACATATTCAAAATGTTTAGAATACATTTCAAGGTTAAAACAATACTTAAATATACACAAATAACTTAAATGTGAGTAAACATTTTATGGAATAACAATAGAATAATACGTAGGCTTGCACAAGATCAATTTATTACATAAGCTAAGAGGTAGATTTTTCAACAAGAGCAAAATTTTCTAACATATTTAAGATGTCTATAACATATTCCAAGCCTAAAAAAATGATTAAAAACAACTCAAATGATATAGACAAAAACTTTTTATGGCACAAGAACAAGATAACATATAAACATGCAATGATGTAATAAGTCAAAATATGCTTATGAGTATTATTCAAGTAACTATTAGCACAATTAAAGCGAACTAGACAAGAATTTATATAAACTAGTATTATTAGATGATTTACAAACACATGTTCCAAGATCTTGACCTAAGTTTATGTTGTATGAAGTTCTCATACTCTTAAACTTCAAATGAATATAGAAAGGAATTCAAAAGGCTAAGGATGTGTCTCATAAAAATTCAGCTTTAAAGAGAATTTCAAAAGTTGTAAAATTAAGACAAGAGTTAAAAAAAGAAAATTGTATGCTTAAACATTAGCCTAGATTAATTTGTATTGATACTCCAACATTCTAACCCTCAAATAAACATGTTAGAAGGTACATAAAGGCTAAAAACATTCTCAATAGATTTAGATTTTTAGAACTATCTATGACTCCAATAATAAAAATGGTTAAAAACCAAGGATATGGGAAAAATGAATGGTGTTAGCTAAAAAAATGGGTCATAGTTTGTCTATAATGCTCCCACATTTTCTTAACTCTTCAATGAACATAAAATAAAGTTTAGAAGGATCAACACTACTACAAAAATTCAAAATTATAACGTTTCATTTTATGGTGTTTTCATAAAGTGTCATTATTTAGCTTATAATGGAATATACAATAGTGCTTATTAAGAACATCATTGTTAATGTAGTTTTTTTAATTCTACGGCTCTTAACATAAACATCATTGTTTGATGTGGTGTTTTTACTTATAGTTTGGTATACAATGACGCTTATTGGAAGTGTCTTAGTTTTACCATTCAATCTTAGCATTTTTTTAAGTGTCATTATTATAATATGAAACCTTGGCACTTTTTATAAGTGTCATATTCTCTTCTACTTTACATATCTTTAATCCTAAATAAAAAATAATCATAAACTGCACCCCTCAACTCCCACTCTTAAACCTTTAAAAACCTAAACTTTTTAGGACCTTACAAATATTGATAACTTCAAAGGGAAAACTGTCGACAATGAGTTCCCACCAAAAAACTTAACTAACATTTCTAATCAACATTCATCATTATCATCCTCAATTAGCGAGAATTTTAGACCCCACAAGACCATAAGTACCCTAATAAGCTATCAATGAGTTACCTTCAAGAAAATCCACCAACAACTTCCACTAGCAAGCTACCTAGGTTTTCCATTTCACATCATTTCTCAAGAAAATAGGAAGTGAGTTCTCTTGTTTTTGTTAGATTTTTCCAACCCTTTGATCAAAATATTTCTTTGATTTGTACTTCATAAATATTTGTTTTATGGTAACTAATTTATGTTTAGATTTTTCTTTACTCTAAACCACGATTTAGTTGCCAAGAGAACTATGAAAAGAACTAAGGAATTTGGAGCTATTGAGAGGAGGTGGGGGTGTCCATTTTATTGTATTCTAATGAGAAGGCTAGAATTCAATTTTTTTTGTTGTTATTTTTTATACCTTAAAACCTCTATTTCTTTGTGTGTATTCTATTTAGTTCTTGTTTTTGGGTTTTTATATATAACTTTATGATTTTTTTACGCTTTGAAATGTAGGGGAATGAACTCAAAGCAAGAAAAAAGGGAAACAAAAATTTCCTCTTTATATAATGTCTTTCATTCATATTTTAACTATTTTGCTTTTTGTTATATTATCACTTCCCCTTTCACTCATGTCATTTAACTTGATTTTTCCATTATCTTGATGTTCTTAGAAAGTGGTATTTAAGATTCTAGAAGATGGTTGATTGCATAAAAGTTGTTGGCTATTCAATAAACCTAAGTGTAGAAATTTATTGTGTTTGTCTTTTCTTACCCGTAATGTTACAATAGTTGTGTAATAGGATTTCAACCAACCTATTTTGATTTGAGGAGAAGTTAGTTGAAGCCCTTTGATGTTCATATATAAGGATTTGGAAGGCATAGTTTTTTCTTTAACTAGTATTTTCACTAAATCATTAATTTCAACCCTTAGCATATGCATTCAATCTAAGTATGTCGTTAACTTATATTTGGATTGTTAGTTTGATTGGTTTAGATTGGATTATCTAGAGTTTTTACAAAATTTGAATTTGGACACCATAAATAGTTGTAGTAAATTAGAATTGAGATATGGATTAGTACTTATTGGATTACTTTTGGAAGTACAATTCTAGAGAAAATTAAAATGCTCTATATAGAGGAACCTTGATCTTGGTGTATAATCCAACAAATATTGTCCTATTTATTGTACAAAGCTAACTCTAGAGGAACCTTCACCAATCATGTATGCTCCTACAAATGATTCAGGTAGTGACTTTTTGAAATGAATTTCCAAGATATTTGAAACTCTAAATTCTAATAGCATTATTGAAGCACCAGTGACACTAAAAAGTTTATAGATACAAACAATTACGTATGTGAGCAGCTTCAGTTCCTTAAATAGCCAATGTGGCTTTTAGGCCTTTCTTTTTTCCTTCCTACAAGCATAGCACCCACCTTATGGCTACCCGTATCTTTCATATTCCTTAGCATCAATACAACCAATATCATTTTCTTAATAGGACAAGAAAAAATATACATTGCAAGAATTATGCATTCATTGTGCAAATGCATACTATAAACTTCTTTTTCTAGTTAATTGTTTAAACTAAGTCAACAACATTTAAGGTCTTCAATTTTTTATTTTTTATAGATGCACTCTAAAGAATTAGGTGCAATTATTTAAGTTTTTAAAAGTGAAATGGTTACTAGTGTTTCAGGATCTTAGTAAATGCTTCAAAATGATATAAAATACCATATTTTAGGAGATTTATAGCATATTCTAGGAGTTAGTAATTCAACGTAGAGGGTGTTTGGTGAAGCCATTCGATTTTCTCTCATACTAATAGCCACACTTCATAGTCCCAAAATAATGTTGTGAATAAGACAAAACTATATACAATTATATTATCTCAAACTTTTTATAATCTTCTATCTGATTAAGCTATATTCTTCTAATGAGGCTTTAGAGTTTTAATCCATTGGGATCAACCATACTTTATTTACAATTTTAGTTTTCATTTCTCCTTAATGTTATTACAATTATTTTTTAGGTGGAAGTCCACCAGTTTAATAATGTGTACATTTTAGAATTTAAGCATGAAATGAGATATCATCGACTTTTCGCATTATTAGGTGGCTTGTTATTTATTTTGCTAATATTTGTATTTATTCTTGGAATATGTAGTTTTTTTTAGCTCCACAACAAGAAAGCTATGACAATTGGAGAATACTCTAAGAGAGGTACTTATCATTGCTTTAATACTCTTAAATACTATTGTGTTCTTGGTGTTCATTAATTTTTAGTTTATATAAGACAAATCGGGAGAGTTAGGATATAAAGTTTATTTTATTTTTTTGCATTCATCTTCTAAATTTTTATGGTACCTTATAATACAATTGTATTGAATTTGATTTGTTTCAAGAATTCCAACTCAATAGAATTTGAAAATCCTTTCTTTTACTATGAACTTGGTTTTAGTCTTTTGGAGTACGAGTTGTTTAAGGAAATGGAGATGCATGTATGCAAACCAAATGCTATTTAGGTTTCTTGCAAGCTGGATTGTTAGAAAGAGCCTTGAAGACTTTAGAGTTGGATAGCTAGGGATTTGACAACAAGATAAGGATTAAAAATCAACCTCATGGTTAGGTTCTATTGTTGACATTTTTTCTAAGAATAATAATATAGAGAATGTTGAAAAGTTGTTTGAAGAGTTGAAAAATTAAAGAGAGCAAACTATACCAAGTACATTTTTGTTTACAAGACTATGATTAAGGTTTATGTGTAGGCTAAGGCCTATGATCCCAATCTTTAGAGTGATGATTATGGGTGGGACTCGACTAGATGAGGACCTATAGCTTGATGAAACTTGTTAGGTTGTTTCAAACTTAATTCAAATCAATAATACTAGATTAGTCAATATTTATTAATTTTTTAAAATAAAAAATGTGATAGATTCAAGACATTGAAAGGATTTTTTTCACTTGCCTCTAGAGGTTAGATCATATTAAGATATTGTTAGCATGTAAACTCACTTTTTCTTTTGTATTATGTTCCACCACCAAGAAATTATTTCAAAGTCAACACAAAAATTCCTACTATTTATAGAAATATTTTATCACACAAGTACATAATGTTTGTTAGTTTCAATTTTGACTTGTATAGATATATATTATATGCTACCTCATTAATAATAAGAATTATATAGCTTATAGAGTTGGATTTCTTTCTATTATATAATACTTTTGTATTGTCTTCCCTTAAAGTTGAGTTGTATGTTGGATTTAATTGAAGCACTCAATACAAGTTCATAATGGAAGGTATATTTTAGTTTTTTTTTTTTTATTGTGGTCTCATGTTTTACATGCCTCTTCTTTGTTTTGTTCTACTTTAGGTTATTCCATTTCTTTTCTCATATGTTTTTTTATATGTATCTTTTAGGGAAAATAATAATAATAATAACAATAGGGAAATGGGCATGTGTGCACAAAATATTAGCTCACATTGTTGTTTATTTTTAGCATTGGAGGAGTGACTTTGTTTACATCTTTTACCATCGTCTAAATGATAGTAATTTTTTTTGGTAATGATTGTCTCTTGTTCTAAATGACTCTATTATTGTTTCATCTATTTTGCACAAGCAAAATAAGACGTTTTAATTATTTTCCCTAGGAAGTCTTAAATGCTCCAATGCTAATTGTATATCTTTTTTCTATAAGGAATAAAAAAGTAAATTTTGAGTAAATAATTGATACTTAAATATTAGTATTGTAATTGAACATGGATTTTAGTTTTGAAATATGATGAAAAATAAGTCATGTTTTAATTAAAGTTAGTTCTAGTAAGAAAAGGGTAGGAGCTTAGAACCTGCATTTCTTAAATGATAGAAAAAAAGTACGAAGCCATTAAAGATTCTAAAGACAATGGTAGGGTGAGACAGTAGAATGTCCTTTAAGAAGAGAGAAATCACATGAAAAAGAGTTAAAAAATGTGAAAATAAAAATGAATATTAAATAGTATTGATATTTAAAGTATGTGTTTACACCTAATTTTTATAACATTGATATTGTAAAATTCATCAATTGGGGAGTCATTTGTTGACTATTGCTTCAAGTCATTTTTTCTTAATGATGTCTATTAAATCATTGGTTGATTTAAAATTATTGCTCTTTTTATTTCACTCGTTGCATAGAAATTTGTTTTTCTCTTTGCTTTTCTCTCAATGGCCGAATTTGTCCTCTTGTTTTTTCTCTTATTTTTCTCGGTCTTTTTATTTTTTATTTTTTTATTTTATTTTTTTATTTTCACTTGTTTTCTTCTTCTCACTCTCTTTCTTTAGATCACTTTTTTTTTGTAACCTCACTTGATCTTCATAGACTTGCTTTGGTAACAAAGGGACTAGAGTGATTGTCCTTTAATTAAGCACAAACAAATATTTGTTGGTAAAACCATCGTGCTTAACATGCCGATCAAATTGCCATGGTCGACCTAGTAATAAGTGTCCAACTTTCATTGGAACTATATTACACAAAACTTCATCTTCATGTTTTGCGATGCGGAGGGATACTAACACCTGTTTAGTAACCCTAACCTCACCATTATCATTTAGCCATTGCAACTTATAAGGTCGGGGTTGTTTAATTGTTGGCAGCTCTAATTTCTTCACCATTGTAGTGCTAGCAACATTAGTACAACTACCTCCATCAATAATCACACTACATACCTTGTTTTGCACATGACATCTAGTATGAAAGATGTTTTCTTGCTTCACTTTGTCATCTTCTTTGACCTGCATACTTAGAGCTCTCCTCACAACCAACAATTCGCCTTGGACAACGTATTTCTCATCATCCATGTCCTCCAATGGTGGCATAGATTAGGTGTCATTTTGTCATTGGATTCAATTTCACCATTATCTCGCAATATCATAACTTTTTTGTTTGGACATCGACTCACTATGTGAGCCATGTCTTGGCATTTAAAACACTTAATATCATGATTCTAAGTGGTGGAAGAATTAGATTTATCTTGATTTCCATGGTTGGTCGCTTCTTGTTTTTGCTCGATTTTGGGCTTGGAAGTGGCTTGCTTTTCCTCTTTTTTCACAAAATTCGGTGTCCATGATGATCCTAAGCTAGGGTTTTGCATTGTACTGTTGCCTCTTCTCTTGAGTTAGTTCTCAATTTTGATAGTCATGTGCACCATATTTTTCAACTCCACATAATGTTGCAATTCCACCAAATTAGAAATTTCCTTATCCAAACCAACTAAGAACCTAGCCATAGTAGCCTCTCAATCTTCCTCTACATTCACTTGAATTATAGTGATTTCCATTTCCTTATAATAATCCTCCATACTTCGATTACCTTGTGTAAGACTTTGCAATTTTTGGTACAACTCACGGTAATAATGGTTTGGAACAAATCGTCTTCTCATCATGGTTTTCATTTCCTGACACGTCTCTATTGGACGCTCTCTATTTCTCTTCCTGTTTAAAACTAGTTAATCCCACCAAATAATTGCATAATTAGAAAATTCAATGGCTGCAAGTTTTACCTTTTTAAGCTCGAAATAATTGTGACAATCAAATACTAATTCTATCTTCTTTTCCTACTCAAGGTAAGCTTCGGGATCATTTTTACCTTGAAATGACTACCCAAGTTATTATCTTCCCGATTTCTTACTTCTCTAAACAACCCAACATATCTCCTATTGCCAACTATTGAATTTCAATTATCTTCTTCATCAAAACCGTCCTCATAGTACTCTTCATCTTCAACTCTCACTTCCCTAGGTTGAACTCTCTCTCTCTCCTACACATATTAAGAGTATTTTGTGGCTACTCCACACATGCATTCTCTACCCGATCTATCTATTCATGAACCTACTCCATCTTCACTTTCAACACTCACATCTTACCCATTAAAGCTTCCATGAGAAACTTCATATCAACCTCTTTTGACGCATTTCTAGAAGTATTTTTGTCCTTGTTGTTTGACATGTTTTGTTGCAAAACAAAGTTAGAAAAAAAAAAAAAAAACCTCACACACACTCTCATGTATTTCACTCAAAGAATGATTCACTCAACTTTCACTCGTGTTTTCAGACAAAATCATATTGGCTTTTTCCCTCTTATGTGCTCACTATTCTTGAATTTTTCCACTCATAGTAATCCTCTATAGGTTCTTACCAAGCTAACCACACAAATATCACAATTTTCAACAACAATTCAACAAGAACTCACCAAGAGAAATTTAGATTTAAGGGCTTAGAAAAGCAAAGTTGGGTCATAGATTAAAGGGTTTCAAAATTCGCACAAAAGAATCAGTTCTTTTGAGCCTACGTATTTAGGGTGGGTTGGTTTTGAGCAAAAAATTCGAATTTTTGGAATCGAAAAGGAACGTAAAGATGTAAAATTGAAACAAGAATTTCAAAAGTTGAATCACAATATCACTTTTTTTTAAAATTTTATTTTTTTTAAATAAAAAAAGTAGGCAAACCTGCAACTAGTGTCATGCTCTTATTCCAACTAATACGATTCATACCAAGAAATTGAGAAACTTGTGGATTAAGAATGACTCCAAGATCGTCTAAAAATAATTTTTTTATGAAACTGTGACTCGTTGCTTATATGGAAGCAAGAACCTTGGTATAATGAAGACGCCACAATCAATTATGGAAGGATTGATTGATAAGTCGAAGGAGAATGCCACAAAAATTGTTATGGTAAGTTCAAAGAGTTCTAAAAGAAGCAAAGAGAATTTTGTCTAACAAAATTATGAATAAAATCTATAATTATTTTTCAATAAGCTGATGGCTATTTAAGTACAAAGAGGTCCACGAATTTGGCAGCTAGGAAATCCCCAAATATGTTGCCTAGGATTCATAGATATCTAGAAAAAAAAAACTAAAATATCTTAAGTTGACTTCTGAAAATTTGAATCCAATATTTCTTAAAATCACACCTACCCCAAAATAAAAAGGAAACAAGGGAATTTTAAATTCTTTCATTCCCCGTACAATTCAAAAATTAAAATATAATAATAATAATAAAATAAAAAGATAATTTAGCTATCATACAAGATTGATTTAAATTGAGCCAACCATTCTACTTGATGAATCAAAATTGGGTAATCACCAATTTAGAAAACTCCACTCAATCTACATAATTTGTGATCTATTCTCTTTGAGGGATTATTCTACGATTATTCAAAAGCTTGAATCATGAAAATCCATCATTGTGGAACATGTAGAACATCTTCCTTGGGCCTTCATGAATTCACCTCAGCGTAAATGTTTTGAATAAGTCCATTGAGACTTTCCTTGAACTTTTTTGCTCGAGCCCTTATAATTGAACCAATTGGAACTTGAATAGGATCTGCATTCCATTTGTTAGTCTTGCCCCCATCAAAGGTCACTATAATTTAAGAGGCAAAAGACTTGACCAAGTTATCTTAGGAAGAGTTGATTGGGTCATTAATGACTTATGAAATCACCATGAAGATCTATCATGATGTTGAGGACAAAGAAAAAAAACATAACTTTTAAAGTTTCAACAATTGAGGAAGAAGTTGACGAGGACAATAATAGTGAAGGAGATGAAGATCTAACCCTTATCACAAGGAAGTTCAAGAAAATCTATGAATAGTGAGAAATACAAGGAGAATGAATTCATTTCAAGAAAGGAATCTCAAAAGAAGGAAAATTTATCAAATAGACATAAAGAGAAATGAGATCTAATATGCTACAAATACAAGAAGCCAAGGTATATTAAATATAATTGCCCTCTTTGTAAGAGTGAATCAAAAAATGGAAAGAAGATGAAAATGGTGGCCATTTGGAGTGATAGTGAAGATGACTCTACTGAAAAAGAGAATGAAAAGGAAGTGGCAAACATGTGTTTCATGATCATTGATGAGCTTGATGAGGTAAAGTCAAACCTTACCTATGATGATTTACAAGATACTTTAAAAAAATTATATGAGGATCTTGGATAGCTTAGTTTGGAAATTGTATAACTCAAAAAGAAAAGTCAAAATCCTAAAAAGGAACTTGAAGCGTTGCAAGAATTTTTTTTTTTCAAATATTGCTAATGCCAAAAGTTCTCTAGAAAAAGAGAATGAGATTTTGAAAAAGAAGAATGAGTGGTTAACCTACTTATTTTCAATTTTCTCTTATGTACGAAAATATTTTAATATATCCTTATTAGACAACAATGCATGTTTGACAAAAAAGGACTAGGACACAAGTCTTCAAAAAGTCAAAAGTATTTCAAAAATTATTTTATAAAAGAATCTTCTTGTGCAAGTTTTTCCACAATTTGTAATTTTTATGGAAGAGAAAGACATATTAGTAGCACTTGCTCACTTAGAAATGGTTCTCAAAATGTTACTTGTTCAAAGACAAAAAAATATTTGGGTTGAGAAATTAAAAGACACTAATCCCTAAGGATGAAAAATGATATAGGTATCTAAATCTACTTGAGTTATTTGTGTAGGGCTTAAAGAAGGACAAATGGTTTTTGGATAGTAGATGTTCAAGACACATGACTGAAGATGAGTCCAAGTTTACATTTCTCACAAAAAAAGGCTTTGATGACAATGCAAAGAGAAAAATAATTGGGAAAAGAAATGTTGCTAATAACAAATCTTCCTTACAAAAAATGTGTTGCTAACTGATGGTTTAAAACATAATATTTTGAGCATTAGTCAATAATGTGACAACAGTTTTGAAGTAATTTTTGAAGTATCACATTGCATCATTGAAGATATTTAAAATGTTAAAACCATTTTCATGAGTCATAGAAGTGATAATGTTTACTCAATTGATATTCAAAAGTATGATAGTCATGAAAAATGTTTTTCTAGCATGCATAATCAAAGTTGGTTGTGACATAGGAGGTTAGGATATGCTAACGTGGACCTCATTTCCCAACTCAACATAAACATTTGTAAGAAACCTCCTCAAAATCAATTTTAAAAAAGATAAAGTTTGTGATGCATGCCAAGTAGAAAAGTAAATTAAAAATTCTTTTAAAAATAAAAATATCATTTCCACATTAAGACCTTTGTAACTTTTGCATATGGATCTTTTTTATCCCTTTAGGATACCAACTCTTGGAGGAAAGTTTTATACTTATGTTATTGTAGATGTATTCTCTATATTCATATGGGTCTTATTTTTAAGTCATAAAAATGAAGCTTTTCAAGCCTTTTCAAAAAGATTTGAAATGAAAAAGGTTTTACAATTATTTGCATAAGAAGTGATTATGGGAGAAAATTTAAAAATGTTACTTCTAAACTCTTTGCAATGAGCATGAGATTGACCATAATTTTGGAAAATGATGTTCATGAGGTAAAATGATTATTAAACCATCTTTTACCAAAGTTGTCTTAGAATTCCCAACCTTTTTGGAATGAATTTATGGGGATATGTGTGACCCTACTCATCCTCTTTGTGGACTATTGATATTTTATGGTCTTAATCAATGTCTCCACTAGGTGGTCACATGTTTGTCTTCTTTCTACTTGCAATCTTGCCTTCATAAAGTTACTTGCTCATATGATTCATTTAAGGACATAGTTTTCTAATTTATCTGATCACTAAAATTTATCTTAATAATGTGAGTGAATTTTCATTCTAATATTTTATTGACTATTTCATATCAATTGCAATTGATATTGAGTATCATGTTGTTCATGTTTAAACTCAAATGGTTTAGTTGAATCCCTTATCAAAAGACTTCAATTGATTGCTCAAACATTACTTCTAAGAATTGAACTACCCATTTTTGCTTAAGGTCATGCTATACTCTATGTTGCAACCTTAATTTGTCTTTGACCTTCTGCTCAACATTATCACTCACCTTTACAAGTTGTACTTGGTCAACAATAAAAAGTTTCTTACAAATTTTTTGTTTTCCAATCCTTGTCCTTATTGCTCCTTCTCAAAGTACTAAGATGGGTTCTTAAAGACATTTTAGGATTTATGTCGGTTTTGATTCCCTATTTATCATTTAATATTTGGAACCCCAGATAGGTGATGTCTTTACAATGTGTTTTACCAATTACCATTTTGATGAGATAATTTTCTTAACATTAAGGGGAGAAAAGTTAGTTTGAGAAGAACGGTATGAAAATAATAATAAACACCTTGATTCTCAAGTAAATCCATGTGAATTAGAAGTTTAAAAGATTATTTGCTTGCAAGGAATTATAAATCAATTGCTAGATGCGTTCATTGATGCAAAGAAAGTGACAAAGTCACATATACCAACTATTGTTGGATTGTGAAGCCCAAATTAGTTTTGTTGTGCTTTGTTGGGATGCCAAGGGTCAAGCTCATGGGGATCGAGTTGCCCAATCAACTTATAATGGTTGAAGGGGGCAATACTTCCTTGAGAATTTTTTTTTTATGTGATGAATGATGAGTTTACCTTCATTATATATTTAATCCAATTAGGATTTATTTTTTTTAGGACAATAAGTCTTATATAGTTGTTGAGATTTTTTTTCTTTCTTATGTTTGGTCATAGAAGTCTTTTTAGATAGTGATTTACTTTCCATTGAAGATCAAAGGTTGCTATTTGTCTAACTAGGAAGTCATAGGTATATCTAAAGAGGTTTGACTTGTCGCAAATTAGGCTTCGTAGAGGTATTAAGAGGATCAATTTTTGTTTTGAGCTAAAAATGATTTAAATTTGGTTTTTGAAAGAGAACAAGATTGCTCAAGTGAAGTGAGCTATGTTTCTTAAGCACTTGAGGCGCTTAAGCGAGCTCGAGCGATCATGCATTTTCTATCGAGTTTTTCATACAATTTCAATTAAGAAACCTTCCAAAACTGAGACTTTTTAGTTTTTTGCCTATAAATACCTCCCTATTAACCCTAAAGGGTTAGAAATCATAGAAATTGGAGATAGATTGTTGAGAGACCTTTCATTCCTTATAAAGAACCTCCTACAGAGAAAACCTAAATTGCTACACCATTCATGATTTCTTATTCAAGGATTGATTATTTGAAATTTGTGGTGAAGAGCTTCGTCCCTTCAGAGTAGCAAAAGGATCTACAAGGGAGCAACAAAAGGTTGTTGTGTTGTGGACGTGAATCAAGTTGTAGGTCTAGGAGAGTAAGTCTTTAGGGAAAAACAACCAAGTAAATTGGTGTAACTTGATTTTGAATAGTGGATTTATATTAGTGGTCTTAGATCTCATGGTTTTTTTATCTCCACAGTTAGTGTGGGGGTTTTCCACATAAAAATCTTGTGTCTCATTGTCTATATCTTTTATATTTGATATTCTATTTAAATTGCCTATAATTGATTTAATAAATGATCCTTAACATCTCGCAGGGTAAAAGAATTGGGTATAACATATAAATATTTATTGAAAATTTTTAAGTCAACCATTCACACTCCCCACCCTCTCTGAGTGTTCTCTATTGGACTTTT
This sequence comes from Vitis rotundifolia, assembly GCA_030254885.1. Lineage (NCBI taxonomy): Eukaryota > Viridiplantae > Streptophyta > Magnoliopsida > Vitales > Vitaceae > Vitis > Vitis rotundifolia. The sequence goes on from CM058151.1 coordinate 14,899,518, forward strand.
GATTTTTCATTTTTTTTCATTTTTTTGGTTTGTTTTTTGTTTTGTGTGTGCGTTTGGCCACAATTGAGAGGAGTTTCAAGAGCTTTACAATTGTAACTCTCATTCTCTTTTGATAGTGGATCCTTGAGTGTTGGTGCGCTCCATGGACATAGGAATCACATTGATTGCCGAACCACATTAAAAATCTCATGTTTTTCTTTATTTTATACTCGTGTGTATGTGTGGTTTGGTTAATAACCGCAAATACTCCAACATAGATTGATGTCTCTATAGGACAATTAACTAATGTCATAGCAAATAAATCTAAGGCATGCCTAAAGCATGAAAGACATGTTGGTTAAAAAGATAATTTTCCTCCAAAAAGAAAAACACAAGAAAAAACATATAGAAAGGTTGGCACTCCTATAAAAATAGCATCTGAAAATAGGATATTAAAACTAACTTCTTAATCCTAAGTTAATTATTAAATAGTCTTAAAGAGGCACAAATTTTACAATTAGCCTGTGAATTGATATAAAAATATCCAAATAATGAGATCTCAATTAGTATAATAAATCTAGCATATTTGGTATAATTGCTTTAAATAATACCTAATAAAAGAAGGATATGTGAATGACCCTTTATATCCATGCATTTTCACTATTAAAAAAAATCAAAAACCATATTTACAATTATTATAGTGTATATTGATGACTTAAATCTTATTAAGACTTATGAAGAGCTCATAAGAACAGTAATTTATTTGAAGAAAGAATTTGAAATAGGCTTGTAGATTGTGCACTTTTCAAATAAAATGTTAGTCCATTAGTCAATATATATAGAAAAAGTTTTGAAACACTTTCATATGGACAAATCACATCCATAGATCTTTTAATTATTATTCATTCACTTGAGGTTAAAAGGAATCCTTTCTATCCTAACGAAGATAAAGAATAACTACTTAGTTTAAAAGTATCTTATCTTAGTGCTATTGGTGCACACGTCTCTAGTAAATTGTACACAATTAGATATAACATTCTTTGTTAACTAGTTTATAAGATATAGTTTTTAACTAATTGAGAGATCTACTAATTGACGTATTAACAAAGTAATAATAATCATGTTTACATAAGAAGGAAAATACTAATATGAATATATTACACTTTTTTTTTCAAGTTTATCTTACTCGGTTTATATTAGGATAAAACCCTTAAAAGTATGACATGATGTAATAAATTTTGGAATTTATTATTTATTAATAAAGTCCTATTTCACTTTTATTTATTCCCATTTCATGCATTATATTTTGTAAGCATTCAAGTCTGCACCTCTCAGCCATCAGGATGGGTTTCCCATGGTGAGTGCACTAGTGTGTATAGTTACATATTAGACATGACTTACGATGAGTTATGACATAAGACTATCAAGTAGTCATGACTTCACTAAGTTATTTCATTATATTGTCTCTTAATCTTGAGAGAATACTAAGTGTGTGCTATAGTTAGTAGTAGCTTTGACCTTGTGAGATCTTAAAGTGATCATATATTCCCTATGGATTAGGTCACTATTAGTAGAACCTGGTAGTAATAGGTATTCTCAATAAAGACACCATGATATCTCATAGGATTGAGATAATGTTTCCTTGGGTGATCCTAAGGAGGTGTGTTCTTGTAAACTATAACCATAGTACTTCCTCAAGTGAAACTTGATATAAGCTCTTTTTGAGCTAAGATATGCTTGTTGAATATACAATAGGAGGATTTGTAACTTAAGGATAGTAGAGGTAGTCTTGTAACATTGATAGATTTCATCTTGTTAGACTACGAACACCAGTTCATGGGGAGACTTAATGCAATGGACATTTGGTGTCTCATTGTCATTTACATGGGGTGTTATAGTGTAGTTGATTTTTTGTAGTGGGATATTTAATAACTTCAAAATCAAATTATGAGGGAGCCAGTATTGTCCTATGAATCCTCATGGTCTTCGCTCGAGTTCATATACCTTGTTTGACACAATCCATAAGGGTTGGATTGGCCCTTGTTCACTTCTGTGTATAAAGGTGTTTTGGTAATTGTGCAAGGTTGCATAGTGATTAGTGAACAGAGTCTCTAAATTGGGTTAATTGATTAATTAGAATGCCCTAAGAGGTTAGTTAATCCATTATTACTCTTTACGGGTTAGATTAAGTGACTCAAGTCCTTGGTGGGCTCAAGTTACTTAAGCTCAATTAGGGAACCATATAAATACCTCATTATGGGTCAAAGTTTCAAGTTAGTTGTCTTCTACCACCTAGAGAAAAGAAAGAGCGAGCCTTAGCCTTCATCATTTTGAAACTTTCCTACCATTTGAGTGTTAAGGAATAAGGGAGAGTCATTGGGTGAGTGAAAAAACTTAAGTCTACAGGACTTTCTACAACTGCAAGTCTTCTTTTTATTGAAAGAAATTGATTTGAGAATGTCGAAATCAGAGGTAAAGTTCTTTAAAACACTTTACATCTACATTTTTTTTGTTAAAAATTGTATTTTTTGCTTTTGTTGCTAGGATCTAGAGGCCTAGGAAGAAAATCCACATAACTTAATCTTAGGATAGGAAATGTTATGATTTAGGATTCCCTACAGGTTTTACTAGTAGGATTTTTAACAAGAAAACTATAATAATCAAATTATTTGAGGAATATTATATATATACATATATTTTCCTTCATTAGGGTTTTTAACATTAGGTTTTTAACGAGACATGTTTTTATAATAATTTAATGGAGAGTGTTATAAAATATAAGAATTCGCTAGATTATGAAAATTTATGGATAATCATCTATGTTGATGTAAATATTTTCTTGACTCTATATAAAAAAAAAAGATATGCTAATGAAATAAGATTCAATTTCTTTGTTAGCATTCTAGTTTTTTATTTATTATTTTTATTTTTATTCAATAAAACCAACATGCTTCAACAAACGAGAGATAATGAGCCCAAATGGAAGTCCACCTCGACGAAATGAATAATCACAGAAAGAGGTAATGGTGTTGATGATAACTTGCTTGATATAGTCCTAAGAAGATGACATGAACGAACCGAGCAATCGAATGACGGATCTTAGTGCAATGGGTTGAGGGATAGAATGAATATGTGAGAAAAGTAGCGAGGATCCAAATTGGCTTGGAAAAGCTAACTAGTGAAACATATGAGGAAAACTCTTGAGGGGTACCGTATAAAGAAATTGGAATAGAGACAAGCTTCCTAGGAGTGAGAGCCTGAACCTTCGAAAGAAAAGTAGAGAGACATGCATCAAGTCGAGGCATGCTAAGTACATGCCTGATTGAGAGAAAAGTGATCTAAAAGGTCTGACCGAACATGGTCAACTAGAAGGAGCGACCAAGTGAGGCAATATGTATGTTTGTATAAAACATGTGAACCAGAAGGGGACGGTAAGATCCTTACAAAGTAAACAAAGACTCCCACATTCTCTCTTTAAGAATGGTAGGAAAATGAGTATCCAGGAAGGCATGAGGGTCGATAGAACGCTCGACCTTGATATGTCGAATTGAAAATGAGGCATAAAACCAATCATGAGACTCTTGAGAGTAGAAACACTCCATAGGAAGATAAAAAATGTCAAAATGACTCTAAAGAGAGTGCCCTAAATGTGCTTAAGTGACCTAAGAGGAGTCACTCTTGCTGACATCTACAACTTGACATAACTAAGAGAATTCTAAAGGACACGAAAAATGAGAAAATTTTAGAGTAAAACTAAACCACTAGAAATGCTCTAAATGAGGTGTAGAATAATATTATGAAGACAAAAACATGAAAAACGAAGAAAACAAACCTCAAATATCAAAGAGACAAAGTTCCAAAGTGCTTGAGAGGAATAAGAAAACATTTGAAAACTAAAAGGTGTGTAGGATGGGAATTTAAAATAAAATACAATGCTGGATGCAAATTAGTGCTCAAGTGGGACGCTCGATGAATGCATAGTTGGATGCAACTAAGAGTGCTTGAGCAGTAGTGTTGTTGGGTGAGGTGCTTAAGCGCTAGATGTAGAACTTGAACATTGGATGAGATGCTTGAGCGCTAGATGCAGAACTTGAACGCTGGATGTAGTGCCCGAGTGATCTAAGACTAATTTCAAATTTAACGTTGGATATAATACTCAATTAACTTAGAAACAAAGGTTATCAACAATTAAAACAAATTTTTTTTAGAAAATTCAAATGAGAATATAATTATGTCAAAAAAACTCTCAACATTAGATCGATTGGTAATAACTTAAGTAACTTGCTTCATACAATACATATCAATCCAACAAGAATGACGTTTCAAGTACAAAGATCAGGGTTAATCATAATCTCAGTTTTGAAACCCAATGCATAACCATCAATGTATAAGGGCCAACATAGAAAAATAAGTATTAATGTTAAAGGAAATACGACTTATTGTCTAGTTCTATATTTCGAAATTGATCACTTAGAAGAGATCTAGTCGTGTCTTTGGTCAATTTAAAGAACACATCAAGTCAATTTGAATTAAGATTGCCAAAGGCATTGTACACCATGATCAATATTGATTTTTCATTTTCTTTTCATTCATGGTTTCCTTTGTGTTCATTTTGGGGGGTGTTTCTAAATGTTGCAAGCGAGCAGTTTACATTTAAGAGCACAAATATTAGAGAAAGTGTATAAGAGTTAAGTTTCACCAATGATTCAATATTTTGTACTGACTCACTTCGGGAAACAAATCTAATGATCATAGTCAAACAAGGTAAGATGATAATAAGATTTGAGTATGACAATGGATCATTCCAAAGCAATCAAAGTCTACTTTATTGAGTTTCACTTAAGAAGTCTCCCACTTGATCAAGCACAAGATGTAATTGAAGTTGAAATTCCAATATACAAAGATATTTAATTTTCAAGAATCAAATATGTTAATAGTGATTAACAAATATCTATGATTCACTCCACATCAAGTCTTGTAGATATAGTATATTTCTCTAGTTCACCAACTCAAGATATTATGAATCATGCTAATATATCAAGTAAATAAACAAAAATCATATGCCTAAAGTAAAATAAGGCCAAAGGAAACAAAAAAGTTATAAACACTAAGCTCAAAACCTTTGAAGCCTACTTCTAAGAAGATTAATCGATTAGGCATACGCCTAGGGATTTCCTTAGGTACTTAAACCTAAGAGAATCTAGGGGTTTGGTAAAAATATCTACCAACTGATGTTCAATCAGGACAAAATCTAGAGAAATGACCTTTTATTCAATAAGATCCTTAATGAAATGATAACGAATTTCAATGTGTTTAGACCGGGAATGAAGAACAAGATTCTTTGAGATATTTATAACACTAGAGTTTTCACAGTGTATGTTCATGATCCCTTGCTCAATTCCATAATCTTTAAGCATTTGCTTCATCCACAAGAGTTGTGTATAACAACTTTTAGTAGCAATATACCCAACTTCGATAGTAGATAAGGATATAGAGTTTTGTTTCTTACTAAGCCAAGTCACAAGACAATCACCAATAATAATAAATAAATAAAAACAATAGATGTGCTCTTTCTATCCTCAACATTTTCGGCCTAGTTTGCATCGAAGTATCCAACAATCACAAAAAAGGAACATAGGGATACTACAAACCATAATCAAGAGTTCCATTTATAATTCTCTTAACAGTTTTTAAGTGTGACTCTTTAAGGTTTGATTGGTACTTAGCACAAGCTTCAACACTAAAAGATATGTCAGGATGATTTGCTGTGAGGTAAAGTAAGCTTCCTATCATATTTCTATAAAGATTTAGCTTAACATCTTTTCTAGATTCATCATTGCAAAGCTTAGTGGTAGTGCTAATTGGTGTCCTAGAGTGTTTGGTGGATTCTAGACCGATTTTCTTAACTAACTCCCTAGCATATTTAGATTGAGAAAGAAAAATTCTATTTTTAGTTGCCTAATCTACTATCCTAGGAAGAAGGTTAATTCACCTACCAACTCATCTTTAGACCTATTTGTAAATAAGGTTTTATCAACTCCCCTTATTTCGAACTTTTTCTCCAAAAAATAGGTTGTGAGCCTTTCATACCAAGCTCTAGGAGATTGCTTTAATTTGTAAAGGGTTTTCTTTAACCTATAGACATGATAGGGTAATTTTAGATCCTTGAATCCCTTAGGTTGCTTAACATAAACCTTTTCACTTAGAACCATTTAAAAAATCACTCTTGACATCCATTTGGTAAAGTTTTATCCTCAAGGAGCATGCTATTGCCAAAAGTATCCTAATTGATTCTAATCTTGCTATGGGTGCAAATGTCTCTTCATAATCAATCCCTTCTATTTGTGAGTATCCTTGGGCAACAAGTCTTGCTTTGTTTCTCATAATGATCCCATTTTCATCTTTTTTGTTCTTGAAAATCAATTTTATACCTATGACATGTTTATCTTTAGGTTTAGGGACTAAGTATCACACATCATTCCTAGTGAATTGATTTAACTCTTCTTGGAGTGCAATAATCTAAGATTTATCTTTTAAAGCTTCCTTCACATTCTTTGGCTCAAATTGGGAAGTATAGCATACAAGACCCACCTCATTTAATCTTGATTATCTCCTAGTAACCACTCATTCATTAATATTTCCAATAACATTTGATATTGGGTGGTTCTTAAGTATTTTAGATCTATACTTACTTTTTGTTTCTTTAGATGTATCATCTAGAGGTACAAATTCATCATTGTTAAGTTCAATGTTTTTTTTAGGGATATCATTAAGGTTTTCTGTTATGATCTCCAAGTCTTTATGGTTATCCCCAATTGATTTCTAGGTTAAAATTTGACTCTCAATTATATCCTGATCATACTTAGTATCATTTATAGCCACATTATATGACTTATGAATTTTGATTATAAACCCTATAGGCTTTACTAGAAGTAGAATAGCCTAGGAACATACCTAAATCATATTTAACATCAAATTTTCCAAGGTTCTCCTCATCCCTGAGTATGTGGCCACCATTGCCAAAGATTCTAAAATATTTAAGATTAGGCTTTCTCTTAGTCCATTGTTTATAAGATGTTTTCCTTGTTCTAAGTCTAAGAAAAATCTTAGTTGTAGTATAACAAGTAGTATTAATTGTTTTTGCCCAAAATTGCATATTATGCATGTGTATCATCACCCTAGTCATTTCTTGTAGCACTTTATTATTTCTTTCAACTACTCCATTCTGTTGAAGAATTTTAAGGACTGAAAATACATGTTTAATTCCTTTAGACTCGCAAAAAAAGTCAACATTCACATTGTCAAACTTTCCACCTTTATCACTTATAATCCTTACAATTGGGTGACCTATCTCTACTTGTATTCTATTGAATAAATACTTTAAGTTCTCTTTAGTCTCTGAATTCTCTCTTAGAAAACTCACAAAAGAGTATCTTTAAGAATCATCCACAACCACAAGGACATATCTTTTGCCACTTCTAGTTTCAGTTTGCATTGGACCTATAAGATCTATATGAAGCAGGTCTAAAGGTCTAGTGGTTCTTATCTTCTTAACTTTTTTGTGAGAACTCTTAGTTTGTTTACCTTTCATGCACTCACTACAAATGGGTTTAGGTTTACCACTAAGTCTAATGATACCTCTAACTTTTTTGGTATTCACTAAGTGCACAAGGTCCTTATAGTTTATGTGACCTAGTCTATTATACTAGAGCTTAGTAGGATCTAGTTTTGCCCTACTACACATAAGAGGTGTTTTAGAGTTAGGATTTATAGTATAATAGTTATCAATTGTCCTATGCCCAGTGATGACTACTTTATCCTCTTTATTGACCACCTCGCGAAAGTCCTGATGAAAATTCACCCTTGGTCTTTGTCACACATTTGACTAATGCTCAGGAGGTTTGCCTTGAGTCATTCAACATAGAGAACTCCATCTAATTTGGGACAACTAGGGATGGCTATACTACCCTTGTCTTTTACACAAGCTAGGCTTTCATCTCCAAAAGTAACAATTCCACTATTATAATTTTCAAGAGAAGTAAAAGAAGATTTGTCTCCTATTTTATGTCTAGAGTAGCCACTATCAAGGTACCACTCACTAGAAGATTTTGCTTTAAGAGCATTAAACACAACTTGACATTTAGACCTATTTTTTCTCAACTAGACTTGTTTAGTCCTAGGTGGTGACTTAGATGAACTAGGTTTGACTTCTAGGCTTCTGATTAGTTTTATTCCCTTTCCCATTATTCAAGATGTTATTTTTAAGGGAATTGAAGTCATTGATAAGCCTATTCATTTGAGTTTCAAACCTTTCTAGGAACCTAGTGTAACATCTAAATTGAGTGTGTCCAGTTTTCTTATAGTGTGTGCATACTGATGTCTTTTTAGGAGATTATGTTGGGTTAGGAGTTTCATCTGTAACTTTGACAAACACAGTTTCTCCATTAGAGGGAGTGTCATCTTTATTTATGTACCCTAAATCTTTTTTATGGCCATCGGTTTTACATTTATCAAGTATTTCACTAAGCACTTTAGTTCTAGGGTGAAAATTTTCATTAACAGATGAAGACTTATTATTCTTGATCCTTTGAGTGAGAGCATTACTCTTCTCAAGGAGAGAATGATGGTCAAATTCAAGAAATTTGATTTTCTCAAGCAAATTAGTCTTTTCAACATTGAGCATATCAATCTTGTTTTTATATGTTACAAGAATATCATGATATTTCATATAACTCTTAATTAGTCTTTCATGCTCAACAACAAGATTACTCAAGAATTTAACTCTTTCGTCATCAGTAAATTCATCATCATCACTATCACCATCACTATCATAATTACTACCATGCACAAATTCTATAGATGCAATAAAAGCTAACAAGCCATTGGGATCGTACCTTGCATATTCACAAGATGTGGAAGCACTTTCTTTATAATCTAAGTCACTCCATGTTGCCTGCATAAACTTTTTGGCATTTTTTGGACTAGGATAATCATTAGCATAATGTCCTAGACTTCCACAGTTATAACATTCAATTTTCTTACCTTTGGAGAAACCTTTTCCTTTGTCATTAGAAAACTTTTGAGGTGTTTGTTCATTAGGAATCTTTCATTTTCCAAATTCTTGGTTCTTGTAGAACCTTTTATTGAATTTCATGACCTTTTTAATCCTTTTAGCCATATGGGCCAATTCATCCCAAGTTATATCATATCATATTTCAATACCTTTCTTCTCATTCTCAAAAGCCTTAAAGGCAAAGTCTTTTGGCTTTTGGGACCTAAGTAGGGTCATCTCATATGTTTGAATGAGGCCTACAAGTTCATCAACTCTCATGGAATCGATGTTCTTTCTATCCTCTATGGTAGTTACTTTAGGTCTAAATCTCTCTCGAAGAGATCTTAATATTTTCCTAACTACCTTTGAATCTAGGATAGGTTCTCCAAGGTTAAACGAGGAATTAATAATATCACTTAATTCAGAATAAAAGAAATAAAAAGTTAGAAATCTTTATATTCTCAAACTTAGTAGCAAGCATTTGCAATTTAGAAATCTTTATAGCCGTTGTACCTTCATGAGTGACTTGAAGTAAATCCCATGCTTCATTTGCACATTTACAATTTGCAATCCTGTGAAACACATCTGGACAAACTTTGTCTAAAATACAAAATAAAGCCTTAACATTGGCTTCACTACCTTCATTGTCGGCTTTGTCCCATTCGTTTTTAGGTTTAAGTTCACCTATTGATCTTCCTTGAACATCAAGGATTAATGGTTGTCCCCAACCATATTCAATTGAGTTTCATACCCTTTTGCCTTGCATTTTGAGGAAAATCATCATTTGTGCTTTCCAATGAGAATAACTATTTCCATCAAAATAGGGAGGACTATTTAAAGGAGCACTACTTTTTGACTATTCCATATTGGACTTGCAAGATCAATAAAAATTTGATTTTTATTTTATGTGATCAATAAAATTTTATATTTTTTTAAATAATAAAAATAAGAATTTTAATCAATAGGATAAAGAATTTATTTTTTGTCCCACTCCGATACCAATTGAAAAACCATTGAAAGTTTAATAGGGAACACCCAAAGGGGAGAGTGGGTGAATGGGTGATTAATTTTTTTTTAATAAATATTTAATATATTATACCTAATTCTTTTAACCCAATAGATATTACGAGTATCCCAAACAACTAAATGGGTTATACCTAAAATCTTTTAGATATATGAAAAACTAATTTTTACCTTTTAGAAATATCCTGTGATTAGTTAAGGATAAAATAATATAATTATTAATATCCAAAAGATACAATAAAAGATGTTAGGGATAATAATAACCACTAGAACAACCAACCTAACCAACTCAATAACAATCGCCAACAAATCAATTAAAGGTAATCAATCTAATAAAAAAAAATATAAGCAAGCATAAAAAGATATGGAATGATAAATAAGATTTTTATGTGGAAGACCCCCACAAATTGTGGAGATAAAAAACCACTAGGTCTAACACCTATTAATCTAAATCAACTATTCAAAATCAAGTTACATAGATTTACCTAGCCGTTTGACCTTAAAGACTTATCCTTCGGTACTTACAACTTGATTCATGTCTACGACGCAGCAACTTCTTGTTACTCTCTAGTAGATCTTTCAGGCACTCTGAAGGGATTAAGGTCTTCAACCCAAGATTCAAAGATCAAATCCTTGAATAAGAAATCGAGAATGATGTGGAACATTAGGCTTCTCTCTAGGATCTTTAAAAAGATCTCCTCAATGAAACCTTTTCAACTAAAGTGAGATCTCTAACCCGCAAGGGGTTATTAGGGAGGTATTTATAGGCAAAAGCCCAAAGAGTTTTAGTATCTTAAGTTTCCAAATTAGAGTTTGAGTAAAATTCATCTAAAATCCATTTCTAAACTAGACAAGATTGTCATGATTGTTTTAACGGATTTACATCGCTTGAGTGGTACGCTTAAGTGAGTCTTATTGCTTTAGTAGGATTAGCTGCTTAAATGACCTCTACTTCTTTCAAAAAATCATTTTAAAATATTTTAAGTCTAAAAATGATACCGAACCTTTTTATACCTTAAAGAGGCTAAATATGCCACAAACCAAACCTCTTTAACATACCTATGACTTTCCAGTTGGATGAACAACAACCCTTGATCTTCAATGAAGAGCAAGTCACTATCTAAAAATATTTCTATGACTAAATATAAAAAGGAACAAAATTGTCAACATATAAGCAAAACTCAATGTCCTAACAACATCCTTAGCCTTTTGATCTCCTTTCCATGTTCATTTGAGGCTTGGGAGTGTAAAAACTTCATGCAACATAAACTTAGGCCAAGATTTGGCACATTTATTTGTAAATCATCTAATAATACTAGTTCATATAAATTTTTGTCTAATTTGCTTCAATTGTGCTAATAATTGCTTGAATAATACTCATAAATATACTTTGACTTATTGCTTTATTGCATGTTTATATGTTGTCTTATTCTTGGGCCATAAAAAGTTTTTGTAAAGCTATATTATTTGAGTTATTTTTAATCATTTTTTAGGCTTCAAATATGTTATAGACATCCTAAATATGTCAGAAAATTTTTATCCTTGTTGTAAAATCCACCTTTTAGTTTATGGAATAAATCAATCTTGTGCAAACTTACATGCTATCCTATTTTTATTCCATTAAATGTTTCCTCAAATTTGGTTTATCTTGTGTATATTTAAGAATTGTTTTAACCTTGAAATGTATTCTAGACATCTTGAATATGTGAGGTGATTTTTTCTTTTGTGGGTAGTTAAATTCTAACCATGTTAAATAAATTGATTTTTCTGTTCACTTGCTACCTTGTTTGTTGCATCTTAGAATGTTTGCTCAATTAGTCTTGTTTGGTGTATATCTGGCCTTATTTGATCCTTGATATGTATTATAGACATCTTGCATATGTTGAGTAACTCTTGCCTTGGTGCATAATCCTTTGTCAACCTTATTGAATAAATTTATTTTTTTACATGTTTGTATGTTGTCTATAGTTTGAGTCACAAAATATTTCTTTAAATGTTAATCATTTGATAGATTTTCAACCTTGTTTGAGTCTTGGTATTTATAGTAGATACCTTGTACATACTAGATAATTTTTATTTGTTTTGATGATCTCTTTCCAACCTTGTTAATTAATTTATTCTTTCCTATATATACATGGTGTCTTGTTTTAATTCTTGAATAGGAACACATGTGAAAAGCGAGGGTCCACTAGGGGTTTTCCTTTGAATGATTTCACTTACTTGTTCTACTATGAAAGCTTTTTATTTACATTTCTTGCCCTTTTAATTGTACATTTAAAAAAAATATATATATAATTTAAATAAAAGGGTACTTGTTTAATGACATCAATTAGGGGAATGTTAACATTGACCTATTTGAAAACTTTCATGACCTCCCTATTAGACTAATTCCTTTGGCCTAAAAAACCAAAGAGAATAGAGGAGAAACATGAGTGTTATGTACAAAAGTTTTGTTGATATTTTCCTTCTCATTTTCTTTGTGTACTTTTTTATTTCAACTTTTGTTTTTTCTTTTTAAAAAACAATTTTTTATAGTATTATTATCTTTTAATTTTGACTCCGTCATTAGCTCAAATAGCTAGTTTTTTGCTCTAGATTTAACTTCTTCTTGCTTATTCTCATATATTATTTATTTTCTTACATTCTTCCTGCTCTTTAAAGTGAGCACAATTTTTACCTCCTTAACCTTTGTGGATGCTTTCCCTTCTACAACACATTGCTTCACAGGATTTGGTTGGTTAAGTTGACAACTTGTCCCTTTCTTGCATTGATAGAGCACTTATGATTGTGTCAGTTGGAGCTTCAAATCAACAAACAACTAGGCATGATAACTTAACGTTTGGGAGGTCTGTTGCATTAATGTTAGCACATTTTATTTAAAAACTTTCTTATTAAGTGGGATTTAAGGTTGAAAATTTTGTGAAGAATTTACTTAAGTTTGGGTGTGAGGCATGGGGTTTTGAAAATACATTTGTTAAGGCCCTTGGTACTAATGTTAGTGAGAAAAAGGCTGCCCAAATTGCTACTGTCATTGTTGAAATGAAGGTTGAGCATACCAATACTGGTTTAAGGGGACTTCACTTCTCCATCTCAAATCTGGATGGTTCCTCCAAGAAGGATTAGAATTGTTTACAAAATAATTTTGATTTTGAATTATAAATTGTCTAATAGCTTTAATTTGTTCAAGATTTGTTTCAATTATGAACTTGATGATCTAAAGGCAATTGATTGCAATTTTAAAAACAAGAGTTAAGACCTTTTTTTTATATATATAAATTTAATCTTCTTGCTCTTTTTCATCTTCAACTCCTAAACTTTCCTTGCCAACACAAAATTTTTGGCTTACAAGTCAATTTTAGTGTTCATTTTCAAAACTTCACCACTAGATATGGAGTTTTGCTATGTTGAAGCAAAAGAATTCAATTGGGGATTGGAACTTCCAAGATCTTAAAGTCTCAGGTTCTTGATTTATAAAATTTCCTTCACACATGATCTCAATGGTTTGTTTCATTTATAAAGAGGTTTCCTCGTAAAAAGAAGAAACAAGCTTCCATGTCTCAAAATCATGGTTGAGATATCTTAAAAGCAAATCCTTGAACCTAACTCAACACTCATAGAAAGTCTCCTTCTCCTTATGCAAAGATTAGTTGTGATCTATTTCTTCAAATAGGTAGTTTTTTATATTGAAAAAAATCAACTTAGAAATGAAGGTAGTTTGCAATTCATGCTGGGAACAAATGCTTCTAGATCTTAAGCTATGCAACCATTGTTTTTGCCATTTGTTTCAAGGAAAATGAAAAGAGTCTAAGCTTCAAGTGATCCAAACTGTAACTTAGCTCTCTAAATGGGGGCACACCTTTCAAACTCAATTAAATAGTCATTTCTTAACCCTTCATTCCATAGAATTGATCAAGCAACAATTGAATATAATCTATGGCCCAATGTTTGTGGGCTGAGTGATGGAAGGAAAAACAATACATGATGGTGCACTTACTCTGGTAGGGTTGAAAGTAATCCTTAAGGGTTTTCAATGGCTATTTATTAAGGATTAAATTGTTATTCATAACATTGCCTTGAATGCTTCTCTACTCTTGGGCAGGAGGGATGCTAGCTCAATAACATTATTCCATTCCTTTGTCACAAGAGTTACTTAAAGTTGTTGTGGTATAGTGGGCTAGATAGTGGATGGAGAATCAACAAGCTCACTAATCAACCTCTCAAATCCCCTGTCCATCCTAGAATACAACACAATATGAATGCTAATTTTATTAAAGAGTGAAACTAAGAGATACAAACTACATAAAAAATAGTAACAAAAGCTTCTAAAAGCAATATTGCAAAATGGATGAAAGAATGGTTAAACTATGTTCATTGAGTTGCTAACATAGTGATCATAAATCTAAAAATACCTCTGACGCTTCTAGAAGTAGAATTCCCTAACAATAGCTCCAAGAAGTGCTTGTTGTTTAGGCTTCAAAATGCTAAGGGTAGCTTTTGGATATTTTATTTTATTTTTATCAATTTTCAATATTTGCTATTTATTTGTGAAGCTATCAATCCCAACAAGCTATGATTTTCTTTATATAAATACACCTTATGGTATTGAAAAATATAGGTGCACTAAATTATAGTGGTTATTAATCTTTAATCCAACACTCTCAAGAGCCTAACTGTATTTGTGGTTGAGTTGTCGTCGTTATTCAAACACTTAGGTCATTGATTAGTTTACTAAGGACATGAAGACTAGTGTTGCCATAAGAAAGGTAGTGTTTGGTTTGGATAAATGAATGTACTTGATTTTTTAGAATTACTGAATTGACTCTATACAATTCATTATGTCCATGGTTTTTACATCTGCAAAAATTCTAATAAAATTTGTAAGTGATTTTCCACAGTGGTGGAACTAGAAAGTTGGTTTAAGTGGGGCAAAATTGTTCATAAATTTGAAAAATATGATATTCTTCTTATCATTTAAGGAACTTAGTAGTTTAGACATTATATATACATCAAATTAAACCAACAACTTTCCAGTAATGTTGGCCATAAAAATTAGGTTTAAAAAAATATATATATCAAAAGCATTTTACAATGATTAGAAATGTTATTAGAAAATTTTCAATATTTTTTCATAAAAAAATCTTTTAAACAATTTTTTTAACAAAATTTATATATATTTTTTCATAAATTTGAGATTTTTTTTAAATTAATACAAAATAAATTGAAAGTGATGAAATCTTTTACCTGAAAATTATCTATTACATGGTAATATATTAATTTTAATAAATTTATATATCAATTTAAGTATAGGTAGTAAAACTTCTAGTGAATTCAAATATCAACTAAAATAAAGTATAAATAGTTATTAAGAATTTGATACTTATTATTGTCTATTATGCAAAGCATTTTATTAGTTATATTATCTTCAATGGCTAAGACGAAATATAGATCCAATTAATGTGAATGAATTTAAAATTTCCATCACGGATAGCTTAATGTTAAAAAATTAGAAATGTAATAAATAAAATGGAAGGCACAGGGGTGGAAGTTTTGATTCATTCAAGGCAAAGGAACATGTATGGAATTTTCCTCTTGGGATCTTGATGTAAATTTCCAACCAAAAGCAGTGGAACTTGTATTTGAAGTTTTCTGTCAGGAATCATTTCAGTGTTTGTTCATGTCGACAATGCTTTTGAAAGTTCAACTTTCTAGCTCAAATCATAATATAAAAGGGGTCCACACTCCACAGAATTTCATCTTTCTGTGGACCTCAACGAATATGAGGTTTCCTGGAAATAGCCGCTTCGTTTCCTTGAAATCTCAAAATCGCTTGGTCTTTCAAGCTACACACATATACTTAAGCAAGGACAATTGCCTCAACAACAATCTTAGCTACCATGAAATGGGAAGAGAAGAAGCATCATCAGCTTCAGCAAATATACTTTGCAGTTCGCCCTCGGGTGGAGATTATAACTTCAAACAGGGCAGCAATCCCAATAAGCATCTTGGAGTCCATCTTGTTCATTTCCTTCGCAACTGCAAACATTTTGGTGGCCCTTCCATTTGAGCAAGTAGAAAGTAATCGGGTACCCACTGTCGTCTTCAAGGGACTCCCCTCTGCTTTTCATGCCTTCGTAATATCACTCATCTTTGCCTTCAATGGCGCATTTTGCGGGTTAATGATCCACAATTACCAGCCTAAAATTGCAAGGTTCTTCAGTTACCATTCCATTGTTTCCATGGCGTCAGCTATTTGTATACTTGTGTTTGCCATATTTCAGGATGGAGACAAGAGCTGATTCATTCCTCAATTGTTCTTCCAACCACTCTTGGACTGGCTCCGCAGCGCTTGTAGGCTTCGTTTTGCAAAGATTTGTAAAACAGTGTCTTTTCCTTATTGAGTTTTTGTATGATTACGAAACTGATTGGCAAGTCCATCAAGAATTAAACCTCTATTTATTTTTCTAGCCTCATCGATTGGAAAATCAAAATGCCGTCTTCTCTAGGGTGTTACTTTTAGAAAAGTCTTTATATTTTGATTTTCCAAAATGTACTCGTATGAACATACACTTTTTTTGAGTTCTCTTTTCATCCCTATTTTGTAAACAAGACATATTTACATTATCCCCCCTTTTTTTTGTCAATTTCAGTGACAACAATTTATTTATTTATTTTTCCTTCCTCTTAAGCAGTTTGGCTGATAACTATCATATTAATCAAACTTCAAGGAAGGCACATGCCATTACCTTAAAAAGTCTTTATATTTTGATTTTCCAATAATTCATATTTTCCAATAAATAGGCATTTTGATTTTCCAATCGAGTACATTTTTGGGGAAAATAATTCATATTTCATATATTGCAATATTGTTTTATCTTACATTACCTTAAAAAGTCTTTATATATCAATCCAACTCACATGAGGATGATATGTCGTTTAACCAATAAAAGTACTTTAAGTTTTAATAGTGTTATTTTAAGACCAAAATAATGTTACTTTAAAACCAAAACAGTGTTACTTTAAGACCAAAACACATGTAAGGATATTTTTTGAATAATACAAGGCGAACACTATTCCAATGCATGAAATGAAAATTATTTTTTTAAAGTTCTTTTTTCATCCATATTTTATAGATTGGGCATGGTTACATCATTCCAAAATAATAATAATAATAATAATAATAAATAATAATAATAATGGAGAAAACTATTGTCAGTTCCCCAAAATAATGGAACCGTCAATTATTAGTGAGATAGGAGATACGTCTGACTATTTGGAAGATTTTACAACATTCCAAGTGACATGAGAAAAAAAAAAAAAAAAAAAGCATTATCGTAGGATTATTATAATTGAATTCGAGTAACATAACATGAACTAAAAGAATTTATCCACAAAAATAATATTTAAAAAAAGGGCTAATTTCATTGAGATCCCACGAGATTTAGTGTAAATACACTAAACAATCACATGTTTCAAATTTCATCAATTAGAACCCCTATAAATATATCTCATATATAAATTTTATTTTTTAAAGAATAAAATTTAGTTTTTAGATAATTATTAAATATTTTTATTTAAAATATTTTTACTTAAAATATCTTTAAAAAATAAATTTGATAAATAAAATAAATTTAGAGGGGTACTAATTGACAAAATTTGAAATCAGTACTAGTTGAATGTATTTACACCAAAACTCAAGGATCTCAAGGAAATTAACCCTAAAAGAAATACTGTTTTGTGGCCAACTTAGTTAAAAAGCAACCTGTGATATTGAAGTCTACGTAGTTACGGTAAAACCGTAAAAGGTAGCCTTATGCTAACTTGCAGTGCCCAAGCCCGACCAATGACATTTGAGCCAACCTAAGGTAAAAGCTACCAAGGACACAGCAGAGGCGATCCAACCAATCCACATGACTTTCTGTGGGAGGAACAAAGTCATCATTGCAAAGAACCCTAATGCAGCAGAAAGAGACCCGGTTTTCTCCATTTTGCTGGCCATTACAGGGCAACTATGGCGCAGCAAAATCCCCATAAAAGAAGCCGCAAAACCAATCACCATAGCAACCTCAACAACATGAAGAGGACTCCAAGGGCTATGGGATTGTTCTGCTGGAGATGAGTTCTGCAAAGAAGGTGCAAGCAGACCCACCCCTGCCTGGAATGTGAGACTCACAACCGTCTTCCCCAAATTTGCAGAAGTTTCCGCCACCCTATCTCCATTCTGTGCAATGATTTGAAACAGGGGCGGTACATCTCCCTGTTCTTGGCCCATATGTTGGATTTCCAAGAGGATAGTATGAGAGAAACGATCAGCAGAATTCATTTGCAGTGGTTCATCACGGTATAATGCTACAGGAATGGCAGCTCGCACAAGCATTCTTAACGTCAAGCCGGAAGGGTGAAGATTGGGTCTTGGGGTTTGGAGCTCTACCTCTGGTAAGGAGGGTGAGGATTCATGGCCCATGTCGATAGTGTGAAAATCATCCCCACCAGAACCAGTTTCTAGTTCTGATGAAGGGTTCACATTCCTCTTCCTCGTTTCTAGTTCTGATGAAGGGCTCACATTCCTCCTCTTCCTTGGTTCCCCAGCTAATGTTTCATCTGTTAAGCTCAATGATTTTCGGATAGGATCTGGACTAGAGGTGGAGGTAGAGGAAGAGGTAGAAGCCATGAAAGATAGCGCTGGTAAAGTAACAATTTATAGATATGCCGAAATGGGAAGCTCTAGAAATTCCAGGAAATTAAGAACATCATGGAGAGTAGTTTCCTGGAAGTAGCTGCCTCAGTTCTATGAGTTGAAACCACAACACAAGCAGGTTACTTACAGGGGCTGACCAAATGAGTCAAATTAACCTTTACTTCGTTAATTTCACCCTCTTATTTTTCTGTTCCCTTTTTTATTGTTAAGATTTATTCTAGGTCATATTACATTTATATTTACCACACATCCTCTCTTCTCTTCCCTGGCAACTCTAATGGTTAAAATGTCATGATGCTCAATAATAAAAAGTATTTATTTATTTATTTATTTATTTATAACAATTCTAGAATATGATCTTCCAGCTTGCCCTCGGGCTTTCCTCATCATTTTCCGGCTTTTGTACTTCCTTATTCCTTGTTCTTTATGTTAATTCTAAGAAGATTCATATGTGGACTATCAAAATACCGTACTTTTGAATTTCTCGGGGTCTATTCGTGAGGCCCTACACGGTTGGACGCCTCTTCTTTAAGAATATGTTTCAGTTTTTTTTTTTTTGGTTTTTCTCCTTTGTGGACGTGTTAGGTCGTTGATCTAGAAGGAGAACAGAAAGACTGAAGAGTTTGGAGTATGGCATGCTTCCCGGAAAAGGCTTCCTCATTTCCGTGAAAGAATAAAACCATAAAGTTAATTTGCATAAATTAATATGGGTTGGATCAGTGTTTTTGAACCATATCTGATCTTGACTTTCAAGAAATGGGGCAGGACCCAAAAGGATTGGTATCCTTTACAGTTGAGTCTCTGGAGATTATTTCAATCCCAGCAATCCAAACTATCATCTTGAAGTCCATCTTCTTCATCTCCCTCGCTGTAGCAAGCATCTTAATGGTGCTTCCATCAGAGCAAATAGACGGAAATGCGGTGCCCACAATCATCTTTAAGGGACACCCATCTATCTTTCATGCCTCCTAATATCAGTCAGCTTTGCCTTGAGTGGTGCATTTGCAGAATCGATGATGGAAAGCCAATCTAAAATTGCAAGGTTCTGCAGTTATTATTCCATACCTTCCATGGCATCAGATATTTCAGTATTGATGTTTGCCATATTCCTGCAGGTTGGCTAGCAGCTACAGACGAGGAGTAGTTAAGCTATATACTCATCAGTTTTTCCAACTTGAAAAAATTAATGCTTCATCTAATATATGAATGATTTGCTATTTTCCCAGTTTTTTTTTTTTTTTCATTTTTTCTCACTTATATGTGGCCATTTTGAATTGGTTTCTCTGTGCTTTAAGGCTGTGTTTAAATTTAATTAAAGACAATGCAACAGTGTTCACAAAAATTGAACTACTTGAAATTTGGCAACTGACCAAAACATCCTCCATTTTATTCATTATTATTTTCATACCTCATTTTCTTCTGACATTGGAGCATTGTAGACCACTGGATTCCACCCCCAATTACACTTCCTTTTTAGTGATAATAAATTCCTATGACACCTTGTGGGTATCACATAATTACCATGTTTGGATTACCTCTATGAATAAAAGGTTTTGGGTTCATCAAGTTTACCAAACATGAGTAGCTTCTTTTTTTTTTTTTTTTTTTTTTTCTTTTAATTTTTCATTGAATTTATTCTTCAAAAAAAAAAAAAAAAAAAAAAAGTTCTTGCTTACATGAAGTGTTATATCACCAAGTAGTATCTCATCTTGTTTTTCTTTTATGATTATTGCAATTATTAATTATATATTACTAATATAATATTTATGTTATAGCAAGAGCCCTGTGTGGAATAAAATTATTGATTAATAATTTTGTAAAATTCATGTAATCAGAAGTCATGTGAAAAATATTTAATAACATGAAGCTATAAATTCATTATCTTGATATTTTGTTGTAATAAAATTATGTAAAACTAATTCATTAGTCATAATTTAAGTTATGAAAACAAGTATGTAGATATTACTCATATAATTTTATAACAAAAAACTAAAGGCAAAATTAATATTCTTCATATTATAAGCAAAATAATTGATATGATATTTTTGAACTCTTATAGCCATAAGTTTGGAAATATTTGCATATAGAATTTTGAATTGCATGAAGGTGTAATGTTTTTGCAAGTATTTTATTAGGGCTGATCTTTGTATATTTTATCTTCGAAATTTTTATCACACAAGATTCTTTTTAAAAATTATATAAAGGTTTAGACTACTTTTAGTATTTTTTTTTTTCAATATTTAAGAGTGATATCTTGTGCAGAAATATGTTTGCTACTTGCATAGAAAATTAGATTTTTTTTGTTATGATTTGAATTTTTTTTTCTTTTCAGAAAATATGATGAGTATAATATATGATTATTTTATTTATCAAAAATACAATATATATATATATATATATATATATATATATAATGATTTCAAAAATCATCGAGAGCTAGAAATTTTTAGTTAGGATTTGATTTTCTTCTAGGTATCTTGTTTATCAAGAATTTAGAAAATAGATAGTATAATTATATGGAGAGATTTAAAAAAAAATGAATTGCTATTATATAAATATAAATTGAAATATATGATTTTCCTTATTTGAATTTTGAAGAAACGTAATAAAATATGTTAAAAGATTTATTTTTAATATGGTGATCATGAAAATATATGTTATTCTTTTGGCATATTGTTAAAAATATATATGATTTTGTGCATGAATCTTCATATTGAAATATTTAAAATTTTGAGAAATTTGAGATTAATAGAATTTATCTTATTTGGATTTTATATATAATATGAATGTATAGAGATTTCTTTTAATTTCATATGCATATTTGAATAAAATATTATTATTAGCCTAAGGGTTCTCCTAAGTTTTAATAATAACAAAACATGGTTAGAGGAACTAACAGTTTTAAATTAAATAAAGTTTCAAGTTTTAATGAGAAAAAAAAAAAAAAAAAAAAGCTTAAATTCGTTTAAAAAGGATTCAAAGGACTTGAAGACTTGGATGCTTGAAGACTCATGAAGTTTAGGATATGTAAGATGAATCCTTTGGGTGCACTAAGGATTAAACTAATTTTCATACATTCATTCATACTTCATTTTCGTAAAATTGAGCTTGAACATTTATAAATTATTTAAAACTGAGTTAATCTTTAAAGCCTTTAGGCAAAACTATTCCAAATTGACATATAAGGTTTATAAATACGTTGCCCAAATGATGGGGAGCTTTAGACTAAAAAAAGAAGGTGTTTAGGTTATTTTGAGCCTAACTGGTCAATGGTATCCTAGAACCAATTCAACCAATTGGGAATTAGTTCGATTGGTTGCCCTTTCTTGGCTGAGGACTAGTCAAGACACCAAATTACCTTTTCTCTCTTCCAAAACACTTGTCCTCTCAATATAGGCATTATCTTTCCTCATTAAGCAATGGTGAAAGTTCAGTCAATGGTGAGTCGAAACTCAAAAAGGATTAATAGTCACCTATAGTGCATTTAATGTCTAACAACTACTCAACCAACTGAATCAGAGCTTAATTAGTTGAGGCTATTTTTGCATAAAAGGGTGCCCAAGGTTGGATTCCTATAAATTGAGAGTTCTTGTGCAGTTATTGATAAGAGAACACCTGCATTGAATTGTCTACCTACTCATTTCTCACTTTTAAAGCTCTCAAACTCAAGTGCATTAATTTCTTCACTTGCAAATCCATCTTAGTGCATTCATTTGTTTTCATCCTAACTTCTATTGTATTTGAGCCTTTATTGAGTTAGGTTGAGTGTGATTAAACATCCCTTATTTGAGAAAGGTTGAGAGTTTAAGCTTCAAGTTGACATTGAACTTGAAGAGCCTTATAAGAGTTTGTTGGAGCCATTGAATCCAAGTGTAAAGCTTAAAGGTTTGCGTTGGTAGCCTTGAACTAGTGGAATCCTCACTTGGAAAGGAGGTTGAGAAGAGTGGATGTAAGTGAGATTTATTGGACCACTATAAAAACATGTTTGCATCTCTTTTTCCTTCTCTCTTTATTTTTATTACATTATTTGTTGCTTAATTTAAGTAATTTTCTAAAAAGTTTTAATCACCTAATCCCCCCCCTCCCCTTACCTTTAGATGTTTTCCTTAATTAATTTAGCTTTGTTTCACAATTAGTATTAAAGTTAGACCTCTTGTTTTAAACTTAACCATCTAAGAAGATAAGACTAAATCATCAAACTTACCCTATTTGGAAGGATTTTTGGCCACCTAACCTCCATTCTTTATAGGAATCAATTATGCTTATTGGAAAATAAGAATGGCATGGTTTTTAAAATCAACCAATTTTGATCTTTGAGATGTTATTGAAAGTAGTCCCCATATTCCAACTAAATTAAAGAATAGGGTGATTGTTTCAAAACTTAGGCAAGAATGAGATGAGCTTGATAAAAGGAAAGCCCAAATAAATGCAAAAGTTGTTTATTTCTTATATTGTGTTATAGATGGAAACAAATATAATCATGTTTGTCATGTGAGTTGATTAAAAAAATTTGGAGACACTAGTAGAAAAAATGCAAGTTATGACGCTTAATTCCTTGGCTCTTCAAAAAAATGTCAAGGAATTGGGTTAACCTTGGCGCTTATAGAATATTTTTAAACCTTGGCGCTTTTGTGATACATATATTGGATTCAATGGCGCTTTTAATATGACACCTTTAAGAAGCATCATGGTAGGAAGTGGAAAGTAACCTTGGCACTTTTATAAGTGTCATTGAAATGGAGAGCAACATTGGCACTTTTATCAAGTGTCATTGAAGTTACTAATATATATTTCATTCTTTTTTCCCATCTAAACACATTAACTCATATTAGACACACTTAGAGCCCTAACCTAGGGCAATCACCCATGTTGTCGGCCACTAACAACAACCAATCGATGAGAAAATGTTACCAACACAATGAAGGTACTCTCATTTCTTTTCTCATTGGTTTGTTTGGTTACCCAAAAATGGGAGAAAAAAGACGTAAATCAGATAGAAAATTTTTTAATCTTAAATCTTGAATTGGTTGATGCAATTGTTTCGGTTATATATGATTTATTGGTTTTCTATAGTTGATTAAGAAGAGGGTAAGAGGGATCTGAGAAAGCAAGAGCCCCCCTCTTGGACCCTAACTCTTTGAACAATCCATTATTGAAGCTTTCCCAATCGTAGAGAAGTCGAGCACACTGGTTTTATCCAATCCTAGGAAAATTTTAGGTGTCTTGGCTTCTTGTAGGGCTTTGGTGTTATGCCTTTCAATAAGGCTTTGGGTCTCAGCTTCCAATTGACTGCGTGGGGGTTGTCTTGATCTATGTTCGGTGGTTAACTTTCAAGGTTGTGACTTGAAAACTATGGAATCCCATTTTTGTGACTAAACTAGTTGTATTCCAAAAAAAAAATGTGGCAAGTGATAATGACATGTTCTGTATTACCTTATTGCTTACAATCTAGCTTAAATAGATTCCTTTAATTTTGGATTCTGACAGTCCTCTAAGCCTTCGAGACATCAACTCACAAGGTTTTTATATGTTTTAATTTGCATTATCTTTTATTTGCTAATTGAACTCATATTTATCACTTTTTTTTATCCTCTATTTTTTCTGTATTGTCTTATTGGGAGAGGCAAAGTTGAATGGTAGAACCCTGTCTCTAAGTTGGTTTTTTTATTTATATCAAATACTTGGTAGCTTACACTCTGAAGTCTTAATATATATTTTTGGGAATTTTTTTTGCATGATGATATTTAAAGAGTATTAATTGACTTCTTTTTTAAAAAAAAAAATTAAAGAACTCAATGATTTTAATATTCAAAAATCAAATTTCAAAATTTTATCATTTAAAAAATTCAATGATTTTAATATAATAAATACTTGGTAGTTTAGACCCTACCAGTTGAAGTCTTAATATTTATTTTTGGGAATTTTTTTGTATAAAGATAGTTAATAAATATTAATTGAAAAAGTTTTTTTTTTTTTTTTTTTTTTTAAGAACTCAATGATTTTAATATTCAAAAATCAAATTTTATCATTTAAAAATTCAATGATTTTAATATTTAAAAGGTATTCATGACTATCTTATCAACTTAGATAGGTAATTTGGATAGTGTTTGAAAAGCAAGACAATATTTTTCTATTTATGGAGATTAATTAGATTTAATATTAACTTTAAAATTTTCCATTTAATATCTTTTAATTAAAAGGTTATACACATTTTCATACTTTCTTTTTTAAGAAAGCTGCTCCATTAGGAATTATGTTAACTAGAATATAATAAATAAAAATTAGCCTAATATAATAATAGCCTGGTGAAAATCAATGGAAAATTTGAGAATGATCTTGACTTGGTGGTATTCATATGTGCTTGTAGATCTTGGATTAATTTAATTTCTTAAATTTCATAGGTAGAATAAAGATCTATAATATAAGGCTCGTTTCATTTTTTTCTCTCATTTTATGTTTTTTTTAATAAAATAATTCAGATAAAATGTGCAATTTGTAATTTATCTTTTAGTGATGAAAATTTCTAAAGAAAGAAACATAATACTCAAATTTTACTTTCTTTCCCTTAGTGATCAAACGCTATTCCTAGTTTGACTTTTAGAAAGGAAAAAAAAAAAAAGAAAATGAAGGTAGTGTGCACATGGTTTAATATACCACATTGGTCAATCATGATATCTTGATGGTAGAAAATGGAATTTGAAGTGCACGGTGGGATATTTCAGTTCAAGCAACTGTTTTTTTTTTTTTTTTTGTCATTTCTTTTAGTGAGCAATTGTTTCATCACATTAATGTGTGGGTCCTTGTGAGTAGAGACATCTTTTCATTGTATAGCTCTTTTTTTCTGTTCTTTGGAAGAATAAATTAGCAAAAAGGGAAGAGCTCAAAAAACATAGAAGGGTAAGAGTTTGTTCAAAAATCTATATTTTCTTATGTATAAAGTCTCATATTATAAAGTCCAATTCAAACCAACCGAAATTAAAAGTACAAACATTAGAATTGTGTTATTAGATTAACAAAGTTTATCATTGATTCCTATAAATATATAGATAATAAATAGAGAAGTTTACTGTTGGTTAGTTCTGGCATGAATGAATTCCAATGCGATTCAGTCTCAACCAATATTCAGGGCCTTTCTTTGGTTTGCCCTTTGTATAACCAAGTCACACCCTTAATATTTGGTGACTAAAATGATGTTCTCTGATATCTTTAGAGCGATATTAGAGTTTAGCTTATTGATTTATTGCTTAATTGACTCCTACAAGTTCGAGATCTTGACTTTGCCATAAAAGTAATAGGTTAAAAAATAATGCCCGTGATGTTGATGAACTTACTATGAGTTGCCGCAATGTGCACCTCTCACTTGAAGAAAGTGAAAAGACTTTTCCAATGCTACTTTAACTCTTCATTCTTTGAATAATTGGAAATTAAGGGAATCAACAAGGAAAGTCACTAACAATTGCTTTCCTAGGTTCAATCTCATTGCATCACTAACTTCATTTTATAAATCTATATTATTTAAATTTCTTAGAAATGTGCAATTAATTCAAACTTCTTACCTAGGATGGACGGAAACAACCAACAGTGGCTAAGATTATTTCCTTTTAGCAAGTGATGCACTTCAACTTTTAAACAAATTAGTTTAATATTCTTATAGTGGGTTTGATATTTACATTCCAAATGTCATAACACTATACCTTAGTTATTTTGTTAATTTCCATCCATTAATTAGTAATTTGACTGGACAAAGTAATATCCCAGGGAACCTACCTCATTGCATCATGGCGTAGAATTCAAGTTGCCATAAAAAGGCTTAGGGATGAAGTGATAAGGATAAATTGTGAGTTTTTCAATACTAGCAATGAATTTTGATTTTTATTTGTTGTCTTATTTCTATCGGTAGATTGCATTTATCTATCTAAAAGCTATTGGTTTTATCACTTCATGTAATTCACTGAGTAGGGCGGTCTTAAGCTATTGATTAATGACACTATAAATTGGCTTGCCATTCTCCAAGTATATGTGATTATGTAGGTGTCTAGTTCTATCATCAGCATGTTGCTCAAACTTATAGGCAGTAAGAAACTAATTAAATATGATATTGTTCAGTAAACCTAAATATGTGCCAAACACTACAATGATGAGAACAAATCAAATTATATATGAATGACTTATTTTGGAGAAATTGCATGGTGAACAACCACACAAATATCCTCTTTCTTTTATAACTCTATGTAGCCCTTTTTGATAAACATTAAATGTAATATAAGAGTCTTAAATAATAAGCAAATAAACCTCAATACATTCTATACCAATATTTACCTCTTGTGAAGTAAAAATATATTTTACCAAAGCCCCATCAAACTCTTCATTTCTCAAACTCTCTGGAATTGAATTTCCTAAACTTGTAGATGAGATTTCACCTAACCTCGTTTGGTTAGTGCTTGCTAGCTTACCATTACTTTCCTTTAGTTTAATTGCAATTTCATTATGGTTGTAAAGTATATAATCATTATTAATTACTTTCCTTTGGTTTTAAGTAAAATTTTCAATTTTCAATTTTTCAATTTTTTAGTACAAAGATGACCACCAAAAAAATGAGTTACTTGCTCCATGGCAAGATCAAAGTGTATCTATCCTTTCCAAATGTTAGCTTCCCCGAGGGGATTACAATGCTGGCCATTGGTGAGGACAAGTGGGTAGCAATGAGCTTAGAGTTTCGAAATGAAAAAGGTAATTAAATTCTTTTAGTTTCCATTTTAAAGTAGATGTTTCATCTATGTTGAAAGTTAGTATGACACTCTTGATATATGTAAAAGGTATATTGGAATATTCACAAAACAATTATAGATAAACCACGCACAACTACCATGGGAATGGGGCTAGGAATTTACAAACAACAAATAAGATAATAGGCACTCTCAAATTCAAGTTTAGTTGGAAAATTTATTAGAAAAATTATAGTGATGGTAGGGTAGCTGCAAGTCAAAGGTCACACGAGTTTTAACTTGCAACATTAGTAGTTGTGGAACTGCTTGTGTATTTTTTTAATTAAGGTAATAATTAAGTGCTTTTCCCCTTTTAATATAATTTGAAATCTAGATACCCCTATGATTAATTTTCAAATAAATGAGCTAGAATCCCTAGCCTCCCTGGATTCCCAAAATTTTATCTCTCTTCAGCACCTATATATTGTTTCCTACCCTAAGCTTCAGTCCTTAAGGCTGCCAATAACACTGGCAATTCTTGAAATCATGGGATATTGGCCCCCCATTGCCAACATCCCTAAATTCAAAATTGATGGCAAATTAGTGTATTACATAGGTCGTGGAACTTAAATGCATGTTGAAGCCTATTTGCATGTGTGAACATGAATTGAATAACTTTGCATGAGTGAGCTACATAAACAATCTATGTTAATTTTTAATTTTTAGGCATCTTTAAGGAATTTTGGAATATGGTTATCTGGTGAATAAAAGAAAACATGTCAATCTTTATTTTTTATTTTTTTTAATTCACCTCTCTTTAAACATGAATTGAATAACTTTACGTGGGTGAGCTACATAAACAATCTCTTTTTATTTTTAAGGTATCTTAGAATATAGCTATTTTGTGAAAAGGTAAATCTATCAATGTTTATTTTTATTTATTTTTAATTAACCTCTTTTGCTTTATATTACTCTAACGTTATTGATAACCTCTCTGAAGCAAGAGCCTAATGAAGAAGACTTTGAAGGGGATGATGTCAATGACAAGGCAAATGAAGATTTATTTTTCTTCACTATCAACATAGTATAAATCATTTTAAAATGGATATTTTCAATAATTAAGGGAACTAAGACATATTCATCTGGTTGTACACTCAATAATTGAGATAATTATCTTACTTAGTAGCAGTATTTTTTAACACTAATAATTTATTTACTCTAGTAAAACTTTTTACCTTTGACCCAATAAGAAGAATATTAGTATGTTTGTTTTACTGCTTTACTTAAACTAAAGCTAATTAACGTCTTAGATTATTTTCTATTCTTATATCCTCTTTGTTTCAATTATATTGGTTGTTATATGTATAAATTAAAAGTTTTATATATTTTTTTATTTACAACTTGTAAAGGAAATTGGCTTACAAGAAGAAGAGAAATCATTACAATGAAGCGATACTGAAAATCATGAAGATGATATCATTTAAATAATTAGGAGGTTGAACTAGGCTTTTGTTGATGATGGTTTCTTTTTGTAGTTATTGCACCGATATTTGTTCTTCTATTGGATTTAAAAATTCTCATTGAAATATTTTGATCTAATGAACAAATTTATAATTTGTATACAAGTAATTATACTAATTATTCAAACTAAGCCATTGTATATTAATATTTGGAGATATTTTAATTTGTACAATTCAATTTAATTTTATGATTTATAATTGCTTTTGCTTTTATTTAATTATGTAGGAAATTCATTATTTTAAAAACATAATAGCAATATCATTATTAAAATAAAATGCTTAAAGATAACGCTTCTATTAAGTGTCATTATTAACATAAACCAAAGATGGCGCTTTTAAAAGTGTCATTGAAAAATAATCCAAAGATGACGCCCCATATGAGTGTCAACAATGACAATTCTATAAAAATTATTTTAGTAAAAAAATACTCAAAGATGACACTTCTTTAAGTTTCATTGAAAGTATAAATCAAAGATGGCGCTTCCTAGAAGTTTCATTATTGACTAAAACATATAATGACAAGGAGAAGAGGACGCTTTAGAGAAGCGTCATCTTATACTTTTAATGACGCTTAAAAAGCGTCATTAATTCCCTTTTTTCTTGTAGTGAAACTACTTGAAATAAATCATGAGGGAGCAAATCAAGTTAAAGAGTCTAAAATTAATATACTTTCTCATAGCTATGAATTGTTTTCCATGAATGATAATGAATCCATTGTTAATATGTTTACAAGGTTCACTAATATTATCAATGGTTTTCAAGCTTTAGGAAAGACCTATTAGGAATTTGAGAAACTAGTGAAGATATTGAGATCTCTTCCTAAGAAAATGGAAGCCAAGGTCACCACAATTTAAGAGGCAAAAGACTTGATTCAGTTACCTTAGGAAGAGTTGATTGGATTATTAAAGACTTATGAAATCAGTATGAAGATCCATCATGATGTTGCCGACAAAAAGGAAAAAAATCATAGTTCTTAAAGTTTCAACGATTGAGGAAGAAGTTAAAGAGGACAATGATAGTGAAAGAGATGAAAATCTAACCCTCATCACAAAAAAGTTCAAGAAATCTAGAAAGGGTGAAAAATACAAGGGAAGGAGATTCATTTCAAGAAAAAAATCTCAAAAGAAGGAAAATTTATCTAATGGAGATAAAGAGAAAAAAAATCTAATATGTTACAAATACAAGAAGCTAAAACATATTCAATATGATTGCACTCTCTATAAGAGTGAAGGAAAAAAAAAATGAAAAGGAAGTGGCAAACATGTGCTTCATGATCATTGATGAGCTTGATGAGGTAAACTCAAACCTTACCTATGATGATTTATAAGATGCTTTTGAAAAATTATATGAGGATCTTGAATAACTTGGTTTGAAAAATGTTTCACTCAAAAAGAAAATTCAAAATCTTGAAAAAGAACTTGAGAGGTTATAAGAAATTTTTTTTTCCTAAGGTACCTGGCACAAGCTCCAATACTAAAAGATATGTCAAGATGACTCGTTGTGAGGTAAAATAAGCTTCCTATCATACTTCTATAAAGTTTTTGCTCAACAGTTTTTCCAAATGCATCCTTTCAAAGCTTAGTGGTAGTGCTCATTGGTGTCTTAGAGTGTTTGGTGGATTCTAGACTAAATTTCTTGACTAGCTCCCTAGCATATTTGGATTGAGAAAGAAAAATTTCATCTTTTAGTTGCCTAATCTGCAATCTTAGGAAGAAGCTTAATTCACCTACCATGCTTATCTCGAATTTAGTCTTAATCTCCTCAGCAAAACTAAGGGCAAGGTCACTAGAGATAGCTCCAAAAACTATATCATCAACATAAATTTAAGCTACTAAAAACTCGTCTTTGGACCTATTTATAAACAAGGTTCTATCAAATCCTCATTTTTCAAACTTTTTCTCCAAAAGATAGTTTATAAGCATCTTATACCAAGCTCTAGGAGTCTGCTTTAATTTATAAAGGGCTTTCTTTAACCTATAGACATGATTGGGGAATTTTGGATCCTTGAATCCCTTAGTTTGCCCAACATAAAGCTCTTTACTTAGAATACCATTTAAGAAAAACACTCTTGACATCCATTTGGTAAAGCTTTATCCTTAAGGAGCATACTATTGCCAAAAGTATCCTAATTGATTCTAATCTTGCTACGGGTGCAAATGTCTCTTCATAATCAGTTCCTTCTATTTGTGAGTATCCTTGGGCAACAAGTCGTGCTTTGTTTCTCATAATGACCCCATTTTCATCTTGTCTGTTCTTGAAAATCCATTTTGTATCTATGACATGTTTATCTTTAGGTTTAGGGACTAAGTACCGCAAATCATTCCTGGTGAATTGATTTAACTCTTCCTAAAGTGTAGTAGTCCAAGATTCATCTCCTAAAGTTTCCTCCACTTTTTTTTTTTTGGCTCCAATTGGGAGGTATAACATACAAGACCCATTTCATTTAATTTTGATTGTCTCTTATTAACCACTTGTTGATTAACATTTCCTATAACATTTTATATTGGGTGATTCTTAGGTATTTTGGATCTATGCTTACTTTTTGTTTCTTCAAATGTATCATCTAGAGGTATAAATTCATCATTGTTAGGGTCAATGTTTCTTTTAGGGATATCATTAGGGTTTTCTTTTGTGATCTCCAAGTCTTTAGGGTTAACCCCAATTGATTCCTGGGCTAAAATTTGACTCCCAATTATATTGTGATCATATCTAGTATCATTTATAACCATATTGGATGAGTCCCCTGGATGACTTGTGAATTTTGATTATAAACCCTATAAGCTTTACTAGAAGTAGAATAACCTAGGAATATACTTGAATCATATTCAATGTCAAATTTTCCAAAGTTCTCCCCATCCTTAAGTATGTAGCACTCATTGCCAAATATCTTAAAATATTTAAGATTAGGCTTTCTCTCAATTCATAGTTCATAAGATGTCTTCTTTGTTCTAGGTTTAAGAAAAATTCTATTTGGAGTATAACATGTGATTCGTCCCCAATTGGTGTTCTACTTGATTTAGCTCAATCAACTGATGTGCTTTGATTTCAATCCTCAGACGGGAGTTATCAACAAAATTTATAAACCTATTTCACCATATACTAGGGTAGCATAACTAGCATAGCATAGTGGCTCTAGGATCGTCCACAAAGATGGGTTTTCACTTCACAATTGATATTAGTTCAAAAGCTGAATTGGTGGTTTTCCTTTCCAAGGTTAGCTTTAAAAGAAAACACAAGTTTGCATGAAAACGAATGGTTTTAAGCTAACCAAACTGAAAATAACTAAAAGTAATTAGAAAGAAAGATGTTTCTTGGGATCTCAAGTTACTAGGATCAGGTGCCATTTACAAAAGAGGAGATTCCGGTCACTTGTTTTTTTTCCTCGCGTTGGGGATTTAACATATAGTTATTTCCCGAACTGGTGTGGTACAGATGCTTACCATTAAAGGGTTCAAACACTAAATCCCTCTCATTGATACACCTTACAATGGTTTGTGCCTCTCACCTAGCATTTGCCATTTAAGGGGATCTTTAACCTTGGATTATCCTTCAAAAGCTCGCAAGAGATAACTAATGGATGTCTCCTTGGAGTCCAAAAGCTTACCAAGTGTTGGCTATTCTAGAAAATCCTACCTTCAAACCACCTCCCAAAGGCTCGCAAGAGATAAACTAGTGCATCTCAATGGACGGAGACCACTTGCCTTATCAA
Source organism: Vitis rotundifolia (assembly GCA_030254885.1). Classification (NCBI taxonomy): domain Eukaryota; kingdom Viridiplantae; phylum Streptophyta; class Magnoliopsida; order Vitales; family Vitaceae; genus Vitis; species Vitis rotundifolia. The sequence goes on from CM058151.1 coordinate 14,932,201, forward strand.
GTGTTGGCTCAGGTGATTCAAAGGAGTTTTAAGTTAACTAAAAAGATAAAAACCATAAACAGGTCACACTTTCTTTTCATTAAAAATGGAAACAACAAAAACTCACGCTTATATAGCCGGCACCTTACTTAGCTTCCTTCACCCAAGAGACAAAAAGCCTAGCCTCTCATCCTCTGAGTTTGTTTGGCTAGAAAGAAAATGAAAGAGAAAACAAAAAGAGAAGGAAAAACAGAGCAAGTGCTCTGTTCGTCGATTGCATATCTGATATATCCTTTTTTTTCTTTACATTGGTTCAAAGATATATATAGAGAAGATATTTTCTAAGAAATATCCCAATAATATCTTTGACTGATTACAAGGAGAAAATAGAAATTTACACAAAATATATTGAGAAAAATCTAACTTAGTCGGTGGCAAATATCTGAGATTGCACAGGTGGATTGCGCACATTGATTCACATGTTGAATTATCCATTTTGCAAGTTTGAACTTTGGTTTTGCAAGTTGAATTTGTGATTTCACAACTTGGAGGTGATTCCGTAACTTGGAGATGATTTGCAACTTGATTCGTAGCTTGGAGGCCATTTCGCAACCAAGTGTCATTTCGCAGCCAAGGAGCATTTTTGCAGGGTGGAGACATTTTCGCAGCCCATTTCGCAGCTGTAAAATGAGGAGGTGGAGCTGCGAAATGGCACTCGTGTGCCAAAGGGTGGTTTCGCAACTACGAAACACCCTGCAAAATTTTTGCAGCTCATTTCGCTCAGCTTTGCGCGATTGTCTTCAAACGGCCATAACTTCTTCATTTCAACTCCAATTTGTGCACCGTTTGAAGCATTGGACTCTTGACTTCCTGAGCTTTGAAATGGTATGTAGAATGTAGAAAATAAACTCCAAGAAGTACTCCAAAAGTGCGACAAAAGATTGTAACTACTGTCCCTTGTTTTTCTTCAAGATTTCCTTCTCTTTGTTTTTCCTCCTTATATGCTATTGAACGACTTTGGCAAAGGGTTATGGAGCTCCAAAGCTTGGTTCTTCATGAATTTCAGCTTCCAAAAGCTTTGTCATGAACTATATACAGCTCTCCCTCATTCTTAAATTGCTTTGGTGAGCAAAAAGTTATAAAAAACACCAAAACTTAACACAATTTGATTAGAAACGATTGCAAGGGTCCTTAATATGTTAATTGAGTTAAAAAGTAATAATTACTACTCAAAAGTGTTTAAAAGAGTTAATTACAAGCTAAAAAATAGCACTTTTTGAGTAGTAATCAACATGCAGTATGAATTATTTCTGCCCAAAATTACATAGGGGTATTATGCATGTGAATCATTACCTTAGCCATTTCTTACAGCGCTCTATTCTTTATTTCAGCTACTCCATTTTGTTGAGGAGTTATAAGGGCTGAAAATTCATGTTTAATTCCTTTAGACTAGTAAAAAAGGCTAACATCCACATTGTCAAACTCTTTCCTTCTATAACTCCAAATCCTTACAATTGGATGACCTATCTCCACTTGTATTCTATTGAATAAAGACTTTTAAGTTCTCTATGGCCTCTTATTTCTCCTTTAGAAAACTCACAAAAGAGTATCTTGAAAAATCATCCACAATCACAAGGACATATCTTTTGCCACCTCTGTTTTCAGTTTGCATTGGACCCATAAGATCCACATGAAGCAGCTTTAAAGGTTTAGTGATTCTTATTTCCTTAAAATGTTTGTGAGAACTCTTAATTTGTTTACTTTTTTATACACTCACCACAAATGGGTTTAGGTTCACCATTGAGTCTAAGGATACCTTTCATTTTTTCAATATTCACTAAGTGCCCAAGGTCGCTATAGTTTGTGTGACTTAGTCTTCTATACTAGAGCTTAGTAGGATCTAGTTTTGCTCTACTACACATAAAAGGTGTTCTAGAGTTAGGATTTATAGCATAACAATTATCAATTATCCTATGTCCCGTGATGACTACTTTACCCTCTTTATTGACTATCTCACATAAGTCTTGATGAAAATTCACCCTATGGTCTTTGTCACACATTTGACTAATGATTAAGAGCTTTGTCTTGAGTCTTTCAACATAGAGAACTCAATCTAATTTGGGATAACCAGGGATAGCTATCCTACCCTTGCCTTTTATATGAGTTAGGCTTTCATCTCCGAAAGTAACAATCCCACAATTATAATTTTCAAGAGAAGTAAAAGAATATTTGTCTCCTGTCGTGTGTCTAGAACGAGCACTATCAAGGTACTACTCACTAGGAGATTTTGCTTTAAGAGCATTAAATACAACTTGACATTTAGACCTATCTTTTCTCAACCAACCTTGTTTAGTTGTAGGTAGTGACTTAGATGAACTAAGTTGACTTTTAGGCTTCTAATTAGTTTTATTCATTTTCCTACTATTCAAGATGTTATTTTTAAAGGAGTTGAAGTCATTCATAAGTTTATTCATTTGAGTTTCAAACCTTCCTAGGAACCTAGTGTAGCATTTAAATTAAGTGTGTCTAGTTTTCTTATAGTGTGTGCATATTGGAATAAAGGTTTCATCTTTACCTTTGACAAACACAATTTCTCCATTGGAGGGAGTTTCATCTTCATTAATGTACCCCAAACCTCTTTTATCACCATGGATTTTACATTTATCAAGTATTTTGTTATGCACTTTAGTTTGAAGGTGAAAATTTTCATTCACAGATGAAAAAGGCTTATTATTCTTGATCTCTTAAGTAAGATCATCATTCTTCTCAAAGAGAGAATGATGCTCGTATTCAATAAATCTAATTTTCTCAAGCAAATTAGTCTTTCCAACATCAAGCATATTAATCTTGTTTTTATGGGCTTCAAGAATATCATGATCTTTCATATAACTCTTAATTTGTCTTTCATGCTCAACAATAAGATTACTCAAGAGTTCAACCCTTTGTTCATTAGTAAATTCATCATCATCACTATCACTATCATAATCGCATAGATTCCACAGATGCAATAAAAGCTAATTGGGATCGTACTTTGTAGCTTTAGAAGTTGTGCAAGCACTTTCTTCAAAATCTTGTGTCACTCTATGTTGCCTACATAAACTTTTTGGCATCTTTGGGACTAGAACAATCATTAGCATAATGTCCCAGACCCTTATAGTTATAGTATTCAATTTTCTTACCTTTGGAGGAATCTTTTCCTTTGTCATTAGAAGATTTTTGAGGTGTTTGTTCATTAAATCTCTTTCATTTTCCAAATTCTTGGTTTTTATAGAACCTTTTATTAAATTTCATGACCATTTTAATCCTTTTAGCCATATGAGTCAATTCATCTCTAGTTATATCATGTGGTATTTCAATATCTTTCTTCTTATTCTCAGAAGCCTTAAAGGCAGAGTCTTTAGGCTTTTGGGAACTAGGTAGGGTCATCTCATATGTTTGAATAGAGCCTACAAATTCATCAACTCTCATGGAATCGATGTCATCGCTTTTCTCTATAGCAATTACTTTAGGTCTAAAACTCTTTCAAAAAAATCTCAATATTTTCCTAACTACCTTTGAATCTGGGATAGGTTCTCCAAGGTTAAATGAGGAATTAACAATATCACTTAATTTAGAATAAAAGAAAGAAAAAATTTGATTTTCATGCATCCTAATATTCTTAAACCTAGTAGTAAGCATTTGCAATTTAGAAATCTTCACAGCAAACGTACCTTCATGAGTGACTTGAAGTATATCTCATGCTTCCTTTGTATGTTTGCAATTTGTAATCTTGCAAAACTCATCTAGGAAAACTCCGTTAAAAATACTAAATAAAGCCCTATATTGGCTTCACTATCTTCATTGTCATCTTTGTCCCATTCGTTTTTAAGTTTAAGTTCATCTATTGATCTTCCTTGAGCATCAAGGATTAATGGTGATCCCTAACCATATTCAACTATGTTCCATACCCTTTTGCCTTGCATTTTAAGGAAAAACATCATTCATGCTTTCTAATGAGAATAATTATTTCCATCAAAATAAAGAGAATTATTCAAAGAAGCACCATTTTTTTATTGTTTCACATCGGACTTACATGATTAACAAAAATTTGATTTTTATCTTGTGTAATCAATAAAAATTTGATTTTTTTTAAATAATAAAAATAAAATTTTCAATCAATAGGATAATGAATCAATTTTTTATCTCACTCTAGTACTAATTGAAAAACCGTTGAAAGTTCAATAGGGAACACCTAGATGGTAGATGGAGGGTGAATGGGTGATTAATTTTTTTTAATAAATATTTAATATATTATACCCAATAAATATCAAGGGTATCCCTGACAAATAAATGAGTTATACCTAAAATCTTTTAGATATATTAAAAACTGATTTTTACCTTTTAGAAATATCCTTTGATTAGTTAGGGATAAAATAATATGATTATTAATATCCAAAAGATATATTGAGAAATGTTATGGACAACCAACCTAACCAACTCAATAACAACCCCAACAAATCAATCAAAGGCAATCAATCTAATCAAATAGAATATAAGCAAGAATAAAAAGATATGCAGTGAGAAATAAGATTTTTATGTGGAAAACTCTCATAAACTGTGGAGATAAAAAAACCATAAGGTCTAAGACCTACTAATCTAAATACACTATTCAAAATAAAGTTACTCAGATTTACATGACCGCTTTATCCTAAAGACTTACCCCTTGACACCTGCAACTTGATTCACATATGTGACACAACAACTCCTTATTGCTCCCTAGTGGATCCTTCAGCCACTCCGAAGGGATTAAAGTCTTCAACCCAAGATTCAAAGATCGACTCCTTGAATGAGAGATCGAGAATGATATGGCACATTAGTCTTTCTCTCTAGGATATCTAAAAAATCTCCTCAATGGAACCTTCTCAGCTAAAGTGAGATCTCTAACCGTCAAGGGGTTATTATGGAGGTATTTATAGGCAAAAGCCCAAAGAGTTTTAGTATTTTAAGTTTCCAAATTAGAATTTGAGTGAAATTTATTCAAAATCCATTTCTAAACTTAGTAGGATTGTCATGACCTCTTGAGTAGAATTACGCTACTTGAGCTGGATTAGCTGCTTAAACAGCCCTTACTTTTTTTTGAAAAAACATTTTAAAACATTATAAGTCTAAAAATGATATCAAACCTTTTTATGTCTTAAAGGAGCCTAATATGCCACAAACTAAACCTCTTTAGACGTACCTATGACTTTCCAATTGGACAAATAACAACCCTTGATCTTCAATGGAGAGTAAGTCACCATCTAAAAAGACTTCTATGGCCAATATATAAAAAAGAACAAAATTGTCAACATATAAATAAGACTCAATGTCCTAACACATCCTTAGTCTTTTGATCTCCTTTCCATGTTCATTTGAGGTTTGGGAGTGTGAGAACTTCATGCAACATAAACTTAGGCATAGATTTTGGCACATTTGTTTGTAAGTCATCTAATAATACTAGTTCATATAAATTTTGTCTAGTTTGCTTCAATTGTGCTAATAGTTGCTTGAATAATACTCATAAATATACTTTGACTTATTACTTCATTGCATGTTTATATGTTGTCTTATTCTTGTGCCATAAAAAGTTTTTGTAAAACTATATCATTTGAGTTTTTTTTTAATCATTTTTTAGGTTTGGAATATGTTATAGACATCTTAAATATGTTAGAAAATTTTATCCTTGCTATACAATCCACCTCTTAGTTTATGGAATAAATCAATCTTGTGCAGACCTATGTTCTATCCTATTTTTATTCTTTCCTATATATACATGATGTCATGTTTTAACTCTTGAATAGGAACACACGTGAAAAGCATGGGTCCACTAGGGGTTTTCCTTTGAATGATTGCACTTGCTTGTTCTACTATGAAAGTTTTTTTATGTATATTTATTGCCCTTTTAATTGTATAATATTTTTAAAATATAATTTACATAAAAGGGTACTTATTTAAGGAAATATTAACTTTGACCTATTTGAAAACTTTCATAATCTCCTCATTAGACTCATTCTTTTATCTTGTAAAACCAAAAAGAATAGGAGAGAAACACAAGTGTTATGTATAAAAATCTTGTTGCTCTTTTCCTTCTCATTTTCTTTGTGCATTTTTTTTTATTTCAACTTTTCTATTTTCATTTTAAAAAATATTTTTTGTTAGTATTATTATCTTGTAATTTTGACTCTACCATTAGCTCAAATAGCTAGTTCTTTGCTCTAGATTTAACTTTCTCTTGCTTATTCTCATATACTATTTCTTTTCTTACATTCTTCCTACTCTTTAAAGTGATCACAATTTTTACCTCCTTAACCTTTATGGATGCTTCCCCTTCTACAACACATTGCTCTATAGGATTTGGTTGGTTAAGTTGATAACTTGTCCCTTTCCTACATTGATAGAGCACTTGTGATCATGTCAGTTGGAACTTCAAATCAACAAACAACTAGACATGCTAACTTAAGGTTTGGGAGGCCTGTTGCATGAATGTTAGCACATTTTCTTTAAAAACTTTCTTATTAAGTGGGATTTAAGGCTGAAAATTTTGTGAAGAATTTATTTGAGTTTAGATGTGAGGCATGGGGTTTTGAAAATACATTTGTTTAGGTCTTTGGTACTAATGTTAGTGAGAAAACAGCTGCCTAAATTGCTATTGTCGCTATTAAAATGAGGGTTGAACATATAAATACTAGTTTGAGGGGACTTCACTTCTCCATCTCAAATTTAGATGGTTCCTCCAAGAGGGATTATAAGTGTTTACAAACCAATTTTGATTTTTTATTATAAATTGTCCAATGGCATTCATTTGTTCAAGATTTGTTTCTATTATGAACTTAATAATCCATAGATAATTTACTGTAATTTTAAAAACAAGAGTTAGGACCCTTTGTTATAACTTTAATCTCCTTGCTCTTTGTCATCTCCAACTCCTAAACTTTCCTTGTCAACACAAAAATTTTGGCTTTCAAGTCAATTTTAGTGTTCATTTTCAAAACTTCACCACTAGATATGGAGTTTTGCTATGTTAAAGAAAAAGAATTCAATTGGGGATTGGAACTTCCAAGATCTTAAATTCTCAAGTTCTTGATTTATAAAATTTTCTTCATGCATGATCTCAATGATTTGTTTCATTTATAAAGATGTTTTCTCATAAAAAGAAGAAACAAGCTTCCATGTCTCAAAATCATGGTTGACATATCTTAAAAGGAAATCCTTGAACCTAACTCAACATTCATATATGGTCTCTTTCTCCTTATGCAAAAATTGTTTATGATCTATCTTTTCAAATAGGTAATTTTTTAGGTTGAAAAAAATCAACTTAAAAAGGTAGTTTACAATTCATGCTAGAAACCAATGTGTGGACCCGCATTTTTCACGTGCGTCCCCAATCAATCAGTGAGACTCACTTTTATTGGTGAAAAAAGTTAGAGTCACCAATTTGTGGACCCACATTTTTCATGTGCGTCCCCACTCAATCGGCAAGACTCGCTTTTATTGGTGAAAAATTAATTTTGAAAAAAGTTGGAGTCGCCACTCTTATTTTATTTTATTTTTAAAAGGAAAAATAAAATAAGAAAGAAAACCCTAAAGAAGTGACCCCATAGTTTTTGGAAAAGCGTGTCTTTGAAAAACCCGAAGATAGGTTCGGGGATAAGGTTACCCATTGGGAAGGTACCTCTAAAAGGTAGCACCCCTCTAAGCCCTACAAAGATCTCTACTAACTAAGTTGAGAGAAATGTGGCAATTAATTTGGTTGATTATAGATACCTATATAGGCTAGGTGATTTCAAAAATAGCATGCCAAACAAGAAAACCAATCACAATCATAAAAGAAGATTTAGGGTGTGTACCTGGACTGCTTCTCAAGCGCTATCACAAAAACATCAAAGTTAGTTCAAATAGTATATCACCCAACATGCGCTTCATTAGAAATAATCGAACAATGAAACGAGTATCAAGACATCCAGGCACTATCAAACATAGATAGTTCACAGTGACAAGCATATTTACAGAATTTAGAAAGTGGGTGATAGAGGGCATACCTGGATAGCATAGATAGCTTATTATGCGCTTCCACAAGATATGTGGGTTAGATCAAAGTTATAATAATGATTAGTAAAGGAAAGAATCTTAACATGTTTGGTATCTAAATAATATAGAAAAAATGATCAAGAGTATATAAAAACATCGATTATTACACGAGTCCTGTAGGCCAGTCTTTTATCAATGAACCAATAATAAATTACTATAAACACATAAAATAACGTATTCAAAGGGACCCAAACATAAAGAGCCTAGAACACAAGCTTACACTAAACTTAGAAAACTAAAACACAAAATTTTAAAACATAAATTAGCAAATCAACTTAATGGAAACTAAATTTAAATAACTTCAGAATATTTTTATTATCCTTCAATTTAAATCAGTAAGCCAACAAAAATAAATTATTGAAACATGGAATATCGAGATCAACGGGATACCTAAACTATAATTTTTAAAAGAAAATAAACTAAGCAAAATGTCTATAAGGCAACTAAACCAATGATTTTTAAGAAAATATTAATCATGACATTAATGGAGTAACCAAACTAAATGAAAGCAAACTAAAAGCAAATATGAATTTTCAAACAAGGAATCAACTTTCTTAATAAATTAACAATATTAAAATAAAACTAAGCTTAAAAATGAATTAAATACTAATTAAGGTAAATCTAAAACCAAATCTTTAACACATATGATCACTTATATTAACAAATAAATAAATAAAACTCAAACATAAAGATGAATCATAAATGTACCCAAACATTGACTAATAAAAAAACACTCAAACCGAAATCAATGAATCAGAAACCAACCAGGGCAAATTTAAAACAGAGTCTTCAACACATAGGATCAGTTATATTCACTAACTTAAATTATAATTTTTGAAACATGAACTAATTAGTGTTGGATTAATTAATCTAATTAGCTAAAAAATGACTATAAACTAGAATAAACTGAATCAGGAATTCAAGTCAACAAGCATAAAATATAAGTAAAATGAAGTGAGAATCTATTAAACTAATTAAATGGAAATCTGACAAACTCGTGAACCCAAATTTGATCAAATAGGGAATAGAAATTAACAGACCTGTGGCACGGACACAATGGAATGAGATCAATTAAATTTATTTGCCAATATTCTAAAAAAACATATATACTCAAATAGGATCTAATTCTAAGACCAAACAAAACTCAAATGTTCTCAATCTAACGCAATGAATCAAAACTAAAATTAAACAGAGATCAAATCATTTTTTTTTATCTAATATAATAAATCAAAGCTAAAACTATACAAAATCGAATTTCCTTAATTTAATGTGATAAATCAAAACTAAAATTAAACAAAGTTCAAACCTTTATGTAATAGATCAAAGTTAAATATGAATGAAATTCATGCTTTCACACTCTGATAAAACAAATCTAAACTGAAACTAGTTTAAAAAAATCAAAACCACTCAACCTGACATAATGAATCCAAATTGAAATGAAACTAAACTTTAACTTTTCCAAAGAAACCTAATACAAAAGGACTAGCTTACCTAGGAAAAATCAACAGCGCCTGTTTTGTGAAGAGAAATGATGAGGACCATATGCCTTGGAAAAGTAGGCTTCCACCTGAGGGTTCCAGCGCAAGACGGGGTTGTAGCAGTAGCGGTCTGATGGATCTATTGGTGCCGGAATTGGGCTGCGGGCAGTAGAGAAGCTATGCTGTTAGAGCAGCAATTTCCTGTTTTCTACCGGAGTTCCATTTTCTTGGCGGCCAAACAGAGGCCTCATTGGAGATTAAGGAAAAATCGAAAATGCTTTGACTCTCTCTAGCCAGCTATGGTGCTACAAAACAAACCGAATGATGCGCGGCCGATGTGGTAAGGTGTGAGCAGATGGCAACTGGTTGCAGCGTGGAATTGGTACTAAAGGTGCTACCTGTGGAGGAAGAGTAGGAAAAGAAAGGAAGAGGCGCGGAGCAGGAGAGAGGGGACGCCGATGGCGAAGAAAGCCAAGGTAACAGCTTAGTGATCGCCGGAGACGCGCGGGTACGGCACAAGGTGCGGCGACGACACTGGCAGTGGCAGATCACACTTCAGAATCGAATCTGTAGCCGTCTGGATGGAAGACTCTCCCATTTGCCCTCCTATCTCAATCACCTAGTGTGTGCTTTCTTTCATCTGCTACTCATGATGATGGAGAGACTACGATGCCGAGGAGGATGAGGATGATGAGGTCGATATTCATGGCCGCACCACTTTGATCTGTTGCGGCTGGATCATCTGGAAATCTACCCGAACGCATGAAAAGATGTCTAGCGGGACAATCCGAATGTTGTCACAGTTGTATCTCCCCTCTGAAGCTATTCGAGTCGTGGAAGAACAGTTGATCAATTTTTTCCACCCCCCTTCTTGAATCACCCTCTCCAAAAACCTCATTTTCATGCACGCTCAGAATTTTTCTTCCTCCTCCCGCCTCCTTTCCATCCACATACACGCTGCATTTTCTTCTTTTCACTTGCCAAAACCAGTTTTGGTAATTTTTCTTTCAGAAAGAAAAATGACGTTCATGCTCACCCAATTGATTCCCCCTCTCTCAATCAAAGCTCTCATTCCATCCATATAAATGCTGCCTTTTTCCCTTTTTTCTATGCCAAACCTCTTTGATAAGTTTCCTATAGAAATATAAAATTATTAGATTTAATAAATGAATAAAAGGTATTTTAGAAAATTATAAAATAAAAATCATTAAACAAAATATAAAATAAAAATAAATATCATGCAATGCAGCATCCTGTAAGCCATGCAAGAATGCCATGCAACCATGCGAACCACACAAAAATGCAATTCATACCAGCCATGCAAACATGCAAAAATTACCTGAAAGGCAACTTAAGGGGGATAAAGTGTGTCTAGATGAGCCTAAATGGGTCAAGTGCATCTAAATGGGCCAAAGGTGCCTAAGTGGGCCTAATGTGGTGCCTAAGTGGGCCTAAGATGGTGCCTAATGGGCCAAATGTATCTAAATGGGCCTAGGGTGCCTAGGTGAGCCTAATGTTACGGACTTAGTCGTTCCCTAAGCTCATGCGGCACTTAGGCAAGTCAAGACACTTGATCTTGCTAAGTCAGCCTTGCTCCCCCCAATGCTTAGCTTGCTATGCTAAGATGCTCGCGATTCGAAAGCTTAAGAAGCTTAGTAGGCAACCCTTTAAAGAATGGAAGCTTTCACTAACTCAAGGAAACCTTTACAAGTGCTTGGAAGCTCACTTGCTTGGTGCCCTGGCCAAATGAGGCCCTCACCTATTTATAGGCACCAATGGAACTCTTTGGAACCTTGGAGGGTTCCTTACAACTCAAGACTATTCTAGAATGTCCTACATCATTCGAGGTACAAGCCTATGTACAAGGATATTCAAGAGACTTCTAGAATTCTCTAGAAAGCCCCCCGACTCCTCTCGTGCCTTCCATAATTGTGTGGATTCCTCCAGGCTTCTCTAGAACCTTCCACACTCTTCCCACTCTAGGAGTCTCCAAAAGCTTCCTGGCTCTATATAAGCCCATGGGGAGGCTCATTTGAATCAGCTTGTGACACTCTCCCCCATCTAAGCGGCAGACATCCTCGTCGCACCTTCTGCCCGGAACCGCTCGATCTGGTCCTGGAACTACCATAGTGCATCTGCTGGCTCCCAACTAGCCTTGCTTTCTGGTAGTCCCTTCCATTTCACTAAATATTCTGTAGCAGAAGGTACCCCTCGTCTCTTGATGACCCGATCTGCGAGGACGTGTTCTATCTCCTTATCATAGGAGGTTACAACCGCTGTAGGTGCTCTCTTAGACAACCCTCGGCTTGGATCATCCTTGTCTCCGTGATAGGGTTTCAAGTAGCTTACGTGGAAGACAGGATGAATCTTCAACCTCGGTGGCAGCTTGACTCTATAGGACACCTTGCCGACCTTCCCAAGTATGAGGAAGGGTTCTTCATACCTCCTCACTAGGCCCTTATGCACCGGCCTTAGGGATTTGAATTGTTAAGGAAGGAGCTTAACAAGCACCATGTCTCCGACCTTGTACTTCGTGTGCCGTCGCTTCTTGTCAGCCCACTTCTTCATTTTCTTAGCGGCCTTGTCCAAGTATGAGCGCGCTATGTCAGCTTGTTCATGCCACCCTTTTGCGAACTTAAAAGCCGCTGGACTTCTCCCCATATAACCAATCGTTAGAGTGTGAGGAGTTAACGGTTGCTGCCCTGTGGCTAGCTCGAATGGGCTCTTATTGGTCGCCTCACTCCTTTGCAGGTTGTATGAGAACTGGGCTATATCTAGCAGCTTAGCCCAATCCTTCTGGTTGGCACTCACGAAGTGCCTCAAGTATAGCTCCAATAAAGCGTTCACCCTCTCGGTCTGCCCATCCGTCTGTGGGTGAAAGCTTATGGAGAAGTGAAGCTCCGAACCCATAAGCTTGAAGAGCTCTGTCCAAAACTTCCCAGTGAAGCGCGGGTCGTGATCACTGATGATGAACTTAGGCAACCCCCAATACTTGATTACTTGTTTTAGGAATAGCCTCGCCGTCTCTTCCGCAGTGCAGTCAGTCGGAGCTGCTATGAAGATTGCATACTTAGAGAACCTGTCCATTACCACTATGATGGAGCTGCTGTCCTCCGACTTGGGTAGTCCGATGATGAAGTCCATGGTAACGTTGTCCCATGGGCGCTCGGCTACAGGTAGTGGCTCCAACAGGCCTCTAGGTTGTCGTTGCTCCACCTTGTCTTGTTGGCACACAAGACAAGTCCTCACATAGGTCTCAACCTCATCCCGTATCTGAGGCCAATAGTAAGCCGACTTGAGTAGTGCCCTCATGCGTCGTTGCCCAGGGTGCCCAGCCCACTTGGTGTCATGGCACTCTTTTATCAGGTTCCGCCTTATGTTCCCCCACTTAGGCACGTAGAATCGTCTCCCCTTAGTGTAGAGTAGGCCGTCCTCCACCCAGAACCGCTTAGTCTTTTCCTCATGAGCCAGGGTGATGAGGCTCTTAACCACTGGATCATGTTGTAGTCCTTCTCTTAGAAGATCCATTATGTCTCCTTAGGGCTGACTCGTCATGGACGCTAGCTCCACTTTGCGACTTAGGGCGTCGGCCACATGATTAGCACTTCCTAGCTTATACTCTAGCGTATAGTCAAACTCGACCAAGAAGTCTTGCCACCTAGCTTGTTTAGGACTCAGCTTCTTCTGGGTCTGGAAATAGCTAGTGGCAACATTGTCGGTCTTCACTATGAAGTGAGACCCCAGGATATAATGCCTCCAGGTGCGCAAGTAGTGGACAATGGCGGTCATCCCCTTTTCTTGCACCGTGTAACGCCTCTCCGCGTCATTTAGCTTGTGACTCTCAAATGCGATCAGGTGCCTTTCTTGCATAAGGACTCCCTCAATAGCAAAGTCTGAGGCATCTGTGTGTATCTCAAAGACCTTGGTGTGGTCAGGTAACACCAACACTGGCTCCTCAGTCACAGCCTTCTTTAGATCCTCAAAGGCTTGTTGGCACCTTTCGTCCCATTCCCATGCCTTATTCTTCTTGAGAAGATCAGTGAGTGGAGCAGCCCTTGCCGAATAACCCTTTATGAGCTGCCGGTAGTAATTAACTAAACCAAGGAAAGATCTGAGTTGAGGTACCTTGGTTAGTGGATCCCATTCCTGGATGGCTTTTACCTTGCTATCATCCATCATCAGCTTGCCATCTCTGATGCGATGCCCTAGGAAGCTCACTTCCTCCTTAGCAAATGAGCACTTCTCCCTCTTAACATACAGCTCGTTCTGCCTCAAGATTTTGAAGACCTTCCTCAAGTGCTCTATGTGCTCCTTTAGGGTGTTACTGTAGATGACTATGTCATCCAAGTATACCACCACGAACTTGTCTAAGTAGGGGTGGAATATCTTGTTCATGAGGGTACAAAACGTTGTTGGGGTGTTGGTGAGTCCAAAAGGCATCACTAAGAATTCATATGAGCCGTACTTGGTCACACATGTGGTCTTCGGCTCGTCCCCCTCCGCAATCTTGACTTGGTAGTAGCCTGACCTTAAGTCTAACTTTGTGAAGTATCTCGCCCTTCCAAGTTGATTGAACAGGTCAGCGATGAGTGGAATAGGATACTTGTTCTTTATCGTCACCTTGTTGAGTGCCCGGTAGTCTATGCACATCCGTAGGGACCCATCATGCTTCTTCTGAAATAGGACCGGCGCGCCATAGGGAGCTTTGGAGGGTTGGATGAACCCCGCGTCTCACAACTCCTTAAGTTGTCTCCTTAACTCCTCCAACTCAGGCGGTGCCATCCTATATGGCCCCATAGCAGGGGGCTTGGCTCCCGGCTCTAACTCAATCTTGTGATCTTCCTCTCTCCTAAGAGGAAGTCTCTTGGGCAACTCGGGCGGCATCACGTCCTTGAACTCATCAAGGACCCCCTCGATTCCCTTAGGCACGGGTTCTCCCGACCCATCATCCCTTTCTTCCTTTAGGGTGGCGAGATAGGTCACCTCTTTCCTCTTTAACCCCTTATTTACTTGCATAGTGGATAGCACAGGGGTCTTGAGCATACCTTCAGTGACCGTAGGGACCATGCACGGCTTCTCCTCCTCTAGGATAGCCATTGAGCGTAGGAAAGGTAGTGGCACAGCCTTGACCTTTTGTAGGAAGTCCATCCCTAGCACCATCTTGAAGTCATCCATGGGTGCCACTGTGAAGTCGACCCTTCCTTTCCACGAGCCGATGTGCATAGTCACCCCGCGAGCTACTCCATGTGATGGCTTGGCAGCTGAATTGACTGCCTTGAGCCATCCTCCTTCCTTGGATGCTTGGAGCTCCAGCCTTCTTGCTTCATCCTCAGAGACAAAGTTATGAGTGGCACCAATGTCCACCAGGGCTTTGGTGGCCTTCCCATTCACAAGGGTCTCCACATACATCAGCCCTTTGCCTTGAGGTGCCTTAGGCATCGGCTTGGCCTTAAGGGCATTTAGGAGTTGCAACGATCCCACTTTAGCATCGCCTTTCTGCTCCTTTTCCTCAATCATAGCATTTAGAGCCTTCCTCTTAGGGCAATCCCGTGCCCAGTGTGGACCATCGCACAGAAAGCAATTGGTCCTGGGCGTGAACTCCTTCCTCTTGTCCTTGCCTTTGCCATCCTTGCCACTAGGGCCTTTGTTTGACCCTTCTTTAGAAGTGTGGCCTTGCGACCTCTTGTCTCCCCCACCTTTGGCTTGGTTGCCCTTGGATGGTGGCTTGGGCTTGGAGGAGTTTCCCCTTCTATAATCTACCAGGGACTCTACTACCGCCATGGCCGTGGCTAGGTCTTGGACACCACGTCTCCTCAACTCTTGCTCGGCCCAGCTTTGCAAGTTGTCCATGAAGTTAAATAGTAGCTCCTCCTCAGCCATGTTGGGTATCTCAAGCATAAGTGTAGAGAATTCCTTGACATACTCACGGATCGAGCCTGTGTGCTTGAGACGCTTCAAACTCTTCCTTGCTAGGTAAGCCACATCTTTGGGATAGAATTGCCTCTTGATTTCTCTCTTAAAGGCATCCCATGTGTCTATGGTGCACGTCCCTCTTTCTATATCGGCAAACCGTCGACGCCACCATAGAGTGGCATTATCAGTAAGGTAAAGGGTTGCGGTGCGTACCTTAGTGGCTTCATCCGTCAATGCAATGGCCTCAAAGTAACGCTCCATGTGCCACAAGAAATTATCCAACTCCTTAGCATCCCTCTTGCCACTGAACATGTGTGGCTTGGGCACCTCCACCCTTGGTGCCTCATGAGTGGCCATGACTCGTGTTGACACCACAGTCTTGTAGATGGCCAACTCTTGACGAATCTCTTGGTCTCGGGTCTCCATGCGCGCAGCCAAGGCCTCCATCCTTGACTCCATACTAGCGAACATGGTCATGACCTTGTCTTGGAAGGACATGAACTCCTCGTGTGACACCGGTTGAACTTGTGAGCCTAGCACCCCCTCGCGAAGGTCTTGGATCTGCTCCCTTAGATCCTCTAATCCCTTCTCCATGCCTTGCTCAATCAAGTCCACCCCCTTCCCGGGTGTCCGCCATGGCTAGCTCCACCTTGGCTAACCTTGCCTCCATGTTGGCTAAGGCGTCACAAGACTTATCCTTCCTACCTTAGCCCCGTGCCATATGCTCCATCTCCCTTCCACGGGTTTGCTCACTAGTTTCATCCATGTTAGAGCCCGACATGCTTCCTTTACTATGCCCGCTTCGTAACCACGCTCTGATACCACTTGTCACGGACTTAGTCGTTCCCTAAGCTTGTGCGACACTTAGGTAAGTCAAGACACTTGATCTTGCTAAGTCAGCCTTGCTCCCCCCAATGCTTAGCTTGCTATGCTAAGATGCTCGCGATTCGAAAGCTTAAGAAGCTTAGTAGGCAACCCTTTAAAGAATGGAAGCTTTCACTAACTCAAGGAAACTTTTACAAGTGCTTGGAAGCTCACTTGCTTGGTGTCTTGGCCAAATGAGGCCCTCACCTATTTATAGGCACCAATGGAACTCTTTGGAACCTTGGAGGGTTCCTTACAACTCAAGACTATTCTAGAATGTCCTACATCATTCTAGGTACAAGCCTATGTACAAGGATATTCAAGAGACTTCTAGAATTCTCTAGAAAGCCCCCCGACTCCTCTCGTGCCTTCCATAATTGTGTGGATTCCTCCAGGCTTCTCTAGAACCTTCCACACTCTTCCCACTCTAGGAGTCTCCAGAAGCTTCCTGGCTCTATATAAGCCCATGGGGAGGCTCATTTGAATCAGCTTGTGACACTAAGGTAGTGTTTAATGGGTCAAGTGCATCTAAATGGGCTTAGAGTGCCCAGGTGGGCCTAAGGTGGCGCCTAATAGGCGAAGTGCATCTAAAAGTTATCCTAACAAGGAAGGAAAAAAAAAACCTAAATCCAAATTAAGACAGCTTAGAATCACAATGGGGTCAGATGAGTCTCTCAACCAAAGTCTCCAAGGTGGTGTCTAATGGACCACCAGAGAGTTATTGTAGAGTACCAAACGAACACGTAATAAGACATGTGCTAGTAGGACAAAATGGAGGGTCTACACAATGAAAAAAAGTCTAAGCTTCGAGTGATCTAAACTATAACTTAGCTCTCTAAATGTAAGGCACACCTTTCAAACTCAATTAAATAGTCGTAAGGTTTCTTAACCATCTATTCCATAGAATTGAGGCAACAATTGGATAATCTGTGGTCTAATGTTTATGGGCTTAGTAATGTAAGGAAAAACATTACATGATGGTGCACTTACTTTGGTAGGGCCGAAAGTAATCCTTAAGGGTTTTAAATGGCTAGTTATTGAGGTTTAAATTTTTATTCATAACAATACTACTCTACTCTCGAGAAATAGGGATGGTAGCTCATTAACATTAAGTCACAAGAGTTACCTAAAGTTGTTGTGGTATAGCGGGCTAGACAATGGATGGAGAATCAACAAGCTCACTAATCAACCTTTCAAATCCCTTATCCATCCTAGCATACAACACAATTAAAGTGTATGAATGTTGATTTTAGCCAAGTTAAAAGAGTAAAACTAAGAGATATAAACTACATAAAAAAAAAAATAGTAACAAAAGCTTCTAAAAGCAAGCTTGCAAAATGGGTGGAATAATGGTTAAACTATGTTCATTGATTTGCTAACATAGTGATCATAAATCTAAAAATACCTCTGACACCTCTAGAAGTAGAATTCCCTAACAATAGCTCCAAAAAGTGCTTGTTGTTTAGGCTTCAAAATGCTGAGGGTAGCTTTTGGATATTTTATTTTATTTTTACGAACTTTGAGTATTTGCTATTTATTAGTGAAGTTTTAATTGCAACAAGCTATGATTTTCTTTATATAAATACACCTTATGGTATTGAGAAATATGTGCACTAAATTATAGTGGTTATTAATCTTTTACATATTTCCAACACTCTTAAGAGCCTAACCGTGTTTGTGGTTGAGTTGTGGTGTTTAATTGAACGCTTAGGTCATTGATTAGTTTATTAAGGACATGAAGACTAGTGTTAGTGTTGGCTAGTATAAGAGCCTTGATAAAGGTAGTGTTTAGTCTAGATAAATGTAGGGTTAATTGGTTAAAGGGGTCAAAATAACCCCCATATTTGCAAATATAACCCACCGATCAAAAAGCAAAGAAAAATGGCATTTTTGTCTCAACCGGGTTAACTTTTTTGCTTTTTGACTGGTGGGTTATATTTGCAAATATGGGGATTATTTTGACCCCTTTAACCAATTAACCCTTTAGAATTAGTGAATTTACTCTACATTTCATTATAGGGTTATTTTTCAACATGTTGTAATAGTTCCCAAATATTTTCAAACATCAGCTAACAAACCTAAATTTATTCACTCAAAATACATAATTGATAACAATGGAGAACTAAAAAAAAAAAATTATAAATATAACAATTTTATACTTTGAATACAATTTAATAAATCCTAAATTTTTAAAAACATTTAACTAATAAACTTAACCATACTCAAATATTATTGTATAACATCTCTAAAAATTTCAATAATTTATCAAATGTGAAAACTACACTCACCAGTTTAGCAGAATCACTTGCCTCTTCTGTTGGTAATTGGGATTTTTGCTCAGTAGATTCACTTTCCTTTGCTTCACTTTCTTCTGCTTCACTTTTTTTTTTTTGTTCATAATTAGCATTTTTTCTTTTTTGCCACTTTTTAAAATCTTTTTCTCTTATCACTCTTCAATGAACTCATTGTTTCCTTCATGCTTGAAGATACAATCTGAGATAACTTGAAAAAAATAGAATAACAATTTTTCCAAGGATTTGGAATGAAACAGAGGATGAGAGGATAGACGAGAAATTTTCTAGGGTTTTGGAAGGAAAGATGAGATTTTCGTTTTGTGCATCAAAGAAAGATAATGAAATAGAAGAAGATGATGAAAGATGAGGACTCGTTCTGTAAATAAACCAGAATAAGAGATGGCCTTTCTATTTTGTGCGCCAAAGGAAGATAATGAAGCAGAAGAAGATGATGAAAGAATTTTTTTGGAAAATATGTGGAGTCGTTCTATAAATGAAGCAGAAGAGGAGAAGTTGTAAATGAGAGGGGAAAAGGAAATGAGAAGTTGTATGTGTTGGAGAGAAAAAAGAAAGAGGGCATTTTTGTCTCAACCGGGTTAACTTTTTTGTTTTTCGACTGGTGGGTTATATTTGCAAATATGGGGGTTATTTTGACCCCTTTAACCAATTAACCCATAAATGTATGTACTTGATTTTTAGAATTAGTGAATTTACTCTACATTTCATTATATCCATGGTTATTACATTCGTAAAATTTCTAATAAAATTTGTAAGTGATTTCCACAGTGGTGGAGCTAGAAAGTTCGATTAGATGGGACAAAATTAATGTTCATAAATTTGAAAAATATGATATTCTTCTTATCATTTAAGGAACTAAGTAGTTTTGAAAAATATGTTCATCAAATTAAACCAACAACTTTCTAGTAATGTTGGCAAAAAAAAAAAAAGGTTTAAAAACATTTATGTATCAAAAGAATTTTACAATGAATAGAAATCTCATTAGAAAATTTTCAATAATTTTGCATAAAAAAAAATTCTTTTAAAAAGTTTTTCAATGAATTTTATAATTTCTTTTTCATAAAGTTTGAGTTGTTTTTTTTTTTTTTTTTTTTTTTTTTAATTTTTGTAAATTAATACAAAATCAATTGAAAGTGATGAAATCTTTTACCTAGAAATTATCTATTACATGGTAATATAGCTAACATATTAAGTACCTAGATATTTAAACTTTTAATAAATTCATATATCAATTTAAGTATAGGTAGTAAAATTTTTAGTGAATTAAAATATCAACTTAAAGTATGAATAGTTATTAAGAATTTGATACTTATTATAATCTATTGTTCAAAATATTTTAAAAAAATTATATTATCTTTAATGGCTAAAACTAAATATAGATCCAATTAATGTGAATGAATTTAAAATTTGCAAATGATGGAAGAGAATATACCATAAAAAATAGAACCGTAATTATTATTTTCTTCGTTTCGTTCCCTTGTTATAGTTTAATAAACACATCTCGGATAGCTTAATGTTAAAAAATAGAACCGTAACAAATAAAATGGAAGGCACAATGTTTTGATCCACTCAAAGCAAAGGAACATGTATGGAATTTTCGTTTTGGGATCTTGATGTAAATTTCCAACCAAAAGCAGTGGAACGTGTATTTGAAGTATTCTGTCAGGAATCATGTCAGTGTTTGTTCATGTCCACAGTGCTTTTGAAAGTCCAACTTTCTATCTCAAATCTCAAATAAAGATGTTAGATGCAAAGAAAGAAAATAACAACGTCAAAAATTCTAAATGAAAAAAATTATGGGCAAAAAAAAAGACATAAACATCATAATCTTAAATCCGTATATATATAATAAATAAAGTTACTAAACAAAATAAATTTATTGAGATGCTAATGGACAAAATTTGAAACCAATTATTAACTACATCCTATTGGCGCATTAAGGAAATTAACCGTAAAAAAAACAAAAATACTGTTTCTGTGGCCAACTCCAAAACTGCAAAAGGGTGGCCTTCTAGCCTGCAGTGCCCAACCCCAGCCGATGAGATCCGAGGCAAGCTAAGATAAAAGCGATCAAGGACACAGCAGAGGCGACCCAACCGATCCACATAACTTTGTCGGGGAGGAATAAACTCATCATTACAAAGAACCCCAATGCAGCAGAAAGATACCCGGTTTTCTCCATTTTTCTGGCCATTACAGGGCAAGTATGGCGCAGCAAAATCCCCATAAAAGAAGCCACAAAGCCAATCACCATAGCAAGCTGAACAACATGAAGAGGACTCCGAGGGGTATGGGATTGTTCTGCTGGAGATGAGTTTTGCAAAGAAAGTGGGACCACGAGACCCACCCCTGCCTGAAATGTCATACTCACAATCGTCTTCCCCAAATTTGCAGAAGTTTCCGCCGCCCTATCCCCATTCTGTGCAAAGATTTGAAACAGCGGCAGTACATCTCCCTGTTCTTGGCCCATATTTTGGATTCTTACGGGGATAATGTGAGAAAAACCATCAGCAGAATTCATTTGCAATGGTTTATCACCGTGTATCATTGCTGCAGGAATTGTAGCTATTATTATCGTCAGGCCAGAAGGGGGAAGATTGGGCCCTGGGTCTTGGAGCTCTACCTCTGATAAGGAGGGTGAGGATTCATGGCCCATGTCGATAGTGTGAAAATCAGCAGTACCAGCACCAGAATCGAGTTCTTCAGTACTGCAGACTGATGAAGGGCTCATTGTCCTCCTCTTCCTTGGTTCCCCAACTATTTCTTCACCTGTTAAGCTCATCGATTTTCCCCTGAGATCTGTTAAGTTGATCGAAGAAGCCATGAATGGTACAGACGAGAAAGTAACAGTTTTTTTATAATGCCAAAATGGAAAGCCCCTTCCAGGAAATGAAAACACTGAGAGTTTCCAGGAAATGGAAACTCTTGATACTCCTGCTCAAAGGTTGGAGTATCAAGGGTTGCTATCAAGAGATTTTATTTCCTGGAAACTTTCAGTGTTTTCATTTCCTTGATAGCAACCGCGAAAGCTTTGACTCTTAATAACTATTCACACTGAGATTTCCTTGTTTTTTTTTAGGGTTAATTTCCTTAATGCGCCAATAGGATGTAGTTAATAACTGGTTTCAAATTTTGTCAATTAGGGCATGTTTGGTTGTTATTTTTGAAAACTATTACGAAAAAGAGTTTTTAAAAACAATTTTTTATGTTTTTAGATAAAAAAATTATGCTTGGGAACTGAATTCTAAAAAACAGTTTTTGTTCTCAAAAACAAAAAAAAAAACATGTTTGGTTGAATTAATAAAAAAGTTTTTTAGAATAAATACTAAAAAAAAAAACATGTTTAAAAGTTATTTTTTTAATTAATAAAGTGTTTTCTCCCATTAATTTGATATTATAAATATATAAATAATTTTTATATGCATAATTTATTTAAATTAAAAAAAATTATTCCATTTAAAAATTTTTACATTAATTATAATTTTATTAAACAAATGATGTTTTTTTAACCATGTGTAAGCATATTAATTTCAATAATTTAAGGAAGAAAAAAGGGTTTGCGGGTGGGGGTGTGGTGGATGGGTGGAGCTCACCTTTGTGGAAACACAAAAAGCATTTAAGAAAATACAAAAAACAATTTATTCTTTGAACAATGAAAAAACAATGAAAACATCTTTTTATTGTTCTCAAAAAAGTAGTTTTTGAGAACATGAACAATACAAAAAATAAAAACACACCTCCTTCCCCAAACAAGTTTTTTGTTTTTTTTTTTTTGTTTTCTAGAACAAAAAATAGTTCTTGAAAACAGGAATCTAACAGGCCCTTAGCATCTCAATAAATTTATTTTGTTTATTAACTTTATTTATTATATATATACGGATTTAAGATTATGATGTTTATGTCTTTTTTTCTACCCATAATTTTTTTCATTTAGAATTTTTGACGTTGTTATTTTCTTTCTTTGCATCTAACATCTTTATTTTAGATTTGAGATAGAAAGTTGGACTTTCAAAAGCATTGTGGACATGAACAAACACTGACATGATTCCTGACAGAATACTTCAAATACACGTTCCACTGCTTTTGGTTGGAAATTTACATCAAGATCCCAAGACGAAAATTCCATACATGTTCCTTTGCCTTGAGTGGCTCAAAACATTGTGCCTTCCATTTTATTTATTACGGTTCTATTTTTTTAACATTAAGCTATCCGAGATGTGTTTATTAAACTATAACAAGAGATCGAAACGAAGAAAATAATAATTACGGTTCTATTTTTCATGATATATTCTCTTCCATCATTTGCAAATTTTAAATTCATTCACATTAATTGGATCTATATTTAGTCTTCGCCATTAAAGATAATATAATTTTAAAAAATACTTTGAACAATAGATTATAGGGATAATTGTGTTTTCAAGCTATATAGGGTTTATAATTAAGATAAGGTCCTCCATCCATTCATAATTGATTATAAGGATATGAGATAGTAATTGACAAAAATACCCACGCGACTGAATTTTATCTTTATTCTACTACTTGCCACTATTCTTTCTTATTTAACCATTTTTGGATTTTTCATTATTTTTTTAAACTCTTTTATAAATAATTGAAAAATCAACATTATTTTTTATTTTTAAATTATAAATAAACAAAAACTATATTAATGATTCAAAGACTATTTTGGAAAATACTTTCTAAAAAAATATTAATTTAAATAAATAAAAATTGTCTTTTACATTTATTTTTATCTTTTACATTTTAGAAGTAAATAATTTAATGATTAAAATACCGTTTAAGATAAATATATTCACTATTTTAATTTTTTTATACTAAAAAGTTTTATTTTTTTTAATCTTCTTCCTTCCTTATTTTAATAACTTTTTGAACATGATGACTTTTAGTAATAAGTTATATGAAATGTTACAAATTTGTTTATTAAGGATTTTTTTTAATGGTTTGAATTAATTGAAAATTTATTAAAATAAGAAAAAAAAAAAAAAAAAAAAGAAAGAAAGAAAGATGATGGATGAAGAGTTTTTATTTTAAGTACTTAATTAAAATGTTTTCATATGACCTAATTTTAGAAGTGGATTATATCAATACATAGTAGAGATTGAATTTTTCTTATATAAAAGGGTTGAAAGGTATAATTACTTATTTTAGATGAAAACAAGTAGTTAAAAATTATATAGATTATATTTGAGTTTGGTTTTAAAATATTTTTTTATTTTTTATTTTTTATTTTTTATTTTTAAAAATAATTTTTATTTTCTATATTGTCTCTTTTTGAAAATACGTTTAATTAAAAAATGAAAACTATTTTTAAAAATGAAAATTGAAAACCTTGTTTAGTACTATTTTTTTATGTGAAAAAAAAAATTATTTATTCATTTATTGCGTTACTGTACAATTGTATTACACTAACTGTACAAAGAAAATGCATTAAGTGTACAAATGTGTATAAAGCTACCATTTGTGAAATATTATAACAGATATTACACTACATGGACACATAACTTAAAAAGGATATGAAATTTGTGTCATTGTATAAGGATATTATACTAACTGTACAAGGGAAATGTACTAATTGTACAAAGGTGTACCCTTTGTGAATTATTTTAATAAATTCTAAACCACTTTTTTATTTTCCTTGTCACCCAAGGATTGTATGCCTATGTTTTGCATTTTATTTAACTCTCACATGAAAATTCTAATATTTTCCCCAATAATGATATTTAGGGAAAAAATTTGACCCTAAGTCATCTACCATTTTCTTAATCAAACCATTGAAAATATGATTAATACACCTATACGAACATATAACTTATGAGAGATATGAAATTTGTGTCATTGTACAAGGATATTACACTAACTATACAAAGGAAATGTATTAAATATACAAGAGTGTACAAGGCTCCTAATAGGTTTTGTACGATTTTTAAATAACTGGAGTTTGACATTTAGGCGATTATTGATAGTTTTTTTTTTTTTTTTTTTTTTTTTACCAAACTATGTCATTAAGACATTCCTTACAAAAATTAACACATAGGAAATAAAATTAAAATCAATCATGTTTGAATTGTTCATTATAAGTAAACTAAATGAAATATATATTTTTACTATTTTGCCTTTATAAACATAATTTCATTGTTATCAATAGAGATTAAAAAAAATCATTTTTAAATGGAATTCAAAATAAACAAAAATTATTTTTATAACAT
Organism: Vitis rotundifolia; assembly: GCA_030254885.1. NCBI lineage: Eukaryota > Viridiplantae > Streptophyta > Magnoliopsida > Vitales > Vitaceae > Vitis > Vitis rotundifolia. The sequence continues at coordinate 14,957,077 of CM058151.1, forward strand.
TTTTATTTTTTTAAATCATTAATTTAAATTATGAAATTAGTTTTAAAATTAAAAATATTTGTTGTAATTATAGTTTTGAAGATTTCATGATTTTTATCTTATTACTTTGAAAAAATTGCTTTAATAAGAAAGTATTTATTTTAATGGTTTTAAATATTTAAATCTTTATTAAAAAATATTTAGGATTAGTGTGGAGAGCAATTAGGTAATTTTGGAATGGAGAAATTTTGAATATTTTGAAGATTTTAATTTGGCCAATTACCCTATTTACAATTTCAAAATTATTGGAGGTTGGTAAATTAGTCTTAAAAATATTGTCTTCTTGATTAATATTATATATATATCTATACATATATATATATATATATACATATACACATATGCATGTGAGTATTTACATTATTTTTGAAATAATAAACATCATGTGTCTAATTTGTAAGTTAGAAAAAAAAAATTAATAATATTTTATGAGGTATTTAAAAAGTATTTATTATATGTTCTATAAATTTGAAAAAATATAATATTTGATGATACCTAATTTACAAGTTAGAACAAACAAATAATACTAATATTTTATGAGGTGTTTAAAAATTATTTAATATATATGAGAAATAATATAAGTTTGAAATAAAGAATAATATTTATTATATATTATGTAAGTTTGAAAAACAAAATATTTGATGAGGTATTTAAAAGTTATTTACTTCAAAAATACATTTGGTAATAATAATTTTTAACCATCTTTCATATTCAATTTGATGAAGAAAAATGATTCAAGTTGGTTCCACCATTAAATAGGTGAGAGAAGGGTAAAAGAGTCAAAGAGATAATGAGAAAGGTGAGGTGATTGGTTAGTTTTTTCATTTAATAGTCAAGGGTATTTTAGGAATTTTTTAAAGACAATATCTTTCATCTCAATTTCTACTATTTCATTGGATTTTGAATTTAATTATGAGTGATGGAAGGACCTTACCTCAATTACCCAACTTAGTTGGGTTGGAAACACAATTCTCAATAGATTATAATAAGTATCAAATTCTTAATAACTATTCATACTTTATTTTAGTGGATATTTTAATTCACTAAAAGTTTTACTACTTATACTTAAATTGATATATGAATTTATTAAAAGTTTAAATATCTGGGTACTTAATGTTAAAAACCTTTTAAAATATATATTTTTTTTTTGTGAAAAATTATTTAAAATTTTCTAATAAGATTTCTAATCATTGTAAAATTCTTTTCATATATATAAATATATATATATCATCGTTCCTTAGATGATAAGAAACTACTTCGGTCCTTTAGTGATAAGAAAGCTATCATATATTTTTTAATTTATGAATAATTTTGCCCCACCTAATTGAACTTTCTATCTCTACAAGTAATTTTCCATATTCATTAAATATCACATTTTGACCAAAAAGAAAATTTATAATTGAAGAAATAATTAAAACTTTGGACTTAAAAATCATGACTACCAATTCATCCCTTCTAAATATTATCCGGAATAAAGACAAGAATTTTTATTAACATTTAATTTCTGTTCATAAAGCATATTAGAAGATACTCCTCATTGATAAATACACTAGACGTTTTGATCCTCCAAAAGCAAAGGAACATGTATGGAATTTTCCTCTTGGGATATATTTAGTCTTCATGTAAATTTCCAACCAAAAGCGGTGGAACGCGTATTTGAAATTTCCTCTCAGGAATCATGAATCATGTCGGTGTTTGTTCATGTCCATGATGCTCTTGAAAGTTAAAAATTCTATCTCAAATCTCAAATAGAGAAGAAAAAAAAAAAAAGTGATAGTACGAACTTTCATGACGTTCAATTCTAGGATATGGCCTTTGAGCGGCCTTTGAGCATCCCCTCGGGCTTTCCTCGTCATTTCCCCGATTTTATACATCCTTTTCGTGGTTATTTATGTTACTTCTAAGAAGATTCATACGTCGACCATAGAATTTGGATTATGGCGTCATCATCTGAGATAAGGTGCTGGTTGCTTCCTGGAAAAGGCTTCCTCATTTCCATGAAACAAGAAATTAAACCATGAATTTAATTTGTATATATTACATGCGTCGGAGCAGTCTTGCTGAACCATCTCTCATCTTGACTTACAAGGAATGGAGAAGAAACCAAAAATATTGCTAGTTGAGTCTCTGGAGATTATTTCAATCCCATCAGTCGAAACTATCATCTTGAAGTCCGTCCTCTTCATCTCCTTCACTGTAGCAGGCTTCTTAATGGTGCTTCCGTCGGAGCAAATAGACGGAAATCCGGTACCCACAATCATCTTTAAGGGACACCCATCTCTCTTTCATGCCTTCCTAATATCGGTCAGCTTTGCCTTCAATGGTGCATTTACAGCTTTGATGATGGAAAACCAGTCTAAATTTGCAAGGTTCTGCGGTTATTATTCCATAGCTTCCATGGCATCAGCTATTTCAGTATTGATGTTTGCCATATTCCGGCAGGTTGGGCAGCAGCTACAGACGAGTAGTAGTTAAGCTATACTCATCAGTTTCTCCAATTTAAAAAAATTAATGCTTCATCTAATATACGAATGATTTGCAATTTTCCTTTTTCTTTTTTTTTTTCTGTTTTCTCTCTCTTTATGTATGGCCATTTTGAATTTGTTTCTCTGTGCTTTAAGGTTGTGTTTAAATCTAATTAACACAAGGATTGAACTACTTGAAATTTGGCAACTGACCAAAGCATCGTCCATTTTATTAATTATTCCTTTTTTTTTTTTTGTGCTAATCTATTAATCACTAATAAAATTAAAATAATAAATTCTTTATGAGAACTTGTGGATATTTATTGAAAGTTATTTAATTTGCCTATATATATATATATATATTAAAAGTTATATATCTTATTATTTTAGTTGTAAAAATTATTATATTATTTTATTTATATTATTTATAATTTTATTATTATAAAAATTTTGAAAGCGTTATTGTTATATAATTTATTGTTGTGTGTGCCCCTTGAATAGGAGGTCTTCAGTTCAAAACCTCAAGGTGGTTATACTTCAAAAAAAATTTCTCATTCTTCCCCTATTGCACATTAATCCCTTCTATATGCAACTTCAAATGGCCCTTTGGATAGCCCAGCCCCACAACAATGCTGTCTATTTTGGCCCAATAAGGCAAGAAGGAATCCAGGCCCTTTGGATAGCCCAGCCCCACAACAATGCTGTCTATTTTGGCCCAATAAGGTGAGAAGGAGTCCAAACCCGAACCGGCAGCCCAGTTCGCCAAGTTAATGGTTTGACTGTCGGGCTGACCGGTTCAACAACTGTTCAATGGCATCCCCGACTCAATGTGAGATCAAACCGATCTCGATTGACAGTTGGACCAAAAATGTTATTATCTTTGTGTTTCTAATATATACCAAAATAGTATATTTTTTATAATAAAAATATAATTTATGATTTTATTATAATATTATTATTTATATTTTAATAAAAACTATTTATTTTGTAATTTATTTATAAATAAAAAATTATTTTTATTTTTAATAAGACTTAAATTAAATTTAATTTATATTATATAAATTAAATTTACAATATTTTTACAAAACAAAAACAAAAAAAATATTTTTAGAAACAATTTATCCACACGTTTTTTGCTTTTTATTTTTAAAAATAATTTGCCAAACACCCTTATTTTTATAAAACACTAGAAAATTGTTTTTTGTACTTTAACTTAAAAATAATTCTTAAAAACATGTTTAAGAAAACATGAACAAATGGACCTTAATATTCTTCATATAATAACCAAAACAATTAATATGATATTTTTTATCTCTTATAGCCGCAAGCTAGATGGAGTTATTAGTGGAAATATGTGCATATTTTGAATTGCATGAAGGTGTAATATTTATATTTGAAAATATTTTATGAGGGTTGATCTTAGAATATTTTATTCTAGAATTTTTAATACACAAGATTCTTTTTAAAATATATATATATATTGCGATATTTTGTACATAAATATGTTTGCTATTTGTATAGAAAACTAGTTTTTTTTTTTTGTTACTATTTGATATTTTTTTCTTCTAAGAAAATATGATGAGTATAATATATGATTATTTTATTTATAAAAAATATATATATAAAAAAAATAAAAATTGAATGATTCCAAATATCATCGAGAGCTAGAAATCTTTGTTAGAATTTGATTTTCTTTCAGGTATCTTGTTTATCAAGAATGTAGAAATAGACAATATATTCATCTAGAGAGATTTTAGAAAATTTGACTTGCTATTATTTATAGATAAATAGAAATTGAGATATATGATTTTCCTTATTTGAATTTTGAAGAAACCTATTAAATATGTTAAAAGATTCATTTTTAATATGGTGATCATGAAAATATATGCTATTCTTTTAGTATATTATTAAAAATATGTATGATTTTGTGCATGAATGTCCATATTGAAATATTTTAAAATTTTTGGAAATTTGAGATTAATAGAATTTAACTTATTTAGATTTTATATATAATATGAATGTATAGAGATTTCTTTTAATTTCATAGGCACATTTGGGTAAAATATGATTATCAACTCCAATGTTCTCCTAAATAAGTTTTGATAATAACAAAACATGGTTAAGTAAACTAATAAATAAAGTTTTGGGTTTTAACAAGAAAATTAAAATAAAGCTTAAGTTCACTTAAAAGGTATTCAACGGATTTGAAGATTTGGATGCTTGAAGACTCATCAAGTTTAGGATAAAAAGATGAATCATTTGGCTACACTTAAGATTAAAATAGTTTTCATACGTTTATTCATACTTTGTTTTCATAAAATTGAGCTTGAACGTTCATAAATTATTTAAAACTAAGTTAATCTTCAAAAACCTTAGGCAAAACTACTCTAACTTGACATATGAAAGTTTATATATGTGTTGCCTAAGTGGTGGGAAGCTTTAGACTAAAAAAATGAAGGTTTTTGGCCCAACCAATCAAGGGTATCCTAGAACCAATTTGATGGGTTGCCTTTTCTCGATCAGGATCGGTCAAGGCACCAAATTACCTTCTCTCTCTTTCAAAACATGAGTTCCCGATAGAGGCATTACCTTTCCCAATCAAGCACCGATCAAGGTCCAATTGAGGATTAGTCGAAATTCAGAAAGGACTAATGGTTACCTACAGTGCATTTGATGTCCAACAACCACTCAATATGTCAAACCAAAGCTTGATCAGTTGAGGCTTATTTCTACAAAAAAGGGAGCTCGAGGTTGGTTTTCTATAAATTGAGAACTCTTATGCATTTATTGACAAAAGAACACTTACATTGAATTGTTTACCTACTCATTTCTCCCTTTCAAAGCTCTCAAACTCGATTATAGTAATTACTTTACTTGCAAATCCATCTTAGTGCACCCAGTTGCTTTCATCCTAGCTTCTACTGTATTTGAACTTTTATTGAGCTAGGTTGAGTGTGATTAAACATCCTTTATTTGACAAAGGTTGAGAGTTTAAGCATTAAGTTAGCATTGAACTTGAGGAGTCTTGTAATAGTCCATTAGAGGCATTAAATCCAAGTGTAAAGCTTAAAGGCTTGCTTTGGTACCTTTGAACTAGTGGAACCTTCACTTGAAAAGGAGGTTGAAGAGAGTGGATGTAGGTGAGATTTGCCAAATACTATAAAAATGTGTTTGCATATCTCTTTCCCTCTCTCTTTACTTTTATTACATAATTTGTTGCTTAATTTAAGTAGTTTTCTAAAAAGTTTTAATCATCCAATTCACCACCTCCCTCTCTCTCCCTCCTCTTACCCATAGATGTTTTTCTTAATTAATTTAGCCTTGTTTCATAATTGGTATCAAAATTAGACTTTTTGTTTTAGATTTAACCATCTAAGAGGATATGACCAACCTATCAAACTATCAAACTCACCCCATTTAGATGGATTTTTGGCCACCCAACCTTCATTTTTTTTTTTTAATGGAAATTGATTATGCTTATTGGAAAACAAGAAAGATATGGTTTTTAAAATCAGCTAATTTTGATTTTTGGGATGTCATTGAAAGCAGTTCCCATGTTCCAACAAAATTAGAGAATAAAGTGATTATTCCAAAAGCTAGGCAAGAATATGATGAGCTTGATAAAAGGAAAGCTCAAATAAATGCAAAAGTCATTTATTTCTTATGTTGTGCCATAAATAGAAACAAATATAGTTGTGTTTGTTGATGTGAGTCAACTAAAGAAATTTGGTGACTACTTGAAATAATTTATAAGAGAACAAATCAAGTCAAAAAGTCTAAAATTAATATGTTTTGCTCATAGTTATGAATTATTTTCTATAAATGATAATGAAACCATTGTTGAGATGTTTACAGGGTTCATTGACATTGTCAATGGTCTTCAAGCTTTGGGAAAGACCTACAAGGAATCCAAGAAAGTGATAAAGATATTGAGGTATTTTCCTAAGAAATGAGAAGCCAAGGTCATTGTAACTTAAGAGGCAAAAAAACTTGACCAAGTTACCTTTGGAAGAGTTGATTGGGTCATTGATGACTCATGAAATCACCATGAAGATCCATCAAGACATTGAAGACAAAAAGAAAAGAGCATGACTCTTAAAGTTTCGACGATTGAGGAAGAACTTGAAGAAGACAATGATAATGAAGAAGATGAAGATCAAGCCCTCATCACAAGAAAATTCAAGAAATATATGATGGGTGAAAAATATAAGGGAGTGAGATTCACTTCAAGAAAGGAATCTCAAAAGAAGGAAGTTTCATCAAATAAAGACAAAGAGAAGAGAGATTTAATATGCCACAAATACAAGAAGTCAGGACATACTAAATATGATTTCCCTCCCTACAAGAGTGAAGTAAAGAAAGGAAAGAAGAAGTCAATAGTGGCTACATGGAATAGTGAGATGACTTCATTGAAGAAAAGAATGAAAAGGAAGTGACAAACATGTGCTTCATCGCCATTCATTAGGTTAATAAGATAAACTCAAACCTTAGCTATGGTGATTTATAAGATGCTTTTAAAGAATTATATGGGGATCTTGAATAGCTTGATTTGAAAAATGTTTCACTCAAAAAAAGATTATTTGCTTGCAAGGAATTATAAATCATCTACTAGATGTGTTCACTAATGCAAAGAAAGTGACAAAGTCATATATCGATTACAAATACTCCAACATGGATTGAGATCTCTATAGGACATATTAACTAGCATCATAGCAAATAAATCTAAGGCATGCCTCAAGCATGAAAAACGTGTTAGTTCAAAAGATACAATTCCTAAAAAATGAAAAACATAAGAAAAAGAATATGAAAGGTTGACACTCCTATAGAAATTAGATAAAAAAAATAGGCTATTAAATTGAATTATCAATCCTAAGTTAATTATTAAATGGTTCTAAAGAGGAACAAATTATACAATTAGCCCATGCATTGACACAAAAATCTCCAAATAATGAGATCTCAATTAGTTATTGATATACGAGAGAAAAATGGTATTGAAATAATTTTATTATTAACAATATATTTTCTTTCCAAATGACTATTAACATCATAAGAAATGATGAATATCTTGAACAAAAAATTGTAGCTTGATGTGAACATATACATGATTGGCCAAAATGGAAAGAGACAATCTAAACAAAACTAAGCTTATTAATAAAACAAGAAGTATTTGGGCTTATAGTCCAAATGCCTAAAAATGTAAAACTTGTTAGGTACAAATGGGTTTTTATATGAAAGTGTAATTATAAAAATGAAATTATAAGATATAAAACACAATTAGTAACACAAGGTTTCTTGCATAGACCTAGAATTAACTACGAGAAAATATACTCTCCTGTCATGAACATAATTACATTTCAATTTTTAATTAGTTTAACGATCTTAAAAGAACCAGATATGTGTCTTATGAATGTTGTTACTACATATTTATATGGATCTATAAATAATGATATATACATGAAAATCTTTAAAGTATATTACATATCTTGGTAGCATATACTCAATTAAGCTACAATGATCCTTATATACATTAAAATAATCTAGATATATGTGGTACAATTGCTTTAAAGAATACCTACATGTCCATGTGTTTTCACTATATATATATATATATATATATATAAAATCAGAAACAACATTTGCAATTATTATAATGTATATTGATGACTTAAATCTTATTATAACTTATAAAGAGCTTACAAGAATAGTAATTTATTTGAAGAAATAATTTGAAATTGGCTTGTAGATCGTGCCTTTTCCAAATGAAATGTTAGTTCATCGGTTAACATATATATAAAAAGTTTTGAAATATTTTCATATGAACAAATCACATCCATAAGTCCTGAAATGATTGTTCGTTCATTTGAAGTTAAAAAATAATCCATTTCGTCATAAAGAAGATAAAGAATAACTACTTAGTTTAAAAGTGTCTTATCTCAATGCTATTGATGCACACATGTATCTTACAAGTTATACACAATCAGATATAACATTCTTTGTTAACTAGCTTACAAGATATTTTTTTTTTCACCAATTGAGAGATCTACTAGTTGAAGTGTAAGAAAAAAAAAACATAATCGAGTTTACATAAGAGGAAAAATATTGATATGAATATATTGTATGTTTTTGTTTTTTCATTTATTTAGGTTTCTCTTACTCGATTAATGTTAGGATAGAGTTGTTAAAAGCATGACATAGTGTAATAAATTTTAGAATTTATTATTTATTAATAAAGTCTTGTTTCACTTTTATTTATTCTCATTCCATGCATTATATTATGTAAGCATTCAAACCTACACCTCTTGCATTGTACGTGACCAAGGTGTATTAAAAGTTGCATAGAAGATCTAAGTCATAAGTTATTTGCAAGTGGATGACTTGTTTATCGTTGGTTCATGGGCCTAAGCAACCCATTAGTGGCTAGTAATACACTACCTCCTAATTGGAGGGATGACTAGTTATGACCATTGAGATGAGTTTCCTATGGTGAGGGTACTAGTGTGTATGGTTACACATTAGATATATCCTATAATGAGTCATGATATAAGATTATCAAGTAGTCATAACTTCACCAAGTTGCTTCATTATGTTGTCTCTCAACCTTGAGATAATACTGAGCTTGTGCTAAAGTTAGCAATGACTTTGAACTATGGTGAGATTTTAAAGTGATCATATATTTCCTATAGATCCCACACTATTGATGAAAGCCAATAATAATAGGTGTTCTCAATAGAAACACTATGATATCTCATGGGATTGAGACAAAGTGTCTTTTTTAGGTGATCCTAAGGAGGTGTGCTCGTGTAAACTATAACTAAAGTAATTCCTCAAGTGAACTTGACATAAGTTCTTTGTGAACTAAGATATATCAATTGAATACACAATATGAGAATTTGTAACTCAAGGATAATAAAGGTAGTCTTGAAAGATTAATAGTTTTCACCTTATTAGATTATAGACATCAGTTCATAGGGAAATTGAAGCCATTAAATAGTAGGTCACAAACTCGAGCATTTGGTGTCTTGTTATTTACATACTATATTGGAGTGTAGTTAAATATTTTCTATAGTGAGATGTTGAATCAATTTTGGAATTGAATTCTAAGAGAGCCAATACTGTCCTATGGGTCCCATGGTCCCCACTTGAACTTATATATCTTGTTGGTATGGTTTATTAGGGTTGGATTGACTCTTGGTCCACTTTTGTGCATAAGAGTGTTTTGGTAATTATGTAAGATTGCAGAGCAATTAGTGAACGAAGTCTTTAGATCAAGCTAATTGATTAATTAAAAGGCCCTTTTGGGTTAATTAATTAATTAAGACCCTTTATGAGCTATATTAAGTGCTAAAGAACAAGGGAGAGTTATTGAGTGGAAGATCTTGGCTCTATGAGACTTTCTACAACTGCAAATCTTCTTTTCATCGAAATGAATTAATTTGAGAACATCCAAATTAGAGATAAAGTTTTCTAAAGCACTTTTCATCTAGATCCTTCTGTTAAAAATTATATCTTTTGCTTCCGTTACTAGGATCTAAAGGCCGAGAAAGAAAATTATGCACACAACTTGATCCTAGGATCAGAAATAGAGTGATTTGAGTTTCCTTATAGGTTTTACTAGCAAGATTTTTCAAAAGAAAACTATGATAATAAAATTTTTTTTAGGAATATTATTTTTTTTCTCCTTCATTAAGGCTTTTACTACTAGGTTTTTAGCGAAACATATTTTTATAATCATTTAAGGAAGAGTGTTATAAAATATAAGAATTCGTCATATTGTGAAAACTTATTCATGATCATCCGTATTGATGCATGTAAATCTTTTCTTAACTCCATAAAAAAGGAAGATCTACTAATGAAATAAGATTCAATTTCTTTATTGGCATTCTAGTTCTTTTTTCTCAATTTCTCTTCTTTCTACTTTCTATTCCACAACAAATCGATATTTGTAATTGACATTCAAACACTTATTTTACAATTAAAGAAGCTCCCTGAAATAGAATTATAATAAAATCATGAATCAAACATTGAAAGGAAGCATTTGTAATTTAGGAAACGTTTCTAATTTGTTAATTAACAATCCTAACCATGTCTCGGGAAGAACTTAAAGGAAAACCTAACCAATAAAAAAGTTAGGTATTGTTATGCGTGAGTACCATTCTTATTCTGAAAAATACAAATGCACAAATTACATTCATCAAATTGAATGGGTCCTTTTGAACCATCCAATTGCACAATCTGATCTATCCCTTCCAGTCCTTTTATATGTATTATGTCATCTTATACACATTAAAGAAAACAAAAAGCCGGCATGATATTAAAATTTTTTATATCCTGAAGGCCTAACCGTGATTTTTTTTTTTTTCCTCATGAGTGTTTTAATAGTTATTTTCTTTGAAGTTATATTTCCCTAGTTGGAAAATTTCTAAATTAGCAATGTAATTGGCTACATTGAAAAACTTAGAAAATGTAATGTTAATTTAATTAACGAGCTCTAATTAGTTTTAAGGAGATCTTTTTTGAATTTCTTTTAAGGTTAAGGATAATTATGAATTTATGATAGTTGTGCTCCTTTTCATTTCCATTTTTTTTTTTTTTAACTATATTTGGTTTCAAGAATTTGGAAATAGGTGGGATGAGAATGTAGGTGTCATTCTTATTAAAGGTTAATTTCATTTACCTCCCCTCGAGTTTTAGTTAAATATATTTGACCTCCATTGGCTTAAATTTTCATCAAATGTATATTTGATGAAAATTTCAAACCAATAGAAGTTAGTGTGTTTGACCAAAACTTCAAAGAGATGAATGAAATTAACCTTTCCTATTGAACATTCTCATATATGATTTATATATATGAACTTGTGGATAATTTTCGGTGCCTATTCATGACCCCATATAAAATGTTGAAAGGGTGGCATACCTAATCCCATAATCCAGGAATGGTGTTATCACATATTAGAATTGGTAATATATCTGTATTTCTCCTCTTAAATATATAACACTTAACAATACCTTCTAAACCATGACTACTTCAACATACTTGACACTCAGCTTTGCTTTTGTTTACAATGCAAAGGCTATAGAAAAATTATCTGAGTATACCACAACCATATGTTTACCATGGGAAATAAAAGCTATTTTTAGGACGACTAATCCTTTTTTAGCTTGAAGATTATGACATGATAAAAGGAAAAAAAAAAAAAAAAAAAATCTGAAAACAAATCAAAAACTAAAGAAGAGAAACCACAAGTCCATACTAAAAGGGTCATCAATGAAAGACATTCATTGCAACAGAAAAAGTGGACATCAGAGTGAAGTTACAAAGCCAAAAAAGCTAACAGGTTATTCATGAAATACCAACTGCAATTGTATTTCCAGCATGCTGCATGAACAGAGGCCACTGACATGCATTACTTTCATCTTAACTAGACAAATCTTCTTCAGTAATATTAATCAAGATAATCGAATTCAGTGTGACTAACAGGAGGATGAAGAAACCCAGGCTTTGAAAGTATGCCATTAGACTTTTGCTGATTATTTCACCAAGACCATGTCACCAATTAACATGAATAGTATCACATGATGCTATGAGTTGACACATTCATGACCCATGAAAGGGAGCAGCTCTTTGATTTGGTGTTGAACTGTTTTCTAGTCCTGTCAAAAATCTTCTCAGTGCACGGATTATTGGGAGAGGATTCTCTAGGTGGGCAGCATGCCCACAGTTGGGAACCTCAACTATTTCATAAATCTCTTTCCTGGAGTCATCTCCATTACTCGTACCATGACCAATTTCATAGCACATTTCCTGAGCAATCCTCTTGAACTTCCCATCTTTCTCTCCAACAATGAGCAAAAGAGGTGTACTGCATTGCCTCAAGTCCTCCCATAATGGCCTGACAAGCATAGAGAAAAATATCAACTTAAAACTTCAATTTTACTATTAGGGGTGACAAACTTCTTGAGTGCATATGGCAATTAAATCAAGCATCCCTAGGTTGTATTGATGAGTTGACATGACTCACTATTCTCAAATGGATGAATTTTAGTTAGCAAAATCCAAGCTCAATATATGGCACCTTGTGAAAGGCAGGATCCTAAGTGATAAAAAGGACCATGTTATATATAAATCCAAAAATATAAAATCTTCAGAAATTTAAAATTTTACGTTTGGTTTTGTATACGTGCCAATGGATTGCTTGATTGGGATGGCAGTGGATATCACAATGGCAGTGTCACCAGCAGCAGTGGGGCAATGATGATGGAAGCAGGCCGGGAAGGGGGCTGTTCAGATGAGGTTGGTGATGGTGGTAGCCCCAGAGTGCAGCGAGAGGTAGCAGTGATGATAGTGGAATTTGAAGAGAGGATTTTGAGTGATCCATATCCTGTCTTTAAATCCTTTCAGGAGTACTTGAAATCCCTCTACAAAATCAAATGTCCTGGCAAAATCTGCAGCCATACCTTTGGGACATCAAACAATGTATGAGTATGGTTAAGCTTCCTATTGGTAAAAGCCACAAAGAAACACCTTCCCTACAACGTTAATCATTAGGTAATTACAACTTCAACAAAGCGGGCGGTTAAGAAGCTGCCAAACTATAATAAGCAAATATGGACATGAGAACTGCATTCCAATATGGGTTTGGAATGTCAAACACGACTTAAATTCTTGGAATGCGAGGATGATGGGTGTTAATAACTGGTAACTGCAATATTAACAATGCAAGTGGACAGTGAAGAAATTGTTAAATGGCAGTTAGCAAATGGGGCATGGACATTGCATTCCAATATGGGCATACTATGTTCAGCAACAGGAAGGCATAATAAATTTGGGTCACAAGTTTTTGAAGTAAAGAAAGATTGACCTCTTTGTATATGCCCAAATAGGTTGCTAATACGTAGATAAAGTTAACTTGTGGTGTCCTCATCCGAACACACCAGCTCTGAACACATGGTTCCTCAGTCCGTTATTCCTGATTCCATCATCAGAAAAAGGAAAAGAGAAAGGGAGAGATTTCTATATATGTGCAAGAACAGTTTAAGAATTTGTTTAGGAAAGCATAAATTAGGGATCGTTCTTAGGAACAAGTAACTTTGACTATTTACTTTCTTTTTTTGCTTCAATTAAGTGTGTATAATATTCATATAATCCTGACATTAATCAAAAAAGTTTTTACTCCAATTTTTGTCTCTTCAACATGTAACAGAGCTAGGATTTTTCCCACTTTTGTTAGTCTAAATTCTTATTTTCCTTCATTGCTAAACCTTTGTCTTTCTTGTTGATTACATGTTCCTTTTTATATTGAACATTCTTTGTTTAAAACAATGTCAAAAGTATCTCAAAATAGTCTCTCTGAAAAGGCTATAGGTCAATCACGAACTTTGGTTCATGGTTACAACCGTACTCTTCAACTTAGAATTGGAAAACTTCATGGTCAAAATTTCCTTAAGCAGTTCCAATCGATAAAGTTGTTCATTGAAATGAGAGGGAAAATGGGGTATCCACTCAGTAATCCTCATTTCGAATATGGGATGTAAAAGACTATGATAATTCCTTGGTTGTTGAATACTATGCAACCGGTAATCAGCCAAACTTCGTTGTTCCTCTAAGTGACTAAGAGCTTTGGGATACAGTGATTCAACCATACTCAAATGTGGAGAATATTGCTCAGTTTTATGATATGAGAAAACTTCATTGTTCCTCTTCATTGGGATACAGTGATTTAAACGTACTCAAATGTGGGGAATATTGCTCCAATTTATGATCTGAGAAATAGGATTCATGAAAAAAAGCAAGGGGAATCTTCTATGACTGCATACTACAATAGGCTTCGGGTTCTAAGGCAGGGGCTTGACCATTATCAACATTTTGAAATGGAAGCTGCTGTAGACACCATAAAACTAAACAAGTTGATAGAGCAAGAAAGGATATTTGAGTCTCCAGTAGGCCTTAATTCGAAGTTGGACCAAGTTAGGGCTTAAATCCTTGGTTTGGAACTCCTTCCATCTTTAATAGAAGAGTATGCTCAGGTTCATAGTGAAGAGGGTAGAAGGGCAATATAAGGCCTTTCTCACAAGAGAATTTTACCCTAAACACCTTTTAAGAAAACTCCTTCGTTGGATCACAAAAATTCGGATCAAGGAAGAAAGAAGATAGAGAGACTTTTTGTGTGATTATTGCAACTTGCCAAGGCACACTAAGGAGACTTGTTAAAAGTTATATGGCTGATTTGGAGCGAAGATGTACAAGCCTGCCAATAAAAATCATAAAGACTACCAAAGAGCTTCCATCGAGACTGCATCAGAGGAAAAACCAGCCACTGCCACTATTTTCACCAAGGAACAACTAGACCTCTTGTATGAAATGATATGAAAATTTGAGGTTCCCTCTTCTTCTTGTACCTTTGCACAATGGTGGATAGTAATGATTGTGGTCCTTTAAAAGTAAGTTGTCTTTTCCTTCAAGATAAATCTAAAGTTGCCTCCACCTTCAAACATTTTCATAGGATGATTGAAAACTAATTCAATACAAAATTACAAATGTTAAAATTTGATGATGGGGGAAGAGGAGGGGGGTGGGGTGCGGTTGGGGGGTGAAAGGGGGTTATATCTTAGCAAAAACATGGATTGTAACTTTCTTCCCTCTCCTTTTGATCCAAGCGATATGGATTTGGATATCCCTATTCCTTCAGAAAAGGAGTGAGAACTTGCTCTAGACATCCTCTCTCAAACTTCTTGCCTTTCCATTGGCTTAACCCCAAGTATGAAGCCTTTACAACTCATCTAGCTTCAGACTATGTCCCAAAAAATGTACAAGAGGCTAAAAGACCCTAAGTGGAAAGACTATTTTTTAAGAAATGAGATCTTTGTATAAGAATGATACATGGGCAGTGTTGATTTGCTTAGAGGAAAAAAAATAGTGGGGTGTAAATAGGTTCTCACTATTAAGCACAAAGCTAATGGTTCAATAGATGTACAAGGCAAGATTAGTAGAAAAGGGGTATACGTAAACCTATGGGATTGACTTACAAGAAACCTTTGCACCTGTTGCAAAAATTAATTCTATTAGGATTCTCTTATCCTTGGAAAAAAATTTAGACTGGCCACTACAATGGTTTAATGTTAAGAATGTTGTTTTGCATGGCACCAAGAAGGTTTACATGGATTTACCATTTGGTTTTGAAGACAACTCAAGTGGTGAGAAGGTTTTTAAGTCGAAAAAACATCCTTATATGGGTTAAAAACATCTCCTAGAGCATGGTTTGAGAGGTTCCTAAGTCTATTCTTAAATTTGTGTATTATGAAAGTCAAGGGAATCATATTTTATTCATTAAACACTCTTCACACAAGAAAATCACCGAACTTATAGTCTATGTGGATGATATAATTGTAACAAATGATGATGTGGAAAAAATGAAGAATCTAAAGAATCTTAAAGCAAAGGAATTTGAAATCAAAGACTTGGGTGCCTTAAGATACTTTCTTGGGATAGAGGAAAATTAAAAAATCCAGATAAGCTTACCGCTGCCTCCCAATGCTCAAATCAGAGAGAGTTTTGGCAAGACTCCGTACATCTTTATGCTGCAGACGGCTGGCAACTATTTGATTAAACTGGGGATGGCCTCTTAAGCTGTTAAATGCAAAAAATTATTTAGGCGATCAATGATGTAACAAGCTATCTAAGTACATTAAGGCAAGCATAGAAGTGAGACATTAAAGAAGAGAAACCCAGTAATAACCTCTTCCACAGCTCTCCAGAGTACCAGGTGTCTAGAAAGATTTGTAAGCCATGAGTGATGAGGGAATGTGATCTGGAATCATCTTTAACCATGCGAATTTTTCTGGCTCCATCATTCTTTAGTCCAGGGCTTCCAGATATTATAACAGCGCCTTTGATCTTAATCACAAAGTTTAAGTTTATAAGAATCCCAGTTATCATATGTCCAGATCAGAATCATAATCAGAACCTCAAGGATCAACCAATATACCTTATCACTAAAGCTTGAAGTCAGAGCCATGTACAAAGCAATCCTTGCTCCCATCGAATAACCCACAAGGGTAACTTTTCCAGGAGTAATAGAATGAATCAACTTATATAATACATCTGCAACTACCTCAATCGACAAATTTGGTTCTAGCACATCCTCTTTTCCATCATGATTTTGTATCTTTGACCCCCCATGGCCTGGAAGGTCAATAGAAATGCATCTAGCAGATCCTGAGATGGCCTTCATAATGGCAATCCAGTCTCCACCAGTTCCAAGGAACCCATGAAGAAATACAACTGCATCATTCTGCATCAGCCATCATGGTGGAATAAGCAAGTAATCAAAGAAGAAGATCACAGATGCCTGTATTCACTATCTCATAAGCAATAGAAATGGAAAGCCCTATATGAGAATATAATTTATCAGGATAGGCAATTTCCAACAACAGCTGCAAAATAGAATGAGTGCAGACACGTATTTATGATGCCAATACATTGACTATTCACGGAAAAGTAGATGTTATGTGTCAATGACTGTATTATCCCATCACATTTATGATCTGTTTTTGGTTTAGAAGAGGCCAAAAAAAAACATGACAGTAGTCCTTTATTGTCAAATTTATAAGAAAATCCATTTTTCTAGTTGGACATTTTTTTTATTTGACAAAGAATTGATTATTATTAAGTCAGAAATTAAATAGCATTTATTTCCCCCCTTATATAAGGGAAATATGCAGCCTAAAACCTTGCAGCATCTTCATCCTGCATTCTTAGATTTGTTTGCCATAAGCAGGTGGAAATATCCAC
Source organism: Vitis rotundifolia (assembly GCA_030254885.1). Classification (NCBI taxonomy): domain Eukaryota; kingdom Viridiplantae; phylum Streptophyta; class Magnoliopsida; order Vitales; family Vitaceae; genus Vitis; species Vitis rotundifolia. The sequence goes on from CM058151.1 coordinate 14,974,369, forward strand.
GTAGATCCTAGAATTCTAGGGAAATGGCGGTGCAAACAGGGTTGTGAGGAACCTCTTTTAAGATGGAAAAATAACAAAATTACATGAATACTGTGAAGTTCCAGTACTTACCTCAATGCTTGCTCCAATCTCATGAACATTCAACAAGCACGAGAAGCCATCTGAATCCACTGCCAACTGATAAGTGTAAACTTGTTCCTCAGAAAAATTTCTTATGATAGTATCTTGGTTGATTTGAAATTTCTGTAGGATTCGATCAGCATCAACAACAGATGCTTCTATAAAGCCACTGCACTGACTACGATTAATGCTGAGAGGTTCAAAAGTTACATCTGCTTTAAGCCATCGGTAAGTTCCAAGACCATGGGCTACAGATGGAACCAGTTGCTTATTCATCAATTTGCATATCTCTGCACTTTGCAGCTCAAAATAACTAGACAGCTGAATATATGCTGACAAACTAAGCCCACTTTCAAATGCTGCACTGACAACAGCCATCTTACCCTGTTGCTGGGCCCATCGAGCAATCAATGCAGCATTTTCAAAACCACCAACAACACTTGGTTTGATAACCTAACAAGACCAATATAACCCAAATAAGGTCGAAACCAACTGATCCTTAATGATCATAATATTTCAAAAGTATGTCTTTCGAACAACAGGAAATTAATGCAACAAGACAAAATGGCATTTTTAGTGATTGATGATTCTTTTTTATTACTATAATGCGTAAGTTCCTAGTTTTGACAACAGAAATGCGTTCTTCAGCAGCAGCAGCAGCAGCAGCAGCAACAACAAGAAGCTAGTGAAAATTTGCACTCTAGCAATAAAACTTTATGAACTGGTACTAATTGACCCCATGATCATGAGATGGTTTGAGCTGATAAGAATCCATGTGTCAGTGAAAATATTTTTCTACTAATATGTATGCAAGAAATGAATGGAGGATAATATAAAAGACCTCCATGACAGTGGTTGTTAAGTGAATGATTCTAAGCAACATGGCTGGAAAGGTTTAGCTAGTATTTTTGGCCATGTGATTTTGCTAATTTTAACATTATAAAATCAACTAAACATAGTACAAAGTGAACCTTTATATTATTATGAACATGCATTTCTACTTGATATTATACTTGTACTATCAGTTGACTATAAGATATTTATATAGACTAAAAGATAAATTCACTGTTACTTACAACAGCAACTATTCCTGAGTGTGAGAACTTTGCAAGCTTTTGAAGAGGAGTTTCTCCAATTTTGTCCATGGTTTCATCCAATGCTACTGGTAAGCCAGTTTCTTCACAGAACTTAATAATATCATCTTCCTCCTTGACAGGTTCCTGAAATAATGGAAAATTATATGCTAAAAACAAGAAATTCTGATAAAACTAGATGCAGTAGTAAAATATTTCTTTTGATAGTAAACATGTAATGATAAAATTAGCACTAACAAAATATTGGCAACCATCATTAAAACTTAGGCAGCCTGTTCGGTGCAGCTTTTTGACTGCCTAAAAGCTCCTTTTGATTGGTAAAGACCTTAACAGGGTGTTTCATTTTATATTAAAGCACTGGAACTAAGAAAAGGACTAAGGCTTAAATACACTTTTTAGTAAAGTTGGGGTAAGATACTTTTGCTGAATCTTCCAGAAGAAGACATTTTGGCCCTTCATTAAAGAGATATTGCAATGATAAAACAAATTCAACTACAGTATAACTAGAATCAACCATCCTCTTATGACGAACTAAGGGCAATACAAAATAATATTTCCTACTTCTTCACAGCACATACCTCAATGTACTTCAGATCACAATTTTTAACATAAGAGCCAAACTGAATTGCTTGTTCATAAGTCCAGTTTCGGTTGGCATCAGCACGAAGCTCGATCTGTTGTCCAACCATCTTTCTTATTTCTTGTATGACTGTAGCATCTTCAATTGGATCTGCCCGACGTGCTACCTGAAGTCGAAGAACAATTGATAACCCAACAAATATTACAATGAATCCATAATTGCAAAAAAAGTTGAGTGAAGAAATAGGGTCAACAAATAATTAAGTACCTCAAGTACTTTTAATGCTTTATAGGATATTACGGAGAACAATATAATTTCAACAGTATAACTTGGTCGGACTAACTTACTTTTAGCTTTATAGCAGTAAAACCTTCTTCAACAAGTGTCTTGGCAAGATAAGCAACCTCCAAGGGAGACCCATTAGAATCAAGAAGGGCACAAATTTGAACTCTCTTTGACCTTTCAGATATTTCTTCTTCAACTTTATAGGGATGCAGAATGTTTAATAAACTTGAGCCTTCCTGTGCAGCTATAGCATTTAGGATGGCCATCTCCAAACCGCATCTGACACTTGGGAAGATTGAAGATGGCTATACAACAGAGGAAGAACTTGAAGGTTTAAAATTTGTAACAAAGATTTGCAAAAAGGCAAGACATAATTGTGACAACTTTTTTGTTTTGTTTTGTTTTGTTTTTTTCCCTTTTTGGTTCCATATTTTATTCACTTGTTATATTAATCCTATAATTGGAAAATGAACATATGAGAACCTACCGGGATACCCAAGCAGCTCCATATCCAAGAAGAAAATGAGCCCTTTAATAGAGGCAGGTAGAAACTTATTTTGGCTCCTTTAATCACATGATGAAGAAATCGAAGTTGCTCCTCTACATCTAGCAAATCTTCTTCATGGATTTCAAGAGGTGCAACCTGTTCAAAAACTAATAGGTGAGAAACATTCTTTTTTTCTGTTTTTCTTTTTTGGGCTGAGTGTGCATGGTGATAGGGATGGTTGTTTTACTGGGTGGGTGTATTAGAAACAAACAATGAAGAAAAAAAGAAGGCAAAGAGAGAGAAGAAACAAGAATATAGGAATAAGAAGGCACTCATTAAGTGGTTGCTCTGGTTTGCCCCATTTCCCTGCAATGTTACACTGAAAGTAAGCATGCATTGTTTCATCCTCCCAAAATGATAACCCAAGATTACTTGCTTTTCATTCCTATAGTCTCAATCTAAAACCAACCATTATGAAAGCTCTTGTGCCAATGAGGAAAGTTTAATATGATCACTCTAAGGACATACCATTTCAAAAAACACTCTATGAAGCTAGCAATATCTACTTTTTAATTATATTTCATCAAATGATTATTACCTATGGTTGTTTTGTTATAATTACTATTTTGAAAAAAGGATATTCTCTTGTAGGGATTTTTTTTATTTATGGACTAAGTTAATGTTTGTCTCAGTCTCAAGACTTGAAGGAATTTCCATATGCACTTCTTCTAAGTCACCATTGAGGAAGACATTCTTGATGTCCAATTGATGAAGAGGTCAATCTCGATTAATAGCTAACAACAACAGAACACGAATTGTGTTCAATTTGGACACTGGAGCAGAGGTTTTTTGGTAGTCAATTCCGTAAGATTGTGTAAATCTCTTAGCAACTAATTGAGCTTTGTACTTGTCAACACTCCCATTTGCTTTGTACTTAACTGTGAAGATCCGCTTACTCCTTACCAGATTCTTTGCTTTTGGAAGTTCAAAAAGCTCCCATGTCCCATTCTTTTCAAGAGCCCAAATCTCTTCCTTAATGGTTGTCTTCCATTTAGGTATTTAAAGGACTTCCTGGATATTGTTAGGAATTCGAATATCCGTAAAACTGGTAACAAAAGCCCGATAACCTGATGACAAACTCTAATAGGAGGTAAAGTTATAAATTGGATGATTTGTGTAAGATCTTACTCATTTCCTTATGGCAATTGGCAAATTGAGTTCATCATCTTTTGACTCATTAGGATTAGAATCAATGTTACTTGGGTGTGTTTCTTTTGGACCGAATTCAATTCAGTTTCATGTACTAGCCCGGGATGTGTTTGTTACTTTATATTTTCTTGAGACTTCTTTTTTCTTTTCCCTGAGTAAACAATCAACTCATTGTTATTGATAGTCTGAGATTGGTTTGGGCGAAGAGGAGTACTCAACTTAGTGTCTACGGATTCAATAGTTTGGAGTGGGAAACTTGGAATAGGAGAGATAGGATAAGAGTTGTGAACTAAAACAAACTCAAGTGTTTGAGGTTCAGTCATGGTTTTTGTTTCCCAAAATTGGAATTCTTGAATTCTATTTTCCCTCAGAATATCGGTTTTGGACTAATAGGATTGATTTTCAAAGAATGTCACATCCATGGAGGTGTAGAACTTTTTTGTGATAGGAGAGCAACACTTATAGCCCTTTTGGTTTAGAGGGCATCCCAAGAAAATACACTTAGTGACCCTAAGATCAAGCTTACTTTGATGCTATTGGGGAATGTGAACAAAGGCTAAGCGACCAAACACTTTTGGTGGAATGGCGGAGATGAGTCGAGTCCTAGGGTATGATTTGAGAAAGACTTTGCATGATGTTTGGAAAGTCAAGACACGAGAAGGCCATTCTATTGATAAGATAGGTTGCAATAAGTACAACTTCTCCCCAAAAATTCTTTGGGACATGAGCAGAGAACATAAGGGCCCTTGCAACTTCCAACAAGTGTCTATTCTTTCTCTCAATTATCCCATTTTCTTGAGGAGTATCAATTTAAGACTCTGATGAACTATACCTTCTCTTAATAAGAATTCCCTTAGGATAGAATTGGAATAATCTCTAGCATTGTCAGTTTTCAACACTTGTATTTTGGCATGGAATTGGGTCTAAATCATGTTATAAATTTTTTTAAAAAATTTGATCCACTTCTGATTTGTCTTTCATAAAGAATATCTACAAAGGACATAAAAAACCATCTAGTCCCTATTATGTTCTTTATTTTACATGGCCCCCAATCATTACTATGTATCATGGAAAAAGGATCAGATGATTTGTATGGTTGAATTGGATAAGACTTACAAACATGTTTGGATAATTGACAAATTTCACACTAAAAAACATTTGAACTTTAAGTGAATAATGATGAAAAGAGTTTTTTGAGATACAAGAAACTAGGATATCCTAAACAATAGTACCACAACATAACATTACTATCTTATTAGAACTAAAAACAAAGAGAGAACATTTTTAGTTGGTTGAGGTTATCTTTCAATACAATTAGTCAATTTAAAGACATAGAGCCCTAAACACACCTTAGCATTGCCAATCGTCTTCCTCGAATTCAAATCCTAAAAAACACAATGGTTTGGGAAGAATTTAGTAATACAATTCTTTTCATAAGTGAGTTTACTAATGGACAACAAATTACAATCTAAGTTCGGAACCAAAAGGACAAAGTCAAGAGTTAGGTCCTTAGAGATGACAACATAACCTATACCAACTACCTTTGAGAAAGAACCATCAGTCATACTAACCATATAATTCTCAGAACAAGGTGTATAATTTTAAAAAATTATGAGATCTCCAATCATGTAATCAAAACCTCCTAAGTCAACAATCCAAGGACTTAAATGTTCCTTTTTTACTTTTAGGGCAATAAGAAAATTACCTTTTTGAGCTAAGGATCCAGACCCGATAATAGAGTTGAGAAGAATTTTCCCCTTGTTGAGACTGGTTGAAAATTTTCTATAATAATTCCATTTCTTCTTTGCTGAAAGGATTGGAATTAGGTGGTGTTGGGTTGTCTTCAATGGTGAGATGGTGTCCTCAACTTTCTCTATCATTTTGAGAACATGATGGCTTCGAATCTGTTGATTTCTCATGGATTTTCTAGAAGGTGTCCTTGGTGTGACTTGGTTTTCGATAGTGATCACACCAAGGTCTCCCTTTTCTTGGCTGGTTGTCATTGGAAAGATAGGGAGGACCCTAAGTTGCTAAGGTTGAACCCTTGACGATAGGTTGGTTGGTTTGTAAACCCAACATGACTTTCTTTCTACTTTCTTCTCAGCGCACTTTTGAGGGAGCTTCTTGGATGTTGGGTAAAGGTTTAATTTTCAATATTATGCCTTGAACTTCATTCAAATTTTTGTTCAACCCTAATAAAAAATTGTAAGTTTATTTCTTCTCAATGATCTTCTTGTATTTGATTGCATCCATTGGGCAGTCCCATTTGGTGGTTTCAAACATTTTGAGCTGCTACCTATAGCGAGTTAAAAGACTGAAAATTGGGTGACAAACAAATCACCTTGGCATAAATCATTCCCTTTTATTTCAAATGCCTCTGTTGTGTCTTCTGCATTTGAATAAGTCTTCCTTGTTGCTTCCCAGATTTTTGGTACCATTTCATAGAGTATAAAATTTTCCCCTATCATTGTTCATTAAGTTAATTAACCAAGACAACCATATTATTTTTAACCTTCCATTCTTTGAATTTCAAGTCTTCTTTCATAGGTCGAGGCACTGCACTGATGAGTTGTTCATAGCGTACAAAATTTTCCCCTATGTCATTGTTCATCGAGTTAATTAACCAAGACATAACCACATTATTTTGAACCTTCCATTCTTTGAATTTTGGGTCTTCTTTCATAGGTTGAGGCACTGCACTGATGAAGTAGTCATCCTTCCCTCAACCACATATGAACATCATGATTGCGTGAGACCATTGAAGATAGTTTTATCCATTCAGTTTATGTCCAGTAATGAGAAGAGTAGCACCATCCGATCCTTCATTGTTGCTCGGAATAGGAGCTTCTTGAGTGGATGTGACTTTTGAGGTTGAGGAGTCCTTCTTGGTGGCCATTCTGTATTTGGTCATGGATAGATTGAATGGTTTAGAATCAATTTTGATACCATGAAGAAATTTGAGGGAGAAAAAGAATATTTCTTTATTTTTCTTTTACTTTTAAACTGATTATTGTATCAATATTTATACATAAATGGTTGAGGCCATCTACCTTAGAAAGGAAATCCAATCCTTGTTTTAGGAGAGAAAGTGTTGGAATTCGTGCAACGATTAATGGCAAAAAAATTGAAAAACAAGAAAGGAGAACACGCAGATTTAACGTGGTTCGGCTAATTGCCTACGTCCACGGGAACAGGGAAAGAGAATTTTTACTATGTATCAAATTAGGGTTACATAAAAGGGTATTTATACCCGCTCTGTTCCACTGTGCTTCGCTCCGGCATTTGCCCCTTTTTTCTCCAATATGAGCCACATACTACAACAGAAAGTCTCTCATAAAATAAAGGAATAAAATTAGAATAGGAAATACAACTTATCAAAACCTTGATAGCACTAACACAGCTGTGACAACTATATAATACAGTTGTGACACTGTTATAGTTGGACTATAGTTGTGCATAGTTGTACTCTTTGGATTTCCACAAATACAAAAAGCGAGGAAACATGTAGTATTTCAGGACTTAATAGTTGTATCTATGTTTTCTATCCTTTGTAACATTCCCTATGGTATAGTGGGATGATTCTCTTTCATCCATGGATGTAGGCTTAATTAGATGAATCAAGTTAAAACCGTATGTACCTTTATGTGAATATTTTTATTTGTGTTCTTACACTTTGCACAACAAGTGATATCAAAGCTTAGACCTTGACAACAAATAGTATCAGCTTCGGTTAAAGATTTTTGTGAGAGTAAAAGAGAATGCCCAAGTTGAAGATTTATGGAGGAGTGAGGGTGATGACATCTAAAAGGCTCAAGGAGAATGGAACACATAAGATGATTGCAAAAGGAATTTTGCTTATAGGTGGAGTTAATTGTCTCACTAATATGTGAGATATAAAGCATGAACTTTGTTATTTGAAGTATATTTTCTCTTATAAACTTGTAGGATATTCAAAGGCGGAATCCCTAGCAGACAAGAAGGTCATGGAACATAAGGAATCATGGTGTGAGGGGACCATGACACATGAGGAGATTGTAATGAACTAGGAAGTTGTAGTGTGGTGTAAGAATTTAGTTTAGACAAGTTTCCATGTGGACTACATTAGTTGATTGCCTTGATTGTGGTATATGAGAGAAGTTGTGTACACTAGTAAAAACATGTGCAGAAAATCCATGTGAACAATGAAGACTCGATCACAAATAAATGAAATGTTTGCTTGACGAAATTGGATTCAAAATAAGAGATTGTTAGAAAATGTTCCAAATTCCTATTTGGTAAATATTCCTTTTAGTAAAAGAATAATGTATAGTATATTTTATATATTGGCAATTCTTTATGAAAATAGGTTTCTTATAGAATAAGGAAAGTTGTTAGAAATGTTCCTATAACTATTATAAGTCATGAAGTGAAAAAGTTATGAAATGAGATTGAGATGGTGAAGATTAAATAGTAGATAGAGATGTGAAGAAGAATGGAAATCACTCAGTGGAGTAAGGGCTTGCAGTTTCAAGGTGTTAATACACGCAAGGAAACATGGGATGCTTTAGAGCTTAATAGTTATATCTATTTTTCTATCCATTATAATATTCTCTATAGTATAATGAAATGATTTTCTTTCATCTGTAGATGTAAGCCTGGTTAACTGAATAATGTTTAAACCTCTTATACCTTTGTATGAATGATTTTATCTTTGTATTCTTATACTAATATATTAACATTGAAGCTTTCACCTGCATAACAACACTAAACACAATTTGAGTTGTCATGCACCACATCAAAAAGGACTGGAAATTTAGGTTCTGTCTTTCCTTAGCTTTGAATTCTTTATCTTAGTTCTTCAAGAATGCCCTATGACTACGAATAAATTTTTCAACCATGGCTATTCCAAAATTCTCCATGTTGATAGAAACTATAGCATCATGGATTACTATAGTAACATAAATATCATATCAAAATCATAGAGGAAGGTACACAAGGTTAAAAGTCCATGAATAAAAAAGAATTAATTCACTAAACGGTAAAGAAATTATGGAGGAAAAAAAACAAAAATACTACTGAAAACAATCACGTGTTTTCTCGAATTTGAGCTCTACTCCACCAGATGTCTCCTACTCTCTCATATCAAAACCTATCTAGTATAGCACTTATATGTACATCTCAATCTCATGACTTTTCCCCCCTCAAAACCTAGAACATCTACAGAAATTTTGCTGATATCTTTCCTTGTTCAATAATGATACCTATTTTCCGACAAAAGTATCAATAAAATATATATTCTGTCATATTCACTACCAAAAGGAATTTGTACCAACTAGAAATTTGAAACAGTTTTGAAGAATGTGTTTTATGTTATCCTATAATTAATAATGAACTTTTTTCAAAGCCAGATTTGCCGGTCAACCCAAATCTCACAGGTTTTGGCTCTATATTTTCCAATTTGATTGTGAAGGGGCCAGATTTGGATTAGACACATTCAAACCCTGACCAAGCTTGATCTATTGAGAGCATAGGTCCATTGAAAATGACAAGTTCAGTAAATGGACAGTATTTGGGTTTTACTTTCAAATATTGGTTAGGCTATTTAAATTAATGCAGTAAGTGACAAAGTGTCGAATAAATAATCTTCTCCTTAACCTGAAAACAAATAGCAGTAACAATAGACAAGCATCAGGAATACCAGGGTGACAATTTGTTACTAGTAGAATAAGAGACCTTAAACTAACCTCACCAAATCCCACATGTCCACCCTCAAGAGAAAGAACTAAAATGAAGCCATGTCTATAAAACGTGGTAGTTTTATGATTGACAGAAGCAGAAGTAGGTGGAGCACATAGAGGAATTCTGTCACAAAAAAATAAAATAAAATAAAAATAAATTGGAAAAAGGCAGATTAAATACACAAAGTTTTAACAGAGAATAATTGCTTTAAAACTTCTTCCTGGAAAAACAGGGAAACAATTACCTATATATTGAGTATTCCATGCCACAGATCTTGCAAAGAAAGGAACCATGGAAGATGAAATCTGGAATTGAGAACTTAGAAAGCATATTTAAAGCATGGTCTGCTGCTTGGCATGCAAATTTTCTCAACGTACTGTTAAGAGGAACACAATGTTTTAGTACAGAGGTGATTGGCTGTTAAATTAGACAATGTAATTCAAACAGCAATAGAACCTGACAACCTGTGGAAGGCAGCATTGGAATCAATGCAGCTCTCAACTTCTATGACACAGTCCCTATTTTCCTGTTGAGATGTAAATAGAGCATTTTGAAGTTCTATTTTTGTCCGCACTTCTAAATGCTTCATACTGCAAAAATTAGTGATTTTCTCAATGAAATAAACCAGTATTGTTTCAATGGTATAGTGAATATGAATGAAAACTATAGATAGATCCATTATCATAGCTAATGGTAAAATGAGCATCATGATATTACATGTTAAGATTAAATTTCCACATCATAAAATCACATATACCACATATAGCAAGCAAAACAGAAAACAAATGGCATTTAGTAGAACTTTTGAATTGGGCTCATATTCTAAATTCTAATAAAAAAGGTTCATATTAAACTTAGCAACATAGAGCCTCATCCCAGCTACCCAAGTTCTCTATCTTTTAAGCTCCTACGTTTATATCTTCTACTCATCATACACAATCTTTTCCTACCAGAGCCAGTCAGCATTCTTTCTCACTGTTTTTTCCTCTTTAAACCTTCATGTCAAGGACTTAGGCTTCTCCTAAGCTCACATGCAGCACTTAGACAACTTCAAGACTCTCGATGTTGCTAAGTTAGTCTTACCCACCCACTTAGCTAGCTAGGCTAAGTATGCATACGACTTGGAAGCTTAGAAGGCACACGTAGGCAACACTTAAAGAAATGAAGCTTTTATTGCTCAAAGGATGTTTTACAATGCTTTGGAAGCTCACTTGCTTGGTGCCTTGACCAAATGAGGACCTCATCTATTTATAGGCACCTTAAGAACTCTTGGGAACCTTGGAGGGTTCCTTACAAATCAAGAATTCTCTAGAACATCCTACACAATTCCTATGTACCAGCTATGTACAAGTATTTACAAGAGACCTTTGGACCTCCTTAGAACACTCCACTCCTTTCTCATGTCTTTCATCTCTTAAGTAGAGATGTGTGTGTGTCTCTAGCCTTCTCTAGAACCTTCCACACTCTTCCTCCAATGGCTAAGTATAGGTGGCTCCAGGAGGTTCCAGAAGCTTCATGCTCCCTATATAAGCTCAAGGGAGGGTCATTTGGAGTAACGTGCGACACTCTCCCCCACCTATGCCGTAGACGTCCTTATCGCGCCTTCTACTCAGAACCGCTTGATCTGCTCCTAGAACTACGATAGCGTGTCCATTGGCTCCCTGCTAGCCTTGCTCTCTAGTAGTCCCTTCCATTTGACTGAGTACTTCGTAGCAAGAGGCACGCCTCGTCTCCTTATGACTTGGTCTAGGATGATGTGCTCTACCTCTTTATCATAAGAGGTCACAATGACTGTAGACGCCTTAGATAACCCTCGACTTGGATCATCCTTGTAGTAGTTCACATAAAAGACAGGATGGATCTTCAACATCGGAGGCAACTCCACCTTATAGGACACCTTGCCTACTCGTCTCACTATAGGAAAGGAGCCTTCGTATCTCCTCACAAGGCCTTTGTGCACCGGCCTTAGGGACTTGAATTATTGAGGAAGGAGCTTGACAAGCGTCATGTCTCTAATCCGGTACTCGATGTGTTGTCACTTCTTGTCAGCCCACTTCTTCATCTTCCTAGCAGCCTTATCCAAGTATGAGCATGCTATATTAGCTTGCTCATGCCACTCCTTAGCGAACTTGAAAGCCATTAGACTTCTCCTTGCATAGCCCATCACTAGTGTGTAAGGAGTCGATGATTGTTGCCTTGTGGTCAGATCGAATGGGCTCTTATTAATCGCCTCACTTCTTTGTAACTTATAAGAAAACTAGGCCACATCCAACAACTTGGCCTAATCCTTTTGGTTGGCACTCATGAAGTGCCTCAAGTATAGCTTTAGTAAAGCATTCACGCTCTCAGTTTGCCCATTCGTCTATGGGTGAAAGCTCATAGAGAAGTGAAACTCTAACCCCATTAGCTTAAAGAGCTCTATCCAGAATTTCCTTGTGAACTACGGGTCATAATCACTGATAATTTGCTTATGCAACCCCCAATACTTAACCACATGCTTAAGGAATAGTATCACCATCTCCTCTACGGTGCAATCCATAAGGGTTGCTGTGAAGGTGGCGTACTTATAGAACCTATCCATTGGCACTATGATCGAGTTGTAGCCTTCTGACTTAGGCAACCCAATGATGAAGTCCATGGTGATGCTCTTCCATGGACGCTCTGCAACGGGTGGCTCCAACAAGCCTTTAGGCTATTGTTGTTCCACCTTGTCTTGTTGGCATACGAGACAAGTCCTGACATAGGCCCCAACTTCATCCCACATCTAAGGCTAGTAATAAGCCAACTCTAGTAGTGCCCATGTGTGACGTTGTCCAGGGTGCCTAACCCACTTAGTGTCATGGCACTCCTTGATGAAATTCCATATCACGTTCCCCCATTTAGGCACATAGAGCCATCTCCCTTTAGTGTATAGTAGGTCATCCCCCACCCAAAACTGCTTAGTCTTCCCCTCCTGGGCTAAGGCAATGAGGCTCTCAGCCACAAGATCATGTTGCAGCCTCTTCTTCAAAAGATCCACCAAGTCTCTTTGGGGCTGGCTATGGCTAGTCATAGACAGTAGCTCTGCCTTGCAGCTTAAGGCATCGGCCACATGATCATCCTAGCTTATACTCTAGCGTATAGTCAAACTCGGCCAGGAAGTCTTGCCACCTAGCTTGTTTAGGACTTAGCTTCTTCTGCGTCTGTGCTCTAATACCAACTATCACAAACTTAGGTTTTTCCTAAGTTCACGTGCAACACTTAGACAACTTCAAGACTCTTAACATTGCTAAATCAACTTTACCCACCCACTTAGCTAGCTAAGCTAAGTATGCACACGACTTGGAAGCTTAGAAGGCACACGTAGGCAACACTTAAAGAAAGGAAGTTTTTATTGCTTAAAGGATGCTTTAAAATGCTTTGGAAGCTCACTTGCTTGGTGCCTTGACCAGATGAGGTTCTCACCTATTTATAGTACCTTAGGAACTCTCTGGAACCTTAGAAGGTTCTTTACAAATCAAGAATTCTCTAGAACATCTTACACATTTCCTATGTACAAGCGATATACAAGTACTTACAAGAGACCTTTGGAACTCTCTAGAACACTCCACTCCTTTTCCATGTCTTTCATCTTTAAAGTAGAGATATGTGGGTGTCTTTAGCCTTCTCTAGAACCTTCCACACTCTTCCTCAAATGGCTAAGTGCAACTGGCTCCAGGATGTTCCAGAAGCTTTCTGCTCCCTATATAAGCTCAAGAGAGGGTCATTTGGAGTAGGGTGTAACATTCAAATCTAGTCATATCACACCCTACAACCGTTGATAGGTTTTTGTTGACAAAATAATGCTATATCATTGCTTGACAACTTAATTGAACCAACTTTTAAGGGCACCCTATGGATGATGAATCCTCAATAACAAAAACTGTCACGTTGCAATTTTCCCTGGCAATCCGTTTCATGATCCTCCCATTTGTACTCATTTTCTTCTAAGTCATTTTCCACATTTCTTAATCCCACTTATCCATAAACTTATAGATACTAGAGCCTCTCATTGCAATTCAACTTAAAATAATGCTCGTCAACTAAAATGACATCACCATAAAGTAAAATAATTAATCCATCATTAATAATTATTTAAAAAATTAATACATATTGATGGAGTTTTTTACACGGCTTTTATTATTATTATTTTTTTGGTAGCTTTGTATACATCATGTATACTCCTTTTCTATTGTACATTTACACTTATAAAAAAAAATTGATGGAGTTTTACACAATAAGGTAAAAAGCATGGTTCAAACCTGAGTGTCAACCAATTACCCAAGGCTTTCCAACAGTCAATTCTAGAGATCAAAGAAAATTTGAGAACAAAGTCATAAAAAAACCAATGAATTTAGTACACCCACTCTCTCTCTCTCTCGTCCACTAGTTTGTATGTCACCTTACCCTTATCTTCCTTCTTTCTTTAGTATCCTTTTTTATCAACTAATCAAATTATCTCAGTTGCTTTCTCTCTTCTCTTGTTTATCTTATTTCTCTTATTTATTATTTTAATTCTATTAAAGAATATTTAAGCAGTCACTCACTAATAACTTAAATGCCATTAATCCATTATATTCAAGTACTATATAAAGAAAAATAAATAAATATGCAAAACTCTTTAACTGTGATAAAAAATGACTTCACTTGCTTGAGTTTTTATCGTATTTTCTCATATTCTATTATTTTTAAACCAGATGCATAGGTTAAATATCTTCACATTCTCTAGATTGTTTTGTTACAAAAGTAACTAAAATTTCCTATCTCCAAGGCTTAGAAATTTTAAATCATAATTATCTTGATTCTTTAACAACTTTTTCCTTATGTAACTACAAAAAGAAGTATATAATACCTAGTATTAGTTTAATAATAATAATAATAAAAATAATAATAACCTTAATTATCTTAGTACTTAACCTTAAACATGTTTAATCAGAGGCTAAAACTAGTTTAACACTAATCATATTTAATTATGAGTTAAATTTTGATTAAGGTTAATTATGATTAATTAACAACTTAAGCACGTGTATTAGCTCCATAAGGGTTAATTTTAATTAAGAATACTTGAGGGACTTATTGGTAGGTGTAAAAGCATAAATAGCTACAAGTAGGAGAACTAAAGTGCAATTTGGAAAATTTTGGTTAGTGGCAATCTTAGAGCTTGCCACCTCATGCTTGCTTTTAGATCTTATAAAAAGGCAATTAACCTTCATTTGCAACCCCAATCTCTAGAGAGAGAAAGTGAAGGAACAAGGTTAGTGATTTTGGTGGATTTGGATTCCAAATAATCTTTTGAAGCAAATAAATGGTAAAGTTTGTTTGAAAACTAAGTTTAATTACTTGTAATCATATTTAAATTACAAATTAAAGTTAATTAGGGTTTCAAGTATTATTTAAGCATCTTTTAAAGGAAGAATCAGCATACTTGTTTGTTTAGTCTACTTAGATTAATAAAATTTAAAGATGGTTTGAAATACTGAAAAAATAGATTGATGAATTGTATGATTAATTAGGCTTACATGTACAATCGAAGCATGATAATGGAATGAGCTTAAGAAGAATCAGAATAATTAGAGCATGCTAATTAATTGGTATATATTAGTACGCATAAGAAAGACTGTTTATTCACCTTAATTTTGACTTAAAACTAGCAGGCATGTAGATTAAAGAACATGGAAACTAAAATTATCAACATTAAATTGTTGAAATTAGCAAAGAGAGAAAATGTCATAAACCTTAAATGTGTAATTTTTATGTCATAAACCTTAAATGTGTAATTTTGATGAATGGGAAACCGAAATTATATTGTTTCATTTAAGTTCCTTGTAATAATTAAGGGTGGTAGTCTACATAAAAGAATTGCAAAGTGTAATCAACAAAGGTATTTGGAGAATACTATACTTTGATTAGAGGAATAATACACATATATATATACAATTGAGAGTCCTAAGTTAGGAAGGTAATATCCCTAAGAATCAGCTTACAAGAAAGGAAACCACTTAGTTATGGTAAGTACAGATATATACAGCTAACACTCCCCCTTAAGCTGGAGCATAGATGTTGATCATGCCCAGCTTGTTATAAAAGTACTCAACTTGAGTTCCATTTAGAGCTTTTGTAAAAATATCCCCAAGTTGCTCTCCAGTCTTCACATAGCCAGTAGAGACTAGATTTTCCTCAATCTTTTCACGAATGAAGTGACAATCGACCTCAATGTGTTTGGTTCTTTCATGATAGACTGGGTTCGCAGCAATACGAAGAGCAACTTGATTATCACACCAAAGTTTCGCTGGCATTGTGCACCTCATTCCCACTTCACATAAGAGTTAATGTATCCATATGATTTCACAAGTAGCCTGTGCCATGGCCCTATACTTAGATTCTGTACTTGAATGGGATACAACACTTTGCTTCTTACTTTTCCAAGCCACCCACCAAAGAACACACAATAACCCGTAGTGGATCTTCTATCAAACTTAGAACCTGCCTAATCCGCATCAGAAAAACACTCAATGCGAGTGTGTCCCTGACTACTATATATTATGCCTAGACCAGGAGCCTTCTTCAGATAGCACAAAATCTGCTCTAAAGCTGCCCAATGCTTTACTGTAGGCGCAGATGTGAACTGACTAACAACACTTCTGCATACGCAATATCTGGTCGCGTCACGGTGAAATAATTCAGCTTCCCAACCACCCTCCGATACCTCTCAGGGTTGTAGAAGGGATCTCCATCTTCTGGCATAAGCTATACATTAGGAACCATCGAGGTAGTACATGCCTTTGCTTCTACCTTATTAGTCTCTTCAAGCAGATCAAGTACATACTTCCTTTGTGATAAGAATATCCCTTTCTTGCTCCTTGATACTTCTATCCCTAGGAAATACTTCAGTTCACCCAAGTCCTTTGTATGAAACTTGGAATGCATGAATGCCTTAAGATTAGAGATTCCTGCATGATCATTTCCTGTAATAACTATATCATCGACATAAACCACAAGAAGTATGATTCCAGCAGCTGATTTCTTGTAGAAAACGGAATGATCTTTCTTGCTCTTGTTCATGCCAAATGCTTGAATCTCCTTACCGAATTTTCCAAACCAAGCACGGGGACTCTGCTTTAATCCATAGAGAGCTTTTTTCAGACACCAAACCTTCCCATACTCCCCTTGAGCAACAAACCCAGGAGGTTGCTCCATATAGACTTCTTCTTCGAGATCACCATGAAGAAAAGCATTCTTGATATCTAACTGATGTATCATCCACTGTTGGGAAGCAGCAATAGAAATAAGTAGTTGAACTAAATTCAGTTTGGCAACTGGAGAGAAAGTATCAGAATAGTCTACTCCATATGTCTGAGCATATCTTCTAGCTACAAGCCTGGCTTTCAGTCTTGCCACAGAGCCATCAGGATTGACTTTTACCACAAAAACCCACTTGCAGCCAACAACTTTCTTTCCTTGAGGCAAATCAACAAGTTTCCATGTATGATTGTCCTCCAATGCACGGATTTCTTCAAGCATTGCATTCTTCCAACCAAGATGATTTAGGGCCTCTGTACAGTTTTAGGTACTGAAATAGAATCTATAGAGGCTACAAAAACACTCGAGGAAGATGACAGGTGATCATAAGACACAAAGTTAGCAATAGAATAGGTAGATTTGCAGTGTCGTTTACCTTTTTGAAGGCTAATGGGATGGTCGAGATCACTGGAAGGATCAGATGACGAAGCAGCTGGTGCAGGACATGTATCTGTTGTCACTGGGCGCCGAGAGTACACCTGTAGAATTGGTGGTTGGACTGGAGCAGTGGGAACATCAACAACAGTATCCAAATGAGCAAGAGACGCATCAGAATCAACCATACTTGATTGCCCAACAGTTGGTCTTGAATTAACTACTTGATACACAAGCCATTCTTCATCCTCTTCCTCACTTGCAGAACTTGTGGGTGAAGAGAAAAAGGATGTGTCTTTTGAAATCACAACATCCGTTGATACTAGATACTTATTGAGATTAGTCGAGAAACATCTATAGCCCTTTTGCAGTCTTGAGTACCCCAAGAAAACACACTTTAGCGCCTTAGGATCAAGTTTAGTAATAGAAGGCCTTGTATCTCTAACATAGCATGTACATCCAAAAATTCTTGGTTCAATTGGAAAGAGTGATTTCTATGGATGTATTACTTTGTACGGAATGTCACCTTTAAGCGCTACAATGGGCATACGATTGATCAGAAAACAAGCTATGGAAACTGCATCAGCCCAAAATTATTTCGGAACTTTCATCTGAAACATGAGTGCACGAGCCGTCTCAAGTAAATGCCTGGTTTTTCTTTCAGTAACCCCATTTTGAGAAGGAGTATCAACACAAGATGTTTGATGAAGAATCCCATTGTGACTCATGTAGTTCTGAAATGAGTTAGACACATATTCTTTTCCATTATCACTTCTTAATATTTTCACAGACAGATCATATTGGGTTTTAATCTCAGCAAAGAAAGCACAAAAATGTGAAAATACTTCTGAACGATTCTTCATAAAATAAATCCAAGTCATTCGAGAAAAATCATCCACAAAGGTAACAAAATATCGAAACCCCGCTTTAGAGGTAACAGGACAAGGACCCAAACATTAGAATGTACTAACTTAAATAAAGACGCAGCCCGTTTATTTAACCTTGGGCCTAAAGAACTACGATGATGCTTCGCAAAATGACATGACTCACAATCTAAGGAAGGTAAATTATCAAACTGAGGACATAATTTCTTCAACACCGGTAGAGAAGGATGTCCTAACTGACGATGAGCTTCAACAGGAGAGGTAGTACTGACACACGCAACTGGTCGAGGTACCCACTCATCAAGAATATAGAGTCCATCAAATACATGTCCTTTACCAAATGTTCATTTTGTCATAAGATCCTAAAACACACAATGATCAGAGAAAAATAAGACACTACAATTCAGATTTTTGGTAAGTTTACTGACAGAGATTAAGTTAAAGGCCAAATGTGGTAAGTTTAACACAGAAGATAAAGTAATAGAAGATGTTGGTTTCACAGTACCAGACCCTTTAATCTCATAGGTAGAACCATCAGCAACAGTAACAGGAGAAGCAAAATGTGTTCTGAAGGTAGAGAAAGTGTTATGATTACCTGTCATTTGATCTGTGGCACCTAAATCAATTATCCATTTGTTTGAGGAGGAGACAAGACATGTTTTACCTGACTCTGCCAGAGCACTAACAGGAGTAGATGCTTTCAGTGCTTCCTAATACTGTGAATATTTAGCAAACTCTTCTGCTATCATTGTGACGATTTTGCCTGAGAATTCTAAAAATATAGCAGTATGAGATGTAGCAGTATTGGCAGTTTGATTTCACTGATTCCGATTCTGCAATTTCTTGCAGTTCTTCTTGGTATGGCCAGCCTCATGGCAGTAAAAACACACAATGGTACTTGAATCATTGTGACGATTTTCAAATGCCCTGTTTTCGCCCCTGTTATTCACTCTCCTTGCATTCTTTGCATTTCCTCCTGTTGCAGCAAGGACATTGGTGTGCTGAGAAGACGGGACATTCTCAGTTCGTAGAACTCTACTGAACACTTCCTGAAGGGAACCAATGTCAGAACCAGAAAGAATATGAGATTTTGCAGTCTCAAACTTAGATGGGAGATCGGATAAGAAACTCATAACAACCATCTGTTCCCTTTAAGCCTGTTGTATTCTAACATCCGGACTAAAAGGCATAAGTGCATTCAATTCCTCATATACCTTCTTGAAGTCCATAAAGTATGAAGTGAGGGATTTAGCTCCTTTCTCAAGACAATGGAAGGCATTCCATACATCATACATCCGAGATACATTTCCTTTTCCAGAGTAAAGGAAATCTAGATAATCCATTAGCTCTTTAACAAATTCACAATGACTCAGCAGACCAACAATATCACTATTAATAGAGTTTTTAATCTGTAGAAATAACCGTGCATCATCTTGCATCCAAAATTTTCTAGTGCTATCATTAGGAGGTTCCTCAGTCAAGTGGTCATCTTTAGCAACACTTCTCAGATAAAATTTGATTGTCTTACTCCATTCAATATAATTAGACCCATTTAATTTGTGTTCAATTATTTTTGACACAATAGGTACTATATCAACAACAGAATTCTTATTCTCTTCCATGGCAATAAAATTCAATCTCCAAATTAATTTTGCACCCAGATAAGAGCAACCCAGACTAGAAATTGCAATTCACCATAGCAAGAAAAAGAAAGAGACAAGTACCTCTTGTAGACCAAACAGATAGTAACAGAAACACCTTAAATCCCAAGAACAGAATCTCACAATCCAAGAATGAGATCACCGCACAACAGAGGGATAGAGAGAGATCTCACGGCACAGCTTCTGGGCGGAAGGGCAAGAAACAGGAACGAATCAAGGTCGGCGTCAAGGCCGGTGCACTCGGTGATTCTATCACCATTCTCGTCACAAACTGGCGAAGGAAAGCTAAGGTTTTGGTCTGCGACGGGTGTGAGCGCGGCTTCCACCTTGTCTGTGTCGGAATGCCAAGCTGACAGGCGGGGATGCTGGAAGAATGGGTGTGTGGCGAGTGTGTGAGGAGTGGAACCAATTAAACTTGGCTTCACAAAACAATCGCTTCCGAAATTAGCCCTTTCAATGAAGTTCTTCTCGGAACTGGGGTCGTGCTGCTGAGCTCCAGCGCTGGAGCCGGAGACAGAGGTCTCGTCGGGGTTGCTGACAAACGTGGGTCTTGTGTCGGGCCCGAAAAGCAGCACGAAAAGGCGCTCCTCTGGGCAGTGGGAGCTGGGGCTTTCAATGATTTCAGAAGTCGTCGTTGCTTCAGCAGTGGAGAGAAAGCGTGAGAGGGTGGCGGGATCTGAGAAGAAGGCGTCTCAGGAAGGTGGATCAAGGGGCAGGGTTCGCCGGACTTCGAGTACCGGCCGATCCTGACACTGCGCTTCCCCTTTCGAAGGCAGTGACACCACTAGGTCACTTTTATTCTGTGACCCAAGAAGAACAGATAACAAACCCAAAATTTGAGCCAAAAGGCTCTGATACCATGTAATCAACAAAGGTATTTGGAGAATACTATACTTTGATCAGAGGAATAATACACATATATATATACAATTGAGAGTCCTAAGTTTGGAAGGTAATATCCCTAAGAATCAGCCTATAAGAAAGGAAACCACTTAGTTATGGTAAGTACAGATATATACAGCTAACACAAAGGAAAAGTCAATGTAAGGTAGGAAATTTTATATCATTCTATTATGTATCTTTGTTTTCTTTCTTGGAGTGTTTGTTGAAAATCCATATAATTTGGTGAAGTGTTTCAATTTGCCATGGTGTTTTTATTGTATTCACACACTCGTTTTATAATATTGGGATGTTGTTTAAATATTTATTGGAATGAGGTATTACATCTTTAGTATTGTGAAAGTGATTCCTGGTATAGTTACATTGCAAGAATAATATGGAACAATAGCAAATAATATCCAAATGATAGATTGGTATGTGGGAAGTATCTATAAGAAGTTATAGACACTATCTTTGGATATATTGTTTATGTGGGACCATGGATCCTTGGGTGAAAATCCTTAAAGCCCTCAACGAAAACACTTCGATGTAAGTGGATGGGGTTGGTCTTGCTCTTGTGTTTTAGTCCCTCAAAGACAGAGGTTGGTCCTACCCTTAAGTATGAATCCCAAAAGACACGAGATATGACTTGTCATTGGGCGGTAGTCCCAGAATAGTCATTATTTATGGTAGAGCATCTTTTGGAGCATTGTGTTACAAGATGCTTCAAATGACCCTCCCCATGGGCTTATATAGGAGGAGGGAAGCTTCTGGAGACTCCTGGAGCCATCTACACTAAGCCATTGGTGGGAAGAGTGTGGAAGGTTCTAGAGATGCCTAGAGATGTCCACACATCTCTACACTATGGTGGAAGGCATGAGAGGAGTCCAAAGCTTTCTAGAGAATTCTAGAGATCTCTTGTATATTCTTGTATATAGGGTTGTACATAGATTAGTGTAGGGCGTTCTAGAATATTCTTGATTTGTAAGGAACCCTCCAAGGTTCCAGAGAGTTCCATTGGTGCCTATAAATAGGTGAGACCCTCATTTGGCCAAGGCACCACCCATAATCACTTCCTAACCAAGCAAGTGAGCTTCCAAGCATTGTAAAGCTTCCTTTGAAAGCAATAAAGCTTCCATTCTTTAAGAGTTTCCTATTACGCCTCCTAAACCTTCCGAGTAGAGAACGTCTTAGCCTAGCAAGCTAAGCATTGGGAATTAGGCTGACTTAGCAAGATCAAGGGTCTTGACTTGTCTAAGTGCCGCACGAGTTTAGGAAGAGACTAAGTCCATGACAAGTGGTATCAGAGCGCGGCTACGAAGCGAGCATAGTAAAGGAAGCATGTCGGGTTCCAACGTTGAGGAGACTAGCGAGCAAACCCGTGGGAGGGAGACCGAGCCTACTGCACAGGGCAGGGACAGGAAGGATAAATCTCGTGATGCCATTACCAACATGGAGGCAAGGTTAGCTAAGGTGGAGCTAGCCATGGCAGACACTTGGGAAGGGTTGGACTTGATCGAGCAAGGCATGGAGAGGGGCTTAGAGGATCTAAGGGGGCAGAACCAACACCTTCGTGAGGGGATGCTAGTCTCACAAGTTCAATCGGTGTCACATGAGGAGTTCATGTCCTTCCAAAACAAGGTCTTGAGCATGCTTGCTAACATGGAGTCAAGGATAGAGGCCTTGGCCACTCGAATGGAGTCCCAAGACCAAGAGATTCGGCAAGAGTTGGCCATCTATAAGATTGCCGTATCAGCACAAGTCATGGCCACTCATGAGGCACCAAGGGTGGAGGTGCCGAAGCCACAAGTTTTAGTGGCAAGAGGGATGCCAAGGAGTTGGACAACTTCTTATGGCATATGGAGCGATACTTCGAGGCTATCGCATTGACGGATGAGACGGCTAAGGTAAGAACTGCAACCCTCTACCTTACTGACACAACTACTCTATGGTGGCATCGGAGGTTTGCCGATATGGAGAAAGGCATTTGCACCATAGAGACGTGGGAGGACTTCAAGAGGGAGATCAAGAGGCAGTTCTACCCTGAGGACGTGGCTTACCTAGCTAGGAAAAACATGAGGTGTCTCAAGCACACAGGCTCGATACGCGACTATGTCAAGGAATTCTTTTCGCTCATGCTTGAGATTCCTAACATGACGGAGGAGGAGTTGCTATTCAACTTCATGGATAACCTGCAAGGGTGGGCAGAGTAGGAATTAAGGTGCCGAGGTGTTCAAGACTTAGCCACTACTATGGCAGTAGCAGAGTCTTTAACAGATTACAAGAGGGGAGATTCCTCCAAGGTTGAGTCTTTGGAGGATAGCCACACCATGGGTAGGGGAGACGAGGCTTCAAGGGACCATTATGCTCTTAGAATGGGATCAGGCAAGACGCCTAACGTTCAGGAAGGAAGGGGTAAGGCGGAAAAGAAGGAGTTTACGCCTAAAATCAAATTCTTCCTATGTGACAGTCCACATTGGGCACGAGATTGTCCAAAGAGGAAGGCGCTCAGTGCCATGATTGAGAAGAGGGAACAGGAGGACGAAGCACATATGGGCTCGATGCAGCTGCTAGGTGCCCTCCAATTCAACTCAAAGCCTAGTATGCCTAAGACCTCCTTACTAGCAGGGGTGCAAGTAAAGGAGGAAAAAGGGGAGCGAGCTAAGGTAGCCCGCACACACATGGAAGAGGTCACCAAGGGAAAGGTGAACTCAATGGGTAAGAGGAAGCAACGTTCTAAGCATCGAAAGAGCACGGGTCTGCATCCATCTGAAGCCTCATGGGAGAAGGAGGCGAAGAATATCCTGGCTGAACGGGTCACCAGGAGACAAGGGGTCCCTCCTGTGATAGAGTATCTAGTCCAATGGAAATGACTACCTAAGGGGTAGGCAAGCTGGGAACATGCGGATGCCTTAAGAAGGTTCTGAAAACACATCGAGAGGTTTCAAAAAGAGGCCACAACTAGGACGTCGATGGCATAGGTGGGGGAGAGTGTCACAAGATGCTTCAAATAACCCTCCCCATGGGCTTATACAGGAGGAGGGAAGCTTCTGGAGACTCCTGGAGCCATCTACACTAAACCATTGGTGGGAAGAGTGTGGAAGGTTCTAGAGATGCCTAGAGATGTCCACACATCTCTACACTATGGTGGAAGGCATGAGAGGAGTCCAAAACTTTCTAGAGAATTCTAGAGATCTCTTGTATATTCTTGTACATAGGGTTGTACATAGATTAGTGTAGGGCATTCTAGAATATTCTTGATTTGTAAGGAACCCTCCAAGGTTCCAGAGAGTTCCATTGGTGCCTATAAATAGGTGAGACCCTCATTTGGCCAAGGCACCACCCAAAATCACTTCCTAACCAAGCAAGTGAGTTTCCAAGCATTGTAAAGCTTCATTTGAAAGTAATAAAGTTTCCATTCTTTAAGAGTTTCCTACTACGCCTTCTAAACCTTCCGAGTCGAGAACGTCTTAGCCAAACAAGCTAAGCATTGGGAATCAGGCTGACTTACCAAGATCAAGGGTCTTGACTTGTCTAAGTGCTGCACGAGCTAAGGAAGAGACTAGGTCCGTGACAATTAGCTGATGATATGTTCATTGCGGGGATTATCAACTTATCATATGTGAAAAAATGGATGAAACAAAGCAAAGATGAAACCATTAACAACATCCATGCATATTTGACATTATTGCATGTGTCAATAATTATAAAATGTTTATCATGCATATTATTATGTTTAATTCAAGGTTTTTACAGATATAGATAGGATGATCATAAATTTTCCCACTGAGTTGTGAACTCAACCTATCCCTTCCACTCTTAAATGCAAGTTAGAAGACATTTGTTGGAGTTAATGCTTGAACTTGGCATGTGCTATTAATTGGATGTTGTCAGGTTCATGTTGATAGTCTTTTAAGGCTTTTGCCTTTGTATCATAGGAAGACTAAATCATTATGAAGAAATAATGTAACTTATGTTTATTTTTTTACTTTTGTAGTATTGGTTACCCATAATGAATCATTATGGGGTTTTGATATGTTTAAAGTAATAGTGTACAAGTTTTCAATATATTAAATGAAGTATACTTTGTTGATTAGTTGTTTAAAAGGGTTATCACAAGATACATACTTCTTTATAATAGGTCTCCACATCCTTATTTTGCACAAAAATCTACTTGAAACTTAATAATTTTTTCTCTCAAGTTTTGGGAGCACTAATTTTGTATTTTGAGTATTAATTAGTAAGTCTAAAATCTAGCGTGTGACACCATACATCTTCTATATATAAGTAAAAAATGCTCAATATCTTATTAGTCTCACTCTTGGATATGTGAAAATCATTATTTAAATGTCATGAGATGTCATGGACATTTGTGCTTTATCAAATTTATATGGCACTACATCCATTTAAATGTCAAATGCATGATTTGTATGACTACGACTACCACAATACCACAAAGGATATTATGAGAAGGTGAAAATTTCTATGAAATAAAAGCAATATTCTACCTATGCATGTTGAATGCAAAATAGATTAAGCACAAAACATTTTCCACTTATAGCAAAATTGTGTGTTTGTACTTACCCATGCGCCAAACAAAGCTTGCCAATAGAAACATTGTGAGAGGTGTAGAAATATCGATCCAAAACTCTTCGCTCAGTTCTCTCCGCAATAGGAAGGAGACTAAAGATTGCCCCACCATGATTGTTTAATACAAGAATTGTCATTGGTTTCCGCCGCATCCTTGAAAGCAAAGTAGATTCTTTAATGCATTTTTAAAACAAAGTTGATACTGTGCAGCTTTGTCTTCAATTGGAAAGATGAGAAATTGTGATAAGGTCACTGGCGTACACTTTATTTAAAAAAAACAAAAAACTACTTGGGAAATTCAAAATAATGTAGTTGATTTGATCAAGTATGATGAATGCCTATCATGCATGTAGAAGCAAAATAAATTAAAATACATGAAGCTTACTTGTCTAGCCTACAAAATTTTTAAGGTCCATTTCAAATGAAATTTAGTGAAATCTTAAAATCTTCCATTCTTTTATTGTTTCTTTCTTTTATGTTTTATTTTATTTATTTTAAATCATTGAAAGATAAATACAAAAGCATGAAAAACAATCCTTTCAAGATACAAAACATGTATTACTTGAAAAAAAACAAAAGCATGACGAACAATCCTTTCAAGATAGATAACATGTATTACTTGAAAAAAACTACCATTATTTGGATAGGCTATAAATGGACAGGGCAATGCATAATACAAAAGGCCAACACACTTAGTAGAGGAAAAAGATCTCTTACAAAAGAAACCAAGTGTTTTTCTCCTTATTTGGCTAACTAATCAGCAGCTTGATTAGTTGAATGAGAAATCCAAGAGGAGCATCCCAAATTATTAGCAAAATCTAAAATTTTGCAGAACCAACTATTGAATTCTATTAGCTTCTCACCTTGTTAGACATCCAAAAGATGACAAACGTAGAATCTCATTCCACATTTAGGCTGGATAGACACAAAGCTTTAACTTGCAACAAGCCCTGCAATAAAGTTATTATCTCCATCTCAATAGCTAAACCTCTCTAATAGGTTTAGAGCAAGCCCTTAGTATTGTACTTGAATGACCTCCTATAGCTAATTGTCTTAAATTACCAAAAGAACATCCATCAAAGTGAAAGTTTGGAGAAAAATTGTTTCTTTGTATTTTTGAAGCTTAGAATTACAACATATATATATATATATATATATATATATATATATATATAAAGGAGGATAGGACTACTCTTGAGTACATGCAAAAGGAAAAGAAAAAAATGATACAACTATACAAATAATCACTACCTTGAAAACCAAAAAATAAAAACTAAAATAGGAGATAATCCTAAATTTAAAAACATAGACTCAATTGACTTTATCGACTAAATTAGATCATGACATCTCATTTACAACACCAAATCAAATCACCCACATATTTTTAGTTTATGATTTTTCAACCCCACCCCAAAGCTAATTTGAAGATAAAACATTCCAAGCTTGCTTGGTAGAACTTCAAATTGCTGCTTCTGAAGGCCTTTACTCGAGATATTTGCTAGAAAAACGTTTTTCTATAGGAATGTTTTTACTTAATGAAATGACGATCCTTTTCAACATGCTTAGTTCTATCACGTTAAATTAGATTATGGGCTATGTTAATTGTTGCCTTATTATCACAATATATTTTCATAGGTTTCTCATAAGGAATTCTCAACTCTTCTAATATCCTCTTCAATTGAATGAGCTCACAAATTCCATGAGTAACGGCCTAAAACTCAACTTCTACACTACTTCGAGCAACAACATTTTTTTTTTCACTTGTCCAATTACCCTCCAACAAAGGTGTAATAACTTGAAGTTAATCTTCTATCCTTGTTATCTTCTACCAATCAACATCAGTATACACCTCAATCTATATATGCCCTTTTTCCTCAAGTAGTAAACCTTTTCTTGGTCTTCTAGATACTTCAGAACTTGATACATGACTTTAAAACATTCTTCAATAGGTAAGTGCATGAACTAGCTGACCATACTAACTGCAAAAACTATAACAGTATGCGTATATCATGAGCATATCATTTTACCCATCAAACGTTGATAGCATCCTTTATCCACACTTCCAATTTCCTATTAGGATCAATTGGTGCATCAGCTTATTTACAACCCAATATTCCTATTTCTTTGAGCAAGTTTAGAGTATATTTTTATTGAGAAACAAATATACTACCTCGAGACCTTGCAACTTCCATACCAAGGAAGTATCTCAACTAAGCAAGATCTCTAATTTCAAATTCTTTAGCAAGTACCCCCTTTAATTTCTCTAATTCCCTAAGGTTTCACCTTTCAAGATGAAATCATCTGCATACTACATATACTAATCAAGATGGCAATCTCATTGTCACTAAAATGTTTTTAGAACATAGCGTGATCTATCTGACTTTGTAGATACCTAAGATTCCGAATGAACTTTATGAAATGATCAAACCATGCTCTTGGGGATTGCTTCAACCCATAAAGAGATATCTTCAATTTACACATTTTTTCATAATCAAATGATTGCTCAAAACCAAGGTTTAGATCCATATACATTTCCTACTCCAATTCTCCATTTAGAAAAGCACTCTTTACATCTAACTGTTGTAATGGCCAATTTAAATTGATTGGAAATGACAATAAGATTCAGATTGTGTTTATCTTGGCAACTAGCGCAAATATCTCTTGATAATCAATGTTGTAAGTTTGTGTAAAGCCCTTGGCTACCAACCTAGCCTTATACCTCTTTACCGAAGCATCAACCTTATACTTGAAAGTAAATACCCACTTGCATCCTACTGGTGTCTTTCCTCTTGGCAAACTTATCAAATCCTAAGTTTTATTCATTTTAAGCACTCTCATTTCTTCCATGACTACTTGATTACTACCCAAAAAGTGCTTTTTTACACCTTTAAGTCATTATGTTTTAAGCACTTTTGTGTAGTAGTTCTCTATCTTTATTCCAATTGGCATGTTAAGGACCTAGCAATGACTTCTAATCATATTTGTGGCTAGTTTTAGTGTTTTGACAGCTTTTTGGATCATTAAGACAAGCCAAGTAAAGGAGAGAAGCAAAGAGGAAAATCGAGCAAAAAGAAGAAAACAGAGTGAAGCTGAAACAGAGGACTGCAACTGCAGTCTTCCTTCACACTTTTGGAGCACTTCCCGAAGTCCATTTTTTGCATGCTATATACCGTTGGAAAGCTCTGGAAGTCAAGAATCCAACGCTTCAAACCGTGTACGATTTGGAGCTGAAATGAGGAAGATATGGCCTTCGGAAGACAACTGTGTCAAGCTGAGAGAGAATTTCGCACCAGCTTCGCACCAGCTTCGCACAGCCCATGCGTGGTGCGAATTTTCCTCTGTTCTGCCGACTCCACTGTAGATCTTTTCTTTTGTATTTTTTTTTATGTAAATTCCTTTCCTATCCTTGTAACTAGCCAATTACAAGCTTGGCTTTTGTAAAGACTATAAGAGGGGTGGTAATCACCTCTCGGATGATGTTATGCTATGTGATGTTTCACACTTTGAAAAAAATACAGAGCTCTCTCGTTTTCCTTTTTTCTCTACTATTTTCTTTTTCTTGGAAGCCAAACAACCTCTGAGGATGTTTTCCCAAAGGATGAGAGGCTAAACTTTTAGTTTCTTGGAGTGAAGGAAGCTAGGTGAAAAGTCCAAATGCAAAGGTGGAAAACTCTCGTGCCTTAAATACAGGTAGTTGGAGTTCATAAATGGCTTTTAAATCTAAAGTTTTGCTTTAACTCCCTTAGAATCACTTTGAATGGCCAATATATGGTAAGCTTCAGGTCTCTGTGGATGCTTATTGCTAGATCCATATTAGTCCATTAGTTATCATGTACGAGCCATTGGAAAGTGGCTTAAGGTGAAGACCCATAGTGTTTAAAGCCATAAATGGAACTTGACTACCATTTCTATTGATTTTGTATGGATTAAATCTTCATTGTTAAACCTATACCGGTTCGGGAAATAACTATAGGTTAAATCCCCAATGCGAGGAGAAAAATCCGGAATTTTCCACTTTGCATTCTGAACTTGATCCTAGCAACCCTTAGCTCCGGGAGACTTTCTTTCTTCCATTTTTACTTAGTTATATGTTAGTTTAGTTTCAAACACCACTTTCAAAATGAATTTTATTTTCTTTTAAATTTTAAGTTTTTGACAAAGGAAATCATCAGATTCAATTTCTAATCTTGAGTCTATCACTGGTAGAGTGAAAACCCATCCCAGAGTTCGACCCTAGAACTGCTATACTATAGTAGCTTTGCTATGCCAGTATGAGGTCATAGGTTTTATAAATGTTTTTGATTAAAAGACCCGACTGGGCTCCCGCGAATCACTACTTCTCTCCACTTAGGCACAAGAGTATCCTGTACAAAATTTGGAATCTCCATAGAAACCATGTTAATTGTAAAAGCTCTAAAAGAGTTGGACAATCTATGGTATGGCCCATATTTAGAAATAGAATGCATAATATAAGATCGAATTCCTTTCCTAAGGATAACAGGACTATCAAGGTCATTGGAAACATTAGAATTTTTATTTGAAAAGAGAGAAGGTAAAATTTTACCTTCTTGGGTCCTTATGACCGATTCCAACTCTTGGATAGTGGCAAAAGTATGACCTTCCAGATTATCTTAATCATTTCTCCTTCTTAGGTAGGCATGAAGCTCAGTTTGAGGTTTTGATTATAGTGATGCTCCCCTTGTCAACTATTCTTCATTGTTTGGCACGATAAAATTCGATTGAGAAGTTGAATTTGAACATGAGTTTTCTAAGCCAATAGGAAATGAACCAGAAGAATGTGAAGGAGTAGGACTCACATTGTCATCAAATGTTGGCACAAGTAGAGAAGTTTACTAAAAACAATCTTCCTCAACCACACTCTCCATTTGAAGAGTGTTTTTGATAAATTTGGGTTGATTCTCAAAGAAGGTTAACATCCATGCTAATAAAAAATTTCCTAAGGATAGGATCGTAGCACTTATACCTCTTTTGTGTAGGTGAATATCCCACAAAAACACTCTTTAGAACACAAGGATCAATCTTAGTTCTATGTTCTTTATGAATATGAACAAATGTTGTACACCCAAAATTTTTTAATGGAATTTAGAAAAGTATTTTTGTACGAGGATAAACCTTAGAAAAATGATTAATAGGAGTTTCAAAGCCAAGAATTTTTGCCAACATTCTATTAATTAGATAGGTCATGATTGTAGCTTCTTCCCAAAAACTTTTAAGCACCCTTAATGTAAACATGGCTCTAGCAACCTCCATTAAGTGGCGGTTTTTCCTCTCCATAATCCCATTTTGTTGTGGGGTATCAAAACAACTAGATTGATGTATGATCCCATTTTCAAGGAGATAATCTTCAAAAATAAATTTAACATATTCCTTTCCATAATCAATTCGAAATACTATAACTTGAGTTTGAAATTGTATTTTTATCATAGCATATTTTAAAAACCCTTTTTACCTTTGATTTTTCCTTCAACAAATAAATCCAACAAACTCAAGTATCATCATCTATGAAAATGATAAACCGTCTAGTTCTAGTTATGGTCACCACATGTGCGGGTCCCTAAATATCACTATGTATCAACATGAAAGGTTCAGATTCTTTACAAGGTCATGCAAAAAAGTAGACACAATGATGTTGAAATAACTGTCATACCTCTTAGTGAAACATTAAAAGATTTTTATTCTTAAACAGAGATGGAAACAACTGTTTTAAATATGAAAAGCTAAGATGACCTTACCTATGGTGCCATAACAATATTTGATGTTTAGCAGAAGAAGAAAAAACATTATTACTCGCAACTTGAGCTTGTCTACTCTTGATAAGATCCTTAACAAGGTAATAGAGTCCATCGATCTCCTTAGTACTATCAACCGCCTTCCACAAGCATAGGTCCTAAAATTCACAGTAAGATGGAAAAAATTGGGCAACACAATTCATGTCCTTTGTTAGTCTACTAATAGAAAGAAGATTGCATGGAAGATTAAGGACATGAAGGACGGATTCTAAAGTCAGAATTTTTTAAATAAGGACTAAACCCTTCCATGCAATGAATGAAAATGATCCATCCGCAATTTTGATTTTCTAGTTACTTAGACAAGGAGAATATGTAGAAAACAAGTTTGAGAAGCTCGTCATATGATTGAAGCACCTAAATCTATGATCCATGGTGTAAAATTTCTAGAATGAACACTTAAAAGTACTAATAGATTTACCTATTTTTGCTAAAGAACGGGATGGTAAAGAGTCAAAAGATGGAATCTGACTGAACAGCCTATACAAGTGTTCCAACTGCTCTTTATTGAATGGAGATGTTTCAGTTATGGTTGTTAACCTGCATGCCTTGGTCATTTCCCTTCTTCACCCATTCATGAGAACTCAACACTTGTTGTAACTGAAGCTACTATGTTACTGCCAATGCTGCTACAAATGTTGAAACTCCTCTTAATCATTTTACTAAGGTTTATCCTAATACAAAAATATTTTCCTCAATTCCTTTGAAAATTTTTGGATACACAACATTTGTTCGTATTGACCAATAAAAAACAAAACTAAGCTTGATCCTCATGCACTAAAGTGTGTTTTTGTGGGATATTGATCTACACAAAAGGGGTATAAGTATTATGATCCTATCTCTAGGAAAATTTTTGTTAGCATGGATGTAACCTTTTTTGAAAATCAACCCTACTTTACCAAAAACACTCTTCAGGGAGAGAATGTGGTTGAGGAAGATTGTTTTTGGGAAATTTATTTACCCTTGCCAACATTTGATGACAACGTGCGTCCTAATCTTTCACATTCTCCTAGTTCGATTCCTTTTAGGTCATAAAACTTATGTTCAAGTTCAACTTCTCAACCAAGTTCTATTATGTCAAACAATAAAGAATTGTTGACAGAAGGAGAATCACTATGGACAAAATCTCAAACTGAGCTTCGTGTCTACACAAGAAGGAGAAATCATCAAGGTAATCGAGAAAGTCACTCTTGCCACCATCCAAGAGTTAAAACCGGTGATAGGGACCTAGGAAGGTACAGTTTTAATTATCCTCTCTTCAAATACAAATTCTAATGCTTCTAATGACCTTGATATTTCCGTTGCCCTTAGGAAAGGAATTAAATCTTGTACCATGCATCCTATTTCTAAATATGTGTCATATCATAGGTTGTCTAATTCTTTTAGAGCCCTTACCACTAACATATTCTCTGTGGAGATTCCAAAATCTATACAAGATGCTCTAGTTGTTCCTAAGTGGAGAGAAGCAGTCATGGAAGAAATGAGGGCTCTTGAAATGAATGAAACTTGGGATTTGATAAGTTTGCCTAGAGGGAAGACACCGGTAGGAAGCAGTTGAATATTTACTATCAAGTATAAGCTTGATGGTTCGATGGAGAGGTATAAAGCTAAGTTGGTAGCCAAGGGCTTTACACAAACCTATGGTATTGATTATCAAGAGACGTTTGTGCCACTTACCAAGATGAACACGATCCAAATTTTATTGTCACTTGCAATCAATCTAAATTGACCATTACAGCAGCTAGATGTAAAGAATGTTTTTTTAAATGGAGAATTTGAGGAGGAAGTGTATGTGGATTTGCCCTTGGTTTTAAGCAATCACTTGGAACTAAAAAGGTCTGTAAATTGAAGAGATCTCTCTATGGGGTGAAGCAGTCCCCAAGAGCATGGTTTGAGCATTTCACAAAGTCCATTCAGAATCTTGGGTATATGCAAAGTCATGTCGATCATACTATGTTCTACAAACATTCTAGTGACAATAAGATTGTCATCTTGATAGTATATGTAGATGATATCATCTTGACAGGTGATAACATTACGGAATTAGAGAAATTAAAGGGGGTGCCTGCTAAAGAATTTGAAATTAAAGATCTTGGTCAATTAAGATAATTCCTTGGTATTTAAGTTGTAGGATATATTTGTTTAGCGAAATTAAAGGGAGAATATTTGTTTCTCAACGAAAACATACTCTAGACTTGCTTAAAGAAACAGGAACGTTGGGTTGTAAACCAGCTAATACACCAATTGATCCTAATAGGAAATTGGGGCAAACAAAGTTAAGTTCAAGTGTAGATAAAGAACGCTATCAACGTTTGGTGGGTAAACTAATATACTTGTTACATAAACCCCCTAATATAGCATTTGCAGTTAGTAAATTAGGGGATAGAATCAGCTGAGTCAATGTTTCTAATTTAGTTTTTATTTTTTTCTATTTTCAGGGTAGTGATTATTTGCACAGTTGTATTATTTTTTTTTTTTCCTTTTGCATGTATTCAAGAGTAGTCTTATATATATGTTGTAATCCTTAACTTCAAAGATGTAGTGGAACAACTTTTTTCTCTAAACTTTCAAAAAGGTTAACAGATAATCTAAGGATATGTAATATTGATTTTAATGATAGAGTGGGTGACAAATTTTTTGTGCCTTGACCAGCCACTATGGCCAATGTACCATCAGCAACATTAATCTTCCTCTTTCCAAGATATAGGTTGTATGAAGAGAACCAATGAGAAAAGCTTGTCATATGGTCAGTAGCTCCTGAGTCAATGACCCAAGCACTTTAAAAATAGTCTTCTGAGGCACTAAGAGCATGGAAATCCGAGAACTTACGTAAGCGTGCAACAGAGCACAAGTCACAAGGAGTATCTAATGATACAAGAAAGCTTCTAAGCCGATCTCTCTCTTTTTCTTGAATCCGTCAATCTCAAAGCTGTTTAATCCATTCTTGGATGGACTGGTTTTTTTAGAGTGAGCAACATGTGCATGTCCACCTCACTGCCTATTCCCATATTCTGCCACATACTTGCTGGAATTATTCTGCATCTCAGGATCAGCCCTTGATGCTTCACATATCCATTGGTTACTACCTTAGAACATTCTAACATGGTTGGATAAAAAAGAAACTTGGGGTTCTTTTTCAAATCTGGTTGGTTCTTTGTTGCTAGCAAAAAAACATCAACAGTTACAAAACTTCTTGAACCTGAAAGATTATTCAGAAAAAAATAAAAATAAATAAAGCTCTAATACCATGTAGGGAATATGTGAAAATAATCGTATATTGATTTAGAGAAAAAATGTACATCTTATAGGCAGCTATACAATGAAAAAGGAAAACAAACTAACTCCTAGAAATTTGTCCTAAAAATCATGGGAATTCTAATTCTAACTTCCTAATTTAAATTGTTATATACACTGACTTTCCTATTGAGAGACTGAGTACCAGCCATTATTTCCCTATAAGGATCATAGAGGTTGATTAGTCAACAAAAATGGTTGGAGAAAATGGCAAGGCACTCCTTTTCCATGCAACCTCTAAGCAATTGAACCGATGTGATTTCTAACAAACAATGCTTCCACAGGCAAATATCCATGAACCAAAATGGTGAAATCTGAAAACTTTACAGACCAAAACTTCTTACCTTTGGCTTAAAATTGATAATCCATTTGTATCATAAAGGAAAGAAACATCTCCAATCACACAAAGTACCTGAACATAATCATATAAATTAACCATTGCAAGCTTATCCAAGAAAAAAATAAGTATAAGAACCATGGACCAATACCACTAGTGTGGAAGTATGAAATGATGAGTGCAGAGAACAGTTAGCCTTATACAGAAAGATAAATTGTGTTATGAAAGATGGTAGCCAAAAAAAAAACAAAAAAAAAAAAAGAAACCAAAGAACAATGAAAAAGAAAAGGAAATATACCAGCAAGTTATCAAATTTTCAATTCACGTTCTATTGTTACTGATTTCATATAGATTCAACTTGTACTAGAACTTCCAAGAATTGGCATTAGTGGAAAAAAAGTGGAAAAATAATGAGGAAAGAGTGAAGGTTTAGAATGTGCTAGTTCTTTCATAAGGTGAAGGGTAAGTTTGGATGGGTTGATATGTGCTTCTCTTGAGACAGACGAAAGGGATGAGCTAGAAAGTAATTTCAAGGAAGAAAATGCTAGGGCCCATTGATGGGAGTTAAATAGGTAAAAAAACTCCTAGCCTAAACTAGATGAGCATGGATTTCTATCACATGAATTGGGGTGGGAGGGCACGGGTGGTGGTGTTGAAGAAAAAGGAAAAAAACCACTAATCAATTCACATGAATTGAAAATTACAACTAAAAATGGGAAATCATATCAACTTTTAGAACAGTAGATCAAAAGTAACAGATAAATGAATTTCTCATAAGTTAATGATGAGCTATGTTTTTTTTTTCTAATAGGAAATGACAAAGGAATATATTGATAAAAAGGATGTACAAGAGAAGGATGAGGAATCCTTCCACCAAAGAAAAACAAAACTATAAGGAATCAAATACAAGAAAATACAAAGTAAAAACAAGCAAACTCTCTAGGTTAGACCAATCCAATGGGCTTACACACCGCTAACCAATCAAGTTGTAACACAGAAAGGGGAATCCCCTTAAAAACCTTAGAACAAAAAGCCTAAAGAGAAGCAAGGAAATGAATCGAATCCTAAAGATTCTCTGAATTCCTTACTTTATCTTCAAAAATCCTTACATTTCTTTCCCGCCACACCACCCAAATTAAGGCGATGCATGCTGCTTGCCATAAAACAATCCCTCTCTTAGAAGATCCAAAACCGTTAAAATTGGTAGATAGCCTGTCAAAGATGCTCCTAGGGGGAACCCAATCCGTCTTTACTAACTGAAATAATCTGTGCCACAATCCCATCGTCAAAGAGCAATGGAGAAAAAGATGATCTACTGTTTCTCCATGCTTCATGCACAACTTACAAATGTCGGGACTAAGTGCTTTATAGGGTCTTCTCAATTGTAGCAAGTCATTAGTATTTACCTTCTTGTGTACCACTAACCAGACCAAGGACTTGACTTTGAAAGGGACTTGAGAATTCCAGACGAACTTGGTAGGGAAAACTGGAGGCAAACCAGAAAATTGGAATAAGGCAAGAAAGAAAGATGTGACTGTAAAAAGTCCTGAAGGAGATAATGACCAGGATCTCATATCTGGAACCGAAGGTGATAAATGTAGACGATCAAGAGACCGCATGAGACCTTCTAAATTTTCTATCTCAGAATCGGGAAGGTTACGGCGAAAGTTAAAGTTCCAAGAGAAGGGGCGAGTAGAGCTGAGAATTGAAGAAATAGGAGTATTTTTATCTGTGACTACTCTAAGTAGTCTTGGATATTGGACCCCCAAAGGTTGGTCCCCCACCACAAGTCTTCCCAGAACCGAATTCTTTCCCCATCTCCTACCACAAACCAAGTAAACTTGGAAAACTCTTGGGAGATTTGTGCAATAGCCTTTCAAGGACAACGATGTGACCATCTAACTATAGTGTTGGCATCCCAACCGTTGGAGTGTGATCCATAAATGCTTAAAATAACCTGATGCCACAGAGCTAAACCCTCCCTAGGATATCTCCACAACCATTTCCCTAAGAGGGCGAAGTTCCTTATAGAAATCTTTCCGAATCCCAATCCTCCTTTCGTCTTCGGATTACACACTACATCCAAGCTAACTAGATGATCTCTTTTGCCTTCCCCAACCCCCAACCATAAAAAATCTCTTTGCAATCTCTCAATTTTTGCTGCCACAGAGGCGGGAATCTTAAACAAGGAGAGAAAGTAACATGGCATATGGGTGAGACAAGATTGAATGAGAGTTATCCTACCTCCAAAAGATAAATATGCCTTTTGCCACCCATCTAATCTTCTCGAGATCCTCTCAATCACAGGATCCCAAAAGCCACAAGCCTTGGGATTCCTTCCCAGAGGAAGACCCAGGTAGAGTATAGGCCACCTAGAAGTCTTGCAATCAAGCAACTCGGCCAATCTAGAAAGATGATTCTGATCAAGATTAATGTCATAAATATTACTTTTGTCAAGGTTAACCTTCAACCCAGAAATATGCCCAAACACTAGCAAAACACTCTTGAGGGTTAGCATGTCCTCTTCACGAGTGCTAGAAAAGAAAATGGTGTCATCTATAAATTGTAAATGGGACACCCTTGTTCTGTTCCTACCCACCCTGAAACCCTCTAAGGCATTTCTTTCCTCTACTCTCAATAACATCCTGCTTAATACATTTGCAATTAAAGTGAACAAAAAAGGGGATAAAGGGTCTCCTTGTCTTAAACCTATAGATGCCTTAACCCATCCTTTAGCGTTTCCATTCACTAGGACTGCAAAAGATACCGAGGACAAATAGCCTCTCATCCATTTCCTCCATCTAGGACTAAACCCCTTCTTCTCCAACACATGATCCAAAAAATCCCAACTCACATGATCATAAGCCTTTTCAAAGTTTGGAAGACAACTCCTTCCTCCCCTAATCGTCTTTTCTCATCCACTATCTCATTGGCTATGAGAACTGCATCCAAAATTTGTCTCCCTTGAACAAAAGCTCTTTGAGTAGATTGGATAGTTTCGTGAAGTACCCCTCTTAGATGCCCTGCTAACACTTTTGCTATAATCTTGTAAAGACTTGTGATCAGGCTAATAGGTCTATAGTCTGAGATTTTCTTTGACATGCTTTTTTTGGGTAATAGAACTATGAATGAAGCATTAGTGCTTTGATTGATAATCCCGCTCTTGTGAAACTCTCCAAACATTCTCACTAGATCCTTCTTGATCACATCCCAACAATCTTGAAACACTGCAATGGTAAAGCCATCAGGCCCCGGTGCTTTATCCCTATCCAACTGAAAAATGGCCTTAGAAATCTCTTCTTCAGTAAAAGGGGATTCCAACCTAGACGCACTCTCTCCAGATATAGGGGACCAATCTAAGCTTTCAACTCTCCAAGACTCTCCAGAAGGGCTCACGTAGAGCTTTTCAAAATACCTTATGATCTCCTCTTTGATGCTCTCTGAATTATTCAACACTAGGCGTCTTTCATTCTCCAACACCTTGATATATTTCCTATTTCACCTGCCATTAGCCACTTTATGAAAAAATTTTGAGTTACAATCCCCTTCCTTAACCCATTTCACCCTAACTTTTTGTCTCCAATGTATTTCTTCCCTCAAAAATCAACTCCTCTAACTCCCCTTTTCTTAAAGCTCTCTGGAGTAAAAGTTCAGGGGAGAGACCCCCTTCTTGCTCTTTGGCATCCAAGTTATCTAAATCGAACAAGATACTTTTTTTCCTTTCATTTAGCTCTACAAAAGAAGCCTTATTCCACTCCTTCAATTTAGCCTTAACAAATTGTAATTTCCTCATGAACTTGTGACCTTTCCACCCAATTCCTTGAAACTCTCTCCACCAACTTCCAAAGCTCTCCTTAAAACTAGGATGTTGTAATCACATATTCTCAAATCTAAACGGTGTTGGGCCCCACTTGAACAGATTGGTTTCCAAGACTATCGGCCAATGATCCGATGTCCATCTAGGAAGAACTTCTTGAAGACTTTGAGGAAATAATTGTTCCCACTCATTTGAGTAAAGAAAATGAACTAATCTCTTGCATACGAGATACTCTTGCATGTTTGACCAAGTGAATGATGCGCTCCTTCAAGGTGAATCAATCAATTCGCATTCTCTTATAATATCGTCAAAGTCCTTCATGCTTGGGGTTAAACT
The DNA here is from genome assembly GCA_030254885.1 of Vitis rotundifolia. Lineage (NCBI taxonomy): Eukaryota > Viridiplantae > Streptophyta > Magnoliopsida > Vitales > Vitaceae > Vitis > Vitis rotundifolia. The sequence goes on from CM058151.1 coordinate 15,013,159, forward strand.
AGAACCTCCCAATTTTTCTGAACTTTTCCTTATGACATTGAAATCGCTGCCCACACACCAACACGGGGAAGAAAGTCCAAAAATGTCTGAAAGCTCCACCCAAAAATCCTTCCTAAGTACTGTGTTGTTTGGGCCATAGACTGCGGATAACCATAACGGTTCGCGACCATCCAATACAAACTTGACTGTGACCGAAAAGGAACCTATTACCACCTCCTCACTATGCAGTTTTTTAGAGTCCCAAATAATCAAAATCCCACCCGAAGCCTCGCACACTAGAAGGGCTGCCCATTCCTTATTTCTAGCTGTCCAAACACTACCCACGAACCTTCTGTCACACTCCGCCTTTTTTGTTTCCTGAGTCATCAGTACATCCAATTTTTCCGATCTCAGAAAATCTTTAACCACCCTTCTCTTTTTCCTTGAACCCAAACCCCTAGTATTCCAACTAATTATCTTCATGTATTAAACTCTCGAACCCTAATCCTCCAATCCAGTTCCAACAAGTCTCACAAACCTATGGAACATCTGCTCTTCCTCCTGGAATAAACCTTAATATCCAGAGACTTTAAAACCTCACGCACTTTTGCCATTTTCCTAGGGGAAGTCCTTCTATTTGGAACTCACCCGATGGGGAGCCCGCAGTAACACTCTAGCTAACTGTAACCAGGTTGGAGGCCTTATTAGGCGAAATTGGTTTAGGCAAAAATGGGTTACCACTCTCGGTCATCTTAGCAGGTTGGTTCACCTCCATTACAAGATTAAGGATGCCAACAGAAGTTTGACCTACAGAACCATCATCGTCTTTTTTGAAAAAAAATTCAGAGTTTACTCGGTTTTCCATAGGAGACTGAGACTGAAAGGCTGAATTGGGAAGAATGGGAACGGAAGGACTCAGGAAGGAAGAAGTCAAACCATAAGAAGGAGGAATAGAAGACTAGGGAGTCTGAATAAGTGAAGACGGAATTACCTCCAAATTTTCCGCGGCCAACAATCCACAATTCCCCATAAAGCTAAGCCCTTTACCTCTGATTTCTGGCGTAGAGGGCAAAACCATGACTGCTGAGCCACGAAGATCGGACCCTACTCGGCCCAAAAATCCTTCCCTGTCTTCGTCGAAGGAAAATTTGTTTAGAGCCGCTTCGTTTCTTGACGTCGAAGCCCCTTCCCCCAACCATTCCTTCCGAAACCTTGGAAAGTGACGAGAAAAGAGAGGACTCGCATTAGATCCTCGTTCTGCCTTAAAATCGGCCCCTGAAGCCTCTTCCTTTGGGTCCTCATCGTTATCTGCCTGATCCTTCCCGTTCAAAAGAGGCTCGCTGCGACACCGAAGACTTTGTCTACGCATGATGAGCTATGTTTTTTAGGAGCCTTGGATTCAAACATCCAATTTCTTTATTCCCATTTATTAAAACAAAGTCCATGAGGAGAACATACATGAAGCATGGTGTTAAGGCTATTAGCATAAGTGTTAATCAACATGATACACATTATAGGTCAGTTACCTAATAGCTTATGTTGTTACTAGATTCTCGATTTAACATATCCAAGTGGTAGAGGATGAAGGAACAAAAGTGCAAAGAGCGGAAGCTATGATACTTAAATGTGAAAGGAAGAAATAGAGAAAACCTATTCTAGCTGGGCATGATTCTGATGGAATTGCACCATACTCTTCCTAAGCATCAGGTCTATCTAGTAGAAGAACTTAGAAGCATTTTTTGTTTTTGAAAGCAAGAAAATGGCACACAAAAGACGTTTGGCACCACACTTTCAAAAACTATTTTTAAAAATTTGTGCTGACACTCCTTGTTTTAGGAAACACCAAAATATTGTTTTTCTTGGTTTCAAAAAAATCAAGCAATTTCCAAACTGAAAACGATAATGAAACTAAACATATTGAGTGTTTTCATTTCTTTGAAAAACCCATGTTTATTTCCAAAAAATGTTGTACATATGTTTAAAAGAATTGGCATGGAAGATTTTTTTTCACATAGAAGAGGTTTTACTGAGGAGGAGACCTTTAGTCATTGAATGTTGGGATTTTCAAATATTACCTCATGCTTTTTGTTCTCAAATGCTGTATTTTACATGCAAGAATGTCAATGCCCAAAGTTGAAGGCCTATGAGAGTCATCTCCATGGGGATCAAATGGTAAGATAAACTAAACTGAGAATTGATGGATGTAAAAATGGTGTGGTTGTGAATGAAAAAGTTGGAAATTGAAAATGATGGCATACAAAATGAGAAAAATGAATCAAGTATATATATATATATATACATATATCAAAGAGAGTATAGGGTTGTAAAATGGAGATATAAAGGCACTAGGAATCGGGTTCATGTTAGTGCTCATTCACAAGGGCTTAGAACCAAAATTGAATCTCAACTCAAATTGAGTTTAATTGGAGTATTTATCACTAAGAACTCTTCCATGAATCTTCAGGACCAGTTTTGCTTCAAGTCAGTTCTCTCATGTCCTTAGAGAAATTTATTCAATTCACCACAAGTGATCTCAAAATTGCTAAATCAAGTTGAACAATGATTCAGCATATTATGTGTGAACCAAGTACTCGACTACTCTCAATTTAAATGAGAATACACTGAAATCAAGATTTAGACAGGTACAACTTAAAACAAATCTATCACTAAACCAGAGTCGAATCAATACATTGCTTACTCAAGGATTTCACATCAGTGAGGTCCTTTCCCCAAATTGCAGAGACCGGTCACTCATTTGTTCTTGAGGAACCTCCACCCAATCCAAGGAGGAAAAAAAGGAGTAAAAGGCTTCACCCTAACAAAAGCTGAAGAGAAGCCACAAAAAGCTCTTTAGAGTCCCACCTATACTCTATTCCTAGCTCCAATAATGTGTAGGGCTCACATTCTAGATGGGAGATCACATGCCTGAGCCAAGAGGGGATTTGCATGAGCAATCTGGTAATGAATTTCAATTTTCTTTCTACCTGACTTGCCCCTGGGCACTAAGCACTTCCCGCAGGCAGACAGGCAGTCATGAAAATACTGGTCTGATCAGCTCTAGTGCTATAAAGGATACGGCCAGGCAAACTGGAAAACTAAATCTTTCCAGCTGCTGGACCAAGCCACCCCTACACAATGGAGGATCTGCTCAGGTTCTCCGCCTGATGAAAATCCACCAGATCCTCTTGGGCAGTTTGCAGGATTCTGCACAGGTATTTCTGTAATCTTTAGCAATTATGTGCTTCCTTCACTTGCTTCTAAGTACCCTAGGCTTTCATCTCTGATTCCTAAGCGTGCAAAACAACCACAAACTACACAAAACAGGGAGCAATTTTGAGCAATTATCATCAAACGCATACTAAACAACTCAACAAGAAGAATTTTTTGTCCCTACATTGTTGACAGTGGACATGTTTGTCTCAAAAATCACAATCCACACAGAGAGAAAAATATCTTCTCAATTTGTATGGCTATCTTGCTCCTCTGTAAAAGAAATTCTCTACATAGCTCCATGTTTTGGTAATTGATCTACAACATCATTAGCTGAAAATAGAGACCAAAAAAGGAACATCTCAAATTAATAACTAGATTTAAAATTTGGTGAAGTCACAGGTCATACATCCAAGGACTTCTCTCCAACTTAGACACCAATAAGATCACAACAACAGAATCCCCTTCTACACATAAAGTAGGTCCAACAAGCTGGCTTCTTATAAGCTCTCCAAAAGAGCTAAAATCTCTACCTTAAGAGTAAATTCCTCTCCTAATTTAGAGAAGTTCTCAACATTATATCAAGGCAATTCCTAATCACACCTTCAATTCCAGTTGACCTGGGTTACTTGGAGGACACTCGCCAAAGTTTAATTTAAACCCATCGAAGGCAAAGTCCATATTGAAAGTGACTCACTACCTACCCATTTTGATCTGTAAACCATGTTCCAAACTTCCAATCAAGCTGTAAAATGACCAAAGGAGTACACTCAAAAGCTGTAGAGGTAGAATTCCACCTTTAACGAATTCTGGGTGTTGACTTTCTTATTAGCCACCAATTAGGCAAAAGGCTTTAATTTCAGATGGGGCTTTAAATGTCCAAATGAAGTCAGTTGGGAAAACATGGCCTCAAATCAAGGGCAAAGGGCAAGCTGAAAAGAAAGACTTTACTGAAATCTCAATGACAGAACTATTATATCCAGGAAAGAAGCTAATAATAAATACTCAAGGATGAGAGATGATATGAGAAGTTCAAGCTCTTCAATTTCTGGATTACTGGGGTCGCAATGAAAAACAATGTTCCACATCTTTTTAAGAGGAAGAAGCAGAAGCTAGAATGGATAATATCAAGGAAATGAATTTTCCCTCAAGGCCTGTCTCAAGTGACAAGGGGTGGGTTGGGGATGTAGGAGGTTCCAGGCTCAAATCTTGGTGGGGCCAAAAAAAGAAAAAGAAAAAAAGAAAAGCTTAACCATATAAAAAAGGAAATTGAATCCTGTTGGAAAGTCAAAATGAGTTGTAGCTGCAGAGTCAAAATGAGTTGTATATTTTTTGTATTTATTTTAAGCTAGATTCTGATATAGTGATCCTCTTTTTCCTTTACTGTAAAATCTAAGCAATCTGATCACTTAATTTTAGGAGTTGTACGGTTAGGGAATCATAATTCTTTCCTTGTTAGTATAGAGGAGTCCTATATATAACGTGTACTAATTCATCAAAAAAATAAGATGAAATATTCTTCTTCCTCATTATGGTATCAGAGCATTAGGAAAACTTTTGGCCTTCTTTGCCAAGGATCCAATTTGTTCTTTTGTTTATCCATCAGCAGTTGTTCCTTCTTTTGTTTGTTTCCATATTTTCTCTCATTCCTACCACCAATCATGTCTGAAACATCAGAAGTAATCTCTACCATCCCTGTTTCAAACGTCAACACCCAATATCTATCATCAGCAGAATACCAAAATCTTTGAACATCATTTTGATTGAATGGTCAAAATTATTTGGTCTGGTCACAGCTGGTGAAAACATTCTTGAAAGGCAAAGGGAAATTAAGTCACTTGATCAGTCCAGAGATGAGCAAAGATGATCTTAGATTTGGTGCATGGGATGAGGCAGATTCCATGATCATGTCATGGCTATGGAACTCTATGCAACCAAAGATCAGTGGGCCTTATATGTTGCTCACCACTGCAAGCGAGATATGGGAAGTTGTACAACAGACATATTCCAAAGTACATGATGCAACTCAAATTTATGAGATCAAAACAAAGATTATAGCCACCAAATAAGGTACTTTATCTATGATTGAATATTTTAATATCATGAAAGGATTGTGGCTTGAATTAGACTACTAACCAGAATTTTAAGATGAACTGTGGGGAAGATGCTGCTCTATTGTAATTATTTGTTGAATACGAGAGAAATTTTTACTTCCTTGTTGGTCTTAATGTGGAATTTGATCAAGTGTCCAAGTTCTTGGCAAGGAATTTTTTTCAACCTCAAATGAAGTCTTCTCACTCATATGGGCTGAAGAAGGACAAAGGACAGTGACGCTTGATAATCCAACTTCAGAAAGTTCAACCCTTGCTACAACATCTCCTTCTGGTGTGTTTCCAATTAAAAATAACACAAACAACAGCAATGTGGATTCTAGAAAAAATGAGGGGCCTCGACCATCCAACAACAAAGATAGCCTATGGTGCAATTACTGCAAGAAGCCACGACATAGCAAAGAAACTTGCTAGAAACTTCATGGAAAACCTCAGTCCTTTAGCAAAGGCATTGGAAATCGAAGTGGCCAACAGGGAGGACAAGCTCATATGGCTCATTGTGATGATGATGTTGCTTCAACTACTTCCAACAATGGTGGTTTCAACAAAGACAAGATTGAAAGACTTTGATCCCTTCTCTCTTCATTGGACAAGCCGAGTGCCTCTTTCTCTTTGGCACAATCGGGTAGGTATCTCATTTCTCATTCTCTTAATGCCTCAAAAGACTCTTGTTCTAGGCCTTGGATCATCAATTCAGGTGCCACAAACCACATGACCCACTCCTCTACCTCTTTCACTGTAACCTATGTTCTGGACACCAAAAAATCAAGGTTGCCGATGGCATGCTTGCCATTGCTAGACAAGGAACCATTAATCTCACTCCCCCTCTCACACTCAAATCTGTATTACATGTTCCTAACCTTAACCTATCGTCTATTCATCAAATCACCAAAGACTTGAATTGTAGTGTAACATTTTTTCCACCCTATTGTGCTTTTTAGGACCGAATTATAGGGAGGATGATTGGACATGCTAGGGAACGGGAGGGACTCTACTTCCTTGAAACTAGTAGTGGCAATGGTGATACAGTACCTTTTTCTCATCTTTTAGCAACATCTTCACCCAAGAAAGACCAAATTTGGCATCATCGTTTCTGTTTAGGGCATCCACCTTTTTCTTTATTGAAGAAAATGTTTCCTTCATTATTTACACATTTGGATGTTAATAGTTTTCATTATGAGACTTGTGAATTGGTCAAACACCATCATGTGTACTTTTCTTTGAGTAATAAAAAGTCTTATACCCCTTTTGCATTAATTCATACTGATGTTTGGGGGGGCCCTCTTGAATTTCAAATATTTCAAGGGCACAGTAGTTTGTGTCCTAGTGCAATGTAAGGTTTGTTTCAAAACAAAATAGAAAAACACTCAAGAATAAACACAAAGATCACAACAAGATCTGAAAATTAGGGAATAATTCTGAAAAATTACATTAAACTCCTTTCTAACAATTACAATAAGCATTTAAATAATGTTTGTAATGCAAAAATTGGACCGCTTTCTTTACTCAAATGAATGGGGGCAGCTCTTTTCCCAAGGCCTTCAAGAAACCCTACCTAGAAGGACCTCAGATCATTGGCCAATTGTTTTGGATACTAACCCGTTCAAGTGGGGCCCTACACCTTTTAGGTTTGAGAATATGTGGTTGCATCATCCTAGTTTCAAGGAGAATTTTAGAAATTGGTGGAGTGGTTTTCAAGGAAATGGGTGGGAAGGTCACAAGTTCATGAGGAGATTACAATTTGTCAAAGCCAATTTGAAAGAGTGGAATAAGGTTTCTTTTGGAGAGCTAAATGAAAGGAAAAAAAGCATTCTCAAAGATTTAGCTAACTTTGATGCCATTGAGCAAGCAGGGGGTCTCACTCCTGATCTTTTAGTTCAAAGAGCCTTAAGAAAAGGGGAGTTAGAGAAATTAGTTTTGAGGGAAGAAATTCATTGGAGACAAAAAGCTAGGGTGAAATGGGTTAAGGAAGGGGATTGTAACTCAAAGTTTTTTCATAAAGTGGCTAATGGCAGGAGAAACAGAAAATTTATCAAGATGTTGGAGAATGAAAAGGGCTTAGTGTAGAATAATGCCGAGAGTATCACAGAGGAGATTTTACTTTACTTTGAAAAACTCTATGCGAGTCCTACAGGAGTCCTGGAGCATTGAAGGATTAGATTGGTCCCCTATCTCGGAAGAGAGCGCGAGTAGGTTGGATTCCCCTTTCACTGAAGAAGAGATTTCTAAGGCCATTTTTCAGTTGGACAAGGATAAGGCACCGGGGCCAGACGGCTTTACCATTGCAGTATTTCAGGATTGTTGGGATGTGGTCAAGGAGGATTTAGTGAGAGTGTTTGCAGAGTTTCATAGGAGCGGAATCATCAATCAAAGCACTAATGCCTCCTTCATAGTTCTATTACCCAAAACGAGTTTGACAAAGAAAATCTCAGATTTTAGACCCATTAGCTTGATCACTAGTCTCTACAAGATAATAGCCAAAGTGCTATCAGGGCGAATAAGAGGAGTTCTTCATGAAACCATCCACTCTACTCAAGGTGTTTTTGTTCAAGGGAGACAAATTTTGGATACGGCTCTTATAGCCAATGAGATAGTGGATGAGAGAAGACGATCTAGGGAGGAAGGAGTTGTCTTCAAAATTGACTTTGAAAAGGCTTACGATCACGTGAATTGGGATTTTCTGGATCAAGTGTTGGAGAAGAAGGGGTTCAGTCCTAGATGGAGGAAGTGGATGAGTGGTTGTTTGTCCTCGGTATCTTATGCTGTCTTGGTGAATGGAAATGCTAAAGGGTGGGTTAAGGCATCTAGAGGCTTAAGACAAGGAGACCCTTTATCCCCTTTTTTGTTCACTTTAGTTGCAGATGTTCTGAGCAAGATGCTTTTAAGAGCAGAGGAAAGAAATTTGTTGGAGGGTTTCAGGGTGGGTAGAAACAGAACTAGGGTATCCCATTTGCAATTTGCAGATGATACTATTTTCTTTTCTAACACTAGGGAGGAAGAATTGCAGACTCTCAAGAGTCTTTTGTTAGTGTTTGGGCATATTTCTGGGCTCAAGGTCAACCTTGACAAGAGTAATCTTTATGGGATCAATCTTGATCAGAATCATCTTTCTAGATTGGCTGAGATGCTTGATTGCAAGGCTGCTAGTTGGCCTATACTATATCTGGGTCTTCCCTTGGGAGGGAACCTCAAGGCAAGTGGCTTTTGGGATCCAGTAGTTGAGAGAATCTCAAGAAGATTAGATGGGTGGCAAAAGGCTTACTTATCTTTTGGAGGAAGGATAACTCTTATCCAATCTTGCCTCACCCACATGCCTTGTTACTTCCTATCCTTGTTTAAGATACCCGCTTCAATGGCTACAAAAATTGAGAGGTTGCAAAGGGATTTTTTATGGTCAGGGGTTGGGGAAGGCAAAAGAGATCATTTAGTCAGTTGGGATATAGTGTGTAATTCGAAGGCAAAAGGGGGTTTGGGTTTTGGGAAGATTTCACTAAGGAATATTGCTCTATTAGGGAAATGGTTGTGGAGATACCCTAGAGAGGGTTCAGCTCTATGGCATCAGGTCATCTTAAGCATTTATGGATCACACTCTAATGGTTGGGATGCTAACACTTTAGTCAGATGGTCACATCGTTGTCCTTGGAAGGCTATTGCACAAGTCTTTCAGGAATATTCCATGTTAACTCAGTTTGTGGCAGGAAATGGGGATAGAATTCGGTTCTGGGAAGATCTATGGTGGGGGGACCAACCTTTGGGATCCCAATATCCAAGACTATTTAGAGTAGTCTTGGATAAAAATATTCCTATTTCTTCAATTCTCGGTTCGTCTTGTCCTTTCTCTTGGAACTTTAATTTCCGCCGTAACCTTTCAGATCCTGAGATAGAAGACTTAGAAACCCTCATGCGGTCACTTGATGGTTTGAATCTATCACCTTCGGTTTCAGATGCTAGATTCTGGCCTTTATCTTCCTCTGGGATTTTTTCAGTCAAATCTTTCTTTCTAGCCTTATCCCAATTTTCTGGTTCTCCTCAGGATTTTCCTTCTAAGTTTGTTTGGAAATCTCAAGTCCCTTTCAAAGTGAGGTCTTTCGTCTGGTTAGTGGCACACAAGAAGGTAAATTCTAATGACATGCTACAACTGAGAAGACCCTACAAAGCCCTTAGTCCTGATATTTGTGTTCTGTGCATGAAGCATGGGGAATCAGTAGATCACCTTTTCCTACATTGCTCCTTGACGACCGGGTTATGGCATAGATTATTTCAGTTAGCCAAGATGGATTGGGTCCCCCCGAGGAGCATTTATGACATGATGTTCATCAACTTTAATGGCTTTGGAGCCTCTAAGAGGGGGAGAGTCTTGTGGCAATTGGCAAGCATCGCTATAATTTGGGTTGTGTGGCGGGAAAGAAACGCGAGGATTTTTGAGGATAAAGCAAGGAATTCAGAGTATCTATGGGATTCTATTGTTTTCCTTGCTTCTCTTTGGGCCTACTGTTCTAAGGCCTTTAAGTGGACTCCCCTTAATGTGTTACATCTTGACTGGTTAGCAGTGTGTACTCCTTAAGGAGCGGTCCAGTTTAGAGTGTTCGTTTGCTTTATTGTGTACTTTCTTGTGTTTGTATTCTTGTAATTTAGTTTCTTTGGTGGGAGGATTTCTCATTCTCCTATTGTACTCCTTTTTCTATCTATATATATCTTTGTCGTTTCCTATCAAAAAATAAAAAAATAAAAAAATAAAGGAAATAACTGAAATAGAAAATTAATGATGAACCTAAATAAGAAACTAATGATGTAGGAAACTAATGAACTTAAAATAGAAACTAATGATGAACCTAAAATAGAAAATAATGATATAGGAAACTAATGATAAACTTAAAATAGAAACTAATGATGCAAGAAACGAATGATAAACTTAAAATAGAAACTAATGATGATTGCATGCTGCATCAATCCCCTCCACTTGAAGAAAACTCACCTTCAAGTTTTGTGGCTGCAAAGAAAACGAATCCAGGGGAAAGTGTTCAAAGATATCAACAACGTTGAAAGTATTGGAAATGTTCATATTAGTTGGAAGATCAATCTTGTAAGCATTATCACCAATCCTCCAATAAACCACAATCTTGAGATGTGATAAGTGTTCTTCCTCATTTTTACTATAAATGAGAATATCATCAAAATAAACCATCACAAATTTTTCAATAAATGGACGAAGAACTTGGTTCATCAACTGCATGAATGTGCTTGGCACACTTGATAGCCCAAATGATATCACTAGCCATTCATAAAGGCTATCTTTAGTCTTGAAAGTCGTATTCCACTCATCGTCCGATCAAATACAAATCTAGTGATAGCCACTTCGTAAATCAAGTTTAACAAACACCACAACACCTTCTAGCTTGTCAAGTATGTCATTAAGACATGGGATAGGAAAGTGATACTTTATTATTTTGTTGATAGTGTGGCTCTCCACACACATGCGCCACCTACTGTCTTTCTTTGGCATGAGTAAAAGTCATTGGACAACACATGCCACTTCTTCTCCCACATCTCCTCTTGCAAACTTAGCACCCTTGTAGACTTCTTCAAGAACCCATTACTCTTCACCGCCACCTTCTTCTACAAGTTAATAGATTGTTTGTTTGGGCAATTATTTGAAAGATGGCTTGGTTGGTTGCACCAAAAACATTTTCCAAGGTTTGGATGTGCATAAGGGCCATTATTAACTCATTGTTGCTGTTGGTTTCGACCTTGAGTATTAGATCAAACAGGGGTTGAAATTCCACTTCAATTTTGCGTCAAATTTTGAGTTGAAAGGGTATCTTTATTGCTATTATCGCTACTGCATGAAGTTGTTGATCCCCTTGGAGCAAAAGAAGCTTCTTGGGTTGGTTGCCAAAAGTTGCTCTGAGTGCGCATCATGGACTTATTGATTTGATTTTCAACTTTTATTGTCAAACTAACTACATCTGTCATGTCCAAACCCCTTGAAAAACCAATTGATCTTGAATAACCAGCTTTAGGCCTCCAATATAACGAGCAATTAATTGATCCTCTGTCTCAAACAAATTAACTTAGGCATTTAATCGATAAAACTCCTCCGTGTATTCATTCACAATGCAGTTGGCTTATCGACAATTTTGATATTCTTGTCATAAAAATTCTTCATAATTCGAAGGGAAAAATCGCCTTTGTAACAACCGTTTCATCTTGGACCAAGGATGAACACATTGTTTTTTTTGTCATTGATGATTATATTGAAGTTGTTCCCACCATGCAGAAGCTCCGCCTCCAACTTATACGCCACAAGTTTTACTTGATTTTCTTCTTAAATATTCAAATAGTTGATAAAGTTTTCGATAGTATGGACCAATCGAGAAAATCTTCAATGTATAGTCAACCATTGAAACTTGGTAAATTCATCTTCATCTTAAATTCTTGATTATTTTGACCCCGATTGTTAGCCCAATAGTTGAAATGGAAATCATCTTCTTCTCTAGATGAATAATCCAACCTCCATTACTGCCTTTATTGAATATTCCTCCTTTGTGGAAGTCGAAAATCATCACCATCTTGTAAAGATGGAAAAAACTCATTATAAAAAACCCTTGTAGTCGCTCGTAAAAGTCACCACCAACCTCGAACTTGTCGTAGCCACCCTCCTTCTAGTCACCACACTAATTAGGTTGTTGCTCCATGGGTTCCCATCTCCCTTAGACAGTCAATGCATCCACTATCTGTGTGAGGTTGCGAAGAGTTTTGTCGATCCCATCAAGTTGTTGCTCGATTTTTTCAAACTATTGTTCATCGTCGATGGTTCGTTTTCCACTAGAACCGTCATTAGCCATTAGCCATTAGATTGACATAAAAATCCTTACTCCAATACCAATTTTGATGCAACAAAAGGTTTATTTTGAAACAAAACAAAAAAACATTGAAGAACAAACACAAAGATCACAACAGGATCTAAAAATTAGGGAATAATTCTGAAAAATAATATTCAACTCCTTTCTAACAATTACAATAAGCCTTTAAATAATGTTTGTAATGCAAAAATAAAAGCAATAATTGAAATAGGAAACTAATGATGAACCTAAAATAGAAACTAATGATGTAGGAAACTAATGATGAACTTAAAATAGAAACTAATATAGGAAATGAATGGTGAACTTAAAATGGAAGCTAATGATGATTGTGTGCTACATCGTGTAACAGTGGCAAAGATAAATATTGTTAGAATTTTATTATCATTGACAACTAACTGCGATTGGATGTTGCAGCAATTTGCTGTCAAAAATGCATTCTTACATGGTGATTTAAAGGAGAAAGTATATATGGATGCTCCACAAGGTTTAATAAAAGTTTTACAATTAACCATGTGTGCAAACTCAAGAAGGCATTGTATGAACTAAAACAATCTCCTAGACCATGGTTTGGAAGGTTCACCAAAGCTATGATAGGGATGGAATTTCAACAAAGTCAAGGAAATCACTCTCTTTATCAAATGCTCTTCTTCCAAAAAGGTCACTACTCTAATAGTTTATATTGATGATATCATTGTTACAAGTGATGATTTGGAGGAGATAAAACAACTTAAACAACGATTGGCCAAGGAGTTCAAGATAAAAAACCTAGGAAAGTTAAAGTATTTTCTAGTAATTGAAGTTGCTCACTCAAGAAATGGCATTTTTGTGTCACAACAGAAGTACACTCTTGATTTTCTTAAAGAAACAAGGATGATAGAATGCAAGCCAAGTGAAACGCCAATTGAACAAAATCATAGGCTAAGTGATTCACCTGAATCAACAATGGTAAATAGAGGGCAGTATCAACATTTAGTTAGGAAATTAATCTACTTGTCACACACACAACTAGATATAGCATATGTTGTAAGTGTAGTGAGTCAATTCATGCACTCTCCTAGGCAAGCACATCTAAAAGCAGTATATAGAGTTCTCCGCTATCTAAAGGCTACACCAAGAAAAGGAATTCTATTTAAGAAGATGAAGAACTAAACTTGGAAGCTTATATAGATGCAAATTGGGCAGGATCAATGATAGATCAAAAGTCAACATTAGACTATTGTACTTTTTTAGGTAAAAATATAGTTACTTGGAGAAGTAAGAAGCAAGCAGTTGTTGCCAGATTGAGTGCAGAGGCAAAGTTTAGAGCGATGGCACTGGGAATTTGTGAGTTGCTCTGGTTAAAAATCATTCTTGATGATCTTGGAACAAGATAGGAAGGAACAATGAAGTTATACTATGATAACAAGTCAACCATCAACATTGCTCACAATCCAGTTTAGCACGATCGTACTAAACTTTTGGAGATTGACAAACATTTTATAAAAGAAAAATCAGATAGTAGGTTGATTTGCACTCCATATGTTTCAACAAGAGGGTAACTTGCTAATATCCTAACCAAGGGACTGGCTAATGACTCATTTCAAGCGATCACGAACAAGCTAGGAATGGAAAATATATATTCTACAGCTTGAGGAGTGTTGGAAAGTCAAAATGAGTTGTAGCTGCAGAGTCAAAATAAGTTGTATGTTTTTTGTATTTATTTTAGGCTAGATTCTATTATAGTGATCCTCTTTTTCCTTTACCATAAATCTAAGCAACCCGATCCCTTAATTTTAGGAGTTGTACAACTAAGGGATTGTAATTCTTTCCTTGTTAGTGTTGAGGAGTCTTGTATATATATCTTGTAGTGATTCATTAAAAAAATAAGATGAAATATTCTTCTTCCTCATTAAATCCAATTGCAAAAAACATAAGTTGTGACTAATAGACTTATCCATAGGTTATATGTAGAACACGATTGTCTACTAACCTTCAAAAAAGGGAAAAAAAAAAAAAACCACAAAAAAAAGCAGCAACTAGTAAATAAATTATGTTAAGTCAGAAGATTAAAAAAACATTTTCTTCTAGAAATGTAAAGTATATCTTCAAGTGCTTACTCGTTTATTGCATCCTACAGCAAAACCAATAGCAGTACTGAGCAAACCATCAATACCACTGGCTCCCCTGTTTCCAGACACCCGTATCCAGTGAAATGGTAGTCCTAAGCTCGAAACTGTATCTCCAATCCTATGAGTACAGTCAGCCGAATTTCGCCCATACATATCTGCATCACGTATTGCCATGCTGTTCCCAATAAATAAGGCAGAGTCACAGGTAAGTGCTTCCAAAATTACATGTGCAACATAAGGTTCAGTCAAGAAACTTTCAGAATGTATCAAAGATGATATCTCCTGTGCAACCTACAAAAAAGGGAAAGGAAATTAGCAAACGGATGCAGATAAAGGAACAAAATTTCTCACAGACTTGAAACCCCATGACTTGAAAAAAGAAGAGAATATCTTACAGAATTGGGAGCCAACAACTTGAACCAAAGAGAGATAAAGAGAGGAAAAAGAAGGATGAAAAGAAAAAAAAGAAATCTAAGAATAAGAAGGAAGAAATTAAGAAAAAAAAAAAAAAAAAACCCAGAAAATTTTCCTTGTACCAGGAAGCAATCTTGACACTTCTAACCACAAGGAACCAAAGACATTAAATTCTACAAAAAGCATATTCTTTAATTAATTCTACCACACTCTATATACTAAATGGGACTCCATTGGAAATACTCTAGTTTCTTTCTTTTCATTTCTAAATCATTGTTGATCATCTCCATTACATGACCATTAATCCATTCAAGTTTATTAAAAACTTGTCTATTTCTTGTTAAGATCGACTTCTAATCAACCTACATGATGGTGTTAGAATCTGTGCTAATTAATAGCATAAATGCTGATGTCTAGGATGACCAACTAATTAGGGTTGTATCTATGTAATTAGGTGTTGATAGTTGACTATATATTCAGGGCTTAGGAATAGGTCAACTTAGGTTTATTTTTGTTTCTGTTTTTGGTTGTACTCAAACATTTATTTATTCTTTATAAAGTTCTGATCCTGAATACGAGAGTTCAATTCCAAAAACACTTTCTCCAGCATGGTATCAGGGCCTAGGAAAGTCTTGCTCTTATTCTGAAGCTGTTTCTCCTTCTTGGCCATTCAATGCAGGAAGGTTTTTATTTTTCCTCTGCTTAGCCTTCCCTTACAAGCTTGTTATGAATTCCTTGTTCTAAAGAAACCTTCAATTTTTTATTAATGTCAAAATTTTCTCAAAATCTTTTCTCTGAGACATCTTTGGGTCAACCAAAAATTATGGTCCACTTTGATATTCCTAATCTCCATATTATAACTGAGAAACTTAATAGGCTAAATTTTCTTAAGCAAACCTAGTCGCGAAGTTATTTCTCAACAAGTAAGGAGAAAACTGGCTATTTACTCAGTACCATACCGACTCTTGGTTTGAATCATGGATGCAGAAAATTCCATGATAATAACTTGGTTGTTGAACTCCATATGCAGCCAAAAAACAACAAACCTCCCTATACCCATCTATTGCAAAAGATGTTTGGGATGTAGTGTCTCAAACATACTCACATATGGGAAACACTGCTTAGATTTATGAGTTGAAGAACTGGATCCACAATACCAAACAAAGGGATTCCTTGGTGAAAACCTATTTCAATATGTTGAAGGGCTTGTGGTAGGAGTTAGATTGCTACCAACACTTTGAAATGAAGTCTGTAGCAGATATAGCCCAATTGAATAAGATGATGGAACAAGAATGCACCTTTGAATTTCTAGCTGGTCTCAACTCTGATTTAGATTAGGTAAGGTGTCTAATACTTGGTAAAAATACTCTTCATCTTCAAGAGAAGTTTTGTCATGTGTGTAGTGAAGAAAGCAAATGAGTTGTAAGGTTGGGACCAATTTCACAAGTGCACTCGACGTTAAACACAACTCAAGATAATAATTTAACTGAATTCAAAGGTTGGACTCCAATAGGGGGAAGACCCTTTGGTGCAACTATTACAGTAAACTTAGGCACACCAAAGACATTTATTGGAAGTTGCATGGTATACTTCAATATGGTAGCAATGTTTTAAAATGTTAAAGGCGGAATTAAGGTGTTTTGCCCAAATGAGGTGAGACACAAACATGGAGGCAAAACAAGGCAAAAGCCTCAACCTAAACATAAATAAATAACAAAAAGAAAAAACAAATTCTCAAAATAATAATAATAATAATAAAATCATACAAAAAAATGAATAATAAGAAAATCATACAATTCATAATAATCAAATTAATATTTGTCATTCTCAATAGTTTCTAATTTAGTTCCTTTTGTCCCTTCAAAAATCAAACCTCTCATAACTTCATCAAATAATCTTTAGCACTACCATCACTATTTTTTTTTTTTTTTTTTTTTGATAGGAAACGGCAAAGGAATATATTAATAGAAAAAAGCAATACAAGAGAAGGATGAGGAATCCTCCCGCCATAGAAAACTAGACTACAAGAAGCCGAAAACAAAAAAATACAAAGCAATAACGACCAACTTCTCTAGGCTAAACCAACCTAACGGAATTACACGCCGCTAACCAAACAAGTTGTAACGCAATAAGGGGGGTCCCCTTAAAAACCTTGGAACAAAAAGCCCAGAGAGAAGCAAAGAAAAAAATAGAATCCCAAAGATTCTCTGAATTCCTTACTTTATCCTCAAAAATCCTCACATTTCTCTCCCGCCACACAACCCAAATTAAAGCTATGCACGCGGCTTGCCACAAAACTATCCCTCTCCTCGATAAACCAAAGCCACTGTAAATGATGGATAGCATGTCGAAAATGCTCCTCGGGGGAACCCAATCCATCTTGTCTAATTGAAATAATCTGTGCCATAACCCCAATGTCAAAGAACAATGTAGGAAAAGATGATCTGCTGATTCTCCATGCCTCATGCACAACTTACAAATATCAGGACTAAGAGCTTTGTGAGGTCTTCTCAATTGTAGCAAGTCATTAGTATTTACCTTCTTGTGTGCCACCAACCAGACAGGGGATTTAACCTTGAAAGGGATTTGAGAATTCCAAACGAACTTAGTAGGGAAAACTGGAGGAGAATCAAAACAATGAGATAAGGTAAGAAAGAAAGACTTGACTGTAAAAAGCCCTGAAAAAGATAAAGACCAGGATCTCGTACCTCTGATATTCCAACTAATTATTTTCATAGAAAAACAGTGCAGTCCCTAATCCCCAAACTGGTTCCAACAGGTCTCACAGACCTCTAGAGCGTCTACTCTTCCTCCTGGAATATACCTTGATATCCAAATAGCTTAAAACCTCGCTCACTTTATCCATTTTCCAGGGAGATAGGCCTTCGATTTGGAACTCGCCCGAGGGGGATACCACATCATCCCCTTGGCTGACTGTAATTAGGTTGGGCACCTCACTGGGCAAATTGGGTTTAGACTTAATGGGATTGAACCTCTCGAGCAGCAGGTTTGAACAAGCAAGCTGGGACTCCACCCCAACAAGGATTGGGTTGCTAACACAATTTTGACATAAAGAACCAACATCGTCATTTTTGGAAAAAAATTCGGAAATTACTCGATTTTCCAAAGGAACTGGAGAGTGAAATACTGAACAAGAGGAAATGTGAGCAGAAGGGCTCAGTAATGGAAGAGGAGGTGCCGACCCACAAGAAATGGGAAAAGAAGAGAGGGGTGACTAAGAAGATACGGATGAAATTACCTCCACGTTTTCCGCTACCGACAATCCACAATTCCCCAAAAAGTTGAGCCCTTTACCTCTGATTTCTGGACTAGAAGGCAAAAGCGTGACTGAAGAACCACGAAGATCGAACCCCACTCGACCCAAAAATCCTTCTCTATCTTCTTCACAAAGTGATTTGTGCGTAGCCTCTTTGCCACAAGCCGACGAAGCCCCTTCCTCTGCATCCCACTTTCGATTCCTTGTCGATCGGCAAAAGAAAATAGGACCCGTGCTGGCTCCTCGTTCCCACTGAGCTCCCGCCCCGACATCCTCCTCCTTTGGAAGCTCTTCATTGTCTGACGATGGCTTCCCGAGCAAAAGAGGCTCGCTACATCTTCAAGACCCTTGTCGGCGAGCGGAACTTGGCGGAAATAGGGTATTCCACAACTTCCTTGAGCCGAACTTCACTTCCTTCACTTTCTTCTTCGTGTATCCTCTCGTCTGAACATCAGGATCAGCTGGAATTCCTTTCCCCTTTCCCCCTGCAGAGACTCCTCTTTGTAACGAATCTTGCTCTACATCGGGCTTCGTTTCTCCTTTTCCTTGGGCCGCCCTCAACGGGCTTTTAAAGTTGCAGCCCAAATTTGCAGCATTTAGTGGGCTGAAGATGGAGAGAGTCTGGGCCTCTCTCACTAAGGCCCGTCCATTCTCGATTGTGAGGGCCTTGTTCCCGCCGACCGAAGGTTTGCTCGCCGTCGCTGTCCCCTTAGGCCCAAGGTTCAGTTTTTTTGAATTCGAACTGAACCAGTTGTTCCCCATACTTTGACCCTTCTCACCACGTGTCCCCGCTGGAAGAGCTTCAGTCAAACTCCCATCACCTTCCTTCTCCATTCTGCCAGCTTCCCCAACACGGAAACTACCTCCAGCCGTTGATCTATCTATCATCTCACGCCTTCCACCGCCTGTCCCCGAATGAGATTCAGAACCCTTCCGAGTCAACTCACCCATTGCTCTACCTCTCCTGGCCTCTTCTTCTCCAACCACTGCGACAGAAATAGTGAACACCCCATCCTCGTCTATCACCTCAATTAGAGCTGGAAGAACTACCTGTTCCTTCATTGCAATTTTTATCTTCGCCTTGTTTAGATCAAACAACTTCAATGTTTGCCAGCTAATTTCAGTCACCGTTCCCCACTGCTCCACTATTTTCTTCAGGTGTACCTCAGACCAAAGATGAAATGGCAAACCTCGTAGCTCAATCCAACCTCCTCTGAACTTCCCCTCAACGACTGAATTTTCCTTTGGCGACCACCTTCTCAACTGAACAGAAATCCCTCCCTCAATCTTAATAAATCTTAAATCCTGGAGATAGAGAGCTTCATCTATCGTTTCTACAAAAAAAACACCTTTTCCATCTGAGAAGGGCATAATCGTAGCCACTCCTTTCTTCCTTAAATTTCTCGCCACAGCTCGGCCAACCTCAACCCATTTAACATTATCTTCGCTACATTCACACACCACGACTCGCACCCACCTCCCAACAGGGACAAGTCCACCTCTCCTTGGACCTTCATCTCTGACTACGTTCGCAAAAGATCGGTACAAAGGACCCACGTGGTTGTGGTTGAACCTTACCTCTCTGTAAAGTCTTCCCTTTTCAAAAGCTTTCGAATGGGGGACCACCGACAAAGAAGACAGAGCGCTTTTTAGATTCTCCCAACCTCTGCCCTTCTCGCCCTCAGGAATAACCGAAAAGGTTGGTTTTCTGTTGATAGCGAACTCCGAAATCCTAATGAACCTTTCGTGGTTGTTGAAGCAAACTTCCAACAAATGGACACAGAATTTTCCCCTGTACTTTCTGTTGAACCCCAAGTTACTCTTCAACCCAATGGCTTTCATCAAATGTTCAATCAACCACCCTACTTCTACCTTTTCAAATCCTAAGACGTATAAGGAACCTCTGTTGTGCTCTGTAATCGAGCACCAATTTCCTCCGTGTTCAGCTTCCCTACTAACCAAGAAGGTCTTCCTCTCCACAAAGACCTTCAGCGTCACCATTCTTCCACAGAGACTTAGAAAACCTTTGCCTAAAAAGTAATGCTCAAGCAATACTCATCATTAGTAGCACTACCATCACTATCACTAGTAGGAATCAAAATCATATTTAAATATTTATATTCTCCCTATTAGTGTAAATGTTCACCTATTCTTCTTGTTGATCCATCAATTGTGGTGATCTTTTTCCTTTATCTATCAACAGTAAAATAATGATTATATATGATCTCAGCCATTACAATGGCCAACAACTCCTTTATTTCTTTTTCTTAGTCAACTAAGTTCTTACTTTGTACAAGGTTTAACCTTGGTCTTGGACCTAAGACAAAACTTATAAATTTAAACAAAACCCCCACAAAAGCATAACTCATTAAAAGCATCAAACATTAAGGCTAAAACCTCTTATAAAAGATATATATAAAAAAACTTGTACAAAATTTTAAACCAATTAAAACCCTTTGACTAGAGTGAAGCCTCAAGAGCGTCAAGGCTATAACTCTAGGCCATAAACCTCAACATAGTGATGCTTAAGCCACAATTACCCAATGTCAAGGCATTAGCATCAAGGTTAATTTGCATAGCCTCACCTTGAGGCAAGCTCAAAGTGTAAACCTAGATAGTCTTTTAAAATACTATATGATGGAACAAGTGACAGTACCACCAGAATACTATTGAGGCCCTAGAACAAGCAACTACCACCAGTGAAACCTTAGAGAAAAGTTCCCTTCACCAAGGAAGGGCTAGAGCTCTTGAATAAGGTGTTAGGACACGACATGGTTCTTCTCTCTTTTTGCTCCCAATCTCTCAAAAACTCCTTTAGAACCCTCAATCATCGATTCAAGGGCCATAAACCATATCATATATGAGTCTAATTTCTTCTTAATTTATAATCCTGGTTCAAGAAAGCAAAAGGTTAAGGTTATCGATGGGTCTTTAACCCTTGTCAATGTATAGACCCTTTATTTCGTTTGTAACACACATATTTTTATTCTTGTTTTTCCTCTCACTCCGCTCTTTTTTAGCGCGTGTTTAGGATCCTTTTTACTTAATTTTTCATCATCCCTTAGAGCTTCGTGTCTACTCGGCTCATTATTGATTTTTGAGCTACATTTTGGAGACCATTAGAGGATTGCTTTGGGTTCGAGCACAATTATTGGAGGCCTCTTAGTATTGTTTTTTTTAGAGTTTGTGTTTTCAGAGCTTTAGAGCTCTTTTGGGCAGCTTGGTCAGGATGAGAACACATGTTCTCATCCTGGCTGTCCTTTGCTCTACTTTTTTAGCCCATTTTTAACCTTTTGTGAGGCCTTTTTCCCCACCTTTTTGGAGCACGTTTTTGTAGGGGAGCAGAAAAGAGATTGGGGGACAATCTCTACGGGGGAGTGAGCTGCAAGAGACATGTAGTAAAGGACACTGCTGTCTTGGCATGGTGTGGTGGTTAGGATACAGAGGATATTCCGAGTGAGAGGGTGAGTTAGAGGGGACGGAGAGGATTCGGCAGGGAGGATATGGATTTTGAGGGGGGGTGTTTTGTTTTTAGAGAGAAAGGATTCTCAGGCGAGGCAAGAACTATGGAGGAGGAGCATTGAGAAGTCGAGCAATCTTTGCTTTAGAGGAGCTCTTAGGTAAGTTCACTGTGTATCTCTTGTTTCATCTTCACTACCACTGTTCTTCATCTTCTCCTCTTGTTGTTTGGGGCTTGTTTGCTTGTTTGATTATGGATAACAGAGGCTACACATGAGTTCTGCTGATTTCTGGCTTGTTCATATGCTCATTGTTATTGTTTCATTCACTGTTCTTTTTACTATTATTTGAACTCAGTGAAGCTCTGTTTCTTTTTGCCTTATTTGGAGATATTGGTTGCCTTTTTCTTGTATGAATCTCTCAGTACTCTTCCCACCAGTCCAAGCCCATTGAAAGAGCATGAGATGTGGCTTTCCTTGGTTCATATGTTGTTTGTTTGCTTTTTCTGGTTTTCTCTGGATGTCCTCTGTTCTGGTCTCTGTTTCTTCTCTTTAGTTTTCTTAGATGCACTTGATTTGGGGAAATGGATTGATGGATTTACCAGTCAGAGAGATTGGTGGGAGTGCAAGGAGTGTGGGAGAAGGCTCCTCCTGGAGAGTTGGTTTTGAGAGAGCAAGAAGAGAAGAGAGAGAATTTTTTTAAAAAATAAAACAAAAAAAAAAAAAAAAAAAAAAAACAGACCGGAGGAGCAGAGGAGAGAAGGGGAGCTGGTTTTGTTGTGGTTTGCTGGAAGTTTAAGAGAGGAAAAAGAGTAGCTGGAAGCCTAGCTATTCTTGCTGGATGAGTGCTCACAATGCTCTAAACCTACTGTCGGATTTGGTATGGCAATGGAATGTTTTGGTGGCTCTGGGTTCATTATTGCAAACTGCACCATAAGGGGGAAGTAAGAGTAAGCTGATTATTAACTCAGATTCAGGTAAAGTCAGTTCTGTGGGGTATTGGTACGGCACCTAGGGAGATTCCTCCATATTTTGTCTTGAGAGCTGCAAACTCCAGATGCCGAAGCCAGAGACAATGGGTAGTCTTCTCATCAGAGTACTGTAAATGGTATTGTAGATTCCGTTTGGGTGCACTGGTTAAACGGTGGTACATCCAGGTTCTATTGCAGCTCATGGATCAATGGGCCCAAAGTTCTGGAAGAGTTAATCTTTCTCAAAAGTTTTCTTCTGCCAATGTAAAAGAGCAGATTCAGCTGCTACCAGGAGGCTCCCCACAATCCCAGATCATTTGGATCAACCAGAAGATGGAAGCAGTGATTTGGACAAGTTGAGGGTGTTGATACAGAAATTTGAGGTTGTTGGGTTTAACTTGGGTGATTCTTGCATACCAGGAAGGGATTCCGCAAATGTGGAGATGTTCTCGTAGTACATGTGGATGGAGTGATGACTGAGCCAGTAGTATAAATGAAGCAAATCTTCACTCTGCTCTTGATTTTGGTGTCAAGTTTAGTGCTGTCTCTGTCCCAATGTCAGAGAGCCTTCATTGAAGATTTGACACAGGATCTTCAAGGCAGCTTTCATTTTGTCAAATTGAGGGGGAAGAGGGAAAACAGAGAGATATGTTCTGCCTTTATCTTCTTTCACTCCAACAAGCCTTCAATCATCCATGGAAATCTGAAGCCCGCCAAGGTGTTCCTTGATGGAAATTATGTTTGCAAACTGACGACTTGGGGGTTGGTGCATGCTTCCAGTTTCTGATCGTAAAGCTGTTCTGGAGAAAGGTTTCCTTAGCATGACTGCTTGTGAGCTCATTCTAGGGTATAAGAAATTAGGAGGATTTAAGAGAATGAACCTCAGTTTCAGACAAGAAGAAGAGATATTTGAAGAGCTTTTAAGGAATGACCCTTATTAAGTTGAAGACATGGACATGCATCCCAGTAGGCATTAAAGGAAGGGGCATTGGCTGAATAAACCAAGTACCATGGTGTCATCTTATTTCCTGAAGAGCTCATTGAGAGCATTCTTGAAGTTTATGCTCTCTTGCAGGAAATTCATGGTTTGCTCAGGTCATCAGCAGCTTGTGAACCATGTTTACTTTTCTCCTCAAGGACAAGGGTGGCTTTGATACTGAGGAAGCATATCCCTACTCCAGACCAAACAGCACTTACAAATTTCCTTCAGAAAAATATCGGCATTCAAGTTCTCGACTTTGTGAATATTATTCTGGGTGCTGAAGATGAGTCAAAGCATGCAGTTGCACTTCTTCGTCAGTAAGTATGGCATTTGGGAGGGCATCTTCTGTGATATTTCTCAGCGCTTCTTCCGCTGCTGCTCTTCACTGGTTCATAAGCCCTGAGCTGGTTCTTTGCCGCATCCAAGAGGGCAGAACCTTGTGCTTCCCAGCTGTGCTAAGTCTGCACTTTGCAAGGAAATACTCAGCACACCTGGAGGATTTGGTGATGATCGACTGATGCATAGTATAATGGGTAATCTCATCAAAGGAAGAAATCAAGAAATGGAGCATAATTCTCGCGAAGCTCTCTACTTCTCAGCTTCTCACATCAGGTTCCTAGAAGGAGCATGGATTCCCAAGCCACTCCCGAGCATGTATTTGACACAATTCTGGAAACAATGGCTGGAAGCAGATCTCAGCTCATGGACGTTGAGGGTGATTGAGGTTCTTTTGGGTGGTGTTGAGATTGTTACTCATTCCAAGAATCTTGCCCTACCTAATCTTCTTTAATCTGGGTCAATAACCTATGGCACTGGATTAGTTACAATCAGAAGATGAGAAACAGGAAGCAGAAATATGACTGTCCGAACTGGGATGGTTATAAGAGAGTGGGTTTTGAAAAATGTCATTCATGAAGTTTGGTTAAGCAAAATTTCCTCACTCATAGTTCTTCTCCTTGATTCTAGATACCGCTACATGTTGAGCTTTCTAAGGTACCCTGGTCCCATGTGATCGCTTTTGTTCCAGAATCTAAGAGAATTCCTGCCAGTATCCAGATATTTGCTAGTGGTGAAACTTCAATTCTGCACCCTTCAATTGATGTATTACTCACATATATAATTTTGGAAATGGGGTGAATTTTTAGAGATTGATTTATGGAGATTCTGGCTGCCACTCGAACACCATGGAAGCAGGACAGAAGTGGTTCCAGGCCCTCAACTCATCCATTCAGCAAGCTCAAAATTCACACTCTGATGGAGCAGATAACAGCAGAAGAAAAGATGGGGTTCATTCCAAAACCTGCCAAGTCATCCTCTACACGTGTACGTGATCCCAACTTGCATGGCCACTGAAGAAACTGAGAATCACTCAAATATTCATTCAATTGTGTGTGTTTACATAATCGGGTCCCTATTTAACATATACACAGAGAGCAAAAAATGGAAAAAATACAAATATGAAAAAAAAATACAAATCACCACAATATCTATGACAATTGGGGTCTCAATCTTTCCCACAATACCCTACAAATCACCATTCAAATTATACCGGATTTCCACACTCCCCCTCAAGTTGGATCATAGATATTAATCATGTTCAACTTGCAAGTAAAATCTTCAAAACTTGATTTCTGTAACCCCTTGGTGAATATATCTACCAATTGTTTCCTTGTAGGGATATAAGTCATGCAAATAGTCCCCTTCTCCATTTTCTCCTTTATAAAGTGTTTGTCCACTTCTATATGTTTGGTCTTGTTGTGCTGACCAGGATTATGAGAAATACTAATGGCACATTTGTTGTCACAATAGAGTTTAATGGGGAGCTCTACTGTAATGTGTAGTTCTTCCAACAGTTTCTGCAACCATAGTCCTTCACACATACCTTGTGCAATTGCTCTGGCTACTACACTCTGCTTCTTACTTCTCCATGTTACTAGATTCCCCCAGACATAGGTACAGTAGCCTGAAGTAGACCTTTTGTCATTTGTTGATTCCGCCCAATCTGCATCTGTATAGATCTCTACCTTCTTACTGTCACTCTTCTTAAAGAATGGTCCTCTCCCTGGAGAACCCTTTAGGTATCTGAGGATCTTATACACTGCTTCCAGATGACTTTCCTTTGGTGAATGCATGTACTAGCTAACCACGCTTACGAAGAAAACAATGCCTAGTCTAGTGTGAGAAAGGTAGATCAGTCTACCTACTAGTCGTTGATATCCCTCTCTATCCACGGGTTTTCCGTCGCTTTTCGTCCTTTTTCTTGCCTTGATAGGGGTATCGCTTGACTTGCAACCCAACATGTCAGTCTCAACCAACAAGTCAAGTACATGCTTTCTCTGGGAAATACTAATTCCCTTCCTTGATCTGGCGTCCTCCATTCCTAGGAAATACCGCATTTGACCTAGATCTTTTACCTCAAATTTTGTGACTAAGACCTTCTTCAACCTCTCCACTTCTCCTGTGTCATCTCCAGTGAGAATGATGTCATCGACATACACGATTAAGATAGTCATCCTTCCATCGTTGGACTGTTTGAAGAACATAGTATGATCCGATTGTCCCTATTGGTATCCTTGGTTGTTAATCACCTTTGCAAATCTATCAAACCATGCTCTCGGTGATTACTTGAGACCATACAGAGATTTCTTCAATTTCCATACCCTGGTTTCTTCTTCTTCCTTACAGAACCCTAGTGGTAGCATCATAAACACTTCTTCCAACTCCCCATTCAGAAAGGCATTCTTGATATCAAACTGATGAAGTGGCCAATCGAGGTTTGTTGCCAAGAATAAAAGAACTCGTATAGTGTTCAGCTTTGCCACTGGTGCAAATGTCTCGGTATAGTCGATGTCGTAGGTCTGAGTGAACCTCTTTGCAACCAGGCGGGCTTTGTATCGTTCTACTGTGCCATCCGCCTTGTATTTCATTGTGAATACCCATTTACAGGTCACTGGTTTCTTCCCTCTTGGCAAAGTCATCACTTCCCAAGTCCCATTTTTTTCCAATGCCCTTATTTCTTCCATCACTGCCACTCTCCATTCTGGAGTCTCCAAGGCTTCTTGAATGTCTTTAGGAATCTGGATTTTATCAAGGTTAGTCGTAAAAGCACGACACTTTGCAGAAAGAGCATTATAAGACACAAATTTCGAGATGGGATGAAGAGTACATGAACGAGGTTGCTTCCTAAGAGCAATGGATAAGTCATCTGTTACCTGATCAGGATTGGAGCCAAACTCCTGAGGGGTTGGAACTATCACCAGTTCAGATTCTTTTAGTGCTTCGGAGGTGAGTGTCTCATTAGACTTCGATTTTGGCCTCCTTGAGTAGACGAGTGTTTCCCTATTTGTCTGTATTTCCGTATCTCCCCCTGAATTCAAGTGTCCTTCTATATTAGGCGAAGGGGTAGATATAAGGCACGGAGTGAATTCGAACACAGCAACATCGAGGTAGTCTAAGGTTAAGGGTGGTCTAGCTTCACCCACGGACTCCCCCTGAAGCAAGTACTAGGGAGTATGCTCAAAGAATGTGACATCTAGGCTAACATATAGCTTCTGTGAAATTGGGTCATAGCATTTGTAGCCCTTTTGTGTGGAAGAGTAGCCAAGAAAGACACATTTAAGCGCTCTGGGATCCAATTTGTTCCGCTTAGGTCCATGAGTGTGGACAAACACAGTGGACCCAAAGACACGATGTGGAAGATGTGCATCGAGTCTAGAATGAGGAAAAAACTCTTGGAATTTCTGGAGGGGTGTGACAAAAGATAGGACCCAACTAGGCATTCGGTTAATAAGGTATGTGGCTGTCAAAATGGAATCACCCCAAAATTGTGAGGGCAGGTGAGAGGTAAACAGCAAAACACGAGCAAGTTTAAGAATATGTCTATTTTTCCATTCTGCAACCCCATTTTGCTGAGGGGTGTCAACGCAAGAACTTTGATGGATAATACCATTTTCTTGTAGATAAGTGCTCATGGAGTGATTGAAATACTCAGTACCATTATCAGTACGAAGAATTTGAATTTTGATATGAAATTGAGTTTGTATCATAGAGTGAAAGTTCATGAAGACTAATCGAACCTCAGTTTTATCAGTCAACAAATATACCTAACACAAGCGAGTGTGATTATCAATAAAAGTAATAAACCATTTTTTATGGGTCCTATTAGGGGTACGTGAGGGTCCCCATAGATCACTATGAATTAAAGTAAATGGTATGGATGGTCTATACTTAGATTTAGGAAAAGACACCCGATGGTGTTTGAGAAGTTCACACACTTCACACTGAAAATCCCATGAAGCTTTATTTGAACATAGTGAAGAAAATAAATGTTTTAAGTATGAAAACTAGGATGACCCATCATTTTGTGCCATAACAAAAGTTCACTGTCCTTAGGACGAGATGCAGAATTAAAAACAGTAGGAGGACACTATCCAAGCACATCAATTTTGTTGAAGTAATATAGACCCTCACATTCCTTAGCACTGCCAATCATCTTCCCCGATGATAGGTCCGAAAAAACACAATGAGATGGTAGGAATTTAACTGAGCAATTAGATTGTTTGGTTAACTGGCTAATAGACAACAAATTGGAAGATAAATTAGGTACATGTAAGATAGGGTTGAGAGTAATAGACTCAGAAATACGAATACTCCCTTTGCCAGACACTGGGGATAAAGTACCATTTGCAATTTTTACTTTTAAATTACCAGCACAGGGAGAGTATGTAGAAAATAAATGATGAGCAACAATCATATGATCAGATGCACCAAAGTCAATAATCCAGGGAGTAATATGAGACATGGTGCTAAG
Source organism: Vitis rotundifolia (assembly GCA_030254885.1). NCBI lineage: Eukaryota > Viridiplantae > Streptophyta > Magnoliopsida > Vitales > Vitaceae > Vitis > Vitis rotundifolia. The sequence goes on from CM058151.1 coordinate 15,041,342, forward strand.
TGTTGTTAGAAAGGTACCTTTTTAGGCCAAAGAACCAAAGGACAGAGTAGTAGAAGACTAACCAGAGGTTTGGAAATTAGAAAAAAGCTCATATAATTTCGCAAACTGGTCGGAATTAAACCCCACACTAGAAGTTGATTGACGAATTTCTGTAGGTGTTTTGTCTGTCTGGGTTTCGGTGAAGGCCTGATGACTATGGGCTTTATTAGGCTGTCTAGGCTTCCAATCCGCGGGCTTGCCATGTAAAGTTTAGCAAGTGTCTTTAGTGTGACCCAATTTCTTACAATGCTCACAATAAGTCCTCTTGGACTGTCTTGGGCCTAATCCAGCATGAGGCCCACGGGTTACAAGGGCTAAAACCTCGGGCCCAAATGAGAGATGTTCCCTCAGCATCACTCTCCTTCTGCTTTCCTCTCGTCGCACCTCAGAGAAGACCTCTCGGATGGAAGGCAACGGCCGGCGACTGAGAACCCTGCTTCTGACGTCGTCAAGCTCGCGATTCAGCCCCACTAGGAACTCGAAGACCATCTCGTTCTCCATCTTCTTCCTGAAGCGCACACTGTCACCCGTGCACTCCCACTCCTCTTCGCAGCTAAGATCAAGATCTTGCCACAAACCCAACATCTCAGTGTAGTATTCCGTGACTTCCCGATCTCCTTGATTCATCTGCCAGAGCCGCATCTTGAGTTCAAAGATTTAGGAAGCATTCTCGGCATCGGAATATGTTTCCCGTATCGTATCCCACACATCCTTTGCCATCAGGAGGAACATATAAGTTTTTCCAATGGCTGGCTTCATGGAGTTAATCAAGCATGAGGTGATGAAGGAGTTTTTGGACCGCCATTTCTGGGATACTACTACATCGGTCGAAGGTGGTTGTCGAGTCTCGCCGGTAAGAAACCATAACTTTCTCTTTCCGTCAATAACAAGTTTGATTGTCTGCGCCCACTCTTTGTAATTCTTACCGTTCAATTTTTCAACGGCAAGATGGAGTGGGGAGTTGTCGAATGCACCGGCCAAGCCCATTGAGGAGTGTATCTCCAACTCTCTTTCATGGGTTGCCGATTGACTAGACTCATGGCTGTCTCCTCTTTGGGCAGTCATGGATTGATTAGGGTTTTAGAGCAAACACTGCTCTGATACCATGAAGAAACTGAGAATCACTCAAATATTCATTCAATTGTGTGTTTACATAATCGGGTCCCTATTTAACATATACATAGAGAGCAAAAATGGAAAAAATACAAATATGGAAAAAAAATACAAATCACACAAATCACCACAATTGGGGCCTCAATATTTCCCACAATATCCTACAAATCACCATTCAAATTATACCAGATTTCCACAGTCACCTTACAGTTGCTACATGAGCACCCGCTCCATTTATTTGGTTCACCCAAAGAAATCCCAATTGCCAATTCTGGTCCGAACCTGTCTCCTAGCTGTGAGGGCACGCATGACTTCAACAATTGACCACAATGACAGATGAGCAAGATGCATTGGGGCCCATTTCTCCCACCACTCCACCACTCATTTCCTACAAGCTCCTTCCCATTCTTTCCCATGTGCATGCAATCCGCATGCAGTACATGTGGCCAGTTTTTGCTTGTTCCCGGCCTTGGCATCCTCGATACCTAACAATCTCCACACAACTCATCCAAATCCTAACACCCCTAGAAGAAGACATTTACGATTCCTTTCTCCCGACCATTCGATTCTCCATTCAAAATCCTTCCTTCATCAAATCCAAATCCCAAACTAAACAACTTCATGCCTAAAGCCTTACAACCAGCTCACCATCTTCCCAACCTTCATACCCACCAAACTCAGCACCGATGCTTGGTATTCATGTTCGGGAGCTGAAAATCTAGCCATACAAGACAACTAGAGCCAACAAATCATCAGATTTTGCACCAAAAATACTGGAACACATGGGAGCATGGCCACCTTTGAGAGCCCACCCCTTAAGCTGCATATGCTCTCCTCCAAAAATCACCAGTTTGAATCTTCCTTTGTCAAGCGCAAGAAGCTGAAGGAGTGAGAACCCGTCCTTGATGCCACTAAGATTTCCGGTGCCAAGAGACCATCATTTGAATGCTTGGCAAGCCTCCTTGAAGACCACTCTTGCAGGATCAATGCTCTCACTGTTAAACTTCCAGAATGGACATGACAATGAGAACCCAAACAGTCTTATTTGGAGAATTTTTGGGTGCATTTCTTCTTATTATTCATGCTTATAGCAGCTCAAATGGATCCATCAGTCACAAGGGGGCTTCAAGTAATAGGTCAACTTTAGTTTATTTTGCTTTTTTACTTGGAACAATTATTTATTCTTTGTAAAATTATGACATTAAATGTGAGTTTTATTCCAAAACCACCTTCTCCAACAGATGGGCCATAATTTCATTTGGCATCATCATGTCTTCCTAATGGGAATGAACTCTAAAATCTACTCAAAAAATGAAATAAAGAAATCTTAAATTACTCTATCCAGGGCATTTAGGTAATTATGCAGTTTTTAGTTTCTCTAGTGTCATATTTAGTTAGTCGTCGGCACTCAAGTTCCATTGACAATTTGTGAAATTGTAGAATTCTCTTTAAAAGGAGTTTCTAAACTTTCTATTTTCTAAATTAATATCTTTTTTTCCAAAAGTTTTAATTAAATCTTTAGAATATAGAACTCTTCTTTAATACAAACTCTTATTACAAGAAGTTTCTATAAAGTAAGTTTCTAATTGTAAAAAGAAAATTTCTATTTTCTTATAAAGTCTTTTAGAAGATTAAATAGTTTTAAGAAAGGAATAAAATTCCTAATAAGTTACTATGTAGGTTTATTTTTTCACAATTGTACTCAATTTTTAGGGTTTTTTAAACCCTATAAATAAAGTTAATTGATGTAAACGGGATTTATGAATATGATTGATTATGAAAATATTAAGATTTTTTGCATACACTGCAATTTTCAATGATAAGATTTCATTGCTTTTCTCTTAGGTCAGAGGCCTTAATGAGACTCTAAGGTTTCCAATCTTCCTTTTTTATCTTTTATTTTGCGATCTTTTTTTTTTTTTTTTTTTCTGTTGCTATAATTTCAGTCTTTTTCGCCTCCTTAAATCCTAAAAGATTGAAGCCCTAGCCCACCTTATTTGATCGTCCTACATCACCTCCACTGCTAGCAGTCTCTCAACAAGGGAACCACCTCATTAGTCACAATTTCACTCTTGGCTATTTTTGGATACCAAAAGCTGTGGTAGCCTCCATCATTATATTCTTCAGTGTTTTATTGTCTAGCTTCCTTTAAAACTACATCACAAGGAATTCATGTCTAAAAGAATTCCCTAAATTGTCATACAGGGAACTTCTGGAACTTAGCATCTATCTACTTTCATTTGAGCATCTAGTTTTTCATATTAACGAGTTTATGAGGTTTCCAAGGTGATATGTTGAGTGGTTCGTGTTGGAGTTTATGAGGTTTACAGGACATTACTTTCAGACTCACAACTTATGTTTTCTGATCTTGCTTTTGCTGCAGTATACAAGTGATCTCTGATTAATAAAAACAGATCCACCCATCTGTAAAGAAAACTCTAGGAAATGTGATGGTTTGGAAATAAATGTATGTTTTGTTCAAAGAGGCACAGCCTTTAATGCTGGTCACTTGATCAACCAATTGATCTTCCACATTTGAAACTCATCTGGGCATATCCTTGGGATTATTAACATTGTCCTACCTTCTAATCATATATGTGCTATAAAAAGGAACATGATCATAACCTACTGGTTGAACCATAGCACCAGACCACCAACATAATCCAATTTAATACAGGTTGATCTACGAATAAACTAAAGGAAAAATCATTGAATCACTAGATAATATAATAAACAAGAATCATTGCAAAACAACACATACCATCATATCCAATGCCCGCAAAGACACACTCCATTTGCTGCTCATAAGTGGAAACCGAGCTTTACATAAGCAATCAGCAAACTGAGTGATGGTACTCTGGATCCTATGTGTTAAGAGATGTGAAGGATCATGGCGACATGGATGCTTGTCAACCATGATATATGAGCATGGAAAACAATCCTCTATCATCTGAGATATACGTTTACTTGTTATCCTACTCCCAATCTGTTGAGAGTGCAAAATACAATGACAATCAATAAAAAGGAAAAACATAATATAACATTTTTCACTTTCCAGGTAGATCCTGATGTCTGGTAACACACCCAAAACAATTTTCATTACAAGAATCAAATTAAAGGATGGTACATCTTAACATAGTTCAAAATTCTAAAAATTTTAGTTTGGACACCCAACATTGTTTGTTTCTCAGAGGGGCCAAAGCAAGATATGAGGGAAGTTTAAAATATTACAATACTCAAATTTAGGAGCAGTTTAATCCCGTTGTCTAGCCTTGCTTTCATTTTACTCCCTTGACAATAAATTCAACCTAAAAAAACATTAATTGGTTACAGAAAAAATGATCAATATGTTGGGCTTTGTGGAGCCTAGTTTAATTAGGAAGTGTCCCAAATTCCTAATTAATATAGTTTCCTTATTGTTTGTAAAGAATATTATATAGAATATTTCCAGATTGATATATTATTGTAATATTAGACTTCCTTATAGAATAAGGAAGGTTATTGGAAATATCTCTATATAAATATTCTAGGTCATGATGGGATGATATGATGGTAACCGTGGGTTGTACTCTGGATTCTTCCCTAATAATAGTGATATCTCTGCAACTCCGTGGATGTAGGCAAATTGCCGAACCACGTAAATACTGTCTTGTGCATGTGAATTTTTTTGGCGTGTGTTTTCTCAATTTTGTTTCTCACAGGTTGGGAATTCAATTTAATTCCCTACACAATACACTTGCATCCTATATTTATGAATAATTAAATAAATAACATATTCTTTTCAAATCAAATTAAAGGTGAGAAAAAACTACACTAAACCCTGGAGTAATATTTAGTTAAAACATTGTCTTTCTATTTTATTGAGACATGCAGTTAACTGATATGACATCAAATCAGGGGTTTGAAATTTAGAGAGAAAGTGATACCATTATTTCTGTCATTTTCGAAAAATTTTAAGTTAATCAAACTTTCAATTGATCCAGGTATATGGGTATTCTTTTTAACCTGTACTGCATAAACTCTTACATAGACTGAACTATTTCTGATCTGTCAAATACATAGATGATCATTTAAAAATGTAATTTCATGCCTAATTCCTTATTAAAAATAATTAGAATATCTTGAATGCACAAACTTATGCTTCAACTTTCGTGATATAATTGTGGTTCAAAATTTACATCTCCATTTATAACATTTGAAAATTATCTTTACATTTAAATAAATTTTATTCAAGGTTTCCACATCTTTACATGCATGTGCATGTACCCATTCATTTCCATATGGTATATGTGCAATGTATCCAACTTATCACTATTTCTTTCAATTGTTTCACATGCAACTATTCTTTCATGTGTTTTAAGATGCTTCCTTTGAAGAGCTGCAAGTCGCCTTCAGGATGGAAAACTTGGTTTCAAGCAAGAAATGTTTTTGAGAATTGGGATAAAATTTAGGAACTTTTGAAAGAAAGTTTTTGGAAAAGAAGGAAAACCTTCAGAAATGCTTGGAGAACATCTCAAAATAGTGGGCCAAATGCCCAGATTGCTTCTCTTGAATGTTTAGGGAATTCTAAATCTCTTCTCTATTTTTACTCTATTCAAAAATGAAAAGTCTAAAACTAATAGGAATAATATTTGACATACTTCTCATATCTCTGTCTTCCCTAAACCTTTCTTACAATGAGTAATAAATGTTTCTCACAAATGTTCAATTAATTGTTTGCTTAACTTTGCATGTTAGTTTCCTTGGCAATTTTTAACATACTAATAATTTAATAAAATTCTAGAGACTAAGAAAAAGTTAATAAAGGTTACACTACTTGCATGAATTATCATGTATCATGAAAAAAATTTCTTTTCCAGGATTTATAAGGAATAATTCTTTGCAGTGACATCTAGTACTTCAACAACATTTAACGCACAAATTTGGCAATTTATGTTCATCTGCCAGTTGATTTATTTCTCACATGTTTATATCATTTATACTAAAATAACACCATAATCAATCTGACGAAATGAAAAATATACTCAAGGAGTATACCTGAATAATGACATCAGCTTGTGCCCAAACCCTGACAAAATCTGAGAGTAAAGCATGATCAAGATGATCAAGAAATAAAACATTGTCTTCAATTTCTTGAAAAGAAGTAGAAAGCTTTCTCAACCGTAAACCTGACAAGATGTCAGCTACAACTGGCCAACAAAGGTGCTTAGCCAGGAGAAGAGCTGCCCAAATATCATCCTCTGTAGTGATTGCACCTATAAGTAAAAGACCTCGTTTAGCCCCTTGAATCACTTCAATAACCTCTGCCATTTGACCTTGAGAATCATCAGGTGCATGGGAATGCTGCAACTGAATATACTTGGTAAAAGGTTTGGCACTTGACATCCAAGAATCTAACCCTTTTAAACAGCTTAACATCCATTCTTTTGGACTATTTTCCAGGGGCTCTCTAAAAGGACAGTTTATATGAACAGGGCCACATGGTGAAGATGTTGCCCAATAAACAGCAGAGTCAAGTGTGGTAAGTATCATCCGAGCAGGAATATGATCAGTGGGAGCAGGAAGACCAAAGAAAAACCTCACAAAGGAACCAAAATGATTGACCTAAAATACAAATCAAAGGTGTGATGCATGAGTACTCAAAACAATCTGTGTATGTGTTGTGTGTGTGTGTGTGTGTGTGTGTGTGTGTGTGTGTGTGAGAGAGAGAGGAATACATTATTACACTAAATTAGACAGGCTCAGATGCATAGAAATGGAATCTAAAAGTGCAGAAAATATCTGCAGCATATATTTAAAATTATGAAGCACTGTGATGTGAAGAACATTGAGCAGGCCCCTAAATTGAGAGATGGAGGAAGAGGAATATATGATCACACTAAATTAGACTGCTCGGTGCACATAAATGGAATCTAAAAATCCAGATAATATCTGCAGCATATATATAAAATGATGAAGCACTGCAAGTGATGTGAAGAACATTGAGGAGAAAGCCCTTCAGCAACAGGTGCCATATCATCAACATGTGCTACATCACCAAGTGGGATTATCTTGGTTTCCACTTCAGATGGATGTCCAAACCACTTCAGAGTTTTCTACTAGCTTTTCAAAGTCTTTTTGAATTGTAAAATTAGTATTAGAAGCAAGAGAGTCATATGTAATTAGTGCTATATTAGGAGGAAGTTACAAGGAGAGTTAGAGTAGAAGAGAGTTTTATTACTGGTCATTGTTTATTAGTAACTTGTCAAAGAGTTGTTAGTAGTTATTTAGTAAAGGGTAGTTTAGTCTTTTTGTCTTTTCTTTACAAGTCTATATGTATTTTTTGCACTCTTTTCTTGAAGAATAAGACTATTTTTTCTCTCATTCAACATGATATCAGAACAAGTTTGATCAAACCCAGGCTGAAATATATAAAAACAAAAAAAAAAAAAACCTAGATACAGTACTGCTATTGTATTGCATAGGCGCTGCTAAAGTGCCCCAGTATTGTTACAATATTACATAGAGCCTCTACAGTGCCGCAGTAGAGCTACAGTACCATACGCTGCTTAAGTGCCAAAAACCTAGCGGTATATGCTACAATACTGCCACAGTACCCTACTACAGGATCGACTGCTACAGCCCACTACAATGATCTTCAGCACTAGTGCCTATGTGATTGGTTGTGTTGTGTGGTGCAAGTATCCATTAATGTTGCAGGTTTCCTAACATCCCTTTATTTCAATTTTTAATTATAATAGTCTTAGTTTTCTACCTTCAATAATTAACAAGTATAGCATCTAAAGATGGTGTTCGCATTTAGATTACTTCAGTAAAGCTAAAGGGATCTAATTCTTTAATATGGGGCTAAGTTGTGAGGGTGTATATTGGGGCAAAGGGAAAACTAAAACATCTAGTGGAAGATCCTCTTCCCTACAAATCTAAAAGTTTGATGAATGGCAACAAGACGACTAATGATAATAACATGATTGTGGAACAATATGGAACCCTATATTAATGTTAATTTCATGTTTCTAGAAATTGCAAAGTAAATAGGGGATGCAGTTAGAGAGGCATATTCTCAAGAAAAAAAAAATTGAGAATCTATCAATTGTATCAAGATTCTTTGAGGCAAAGAATTGGAAACCTTTGAGTGAACATTGTGCCTCACTTAAAGAGATGTGGGAGGAATTAAATGTGTATCAACAATCGCCTACTAATATTGAGGTTCAGAGAAGACAAAGGGAAGAGATCCAGGTTGTTGAATTTCTTTCTAGCCTTAATTCTGAATATGCTGAAGTCAAACATAGTATACTTGGTAGTGAGAAGTTACCATCTCTCAGCAATGTTTATGTTATTGAGTTGTGTGAAGCCTAACTATTGTGGTATTCTACACATGTATTAGTCTACCCTAATTTCCTTATAAGGGATTATTAAGGTGACCTTTTTTAGGGTGAGGATATGTGAAAATAGAGGAGGGGTATTAGGCCTAAGATCACCTTGTATTTTTCTTTCTGATCATAGTGGAAATTCTGCAACAACAAAGTGGATGTAGCTCTCACATCAAGCATGAACCACTATAGATGTTGTGTTTGCTCTATCTGTTTTTTATTTTTTGTGTGTTTTACTCTCGTATATAGGAATTTTCTCCTAAAAAGAGGTATTAGAGTCTAGTTTGAGTGAGAGCAATGGTTAGAGAAGATGGATTTAGGCTTGGAATCAGCAAGTTTAAGGGTACAAATTTTACATTCTAGAAAATGCAAATTAAAGATTATCTCTATGGTAAAAAGTTGTATATATCTCTTCTCAAACAGAAATCAGAATCAATGTCAAAAGTCAATTGGAATCTCCTTAATAGACAAGTGTTACGAGTCATCAAATTAACACTGTCAAAGAATGTGGCGCATAATGTGGCAAAGGAGAAAACCACAAAGGGCTAATGGAAGTCTTGTCTGACATGTATGAGAATCCTTCTACAAATAACAAGGTATATCTCATGAAAAAATTATTCAATCTGAGGAAGGAAGAAGGTGCTCCAATGGCAAAGCATTTGAATGAATTTGACATGATGGTCAATCAATTGTCCTTAGTTGAAATTGATTTCAATGATGACGTTTGTGCCTTAATTCTTCTAGCCTCACTAACAAATAGTTGGGAGCCCATGAGAGAAATGGTTAGTAATTCTGTAAGGAACTCAAAATTAAAGTTCAATGATGTCAAGGATTGAATTCTTGTTGAGGAAGTTCACAAGAAAGACTAGGGTGAAGCAACAGTATCAAACTTTAGTCTAAATGTTTGGACAAAGGGTAGGAGTAATGAAAAAAATTCTAATCGAGGCCACAATAGATCAAATTCAAAGAATGGAAGAGGCAAATCCAGATCTTGGAGAAATGTGGAATGTTGAATTGTGGCAAGCCTAGTGACATAAAGAACAATTGCAAAGCATCAAAGAAGGATGCAAATAAAAATGACACTACCAACATTGTGACTCAAGAGGTATAAGATGTATTACTCTTATTCGTTGATGGTACTATTGACTCTTGGGTGTTAGACCTAGGAGCCTCTTTTCATACCATTGCACACCATAAAATTATGGAAAATTACGTTGTTGGAAACCATGGAAAGGTGTATCTGGCTGATGGAGAACCTTTAGACATTGTTGGTGTTGGTGATGTCAGATTAAAGAAGTTAAACAAGTTTGTGTAAAAAATCCAGAGGGTAAAACATGTACCAAAGTTAATTTGTGACTTGATCTCAATAAGACAACTTGATGATGAGGGTGGTCATAATGTAACATTTACTGGTGCTACATGGAAAGTCACCAAGGGAGCCATGGTTGTTGACACCAAATATGGGATGAAAAATAATAAGTTCTATATATTAGATTGACTATACACACAGTTTATATAGGAGATTACAAGAGAAGAAATAGGAAACATGAGACATAATAGGAAACTAACTTATTCCTAAACTAACTTATTTTTTTATCAGAAACGAAGAGAAATATATTGATAGAAGAAAAATACAGGAGAAAAAAGAAATACAGAAGAAAGAGAAGAAACCAAGGGAAGGATGAGATGTCCTTCCTACATAAACTAAACAAAAGAGGAAACACCTAACAAAAGGAGTCTAAAAACAAAGAAAATCCCCAACAAACTCAAACTTATGACGCACACACCGCAGTCCAGTTGAGTTGTAAAACACTTAGAGGAACTCCTCTAAAAGCTGTAGTACAAGAAGCCCAAAGAGAGGAATAGAACAAAATCAAATCCCATAAGATCTCTTTCGTTCTCCCTTTTTCCTCAAAGATCCTTTTGTTTCTCTCTTGCCACACCATCCAAACCAGAGTAAGACACGCTATTTCCCAAAGTGTCTTGCCTCTTAAGGAGTTCCCCAAGCCTTTAAAAGCAATTACCAACATATCCTCAAAACTCCTTGGAGGGACCCAAACCAACCCTGCTAGATTGAACAACTTGTGCCATAGTCCAATGGTAACTGGACAATGAAGAAAAAGGTGATCAATTGACTCTCCATTTCCTTTGCAAAGAATGCACCATTGAGGACAAAGGGATTTGTAGGGTCTTCTCAATTGCAACTTGTCATTGGTGTTTACCTTCCCATGCGCTACTAACCAAGCGAAGGCCTTAACCTTTGAGAGGGCTTTTGAACTCCACAAAAACTTGGCCGGAAGGAACAAGATAGGATTAGAGACTTTTGACAAGGCCACGAAAAAAGATTTCACTGAAAACAAGCCTAACGAAGACAAAGACCACACTCTTGAATCTGCCAAAGAGGGGGAGAGACGCACTGAATTAAGGGAGGACATTAATCTCTGAAGGAGATCAATTTCTGAATCAGTAAGATTGCGACGAAAATTGAGATTCCAGGATAGTGGAAAGGAATTGCCGAGAACATTTGAAACAGTGAGGTTTTTCACAGAAGTAACTCTATAAAGATCAGCAAATTGAGAACATAAAGTTTGGTTTCCCCACTAAGGATCTTCCCAAAAACGAATTCTCTCCCCATTGCCCACCACTAGGCGAACAAAAGGGGAAAATTCCTAGAAAACTTGAGCAATAGCCTTCCAAGGACATCTGTGTGACCATCTAACCACCATGTTGGCATCCCATCCATTAGGATGTGTCCCATATATACTCGCAATAACCTTATGCCAAAGACCACTCCTTTCTCTAGGGAACCTCCAAAGCCATTTCCCTAAGAGAGCTATATTTCTCATCAAAGTCTTTCCAAAACCCAAACCTCCCAACTCCTTTGGTCTACTAACAACATCCCATCTAATAAGATGATCTTTCTTTCCTTCCCCCGCCCCAGACCAAAGAAAATCCCTTTGCATCTTCTCAATCTTTGAGGCAATTGAAGTTGGGATTTTAAAGAGGGAGAGGAAGTAGCTAGGGATGTGAGACAGACATTGGAATCTTTGCTGAAAATTGAGGGCCTTGGAATCTTTCTAGAATTGGTGCTTAACCAAGCATAGATGAAGCAATGAAGAATTAAGGTATGTCACTGTCAACGACCCTAACGATACTGCAGGTTCTGAATCCAGGTCACGAGATTCGGATTTGAGGATCAATATAGTATTCCTCACCTCAACCAGACACACCAGTAGGTTAATGCCTGACCTACATGAATGCGAATCAGATGGCTTGCTTTACTTTGATTGCTCTTTTGTTGATGATCTCCAAACAAGCCAGAGGTGGCAGGTCCAAGTATCAGAGGGAATGGGGCAGCTTAGTGACGAGAGCAGACGAAGAAACTGCAGATTGCTCAAATGGTTCTAGGATTGCTCATAGATATACTTCAGATTTTCAGGAATTCCTTCAACACTCTCAAGCTTATCAAGAAGCATGAGGACTTGGAACAGCTTCAAATCCATGCACGGAATGAACATCTGCGATCTATCCGAGCTGAAATGACTCCCTAGAACTTGCAGATTTTGCACTCTCAATTGTAGAAAGAACTTGAAAGGCAAATCTCTAGAAAAGATTTTGAAATTGGGATTAAAGGTAATTGATCCAATAGAAATGAACCTTGAAATTCTGAGGAGCATTGGTGTGGAACTTCGACAGTGAAGGGATCATTTGAAACTGAGGAATATTAGCAGCATCTACAACCACCAGCAATGCGAGTCACAGTCGCGTCCCCGGGTTGCACTCCTAAATAGCCATTCTGCTGCACACTCTCCTCTTCCTTTTGCACCCTTCTTGTTCACCTCATGATCTTACATGTTTTAAATTGTGCTTTCAAAATCGTTTTCATCCAAATAATCCTGACTTTAAAGAATCGTCCTCAAACCTTCCTTAGGCAGTAAGATCCAGATTTTAACAAATTCTTTGCTGCCAATTTTCCTCCTGGCATGCATTTTCACTGTTTTCAACTAATTTTTTTTATTTTCTTGTTTTTTCTAACAAGCATGAACAAACTTCATGGTTCCAAATAATGGAACTCATAGAATCAATTCATGCAAAATTAATTGGGCCTTGGTGGGAGCCCGACATTTTTTATATCGCCTTTGATATAGACTCAAGTGGGATGGGTGTTTGATATTTGATTGATTGTGATTCCTCTTTGTGATGCATGAGATTGTTTTACATCTGTTATTGAGCTAACCTTGTTTCCCATTTTAGCGCTCAGCCCGCTATCCAGGTACGCTCTCCATCACCCCGTTTTCAAAAATTCCACGAATAACCATGTCTTTATGTATTATGCCCTTGTTTGATGTCATGCTTGATTGCCTTGATATTCATTTGATTGTTTGATCATCTTTGATATAAATGCATATTGCGTGCCATATTCCTAAACCAACTTTGACTGTCTTATGATAGCACTTGAGAAGCGGTCCAGGTACACACCCTAACTCTTCTTTATGATTGTGATTTGATTTCTTATTTGGCATGCTAGTATTAATAGAATCTCGAAATCACTTTGGTCTACCCAGGTACCTTCAAATCAATTAATTAATTGTCACATTTCCCTTGAATAGGCCAGTAGAGACCTCTTTAGGGCTTAGAGGGGTGCTACCTCAAAGAGGTATCTTCTCAATAAGTAATCTGATCCCCGGACCTAAACTCGGGTTTTTCAAAGACACTCCTTTCCAAAACTATGGAGTCACTTCTTTAAGGTTTTCTTTCTTATTTTATTTTCCCTTTTAAAATAAAATAAAATAAGTGGCGACTCCAACTTTTCCAAAAATAAATTTTCACCTTTAAAAGCGAGTCTCACCGATTGAGTGAGGACGCATGTGAAAAACGTGGGTCCACATTTGGGCACCAAAAATTTAGAATTATGGATGGTTCACTTTCTCATGTTGCAAGAAAGGGAACAATATCACTCTCAAACTCTCCAAAAAACCATTTTGTTTTACATGTTCCAAAACTTTGTTGTAATCTACTTTTCATTAGCAAATCAAGCAAGGACCACAATTACATAGCTAAATTTTTTCCTTCCTACTATGAATTTCAGGATCTATCTTTGGGGAAGACAATTAGGAAAGCTCAGGAATGTGACGACATCTATTATGTTGAGGATTCAATCATTGTTAATGGACAAGGTCAAGTTGGAAGTAATGCAGTAGGTTCTTTATCTTGTGACAACAAAATAATGTTATGGCACTATAGATTAGACTATCCTAGTTTTTCTTATTTTAAATCTTTGTTCCCACTTTGTTCAATTATAAAAATGTTTCTCTTTGCCAATGTGAAATTTGTCAACTTGCTAAACATCACCATAGTCTGTATCCTGCCTAACCCCACATGGCTTCTCATCCATTCTCACTTATTCATAGTGACATTTGGGGTCCTTCATGTGTTCCAAAATTAACTAATACAAAATGGTTCATTTCCTTTATTGATGATCATTCATGCATATGTTGGATTCACCTCTTAAGAAGAAAAATCAAAAGTTGCCCAAACCTTTATATAATTTCATTCCATGGTTAAAAATCAATTTAAAGCCTCAATCGAAAGCTTACAAACCGATAATGGTACTGAGTATTTCAATTCCATTCTTGGCAATTATCTATCTACTCAAGGGATTGTTTGTCACAATTCATGCATTGACACTCCACAACAAAATAGAGTTGTCGAGAGCAAAAATCAACATCTCTTAGAAGTTGCCAGAGCCCTAATGTTCACCACTCATATGCCTAAAAAATTTTGGGGCAAAGTTGTTCTCACTGCTACATTTCTCATAAATCAAATGTTTTCACCTACCCTAAACTTTAACACTATTTTATCAACTCTTCTTACACTTACCCTTCTTCTTGTCTTTACCATTCCCTTCCTATAAAAATCTTCAATTGTACCACTTTCACTCATGTTCTAGCTCATCATCATTCCAAATTGGATCCCCGTGCCCTTAAATATGTCTTTTTAAACTACTTTTTCACAAAAGAGAAAAAAGGTACAAGTGTTATGATCCAATTTCACAAAAATTGTTTATTACTATGGATGCCACCTATTTTTCAAAAACAACCCACTTTCCCAACACTACTCTTCAAGGGGAGAATTTAACTAAAGACTATTTTTTGGGAAACTTCTCTTCCTATCTCATACAACCTACCAAAAAGTGACCTTCCTCTTCTTTCACCACCATCTCAATGCTCATCCGAATCTATAGTATCATTGGAAAAATCAAACACAAGGGGAGAAGACGGTTCACTACTTATAGACCACCAATCGAAAGAACTTTGTGTCTATTCTCAACGACTAAATCCTCAAATAAAAGAGTCTATTGCACCTCAATTTCAACTGAATCTTAACCAGAAACAGAAACATCAGCAAGTAATGAAAATTCTAACTCATCTCTAGAAAATCATTCTGAAATTCTTAACCTTCCCACTGCCCTTCAAAAAGGAGTAAGATCTTGTACACTTTACCTTTACCTTATCTCAATTTTTGTGTCCTACAAAAAATTATCACCATCTCTTCATGCATTTATTTCTAATTGTTCACATGAAGAAATTTCCAAAAATATACAAGAAGCTATGATGGTTCCCCAATGGAAAGCAGATGTTTTGGAAGAAATGAGAGCTCTTAAAAAAATGGAACATGGAAGATTGTTGATTTACCTAACAAAAAAAGACCAATGGGTGCAAGTGGGTCTTTATGATGAAATACAACTTTGATGGTGAAATTGAGTAACATAAGGTGAGGTTGGTAGCCAGAGTTTCATACAAACATAAGGCATAGACTACTTGGAGGCGTTGGCTCCTATTGCTAAACTTAATTTAATAAGAATTCTTATATCCTTAGCAAAAAAAACAAGGATTGGCCTCTACACCAACTAGACATCAAGAATGTCTTCTTAAATGGTGACCTTGATGAAGAAATGTATATGGATCTTCCTCCTAGATTCATAGATGAAACACATGTGGGCAAGGTTTGGAAATTAGAGAAGTCACTCTATGGGCTCAAACAATCCCCTAAA
The DNA here is from genome assembly GCA_030254885.1 of Vitis rotundifolia. Taxonomy (NCBI): domain Eukaryota; kingdom Viridiplantae; phylum Streptophyta; class Magnoliopsida; order Vitales; family Vitaceae; genus Vitis; species Vitis rotundifolia. The sequence goes on from CM058151.1 coordinate 15,056,918, forward strand.
GTTTGGTTTGGAAGATTCACCAAAGTTCTAAAAAAGGTTAGGGTTCTCTCAAGGACATTCCAATCATACTATGTTCTATAGGCACTCTCAAGAAGGAAAGGCAACAATTCTGATTGTTTACGTAGATGACATAATTCTTACAAGTAATGATGACCCTAGAATGAATAAAGTGAATGAGACATTAGTTGATGAATTCGAAGTGAAGGATCTTGGTAGTTTGAGATATTTCTTAGGGATGGAAGCTACTAGAAGCAAACTTGGAATTTTTGTTTGTCAACAAAAATACACCTTAGATCTACTTAAAGAAATAAGGATGCTCAAACGCAAACCTTGTAAAACTTTTGTTAATCAAAACAAAAGACCTGAGTCTTTGGATGACAAAGCACCAGTAGAAAGGAGGTGGTTTCAAAGATTGGTTGGTAGGTTGATTTATCTCTCACACACCCACCCAAATATAGCCTTTACAATCAATAGAGTTTGTCAACACATGCATTCACTTACAAAATCTCACTTGGATGTTGTGTGCTAAATTTTGAAGTACCTCAAAGGAACACCAGGTAAAGGAATTTTTTTAAAAAAAAAAAAAAAAAAAAGGGAAGAAGAAGAAATGTGAGAACAAAGGAGTGGAAATTTACACAGATGCGGATCACTAGAGGATAGGAGGTCAACGATAGGCAATTGTACATTTGTTTTAAGAACCTTAATGACATGGAGGAGCAAAAAACAAAGAGTGGTAGCTCGAAGTAGTGTGGAGGCGGAATTTAGAGCTATAGTATGTGAAGGGTGTGGATCAAGAGGATGTTAGAAGAGTTACGGATAACAATGAGTCAACCAGTGAAATTGTTCTGTGATAACAAGGTAACTATAGATATCTCGCACAATCTTGTTCATCATGACAAAACAAAACACATTGAGGTGGATCAACACTTTATAAAGGAAAAGATAGAAGAAGGCACCTTGTGCATGCCCCATGCACCTACAAGTGAACAAGTGGCTGATGTTTTCACAAAATGACGAGGAAGATCAGTTTTTGAGAAGTTAATGGGAAAGTAGGGGATGTTAAACATATTTGCCCCAGCTTAAGGAGTGTGGATAAAGATAGAGTTTGGTTTCTTATTTGATTTATGTTTCTGCAATAAATCAATATATTTCATGATGTTTTGAAAGCTAGGGAGATCTGAATTTTCCCTTTTTTTCAAATTTGAAGTTAGTTTGTTAACTAGATTTTAGGAGGAGTTCAGTACCTAGTTTCTAGGAGAAAATCAGCTGGTTGTTTTTTGCTTTTGTCTATTTATTTAGCCCTGTAAATCTAATAGAAATGATTTTGATAAAGTTTGAGTTTCTATTTTCCATCTTTAGTAAGAAATCAACAGAATCTTCTAATCTTAAGACCTGATCAGCTCTAGATGAGCTATATTTGGTGTATATTAACTGTTAATATTAACTGGTAGAATTAGTCAATTGATGTACAAATTAGGTAAACTATTGACTAGGATGGCTGTGAATTAGGGAATAGGACAGCTGTAAATTGGTTGTTAGGCTCTTAGACAGTATTATATATGTGTGCACTATTTTTTAATCAAAAAATGAATTAGTCCTTCCAACTAATACAAAGAAAACTCAGTAGTATCTCACAAGGATCCCACACCCACACCATGTCATGTCATGTCAACACAAACACACTTGGTGAAGTTGGGGAGTTTGGGTATCAAAGAATGGGATTACCAACATATCTAGAATCTGTCTTATGGTCCCCACTGAACAACTGTCAAAGACAAACTGTACTAGCACAAGTCATGAGGAAATAAGCAACAAGAAAACAGGTTACCAGTGGAATCCCCACTCTGCCTGCAGAGAACATATCAATTCAAGCCGATAGCTCTATGAAGTCCATATATTTGAAGCAGATTGTTAGTATTGATTGACTTTCTTATGAACCACTAGACAATATCACCACAAAATACAATATCACCAATAAAGAAAAAGACAAGTATAACAACAAATAAAGTGCGCTACATTGAAGGCAAATCAATATCACTTGCAATTTACTGACGAAACCAATTATCTTATACCTGATTAATTGCCTGGTTAGCTCCAGCATCATGCAGCTCTGGAGGACGATCTGCAGTAAGTAATAGAAGAGGTACAAAACCTTGACTAGACTCAACAACCTGTACAATATCATTTACTACATATCATATGAGATCAGAACCAAGCATATATATCATAAGGAGGATGAAATGAATATTCCAAGTTTATAAACATGATCAATGAAAAATAAAAAATTAAAAATTAAAAAATTAAAAAAATTAAAAAAATAAAGAAAGAAAGAAAGGTATGTAAAACTTTAGCGGGCATGGGAGCGAACTGTTAACCAGGTTCATATGCAAGAAGATGCTCTGAAGTTTAAAGCTTCATTTTTGAAGTCCTATAATACAACTTTCATTTTTCAGGTCTCAACCCCACAAAAAACATAAAACGCAGAAAATATGGAGTCAGCATATTAACTAAAAGAAGCCATACAATGTAAAAAAAGTATAGTTGCAGCTAATAAATGAGTTAATAACATAAACACTTAAAATTAAATGAAACTCACAGCAGGAAGAAGATTTGATACTGCAGTGCCCGATGATGTTATGACCACTGCTGGTTTATGAGATCCTCTTGCATAACCAAGAGCATGAAATGCAAGAGAGCGTTCATCAAAGCATGCGATACAAGTTGTAAGGGGATGAGTGGAAGCAGCAATAGCAAGGGGAGATGATCTTGATCCTGGAGCTACACAAAAATACTAGAATGAAGAATAAAATCAGAAAAACAGACCCCAACTAGGGATAGAATGGATTATCAGAATTAATCGCACCGTCAAACCAAACCGCGTGCATTCTTCAATTATGAGAGATGCCCACAAGGCATTGATGTTAGCATAGTCTTGTGAAGAAAAAGTCCTTTCACCAGAATGATCCAACTGATAGCAGAAAAGAGACATAAGCCTGAATAATAACATTCACCAAAGTCTATTTCTTTCAAGATTGTTAAACTACAAACCTAGTTAACTTTAGATGTTAAAAGCTTGATGAACAATGCATCTATGGAAAGCAGAAACAACTTGATGATACTCATAGGCTAAGAGAAAGCAAAGTAACAATCTTCCTATAGGGAAAAGTATGACTTTTGAGGGCATTTTCCACATACTATATTTTTTGACAATATTGGATCTGGTATCATCCAACGAATCTTATCTCATCTAATTAGGGACAGCAGCATGATCCTGAAGAGCATTTTCAGTGAATGAGATGCTGAAATTTCACTGGAAGCATTATTTAATGTTTTTTTATCAGAAACAAGCATATTCATTAAAATGGATTAAAAATGCAAGTGAAGGATGAGAAATCCTTTCCAAATTTACAGAATCTGATCAAAAACAAAAGTAGAGAAACCTTCTCCAATATGCATCAAAAGGGTACCACAAGAGACAATACAAAGAAAAGTGACTCAACATTCCTTAGGGATTCGTACAACTCCAACAAAAAGAACTTGAAGTATTGTTCCTCTCTTTGCTATTTTAACTGTTTGGGTCTACATATCATATTCCAATCAAGTTGAATAACAATGACAGGAATGCCCTTGACAGCAATAATAGTAGAGGCCCAAAAAGAGGAATACAAATAAATTAGGTCTCATATCATTTCCGAAGTCCTCCACTTGTTTGCAAAGATCTTTATATTTCTTCATCGCCATACTCTCCAGATTAATATAAAACAGGGCTTTGCCATGGAACTTTACCTCTAATAGCACTCCCCAATGGATTTGGAGGTTCCCTAGAGAAAGGAATGGTCTTTGGCATAAGGTTATTGCAAGTATATATGGGACACATCCCAATGGATGGGACGCCAACATGGTGGTTAGATGGTCTCACAGATGTCCTTAGAAGGCTATTGCTCAAGTTTTCCAGGATTTTTCCCTGTTTGTTCGCCTAGTGGTGGGCAATAGGGAGAGAATTCGTTTTTGGGAAGACCTCTGGAGGGGAAACCAAACTTTGTGTTCTCAATTTGCTGATCTCTATAGAGTCACTTCTGTGAAAAACCTCTCTGTTTCAGATGTACTTGGCAACTCCTATCCACTGTCTTGGACTTTTAATTTCCATCGCAATCTAACTGATTCAGAAATTGAGCTCCTTCAGAGCTTAATGCTCTCCCTTAGTTCAGTGCGTCTCTCTCCTTCTTCGGTAGATTCAAGAGTGTGGTCTTTGTCTTCGTCAGGCTTGTTTTCAGTGAGATCTTTTTTCTTGGCCTTGTCAAAAGTCTCTAATCCTATCTTGTTCCTCCCAGCCAAGTTTTTGTGGAGTTCAAAAGCCCCCTCAAAGGTTAAGACCCTCGCTTGGGTAGTAGCACATGGGAAGGTAAACACCAATGACAAGTTGCAATTGAGAAGACCCTACAAATCCCTTTGTCCTCAATGGTGCATTCTTTGCAAAGGAAATGGAGAGTCGATTGACCACCTTTTTCTTCATTGTCCAGTTACCATTGGACTCTGGCACAAGTTGTTTAATCTAGCAGGGTTGGTTTGGGTCCCTCCAAGGAGTTTTGTGGACATGTTGGTAATTGCTTTTAAAGGATTGGGGAACTCTTTAAGAGGAAAGACACTTTGGCAAATTGCGTGTCTTACTTTGGTTTGGATGGTGTGGCAAGAGAGAAACAACAGGATCTTTGAGGAAAAAGGGAGAACGGAAGAGATTTTATGGGATTTGATTTTGTTCTACTCCTCTCTTTGGGCTTCTTGTACTAAAGCTTTTAGAGGAGTTCCTCTAAGTGTTTTACAGCTCAACTGGACTGCGGTGTGCGCGTCTTAAGTTTGAGTTGTGGGGGTTTCTCTTTGTTTTCTGTTTCCTATTGTTGGGTGTTTCTTCTTTTGTTCAGTTTGTGTAGGAAGGACCTCTCATCCTTCTCTTGGTTTCTTTTGTATTTCTCATTTTTCTTGTATCTTTTCTTCTATCAATATATTTTTCTTCGTTTCTGTTCAAAAAAAATAGCACTCCCCAAACCCCTAAAAGAAATGGTCATCATCTCACTATTATTTCTAGCAGGAACCCAATCCAATCTAGCTGGACTAAATAACTTGTGCCATAGTTCTAAAGTCATCAGGCAGTGTAAAGGGCAGCATATTTAATGTTTGAAATCACTTCTTCGAAATCAGTTGTCATTTTCAAACTCCTCCGCTTGGAACCTTCAACTCTTGTTCACGTACTCTTATGCACATGGTCAATATTCTTCTTTCACCATCTTCAAAACTTCTCAATGATGTTTAATGAGTTTACCAATATTTGGGCTACCAGAAGGCCTTCCAGTTATTCACCTCATCATTTTTATTCTCCTCCACATTTTTTCCCCTTTCTTTTCACATACCATGTTATCCTTCGATTTCTTGATGGGTCCAACATTCAGTACCATGAAGCCAACTGATCTTTGTTGCTTTGCAGAATTTTTCATGGGAAAACAAATGCATCCAGAAGAGTAAGAAACCAGCATATGCAAGCTTGACTTTAGTTAATGAAGGCCTAACTAGAGCTCCACCCATTTTATTCTAGCCTAGTAGCACCAATAATGTTGATTTACTCCAGGTTGCTGAAGAATCTAACTGAGCCTATCAATTAACCCAAGTAAATAAAACTGAAATTTGTCACATTAGCAGCAAGCTGCATCAGTGAGTGGGCATTTTTTTCTTATGTTCCAGATTACACTTCCTTACCACCTTGGAGTTCCACTAGCTTTTAACGGGTCTGTTTGAATTATGAATTTGCATTAAAGAAGAAGAAAGTTATCAATGGAGTTCAAGTTATAGCAGAAGGGTCATACGTAACTAGAGTTATACTAGGAGAGATATTTTTAGTGGCCATTATTTATAAGCAATCTGCATGGAAACCAAAAAGGGAAAGCTTTTATTTGATTGTATTAAAGTTGGACTTTTGCACCACATTCTAGGGTTTCTACTGTTTCCTCTCTCCTAGTGAGAACTCATTCAGCATCTATTCATTGCTTTTTTTAGATTGGTTTGCTGTGTGGATGACTACAGCATGCCAAGGAGGAATCATCCACATTACATTGCCCAGCCCCAGATTAGAACAAGTGGGTGCTGCTCAAGAGCTAATAGTAGCCATGATAATTGACCTTAGAAGGCAGATGGAAGCATTCATCCATAGCACGGGTCATTTGAAAGCTACTCCTTGGGAACAAGTTGTACCCAGGGAAGGAAACAACACTGAATCTGCTAAGTTTATAGGACTTCTTGAATCAGCAAGACGTCTGGAATGCTTCTCAAGCATTGTCCAAAGCCCAAATATGGCATAACTCAACAAATTAGAAGCAATGGAAGATGGGATTTTAGTCGATCTAAACTTGACCAAAGTAATGCACAGAAAAACCTGCTGCAGTCTGCAATTGTAGAAAGACAGCAAATCTTAGAAAGCAAATAGGTTTTGTTCCAGGAAAGGCACAATTTGATTAATCCCAACTAAAGTGCAGGCCGCAATTCAATGGATCGTGACTAGAGAGTTTCAAGTTTGTGAAATGGTCCATAAATATTCTGTCTATAGAAAATCCCACAACCACAAAGAAAAGCAGCTCATGATTCTAGAATGATGAAGAGCATATTCTGCCAGAAGGAGAAAAGGCAAGCTATGATGAACAGCAGAGGCCACTGGTGAGGAGAAGGATGACAATATTATGTGGAGATAATGGACCCACTCTGACCATGAGAAAGGAATTTTTTGCCCCTCAAATGGAGAATGTAGGGCTTAGCTGCATTCTAAAATCACCAAGACATCATACACCATCAGAGGGAAAGTTTGAAAGCTGGTCACAGATAATTGCTATTGTAACAACTTCATAACTAAAGAGACAGTCAACAAATTCAAGCCAAAGAAGGTACAGCACCTATGATCAGGCAAACTCTATTGGTTCCACAAAGGATATGAGGTCCTAATTAAATGATGTTTAGTTACATATCTCTTGGCACTCAATATATAGATATGGTTTGGTAAGATGTACTGGCATGGATGCATATCTTCTGATATTTGGTAGGCCACCGAATATGATAACAAAGTGATACATGATGGCAGGAAATACCTACTCATTTCATAAGGATGCTAGGAAAATTATTTTGGCATCAAGCAAAGGGAAAATTAAGAAAGGAAAAGCTATTAATTTACTCTCAGTAAGAAAATTTGAGATTGGCATAAATTGGATTGGCATATCTTCTGGTTGATAAAGAACCCCTTGAGACCTCAAATCCTATAGGTCTTCGGTTTTTACTAGAGGAGTTCAAGGAGATTCTAGAAAAAAATGACCTTTTTATTCATTGTGTTTCTAACAAAATGATATAATATATACATTATAAAGTCCTACAAAATTAGGAAAGTAAATTACACCAAATCATAAAGTTGGTTAATTCTTAGAAATATTCTACCCTACAAATAAAACAAGAAATATACAACCATACAATCTCATAAATCAAGGAATTATACAACTACACAATCCCATAAGTCAGGGAATTAATTTATAGTTTTTTCAATCAAATCTTGAAAATTAGGGAGTGCATTTTATGGTATCTTCAATCAAATTCATCAAGAGTCCCCCTCAAGCTGATGAGCAAATGTTATCCATTCCCAGCTTGCCAATTATCTTTTGAAATGAATGATTCGGTAGACATTTTACTAGGATATTAGCAAGTTGCTCACCTATTGAAACATAAGAGTACAAATTATACTATATGACTTCTCATTGACGAAGTGTTGACACACTTCAACTTGTTTTGTACGATCATGTTAAACTAGGTTATGAGTAATTTTTTATTTATTATCGCAATATAACATCTTAGTCCCTTTCCACTTCACTACAAGATCATCAAGAATTATTTTCAACCAAGGTAGTCCATAGATTCCTTATGTCATGGATCTAAACTCTGCTTGTGCATTGGACCTAGCAACTACTCCTTGTTTGTTGCTTCTCCATGTCACCAAATTTCCTCCAAGAATGGCACAATACTCATAAATTGATTTATGGTCTACTACTAATCTAACCAATCTACGTCAATGTAGGCTTCCAAACTTAAAACTTCATTTTTTTGAAGAGTATTAGCTTACCTAGAGTGGATTTCAGGTATCATAAAATTTTGTGTAACCTACAAGTGAGCCTCTTTAAGGGAATGCATGAACTAGCTTGCTATACTCACTAAGTAGGCTATATTAGGTCTCGTGTGAGAGAAATAAATGAGCCTCGCAACTAGACTCTAGTAACTCTCCTTATCTATAGCTACATCTTCTGATGGTTCTCCAAGCTTATGATTTCTTTCAATAGGTGTGTCAATAGATTTACAATTGAGCATCCCGGTTTCTTTAAGATCAAGAATATCCTTTTTTTGGGAAATAAAAATACTGTTTCTTAAATGCGCCACTTCAAGCTTACAATTTTGTTTAATAAGTGTGTCAACAAGCTTACATCCAAGCATCCCTATTTCTTTAAGAAGATAAAGAATATACTTTTGTTCTTAAATGAGCCACTTCAATTCTCAAGAAATAGGATTGAAGGTTTTGATATTCACTAGTAGGTGGTTGGTTCTAAAATGCATTGCATGAGGTGAACATACTTTTGATGTTCACCAATAAATGGAAGGTGAGTATACTTTTTGTTAAACAACCAATTTGCCTAAAAACTTAAGTCTGCATAATTTAGGTTTAATATGTATATCATACTCTTAACACCCTCTCTCACGTCTAGCCTCATACCCGCACATGGAGAGACATAGACAGACAAGGGAGAGAGAGGCAAACAAATGCAAATAACCCTTTTTTTGGACTTACAAATATGCAAATGGAGAAACAAATATGCAAATTGCAGAGAGGTGACTCGAACACAAGACCTTCTGCCAAACCATACTTTGATACCACGTGGAACAACCAACTTTTTCTAAAGCTTAAGCTTGCAGCATTTTGGTTCAATATGCATATCATGCCCTTAATACCTTTGATATTCACCGATAGGTTGTAATTGAATATTCTTTTGATATTCATTGATAGGTGGTTGGTTTTGGAATGCAGTATCTTCAAAGATTTTCAACATGTGGACGGAAAAATAGAGAAAGATCATTTGTAAAGGTCATTAAGGAAAAAAAAAGGGTGACGACAATGAAGGCTGCTTAAGGTGTACAATGAAGGCCACTAGAAATTCATGGTAATGACGACCACCAAGAAAAATTAGAAGAGAATTTCAAAACCTTGACCAAACTATGATATCATGTGAAAAAGAATGATTTTTATTCATTTTATTTTTAACAAAGTGATAAAATATTTATGGTGTACAATCCTACAAAATTAGGAAGCTAAATTACATAAAATAAGAAAGTAAACTAATTCCTAAATCCTTTACCCTACAAATAAAATAAGAAATATACAACTATACAATCTGGAAAATCAGGGAATTATACAACTATACAATCCCAAAAAATCAAGGAATTAATTCCCTAGAATTTTTAATCAAATCTTGGAAATTAGGGAATTAATTCCCTAGTATCTTCAATTAGATTCATCAATAGATATGATCCCTAAAAGCCTTCTCCAAATTTAGCTAACAATACAAGATATTCAACATCCCATAGATTTGGTAACAAAAGCTAGCATTCCCACTGTCTGTAATATCAAACAAGTCCAAGGAAGCATGAAGTAAATGAACAAGTTAATAAGTTGCTAGAAAAGATATACATTAGAGAGGCTATGAGCCTTTTTTCTACCGCATTGCTAGAAATAGAATATGTTAGAGAGAGTATTAAGTGCATTTGCTACGCTTACACTTCTAGTATTCAAGAAGAAGGTAGCTTGAAGAAGTTGATAAGCAATCAGCCCATCAACTAAATTGCGGAAAAATAGAGATTTCCTACCCCATGATTGATGACATGCTTAACTAGTTATTGGTTTGGAACAATTTTCTAAGATTCACTTAAAGAGGGGATATCATCAAATTGGAGTCCATCCATGACATGTGGAAGTCCCTTTTGTGTGAGTGTGTGTGTTTCAGTTGCCCAACTCCATATTCTAATGTGCTACTATTTTCATCTCCTAGTTAAACCTTGATCTGCATCATTTCATACCTGAAATTGCTTTTGGACCTAGAGGAGCTATTGATTTAAACAAAAAGCTCTAAAGCTCCACCATTTGGAATCCAAAAATCTAACTTTGGAGGGAGGGAAAAGAAGAAAAAGAAATCAATTCAATATCAGGGGTAATCAACTAACAATCAAAAGAACAAAGTTCCAAAAGTTAAATTTTCGTTTTAAGGGCCCAAGTACGCAAATTTACTCACATATATCCCAAAGAACTTGAGTATCACTTTTGCAGAAAAAACCAATTCAACTGAACATAAAGTAGTTCATGCTTTTACATGGTTGTCTTATCAAACATATACTAGTCTATGAGGAATAGCTTTGCTAGATGGACCATCTAGTTTAGCACTTTCAGGAATTAGCATAATTAACCAGTTTATTATCTATGGATTCTGATTAGGATTGTGTTTTGTATGAAATGCACTCTCCTCTGCACATGAGCAAGGGTCTAATGTGAACTGCACAAAATTGTAACTTCAGCCAATACATTAGCTATATTTAATTATCAAATCTCAAAGTTATAATAAGAAAAATATATCAGACATATATTCACTAGTGTACTACCAAAAAATAAGTTCCTTACCATGTTGCTAGCAACAGTAACAGTGGGTGAAAGCCTGATGCAGAACTGACAGGAAAATGGAGTCTCCTTAAAGTAGAGGAAGTAAAAACAGTCAGCTGAAATTCAGTCTCCAATCAAGGATTTAATAAAAAATAATAAGTGCATTCCCCACAAAAGCACAATTGAAAGCTAAAACTTTAAGGATGAAAAATTCCCAGGAGAAAGAGATACCAGCTCTGTTAGGTCAGCCTCAATACCCTTTTCGCTCAGTGAGGAAGCATTCATGTATACCTACAAAATCATGTTTCAAAAATGGAAGGGCGTGTCAATCATGAATAATGACTAGATATCCAAAAGCTTCTTTTAAATGTCTCCAGTTTGAAGGGGAAATGATGATGGTAGTAGATGAGGTGAAGCAATTATTACAAGGCAAAGCAAACAGAAAAGTTACCAATTCATGGTTCAATGGTCAAATCAATGGTTGAACCACTGTCAAATCAATAACATCCTGATATATAATTTATATTAGTAATATTAAAAATAATTATAAGAAATTCAAAAAAAATATAAATAATTAAAATTTTAAATACATTTTATCATTGTATCATTAATACTAATAGCTTAAATTATGATAAGGATGACAAGAAGATTTATTAAATTATTAGTATTTCTAATTTTATTAAATACCTTTAAATTTTAATTATTAAGGTAAAATAAGATTTTATTATTTAAAGTCGTTAAATTTTAATAACTATATATTTTATAATTTTTAAAATTATTAATTATTTTATTTATATTATTTAGATATTTATTATCCTATAATACATTGGTCAATCATAATTATTCATATTGATAAATCATAATTATATATCTATAATATATATATATATATATATATATATATATATATATATATATATATGTTTTTTAATTAAAGAATGTTGACTTGGTGCATCTAACTTTTTGACTTTTTCTCACCAAAGACTCAGCCTCAATCTCGTCCACTCCCTTGTGGATGGCTTTTGGCATTAAAAATAGTGAATCCCACATCAGAATTTCAATAAGCCTAGGCTCATGAATGTTGGGCTAGTAGTATGAATTTTGGAAAAAAATTAAAAAGATTGTTTCAATTGGGCCCATGATGTGAGTTGAAAAAAAAAAAAAAAGGTGTTTTAATTGATGAACCGACCAAGTTAGTCCACCGATTTAGCGGTTGGACAGCTGAGTGGACCGATTCAATGCAGGTTCAATTCTATCTGGCCCAATTAAGTGAACCAAACCGGTCTTATAAAAAAAAAAAAAGTGAACCAAACCGGATTTAGGTCCGGTTGATGGTTTAACCAGTCGTACCGGCCAATCCATAATGGATTTTAAAACATTGTAATTGCCTAATATGGACTCTAAATAACCCAACAAACAACATACAAAGAGGCATTTTACCAATATGAAGATATAAAGCAACCAAGGTTAAATGAGGTTAGTGTTAATACAAAAATTAGAAGTCCATTTACATATAAATCAGTGCCTTAGTATTGAAATAGAAACGTTTATTTATGATGCATGTAAACACAGATATAAATGAACTCATTTAATCTAACTGGAGAACAAGCATAGCCCATAGATATAAATGAACTCATTTAATCTAACCGGAGAATAAGAATAGCTTATAGGAAGAGCTACCCATAGGATCCCAACAATAGAAAACGACTTTTAGCACAACTCCACAAAAGTTAGGGAATAGTGGAAGAAGTGGTTAACAATTCACCATTACTACATACAAATAAGCTTCTATTAGGAGTGATGGCTCTGAGAGCTTTCTGATATTTTTTTCTTTTTTTATTTTGGATCAGTTAGGGAAGTTCATTGGTACTAAGAATCTTATAGGTCCTCCATCCCTCCCTCTCTCTCTCTTCCCCCCCTCTCTCTCTCTAACTCTCTATTCCAACCCCCTATAAGAATCTTATAGGTCCTCTATCCCTCTCTCTCTCTCTTCCCCCCCCCCCCCCCCCCCTTTCTCCCCCTCTCCCACTCTTTCCCTATCTCTTCTCCTCTTCCCCCTCTCTAGCTCTCCCTTTCCCCTCCTCTCTCTCTCTCTCTAACTTTCTATTCAGACCCCTTCAACACCCTCACCCCCCTTTTCTTCGTTGACTAGGGAGGTATGTGCACTTTGGATTTCCATACCTAACCTATCACAAAGGTTATTGAGTAACTTGATTTGCCTAAGAAAAAGGAGTGGAAACAGTAGGGTTAGATGGGAGCTCATATCAGTATGCAAACGAAGTTAAGAATTCTATTTCGGAATGTGAGAGGGGAAAATGATAGTGATAAGAGGAAGGTGATTAAATCTATGATTTGATTGCCAAAGGCGAATTTTGCTTGCTTGCAAGAAACAAAATCAAAAAGATGTTGTTAGAGTGAGTGAGAAGCTTTGGAGTGTGCAGATTCTTAGAGTGGGGTGGTGTGAATGTTAGGGGCATTGTCAAAGGGATCTTGGTCTTCTATGATAATAAGGTGCTGGAAAGTGCTGGCATGGAAGTGGGTGAGTTCACGATTTCATGTCATTTGAAAAATGTGAGAATGGCATGGGCTAGGTTTTTACAAGAGTATACGATCCTCTTTCAAGGAGGGATAGAGAGAGTCTTTTAGCTGAGTTAGGAGCCATCGAGGGGTTGCGAGATGACCCTTAGTGCATTGGAGGGGATTTCAAAATTGTCAGATTTCCATGAGTAAGAGTCCTAATAAATTACTATATAGGTTCATTTCCTATCTTCATGATTTTATTTAGTTTTTATGGTTTTCCAAAACCTATAAATAAGGCTGGTTATTGTAAAATGTTATTGATGGTATTAAGTTTTTTATGTAAGTTATAATTTGCAATAGTGAGAATTCATTATTTTTCTTTTAGATGTGATTCTGTTGTTTTTTTCCCAGGTGAGACTCCTAAAAGACCTTAAAGAGACTCTAAAGTTTCCTATGTTTTCCTCTTTTATCTTTTTTTTTTAATATTTTATTTTATTTTCCCTGCCATCATAATTTTAGTCCACCATTTCCTCTCCTTAAATCCTTAAAAACAAAATTGAAATCCTAGCACACCTTATCTGCTTGTAGACAAGCATCCTAGACTTGTCAAACACCATAACATGTCATATGAAATTAACTTTTGCAGTCAACAATCTGATCAAACTGGCAATCCTTCACATTGTGAACTAATTTAAACAACCTTATATGCAATCCTAGCTTAGAAGTTTTAATAAATGGACATAAGAGAGCCTTTAGGTAATGGTTGCCCAGTCTAAAAATGGAATAACCAAAATAATTCTGGACATAGAAGGTGCATAATTTTTATGTTTTAGCATTTTATTTCTTTCTTGCATTCTCTAGAATCGTATTTTTCTCCTGAAATACCTAGTAAGCAGTAAAATACGTTTTGTAGCAAAATCGCTGGTACCAATTATCAAGGACATACATTCAGACAAGATGCAACCTGGCTACTTAAAGAAATTAGATAAGCATGATTGGTGCTTGGTACATAACTAATAATTAGCATTTTAAACATAAACAACATTCGCAAGACTAGTCTGTGGTACATAACTAACATTAGCATTTTAAATACAAATAAATAATCTCCACAGTATAACCTTAACAAGTATGGCAGTGGAATTTTTACCATTTTGAAAGTTGCATCCTTCACCAAATCAAACTTTCTAAGGGTAGATCTTATGCATTTGTCATACCTCTCTATGGTGGACAAAGAATGAAGAGCCTGAAAGCAATATGAGTGTGGAACAAAGTAGAGACATAAAACATCATAATTAAACATGAGAAGTGTGAAGAAAGTAGATAGATGAAACATCACATATAAATAAACATGATAAGTGTGAAGAAAGTAGATAGATGAAACATCACATAGAACATCATAAATGAACATGATGAGTGAGGAAAAAAGTGGATAGATGAAACATCATATACAAATCTTAAAAATATATATATCTATATTTTTTTTTTATAAGTAAAGCAAATATTCAATAGAAAAGAGGCAAAAAGCCACAAAGCATACGGGGGTATACAAGGCGGCTAGGGCCCCAAGCAAAAAACAAAAGGCCAAGAGGGACTCACCTCCCCTTAGGTGGAGGCTAACCACTCCAGGAAACCTAGAAGGGAAAGAGAGTCCTCACCTATATACACTCTAACCCAACTCCATAAATTACAAACAAAAAAGTTGTTGAGTTTCTGAATATTAAGCACACCCCCCCTAAACGCTAATCTATTTCTTTCCTTCCACACCGTCCAAAAAATACATAACGGAATGGATTTCCAAACCTTCTTCCTTTTCTTCCCCACAAAAGGGCCCCTTCAGCTAGTTAAGACCTCCTTTACAGCTTCTAGAAAGACCCATTTAACATCTACTAGCCCAAGAATAATGTCCCAAAGAACTCTGACCACTGTACAATGTATAAAAATATGATTTACATTTTCTTCTGCACAACCACACAAAAAACAGCAATTAGGGAGTTGCAATCATCTCAACTGAAGCCTATCCAAAGTAAGCACCTTCCCTCACGCCGCCTCCCAAGCGAAAAACGCAACTTTAGTAGGAACTTTATCCACCCAAATGCATCTTGAAGGAAAAGCAACAACATTAGGATTGACCAATAAGCTGTAAGCTTCTTTGATTTTGAATTAGCCATTTTTACCTCCCTTCCAAAGCACTGAGTCTTCCTCCACAGAGGGCCTATGACCCCTCAAGATGTGGAGCAACTCCCCAACCATCTCCAACTCCCAATCATTAAAGTCCCTTAAAAAAATTAGATTCCACCCTCCTTGACCAGAATTTTGATCCCACATTTCCTCAACCGTTGCATTCCTATGGGCAGCCATAACAAACAGATGAGGAAAGCATTGGGACAAAGCTATACCTCCACACTAATTGTCTGTCCAAAATCTGATTTTATTCCCCTTTCCAACTAAAAACCCCAAATTATCCCAACACCAATCAGATTCTTTAAGAATCTCCTTCCAAACTCCTACTTCAACCGCCCCATTAGCCTTCTTAGACCTCCATCCAAGACCCTCCTGCACATACTTCGCTGTGATCACCTGCTTCCATAGATTGTCTTTTTCACAAGCAAATCTCCAAATCCACTTTCCAAGCAAAGCTTTGTTCAAAAGGGCTAGCTTCCTTAGGCCTAAACCACCCTTGTTTTTGTCTAAGCACACCACCTCCCATTTGACCAGATGAATTTTCCCCTCTAAATTATTCCCCCCCACAGAAAATCCCTTTGAATTTTCTCAATCCTTTTAGCAACAATCTTGGGCATCCGAAAGATAGACATTTGATAAATTGGAATGCTAGCTAAGGTGCTTTTGATGAGAGTGATTCTCCCCCCTTTTGAGATGTACTGCCGCTTCCAAAGCGCAAGTCTTCTTCTAACTCTCTCTTCCACCCCATCCCACACAGAGATAGCTCTATTAGTGGCCCCAAGAGGCAACCCCAGATACTGAGAAGGCAAAGAACCCACCTTGCAGCCTAACTCCACTGCCAACTCTTCAATCTCAACCACCTCTCACTGGGATAATTTCACTTTTGGCCAAGTTGATCGTTAGGCCTGAAGCAGCTTCAAACCAGAAAAGGATCCAACTTAGGTTGGTTAAGTGCTCCTTGTTAGCCTCCCAAAACACAATTGTATCATCAGCGAATAATAAATGGGAAATATTCAAAGGGGATCTTCTACCACCCCGAATACTACAGCCTAATAAAATGCCCCCCTCAACAGCTCTTCTGACAAGAACATCCAGCACTTCCATTCCCAAGACAAAGAGATAGGGAGATAGGGGGTCTCCTTGTCTAAGCCCCTTAGAGCTTGGGAAAAAACCAGCTGGGACCTCATTGACCAAAACAGAAAATCTTGCTAAAGAAAGGCAACTCCACATCCACCTCAACCACTTAGGCCCGAATCCCATTTTTTGCGTGACCTCCAACAAAAACTGCCAATTAATGCTATCATAGGCTTTCTCTATGTCTAATTTGCAAATGAGACCCTTTTCTTTTCTTTTCTGCCATGAGTCTATCACCTCATTAAATATATATATATATATATATATATATATATATATATATATATATATATTAGAAATTAGACAGGAGTGCATCATCTCAAATCAAGATTGTAAAAACTCATGGCTAACATAAACTCCAGTTACTTGGAAATTAGAACATTTGGAATTCCAAACCAAAATCCCTAGCACGGTTACAAAAGATTTTAACTCCAATAATAGATTATATTATGGTACCATGATTTTGGCCATTTAGCAAAATCTTAAAGAGGTTTGCCATCACCTCAAAATGAACAGTTATAGAGTTAAGACCATGATGTAGCACACGATCATCATTAATTTCTATTTTAAGTTCATCATTAGTTTCTATTTTAAGTTCATCATTAGTTTCCTATTTTAAGTTATTTGCTTTATATTTTGTTTAAGATTGATTTCCTAGTTTTCCAAATTTCCAATTATCTGCATTTCCTATTTCTAGTTTCTTATTTCAATTATTTTTTTTATTGTTACATTACAAACATTATTTAAAGGCTTATTGTAATTGTTAAAATGAGTTCAATATAATTTATCAGAATTACTCCCTAATTTTCAGATCCTATTGTGATCTTTGTATTTGTTTTTAAGTATTTTTCTGTTTCGTTTCAAAACAAACCTTCCATTGCACCAAAATTAGTATCAGAGCAATGATTTTTAGCTCAATATGATGGCTAACGATGGTTCTAGTGGAAAACAAACCATCGACGACAAACAACGGTTTAAAAAATCGAGCAACAACTCGACTGAATCAACGAAACTCTTCGCAACCTCACGCAAATGGTGGTTGTGTTGACCGTCAAAGGGAAACACGAACCCATGGAGTGACGACCAAACTAGCGTGGCGATTGGCTAGGAGGCGGCTATGATAAATAATGTCGGATCAAGCTAGAAATCAACGGTGGAGACACGACTCGCGTGGGTCCAGCGGTGAATCGTGATTTTCTCAAGCGCCTTCCATTATAGGTGTATGAGCATCAGAATTGGGGAGCTCCTATGCGGTGTGACTACAATGACTTCCGATAAGGGGTTCCAACCGGTGGCAACAGCAAGTTTGAGGCTAGTGGTGGCTTTCCATAAGCGGCTGCAAGGGTTTTTTATGAACAAGATGAGTTTTTTCCACTTTTTCAAGATGGTGATGATTTTCAACTTCCACAATGAAGGAATATTCAACAAAGGCAGCAACGGAGGTTGGATTATTCATCTAGAGAAGAAGATGATTTCCATTTCAATTATCGGGCTGACAATTGGGATCAAAAAAACCAAGAATTTAAGGTGAAGATGGATGTACTGAGTTTCGATGACCAATTACACATTAAAGATTTTCTCTATTAGGTCCATACTGTCGAAAACTTTTTCGACTATTTGAATATTTCAGAAGAAAATCAAGTAAAACTCGTGGCCTATAAGTTAAAAAGCGGAACTTTTACATGGTGGGAACAACTTCAATATAATCATCAACGACAACAAAAACATTGTGTTCATACTTGGCTCAAGATGAAACAATTGTTACAAAGACAATTTCTCCCTCTGAATTATGAACAATTTTTATACAATATCAAAAATGTCAGCAAGCCAACTGCACTATGAACAAATACACAGACAAATTTTATCAATTAAATGCCTAATTAAATTTGTCTAAAATGAAAGATCAATTAATTGCTCGTTATATTGAAGGCCTAAAGTTGGTTATTCAAGATCGACTAGCTCTTCAAGGGGTTTAGATCATGACAGATGCAATTAATTTGGCAATGAAAGTGGAAAATCAGATCAATAGGTCCACGGTGCGCACTCAGAGTAACTTTTGGCAACCAACCCAAGAAGTTTCTTCTGCTCCAAGAAGGTTAACAACTTCAGGCAATAGCGATAATAACAATAAAGATGCCCCTTCAACTCAAAATTCGGCATAGAATCGAAGTGGAACTTCAACCCCTATTCTATCTAATACTCAAGGCTGAAACCAATAGCAACAACAAATCAATAATGACCCTTATGCGCGTATAAACCTTGAAAAATGTTTTCAGTGCAACCAACCAAACCATCTTTCAAATAATTGTCTAACTAGATGATCTGTTAATTTTGCAGAAGAAGGTGGCAATGAGGAGGAACAGGTTCTTGAAGAAGATATCTACGAGGGTGCAGAGTTTGCAAAAGGAGATGTGGGAGAAGAAGTGGTGTGCATTGTCCAATGACTTTTGCATGCCCCAAAGAAGTCAGACAACTCTCAACAACATAAAATATTTCGGACTCGATGCACTATTCATAATAAAGTGTACAACGTGATCATTGATCGTGGCAGTAACAAGAATGTTGTTTCCATGGCTTTGGTTAAAACACTAAATTTGAAGATTGAGAAGCATCCTTCTCCGTACAAGATTGCATGGATTAAGAAGGACTCGGAAGTTCAAGTACTATAAGTTGGCAAGGTTCCTTGGTTGATCGAGAAGTATTACAAAGATGAGATCGTATGTGACGTGGACACTTGTCATATATTATTGGCAAGGCCGTGGCACTATGATGTTGACGCCACTGATAAGGGTCAAAATAATACTTTTGTTTTTTGGTGGTTGACAAGAAGATTGTTTTAATGCCACGGTGTCAATTGTTAGAAAACAATTCAGTTACCAACAAAGATAAGCCGCTATTCACCAGCATAACAGGCTCAAATTTCTTTAAGCAAGTCAAGGAGCCGAATTTTGTTGTAGCATTCACGGTTAAGGGTCAATCTAAAGCAACTATTGATATTCCCACCAAGGTTCAAGAGGTACTTGTTGATTTTATTGATTTATCTCCTAATGAATTACCTAATGAGTTATCTCTTATGCGAAATATTCAACACCATATCGATTCAGTACCTAGAGCTAGCTTGCCTAACTTGCCACATTATCGTATGAGCCCAACTAAGTATAAAGAGTGGCGGAGACAAGTTAACAAGTTGCTTGATAAAGGCTTGATTCATGAGAGCATGAGTCCATGTGCAGTCCCAACTTTACTCGCCACAAATAAGGACAGTTGTTGGCGTATATGTGTGGATAGTAGCATGATCAACAAAATAACGATCAAGTATCGCTTTCCCATCCCATGTCTTAATGACATGCTTGACAAGTTAGAAGGTGTTGTGGTGTTTACCAAACTTGATTTACAAAGTGACTATCACCAAATTTGTATTCGACCAGGCAATGAGTGAAAAATGGCTTTCAAGATTAAAAATGATCTTTATGAATGGCTAGTGATGCCATTTGAGCTATCAAGTGCTTCAAGCACATTCATGCGATTGATGAATCAGGTTCTTCGTCTATTTATTGGAAAATTTATGGTAGTTTATTTTGATAATATTCTCATTTATGGTAAGAATGAGGAGGAGCACTTATTACATCTCAAGATTGGTGGTTTATTTGTGGTGGTTTATTGGAAGATTGGTGATAATGCTTACAAGATTAATCTTCCAACTGATATGAGCTTTTCCAATACTTTCAACATTCCTAATATTTGTGAATAGTTTCCTCCATATTAGTTTTCTTTGCAACCACAAAACTCGAGGACGAGTTTTCTTCAAGTGGAGGGGATTGATGCAGTACATGATCATCATTAGTTTCTATTTTAAGTTCATCATTAGTTTTTATTTTAAGTTCACCATTAGTTTCCTATAGTTTCTATTTTAAGTTCATAATTAGTTTCCTACTTTAAGTTATTTGCTTTACTATTTTATTTAAGATTGATTTCCTAATTTTCTTAGTTTCCAATTATCTTTGTTTCCTATTTCTAGTTTCCTATTTCAATTACTTCCTTTATTTTTGTCTTACAAATATTATTTAAAAGCTTATTGTAATTGTTAGAATGAGTTCAATATAATTTATCATAATTATTCCCCAATTTTCACATCCTATTGTGATCTTTGTGTTTGTTCTTCAGTGTTTTTCCGTTTCATTTGATGACCTAGAATATAGAGCCAAAAACCACATGCATTCCTGTTCTTCATGTTTTCTTTGCTTTTACTATATATATATATATATATATATATAGATATATAAAGAGAGAGAGATAAATTGCTAACACAAATATTGGCAATAATCAAACAGTATAAAAGAAAGTGAAACATCCAGCCAGCAGGTCAAATTTACCTTTAAAGAGTAATAAAAACAAATCAGAAATCAACTTCAAGGTATTTCTTCACAGGCAGTGCTAGATAAGATCAAATTCAGACCACTCAAACTAATATCTCTAAAATATTCAAAACATAAATACTGGGAAGTAAAACACTGCAGACAAGTGATCAACTTCAAAATACCTGGAACAAAGATAACTCATAAGAATGAACGGACTCCTCAAATGTACTAAGGGGAGAGTCACTCCAAGCCAGTGTCGCTGATAAAATAGAAATGCCTTCATCCTCATCTAACTCGATCTGCCAATACAATATTCTCATGTCAAGAGCAAATTCATATGAAGTGCCACTCTCTGCTGACAATTAAAAGAGAAAAACACACACACAACAAAAGTTTTCACAAAACCATCAATTCATAGAAATAAAAATAAAATCAGAAGAAAAGAAAAGCATTACAAGATGCAAGATTAAACATACAAAAGAATACAACTTTACCTGAGGAATAAAAATGTAAAATGAACCAGCCTCATGCTTCATGGAAGATGACTCCTCATTGAAATTGGCATTCATAAAACCATAAGCCGTTACACAGGTTGAATCAATTGAGAGATATCTGTAGTAAAGCTATCCATACATCATCTCAAATCAAGAAAGAGTTAATGTCATCTATAAGGCTACAAAATTGAACATACATTTTTTTTTTTTTTTTTTTTGCACAGTTCAAAACCATGACAAAATACGATATGAAGCTCTTACACCTTCATGGTAAGAACCTCCATATAAGAATAAAAAGAAAAATGAAACAAAAATACAAATTTCATCCTAGTTTTAAATAATGGAGCATTACTCTCACACACAACACAGCATTCATAATGTAACTCCATTTATTTTATAAGCACATGAAAAATATATAAAAATAAAATAAAAACGATTTACAGAAAATGAGATGTAATAAAGATGTACCAGAGTACATAGGAAGTATACAAAGGTTGCCAAACCAAAAAGCAAACAAACAACATTGGAACTAACCTTCTTGTACAGTGAACCTAACCAATCAACAAAATCCATCACAAACATAGAAGCTTCCAACTATTTCATTCCTAATACAATCCAAAAAAAAATGATTTGAGTGCTTGCTCTGAATGCTCCACATTACCAAATGCCCTCTAATTTCTCTCCAACCAAAATGTCCAAAATAAACACAAAGGGACTCATTATCCACGTTCTCTTCCACCTCTTCCTAACATAAAACCCATTCCAACTTGATAACATCTACCTTGTAAGGGAGTAGAGCACCCACTGAATCCCAAAGACAAAGAAGACCAAATGCCACAACATGCTTACAGAATAGCGATGTAAGAGAATTTGATCTACAGATTCTTCTTCCCTTTTACAAATGAAACATTTGTTCTCTGCAGACAAACCTCTCTTTTTCAACTAATTCAAAGTCAAAATCCTTCCTCACATAGTTTCCCATGCAAAAAACCTCACTCTTGTCAAAATCCATGGGTTCCAACAATAATAATTATGAAAGGATTTTATCCTCCTGGTGTCAAAAAGGAATAGAAAGCTTTGATAGAGAACTTATCACTCTTAGTATCCAACCAAGCCATCCTATCCTCCACATGCTGTCACACTACTGGCTATTGAATTTTCTGCAGAAAGGCCTCTACTGTTCCTGGCTATTGAATTTCTTCCTCAAACTTCCCTATGATAAACCACTTCTAGAAAGACTACATTTCTAAAGCATATCTCCAACTCCACTTGCTCGAGAGAACGATATTCAGAA
Source organism: Vitis rotundifolia (assembly GCA_030254885.1). Classification (NCBI taxonomy): domain Eukaryota; kingdom Viridiplantae; phylum Streptophyta; class Magnoliopsida; order Vitales; family Vitaceae; genus Vitis; species Vitis rotundifolia. The sequence goes on from CM058151.1 coordinate 15,079,613, forward strand.
CCAAAACATTTCTAATGTCAAGACCCTACCCCACTTGGTCATACATAATATAGACTAGTTAATCAAATGAGGTTTTCTCTCAAAAACTCACCCGCACCCATAAGAAGGCTCTGTGAATCTTCTCCAACCTTAAGATCACCCTCCTTGGAATCACTAGTAAGGATATGCAGCAAATTGGCAGGATAAACAAAGTTTTGCAATTTAGAGCAACTCTCTCCCTTTGGACAGATGTTGCCTTTTCCACAACCCAACATTTTCTAAAACCTCTCTTCCACCACATCCTACACAGTTGCCAGTTTGAAAGGAGCACCCAAAGGCCCAAATAAGTGGAAGGCAGCTCCCCCACCTGACATCCTAAAACAAAAGCAAGATTCTCCAATTATCTACCCTCCCAATTGGTATCAGCTCACTATTTTCCACACTAATTTTTAGCCTTAAAATTGCCTCAAACAACATGAGAGTTCAAATCAAAAACAAAATCTACTCTTGATTTACCTCACAAAAATTGGTTGTGTCATCAGCATATAATGCGAGTCACCTCAACTCCAGCATGGCCTCTCCCCTCTACCTTGAAGCCATAAATGAACCCCCTTCCCTAGGCTTTATTAAGGTATGACTTAAAGCCTCCAAGGACAAAACAAATAAATAAGGAAAAAGGGGGACCCCTTGCCTTAAACCCCTAAAACTCTAAAACATAAAAATAAAATAAATAAAAAATGTGGGAGCCCTATTAACTAGAACAAAGAAACTAGCTAATGACAAAAACCACTTCATCCAATCCGCTCACTTTTGTCTCAAGCCCATTTTTTCCATTTCTACTAGCAAGAAGCTCCAATGAACTTGATCACAATCATAGTTGTTAACTCGTAAAACATATTGTTTATCGTTTTTCTATTTTTGTATATTATGCATCGTGTCATATTGTGTATTGTAACTTTTTTTTTATATAGTGAAAAATAAATAGAAAATCTATGTATATGTGTATATCTATTGAAATTATGAAGTATAGAGTAATATATAACAAATTCATAGAAGATAGTAGAATCAAAAGAGTTAAACTATATCATACCATATGAAAACATTGACTATTAGAGTTTTGACAAATTCAAATGAACAAAATATGACTTTAATATATAGATTCATCACATCTCCACAAAAATAAACTACTTCAATTTTTAGTCATGATTTTTAGTTCCAAATTATAATTAGGCATATGCACTATTGTGTTGTTGATTGATATATACATATATATGCCTATATAACAACAATAACCTTTTTGAAATCTGGAGTATCCCAAGAAGATGCATTTTATGGCTTTGGCAGAAATTTTGTCCTATCTAGGAATGAGAATATGAACAAAGCAAGTACAACCAAAAACACGAGAAGGAAGGAAATAAAGTGGTTGGTCAGGGAAAAGAAGGGAATGAGGAATCTGATCGTGTAATACAGATGAGGGCATACGATTAATCAAATAACATGTTGTAAGAACAACGTCCCCCCAAAAACGAAAAAGAACATTACTATGGAGAAGGAGAGTACGAGTTGTCTCAAAAAGATGTCAATTCTTACGTTCAGTTACCCCATTTTGTTGAGGAGTATGAGCACAAGAAGACTGATGAAGGATCACATGTTGGAACATAAATGAAGTAAATGGTGCAGAAAAATATTCCCTGGCATTGTCACTGCATAACACACGAATAGAAATATTGAACTGGGTTTGGATTTCAGCATAAAATTTCTAGAAAATAGAGAATAACTCAGCTCGATTTTTTATTAAAAATAACCAAGTACATCGAAAATAGTCATCAATGAAAGTGACAAAATACTGAAATCCTAAAGTAGACGCGGTCCAACAAGGACCCCAAACATCAGTGTGGACAAGTTCAAAAGGAAACTTTGCCCGATTATTCAAACGCTTTGGGAACGAGACACGAGTATGTTTCCCAAGCTGACAGGACTCACACGCAAGCGACGACAAAGATGAAAAACGAGGGACCATCTTCTAGAACTTAGATAGACTAGGGTGGCCCAGGCGACTGTGGATGAGGAGGGGAGCATCAGTGGAAATGCAAACTGCAGGAGTTGAAGGCGAGGTGAGGTGATAGAGGCCTTGAGACTCACGTCCTATGCCAATCGTCTTCCCCGTACGTCGGTCCTGCAAGGTCACAAATTTATCAGAAAAAGTAATAGAGCAGTTAAGAGTACGAGTGATTTTGCTGATGGAGATAAGATTAAAGGAACACTCAGGAGTATAAAGGACAGAAGTGAGAGGTAGAGAAGGGAGAGGATGTGCCAAACCAATGCCTTTAGCCACAGTTTGAGAACCATTAACTAAGGTAACAGTAGGTAAGGCAGAAGTAGCAGTAATAGAAGAGAAAAGATTCTTATTACCAGATATGTGATCAGAAGCGCCAGAATCTAGAATCCAAGGTCCAAGAGAAGATGTGTGGGTAAGACAAGCAGAAGCATTACCAGTCTGGGCAACAGAAGCAATAGAAGTAACAAAAGCTGACTTGGTGGCCTGATCATACTCACTGTTAGTGAGGGTAATATCCTAAGATGTGGAGGAGCTTGGAGGCTGAGGCGGCTGAGGATCAGATGACTGGGCCACGTGGGCAGTGCAGGGAGGCTGTCCATGTAACTGATAACACCAATCACGAGTGTGGTCAAGCTTATTGCAATTGGTGCAATGAGGACGTTAGCCTCTACCTTGGTTACCACTACGTCCTCCTCGAGAGTTAGTTTGAGAAACTAACACAGAAGAATCTGAAGTGTTATCAGATGGCAAAGTCTGAGTGGAAGAGATACGGAGGAGGCAAGCAAACACATCATCCAAGGATGGGACGGAGGAACTACCAAGAATCTGATCGCGGACGGTCTCAAGATCTGGACGAAGGTCAATAAGCGTAAGAACCATGAAAAACTTGTCAATCTGTGTTCGTTGATCCCCAACATCAGTAGTAAGAGGCATCACAGTCAAGAATTCCTCCTTAAGAGAGGCAATCTGACCAATATAAGTAGATAAATCCATGTCTTGTTGTCTAACATTGACAATAGAAGAAGCCACCTAATAAAGACGTTGGGTATCATTCGTGTATAGCCCTTTCGCCTGATTCCAAAATTTAAAACATGTTTTGTAGGCCCAAAGATAAAGCAGAATCTTAGGATCAACTGATTGTCATAACACACTACATAACTGTGCATCTATCTTCCTTCATTGTACTCTGTCAACCTCAGGGATATCTGCCTCCTGCGTAACAAGGTGATCCTCATAACCTTGACCCATAAACCAAAACTCCACAGAGGCAGACCAGAACAAGTAATTTTCACTGCCAACCAATTTCTCTGAAGTAATCATAGGAGATCCAGATAAAACAGAGGAAAAAATGGAACTTTTAGTAGCCATATCTACTTATCTGGAGAACGAAATATGTTTGGATCGAAGAGAGCCCTAATATGGCTTTAGATCGTGGTTCCTAAGACACGTGCAGGGCTCGGATGGCACAAGCACAGATGGAGAGTGGCTAGACGACATTAGGCGAGGCTGGAGGTGGAAGCGTGTTGCCGGAAAGTGCTCCATGCGCCCTCTCGCGCCGGCGCATGAGGTTCAGGCTGCCGGAGAAGAAACTCGCGTGGCGGGCGCGTGACTGAGATTCTCCCTCCGATGCTTTGACAAAACTTGAAGATCTCCTCCTTGCGCACCTGATGGTATGGTCGGTGTCGGAAAAGGATTTCGCCGAAAAAGTCGCCGGAAAAGTCACCGGCGATGAGGGTTTTCTGACGGCGGTGAGGGTCGACCGGAAAGCTTTAGGAGATGAGGAAGGTGATCGGAATGAAACACGGTCACTGAAAGGTTTCCCAGAATTGATTCACAGATAAATCAGAAATAATTAGGTTTTTCTCCCTAGGCTCTGATACCATGTGAAAAGAGAGAAAAGGGAGAATCCCTAATTTTTGTTATTCAAAAAACTATACAATAATATACACATTGGGTATATATATATATATATACATGCTAGTGGGACCCACAATACAATAAGGAAAAAAAAAAAAAAAAGTAAATAACTGAAATAACTGTACACTATCTAACATCTATTATCTTGGTATCTTCATTGGAACCAATAAGACATTAGATGTCCTAATTTTTGGATATTTTCTCTAAGAAAATCAAAGATTCCTAAGAATGCATTTTTTCCTCTATGACACAAGTATGTTTCTAAAAGCATGCTACATGACCCCTTCTGTGCTTTCTTCCTAATGCAATTATCATTCCTAGTTTAACAACTTATTCATTAATGCATTGGTATCCTATTCTAATTTCAATGTGTCACAAGTTTTTCTTTCTTCCTCTTTTTTTTTTTTTTTTTTTTTTTTTCTATTTTTGCATTTATTCCAATTTTCAGCAAAGCAAAGCCAAATTATTGCCAAAGGTTTCAACCACTAATTCACTCACCTCATCAAGGTTTATCAACTTGATTTCCCAAAAGAGTAGGCTAAAATGACAAAGAGAGACAACAGATAAAGGGGTGAAATTAACCTCTTAAATGAATTCTGTCCTCCCAATGTACTGAAAGAAGGACACGTAAAGCGAACTGCAACACCTATTCCAAAAACACCACATGTCCCCCCCAAAGAAAGTGATTTAAAGATCAGATTTTCCGTCTCCTTGGAAAGAAAAAACAGAGGAAACACTGCCGACGACAAAGGTTGAGAGAAAAACCAATTCATCGCTTTTGCACTTGGGGGCACAGCAACCTGCAATTTTACAATCAAATTTCATGAACAAAGGGGCATATGGAGCATAAACAACCAACACCACCCTAACACAAAAACAGACTCCTTACAATTCAAACATTGACATAAAGACAAAAATAGCACAAATATTTCTTTTTCTTTTTCTTTTTCTTTTTTGTATATTTCATAAATATAGAGGAAGCCATATTGGAATTGTTAACCAAACTTTTATAAACTTTATGCAGAAATCATTATTTTAAAAAACAATTTTGGATGCATAAATCAAAATAAATATAAATACTAAAATAATGATCATATTATTACCTTAATCCATGATACCAATAACACTTTTGAAGTGAGATTGAGTCATCTTGTGAATTGTATTGTCAAGGTCTTCAACTCACAACTCTCATACAGTGGATGGGTCACTTGTATGGTGTATGTTGTTAAAAATTAAAATAACAAAAGGACATAAGAATGAGAGAGTGGCTTAGGACCTTAACTTATAAAAAGATGTATATCTCTTAGTCTTCCCATCAAAGACTATATGGGACTTATACTCATTATTTACAACCATTATGTACAAATTAATTAGTAATGGTGGGTTATTAATTTGAATGCATTTATATAATTGCATAAGTTAAACTTTTCCATTTTCCTCCATTACTCATAAACATAATGTACAAATTAAATTTCATAATGATGGGTTACAAAAGTTTTAACACCACATTAAATTTTCTAAATACCCATTTATAATTTGAGTCTTCCATACATAAGACTCTTGGATGCCCAATCAATTGATTCACCTACCTATCAATTAATACTCTTAAATAATATTTACACAAATATAATTATATATGGTCACACATTATAGGAAAAAAGCTAACAATCTCCCACTTGGCCTATATAATTATATTTGTAATAAATTAAAACATAATATGGCCATGACAATTTCTCAAAAATAGGCATCCTTTATGTTAATATTATGTTTCATGGAACCACTAACACCAAATCATTGAAATGATTGGATTACACAACGATCCAATATTCTTCAAGGATTATAATACTAGCACCTCCATTAACATGAATCAATGACTTTTTATGACATTAGCAACATTAAGGTGATAATGATAATTCATTCACATAATGGTCCCATCAACTTTTAAACATCTAGATTGTGCACAAAATGGATGTATAAAAGTAACATAATGATCATCAATATATCATAATCAAGAACTTTATTCTCATTATAATATGATCACATACATTACACTCTCAATCAATCTAAAATTGACAAACCTGCCACAAGCCCATTCACGCAACATAATCCATAAAAAGCTTAAGTGGAAAACCTTTTGTCAATGGATTTGCTAACATGAGTGTATTTTTAATATGTTCAATAGAGACGACTCCATTTTGAACTTTCTCCCTTACAACCAAATACTTAATATCAATGTGCTTTGATCCTCTTGTAGTCTTATTATTTTTAGAGAATCGTACAACAGCGTTATTATCACAATATATTCTCAATGGTTTCATTATCAAATCAATAACATGAAACCCTAAGATAGTTTCTCAACCATATTGCATGACATGTGGCTTCATAACATGCTACATATTCTACCTCCATTGTAAAAGAAGCCATCAATGATTGTTTATGGCTCTTCTATAAAATAGGTCCATTTTATAACATAAAAATATAGTCAGATGTAGACCTTCTAGTATCCTTACAACCGGCATAATTAGAATTAAAATAACCAATAATCTCTAGATTATTTGTTCTTCTGTACATAAGCATGTAGTCCTTAGTCCCTTACAAATAACACAATACTTTCTTAACTATTTTTCAATGATCAATACTTGGATTACTTTGATATCGACCAAGTATGCCTACCACATAAGTTATGTTTGGTCAAGTGCAAACTTGAGCATACATAATACTCCCTACTATAGAAGCATAAGGAATTTTGTCCATTTGTTTCTTTTCAAGATCATTTTTGGGACATTGAAGTTCACAAAATATGCCCCCTTTCACAACAAGAGCAACACTACTAGAACAATTTTGCATGTTGAATCTTTTAAGAACTTTTTCAATATAGTTCTTTTGGGATAATCCTAATAATCCATGTGACCTATCTCGATGAATTTTAATTCTTATCACATAGGATGTTTCACCAAGATCTTTCATATCAAAATTCTTTGATAAAAATTGTTTGGTCTCAAAAATCATTCTCATATTGTTACTTGCAAGCAACAAATCATCAACAAACAATACAATAATACAAATTTTGCTCCCACTGATCTTAAGGTATATACATTCATCCATTAGATTCTCTTTGAAACCAAAAGTGATGAGAATTTCATGGAACTTAAGATACCATTGTCTAGAAGCCTGTTTTAGACCATATATGGACTTTTTAAGTTTACATACCATATGTTCCTTACCTTTATCCTGAAAACCCTCAGGTTGATCCATATAAACCTCTTCATGCAAGTCACCATTCAAGAAGGCAGTTTTAACGTCCATTTGATGTAACTCTAACTCTAAATGAGCTACTAAAGTCATGACTATTCTTAAGGAATCTTTATTGGAAATAAGAGAAAATGTTTCCTTATAGTCAATTCCTTCTTTTTGAGTGTATCCATTTGCAACTAACCTGGCCTTGTATCTTTTGACATTGTCTTTAGAATCATGTTTGGTTTTAAAAATCCATTTGCAACCAATAATTTTAATTCCTTTGGGGCAATTCTACAAGATCCCAAACTTCGTTATCTTTCATTGATTTCAACTCTTCTTTCATAGCATAAAGTCATGGAGTTGAATTTTCACTATCGATGGCTTGATCATAAGAAGTAGGATCATTTTCCAAACCAACATCATAATCACACTCATTAAGATAAACTTCATAGTCATTTGATATAGCATGTCTTTTCTCCCTTTGTGATCTATGTAAAGATACTTCTATAGTTGGGACATTGTCATTTTTGTTATGAGAAACCTCTTGAGTCACACCATATTCCATCATTGGTGTTGATACTTCATTAGAGGTTAACTTTATAAGCTCAGTTCTCCCACTAAAATCTTCATTTTCTAAAAACACAGCATATCTAGTTTCAACAATTTTAATGTCATGTCCATGACAATAAAATCTAAAACCTTTTGATCTTTTAAGATAGCCAATGAAATTACAACTTATGGTTTTAGAATCTAATTTCTTTATTTGTGGGTTAAAAATTTTAGCTTCAATTGAACATCCCCATACATGTAAATAATTCAAAGTCAGTTTCCTACCTACCCATAATTCATAAGGAGTTTTGGGTACAACCTTACTAGGAACACGATTAAGAATGTGAACAGTAGTTTTCAATGCTTCACCCCATAAAAATTCAGGCAAGGTTGAGTTACTCATCATACTTCTCACCATGTCGATTTCGTCGCTCTACTACACCATTTTGCTCTGGTGCTCCAGGCATTGTGTAATTTGCAATAATACCATGTTCTCTTAAAAATAAGGCAAAAGCATTAAAATGTTGACCTAATTCGGTGAACCTACCATAATATTCACCACTCTATCAGATCTTACACTTTTAATTCGTCGATTGAGTTGATTTTCAACCTCAATTTTAGAAAATCTTAAAAACATCTAATACTTCAGATTTTTCACGAATAAGATACACATAAGAATACCTTGAAAAGCCATCAATAAAACTAATAAAGTATTTATGTCCATTGATAGTTGGAATTGAATAAGGTCCCCAAATGTCAGAATGAATACATTCTAACAATTCAGTAACCCTTGAGGCACCCTTTTTCTTAACCTTAATATATTTTCTCTTTATGCATTCAACATAACTAGTAAAATCATAAATATCAAGTGAAGTCAAAATTTCATCTTTAATAAGACGTTCCATCCTTTCTTTTGAAATGTGACCCAATTGTTTATGCCACAATATAGATGAATTTTCATTCACTCAATTTCGTTTTTTAGAGAATTCATGCACATGATAAGATAAAACAAACTGTGAATATTTGCAATCTAAATTCAAATAATAAAGATTACCATGTAAAGTGCCAGAGCCAACCAAACAAGAATTATAGAACAAGGAAACTCTATTATTTCCAAACTTTAATTCATAACCATAAGAATTAAGTCTTGGAACTGAAATTAGGTTTCTAGTAAAAACAGGAACATAAACTGTATCTGCTAAATCTATAATGAAACCAATACCCAAAATTAAACGAAGAGTGTCAATAGCCTTAATTTCTACTTTTGTTCCATTTTCCAAAGTAATGGTTTGCTCTCCTTTACTTAGTCTCTTGCTTGTAAGGTATCCCTACAATAAATTCGTTATGTGAATACTTGCATCAGTGTCAATCCACCAAGAGTTTGGTGGTATATCAACTAAATAAGATTCATAAGACACTAAGCATTAAGTTTTACCTTTATTTTCCAACCAAGCCTTAAAATCAAAACAATCTCTTTTTTTGTGACCTTTCTTGTGACAAAAATGACATTGTATCTTATTTTCGTCCTTTTGCCCATTATGAGATACATCATTACCTTACTTCTTTTTCTTATCTTTACCTTTCTTGAAGGATTTTTTATTTGGACCAATAGTGAGGTGAGTCATATCGGACTTTTCCACTTTAAGTCTCTCTTCTTCTTGAATACATATAGCAATTAGTTCACTCATTTTCCACTTATCCTTCTGAGTATTATAATTCATTTTAAAATGACCAAATTGTGAAGGAAGGGAAGTCATTATGAAGTGAATAAGAAAACCTTCAAAAATTGTCCTGTCCATTCCTTTCAATTGAGAAGTCATATCACTCATCTTCATAATGTACTCACGTACACCACTATGACCATTATATTTCATTGTTATCATTTTGATCATAAGAGTACTTGCCAAGGACTTGGAAGTTCCTAAGAATTGTTCTTCAACCGATTTAATATAACTCATTGTATTATTTGAATCCGAGATTGCTCCACGAATTGCAAGAGTAATTGAACATTTCATAATCATTAGACTCATGCGATTAGAGCGCTTTCACTTTCCATATAAAGTCTTTTGTTCATTAGTACTTTCAGAAGTAGACTTTGTGGGTATAGTGTCACGAACTTAGTCTTTTCTTAAGCTCGTGCGACACTTAGACAAGTCAAGACACTTGATCTTGCTAAGTCAGCCTGACTCCCAATGCTTAGCTTACTAGGCTAAAATGCTTACGACTCGAAAGCTTAGAAGGCGTAGTAGGCAACTCTTTAAAGAATGAAAGCTTTATTGCTTTCAAAGGAAGCTTTACAATGCTTGGAAGCTCACTTGCTTGGTTAGGAAGTGATTTGGGTGGTGCCTTAGCCAAATGAGGGTCTCACCTATTTATAGGCACCAATGGAACTCTCTGGAACCTTGAAGAGTTCCTTACAAATCAAGAATATTTTAGAACTCCCTACACTAATCTATATACAATCCTATGTACAAGAATATACAAGAGATCTCTAGAATTATCCAGAAAGCCTTGGACTCCTCTCATGCCTTCCACCATAGTGTAGAGATGTGTAGACATCTCTAGGCATCTCTAGAACCTTCCACATTCTTCCCACCAATGGCTTAGTGTAGATGGCTCCAGGAGTTTCCAGAAGCTTCCCTCTTCCTATATAAGCCCATGGGGAAGGTCATTTAAAGCATCTTGTGACAATAGGCTCTCTTAAGGCATAGTCCAAATCCACGCAACCAAGAACAATTCCAATTTGTTCCTTCCATTTTTTAAAATTTGTCCCCCTTAATTGTTCAATACCAAACAAATAACTTGTAATAGCACTAGAATTCATTGCTGCAAAATAAAATTTAATTCAAAAGGAAAATTATTTTATATCATGACAATATTTAACACCACACTTTACAATAATCTAATTACAACAAAATTAAGTTGGATATCACATTAATCATAAACATAAGAGATCATATCACAGTTCTTTCGTTGGACTGAACTACAATCACATAATTCAAAAGTATATTATTATAATCCCTCCATTGGGTTACATTATAATAATTTATAAATCATATGGACATGATATAATTATTAAAATAAAAGTATTGAAACATAAAGTTTAATACTGTTTGGCAAAAACTCCATCAACCTTTTATTATTAAACTTTTGTAATATAATCAAACATGATGATGATCTTCCGTTGGGTTAATCTACACTTGTTTCATAAGTTGAACAACACACACACATATATATATATAATCATCTTCAAACAAACAAGTAAATATATATACATACATACTAGAAAAATTATTTCTTGAGATTTTCATAATCACATATTTAAATTACTAATCATATTTTTGCAACTTTCATAAAATCATGCAATAGATATGATTGAAATCATGAAACATTGAAAATATATGTTACTACATCATTCATATGCATCATATCATATATATTTTAATTGTCCATAAGATCAAACAATAATAAATATATATATGTTTTATGATCCAAAATTGGTTGGCTCTGATACCAATTGTAAACCAAACTTTTTTTTATGAATAAAAAACAGTATATTAAAAGAAAAAGGCACATCAAGGACGTGCCCCAAAGTATACAGGTAGTATACAAGAAAAAAAAAAAAAAAAAAAAAAAAAAAACTTTTAACCAGAACCTAACCAATCTCCAAAATCTACAAAGAAAGGGGAGTCAAAGTCAAAAAACCCCTTAATCCATGCCCAAAGATTACAAAGGAAAAACAATTTACACCCTTAAACCAAATGTCCCTCATTTTCAAAAGCCCTACTGTCTCTTTCTTTCCAAACAATCCAAAAAAGACACAAAGGAACTGAAAACCGCACTTTCTTCCTCTCCTTTCCCACACAAGGCCCAAGCCACCCCAATAACGCCTCCCTAACTTAATAGGGGAGCACCCGCGAAACCCTAAAAAGGGAAAAAAGCAAATTTCATAAACTTCTTGTCAGCACACAATGCAAGAGGATATGATCAATAGACTCTTCCTCTGACAGGCACAAATAACATCTATTAGCCAAAGAGAACCCTCTCCTCTAAATACGATCCAAGGTTAAGACCTTTTTCCATGTAGCCTCCCAAGCAAAAAAAACTCACCCTCGGAGGCACCAAAGAGTTCCAGATAACTCTTACAAGAAAATCCCCTAGTTTTTCCGGTTCCAAAGCCTTATATAGAGACTTAACAGAAAATCTTCCGTCCTTTGCCTTTGTCCAAACTACTTGGTCTTCCACATCACTATAAACCCTCCTCCCTTGCAGCCTTAAGAGAAAACGCTCCACATCGAACACTTCCCAATCATTAAGCCGCCTAGAGAACGTAGGAGCCCACAGTCCTCCTCCATAATGGCTCCACACATCCTCCACCCAAGCCTCCTTAGCTAAGGATATAGCAAATAAAGAGGGAAAAGAAATACATAAAGGATCATCTCCACACCACTTATCCTTCCAAAATTTAACCCTCCTACCATTCCCCACAGAATAAACCATATTGTCGCCTACCACATCCCAAACTCTCCTAATCGCTTTCCACAAACCAACCCCGAAACTACCTCTCACAACACAGGACCTCCATCCACCCTCTTCTTCCCCATACTACATACAAATAACTTGCCTCCACAAATTTTCCTCTCCACCGCAAAACGTCAACTCCACTTACATAAGAGAGCCTTATTCAACAACGCCAAATTCCTCACACCCAAACCACCCTTTCATTTATCTGAGCAAACAATAGACCAATATACCAAATGGGGCTTCCTCTCTAGGGCCCCACCACCCCAAAGAAAATCCCTTTGGATCCGCTCCAATCACAAACTCACACTCCTTGGCATATAAAACAGGGACATACAGTAGATAGGCATATTGGACAAAGTGCTCCAAATCAAAGTCAATCTGCCCCCTTTGGAGATATTCTGTCTTTTCCAAAAGGAAAGTCTCTTCCTCAACCTTTCCTCAACCCCGTCCCAAGCTACCACCTCCTTAAAACAAGCACCCAAAGGAAGACCCAAGTAAGAAGACGGGAGCATGCTAACCTTGCAACCGAACTCAAGAGTCAAGTCCTCTACATTCTCCACTCTCCCCACCGAGATTATCTCACTTTTGTCCAAATTCACCTTCAAGCCCGACATGGCTTTAAACCACATAAGAAGTCAACTCAAGTAGGACATCTGATCAAGAGAAGGCTCACAGAAAACTAAAGTGTCATCTACGAACAGCAAATGAGTGATCTCCACTCTCGCACCTCCTCTACCATTGAGTTAGCACCCCGGCAAAAACCCTCCCTTCCTCGCTCTATTCAACAAGCAACTGAGAGCCTCCATGACAATCACAAAAAGGTAAGAGGATAGAGGATCCCCCTGTCTCAAGCCTCGAGAACTTTGGAAGAAACCGGAGGGGTTCTATTAATAAGGACGAAGAAGCTGACAGTACCAATACACCATTGGATCCAGCTAATCCACTTAGCTCCAAAACCCATCATTTCCAACAACCAAAGAAGAAAACTCCAATTTACATGGTCATACGCCTTCTCAATATCCATCTTTCAAAGGATGTCACCACCCCCGCTTTTCTGCATTGAATCAATAGCCTCATTCGCAATCAGCGAGGCATCCTGGATTTGCCTTCCCTCCATAAAAGCATTTTGGGACTTGGACACTATCTTACCCATCACCTTTTTAAGTCTATTAGTTAGCACATTTGCTAACAATTTTGGATGCATAAAACAAAATAAATATAAGTACTAAAATAATGATCATATTCTTACTTTAATCCATGATACCAATAACATTTTTGAAGTAAGATTAAGTCACCGTGTGAATTGTATTGTCAAGGTCTTCAACTCACTACTCTCATATAGTAGATGAGTCACTTATGTGATGTATGTTGTTAAAAAATAAAACAACAAAAGGACATAAGAATAAGAGTATGGCTTTATACTTTAACTTACAAAAAGATGTATCTCTTAGGTGGTGTTTTTTTTTTTGCTTTTTACTGAAAGCAATTTGTTTTTAAAATTTAGGTTATTTGTTTTTCTACTTTTCATGACTTATTGTAAACTTTTTACTAAATAGAAAAAGTCAAAATATGTAACTTTTTCTAAATAGAAAAAATAACATATTGGTTTTTTTTTACTTTTTAATACTTAATAGAAATAAAATATTATAAAAACAAATAACCTAATATTTAACACTATTAAGCATTAAGGTTCTTTTTAAAATTAAATAAAAAAACAAACATCACCTTAGTCTTCCATCAGTCTTCCATCAAAGAGTATATGAGAGTTATATACTCATTATTTACAAATTAATGGGTAATGGTGGGTTATTAACTATAGGGTTATTTGATTAAAAGGGCCTCTAAAAATCCAATTTTTAAAATTTGATCTCGTACCATTTTTTGACATCATTTGGACAAAAATGCCCTCATTATTTTCTTGTAAAAATAACCATTTCTTTTAAAACCTGCATGTAAATACTTGAAATAAAAAAGGGCATTTATGTCTAAAATGGGTTATTTTTCCAGAAAAAACATTGGATGGGTTAGATTTCCGATTTGGGGATTATTTCATCATTTTTATCCAAATATTCCTTAACTATATAATTACATAAGTTATACATTTCAATTAATGGGTAATGGTGGGTTATTAACTATATAATTGCATAAGTTATACATTTCAATTCTCCTCTATTACTTATAAATATAATATACAAATTAAATTTCATAATGACATGGTTATAAAAGTTGTAACACCAAATTGAATTTTCTAACTCCCGTTTATAATTTGAGTCTTCCGTACATAAGACTCTTGGATGCCCACATGAACCACCACATGAACGTTAGTAAAAGAACAAGAGAGTGAACCTCGCCTGAAACCTATATATGCCACTGCTAGGGCAAGGAGGATTCAGCTTCAACTCCTCAACAGCGTCCTTAATCTTCTCAAGCCCCTGCTTCAATGTCAGAGCGGGAGAAAGACTTCTGACAATGCAGCTCTCCACCACAAAATCTTCATCGAACTCATCATTCCCCAGCATTGGAAGATCCAAGTTCATCACTTGCGCAACCTAACAAGCCCAAATTCAAACGAAAAAATAAAAAATAAAAACAAAGAAGAAGAGAAGAGAATTGACGGAGACAATGAGAAGAACACCGATGAGAACCTTGAGATTAGGGTTCGAAGGAGAGAGGAGGAAGCGAGGGAAAGACGTGAGAAATGGAAGGTTGGGTGGTGGAGCATTGCGACGCAGAGGCCGAAGGAATAGCGGTGTGAATGGAATAGCGGTGTGTGGCGTAACAGCTTTCATCGCTGCTGGAAGTGCGATATTGAAGACGATGAAACGGGGAAGTGAGACTCATTGCACGGACAGGGACAGGTAGAGGAAGGGTCGAAGGACTCCCATTCCAAGGTCTGCAGGTCTGTGCACATCTGCCGCTCTGCAGTCTGATTTTTTATCGGTTTCGCTCCTCCCCAAGACCTAAAAAAAGAATTATTAAAAATAACAAATACAACCTGGCATGATCATCTTAAAAAAAAATTAAAAAGTAATTAGTTCTCATTTGGAACAGATATAAAAAATAATATTGGTATCATAACATTTTTATTAAAAAAATTAACATTTAAAAAAAAAAAAAAACTCTAAATAATATTTCTATCATATATAACTTTTTTTTTTTTTTTTCATATTAAGGTTTTAAGTAGCACATTCTTTTAGATAATGTTTGATTCTTGAAAATATTAAGTAAAAAAAAAAATTAAAAAACAATTTTTTTCATATATGATTATCCTATGAAAAAATTTTAAAAAAATCAAATATAATTAAAACTAGCAAACAACTTAGTATTTTCTTTTATTTACACTTTTCCTCAAATTTTTTAAAACCAAACATAACTTTAATAAAACTAATTAATGAAACTTTTTTAAATTTAAAAAGATAACTTTTGACTCTTAAAAAATGACTCAAATAGAATCTTAAATATAATATGGGAATAAACCTATCTTAAAAGTTATAATTAAAAAATAGAAACTAATGATTCAAACTGATCGAAAAGTTATTGAGATGGAGTTGATGCACTAATCATTAAATAATAAAAATGAATATTTGATGAAAAGTAGAAAATAAGGTTTATTTAAAAATAATAATTATTATTTGTAAATAAAATTTCAATTTAAATATAAATATCTATTTTTTAAAATGCTTTATTTTGATAAAACATTATTATTCAGAAATTATATTATACTATTTTTTATATATAAAAAATTAAAAAATCATGGATCTAGATAATAGGTGAGCGAAAGTGGAAGTGCCACATGTAGACTATCAGTGAACAGTTGTATTAGTCGTAATTTCTCATTCATTAGCTTTCCCCCACCTCCACCTACGCCACTCTCCTCCCTTTTTCTTTTTCCTTTTTTCCCTTCTTCCTCATTTTTTTCAGAGTTTTGACCGAAAATGCAACATTTAAAAAAAAAAAATCCATAAAATAAACCGATTTTGAAAATAATGGACAATCTAGTGCGTCTATGCCACGTAGGAGTCCAAGTTAAGAAACTGTAGTCACCAATTATGATTTTGAATTTTTTTAAATTAGTCAAAACCGTAGTTGGTAACTACAATTTTGAATCATTTTATCCTTTTTCGTTCCTTTTTCAGTTAGGTTTCTTTTTTTCCCTGTTAGGTTTCTTACCTTTAGGGTTTCATCCTTCTCGTTGCATCTAGTCGTCTTTGGTTCATCCTTGGCTCAATTTCAAAATTTGGAAGTCATTGGTTAGGTAAGATTTATGAGTTTTTCAGTTTACGTAAATTTTAATTTTTTTTTGTAAATTTGTTTGGTTTTCACATAGTTTAGTTTGCTGTTATAGATGTGTTTGGTTTTTGTTTGGTAAAGATGTGTTTGATTTTTTTTATTTTATTTTGATTGTGAGCTTAGCAGAAAGAAAAAGGTTTTTTTGGTAAAGAAAACGGATATGGAATGGAGGGCCATGAATTTTTTTGGTTAAAGATACCAAAAATGGAGGGGACCACTGTTAAGAACTCCAAAACTGGAGGGGACCACTATAAAAAACTTCAAAAATGAAGGGGACGAGCGGTGATTTTTGTTATAGGAATAGAAAAAATAAGAGTACTCCACTTTTGAAGAGCTAGATTTATCTTAAGCTAGGAAATTGAAGGTGTGGAGTCGATTTCTACATCATTCTCCAAATTCTGGGAATGTTTGGTTGCCCAGAAAATAGAGGAAAGTAATGCTAAAGTTTGTCATTTGGGTGGGGTAGAACTCCAAAAAATGATTCACTCCATGGACCCATTCCTCTATAATAAAATAGAGTTGGTGCATTTCATTAGTGGTCCTGAGTATTCTAATTTTTTTCATTAGTGAAATAGGAGAATTATTTCACTACTTGAGATTTGGTTTCTCCTAGCATCACTTCTTGACTCTTCAACCTCTAACTCATTTCTAGTTAATAATCAAACCGAATTATTTTGTGATGCTCAAGTCAAGGACAACATTTACTTGTGATAGATTTTCTTCTTGTTCAAATCCTATGTTCTAGTTTTGTCTTTTGTCTCTGTTCCCAAAATTTACCACGAAGTTATTGATCACCCTAGTTCCATCCTAATGAATGTATTTGGTTGTGAATTTGGTTTGCAAAGTGTTTTTTTTATAGTAGGCAAAGATAGAATATGTTGGCCTCGTAGAACTTTAGAACATCATTTTTAAATTGAAGATGGGGCATTTCAAAACAAGCCCTTCTACTTTCCACCTTAAAGTTCTTAATGAAACCTCTTCTCACTGCCCTTGACATAAAATAGCTCAATTACTCCATCACTAGAATGAGTAGATAGGGTGTTAGTGGATCTCCATATCTCAAACCTTTTGAGCCCTAAAAACAAATATTGGGATTCCTATTAACCAATGTCAGAAAGCTAACTACAAAGATAAAAAATTCAATCCTACTAATGAATTTCTGCCCCAAACCCATACTGCTTGCTGACAGCAAAAAAACTCTAAATTTCATGGTGGTGCACTTTCTAAATATCCATCTTGTGTACAAGGGCTTGAGCTTTTGATCTAGATTCTATGGCTTTAGTGGCTATTAAATTTTGTATCCATAATTCATCTCCCCTTTATTAAAGCACATGAAACTTTTGGACCACCTTTGCTAATGACTTTTTTTAAGTCTCCTTGCCAGATTTTCTCCAGAAGCTTATGTGAATTCACAACCCCACCCCAAATTAATGGGCCTAAAGTTTTTCATATCCTCCACATCATCTTTTTAGAAGTTAGCACAAATTATGTAGTATTCAAAGTCATTCAAGGAGATTTAATTGAGCAAAAATCCTGCATGAAACCCATTGTTTCACTGTGAACAAAATCCCAATAGTGATGCTAAAAAGCCATTTGACACCATTTGGATCTAAGGGTTTATTTTAGTATTACCCAAATCAGAAATTGCACCCAAAACCTCATCTTTACTAAAACCTTCTCCATATATTCCCTGAGTTGCCATAAATCTGGTTGAAAACCAAAGTCTTAGTCCTAAGATGACAAATACTCAAATAAAAAAATGCTACTGGAAGAAACTGGAGATTCCCTTCCTCACACCATACTGACTATTTTAAAAATAAACCTCAATTTGAAATGAAATGATCAAATTCCAAACAAAACAATCTTCAATTTAGCCAAAAATAACAATCGAAGATCATCCTAAAGCAACGTGATATCTTCTAAAGTTTTTTACTATCCATGTCATTGATGACCTCCCTCCTTATTTTTTTACTTCCAATATTTCTTTCATTTTCCTATGGGGCACTCTTGCAGTTCTTCTTCCACATGCCAGAATACTTAGAACCATCTCATTAATCAGGACTTCATATAACATGCATGATTCATCAATGCTAGCTTATCAAAGTTTATCTTTCCAGTCATGCCATGCCATTTCAACTTCCATGTCAACTTGTCTCTGCTCCAAATTCGGTAGATCCCAAAAATAGAAATATGGAAATGCACTGGCAACTAATGTGCTATAAGTGATTAAGGTAATGGAATTTCAATCTGACCCTTCTACGAAAGAAATTCTTAAACAAATTAGCAACCAAAAGACAGCATGGTCTGTTTTTGTTTGTGAAATTTGGGTTAAGAGATCCCTTTGTATTCTCTTTTCTTGATGAAAAGTGATGAATCTTAAAAATGAGAGATACAGATAGAGAGAGTTGAGAAAGCAATGGATTGAAATAAAAAATTTTATGCAATTTTTTCATATAAGCAACATACTGTGTTATGACTTTATAAGCAAAAATTCAAGAGAGAAAATAAGTCAAATACAATGGTGACAAATCAATCAACTCCAAAGAATTTGTTTTGTTCATTTTACAAATAGGAAAGCCTTTAGCTATGGTACAAATTTCTTTTTGTTTTCAACAGTTTGCCATGAATTGTGGGATCTCTAGACTGTTTGAAATCAAATGGTACTATACTGTTGACTTTTTATTTTTGTTTTCTACCGTGATCTTCATTAGTAATGCCATGATCTCCATTATTTTTTGTAAGTGAATCATAGGCTTTATCAAATCCCCTCAAGCTAGGTATGAGAACATAATGAATTCCCAACTTGACCTCATGAAACTCCTTGAAGGATTGCTTGGGAAGTTGTTTAATTAAGATATTTACAATCTACAATGAAGAGGGAATATATTTGGTAACTAGATTGCCAAGAGTAGCTTTTTCTTGAAGGAAAATGGTAATCTGTTTGGTGTGAGCATGAAAAATAATTTTTTTATTTATTTATATTTTTTAATGTAAAGTGCACTAATCCATGTTATTCACACATAGTGAAAGCAAGTGCATGATATCTTGCTTTGACACTAAAGTAGGCACCATTGGGTTGTTTGTTGGAAACTAAGGTTTTGTTTGGTAATGGTTCGAAAACAATTCTAAAAAATAGTTATTGAAAATAGTTTTTGAAAACTATTTTCCAATGTTTTGTAAAACAAATATCTATTTGAAAATCTAAAATGTTTTTAACTTATTTTTTTCTATTTTTACTCATGTTCGAAAAATAATTTTTATATATAATGCTTTATTTTAAATCATTTTTTATATTTGTATAATTATTTTTTAAAACAAATCTTACAAAATAAGTGAAAATAACTAAAAATATTCTTTGAAAACATCATGTTTTCTGATTTTAAGAACAAAAAAATTGTTTTATGTTTTTTCGTTGTCAAACATATTATCCTTTTTTTTTTTCCTTGAAAACATAAAATTGTGTATTTGATATTTTATTAATATATTTTTTTGTGGTGAGTTATCTTTTATTTGATTTTGAGATTTAAATTTTTTTTTTGACTTTTAGGTTTAATCAAATATCAAGTGATTTATGAATAACAACATAATTATTTAAATTATATATTATTTAATAGTTGATAACATTTAATTTTATTTTAATATATGATATTTTATCAAATAAAAAAAATTATTGGTGAATTATTTGAGAAGGGTCATCCTGTTGGCATCAATTTTATTAAAATTAAAATTAATATGAAGTTATAAATGATTTTTTTTCTTATATTTAAAATTAATATTAAATAGATTTATAAAATGTTTATTTGTTTGCCTTTTTAATATTCAAATAATGTTTATATACATATATATATATATATATATATATATATATATATATATATATATATATATATATATAAATGATTTTTTTTCTATAATTGTGTATTTGATATTTTATTAATATATTTTTCTGTGGTGAGTTACTTTTATTTGATTTTGAGATTTTAAATTTTTTTCGACTTTTAGATTTAATCAAATATCAAGTGATTTATGAATAACAATATAATTATTTAATAGTTGATAACATTTAATTTTATTTTAATATATGATATTTTATCAAAAAATAAAATAAAATTATTGGTGGATTATTTGAGAAGGGCCATCTTGTTGGCATCAATTTTATTAAAATTAATATTCAATAGATTTATAAATTAAAATTAAAATTAAAATTAATATTAATTTATAAATGGTTTTTTTCCCTATATTTAAATTAATATTAAATAGATGTATAAAATGTTTATTTTTTTATTTTTAATATTCAAATAATGTTTATATATAAATGATTTTTTTTTTCTATAATTGTATATTTGATATTTTATTAATGTATTTTTTACTTTTAGGTTTAATCCAATATCAAGTGATTTATGAATAACAACATAATTATTTCAATTATAAATTATTTAATAGTTGATAACATTTAATTTTATTTTAATATATGAAATTTTATCCAAAAAAAATTTATTGGTGGTTTATTTTTTATTTAATTTTGAGATTCTTGTAATTGTTTAACTAAATATTTATTGATTTATAACCCACTATCTAAGTTTTAAATTAAAATTATATCAAACATTTATCTATGAATATATTTGTATCATAGATAATTATTTAAATAAAAAATTTATTATTATGAAGTGATTTATATTTTTCCCCCTAATGTGTAAGAAGGTGTTTTATTATATAATTGTGCATTCACATGTTAAAAGATTATATGGAGTTTCTCTTGAACATTCTTGTATGTGTGTTTTTGTAATTATTTTAATAAACAAGTATGTTAAGTTCAAAACATAAACACTTACTATTATTTTCATTGATTATTAAACCATTTGATATTATATTTTTTGTGGGTGAATCATGTCTGAATCTATTGTTCCTGTGATTTGCTTTTGCAAAGGAAAAATGTTAAGGACATAAACATATGTAAAGTATATTGGGATCAAGTTGTAATTGTGCCTTTGGATGTACCCATCAGTTCAACCTATGAACACTTGTTATCTATGATATACTTGAGAACTGACATTGACAAAAAACAATTCCAATTAGTCCTCAACTATAGGTATCCTTTAAAAAGGGAAAATAGGTTTCAACCTTGTCCAGTATGGGGTGATAATAGTTTATCTCAAATGTTGAAATTGGTTAACACATTTGAAATGAGCGAAATTGAATTGTATATTGAACAAGTGTCAATACAACCACGAGTGAGGGAGCAATTATTGGGTAACTTCACACATTTATTACTCGGAGAAAATGATAATGTTGAGGAATTTGAGTATGGTTGTAGACCTAGTAGTGCCCCAGTTGCAATGACATATGAGTGTAGAGCAGATGAAGATGAAGAAGAATATGAATCCCAAGAAGGTGATGATCAAAGTGAGAGAGCAGAAGATGTTCAGCATGATGGTCATGAGGTGTTCGAATTTATTGATGAGGAAAATAATAATGTTAATGTTGTTTCATCTTTCTTAGCTCTTCACGAAGCAATGAAAAGTGAACAAGAGAAATATGTCTCCATGGATGGGGAAGGTTGTGATATGTCAAATAAACTAGATCTTGAGGACCCAATGGAGTTTTCCTTTGTTCAGTATCACTCGGCACCATCATTGTATTTTGAAACTGTAAAAAAACATTGGTAATGCCGTGTCAAGTGACTAGACCCCATGGGGGAATACTAATATTGGAAACTCAGGTGCAGAGTTCATGGTTGGCCAAGTTTTTAATTCAAAAGCAAATTTACAACATGCTGTGAAGTTGTACTCTATTAGTGCACACTAAGAGTACATTGTTGTTTTGTCAACTAAAAAGTTGTTAGTCTTAAGATGCAAGAAGGCTAAGCAATCTTAATGTCCATGGAAACTTTGTACTATGGTTGTAAAATGTACAACTTCATTTGCAATCAATAAATACAATGGTCCGCACAAATGTGTTAATCCTTGCTTGAATTGGGACCATCAACAATTAGATTCCAACTTGATTGCTGCTCATATCCGAGGAATGATTAAGGCATAATTCACATTGTCAGTGGCTACTATTCAAGCAAGTATTGTGGAGAAATTCGAATACCAAATATCATACAAGAAGGCATCTAAAGAGAAACTTAAAGCGCTTACAAACTTATTTGGTGATTTTTATAAGTCATATGCAGAATTGCCACATTTTTTCATTGCCTTAAAGCAGGCAAATCCAAGGTGTGTTGTAATTTCAAAAACATTTCTTGGTATTATGGAGAATACAAAGATATTTCAGCGAGTTTTTTGGACATTTCATCCATCTATTAAAGGATTCAAGCATTGTTAGCCCGTACTCAGTATTGATGGTACACATTTGTATGAGAAGTATAAAGGAACTTTAATGATTGCTATGAGTTGTGATGAAAATAATTAGTTATTCCCATTGGCTTTTGCCATAATAGAGGGTGAAAATATTGATAATTAGGGATGGTTTTTGACATGTATTAGAACTAGAGTAACTCATAGGAGGGGACTTTGTGTTATATCATATCGACACCTAGGCATTACGACTGGAATGAGCGATGTTCATCTTGGTTGGCCTGAGCCATACGCATATCATAGGGTTTGTATGCGTCATCTTGCTAGCAATTTTGTGACTCGATTCAATGATAAAATATTGAAAAATGTGATGTGCAGAGTAGCCTTAGCAACTAAGATTGAAAAATTTAATAAACATATGAACACAATTGGGAGGATTAATGCAGCTGCACAACAATGGTTGGAAGCAATCCTTTTTGAGAAATGGGCACTCTCTCATGACGGAGGTCGAAGGTATGACATCATGACTACAAACATGTCGGAGGTGTTCAATAGTGCGCTAAGGGGCTCGTAGATTACCTGTAACTGCTTTGGTTCAATTAACATTTTTTCGGCTAAATAATTACTTTGTTGTGAGAAGGGAACAAGGTGCTAATCGACTTGCTTCAAATAAGGAATACACTCCATATGTCCATGTTAAGATTAAGGCAAATGTGGTTAAGGCGGGATCTCATGAGATTGTTTTATATGATCACATCCAAAGACGATTCCATGTGAAGACTAATAGGGGTACTAAGAGTAGCTCAACTAGTGGTCGAACATATCGCGTCAACTTAGAAGAGTATGCATGCACGTGTGGTAAAACACTCATATATGGATTCCCATGTAGCCATATTCTAGCATCATGTCATTTTTGTTCAGTTGATTTTAGACCACTTGTTCAACACTACTATAGTACACAATCATACTATAATACTTGGGCACCCTTGTTCCATCCCATTTTCAATGTATATGAATGGCTTCCTTATTATGGTTTGATTATCATGCCTTCTGAGTCAATGAAACGTGCATAAAGTGGATGGCCTAAATCAAGTCATTCGCATAATGAAATGGATGTTAGAGAGGGCAAGACTTCTATTACATGTGGGTTATGCAAACAAAGTGGCCACAATTGCTGTTCTTGTCAAAACAGTAATAAAGTTGATTAGACCATGTGATGTATGTATGTAATTTTCTTGGATATTGTGATGTAAGCTACAATGATACTACCTTTATGCAATTATTGGCTTTGGTTTGATTATAAATATTGATGTTATTTGCATAATTAGGTTATTTGTATTTGGAATAATGTCCATACTATAGGGAAAACTCTGTCAAAATTTTGAAATTTTTTATTAAAAATGTTAACAAAATGCTCCATTGTATTTGTATCTCTAATTTTAATTTAGACTAGTATGACTTGTTTATTGGTCATAAATGAATTGATCTACTTAAATTTATCAAATTGATATATACTTAATATAGAGAAAACTCCATAAAATTTTAAAACTTTTCCATTAGAAATATTTTTTATTTAAAAATAATAAGTATTGTTTATTTATCTTCACAATTTTGTTACAGATATGGAGTATAGAGGACACAGTTTTGATCCAGATCCATTAGATACGTCTGTTTTGGTTCTATAGGATAGACACAGGTCTCATTTAGTTTACTTTGGCCAGGTATGTATATGAAAGCACATAATCTCTTTAAAGAATGAAAAAAATTGTAGTTTATTATCTAAATGAATTATTTGTATTTTTACAGCTTGCTTCAATCTTGACTTGTCGACAACATATATCTAGGTTTATGTGGGACTGGGAGATGGATCCTTGTTTTTGACCTTATATTATTTGATCTGGATTTTATGGTGTATACTGTATTGGACACATTACACTAGATTGGGGATTGATCACTAGTCTAGTTGAGAGATGGCGTCCTGAGACACACACATTTCAGTTACTTGTTGGGAAGATGACCATTACTTTACAGGATGTTGCTGTCATATTAGGAATTTGTATTCATGGGCTTCCTATCATTGGCACATGTGACATAGATTAGTCACTGCTATGTTATGAACTTTTAGGGGTGACTCCCCCTATATCTGAGATTAAAGGATCAGCGATATCGACACAATGGCTATGCCACTAGTTCTCTCATTCACCAATTGATTCAAATGATGCCACATTAGAGCGGTATGCACGAGCTTTTGTATTAAGACTCATAGGTTCAACGCTATTTATAAACAAGAAGGGTACCCACATCCATATGTGTTATCTCCCACTGCTTAGAGACTTGACTTAGACATCCATGTATAGTTGAGGCAGTGTAGTATTAGCACACCTATATAGGGAGTTGTGTCGAGCGAGTTTGGATGGTGCCACCGATATTGCTGGATGTGTCACACTATTACAGGTATAATTAATTAGTCACATTAGATTAAAATTTCTAGTTGCTTCAAGTTTATAATTTAAGTAAATTTTTAATGTTACTTTTTTTCCAATTGTGGTCTTGGGAGAGACTCCACCTGGGTCGACCCGATTTTGGTTGACCATCAATCCCTCCAGCAACCCAACATTTAGATCATGATGCAGCCGATGATTTACCAGCTGAGCATTTAGACTAAGGATTATAGGATGAGACATTGTTAGACAAGGGTTTACCAGCTGATCTGTTAGGATGTCAGTGGAGAGTACCTTTATCATGGGCTCAAAACCCATCACGTGTGTTGACATTTTATCGAGACCAATTAGATGCACAGACCCATGACCAGGTACATATAAGATGTAATGTGCTATTGTTAACCATATAAATGTTAACATTATTAATGTCAAATGTTGATTTTAACAGGTTTTATGAGAGCCTTACATGGGAGACTTAGTTGTCCATCTTCCGGCGATATCTCTAGCAGACTAGGAAAGTTGGCGGACGATGTCACCTTTTATCTGCTTTGACATTGTTGAGTGGCATCAACCGGAGCGAGTGCTGCGATAGTTTGGCCTCCAACAAGGGATACCTTCATCTTGTTCCATAGAGTAAGACCTCCATTCCGTGGATAGGCGAGAACGACATAAGTATGATTGGGGGGCATTCCATGCACAGTATATTACCTTATGGGCTAGTCGTGCAGAGCGTATTGCGACGGCCCCACCTATGGTGGGTGCTATGCAGTTTTATGATCCATATATGGAGTGGTACTGACGTATTACATGACGTTTGATCACACCCCCTCTCCATAGAGATCAGATGAGGTATCATAGTATAGCAACAACTACTCATTTGTTGGTAAGATTTTTTAATTTATAAATGGTTTATTAAATTATAATTAATTAAAAATCATCTTCGTCTTTAACTTTTTTATTTTTTTATTTTTTATCATTGGTATGGTTGAGATTGCTAGTCAATTTACTGGGCCTACTTCAGGTGCATTAGGCAAGATTCATGGGATTGCTATTGATATTTTGCATGTTATTGGAGAGGAGCATCACATACATTCAGTCCGTCAGTCACTTACATCATCATACCCATCCATGAGACCGCCTGTGTCGGCCACTATAGCTAGGATGCAGCCTATTCAAGGCCGAGGGAGAGGTAATAGGCGAGATGGTGGGCGAGCCGGTCGATAGCCTCGACGATCTATGCATCCACCTGAGACCATGTTAGCACCATCCACATCATCTACCCCTATTTGCACCTGAGGCTTCCACACTTCCCCTTCACCCTTACCATCACCTTCACCTCAACCTTCTTCCTTAGAGCATGTCATATCAGATACCACTCTACCATCACCTGTATTTCCTCCCACAGAGGCCACTATACCTGATGTCATTACACCAGAAACTACCCCACTATCTATTAATCTACAATCACCTCTACCTTCTCTCTAGAGGAGGCCACTACACCACATGTCACCTCACCATTGTCACTTATATCTCCTCTCCTCGAGCCTACTATATCAGATGTTATTGCACTAGTTACCACTACAACAGATATCATTCTTCCATCTCCTATATCACTTCTTCTAGATGCTACCATATCATATATCACTGCACCTGAGGTCGCCCCACCATCTACCACCTTACCATCACCTACACTTCTTCCCATAGAGACTACCATGCATTGATTACTACTCAAAAATGCTATTTTGTAAGCTTGTAATTAACTCTTTTAAACACTTTTGAGTAGTAGTTATCACCTTTTAACCCAATTAACATATTAAGGACCCTTGCAACCAATTCTAATCAAATTGTGTAAGTTTTGGTGTTTTTGTTAGCTTTTTGATCACCAAAGCAATCCGAGATTGAGGAGAGTTCTTTGGAATCCATGGCAAAGCAAATGGAAAGCTTAGAAACATGAAGAACCAAAGCTTTGAAGCTTTAAAGTCCTTTGCCATAAGCAAATCCGGAATGCAAGGAGGGAAGCAAAGAGGAATCTGCCATGAAGCAAAACAGGGGACAGTAGTTACAGTCTTCTTGGCCACTTTTGGAGCACTTCCCGAAGTCCAATTCCTACATGCTATATACCATTGCAAAGCTCAGGAAGTCAAGAATCCAATGCTTCAAACGCTGTACAATTCGGAGTTCAAATGAAGAAGTTACAGCTATTAGAAGCCGATCGCTCCAAGCTGAAGGAGAATTTCGCAGGGCTGCGAAATTTGGTCCTTTGGCTGCGAAATTTCGTAGCGCTACAGTGCCGGCTGCGAAACGCCTCCTGAAGCCACCCGATAGCTGCAACCGACATCCTGAGATATTTTTGCTTTAGATATTTGATGTCTAAATTCCCAAACTCTCCTTGTAACCCTCCTATCACATGATTCCTTAGTCTTTAAGCAAGAAGAAAAGGGTGAATAACCCCTTGTATATATTGTAATTTTCCCTTTTAAGAACAATGAGACGGGAGACAACTTTGTATATTTTTGAAGGAAGTAAAGTTCATAGTTTTTCTATACCTTACCTTCCCATTTTATTTGTATTTTCTTTATAGCCAAACAAGCTCTGAGGAAGTTTCCTCAGAGGATGGGTGGCTAAGCTTTTAATTCCTTGGAGCTAAGGTGACCGGGGATGGTTCAACTGCAAGAATGGGTAGTTTTGTGGTTTCAGCCATTAGTGAAGAATAACTGTGACCCATTAATGATTTCTATGTTTTTAGTTAACTTCAAACACCTTGCAAGTCACCTGAGCCAACACTTGGTAAGGCAAGTGATCTCCGTCCGTGGAGATGCACTAGTTTACCTCTTGCGAGCTTCTGGGAGGTGACTTGAAGGTGGGATTTTCTTGAATTGCCAACACTTGGTAAGCTTTTGGACTCCAAAGGAGACATCCATTAGTTATCTCTTGCGAGCTTGGGATGGGAAGTCCAAGGTTAATGATCACCTTGAATGGCAACTGCCAGTGAGAAGCACGAGCCATTCCAAGTTGCATCAGTGAGAAGGATTTAGTGCTGAAATCCATTAAAGGGTAGTATTTATACAAAACCGGTTAAAGGATTAACTATATGTCAATTCTCTAATGCGAGGAGGTGAACCAAGTGACCGGAGCCCTGTTTTTGCATGAGGAACCTCCCCTGTGAACCTGAACCTCCAAGGAATGTTTTTCTCCATAAGTAATTTCCATCACTTTCCTTTTAGTTAACTTGAACTAAACATTTTACAACCAAAGTTTGCGTTTTCTTCTTTAGCTAACCTTGAAATGAAAAAGCACCAAATTAGCTAAGAAGTGGTATCAGTTATGAGTTGAAAACCCTTCCCAGTGAATGATCCTAGAGTCACTATGCTACATTAGCTAAAGCTAACCCAATGCATGGTGATATAGGTTATAAATTTTGTTGATTATTCCCTCAATCAAGGAGCACCAGCTGACGTGAATCAGCTGAGACACCAATTGGGCCAGAGTCATGCATCATACCCTTACAATTGTTACACAGTTAGATGTATGTCCACCTAGGAGACGCCGTGGTCCACGTAGACGTCAAGTCTTGCCTTCATCAACTCCATCTCAACCTATACATACTAAGACATGACAGATTGCAGAGATAGATTCCACAAAGATGTCTCTGTATCATAGGCGTCCATAGAGAAAGAGGAAGACCCCATCATGTGACACTCATTGAGGACCGTTTTTTAGTTTTTGTGTTTATTTTCATTTGCATTATATTGTTAACTTTTTTTTATTATGAACAAATTATTATATATTTAAATGAAAATATGATAAATTTTAAACTTAAATTGAACTTATATATATATATGTAGCAATCTGACAATCTAAAAAATTGGTTTTAGGTTTAAATTTAAACTAATTATATTTATAACTAATTAGTTACAACAACTCTATATTGATATAGAAAAAATAATGCATTAAAAAAAATTTACAATCTAAACCTCCAATCAAAATAATTCTTAAAAATTGAACATTCGCATGATTTAAAATTTGAACTTAAAAAATTGGTTTTAGGTTTAAATTTAAAGTTATGACCATCAACTACTATTTTGACTATTTTAAAAAAAATTCAAAAACCGTGATTACCAATTACAGTTTTGTAATGTTAATACCCACATAAATAAAACACACATCACATTGAAAATTATTTTGAGAATAAAATTAATTTATGAATTTTTTGTTTTGAAGAAATCATTTTTGCCCAAAACTCCCGTTAGTACTCAATAAGGAACATTTTTCTTATTCTCAATGAATTTACAAAAATATTCCAAAAGCATTTTCATCTATTTACCAAAACAGTTAAACTAAATAGTGAATTGATTGGAAAAATAAAGGTATTTTCTTTCTACAATTCTATATTTTAAGAAGTGGAAAAACAAATTCTATTAGGTTGCCATTTTAAGTTTAAAATTTTAAGCCTTTCCATTCCATTTTGATCCCATTTTGAAAGGAAAAAATGGAAAAAAAATTATTTTTGTTGTATTTAAGTAAATTTCCAATCATTTACCCACTTAAAGTCATATTATATTTTGTACAAATGCATAATTGGCTTTAATTTTTGCACAAAGTTACAAAATAATATAATATTCTTCATTATGAGGGTATAAAATAGTATATTTATAGCTAATTATATTTATATTGAGTATAGTGCCAAATATTTTAATAAAATTAAGCAAAAATATTTTTATATCAAATTAAAAAATCAATTATTTAATTTCATATATTACTATTCTTTAAATAATTAGATCAATTAAAGTTAAATATTTTTATTAAACCACTCACATATTTTTAGTCAATATAAAATCAAAATAATATAATATTTTTATTTAAAAAATTAAAGTTAAATATTTTAGATCAAGCAACATAAAATATATATATATATATATATATATATAAAATTAAGTTTAAAACTGTAGTTGGTGACTACGACTTTGACTATTTTTAAAGTAGTCAAAGCCGTAGTCACCAACCACGGGTTTAAACTTAAAGTTAAAATTGTGGTTGGTGACTATGGTTTTGACTGTTTTTAAAAAATAAAACTGTAGTTACCAACTACGGTTTTATGCTGTGGCAATCGATGTGGCACAGACGCGTTAGATTGGGCATTATTTTGAAAATGGGTTTACTTTATGGATTTTTTTTTTAAAAAAATGTTGCATTTTGGGTCAAAGCTTTTTTTTCTCCCATTTCTTCTGACATTCTTCTTCCCTTTAGCTGACACACATTGCCACTTCCCATTCCCAAGACATGCCAGCCAACCCTAACTTCTTCCATTCTTTTTCCTCCCACACTCCACACTTCCAAACGCCACATTGTTGCCACACATCTCCACCCGAACAACCTCTTCTTTTCTTTTCCACTCCTCCCATCTTCTTCCTCTCATTCTCCAATTTTTTTCTCTTTATTATTATTATTATTATTTTAAAAAACTCAACCCCTCACCGCTGCCGACAAGACCACCGGCCAATCGCCACTGACGAGCCATATCGATCGACGGCTCTCTTTTCCCCTCTCTCATTCTTCCATTTCCCCAACTTTCTCTCACTTTCTCATTTCACCCATTTTATTTTATTTTTTTTTTCTTCCATTTTATTCTCATTTTCCATTATTCATTTCCAACTATCTCCACTGCCACTTTCTCATCCTTCCAAAATTTGAAATTGTGTAAGATTTTTTTCCTTTGATTTTAATATGGGTTTGTGCATTTATGTTTGTTTGTAGACGTTATGTTTGAGCTTTGAGATTTGGATATGTATATTGGATATCTAGTTGGGGTTAATTAAATTTATTGGTTTTTTTTATTGCATGTGGGCTCTACATATTAAATTTGGTTTGATTTTAATTGTGGATTTGTGTTTGTGTATTAAATTAGACTTGAAGTATGAAATATTAAATTTAAACTCAATTGAGTTTATTTTTATTTGTCATATTTTGAACTTTGGTGAATTAATATGAAATTTGGGCTATTTTTTTTTTTTTTTTTTTTTTTTTTTTTTTTTTTATATTGGCCCATTCTACAATCCTGTTGATTGAGTACGAATTTATGACATATGGAGTATAAAATTTCATGGGAGAAAGTGAGACTCAAAAAGTGGGAGGAAGACATTGAACTTGTTGTACCCTTGTAAGCTTATTTAGTTACACGTTTTATTTTTCACTACTATTTGATTTTATTTTTATTGGTTTCTGTAAATATTTGTTTTTATGTGTTTATTTGTTGTGTACAAAATTGAAAATCGAAAAACCAGAAATTTTGTTTAAATAAGAGAAACAATTCAATAAATATGTTTTAATAAAATAAAAGTTCTAAAACATTTTTTCTTAATAAAAGGAAGTTTCATTTCATTTTAATTTATTTTATAAAAATTTAGAAAAATATTTTTAGGAAAATCTAGAATTTTTTTTAATAAAATTAAATAATAATAATAATAATAATAATTGTCCAAAAATTATTTTGTAAATCAAGCTGTCCCAAAAATAAATCTTTAATAAAATTGTCCAAAAAAATGTTTTTTTTTTAAATAAATTATTTTTCCTTAATTAAAATGATATTAAAAGTAGTTTTTTGAAATAAAGGATTTA
Source organism: Vitis rotundifolia (assembly GCA_030254885.1). Lineage (NCBI taxonomy): Eukaryota > Viridiplantae > Streptophyta > Magnoliopsida > Vitales > Vitaceae > Vitis > Vitis rotundifolia. Next base: position 15,111,523 of record CM058151.1, read on the forward strand.
AATAATTTTTTTTAATAAAAATAGGATGAGATTTATTTATTTATTTATTTTCAAATTAAAGTTGCAGAAATCATTTTCTTAATAAAATTGTATTGAATTTCAACATTTTTGTAAATAAAGTTATAAAAGTCTTTTTTTAATTAAAAATTCTTTTGCAAATAAAGTTCTGTATTTTTAAATAATTTGTATAAATCACTTTTTTTAAATGAAAATAAATCAAATTATTATTTTTAAATAAAGTCATAAAAATTCATTATTTTATAATAAAAGCAAGTAAAAGTCATTTTTATTGTCTAAATGAAATTTTGTTAATAATTTTTAAATAACCATGAGTGTAAATAACCTTTTTTTTTTAAAAAAAAAATTGAATCAAATCACTAGAAGAAAATAAATTGACATTTTTTTTTGTAAATAAATAAATTAAAATCATTAATTAAAAATTGTTTTTAATAAAATCCTTTGAAAATTTCGAAAAACTAATTCTTTAGAAACATATTTTTTTATTTAGTTCAATAAATCATTTTGCATAATTCTCTCATAATTTATGTTGTATATTTTTGTAATTATATTTTATCATTATTTTTGTGTATATTGATTTGTTCATTTAATCTTGGTACCTATGATTAATTAATTAATTGTCGTAATTCTCTTAATTTGTTTAGTAGAGATCGTCTGTATATAGGCTTAGAGGGGTGCTACGGCTCACCATCGTACCTTCCCAATAAGTAACTTGACCCTCGGACTTGAATTTGGTTTTCTACAGACTGTTTTTTCCAAATAAGGAGTCACACTTAGGTTTTTCTTTTTTATTTTGTTTTCTCTTTAAAAAATAAAACAAAAATAAGTGGCGACTCCAAGTCTTTTTCTAAAATTCAAATTTTCACCAAATAAAAAGCGAGTCGCCATCAAATAGGGACGCACATGAAAAACGCAGGTCCACAAATATACTACATATTATAATCACCATCATCATATCATCGTAGTCAACATAATGCAAAAATTAAAGTGGTCATTCATATTTAAAATGTAAATTTATCTGACTTACAAGAAATCAAATTAATAGTTTTACAAATTACCTTTAAGTCTTACAAAAAAAAAAAAAAAAAAGTGAGTTTTGAGTTAATAATTTTAAAAAAATATAGAAAAAAGAGCATCAACCTTTGTAAATTAGTTTTATCTTCACTTATTTAAAAATATTTTAAAATACATGCACTTTTTCCTACATCAAACAATAATTTCCTGAAGAGAAAAATAGGATTTGATTCACTAATATGAAAATACATGGAAAAAAGAATCCAAAAAATTTTAAATTAGTATCATCTTCATCTATTTAAAAATAATTTGATATACATTTTAATGAGTCATCCAATTATTTCCAAAAATAACATTTTTACTTGTCATTTAATTCAAATCAATTGATAACTAAACTCCTTCATATAGATGTTTCCCTTCATTTTAGATATCATAATTATTTTATTATTTTAATTAGGATTAATTTATTTAATATAAAATATTCATTTTTTTTTATACTATATATCAAAGTACAACCATATTGTAAAACATTTTATGTCTAAAAAACTCTTATAACAAATTTTATTCTCTATTATATTAAACAATTATTAATATTATATAATAAATACAATTTTATTATTGGTTTATTTATTATAAAAATATGAAATTATTTTTAACTTATTAATACTAGAATAAACTTTTTTTTTTTTCAAATTCTTACTTTATAATGTTTCTAGAGAAAAAAAAAATCTCAAATAATAATAATAATAATAATAATAAAATATATCTAAAAGAATATAAACATTTACATGGAAGAGTTTAGTTGTCAATTGATTTGGATGACCTGACAAGTAAAATGAGCATTTTTTTTGGAATAATTGAATGACTCATTAAAAAGTGCATATATTTCAAATTATTTTTAAATAGATGAAGATAATACTGATTTAAAAAATAGATGAATACATGTACATTTATCTTTATTTTGATTGAGTGGATCCATGTTTGAGCCATAAGAAGCATAGAATTTTTTATTTCTTTGTAAAATATTTTCCTTTTAATAAATGGGTTGTAAGCTCCATTTTGAGGGCATAAGATTTTGTTTTTCTTTATTAAAATTCCTTTTTAACCCATCTATGGTGACCTAAGAGAAGGGAACAAAGCCTTGATTGATTAAGATTAATTCAAGGAGATAAACCAATTAAAAAAAGTGAGTTTTTTTAGTGGAAAAAAAGATTAAAAAACATAGAGAATCCAGCTCTCAGCATGTTAGCCCAAGCGATAATGCTCAAGTGCTTGAACCAACAGTTGAGTGGCTTGATTGCTTAAGCGTTGTGATGATGACTCCTTTGTGAGACCTTAAAGTGATCATATATTCTCTACGAATTAAGTCACTATTAATAGAGGCTAGTAGCAACAAACATATGATCATAAAATATGTGGTTTTAGTAATTCCTTTAATGAAATTTGTCATATGCTCATTGGAGTTGGAGTATGTTAGTTAATCACATAATAGAAGGATCTGTAACTCAAGGATTAGAGAGGTAATCTAGATGGGTTGATAGCACTACCCTATAAGATTGTGGACACCAGTTTATGAGAAGTCTGCATTCAATGGATAATAGGTCATAGACCCGAGCTTTGTCTTATTGTAATTTTTTAAGATACTGGAGTGCAATTAACTTCTTTAATGAAGTGTTTAGTTAACTTTAGACTTGGATTCTAAGAGAGTCAATATTTTCCTATGGATCTTAATAGTCCCCACTTGAGCTTTAAGTTCATGGTGGCACATGCTTTGAGGGTATTTTGCGTATATAAATCATAAGTGTGTATAAGGGCGTTGTCGTGAAAACACAGCGTTGCACTAGATCTTATGCATAGTTTTTTTAAATTGGATTTATTAGGGCTAATTAATTAACTCAAGTGAGCTAGATTAGGTGACTCAAGCCTAATTTGGGTTAAAGTCACTTAACCCCACAAGAAAGCCTATATAAACCTTGTTAGGGGTTTGAGCTTCATTTCTCCTTATTCAATATTTTTTAAAATTCTAGAGAGAAACCCTAGTCACCCTCATGAGAGAGAGAGAAACTCACCATTCTCTTATGCCTACCTATGGAGGGAGAGATTGAGTGAAAGACTCTTGGATAGACGAGTTTTACAATGCCTATGACATTTTTTTCGTATTGGATTTGATTTGGGAACATCTAGATTACAAGTATGTAACTATATCTCTAGATCTAGGTTTTAATTTGGGTTTTTTTATAGCTATTGTTTTTCACTATATTAGATCTAAAGAGCCCTAAGGATAGATATGATGCCCCTTACAAGATCGAGGGTTAGAGAATGAAGTAATCCAAGGTTCCCAACAAAAACTATTAGAATATCTGGATTACTCTATTCTAAGCCTTGGATCGCGGGGTGAATGCTACTAGAATTCTAAGAATATAAGATCTAACACAATGAAAGCATTGACAAACTAAATATTAGGTCTAGGGGCTCAAAAATTGATTAATTCCATATTTTGCATAAAAATAGGTCAATGATCACATCTTAAGCTTGATTTTAACACTAAAAATTCTCTTTGACTAGGCAATTGTATATATATATATATATATATATATCTTATTTTCTCATAATTCTGTAAGTTTTTTATAGTCTAATTATATTTCATGAATAACGATGACTTTGAAATTCTATTTGGATAACCCAAATGCAAGGATGAAGTGTAAATTGAATCGCAAAGCTAAGATTGCATCAAACTTTTAGCCATTGTCACAGCTTAACCAATAAAATGTTTTGACGTAATTGAAAGGGCTAGAAGTTAAATATGACCAAGTATTATTATTTTTGCAGGTCATTTTCCTAGGGAACCAGCTCGAGAAAGAGAAGTGATTGTTGTGTTGGGATTTAAGGGTATAGAAACAAAAGACTAGCCCAAAAGACACAAACAAAGAACAGAATAAATAAGAAGAAAACTTATCGGCTGAGGCGTGACAAGCACTGTCCTTGAAATAGATCCATCCTCCTCAAAGACGAACTCGGTGCACTAGGGTACCAATGGTCTACTTCCAGGATTCAACAGCTAGATCTCACCTTGGGTGCACTCTGAAAGCGAGATGTGTACAACTCGAGTTTTGAATAAATTCTTCCAAATAGATGTATGAAAATACTCCCTGAAAACTCTCTGAAAAATTCTCTGGAAAAAATTGGGATTAATATGAGAGAGGGGTGACCTGCTTTTATAGGCCACTAACACAGTCTCAAAAGGAATCTACTTGTAATTAGGAGATGACACAAAGTGGAAGGTGATTTTACTTATAAAAGAAATGTACTTGTAATTAAAAGATGACACAAAGTGGAAGGTGATTTTACTTATAAAAAGAATAAAACTCCACAATCACAATCCCAATAAGACTCTTCCCAAAAATATAACACTAATAGAATAAAATAAAATATAATAAAATAAATTAAAAAATAATTCCCAAAAATAAAATATAAATTATTTACACTCTTCCTACAATCCCCCACAGAGTGTAAATGTAATTTTTTTTTTTTTTGGAGGAAAAAAGAATCCAATGCATCAGTACTGGTGCCCGAAGGTTATGAACCAGTCTTAGGACAAATAAGTATTGAATCACGAAACATGGTGAAAATAAATTTCTATGAACTAGTGTTTCTTGATGTAACTCAAGGGACTTTTATCCACATTGGTTTCTCAACTACACTATGAGTTGTACAAAACGGGTTGGCACAAATAGGCTATGCGCCCTGCTTGGATATTCATGAGAGCTCTAGAGAACCTGCCTAAGTTCTCATAGGAAGCGGTCCCACCTCCACTCTCATATAGGTGAATCCATCAAGTATGTTCTACATTTAAACATACCATCCATAAGGAATATGGAATTCATTAGGAGAAAACACTCAACCTTAGTCAATGCAGAATATGCTCTATCTACACCATAGGGATGGACTCTCATACAATTAGAGTTGATAGAGCACCTTTCTTTTTTCCGAAAAATATCTTCTATCGAATGCACTACAACTTTTTCTTTTAATTTTTCTCACCTTTTTTGTTTTTTCCCTTCAAAATTGCTCTTAAAATCCTTGGCTTGTCCCACATTCTTGGCCCATTTGGCAAAATTCCAACTTTTTTTTCCCATTTTTTCTCCCATAAACAGGACCAGTGCTCCCCATGAACTCCTCTGGTTCTTCCTCCTCCCTATATTTTTTTTTGACTTTTCCTCATACACCTTGGGTCTCCATTCAAGGAATCTCCTCCTCATGTAAAGCTTTTCCCTTTGCCTTTTCTCCGTCTCTTCTCATCTCATTTTCCATTCTCATTATTCTTTATTATTATTATTATTATTATTATTATTATTATTATTATTATTATTATTATTTTAATATGAGTATCAAATATGTTTGAAAATTTATTTTGCTAAAATTTAAAAAACTGAAATAAAATTATCAGATATGATTAATAAATATGAGCATAATTCAAAATCTATTTATTTTTTCAATTTAAAAATCATAATAACAAAAATAAAAGAGGAGTCTATCAAGACGCACTGTTCTAGTTCTATGTGCATATAATGACAATCCTCATCGCTAAACACATGTTTCTTAAGGCCCACCAATTAAAGAATTTTCTAAGTTGGTTTGACTTTTAACCAGGCTATAAATTTTGGGTCAAAATCTAATGATAGCAACTCATACCATATATGCCCTCCAAGACGACGACTCCTCAACTTTCAACTTGTCTACAACGAAATTGGTGCGGCTTGAATATGGTCATTCATTTGATATGGTTGTACACAAAAATTCTCTATACAAATTTGTTTATGAACGAAATAATAATCAACCTCCACATTATTTGCACTAACATGAAAATTTGGATTGACAAAAAAAAAAAAAAAATTATAGCTTCGACTAATGAAAATAATAAATGATAATTTTTTACCATTGAAAGAATAATTATTAATTGTGGTAGATTGTCGAATATAGTTTTTTAAATTTTTTTACTATATATATATATATATATATATTGAAGAATAATATTTTAAATTATCAAATACAATGGTCTTTGAAATCTCCCTAAATATTATATTTAATTTAGGTCTAAGGAATTAAAAAACTATTCAAATACAATGTTTTAATCCGTATAAATATAGAGTTATTCTAGACCCTTTGGGACAAGTTATTGGTGGAGAGTTCTTAAAAGAGATTCAAAATTTCTTTATTTAACAAAATTTTAATTTCTTCAAAGTGTATTTAAATAGTTAAATACGCCATTTACTCAAGTCAAATTGTTAAAATCCATATCACATCAAAATTTAAATTAAGTCAAAATTCAAGTCACACCGTTGCCCAAATTAAATTAAAGTTTAAATCACATTAAGGGTTGAGTCATATCACAATTCAAGTAACAACAAGATCTAACTTAAGCCGAGGTCTAAATTAGGTTAAGGCCCAAGTCAAAATAAGACTCAAGTCAAGTTAATATTTAAAAATAAATTAAATGAAACCCTAAATTAAGATTAAACTATTTGAGAACGAGCTTCTTCAACCCCTTGATGGACAATAATAAAGAAAAAATTCACAAGATGAAATAGAGACTCTACCTATATTATTCTTCAAATCAATAAAATTTAGGTTGAAATAATTTATTTTCACCATATATTCTTCTTGTACAAAAACATCATGCTCTTTTAATAATCTCTTAATTAATAACAGTTGTAGCCAAAGGATCTAAAATTCTAAGATAAATAATTTTTTTTATTAGAAAGAAAGAAATAATTAAGTCTTGATCAAAAGTTGGGAAATACAAATTCAATAATTTAAAATTTGATTTGTTGTTTAATGCTTACCATTTTCTTTCTTTGAATGAGAGTTTCTATTTTATATTAATTTTTAAATAACTTAAATTAAAAAAGTATAAACACACCAAGTTATACACAAATTTTAGGTTATTACATATATTTTATTTTTATACCTATTTATATATATTTATACTATTTCTTTATATACATTTGTATCAGGCTATACATTTCCCTAAAAGGCCTACGGCGTCTTCCCAACCCATCAACCCTCCATCCGTCCCTGTCCAATGTGTTTCCACGACCGCACGCCTACAAAATCCTATTCACATTTCTTGTTGACTCTTTCTTTCACCAGCGATGATCATGTATATATTCATGTCTTGTACGTATCATTCAGTCAAGTTTACCCTCTGCACTACCCAATTTTATCTGGGTTCCTCAACTGCAGGTGCTGTTTGAAGATTTAGAAGTATGCCACGCCATGGAAGTAACTTAACCCAAGTTGATCGAAATGCAGTAGAAAGAGAACGAAGGATGTACATGAAAGATCTATTTTCTAGGCTTGCTTTCCTTATTCCTACCCCACCCTCCAAGGTACTCTTTTACTGCAAAGTGCTAACTACCCTCTATTCATCTCTTTATTGTGAAGTATTAATTAATTAATTAATGAAGTTACTGCATGAATACATATTAATTTGTAGGCTTCGTTACCTGAGTTGTTGGATCAAGCCATCACTCATGTAAAGCAATCGAAAGAAAGGGTAGAGATGCTGAAGCAAAGGAAGCAACGAGTTGAAGGCAATCCTGATATGACTGGTGGCACTGGCTCAAGGTCATCTGTGATCGCAGTATGCGACTTGGGTTCTATTTTACAGGTATGTCTGACTAGTGGATTAAATAAGAAGTTCATGCTGTATCAAGTAATCGATGTTCTTGTGGAAGAAGCAGCTCAAGTTGTTGCTCTTAGCTACTCCATTGTGGGCGACAAGATCTTCTATACAATTTATGTCCAGGTATGTAATATATATACATAAATTAAGCTGTTGGACAATTAGTTGAGGGGCCAAGTCTTTTCGGTATTAACATAGGTCATTTCATTGAATCTTTCAGGCTGTTTGTTCCAGAATTGGCATAGAGACTTCAAGGGTGCAAGAAAGACTGACGGAACTGATTTTTCAAACCACTTGCTAGGCCATGCCTTCAAGTAAAAGTGGTACAATCAAAATTTATGCTGTTACATATCTCTTATTTGGAGTACTTTTAAATTAATGTCATGGTTGTAGGTAATACTATAGTTATCCTGCTTAGGGATTGCAATGGATCATGTCAATTGAGTGTAACATATGATAAAGTTTATTCAATTCTAAGACAACCTATTATTAGATAAGTAATTTGACCCGTATAATTTTATTTAATAAATGGATTAAGTTGAATTATATATGAATTGACATAAATAATTTATTTACATAATTTTAGTTTTTAAAATAATTTTAACTTTTTAAAGCTTTTATTTTATTTTATTTAAAATTTTAATTAATTGAATTATGTGATAACTTGCATGACCCATTTATTTGTTTTCCTTAAAAGAAAAAAAGAAAAAAAAAATGAAAATTTTAATTATAGAAATAAGAAGGTCTTTGATTGGTATTAGAATGAAAATAATTTGGGGTCTATAAAAAATTTAGGGTCAGTTTGGAAACTGTTTTAGAGGATAGTTTTTTGTTCTCCAAAACAAAAAACCAGAAAAATATGTTTGATAACCAAATAGTTACCAAATGGGTCCCTAATTTTTGAAAGAGAATGAAAGAGGATAATTTGGAACGGAACTTACTCATTGATTAAAAATGAAAAAAAGAAAAAGAAAAAAAGAGTTTTGAGATTTTAAAAATTAATAAGAGTAAAGAAGGAAAGTGGAGATGGAAAAAAACCAAACAAACTAACAAAGTTTTTGAAATTTTGATAATTGGTAGAAAAGAGAACATGTGAGTTTTGGGGTATGGAAATTTCTAGTGAAGGAGGTGAAAGAAAGATTGCATTATACTTTTAAGGGATAGAAACTTACGAAGAAAATAAATTTTGAGGGGAGAATGGAAGGCATGGGATTTGGTTGGTGAGTAAGAGGAAAGAGTTTTGATTTTAACATAAATTAAAACTTTAATAAGAAAAGTAGAGGAGAAGAAAAAAGAAATACTAGAGGCCATTTAGCACGAGGAGTCTTGTATAAAATAAATTAAAATTTAAGAAGAAAAGTAATGGGGAAGAATAAAAGAACATGTAAACTATGTTTGGCTCTTATAAAATTTGAGGGAACATGTAACAGAAAGAAAATAAAGAGAAAAAGTAAAGAAAAATAAAAAAATAGATTTAAAATCACTATATTATTTTTAATTTGAAAAAACTTATGTTTCTAATTAGTTTTAATTATATTTAATTTCCTTTGATATTTTCATAGGACAACAAAAGATCATTTTTCTTAACATTTTTATTCTTTCCTTACTACTTCCCGAGAACCCCAAAAAAGGGTTAAGAGTGACTTTTTTCATGTGTTTTGACGTTTTAGAAGAGGAAAGATGGAGGAGATTGGGGGGGAATTGGGCTGATTGGAAAAATAAAAAAAAAAGGTTTTAAAATTTAAAATTGATTAGACCTAGAAAAGGAAAGAATATGGGATATATATATATATATATTTTTTAAAAAAAAGACTTTTTTGAAGATTTGTTTTTGATACGTTTTGGTTGTCTAAAAAAACACAAGGAGTCTTCACAAAGAGTTTTTTTCTCTCAAACTTTCACATTGAAGAAGAGAGGAATAAAGAGAGAAGACTAGCTTTCATGTTGAAGGAAGGGGGAACAAAGGGAGAAGATGTTGGTGAAAAGTATGGACCATGTTAAAGAAAGAAATGAGGAATGAAGGTGGCTTCAAGAAAAAGAAATTAAGTTGAAGTTAAACCAAGAGGAAGAGTTTATACCATATTTTTTCAATAATGTCTTTAATAATAAATATTTATAAAAATAGAATCAAGTTGTAAAACAAAAATAAACGTAAATAAAAGTAGAGACAATTATATATTACTTTAATAATATATATAATGGAGAAGAAGGAATCAGAGAAGAGAAGTGAAAGAGTTGGGAGAATGAAAGAAAGAGAGAATAAGAGAAAGAGAAAGAGAATGAGAGAAAAAGAATTTCTTTCTTGCTTGGGTTGCTCTTTCTACAAGGGATGGAAAACCTTTTTATAGGCTTTCCAAATGGTTCCCATTTACTCATCTTAAAGATGAGTAAATGAAGTTCATAAATGAACTTCAATTAATTGTAACATTAAGGTGGTCATTCACACCCATTTACAACACTCCCCCTTGGATGACCACCATATTAAAAGAATATGCCTCATTAAAACCTTGCTAGTAAAAAACCTTATGAGAAAAATCTAGCAAAGGAAAAAAAAGTACAATATTCTTTTCTTTAAGTTGTTCTTGGTATAATAGGATGGTCTTGTTAAAAACCTTGCCAATAAAACCTAGTGGGATAAAATTTGGACGAAGGGAGAAAAAAGTATAGTACACTAACACCCTTTTACAAGCATACTTGCTCTCATGTCAATATCCTTGAGTTGGTGCATTCCAATATTGTGTATTAACTTCTTGAATGTTGAAACAGAAATACTTACAATTCATGAAGCAAGTCATGAATGTATATGACTAAGATCTATGATCCAACATATTTGGGAAATATGTGGACTCTCCTCTATCAAAGGTGACCTAACAATATTATTTGAAGATAATGTTGCATGTATTACATAGATAAAAGGGGGTTATATTAAAGGAGATAGAACTAAACACATTTCTTCAAACTTCTTTTATACGCATGAGCTCTATTGGTGCACTAATGTATCTTGCCAATTGTACACATCTAGACAATGCTTTTTTTTTTTTGTCAATTTATTAGCAAGATACAATTTCGCTCCAACCTAAAGACATTAGAATGGTTTCAAACATATATTACACTATCTTCGCGAAACTACTAATATGGGTATATTTTACTCAAGGGAATCAAAGCAACAATTTCTTGGATATGTCGATGCGGGATACCTTTCAAATTCACATAAAGTTAGGTCATGAATAAGGTATGTGTTTAATTGCAATGGTACTACTATTTCATGGAGATCTGTCAAACAAACAATAGTGGCCACATCATCAATCTAAGATATGGTATACTTTAGAACCAAGTAATTCTTCACTTTTTTTCATAAGAACGAAATGGGTTTTTTTTTTTTACGTCAAGTGATTGGACAACCATTAGAGAATTTAAAGGATACAATTTATCCATATAAAAATGCTTCAAGATTTTCTTAATGTATGTTGATTGATACACTAAATCTCCATTTGGAAAATGCTTGATCTGTAGGCTGAGACAAAATTTTGTTTTTCTAAGATCTTTCATCTCAAATTCCCTTTCAAGTAATTTGTTATTCTTATGAGCTCTTCAGGAGTTCCAATAAGATTTAAGTTATCAACATGCACTACAATAATTGCAAATCTGGTTTTTGATTTCTTAATGAAGATACATGGACATATAGGGTTATTCACATACCCTTCTTTTAGAAATTATTCACTAAAGTGATTGTACCACATGTGCCCAGATTGCTTAAATCTATACAATGATCATTGCAACTTGATTGAGTACATGTTACGAGGCTTTCTAATATTTGCTTCAGGCAAGTTAAATAATTAAGAGATTTTCATGTATGTATCATTATCTATGGATCCATATAAATATGTTGTAATAACATCTATGAGATGTATATCTAATCCTTCTAAGATTGCCAAACTAATTAAGAAACGAAATGTGATTGCGCCCATGATGGGATAATATGTTTCCTCGTAGTCAATACCAGGTCTTTACGAGAAACCTTGTACTACTAATTGCACTTTATATCTTATGATCTCATTATTCTTATTATGCTTTCGTACAAATACCCATTTGTACCCAATGGGTTTTACATTTTCAAGTGTTTGGACTATAGTTCCAAAAACTTTTTGTTTTGTTAATGAGTTTAACTCTGCCTTCATAGTTTCTTTCCATTTTGGCCAATTATTTCTATGTCGACATTTTTTCACATTTCGTGGTCTGAGATCTTCATCATTTCTTATGATATCAAAGGTCACTTGAAAAGTGAAAATATTATTAATAACAATATTATTTCGATCCCATTTTTCTCCCATGTGTGCATAACTTACTGAGATCTCACAATTTTCAGGTACTTGTGCCTCTTTAGGGGCAACTTGTTAAATATGTGCCTCTTCAGGGGTTTCCTGTGCACTATATGTCCTTTCAAGGGCTTTCTGCATTATTTGTGCCACTTTTGGGGCAATAGATTTATTAATTTTAGACTGATCAATCATTTTGATGGTCTTTTCTAGAGTGCCAAGTTTTCCTTATGTTCTTCTTTTATGAGGAGTTACATCATTTGAGCTTATATGTCATCCACACCTCAAGTATATCTTAGATTCATTTGTTACTTGTCCTATAAGGACATCAATCCGTTCTAGAGTATTTATAGTCAGGATATGTGACTTTGTTACTTTTGTTTGTATCAATGAATGCATTTGGTAATTGATTTGCAAGATTTTATAAATGAACGATCTAGTTCACATTGATTTGTATGAGGATCAAGATGGGACATAGTAGATGCATTCCAAGTAATTTTTCACTGTTCTTTAGGAATCGACTTTTCTCCCCTTTATGGTGGGAAAACACTCTCATTAAAATGACAATTCACAAAGCGGGTTGTAAAAACATCGCTTGTCAAAGGTTCAAGTTATTTTATGATAAATGGAGAATTAAAACCTATATAAATCCCAAGTCATTGTTGAGGACCCATTTTAGTGCGTTGTGTAGGTGTAATTGGTACATATACTACACAACCAAAGATCCATAAGTGAGAAATATTTGGTTTATTTCCCAGTACGTGTTGTAAAGGGGAGTATTTATAGTAAGTTGTAAGTCGAATACGGACTAAAGTTGCAACTTGTATAATAACATATCCCTAAGCAGAAGTAGGTAATTTGGTTTCCATTAGTAATGGTAGAGCTATTAATTGAAGACATTTGATAAAGGATTCTGTTAAACCATTTTGGGTATGAGTATGAGCAACAAGATGCTTAATATTTATCCCTATTAACATACAATAGTCAATGAATGTTTGAGTAAATACGCCAACATTATCAAGGCGTATTGTCTTAATTGGATAATTTAGAAATTGTGCTTGTAATTTGATCATTTATGTAAAAAGCCTAGCAAAGGGAACATTACGTGTAGAAAGGACACAAACATGTGACCACCTAGTGAAGACATCTATTAAGATCATAAAATAATGAAATGGTCCACATGGTGGATGGATAGGCCCACATATATCCCTATGTATTCTTTCTAAAAAGACTGGTGACTCGAATATGACTTTAGTAAAAGATGGTTTGACTATCCATTTACCTTGTAAGTAGGCAACACATGAGTATTATTGGGTAAAAGAATCTTCTATTTCTTAAGTGGATGCCCATGTGAGTGTTCGATTATTCAATGCATCATTGAAAACCTTGGGTGACCTAGCTTGTCATGCCAAGAGTAAAAAATTTTGGGTCATTGAACTTCTGGTTCACAACAACATTTGACTCAATCGGTTTTATAGTTGTATGATACAACTTAGAGGAGAACGTTGGGAGTTTTTCCACTATAAGCTTTTAGCCAAATATAATAGAAGTAATTTAAAGATATTCCACAATACCTTCATTCATGGTTTCAATGTGATATCCATTTTTGCGGATATCTTTAAAACTGAGAAAATTTCTTTTGGATTTAGTAGAATATAAAGAATCATTTATATGGAATCCAGTTTCATTTGGTAGCATCATCCAAGTTTGTAGTACCAGATATGGTACTTACATTAGTGTCTATTAATGTTAATTCGAGGAAGTATCTTTTATCTCGAAGAATTGTGTGTGTCATTCCACAGTTTGCGAGACATACATCATCCCCATTCATCTTGAGACCAAATAACATATGGATTTTAGATATAACTAATATTTAAAAAAAAAAAGACATAATGTAAATAAAAAAAGAAAATCATATGTAAATATAAAAAATAATAATATATTATTTGATATATAAAGTAACATCAATCAATGTTAGTATTCTCATCATTTATTAAATGTTCGATATTTTCACTTGGACCTCCAAAGAAATCAATGTTATAGTAAGTTAGGTCTAATCCATCACCATTAGTAAAGTTCATCTCTATCTCTTTTCTTTTTGTTTTTATTGATGCTTGGTAAAAGTTGACCAAATGTTTTGGTGCATGATAGGTACGCGTCCGATGCCTTTTCATACCACTTCTATAACAATTATATATTCTCATGATTTTTAGGAGGTTTATCTTGTATACACTTCCCATTTTCTTATTTTGCCTCAGTATTACTCAACTTTTGATGGTGTAATGAGGCTTTCTTTTTATGAGAATTTGAAGAATTATTACCATAAGAATCATGGTATCGGAGATTCCTTTCATGACCACGACTATGTCCTTATCCTCGTCCATGTCCACGAGTTTGGGACAATATTGCATTCACTTCAAGGAATGGTTTAGATTTAGTTAGATGAGACTGACGATTTCTCATCAAAAACTCATTATTTTGTTTAACAACAAGAAGACATGATATTAATTCATGATATTTTGTAAATCTATGTTCTCAATATTGCTATTGTAGGAGCACATTCAAGGCATGAAATATAGTAAAAAAAATTTCTAACATGTCTTTTTCTATGTTTTTTTCTTCACACAACTTTAATTGAAAGTTGATTTTGAACAGTATAGAGTTACATTCACTAACAGTTTTAAAATCTTGCAACCTCAAGTGCATCCAATCATATCGAGCTTTTCGGAGAATTACAGTTTTTTGGTGGTCATATCTTTTTTTCAAATCACCCCATATAGTAAAAGGTCCCTTTACTGTAAGATACTCTTTTTTTTTTTAAATTTTCATGAAGATGATGGTGAAGGAAAATCAACGCTTTTGTGTGATACTGCAATGATGCTTGATTCTTCTTCATCTTAGCTCCAAGATATATTGCATCAAGATGTATTTTAGTATCAATGATCCAAGATCTTCTTTTTTGAAACATCAAGTGCCACTAATTCGAGTTTTGTGAGATTCGACATTGTCAAGGAACTTTAGATATATGATAAAACGATATTATTAAAATCAATTACAATAAATTAATAACATTAGTATAACTTTTATTATAATCGAAACCAAATAATTTTCTTATAGCTTTTAACAATATATAACACAAATTAAATGAATTTAACAATATATAACACAAGTTAAATGAACAAATATGTTGTAATAACATGTATGAGATGCATATCTAGACATTTTAAGGTTGCCAAACTAATTAAGAAATGAAATGTGATTGTGCCCATGACGGGATAGTATGTTTCCTCGTAATCAATACCAGGTCTCTGCGATAAACCTTGTGCTAGTAATTGTGCTTTATATCTTATGATCTCATTATTCTCATTGTGCTTTCGTACAAATACCCATCTGTACCCACCAAGCTTTATATCTTCAGGTGTTTGGACCATAGATCCAAAAACTTCTCGTTTTGTTAATGAGTTTAACTCTACCTGTATAGCTTCTTTCCATTTTGGCCAATCATTTTTATGTCGACCTTTTTCCACATTTCGTGCTTCGGGATCTTCATCATTTCTTATGATATCAAAGGCCACTTGGAAAGCGAAAATATTGTTAATACCAATATTATTTCGATCCTATCTTTCTCATGTGTGTGCATAACTTATTGAGATCTCACAATTTTCAAGTACCTATGCCTCTTTAGGGGCTATTTGTTCAATATGTACCTCTTTAGGGGCTTCTTGTTCAATATATGCCTCTTCAGGGACTTTTTTGCATTATTTGTGCCTCTTCTAAGGCAATATATTTATTAATTTTAGACTGATCAGTCATTTTGATGGTCTTTTATAGAATACTAAGTTTTCCTTCTGTTTTCCTATTTCGAGGAGTTATATTCTTTGAGTTGACAGGTCTATCACGCTTCAAGCATATCTTAGATTCATTTGTTACCTGTCCTACACGGATATCAATGCATTATGGAGTATTTGTGGTCAGGATATGTGACTTTGTCACTTTCTTTGTATTAATGAATGCATTTGGTAATTGATTTGCAAGATTTTTCAAATGAATGATCATTTGAACTTTTAGTTCACGTTGATTTGTACGATGATCAAAATGGGACATAGTAGATATATTCCAAGTAATTTCTCGTTGTTATTCAAGAATCGACTTTTCTCCCTTTAGTGGTGGGAAAACACTCTCATTAAAATGGCAATATGCAAAGTGGGTTGTAAAAATATCGTCTGTCAAAGGTTCAAGATATCTTATGATAGATGGAGAATCAAAACCTACATAAATCCCAAGTTGTTGTTAAGGACCCATTTTAGTGCGTTGTTAGGTGCAATTAGTGCATATACTTCACAACCAAAGATCCATAAGTGAGAAATATTTGTTATTTTCTAAGTACGAGTTGTAAGGAGGAGTATTCATGGTAAGTTGTAGGTCGAACATGGGTTAAAGCAACAACATGTATAATAGCATGTCCCTAGACAGAAGTAGGTAATTTGGTTTTTATTAGTAATAGTTGAGTTATTAATTGATGACGTTTGATAAAGGATTCTACTAAACCATTTTGGGTATGAGTATGAGCAACAAGATGTTCAATATTTATCCTTATTGACACACAATAGTCAATGAATGTTTGAGAAGTAAATTCACCAACATTGTTAAGACGTATTGTCTTAATTGGATAATCTGAAAATTGTTTTCGTAATTTGATTATTTGTGCAAGGAGCTTAGCAAAGGCAACATTATGTGTAGAAAAGGACACAAACATGTGACTACCTAATAAATGCATCTATTAAGATCATAAAATAACAAAATGGTCCACATGGTGCATGGATAGACCCACATATATCCCCATTTATTCTTTGTAAAAAGACTAGTGACTCAAATATGACTTTGGTAAAAGATGGTTTGACTATCAATTTACCTTATGAGCAAGTAGCACATGAGTATTCATTGGGCAAAAAAATCTTCTGGTTCTTAAGTAAATGCCCATGTGAGTGTTAAATTATTCGACGCATCATTGAAGACCCTAGGTGACCTAGCCTATCATGCCAAAGGATAAAAACTTTTAGGTTGTTGAACTTTTGGTTCATGAGAACATATGACTCAATCAACTTTATAGTTGTATGATACAACCCAGAAGAGAAAATTGAGAGTTTTCTACTATAAGCTTTTGATTAGATATAATAGAAGTAATGTAAAAATATTCTACATTACCTTTATTCATAGTTTCAATATGATATCCATTTCTGCGGATATCTTTAAAATTGAGCAATTTTCTTCTGGATTTGCTAGAATATAAAGCATCATTTATATGGAATCTAATTCCATTTGGTAGCATTATGTTTGCTCTTTCAGAGTCTTCAACCAACTTTGTAGTACTAGATATGGTACTTACATTAGCTTTTATTATTGTCAATTCGAGGAAGTATCTTTTATCTTGAAGAATTGTGTGTGTGGTTGCACAGTCTATAAGACATACATCATCCCCATTTATCTTGAGACCAAATAATACATGGATTTTAGATATAACTAATATTTAAAAGAAAAAAAAAGACATAATGTAAATAACAAAAGAAAATCAAATATAAATATAAAACATAATAATATATTATTTGATATATAAAGCAACATCAATCAATGTTAGTATTCTCATAATTTATTAAATGATCAGTTTTATCACTTGGACCTCCAAAGAAATCAATGTCATAATAAGTTAGGTCCAATCCATTACCATTGGTAAAGTTCATCTCTATCTTTTTTCCTTTTGCTTTTATTGATGCTTGGTAAAGGTTGACCAAATGTTTGATTGTACTATAAGTACGCATCTAATGCCCTTTCATACCACATCTATAACAATTATTCTCATGATTCTTAGGAGGTTTATCTTATATACACTTCCCAGTTTCTTGTTTTGTCTTAGTATTACTCAATTTCTAGTGGTATAATAGGGCTTTCTTTTTTTGAGAATTTAAGGAATTATTTTCATAAGAACCATGGTATCGGGGATTCCTTCCGCGACCACGACCATGTCTTCATCCTCATCCATGTCTACGAGTTTGGGACGATATTGCATTCACGTCAAGGAATGATTCAGATCTAGTTGGACGAGACTAGTGATTTCTCATCAATAGCTCATTATTTTGTTCAAGCAACAAGAAGACATGATATTAATTCGGAGTATTTTGTAAATCTATGCTCTCGATATTGCTGTTACAGGAGCACATTCAATGAATGAAATATAGTAAAAGTTTTTGCTAACATGTCTTCTTCTATGTTTTTTTCTCCACAACTTTAATTGAAAGCTGATTTTGAACAGTGTAGAGTTATATTCACTAACAATTTTAAAATCTTACAACCTCAAGTGCATCCAATCATATTGATCTTTTAGGAGAATTACCGTTTTTTGGTGGTCATATATTTCTTTTAAATCACTCAATAGAGTAAAAGGGTCCTTTACTATAAGATACTCATTTTTTAAATCTTCATGGAGATGATAGTGAAGGAAAATCAATGTTTTTGTGCGATCCTGTAGGAATGCTTGATTTTCCTCTTTATTGTAGCTTCAAGATTCATTACATCAAGATGTATTTTAATATCAATGATCCAAGATAGATAGTTCTTTCCTAAAATTTCAAGTGCCACAAATTTGAGTTTTGTGAGATTCGACATTGTCAAGGAACTTCAAATATATGATAAAACAATATTATTAGAATCAATTACAATAAATTGATAATATTATTATAACTTTTATTATAATCAAAACCAAATAATTTGCTTATAGCTTTTAACAATAGATAACACAAATTAAATGAACAAAATCAATAGTAATATGAATATGTAAAATTTGTTCTATATAAACAACCTTAAGTTTAAGAATGAGAATTACCTTTAGAGCAATTTGTGTTGACAATGTGTTGTAAAACAAGAATAAATGCAATGTAAATAAAAGTAGAGACAATTATATATTACTTTAATAATATATATAATGAGGAGGAATGAATCAAAGAAGAAAAGTGAAAGAGTTGGGAAAATGAAATAAAGAGATAATAATAGAAAGAGAATTTCTTTCTTGCTTGGGATGCTCTTTCTACAAGGGATGGAAAGCCTTTTTATAGGCTTTCCAAATGGTTCCCATTTACTCATCTTGAAGATAAGTAAATGAAGTTCATAAATGAATTTCAATTAATTGTAACATTAAGGTGGTCATTCACCACCCATTTACAACAAATCAAATATTTTAATAAGTTTTTATTTTCTTTATTTTGTGCTCTTTTATAAATTGTTCTTATGAAGTTACCAATGAGTCCACCACACTCTTGACTATCATTATTAATATTTTCATTAATAGTATTTCATTTTATTATTTCCTTAATTTTACTTTTTCTCTCTATTATTTCTAAGATTTAATGTCCAAATTCATATATAATAGTAAGTTTAAAAGAAGTTACTTAATCAACTTTGGCGTTTTTCATCATTCATTTTCAAACTAATTCTTAAATATTGTCAAGGGAGTAGATGCAACTTCAAGTTATTAGTAAATAATAATACACAAAAACTTGTACAAAAATGCAATTTGTTAGATAGCCGAGAAACATCATCTTTCCTAGAAATAACTTCCACAATGATAGACATAAAGGCAATATTGAAAAAACCTTAAGAAGAGAAAGATACGAGTGTTCATGTCGAACACTTTGTTTGACAGGGATGGACTGTTTATGAAAAACAATATGTTCAAATATTAAATCCTACAGTAATTTATGATGTGTTTATAGTTTTTTTTAACATATATAAACAACGCTTCTAATAAAAATTTTCAACTAAAAAAGTTAGAAGCATTTCTTAGAATCATCGTAAAACATGTTATGATGTTAGTTAATTTGTGGAATTCAACTTTCCCCAAACTAAATCCTATCCTCAATGATCTTATACTAATGCATAGCAACTACTCGGTTTCTCTCTTTTTGAAATGTCTTAGAAAAACTTTTCAAGCAACAAAAACACATTGTTTTGAAATATTTTGTCATTTCCAAAATAACTTATCTAGTAATTTTCATTTTCCCTATTCTTCATGTAGTAAATATTAATTTCTTAATTTTTTATGTAGTCAATGGTTTCAAATTCAAATAACTTTTGACTCATTCATATTAATTAGTCCAAATACAATGATTACAAAACATGTTCCTTGACATGAAATTATTAAGTCAAATGGAAATAGGTAGAAGTAAGTACAATTTCATAAAATATGAAGTGACCTTCCAAATGCAAAGAAGTAATACAAAAGACAATGAGAAATAAAGAAAATTTCATAAACCAACAACGGCTAAACTAAGTTAGTCATTTTTTATGAGCTAGCTAGGTCTATTGAATTTATTCATGTGTAATGCCCCAAACCCAATTTAAGGGTAAAATTGTAATTTAGAAATTAATTAATTAATTATATTAAATTAATAAGAGTAAAAATGTCTTTTTGTATTTAAAACCCCTAGATATAAATTTGATTTTTCCTATCTTATCTATTAAGAAAATCCTTTTACACAAAAATAAGAGAGATCAGAGAGCGGAGGGCTAAATATTTGGATGCTAAGGGTTGAAGATTAATTTTTTCAAGTAATATTTTAAATCCTTAAATTAATATTTTATATGTGTTAATTAGATTTGAATACTTTAGAGATCTCAACATAAATTAGGGTTTGTTTATTTGAGTTTTTTTTTTTAAATTAAAAAGATTGAAAATTTGTGATTATAGGTAGAGTTATTGATGAAAAATAAAAAAGAAAAAGAAAATCTAAATATTCAATTAAGTAGATCTAAAATAATAATAAGAAGAAGATTTCTGGATTTTGGAGTTTGAGGCTCTATGTCGGGGCAGCTTTGAAAAAAAAAAGCCATGAGAGGCATGTAGATGGCTATAGGGTGTTATGGGATTAAAAAAAGTAAAAAAAATTGAAGAACATGTGTGTTGCCACAAAGATATTTAGTTATTGAAAAATGTGTATTTGTAAATATAATATTATAATAATAATAATGGGAATAAATTTGATGTTCATTTTTTTATTTTTAGGGTTTTGTGTGTGTATTAAGAATAGAAGGGTAATAGGAATTGGACTTAAAACTTAATAAAAATAATAATAATTAGTTTTAAGTTAATAAATAAAATAATAGTAATAATAGTTTAATGTAAATGAATATTCTTAAAATATTTAATTTAGATAAACTGGAAAAGAGAAATAAATTATTATTTAGGAAGTTGAAAATAATATTGGATGGTAATAATATTAACATGGGAAATTAATTAGGATCCTTAATACTAAATAAAATAATTTTAGGATTGTCAAATTTATATGTTTAGATAAATAATCAATAATAAATATTGTGTATGATATTATGTTAGGTGATGAAGAAATTTTTCAGGGTTAAATACTTCAAGATTGTGAGTGTTTCTTCAAGGTATGAGAAATTAATGCAAATTTTATAAAAGAAAATAGTTTTCTTTTTATATTATATTTTGAAATGTGTAAAAATTTTATTTTTATTTTTATGCATGGATCAAATATATGTTTTGTATGAAAAATATGTTTGAGCATTTTCTTTAATTATGAAAAATGAAAATTGTGGAGATATTTTGTTTTGTAAGTTTGAATTAATGAAATGAAGTGTTTGACTGTGGTTTCTATGGTCCTAGTCAATGGGGTTATAATTATTGACATTTCTATGACCCTAATCAATGAGTTATAATTGTTGACATATCTGGTCTTAATCAACAGGTTATTATAGTTGATATTATATGGCTCTAGTCAACAGACTATAATAGTTGACTTTATGGTCCTAGTTAACAGGTTAGAATTGTTAACTTTTGGTTTGTTCATCTTAAATGGAACAAATTTGAAACTAGTCACTTTGTTATTTGATAACCAGACTATAAATATTTTGAATTTATTATATTTGATTTTGATGTGAAATTGTTTTGAAATGGATATGAAAAATTTTTGTTGAAAAGTTTTGAATGTATTAGCATATTTAACTTAAAAGTTTTTATGAAAATGAATATATGTTATATCTTTTGTTTATAATTATAATTGAAAATGTTTGATATATGAAACTATATTAATGTTCCTTATTGAGTTTTAAGCTCACGCCAATTCGTTGATAATTTTTTCAGGTACTTTCAGTTCGGGCGAGGAATGATGGCTAGGCTGGAGATTTTTTTTTTCTTTGTTAGGATTTTGGTGCAACTTTATTTTGAACATTATTTAGATGTTAAAATTTAATTCCCGTTTGAATTATTTGAGTTTAGAGTTATTTAGACAATAACACTTTGGTTGATATGTTAGTTTTTAAAGTTGATATATGGAGATTTTAGAATTCATTTATTTTACTACCCTAAATAGAAATTTGGTAATTTGTAAATTTTCAGTTATAAGATGAATGTTTGTGTTGTTTCTACTTTTAACTTTCGGGTTGAATGTGTGAAATGACTATCATGCCTTTGGAGTGGGTTTTGGGACGTGATATCATGAACCACATATAACATGACAGTGTGGGCATTGAAGGAAACTGAGTAGTGGGTGGGGAATAATTCAGCCAATGTAAATGTAAATAGGTTTACTTAGCGTTAGCAGAGCGGTTGTGGCGAAATTAATAATAGGGTGGAAGGTCCTTGATTTTATTAAGCATGTGTCATTGGTGTGGAGGGTTCCCCTCCACGTGTCCTTTTCAAGCTCAAGACCCCTTGGTAGTCTAGGACAAGTGTGTAACCCGCTTAGGATCATTCCATCCAGACCAAGGTAAGTTTCGTATGACATCTGAAGTGAGAGGGTTCCCTCTTTCCACAAGACCAGACGGAATCGACAGCTTGGGATTGTTGGACTCTCAAATAGGAAAATCTGTCCAGTAAAATCTTTAAGACTTTTGGCATGCGTGATCAATCACGCCCGAAGTCTGAACGCTGGCCCAAACACCTGACATTCAAGCGGCGAATGAGACTCCATTTACGTCCAAAAGTCAATGTCAATTAATTGTTGCCCACAATCCCAGATGTTGATAGGTTTAATGGACATATAACTGTACAATCCGAGATCTTGGTATGTCAACAGATGACACCTGCCAACCACCCTTATATGAGATGATTGCCTAGTTGCCCTAAGGACAATCATCGTTACAGAAAAGGTTAGAGTGCATAGTCAACACTATAGTGGCGGTACCATCAGCTTTATATAAACCCCTCAAAAAGCACGAACAAGGTACGCGCACACGTACGCTCACTCTCTCCCACAAAATAGTTAGAGCTATTCTTGTTTGACTTAAGCTTCAAAGGGGTGTGCCCAAACAACCTATCCGAACATCCTTTTGTGCAAGAAAAAAGTTCGTCTAGTTCCAGTACAACTGGATGGGCTCCTTAAGGAGCATGAAGATGGGAAAAAGTTCACCTGACTTCAGCAACGCTAGACAGACCTGATTCTAGTTGGCTTGACTTTAACATTGGTGTTGTCTGTGGGAATGACTAAGGATGTCAACACCCTCTATAATGCGATCATCGGCTATGGGAAGCAAAGATTACTTTGTCTAGCATAAAAGTATGAAAAGACGTCAACGAGAGAGTGATCAGCATTTTCAGTCTCTGTTTTGCCAAACAAGGCGACTCAAAGAAGAGAATGAAGAGTTGTGAGCCCAAATGTTATCATCAGGCTTCTCTTAAAGTTGGCAACCTCAAAGCCAGCGAATAGCCTCAAGATGGACTGATGAGACATCTTTCCCTAGGAATGCAGAGTTTCCCTTTGGCGGCCACACGACACGGTTTGAGGAGGAGTTTTCGCCAGCTCGCCAAGTGCAGTTGGACAAAGGCACTGACTCTACCTGAGTATCAACGAAGAGGAGGCGTGACAGAAAGTCACGCTTATCAAAGGCAATGCAAGTCCGATTGGGACCTCTAACGTCTGGCCTAAAGAGAAAACCAGGCATGATAGAAACTCTGGAGGCCTGTCTAGGGCCCTAAGCCACAGCTATTATGTCGAAGTGGCCCTCTCAGCCACTAAGGCAACAACAAACAAGGGCCCCCGCAAATCGAGCCCCACTCGGCTCTGTCAACCAACGCCTAGATGACATGCTCTTCACGCCGTTCGACCTTCATATTATTAACTATGAGCCCTCTAAGGGGTTCATAGTCCCAAAATTCACGACATATGACGAAACAAGCAATTCGTTCGATCACATCATGCACTTCAAGCAGCTCATGAACCTCGATATAGGGAATGACGCACTATTGTGCAAGGTCTTTCCGACCAGCCTACTCGGCGAGGCTCTCTCTTTGTTCCATTATCTCCCGAAGAATTCCATAAACACGTTTCGGGATATATTGAAAGCCTTTGTGGACCACTAATTATGTTCAACTCACCATAAGCAGAACATAAGCACCCTACAGAACATCAAGATGTAGGAGAACGAGTCCTTTAGACACTTCATGAAAAGATTTGGACAACCCGTACTACAAATGGAGTCCTGCAGAATGGATGCCATCCTGTAGATTTTTAAGCGGAGTATCTACTCGAGCACGCCATTCTTTGAGTCTCTAGCAAATAAGTCGCCTATAACGATGGATGAACTATTCAAACGGGCAAACAAATACTCCATGCTCGAAGACAATGTCCGTGCAGCGACTCAGCAGTCTTGGTCACCAATCATTCGACCAAGTACAACGAGACAAAAAGCTCTAAGCCCTTAAACCAATCAAGGCAAGCTAGCAAGATAAGGGATGGTCAGCAACTACAGAATTAGACGAGGCTGACCCTCCTCAATATCTCATATGAGAGACTCCTTCCGATGATCCGTGATCTGTCCGACTTCAAGTGGCCAGAGCCAATCAAGACATATCCAGCTAAACTGGATCGAAATAGAAGGTGCGCTTATCATAAGAATCACGGACATACCACCGAACAGTGTGGGGGTCTCTATTACTTAGTGGAAAAGTTAATTAAAGCGGGACACCTGAAACAGTATGTCCGTGCAACTGGCGGGCAATGAGAGACGGACCAAGACCTAGCCGTCCAAGCCCTGTGTCTTCACTAGCTTCCAGAGTTGTCATTAACTACATACAAGAGGCCTTGTTGACGATAGATACAGTTCTAAATGGAAAAAGCAAAGGCTGCTTTGCGCGACCTTTATAAGAGAGAGGGTCAGCTCAGTTCAACGTAACTTTCTGGAAGGGAATATGCGCCCAATCGACGACACAATTACTTTCCCCCTAATAAATGCTATTTAAGTATTACAACCACATAAAGATGCCCTAGTCCTAACACTAGGAATAAGTGGGTTCAACATGAGAAGAGTTTTGGTTGATCCGGGTAGCTTAGCTAACCTCTTGCAAATGTCGGCCTACAAGCAGATGAACTACTCATTATCCGCCTTAGAGAACCCAAGGTGATTATTGTTCGGGTTCAATGAAGCCACGACAACATCTCAGGGTGATGTATTGCCCATCCAAGCTAGCCCAGCCACCCTAAACCTACAATTCTCAATAATCAAGGATTTGTCCCCTTTCAATGCCATTATGGGATGCGCATAACTTCACAGAATGAAAGTTGTTCCCTCTACGTACCATCAGATGGTGAGCTACCTCACTGAGGAGGGACAAATCGATATCCTGGGCAACCAGTTAGTTGCACGCCAGTGCTACTAAGTGGCCCTAGACTTCAAACATTCAACCAGTGAAGAGGCACATCCAAAATCATCAAACACGAGGGAGTAATAACAATTACTAAGCCTGGCGGAGAAGGATCCACCTGCAGTTGATCCACTCCAGCCATTGTGCTTCTTGCATGGCACAGATCTAATCAGCTATACTAGTTCTCTACTCACATAGGATGAATTCGAACTGCTCGGGAATGTGCTTCAGAGAAACAAAGACGTCTTCACCTAGACTCGCACTGATATGTCGGGAATCCATCCATTTATGGCCTTTCACAAGCTTAATGTCACATCCTCCTCACGTCCTGTCTGAAAAAAGGTTCGACGTTTCCATCCGGATAGGTAGAGAATTATCCAGAAAAAGATTGACAAGTTGCTAGCAGTTGGATTTATCAAAGAAGTCAAGTATCTGGATTGGTTGGCAAATATAGTGGTCGTTCTAAAGAATGATGGGAAATGACGAGTTTGTGTTGATTACACTAACCTGAATGACGTTTGTCTAAAGGATAGTTTTCCCTTACCCCAGATAGATTAGATAGTCGACGCCACAATCGAGCATGTGATGTTCTCTTTTCTAGACATTTTCTTCGGATACCACCAAATCCCCATGTTCCAGTCAGATAAGGAGAAGACAACCTTTCTTACACCACATGGGTTGTACTACTACAAAGTCATACCATTCAGGCTTAAAAATGTTGGCGCTACTTATCAAAGACTAATGATGAAGATCTTCAAGCCCTTGATCGGCCAAACCGTGAAGGTCTACATTGACGACATTGTTGTAAAAAGTGAAACCCGAGCTGAACACGTCTAGCACTTAGAAGAAATGTTCTGCTTAATGCGGGCATACAATAAGAAACTCAACCCAACTAAGGGCACTTTAGGCGTCAGTGCAAGAAAGTTTCTAGGGTTTATGATGAACCAAAGAGGAATTGAAGTTAATCCAACTCAAATAAAGACTGTCCTTGAAACACCTGCCCCAAAAAGCAAAAAGGAGTTGCAACGCCTCACAGGCTGTCTAACAGCTTTGGGGCGTTTCATAGCCCGTTTCACGGACAAGCTGATACATTTCTTCCTTACACTTAAGGGAACAAGCACGTTCAGTTGGCCGGATGAATGCAGATAGGCATTTGAAGTAATCAAGTGCTACCTCACTAAACCACCCTTTCTAAGCAACCCCAAATCTGGCGAACAACTTTATAGGTATCTGGTTGTATCTGAATGTGCTGTTAGTGCCATCCTGTTTAGGCATACACAAGACAAAGAGCAAAGATTCATCTATTATGTGAGCAAAACAGTGGTAGACGCAAAGACTCGATACTCTAGAATGGAGCAAAAGGCCCTAGCCTTGAATAATGCTACCCAGAAGCTTCGCCTGTACTTCTAGGCTCATCAAGTGACCGTACTCATAAATCAACCACTCCAAGATACCCTACACAAACCGTATCTATCCAAACGGATGTTGAAATGGGCTATTGAGTTGAGTAAATACGGAATCAAATACTAGTCAAGGTTAGCATTGAAGGGACAAGTTATGGCTAACTTTATAGTCGAACTCCTTCGAAAACCAACACATCCAATTGAGTCCCCTGAAAAGCAATGGTGT
The DNA here is from genome assembly GCA_030254885.1 of Vitis rotundifolia. Taxonomy (NCBI): domain Eukaryota; kingdom Viridiplantae; phylum Streptophyta; class Magnoliopsida; order Vitales; family Vitaceae; genus Vitis; species Vitis rotundifolia. The sequence goes on from CM058151.1 coordinate 15,138,833, forward strand.
ACACTTTATGTAAACGAAGCATCCAGAGCATCCGATTTTGGAATAGGTTTGATCCCGCAATCACCAACCAGAGAACTGGTAGAGCAGGCTATCCATCTCAACTTTTCTACCTCTAACAATGAAGCAAAATATGAAGCTGTTCTAACTGGGTTAGACCTTGCCATAACATTGGTTACAACAAGGTTGGTAATCAGGAGTGACTCTCAGCTAATTCTCGAGCAAATTCAGAAAAAGTATGAAATAAAGGATGAACGCATGGCTCGCTACCTTACCATGGTAGAAGATCGCTTGAAAAAACTAGATTAGTGGGTTATTAGACGGGTACCTAAGAAGGAGAACTTGAAGGCGGACGCACTAGTCGGAATAGCTACCACTCTCCCTACAAAAGAGGCAGTAATGCTGCCCATCTACCTCCAAGCCACACCCTCAATCATATCAGAACCACTATGTAGTGCCAATGAGGCGAACCTTGGTTGGATGCATGACATCGTGAAATACCTCTAGACAGGAGAACTACCAAAAGATGAGAACTAGGCGCACAGACTCTGCGTATAGGCTGCTCGTTTCACTTTAATCAATAACCAGCTTTATAGACGATTATTTGGAGGTTCGTACCTAAGGTGCTTGAGCGATCTAGAAGCCAAATATCTTATGGCCAAACTCTATGAATACATGTGTGGTAATCATCCAAGGGGACAAACCCTAACGCATCGCGCTCACACACAAGGGTACTATTAGCCCACCATTAAGCAAGATGTTGAAAGTTATGTTAAGAGATGTGACCGTCAAAGATATGATCCTATTCCATGTGTACTTTCTAAAGCTCTCAACCTGGTCACAAGTTCTTGGCTGTTTGCATAGTGGGGAATGGACATAGTCGGCCATTTACCCATTGTAGCGGCGTAAAAGAAATTTCTGCTTATAGCAACCAACTATTTCAGTAAGTGGGTAGAAACATAAGCCTATTGTCATGGACTTAGTCGTTTTCTAAGCTCATGCGGCACTTAGACAAGTCAAGACACTTGATCCTGCTAAGTCAGCCTGACTCCCAATGCTTAGCTTGCTAGGCTAAGGTGCTCACGACTCGGAAGCTTGAGAAGACGTTGTAGGCAACTCTAAAAGAATGAAAGCTTTATTGCTTTCAAAGGAAGCTTTACAATGTTTGAAAGCTCACTTGCTTGGTTAGGAAGTGGTTTGGGTGGTTTGGGTGGTACCTTGGCCAAATGAGGCCCTCACCTATTTATAGGCACCAATGAAACTCTCTAGAACCTTGGAGGGTTCCTTACAAATCAAGAATATTCTAGAACTCCCTAGACTAATCTATGTACAACCCTATGTACAAGAATATACAAGAGATCTCTAGAATTCTCTAGAAAGCCTTGGACTCCTCTCATGCCTTCCACCACAGTGTAGAGATGTGTGGACATCTCTAGGCATCTCTAGAACCTTCCACACTCTTCCTACTAATGGCTTAGTGTAGATGGCTCCAAGAGTCTCCAGAAACTTCCCTCCTCTATATAAGCCCATGGGGAGGGTCATTTGAAGCATCCTGTGACACTATGCTAGCATCAAAGACAAGGACGTCTCCAAGTTTATTTGGAAAAACATTGTGTGCCGGTTTGGAGTTCCACGAGCGATTATGGTGGACAATTGACCACAATTTGACAGTATCATATTCCGAACATTCTGCTCGGAGTTAAAAATCAAGAACCTGTATTCAATGCCTCGCAATCCTCAAAGCAACAGGAAAGTGGAGGTAACAAACAAAACCCTATTAAATGCACTAAAGAAAATACTGAAATGAGCCAAAGGGAAATGGGTAGACGAACTACCACGAGTCTTATGGGCTTACAGAACGACATCCAAATAGCCAACAAGAGCTACTCTTTTCGCCCTAGCTTATGGGATGGAAGCTGTTAGTCCAATTGAAATAGGCATGCCTACCGCCAAAATGACCGTACAAGATCAAAGGGACAACGATGAGAAACTCATAAGACAACTGGATTGGGCAGATATGATGCGAGGAAACATTGCTATCTGGACGGCTTCTTACCATTTGAGGGCAATCGCTCATTACAACAAAAAGGCATACCAAGGTTTTTCCGGCTAGGAACTTTAGTCCTTAGAAAAGTCTTCGAGAATAAAACCGAAATAGGAGCTGGAAAGCTTCAAGCCAACTGGGAAAAGGCCATATGTTGTAACTAAGGTTGGAGATTTAGGGGCATACCATCTTCAAACACTAGACGACTTACCCCTACTCCGCCCATGACATGTAGCTAATCTAAAGTAGTACTATCAATAAAGTGTGCTTATGAAAAGAATATGTGAGAAGAAAACGAATAGAGTAGATATATTCAAAATAAATAAAGCAACCATTGTCTTTACAAGTTTAGCTGTATAGGCCACATCCGACCAAAAAGAATAAATACAAACAAAAAATAAAGCCAGCTCACTAAAGGAACCGACTCTAGAAGCATTTCCTCTTCTCCAGGCAAGGCTGCCTAGAGCCTCATCCTAGTCATTTGAAAGGAAATTGGGTGTATCCTGGGCGATGCCATGCTTCTTTATGCAGCATCGATAGTCGTAGAAGAACATGTCATCCACTTGCCTTTGGTACTCAACCTCCAACTCTTTTTTCTAAGTGGCAAACCTCTCTTAGAGATCTTGCAGCTCTTACCTCAGCCGTCCAGCCTCCTTATCAGCCTTCTTCTTGCAGGTCTCCATCACCTCCTTCTCCTTTGCCAGTCAATGAGCTTTAGCTTCAATTGCGTCCTTCTCTTCTTCTGCTTTCCTTAGCAGACCGGCTCCTTTCTCAGCAAGCTTCCGAGCAGTAGCGGCCTCGCTCTCTGTTGTCTCCAACCTAGTGCGGAGATCCTCCATCCATGTTATGGGCAATGCATATCCTCATGGTCTTGGTTGCTTCCAGCCAATAGAAGAGTTGAGGGCACTGTTGCATAAGGTTTCGAACTTCGACTATCACCTAAGGGGGCATTAAGGAAATTGTTGTAAAACACAATACTAAGGCAAAATAAGCAAAAAATGGGAGGCAACTTACCATTTCTGTTGTCTCGAAAGGCATGTAGTCCTGTATGGGCATAATAGGAGAAATGACGGAGTCCAGAGTGTCGTACGAGAGTCGTGCCATAAAATACCGGTTAGGGTCATTATCTTCCTTAATTGAGATCCGCTGGGTAGCCGGGCAGAGCACTCCCATTTTTTGTACTGGAGTCTTTATCTCGGTGAAAGAAGGAATTTGCCTTGGAAGCTCAAATATCTCCTCCTAACTGAGGGCGGGAGGGAGAAGAAGCCATGTATTCAAACAACCCTTCATTGAAATGGTCTAGGCCGATGGAGGGCCTTCTTGGCTTATGATGAGCAAAGTCATCAGCGGAAGGAAGTTTCTCATTCAGCTCAGGAGTGATCTCTGTAGTAATAGTCGAAGGTGTTGGCATCGATGCAGGAGTCGAAACAAGTTCCGAACAGGCAGGTTCCAGACAGGCTCTCTTTGAGGGGGTAGGATTGATTGCAATGGATTCGAACAGGCGCTTACGCTACCTCTCTCGAAATCTGACCCTCAAGTTTGAAGCCATGTCTTCTTCATCTTCTTTCTCCTCACAAATAATGGGGGGTACCACCCTGTCAACCCCTGTCTCTGGCTCACTACTGGAAGCTGAGGAAGATGAAGATGACGAGGAAGTTGAAGCTAACAGAGAAGAAGGAGATGTGGGAGGCAGAGTCCTTACCTTCTAAACAGGTTGATCAGCAGGTCTCTTCTTCTTCTCAATGGAAGGATGGAAAACAGAAGTAGAGGATGGAAGACCAGTAGTCGGAGCTTGCCTCAACGTCCCTTCCTGACGTTTTTTATCCCGCTCCTCTAGACGGGCCTGGCATGCCTCTGAATCCGCCAAACAAGCGACCTCATAAAAAGACAAGTTCTTCAACACGAAGTGCTCGTCGGGTACCAGAGACGGGGAAGCCACACGAGCGAATACGAGGATGATGAAGGCTTAGGATCGTTGATCAGCGCCAACAAATTCTTGTCTGATAGAAGAACCTTATGATTTTGTTCAGACGCGTCTATTTTGCATAGCTTGTTGAGTTGGGTTTAAAAATAAATTAGGTATTTAGTAATATTTAAAAAATATTTTTAAAAATTATTTATAATATTTTCTAAAAAAAATATTTGATAAATGATTTTTTAAAAAACATTTCTAAAAAACCACATTAATTATAAATACTACGTGTAAAACGATTAAATACATTCTAAATCATTTTAATTTTAAATGACAAAGATAAACAACTTCTCCATGATCATCGAATTTATGTCATGAAAATACTATTATTGCCGCATCTTCATGTTCACATATGCTCCACGTGTACGTCATCTCTCCATATGATATCTAAAATCTGAAAATTAAATTCTTGAGTGTTTTTATTTTTTGGCAGATTTAGTATTTTGAAAGCCCAATTTATATTCAAGTTTCTTAAATAAAAAATTTACAGTATATAATTTAAAATTTTTCTGATTATTTGCATTAAAGTTACATATTAAAATAATAACTTAATTGAAAATTTTCTTTATACTAGAGTCGTTCCATCAAGCAACAATTTATTTTGCAATTTTTAGTAATTCTCAAAAAATAAGTGTTTAAATTGAAGCTACTATCAAAGCATACCTTGACCGTTAAAATTACATCTTCATTAATAATTACGAAATTTTACTATAAATTAACTTAATGACAACTTTAAAAAAATTTGGGGGTAACCTTGAACCACTTCCATCAAAGTTATCTTTCTTATAAACTTTGGCTACAAATCCAATATATATATATATATATTCAATAAAAATAATATCTAGAATTTTATAGTGTAGGGATTACTCAAACTACTTGTAGGAATACCCAAGAAGTTAAATCTCATGTTATAATTCATTCAAGATCTTATATTAATAACCTAAAAACAATAAGATTATGTTATAATTCAAAATCAATATCATGTTAAATCATCAAAAAATAAATAAATTAGAAGCGTACTTGAATCCATTGTAATTTGTTCTTTCTCAATCGATGAGTGTGATAAAATAGTTTGGCCAATGATCACTTGACTTGTAGATGATTTGAAATATTCATATATGAAGTGTTATTAAATTAAAAAAAAAAAAAATGGAATTGAATGGATTATTCAACCGAAAAAGTTATTGGTTCACGATTTATTAATTGGAATGATGGTTGGACCATAGTTGAACCGATAAGGTAATAAATATAAACTTTATATATTATTAAAAATAAAAATAAATTAATAAAAATAAAAATAAATTATAAAAAATTAAAATATATATAAAAATTAAAATTAAAAATATTTTTTTTCTTTAATTTATCAAACTTAAATCATGAATAAATATAAATATATTAATATTTAAAATTTACATATAAATAGGAGAAAATTCTTTTATTTATAATTTATTTTATTTATATTTTTTACATATTAAAAAATTGTAAAATAATTATGTTATTAGTTTTTTAGTTTGAAAATTTTAGAGTATTAGTCATGGGTAACAAAGTGGTCGTAGTCCCAACGTACCATCAAATGGTCTACGGTTGAAACCTCTCCATATGCATTTAAATTCTGTATTCCACTCTTTGAGATGCGTGCTAGGAGGGATAGTAATGGGCCAAAGGTAGAGAGCCCTGCAGTGGCCCATTGAGGTGGGTTTGGACTTCTTCCAGGCCCTTTTGTTGAGGAAAGATGAATAATAAAAAATAAAAAAAAGACAGACCAAACCAAAACCGAAAGATATGAATACCGGCTCAGCAATTCAATCGCCGGTCTATTGGTTTAAAGCCAGTTCAAAGTGTACTCTAGCCCAAAAGGTTGAACCGAACCAGACCAGGCTTTGGTTGAGGTTCAACCGATCGGATGGTGGTTGGATCCGATTTTTAAAATATTACTAGGAAGTAATAATAATTAATAAATAATATATTAAGTTTTCCTAAGGTTATGTGTATTTTTTGTTCTTTAAAAAAATGAGAAATAGGAATAAATTTTATATAAAATATAAAAATTCCTAAAGGCTTATAATAAGAAAGTGATAGTTTTAAAAAACTGTTTGAATAAATTTGAGGTATTAAAATTTTTTTTCTACATCAAATTTAAAATAATTTTTAAAAATATAAGGCAAGCACATATGTATTGTATAAGAGTTTTTTACTTTTCATGAAATTATTATTATTATTATTATTTATTCTTAAAAATATAAAATAAAGAGGAAATATATCCAAATGAAACAAAAATAATTAATTTTAAAATTTTAAATTATTAAATAATAATATTTCTTCAAACACAGTAGGGAAAGCCATGTAGTGCATTATGGTAAGGTGAAGTTTGGAATGGAATGTGAGTATTGGAGAGCATTGCAATATATAAAATAGAGATTTAGTTAAATTCAACCTTTATATCACATTTTGGAAAGTAAATAAAAAAGTAAAGAATGATTTTCACTCACCAACTTATGGGATAGGAATGTACTCAAGTTTTATTTGGAATAGCTTTTTATGAAAGCATTATCAATAAAGTAACCTTTGATAAATTTTTTTGCCCAAAGCGTGCAAGATTGGAATAAGACCCTTGGCAAAAGTGTGCAATATTGGAATAAGACCCCTAGCAGTAATGTCGAATGCCTCCTTATAATGATTTCATCTTATTCAACACCTAGGAGGCAAATTTTCAAGGGTGTTAGCTTAAGGGTACAAGTCTTTCCATGTCAAACACTTCCCTATGACGATCCTTCTTATCTAGATCTTAGTAGTTAAGTCCTCAAGGGCTTTAGCCCAAGGATACAAAGTCATTCCAAGTTGAACACCTCCTTAGAATAATCCTATCTTATCTAGCCCCTAGTGGCCAAATTGCAACACCTTAAATTAATTCTTAGTAAAACTATAAATTAGAAATACAAAATAAATTAAATAAATTTAAAAAGTGTAGAAAAGTCTTTTCACATTAAAGTACTAAAGAAAAATTATATATATATATATATATATATATATATTTTTTTTTTTTTCTTTACACAGAAACTCTTTTGCATGAAGATTGGAGGGATCAAAGAACATAAGACAATATAGAACTGAAAAGTTAGGAGCTTAGGGTTTGAAGATCGATTTTTCCAAATAAGATATTAACCCTTAGATTACTAGTTTATATTTGTTAATTTGTTTTGAATAATTTAAACATTCATTTGAAAGATCTCAATTTAAATTAGAGTTTATTTATTTAATTTTAAATAAAAAAATCAAAATATGTTGATTTATTGATGAGAATAGGAAAATTCTGAATATTTAAATAAATAAATAAAAATAAAAATAAAAATAAGTGGGAGAAAATAAATCATAGGTTTGGATGAAAAAAAAGGGTTAAAGGAAGGAAAAAGGGGCAAGGGATGGCCTGTGAGCGACATGGAGTAAAAAAAAACACACAAACGTGTGGCTGTAAGATGGGAGTGTCGTGGCTTAACATGGAAAAGAAATAATAATAATAATAATAATAATAAATATTATTATAATAACCATAATAATGGAAGAAGGGAAAAGTTGGTGGTTGTAAATAATACCGTAATCACAATAGTAGTTAGGGATATTTGTTTAAATATTTTTTAAAAGCTAGTATTATATTATAATAACAACATTAGGAAAGGATATTAGTTTAAATAAAAGGAATAGGTTTTCAAGGGATTTAGATTAAATAAATTAGAAAAGATGATTAAAATTTTGGAATAGATTTTAGAAGGAACACAAGTTTTATGGAAATTTGGAAACTCATTAATTAAATTGTTATTGGTTGAGAAGTTGAAATAGAAAATTAATAGAAATGCCAATATATAATTTTAAATAGATGGTCAATAGTAATAGTCATTTTTCTTATGTTATTTTTATGTGAGGATTAAATTCTCTAACAATAATTTCTTTAAGGATTTTGAGTGTTTTTGAAGTAAGGAAAATGAACACAAATTTTGTAAAAGAAAATATTTTATTTTTATTTGTTATTTGAATTATGTAAAATGTCCTTTTTGTTTTTTTGTGTGGATTAAATATATTTTGCATGAAAAAAATAGATATATATTAAAACATTTTTTTGAGTGTTTTTTTTTTTTTTTTTTTTTTTTTTTTTTTTTTGTAAGATTGAATTCCAACCTCTAGGGGTTTGGTTAGATGTTACTAATATTAGTAGTGTTTGGTTTCAAATTTGAGACTAACTACCCATTTATAAAGTTTTACCTAATTAGGCAACAAAGTCCCATATAATTGGGCATCTTTTGTTATTTGATAATCAAAATAAAAATATTTTGAACACATTTGATATTCTTTGATATGAAAGTATTATTAACATAAATATGAAAATGTTTGGTAAAAAAGTTTTGAATAGTTTAACATGTTTGAATTTAAAAGCTTTTATGAAAATGATTGTGTATTGTATCTCTTATTTATAATTATATTTGAAAATGTTTAACCTATAAGACTATATTAATATTTCTTATTGGCCTTTGGGCTTATTCCCTTTTATTAACATTTTTTTAGGTACTCTCAGTTTGGGCGATGAGTGATGCTTAGGTTGGGGATTTGTCCTTATTACAATTCTTTTTATTTGAACTCTTATTTTAGACATTGTTCAAATGTTAGAATTTAATTATTGTTTGAATTTTTTAAGTTTAAAGTTGTTTGGACAATAGCTCCATGGTTAATGTGTTAGGTTCTTTTTTTTTTTAGTAGTTGAAATTGAATTTTGAGGATTATAGTATATTTTATTACTTTGAAAAAGAATTTGGTAATTGTTAACCTTCTAATTACAAGATGATTGTTTTGAGTCATTTGCACTTTGAGTATTCGGCTTTAAGGTGTGAAATAATCGTCATGCCCTTAAAGTGAGTCATAAGATGTGACAAAGTGATATCAAAGTACTAGGTTATGACCTTATTGGGAACTTGATTTAGTTTAAATTAGGGATATATGAGTGACGCATTGGTTTAAGTTCAGCGTCATCAAGTATAAATTCTCATTCTTCCTTTTAATTCTAAATTATCTAATTGGTCTTTTAGTGACTAATTCAACTATACCTTATGCCTTAAAGGGTAGCATGCCACCAAAAAGACTAGTATCCTCCCAAAACAATCAAGTTAATGATGACGTACCTTCTCCACTTGAGGGCTTGCCTCCCATGAATGTAGAATGGCTATATACATACCTTGGAACTTTGGTTGGTTTGGTTAAGCGTTAGGCTAGAGTTGCTAAGACCCAAGTTCAAGGTCAATCCTCATCTTTTAGGGTAGCTCCTTTGATGACTATAATAAGTTGGGTCCTTCTTACTTTTTTGGTTCTTTAGACCCAACGGAAGTGGAGACTTGGATTCTTAAGATAGATAAATTCTTTGATGTCATAACTTGCTTTGAGGAACAAAAAACCTCTTATACAACATTTATTTTTGACAAAGAGGCAAATCATTGGTGGTGTATGACCAAAAGGCTTTTAGAGGATTAAAGACCTATAGTTTGGAAACAATTTATGGAGGCTTTTTGAAAATTCTTCCTTGATAGTGTTAGACGATAGAAGGTGGAAGAGTTTGTTCATTTGGAATAGGAGAGATATGATTGTGGTCCAATATGAGGCTAAATTTATAGAGTTGTCACATTTTTCTTTACAATTGATTGCTACTATGGAGGAAAATATATTAAAATTTCAAGATGGATTGAAACCCTACTTGAAGAACAAGATATCTATTCAACTTAGGATCTATTCAAAGCTTATGAAAGAAGCCCTTATTGTACAAAAGGATAATGAGGAGCTTCATCAATATGGGGAATAACAAAGGAAGAGGAATAATGTTGGTGCTCATGGTAGCCAAGGATAGAAAAGGTATGCTTTTGTTGGAAGTTAAAATGAAAATAAAATAGTGTGAAATTCAAATGTAATTTGTCTTACTTATGGTAAGAAGCATAAGGGTACGCCATGCTATAGAAAGACTAAAGCTTGCTTTGGTTATAAGAAGCATGAACATATGATTCGAGTTTGTTTAGAGAATAAGAAGTTTATAATTGGAATGCCTGAGGAATATAATAAAGAGGCTTAACATAAGTTGTTCAAGGATGGTGTATTTGCTATGACTCATTCAAATGCTTAGGCCACTTTTGATGTGGTGACATGTACTATCTGAATTCACACTTTATTTGTTAAAGCCTTGATTGATCCAGGCCTGACACACTCTTTTGTTTTAGTATTTTTCATCGGTTTGTTGAGTATGCTTATTGTTAGCATGGATTTTGATTTGATTGTTGCTATTCCTATGAGAGATTTTGTTGTGACCAATAGAATGCATAGAGATTGTCTTGTGATGATTGGTTATAGGAAATGTCAGTTGACTTAATACTTCTTGACCTTTAGAATTTTGATGTGATTTTGGGGATGGATTGGTTAGCTTCCTATCATGCCTCTTGTTATTGTTATAGGAAAATGGTGACTTTCCACATTCTTGGGCAACCTAAGTTTAGTTTTGAGGGAAAGCATATGGATAGACCACTATGTATGATCTCAACTTTGTGAGCTAGTTCCTTATTCCAGAAGGGTTGACAAGGTTTTTTTGACCTATATGATGAGTAATGAAAATGATTTAAAGTTGGAGGACATATCCATTATAAGGGATTACCTTGAGGTCATTCGAGACGATTTACCTAGCTTGCCACCTAAGAGGGAGGTGGTGTTTACCATTGATTTAGTAACAAGAGCAACTCCTATCTCTAAGGACTCATACAGGATAATGCTTATGGAACTTAAAGAGCTAAAGGTTCAACTTGAGGAGTTATTAGATAAGCGTTTTATTAGACCCAATGTTTCACCAAAGGGAGTTCTTGTTTTATTTGTGAAAAGTTAGGATAGATCAATGAGACTTTGCACTGATTATAAAGAGTTGAACAAGGTGACAATGAAGAACAAGTATCATTTTCCTCATATTAATAATTTGTTGGATCAACTTTAGGTGCATGTTCGTTCTTTAAGATTGATCTTTGGTTTGGATATCATTAGCTAAGGGTTAGAGACGAAGATGTACGTAAGACCGCTTTTAGAACTAGATATGGACATTATGAGTTTTTGGTTATGTCTTTTGGTTTGACTAATGCACCTATTGCCTTTATGGACTTATGAGGGTATTCAAACCTTCTTTGGATCAATTTATGGTGGTTTTTATAGATGATATTTTAGTTTACTCAAGGATTAGAGAGGAACATGAGTGTTATTTGAATATTATATTGCAAACTCTAAGGAGAAACAATTGTATGCTAAACTTAAGAAATGTGAGTTTTCATTAGATAAAGTCTTTTTTCTTAGACACGTGGTAACAAAAGATGAAATCTTAGTTAACCTTGGAAAGGTAGATGTTGTAATAAATAGGAGGATACTTGACATTATGACTGAGTTTCAAAGTTTTTTTGAGACCTATTGATTACTATAGGTGGTTTATTGAGGGGTGGTTTTCCAAGACCACCCTACCTTTGACCAAATTGACTCATAAGGGGTTTAAGTTTGAGTGGTTTGATTACCATGAGCATAACTTCCAGAATTTGAAGAGTAGATTAATGACAACTCTTATTTTGACTATTCCTCTAGGTTTAGGAAGATTTATAGTGTATAATTAGTGATGTCTCTCATTAGGGTTTGGGTTATGTATGCGGCATGGGAAAGTTGTGGCTTATACTTCTAGACAATTAAAATCTTAGACAATTGAAATCTTATAAGCAAAACTATCTCATTCATGATTTGGAATTAGTTGCAAGGATTTTAACACTTATAATTTGGAGATATTTTCTTTTTTTGTGAAACTTGTGAGATATTAACAAATCATAAGAATTTGAAGTATTTATTTTTCCAAAAGGAATTCAACATGAGATAGAGGAGATAGATAAAATTACTTAAGGACTATGACTTCATTATTTAGTATCATTTAGGAAAGGCAAATGTTGTGGTTGATGCCTTGAGTAGGAAATTAGTTAGTTCATTAGTAGCTATTAGAGTTTGTTAGAGGTTACTAGAGGATTTAAGGGGTTTACAAGTCTATATCAAAGTTCTAGACTCAATAGCTTTTGTGGTGAATTTTAAAGTACAACTAGACTTGGTTGGGAGAATTAAGACCCTGCAAAAGAATGATTTGTAGTTAGTGTAACTTATAGAGGAAGTTTAGAATTGTGGTAAGCCTATCTTAATTTTCTTAGATGATAGGATCTTATGATTTAGGACTAGACTTTGTGTCCTAAATGATAGAGACTTAAGGAAGGAGTTTTTAGAGGAAGCTCATTGTTCTAGGCTTGTGAAGAGAGATTAAGTAGAGCACATTAGAGCCGTTGAATCTAATTATAAAGATTTGAAAGCTTAGGTTGAAAGTTTCAAATTAGTGGAACCCTCACTCGAAAATAGTTTGAGGAGAGTCGATGTAGGCGTGAATTGTTGAACTAATATAAAATTGAGTTTGCCTTCTTTAATTCTATCTTTTTACTTCAAATTGTGCTATTGCTTGTTCAATTAAAGATGTTTTTGAAAAAGTATTTAAAACCCAATTCACCCTCTTCTTGGGTGTTTTGCTTAATTAAATTAGCTTTATTTTACATATTCCATATGATATCTTATTATATAGGAAATACATATCTTAAGATATATATATCTTATCCTATTCTATCTTATTCCACAAACCAAATGTAACCAAGGGCATTAACCTAAGGTTATAAAGTCGATCCAAGTTGATTACGTCCCTATAAAGACCTTATCTTATGTGGTTCCTAGCATGTAAAGCCCTCAAGGGCATTAACCTAAGGGTATAAAGTTATTCCAAGCCAAGCATAGCCTTGGAATGACAATATCTTCTCTCACCCTTAAGTGCTAAACCCTCAAGGGCATTGACTTAGGGGTAGTAAGTCATTCCAAGTAGAGCACCGCCATGGAATTACCATGTCTTATTTAGTTGTAGAGGCAAAACCCTTGAGAGTACAAATGTTGGATCCTATAATATAGTAAGGATCACGCATCTAAGATCCATAGGCATAACAGGATATATGCATATTTTCAAATCAAAATAAAAATCAATTTTCCTAGGTGTTAAAAGATCATGCTTATTTTAATTATATGCTTTCCTCTTTTCACTTTTTTTTATTGAAATTATATTACATTTTTAAAAAAAAAAAAAAATTGGAAAGGAAAGTAGATACTAATATATAGACAATTTTTAAGTATAAGCAATGCTAAACACTTCCAACAATTTGCTATGATTGTGTTTGTTTTTTGGCTTAATAGAAAAAGTCAAATATTTTAGTTTTTTCTATTCAGTCAAAAGTGACCTGTTGACATCATCCAACATAATTAAATTGAACTTATTGATAGTAAGTTCACTCTAATTATATTGGATGATGTCAACAGGTCACTTTTGGCTGAATAGAAAAAGCTAAAATATTTGGCTTTTTCTATTCAGCCAAAAAACAAACACCACCATATCTTTCGTGAATAAAACATGCAATATAATGCAATATTGCATAAACCTTGACTTTTGTGCTTGTTTGCATATATTTCTTTTTCCTTTTTAATGGTCATAATTTCTATATTTTTAAAAAAAAATTAAATTTAGGGTCAATAATTTTTTTTAATATCTTGACTTTTTAAAATAATTTAAATAAATTATTATCTTTTAAAATAAGAGAATGCTTGTTTTTTTAGTTTTTTACTTAAAGTAATTTGCTTTCAAACTTTATGTCTTTTATTTTTCTACTTTTCATGATTTATTATAAATTTTTTGCTAAATATAAAAAATAAAAATATTTAACTTTTTTTAAATAGAAAAAATAATATGTAGATTTTTTTTATATTTTAATACTTAAGAGGAATAAAATATTATAAAAATAAATAACTTAATATTTAATATTATTAAGTATTAAAATTCTATTTAAAATTAAGTAAAAAAACCAACCAGGACCTTTACATGTTGTTATAATTCTTTTTTCAAAAACCGATGACAACAAAGCCACGCTTTATGTTACATGGACATATGGGATAACCAAACATTTATTGAAAATTTATTTTTTTTCTTTGAATATAAATTTTTCTTAATTATTATAAACCAATTTACTAGTCTTTTGAAGAGATCTTTGTAGTTAGGCTCTTAAAATACACACTAACTAAATGGTAGCATGAAGTTAAGAGTAGCAAACTAGCCTGTGCATTATTGGGATTTAGTTTTGATATTTTTGGATATTTTTGTGCTTATTTGGACACTTGTGGTTGAGGTGGAAGGTGAGGCGATTTATTGGATATGGTGCTTGTAAACTGCAAAAGATTTTTCCTTCAGTTCCAGCTCTCCCTCTTCCTTATCCTTCAACCCATCAACCCATTGAAACAAAAAAAGTTGTTACCTTTGTTGGTCCAACCATGGTGTCTGCACTTTCTTTCTCCAATTTAACACTGCCCAGAAGATCATTTTCAACTACAGCATGGAACCCAAGAGCCATGGCCAAGGAGCTTTACTTCAACCGTGATGGTTCAGCCACAAAGAAACTTCAGGTTGCATTTCTCAATAGAGCACTGCCACTGCCGCTACTGCTTCTTCTGCAATCTTCATTGTCTAATAATGGTTTGCTTTGGTGGATGCAGGCAGGGGTGGACATGGTGGCGGAACTGGTTGGTGTGACTTTAGGACCAAAAGGAAGGAATGTTGTGTTGCAGAACAAGTATGGGCCTCCCAAGATTGTTAACGATGGCGAGACTGTGCTCAAAGAGGTAATGTAAAAATTGCCTTTTAACACCCTTCTCCTTTTCCCCTCTTTGGTCCCTTTTTCCATTTTGTTTGGCTGCCCAAATCCTCTGGAGCTGAAAAGGGAAGGAAAATTGAGGGCTTCTGTTTTTCATTATTTGGGTTGTTGGAAAAATTGATGCTGTGTTTTGGAGTATTGTTATCCTCCATTTGATGGGTTTGAGAAAGCAAAAGCAATATTCTTTTACAGCCAAACATGAAGGGGGAGTTGCAAAATTGTAAGCCTTGTATACTATTCTCTGTGTGGGCTTTAATATGTAGGACTTGGGCATGTTGGTGCCATCCTGAAGCCAATTTTTGTTTTAGGATGGCTTTTAACATGTATGCTAAGTGAGCACGCCAAGTTTAATTTAGTTTTTTGATATCTCTATGTTATTACAGAAAGCCAAGTGCCCCTTTACTCTTTACCTTGATATCCATTTATCAACTTTAAAAATAAAAAAAATAAAAAATCTCCATGTAGATATTATCTATTGTGGACCCAATTCACCCTCACAGCTTTAAAATGAATCAGCATGGTTAAGAGGACTACATATATAGTGCCATTGTGTTATGAACTTCTCTTAACCGATGTGAGATATCATAGCATCTGTCTACTCATCTGTTGATATTGTCGTCCACCAATATGCTAGAAACAGAGGTAACTGCTACTACCTCAAGAAACCAAAAAATAAAGAAATGAATTGGCATGAGTTAAAGGAAGTGCCTCAAGTCCATGCCATGTCTCTATCAAGGACTGGCTTGTGAAGGAATTGGAAAATTGAAGAACAATTGAATGACATATAGTCTTCTTTCCCAAGGAAGTTGAATTCTACCTTTTCATCTCCGGCTGTTAGTTTCCTTGTGTGTCATGTTTATCTTAGTAGCTAAGCCATCTATAGCACTGATTTGGGAGCGAACACTTGCTATTCTTTTTCCTTGAAACTGGAAATTAGGCTGGCTGTTGCATATTTGTATGGTTAGCGGTTTTTCATTTCTTTTACTGTTCTAGTTGATGATGATGTTTACATTACTTCTAAAATTTGCTCTATTTTTGCTTATAATTTGCTTGTTATATTTTTTGAACCAAAGCATGTACCATAGCAGATGATGTATTTTTGCATGTTTTTTATTAACTTGAATTTGGAACCTTTCAAAATCAAATAATGACAATATGATAATGATTTGGACCATTGACAATGCTAAGATAAAAACATTGGTGGGGAAAGGCATTTTTGACAATGGAAGAATTGCCTTTTTTTTTTATTCCTTTTTATTTTATTTTATTCATTTTTATTATAATTTTCACTTGTTGGCTTACCACACCCTCGCTTCTAAATTACCTTTAATTTGCTTTAATTAGATTGAGCTGGAGGATCCATTGGAGAATGTTGGGGTGAAATTGGTTAGACAAGCTGGTGCAAAAACGAATGACCTTGCTGGTGATGGTTCCACTACATCTGTTATACTTGCACGAGGTCTAATTGCTGAGGGTGTGAAGGTATGATAATTTGTCTTGATGTGACTAACCTATCTCTTTTTATTAGAACAAACTAGGGGCTGATTTAATGGATTAAGGATAAAAAATGAGAAGTTTCTTTCGAGATTAAACATTAAGTAAGTGTTTGATACTTCTGAAGTGGCTTCCATTTTCCTTTTCTAAACAATTTTCTTTTATTAAAGACACATTTGATTATGATATATGACTTTGGTTCTTCATATGATGTCAACTCTTTATGCTAAGGGCTACTCTTTCCTAGGTAATTGCAGCAGGAATGAACCCCATTCAAATTTCTCGTGGGATTGAGAAGACTGCAATGGCCCTTGTTTCTGAACTCAAATTGATGTCCAGAGAGGTATCAAGACTATTTCTTATATTTTCATGAAAAAATTATAATTCAGAAAATTGTTAAAAATTTTAAGCATTAAAACAAAGAGAATATATTGTATTTGGGTATTAATATTATCTTTAAGAATTATATAATATTACCTGGAATTGACTGCCAAATAATTTACAAATTGCAGGTTGAGGATCATGAGCTTGCACATGTTGCTGCAGTTAGTGCTGGGAATGATTATACAGTGGGCAACATGATTTCTGATGCTATTCGACAGGTAGGAAGGAGGGGTGTGATCACAATTGAGAAAGGGAAATGTGCTGAAAATAGTCTGCAGATTGTAGAAGGAATGCAATTCGATCGTGGATACTTGTCCCCTTACTTTGTTACTGATCGACAAAAGATGATTGTGGAGTTCCATGATTGCAAGGTAGGGTTCAGTTTTTAGATAGCTTGGTATGTTATCTGGTGTAATGATTAGAGGGTATTAAATTCTTTGGTTGCAGTTACTTTTG
The DNA here is from genome assembly GCA_030254885.1 of Vitis rotundifolia. Lineage (NCBI taxonomy): Eukaryota > Viridiplantae > Streptophyta > Magnoliopsida > Vitales > Vitaceae > Vitis > Vitis rotundifolia. The sequence continues at coordinate 15,155,991 of CM058151.1, forward strand.
GTCGACAAAAAAATCACGAACCCGAAGGAGATGTTTAAAATATTGGACAATGCAGTTAAGGAGAAGTATCCAATTGTGATAGTTGCAGAGGGCATTGAGCAAGAAGCTCTGGCTCCGGTAATTAGGAACAAACTCAGGGGTGTGCTGAAGGCAGCTGCTATTAAGGCTCCTGCCTTTGGTGAGCGGAAGAGCCACTACTTAGATGACCTTGCTATCTTGACTGGAGGTAGTAATTGAGTGCTAAGAATAAAAATTTCAGTCTATTTCTTGTTAAAAATAGAAAATTTTCCAGTACAGCAGCTAGAAGACATGTAAATAATTGATATTCTTCATGTAAGACAGTCACCCTATTATATTATTGTGCACATAGGGATGGTTAGGACCTAAATTAAACAATTTCATTTTCATTTTAACAGCATTTGAAGGCATAAATCTATCATTCAAATGGAGTAGTAACAAAGAATTGAACCATTGCAAAATAATAACAACAAAAATAATGGCAAAAAAATGATGATGAAATATTGGACTATTGAGGTGATACTTTACCTGAAACTAAATGGAACTCACTTTAGCTTCTTTATAAAACAAAGGGGAATGATTTTGTATCTTTTAACGCAGTTGACAGTTTCAGATGTTACAGTTGTTTACAATTTTTGCATCTTGAACTCTTTGTATGCTTTGTAGGCACTGTAATTAGCGATGAGATGGGATTGACCCTGGAAAAGGCTGGCAAGGAGGTCTTGGGCACTGCTACTAAGGTGGTCATAACGAAGGATTCTACGTTAATAGTTACAGATGGGAGCACTCAACCAGCTGTTGAGAAGAGGGTTTCTCAGATTCGGGGGCTTGTTGAGGTGCGCTTAACTTATTACATAATGTTATTTATGCATTTTCATATTCTTTGCTCGTCTACATTCCATATTGCAGCCTTGGTTGTAAAATAGAATGGTTGAAATTCAACACAAATCCAAACATTCACATGTTATATAAGTGTTTTATCATTACTATTCCAACATCTAAATGATAAGCAATTTATCAAAAAATAAATAAATAAAATCGAAATGATAAGCAGCTGAGAAAACTTCACCAGATGAGCAGTGTCAAATTAAGCCTTTAAAGTTGGGCAATATGGATTTCCAATCCCGATCTTACCAAAACACTGGAATCTAACTCATTTTACTTTTATTTCCTAGTTTATCGTTTTGTCTTCTTTACCTGAGAAACAGGAGAAAAACTTGAAAAGGTGCACTTCACAAATATTTTCAACACGAGAATTTCATATGCTGAAGGACTTTTAATGTCTTTTGTTTGGACAAAAATTTGCTCTTGGGAAATGCTAAAAAAGTAAAAAAGAATTTACTTTCTTTAGTTTTTGAGGTAATTTAGTACTAAGTAAAAAATTGACTTGGCTATTATTTGTTTTGCAGAACACTGAAGAAAATTTCCAAAAGAAGATACTGAATGAAAGAATAGCAAGGTTATCAGGAGGAATTGCTATTCTTCAGGTGACTGAAATTTATCAGAGTTGGCATCTTGATCATCTGTTATTATGGAGACTGATTTCTTAGCTGACGCATTTAAGTGTATCAACACTAGGTTGGAGCTCAAACACAAGTTGAGCTGAAAGATAAACAATTGAGGATTGAAGATGCTGTGAATGCAACTAAGGTAGTCTGATGCTATCATTGATGCTAATAGTGATTATTTGTCTGTGACTAGTAGCAAGCTTCCAAACTGATTTTGCAGGCAGCTATTGAGGAAGGTGTTGTAGTTGGTGGTGGCTGTAGCCTTTTGCGACTATCTTTAAAAGTGGATGGCATCAAAGAACTTTTGGACAATGAAGAGCAGAAAGTTCGTATATTTCTTTTCTTTTTCATCCCTCCATTTTTGTTCTTTGAAGTTAGGATGCTATAATGAGTAGCTTTAAAACTTAATTCACAAGATGGAATTGGAAAATTGCTGATCAATTAATTTGTAGGCTCTGGAATTCTTGTTTAATTACTTAAAATTAAGTTTCTGTTTGACACTGCTGAATTATATGCTAAGCTACTCTGATCTAAAATTCTCTGAATCCATCAGCTGTACATCATCATAGGTATGTTATTTTGCTATTTTGCTGTTTGTTTATGGAGATTGTGATCCCATATCTACAAATATCTGGGCAGATTGGAGCTGAGATCTTCAAAAGAGCTTTGACCTATCCTGCAAGACTGATTGCCAAAAATGCAGGTGTTAATGACAGCGTTGTAATAGAGAAGGTCTCTTTATGGGCATCATTTGATATTAAAAAATTTCTTGGTTTCTGAACTAATTTTATAACATGGAGTTTGTTTCAAACATAAATTCCTATTGGGCTCTTGTATTTTTTGTAGGTTTTATCTAATGATGATATTCAATATGGTTATAATGCTGCAATAGACTCTTATGAGGATTTGATGGCTGCTGGAATTATGGATCCATCAAAGGTATTGTTCACTAAATAGCTTATGCAGTGTCCTTTGAAATGTCTAGAGATAACTGCAAATTCTGGATATTTCCTTTCCTTTTTTCTTTTTATTATTTATTTTTTATTATCTGTTGGTATATTTTCTGCAAATTTATCGGTAGGCATATGGATTTAGCTAAACATAAGTATGTTTAAAACTGAAAAAACGAAAAAATGTGTATTAAATGCCGAGAGAAAGAATTAGACTAAATTATTATTTTCTGCCAGAACCTATTCCTCGAGTCACCTAATGATATGTTAGAGGACTATTCTTTGATGCAAATGTCTCCAAACAGTTCACTTTTTGTGCTTTGATGATTACTGCTAAGGTTTGTGTGATTATGAGAGAGAGGAGCTCTAAAATTATGTTGGATATTGTCTCATGCATGTTAGAAGATGCTGTATGTCTGCATTCAGATGCACATATTTAATTTCTCTCTCTGTCAGTATAATGGTAAACATACTCATTATTGTTGGTTTAAAAAATGGAGCAGGTGGTTAGATGTTGTCTAGAGCATGCTGCTTCAGTTGCCAAAACCTTTTTGACATCAGATGCTGTTGTTGTTGACATTAAGGAATTACACCTCATTCCAAGGAGAAAACCGATGCCACCAATGTCACCAATGCCACCAGTATCACCATTGCCATCCCCAGGTAACTCAGCCATTTCAAGGAGAAAACCAATGCCACGGATGCCACTAGTACCACCACTGCCAACCTCAGGTAAATCAAGCTTTACAATACAAGTACCAACTTGCCACTAAATTCGTATACAATCATCTCTCTTATGCCTTGCAGCTTTCCATCTCTGATATCCATTTTAGTTATAATGGCTTCCTATGTCTTTAATCATTCAGGTATTCGACCAATTGGGCTTTAGTTCAGTGGAGGGAGTTTATCCAGCTATATTGACCTTGCTGTTCAAACCCTGATTTTGTCCACTCTTTCAAAGGATAATGGGATTTTGCAGTTTGAAACATGTGGCTGAGCTAAAACTCCAACTTTTATTTATCAAGTGGTGCTGATAATTGATGCAATACTTGCCAATATAGCTGCTTAAAATTTGGTCCCTTCACGTCAAATTGATGGTTTCCTAATTGAAGAGATGAGCAAGACTCTGGTAAAGAAGGCATGCTGCGAGATGAGTTAGGTGCATAATTTAACTCACTTCAAAAAAGCGGATGCTTCTGCAACATCTCAAAGATAATCTATTCAGACGGTAGAGGGCAGATTTCCCTCGTGGTAAGGCAGCAACACATCAAAAGGCCTCTACAATAGGAGAGATTGCCATTATCTTCAAGTGTGTGCTAGTGCTACTATATGTGATGAATTGGTAAAAATGCTTTGGCAGTCTCTTATGCTTACTGTAACCTGTTATGTAGTTTTCTTGGTATAGCGGGTTAATCTTAAGCTTTTCTTTTATGATCATTGAGATCTGATCAGACGTGTGCAGTTCTTTTACTTGATTCACTTGTCACTTATACCTTCATTTGCTTCTCTAAGTGTCCTCATTTTGGGTTGATTCTTAAGAGGATGAAAGAGATAAAATTACTTGGGAGGAAGAAAAAAGAAAAGGAGAGAGCATCAATTTGTAGGTGATAGCTTTATAAAGCGAAATGAAAAGAGATGGGAAGAGAAAGAGAGTAATTACTTTTGGGCATTGTTTGGAAATAATACTGGAAAATTTTGTTCTATCCCGCATACATTACTCACTTCAAATTACTTATTATGAAGGAGAGTAAGTGTGTGTACATGTACTGTAACACTTGAAGTTATTGAAAGTTTAATATTAATTATTTAGTCTTTTATTGAGGATTATTATCCTAAGGGTAGTAACTTATGGGAAGGAACCATAGCTGAAAATTATTGAAAACTTTGAGATATTCTTAGCTAGGTAATTAGCATGTAAAACCAATTGAATAGTGGCTTAAAGGTGGACTGAAAGTAACGGAATTCCTCGGCAAAAGAGCTGCTAGCTTTAGCGAGTTTAAGTCCAAAATAATTCATTGGTAGAAAAAAATGGTAAGAATAGTACCCATCTCAAAATATTTGTCAAAGTAATCTTTTGTATCCACGTAAGCATCCACATGGAATTTTTTTGTTTTTTTCCAGTGTAAAAAACCACTGTTGGTGACTGTAGTTTTAAAAGTTTCAAAAATATCATTAAAATCACAGTTACAGACTATGGTTTTACCATTTTCCTTAGAACCACAATTAGTAACTGTGATTTCAAAATTATTTTTAGTCCACCCCCGTTTTAATGGTATTGTGATTTTAATATTATTTTTTAAATATTCTTTATCATAATACCATAAAACCACAGTTAGTAACTGTGGTTTTAAAAATATCCTAAAAACTACATTCACAAACTATGGTTTTACAATTTTCTTTAAAACCATAGTCATAAACTGTGGTTTTACAATTTTCTTTAAAACCATAGTTACTAACTGTGGTTTCACAAGTATCTTTAAGGGGAACTCATGTAACCATACATCAACTAAAAAATATATGAGATTTTAGAACTTTGTTTTTTATTTTTAATTTTAGTGTAAATTATGGATGTACCAAAATTTCTTAACGATGTACCAAATTTCCTTAAAGTTCGTTTCGGAGTGGGGAAAATTTCTTACAATTTTCCATTGTCAGTTTAAAATTATTTTTTTTACAAATTATCCTTAATAAATTTTTTCTTTATGACTATTTTAAAATTATATATATATCTATATATATATATATATATATATATTATCTTTATTTTTTCATATTTTCCTTGAAATTTTGAGAAAATAATTTCGCCTACATGCATTCCCATAAAAAATTATATATTTATGGTAAACAAAATATTTATTTGTTTTATGAATTTTATCACATATGAATTAAAGAAAAATGTTTTTTTATATTATTTTTAAATTTTAAAATAACTAAACAAAGTGTTTATAGTATTTTAAAATTTTATATTTTCATATGAAAATTAATGCCAATGATTATGATTTTAGGTTATTCCTTATTAAGTATGATTTGAACTTATGTCTTGGTTAAAATGTATAATTTTTTAATTATATGAAAGAAAAATAGGTTATGGTTGCAACAATTTGTTTAGTTAGAATTTCTTTCATTTAGACTTTAGGATGCATTTGAGTCTTATTTGTTTAAATTATCAAGGAAACAAGTGAATAACATAATATCGCTAATTTGAATTAACATTTTATATAACCTTAAATGTATGAACCAAAGTATTATAGTTCTACAAACATGAAAAAAGCTCTCAATGTGTCCCACATGATGAAATCTTTCTCTTTCGTTGTGAACATCTATGGTAGATGGCCATATTTGTTGTATCCATCTATTCTATCTAAAAAGTCTCCATCTCTATAGACTGTGACATGCCATCTACATGAGCTATCGAGTTGGATGAGACTAACGGAGGTAGAACTCGACGTACACGTGGAGCTCAATGTCCTCTAGGTACCAGTACATGTAATCATGCGACATGAGCTATTCCCTCAAGAAAAGATAGAGGTGCAATAAACTCTATAACAGGTGGGGGTGCAATAGACTCTATAACAAGTGGGGGTGCATCCAATGATATTGATGGCTGGGGTGGAGGTGAAGAAGTTTGTATAGATGTAACATGAAGGAAGAAAGGTAAGTCTAATGATACGGATGGGTTAATAGGGGTAAGGGTATAAGGTAAGGTAGTCTCGGGTCGAGATGAATGGGCTGCTATGGATGCATCAGGGGGAGAGAATGGCGACTCTAATGATGCAGATGGTTGAAATAGAGGAAGGATGGATGTGACTGGTGGATGTGAGGGTTGTACCAAAGTAGATGCTAGAGGTACATGTTGCTGACTAGCTCAACGACCACCTCTTCCCCAACCTCTAATGGATGGTACCCTAATAGGCATAATCAATGATGGTGATCTCATGGATGGCCCTGAAGATGTGGATGACTCTTATGTCGAGTGTACGCAATGGTTCTCTCCTATAGCACGTAAAACATCAATAGCAATTTGGTGAGTTTCCTCTAAATCATTTGAAATAGCCATCTGTGATACGATAGTGATCTGTATAAGAAAATGAAACATGAGGCATTTGCACATAATTTAAGTTTAACATTCATTAAAAAATGGTTTTGTATCTCAAATGGTCTCACCAATAACTTAGTGGCAGAAGCTGTACTATGGAACCTCATATGATCTCTATGCAAAACAGGTGAAATCAGGTGTCGCGTGATACGTTAATTCCACTGCATATATGGATCATAAAAATCCATGGTAGTAATAACAAGTGGTGCTGTTGCAATACACTTAGAATGAGTAGCCCAAAGAGAAATATACTGAGCATGGAATGTTGCCCAATCATACTGATGTCATTCTCGCCTATCCACTAAATGTAGCTCCATATCTATCAAACAAGATGGAGGAATCCCTTGTTGCATACGAAACTGGCGTAAAACTCGCTCTAGTCTATGCCACTCGATAATATCAAAGCAAATTAGAGGTGACACAGTTCGCCAAATTTCTTCATCAGCTTGACATATAGCGGGAAGATGTGCAATCAAATTTGCTGTATATGGTTCCCATAATACCTGTAATTTAAAAAAAAAAAAAATAATTAATCACATTGGTGAAAAATGTTGCAAAGGTAATCTTACACATCAACACTTTACTTAATCCTATGTCTGGGCATCCAATTGATATGAATAGAATGTCAACACATGTGATGATGGGTTATGAGACCAAGACAGAGGTACTCTTCACCTATGACCCAATGGATCGACTGGGAGTACCTCATTTGGTAATAGATGATCATGTAAACCATCAACTACATCATCATGCACATGTAGGACTACTATAGGCACTGGAAGACAATCGAAATCAGGTCGACCTACATGAAGTCTCTCCCATGACCACAACTACAAAATCAGATAACATTATCAAAATTAAACAACTTACAACAATAATGTGAGTCAATTAATTAGAATAGATAGTTATGTCGAAATACCTGTAAACTCGCACGACATAGCTCTCTATATAGGTATGCCAACATTGCACTACCTCAACTATAGTGAGAAATCTCAGTGAAGTCTCTCAATAGTGGAAGGTAACATAACTGTACATGTGTGCTAGTCTTGTCTACAAACAATGATCCACCCAATAGTGCTAATATGAAAGCACGAGCATAACATTGTAAAATAACATCATTGACCCCTGCTGGTGGATATGAGAATTGCTCATGCAACCATTGTGTTGATATAGCTAATCCTCTAATCTAAGATAGAGGTGGAACTACACCTAAAAGCTCTTAACATAGTAGTGACTAATCGATGTCACATGTGCCAGTGATAGGAGGCTTATGAATACGTAATCCTAGAATCATGACTACGTCCTATAAAGTAACAGTCATCTCTCTAATAGGTAAATGAAATGTGTGTGTCTCGAGCCGTCATCGCTCAACAAGACTCGTGATCAATGGCCAATCTAGTGAAATGTGTCCAACACAATATACACCATAAAAACCAGACTGCATCACATATCACTGAATACGAGGGTCCATCTCTCACTCTCACATGAATGTCTACAAACGTTGTCGACATGTCAATACTCGATTAAGCTATAGAAGATACTATTTCAATTAAATAAGAACTTAATTAAGGTTTATGATTATGTTTTTATATACATGTATATTTATATATACATATATACCTTACCAGAATCCACTAATTGAGACCTATGTCTGTCTTGTAGCACTAAAATAGAGCAATCTAATGGATCTGGATCGGATTTGCCCTCTCTATGCTCCATTACTATATTGTTATAATAAATTAATGTTAATATTATAATTTAAACAATTTCGATAGAGTCTCCCCTATAAATAGGGTATTCTCCAAAATACAAAGAACTCGATTAATCAAAATATCCATCTGCAACCAATATCATTATCTAAGTACAATAATAATAATAAAAAAATCATAAACTAATGTTCACATCCAAATTTTAAAAATTTTGGCAGAGTCTTTCTTTTAAATAGGGTATTCTCCAAAATACAAACAACCCGATTAATCAAAATATTCATTTGCAACCAATATCAATATCCAAGTACAATAATGAAAAAAAATGTAATAAACTAATGTTCACATCCAAATATTAAAAATTTCGGCAGAGTCTCTCCTATAAATAGGGTATTCTAAAAAATACAAACAACCTATTAATCAAAATATTCATTTGCAAATGATATACTATTGTAAGACTAATAATTGTTAATATTGCAATTTTGAAATTAACAGCAAAGTCTCTCTTATAACATAGGTATTGTCCAAAATACAAATAACGTAATGTCAACATCCAAAGCTAACTAAGGTTAATGAAAAGTTAAACACAACTAAATCATTCATGAACTTGTGTCTGTGTTAAAGGAGAAATACAATGTCAATGACACATCATGAAAGCCCAGCACCCATGTTCTTATTTGGACAAAAACGACGATTGTGACCACTTTGTTTGCACAAACCACATGTAACCAAGGTTTTACCTTCTCTAACATTTATTTTATTGTGCAAACGAGTAGATTTAGGTTATCCACCTAACACATGTTTCATTGAATCTGCAGGCATAATAACTGGACCAATATATGGTGACCACTCGTACTCATTATGTATGGGGTTAAACAATGGTGCTCAAGTGCTAAAGTACAATTGCATAGTATAATAATGTTAAACAAATGATCTAAAATCAATTGAAAGAAAATGACATGCCACTAGAATATGATTACATGGGAATCCATATATGAGTGTTTTGTCACATGTGCATCCATGCTCACATAGGTTAACACGATATGTTCGCTCACCAGATGATGCTTTTTACTACCCCTATTGGCCTTCACATGAAATAGTCCTTGGAAGTGGTCATACAAAACAACCTCATGAGAACTTGCCTTAACAACATTTGCATTAATCTTAGCATCAACATAAGGAGTGTATTCTTCACTTGAAGCAAGTCGACTAGCACCATGTTCTCTTCTTACAACAAAGTAACTAACTCGATATAATGTTAAATGAACAAATGTAGTGATAGGGAAGCTTCGTGCCCCTTTAAGCACACTATTGAACACTTCTGACATGTTCGTAGTCATTATGTCATATCGTTGACCTCCATCATGTGATAGTGCCCATTTCTCAAAGGGAATAACCTCTAACTAGCTAAGTACATCTTGATTAATTCTCCTAATTGTGTTCATATGCATGTTGAACTTTTCTACCTTAGTTTCTAAGACGGCTTTGCATAAAAGTTGTCTCAAGCATTTGTCCTTAAAGTGAGTCATAAAGTTGCTAGCAAGATGACACATACAAATTCGATGACATGCATTTAGCTCAGACCAACCAAGATAAACATCAGCAAACGCAACCATAATGCCCGGATGACGATCAAAGATAACATAAAGACCCCTCATTTGAGTTACTCAATTTCTAATACATGCCAAAAACCATCCCCAACTATCAACATTTTCACTCTTAGTTAATGCAAAAGCGAGAGAAAACAATTGATTATTTCCATCACAATCCATGGCAATCATTACAATGCCCTCATATTTCCCATACAAGTGTGTACCATCAATAGTTAGCATAGGATGACAATGTTTGAAGCCCTTTATGGAATGATGAAATGCCCAAAAAACTCGCTGAAATACCTCTTCATTTCGCATATTACCTGGGAATGTTTTAAAAATTATAACACATCCTGGATTTGCTTGCTCTAAGGCACCAAAAAAATGTGGCAATTTAACATATGATTTATAGAAATCACCAAACAAATTAGTTAATATTTTACGCTTGCCTTTCAAAGTCGTAGTGTATGAGATTTGGTACCTGAATCTTTCTGCAACACTTGCTTGAATGGTAGCCACTAAAAGTGTGAATTGTGTCTTAATCATTCCTTTTATATGGGCTGCTATCAGGTTCGAGTCTAACTGATGATGATCTTGGTTCATGCAAGGATTGACACATGTGTGTGGGCCACTATATTTGTTGATCTCAAATAAAGATGTCCCTTTAACAATCGTAGCACAAAGTCTCCAAGAACATTGAGATTGTTCAGCTTTCTTACATCTTAGGACCAACAATTTCTTTTTGGATGACAAAACAATATACTCTTGGTGCGAATTAATAGAGTACATGTTTACAGCATGTTGCAAATCTCCTTTAGAATTAAATATTTGGCCAATTGTGAACTCTCCAATTGAATGTCCCGTAAGAGTGTTTCCCCATGGGGTCCAATCACTTGACACAACATGACCAATGTTTTCAACATTTTCAAACTATGGTGATGGGGCCAAATGATATTGCATTAGAGATAATTCAATTAGGTCATCTAAATCCTTTATATCTGGATTGTTTTACAAGTTACATCCTCCCCCATCTACAGCCACATATATCATTTGTTCTCTTTCAATTGCCTCATGAACAACTAAAAAAGGCGAGCGACCTTTCCTATCATGATTATCATCATTATGAACATCCTCGGTTTCTACACTGTCATCATCACATTGTCTTCCTTCTTTGTCTTCCTCATCTTCTTCTGATCTATGCTTAAAAGTAAATGGATTTTGAACATTACTAGTACCATCATTTTCACCAAGTAACAAAGGTATGTAATTACCAATTGGTGAATTCATTTGTAAGCCCATCAGTACTTGTTCAACAAATAACTCAACTTCATCCATCCCAAATCTGTTATGCATTTCTAACATTTGAGCTACACCACTATCATTCTTTACTAGACAAGGTTGGAATTTATTCCCTCTTTTCATAGGATACTTACAACTAAGAATTAATTGAAAATGTTCTCTATTGATGTCAGTGACCGAGTATATCATTTCCAACAGTTGTTCATATGTTGTCCCTAGAGGCACATCAATAGGTTCAACCACAACTCTATCCCCTACATAATCAACATTGGTTTGTGCTCTCACCATTTTCCCATTACAAAAACAAACTATTGTCACCGATAAATTAAAAGTATACCTATAGAAGAAGCCAAAAAAATCAAATCAATTTCATTTTTAACCACAAAATTACACAATAGAAAACATTAGTAATAATATCAATTTGTAATGAAATAACAAATAACAATAATAGGGTATGCTGTTAACAAGAATCAAATAACCAATAACACCTTAATATCCAAATAATTCAATGTTTTTTATTAATAATATTTTCTTATTATTTATTACCATTAAAATTGAATAAAATGTTGTTATTTTTCCATTAACAATTAAAATGTTGTTGTTTAAGCTACCCATATTAAGTGGAAAATTTTTTAAATTTGGTCAAAAATTGATTTTATATAAGTTTCAAAAATGGATGTAAAGTGTACATATTTAGCATAATTAAAATAAATATTAATGGAATATAAATATTAAATAATGGGTGTGCTAAAAGAAAAAAAAAAAAAATATGTCACGTACTTAACAATAACATTTATAGATTGAAAATAAATGAAATTCAGGGCTTGTTTGGTTGCTGTTTTTTAAAATTATTTTGAAAAATAGTTTTTAAGAACAATCTTTGGTTTTTTTCATAAATAAAATTGCATTTGGAAACTGAATTCTGAAAAATAGTTTTTGTTCTTAAAAATAGAAAAAACAAGTTTGGTTGAGTTAATAAAAAATGCTTTTTATAACAAATAAAACAAAAAACATCTTTGGAAGTTGTTTTTTTTTTTTTTTTTTTTTTTTTTTTAATTTAATGTTTTCTTTATAACTCTTCTCTATTTATAGAAAAAGATATAAATAAACAAAAATTAAACAAAAGATAATAATAAGAGGGTGATGGATTTGAATGGGAAATCAAATTATATTTTTAGTTTTTATTTTATTTTAAATTTTGATCATATATTTTTTTTTAATTTTAATGACAATAAATAAGAAGATGAAATATTTTAATAATAAACGACCAAATATCATACTAAATGAGGATTAACGATAAGGTAATCATTTTCAATAAATGGTTAGATTTTTTAATAAAAAAATAAAAATAAAAGATTATAATTCAAATTTAAAACTTTTGTTAACACTATAAATTGATTGTAGAAACATTGGATACAAATATTCAAAGGAAATATTGACAATTATGTAAAATCAGACATATTTTATCATTTTAAATATTGGTAACAAATATTATTAATTAAAAGATTTATGATTTATAAGGATATATTTATTTGAAATTTTCTTAACTATTTGCCTTTTTTATCTCCTATTTTTTTACTAAATCTTATCCCTCCAACATCCTTTCCAATTATTCTAATTTTTAAAATAAAAAAATAAATTTATTTTAAACATATAAATAATTTGATAATTAAATTAATCTATAAATATAAAGCCTTTTCAACATGTTTATTTATTTTTAAAAAATAATTATATTTTCTTTGATTAACTTAATATTTTAAAGATAAAAAAAAATTATATTCATTTTTCAATTAATTTTTATAATTTTAAAATTTTAAAAATTGTGTGTATTTTTTAATATAAAAATTATTTGTTTAATCATTTTTTATTTTCCTTTTTTTAATAAAAAAAATTAAAAATTAATTTTTTTTATAAAAAAAAACCCTTTTCAGACCTACCCCTTACCCTAATTTTTCATTTGTACCTTCTTCTTCCTCTTGAAATCTCTCTCATTCGTATCTTTTCTCATGATCTCTCCCTCTCGTTCCACGTAATCCACACTCCTCTTTTCCTCTTTCATCTTAGCACGTCCATTTCTTTAGTCCTCTTATCTCTCTCACACGCACATATATTCACCCACCTCCATTGCCCATGTGAAGTTCAGATTGCAGCATTGCCACCATTACCAACACTGTAGTCGATCAATTTTCTCATTTGGAGAAGGATATTGGAAAAGAAAATTTTGATAGCACAAATTTGAGGGCTTGTGGTTTGTTCTCTATGTGTGAATTTGGGATTTGATTGAATTTGTTGTAGTATATATTTTTTGAGAGTTTGTGATTTGTTCTCTGTGAATGGTTTTTTTGTTCTCCGCAAGTTTTTTTTTTTTTTTTTTTGTTCACCATGATTTTTTTGTGTTTTTTTTTTCTTCCATTCATAGTGTAGAAAACATGAAAAAAAAACTTGAGATTGTTCTCCAAAACCACCAAATTAAAAACACGGAGAACAAATTTAAAATAATGGGAAACAATTGCTAAACATGTTTTTGAGTGTCTTTTGTTCTCAAGAACAAAAAACTGTTTTCAAAAATAGAAACCAAACAAGCCCTTAATTTTTTTTAAATTTCAAATGGTGTTTTTAATGTTTCGTTTTCCTCCGTTTGGTTAGTGAGAAAGCCAAGAAAAATGAGGTCAAAGAAACTCATAAACCACTTTTTCGATTTATTTTTGTTTATTTTTGGTATTTTTAATGTTTCATTTTCCTCTTTTTGGTTAGTGAGAAAGTTGAGGAAAATAAGAGGAAAAAACCCATTAACCACTTTTGTCCTCAAACCCACTTACCCAAATATTTGCCTATTATTTTACCCAAAATTAAATTGCTTCAAAAACTTACCTAGCCACTACAAGACATTGCTAATGGGAGTTGCTGGTGGGAGCCGCAGATGGTGAGGACAGAAAATAGGAGTTGTAGATGGTGGGAGCCGCAAATGGTGAGAAGAGAAAATAATAGTTAGGGTTTCAGATAAAAATAGTTTTGGGATAAAAGTATGTTGAATGGTTTCGGATGAAAAAAATGGCCTTCAGAATAAAAGAGTGCTGAATGGAAAAAAAAAAGTCAAAGATAGCTTGTTGATATGGATTCAAAAGAGTACTTTGACAATTAGTTTGAAAGATGCACTACTTTGGTATTTTTTTTTAAATAAAGACTACTTTGGCTGCAAACTTAGCTTTAGTAGCAATAAAAGCTGTCAGTTAGTCTGTTGCTTGTTTATTTGTGCGGCTGAGAACTCATCAAACTTTGAGTAGCATATATGGCTATGGTACTAGCCATTTAGCAGCGCTAGAATTAATTGAAAAGGGGCTTGAACACACGTAAATGATGAGACATATTTGAGATACTTGGGATAATTAGTTGTGTCATGTTTAAAGTTAAAATAGTATTTTTAAATAAAAATAATAATGGAAATAGATTCCCTCCTAAAATATTTACCAAACTACGAGTTGTAACCTAGTAATTATTTTTGTTTTTTGAGTGTAAAAAACTATAGTTGATGACTATGGTTTAAAATTTTCCTAACAACCTTAAAATCACAGTTATAAGTGCAGTTTTTAAAATTTTCCTTTGAACCATAGTTGGTATAATTGTGATTTTAAAATTTTTCTTGAAAAACCATAGTTATCAACTCTGATTTTAAAATTATCCTTAAAACTACAATCAACAACCTAGGTTTTAAAATTATCTTTAAAATTATCATTTAAAAAAAAAAAAAATCCTTAAAACTTTAAATTTAAAATTTTGAAAAAATAATCTCACCTACATGCAATCTTATAAAATTTTTATATTCATGGAAAATAAAATATTTATTTATTTTATGACTTTGATCACATATAAGATAAATAAAATTATTTTTTCATATTATATTATTGTTTATATTATCTTAAAATTTAAATTTTTCATATGAAAGTTAGAGTCAATGATCATGATTTTAGGTTTTTCTTTATGAATTTAACTTAAGTGTGATTTTAATTTATGTCGTGGTTAAAATGTATAATTTTTAAATTATATAAAAGAAAAAATTGGTTGTAGTTGTAACCTTTTGCTTGGTTAATTTTTATTTTTATTTTATTTAGGCTTGGGGATGCATTTGAGGCTTATTTGTTTGAATTATTAAGGAAATGAGTGAATATCATAACATCACTAATTTGTATTGGCATTTTATATAAACTTAAATGTATCAACTAAACTATTATAGTTTTGTAAACATGACAAAAGTTCTCAATGTGTGCCACATGATGGAATATTTCTCTTTCGTTTTGTCATCTACGATACATGGCCATATTTGTAAGATCCACCTATGCTATTTGAAAAGTCTCCATCTCTATAGACTTTAATGTGTCATCTATACTTGTTGTCGTGTAAAATGGAAATGGAGGTAGGACTCAACATAAACATGGAGCCCAATGTCCCCTCAAGAAAATGTGAAGGTGCAATAGACTCTATAATAGGTACAACGGATATTAAGGCAATGTGTTGTGTAGGGGCTAGTATAGAAGCCTAAGATGGGGGTGCATCCAATGATATAGATGGCTTAGGTGAAGGAGAAGAGGTTGGTATGGATGTAACATGAAAAAGGAAATGTGAGTTTAATGTTATAGATGGGTCAACAAGGGTAAGGACGGATAGTGCGATAGTCTTAGGTTAAGGTGAAAAAGATTGGTATGGATGCATTAGAGAGGAATAGTGGTGGGTTTAATGACGTAGATGGCTAAAATAAAGGAAGGGTAGATAATGTGACAATCTCATATGAGGAGAGAAGAATGGGATGGTATGGGTGCCTTAGGTATAAATGTGTTTATCGATATAAATGGTTATTTAAGGTTGAGGAAGAATAGATGGTGTGGAGGTCTCAAGTAAGGGTGAAAGGATTGGAATCGATGTCACTAGTGGATGTGAAGGTTGTACTAAACTAGATGATAGAGGTACATGTTGTTAACCAGCTCGACCACCACTTTTTCCAGGACTTCTAACGGGTTGTACCCTAATAGTCGTAGTTAATGACAGTGGTCTCATGAATGGCCTTGAAGATGTGGATGGTTCTTGTGTTAAGTGTATGTGATGGTCCTTTTTAATGACATGTAAAACATTAATAACAATTCGATGAGTTTCCTCTAAATCATCTTAAATAACCATCTATGTTACAACAATGATTTGTATAAGAAAATGAAACATGAAGCATGCACATAATTTAAGTTTAACATTCATTTAAATATGGTTTTATGTCTCAAATGGTCTCATCAAAAACTTAGTGACACCTTGATACCATTACATATGGATCATAAAAATTCATGGTAGTAGTAGCAAGTGGTTTTGTCATGATACGCTTAGAACGACTAGCCCAAAGAGAGATATATTGAGCATGGAATGCCACCTAATTGTATTGATGTCATCCTAGCCTATCCACTAAATGCAGGTCCATATTTATCGAACAAGATGAAGGTATTCCCTGTCGCATATCAAATTAGCATAAAACTTGCTCTAGTCTATGCCACTAAACAATATTAAAGCAAATAAGAGGTGACATAGTTCTCTAAATGTCTTGGTAAGCTAAACATATAGCCGGAAGATGTGCAATCAAATTTTCTATGTATGGCTCCCATAATACTTGTAATTAGAAAAAAATTTAATTAGTGACATTGGTGTAAATTGTTATAAAAGGCAATATTTTGCATCAATACTTTACTTGATTATATGTTTAGGCATCTAATTGATCTCGATAGAATGTCAACACATATGGTAATGGGTTATGAGTCCAAGACAAAGGTACTGCCCACTTATGGCCCAATGGATCGATTGAGAATGCCTCATCTAGTAATAGATGATTTTGTAAAACATCAACTACATCATCATGGACATGTGGGACAGGTATAGGGCTTGGAGGATGACTAAAATCTGGTTGACCCTCATGAAGTCTCTCCCATGACCATAAATACAAAATTAGATAACATTATCAAAATTAGATAACTTACAACAATAATGCAAACAATTAATTATAATTGATAGTTATGTCGAAAGACCTACAATTAGTGTGATATGTCCAGAAATCTCTGTGGTGCTATCTAAACTCGCATAACATAGTTGTTAGGATAGAACCCTTAAAAGTATGATATGACGTAATAAATTTGGAATTCATTATTTATTTAATGATGTTGCAGTTTCACTTTTATTTTTCCTTATTTCATATATTATACTTTATGAGCATTCTTGTCTGCATCTTTTGCATTGTGTGCATTAGGAGTTACACTGAAGATCTAAGTCATGGGTTCCTTGCAAATAGATGACTTGTTCACAACCAGTTCATGGGTTTAAGCAATCCATTAGAGGTCGTAGTACACTACCTCCTAATTGGAGGGATGACCGGTCTTGGTTATCGAGATGGGTTTCCTATAGTGAATGCACTAGTGTGTATGGTTATACATTGGACAAGACCTATGGTGAGTCATGACTTAAGGCTATCAAGTAGTTATGACCTCACCAAGCTACTTCATTGTGTTGTCTCTCAACCTTGAGAGAATATTGAGTTTGTGCTAAAGTTTGCAATGATTTTGATCTACGAGTGAAATCATAAACTAATCATATATTCCCTATGGATTAGGTCGTTATTGATGTAAGTTGGTAGCAATAGGTATTCTCAATAAAGGCACTATGATATCTCTTAGGATTAGGATAATGTGTCTCATTGGGTGATTCTAAGAAGGTGTGTTCATGGAAATTATGGTTATAGTATTTCCTTAAGTGGAACTTAACATAGCCTCTTTGAGAGCTAAGATATGTTAATTGAAAACACAATAGGAGGATCTGTAACTCAAAGATGGTAGAGATATTCTTGAAAGGCTGATAGCTTTCACTTTGTTAGAGTACAGATACTAGTTTATGGGAGACTGAATACAATGTATAGCAAGTCACGGACCCCCAAACACTTGGTATCTCATTATTATTTACATAGGATACTGAAGTTCAGTTGATTCTCTGTAATGGGATGTTGAATCAACTTTAGAATTGGATTATGAAGGAGCTAGTATTCCTAAGGGTCCCAATGGTCCCCGCTCTGAGCTCACATATCTTATTGGCATGGATTATGAGGGTCAGATTAGCTTTAGGTTTACTTTTGTGTATAAGGGCATTTTGGTAATTATGTATGAGCTAATTGATTAATTAGTAGGCCTTATTAGGTTAATTAATCAATTAGAACTCATTTTAAGCTAGATTAAGTGACCCAAACCCATATGGGCTTAAGTCACTTAAGCTTACTTAGGAACCTTATAAATACCCTATAGGGGTTAGGGTTTCCATAATTTTTGTCTTCCACCATCCAAAGAGATAGAGAGTCATAACCTCCACCCTTTTTTCTTTCATACCGAAAGTGTGTAAAGATTAAGGTTCGAGTCATCGGGACGAAGACTTCAGGTTTACGCAAGGTTTGAAATATCAGTAAATATGGATATATCGGTACTTGGATTTTACAGATATATCAAAAATATCGGTAGATATTTTGATAAAAATATTGGTAAAGTATAAATTATTTAAAATTCATTAAAATATTTGAAAAAACTCTTAAAAAATTATAAAATTAAGAAAAATACACATTTTAAAGTTATTTTGTAAATGTAATTGGCATAGATATTATTATGAAGAAAAATATCTATATGCAAGGATATATCGATCTTAATATATAATTTATTATTTATCTTATCAAATTAATTTTAATTTATAAAATATTAAAACTTTATTATTATCATTATTATTTATATTTTAGTTTTTTTAAATAAATTTATATTTTTAATATTTAAAATAAAATCATTCAAAATTAAAAGGATAAATATAAAAAATTTAAAATTGAAGTGATAGTAATTTTTTAGAATAGGATTAATGAGATAAATGATGATACATTTAATATTAAAACTATAATTTATTTAATTCAAATGCCTTTAATAATGTTAAATAAATGATGGTACATATATGATTTTGTAATATTTATATTTTTATATTTAATTATCATATGAATAATATAAGAAAAAGACTTATTAAAAAATTATAATATTGATTTTTATATTTTTATTAATCAATTAAATATAATTTAAAATAAAATAATTAGAATTAGGTTTTTTTTTTTTTTTTTTTTTTTTTTTTTTAATGATGAACCTTAACAAATTTAAATTGAACATATATTATTAATGAGTATCTTAGCCCAATGGTAGCCAAAAATTATATTATTAAAAGGTTCAAAAAATATGATGAAAATTTTTAGGAAAATAAATATAATTAAAAAAAGGTTGAAAAAAATTATAAAATAAAATTTTCTCACATTTTGTGTCAGTTGAAAGTAATATATGATAATGTTAATAATTGAAAATTATTTTATTTCAAATATAGCGATATTTTTATTAAAAGGCTAATTTTTATTAAATAATACATTATTAGTTAAATGATTTTAATATATTAATATAATAATAAATTAAATGGTTTTAATATATTATTAATAGTAAATTAATACACCATATAAAATCATAAACAATTCTAATATAAACACATCACTACCATTTTCTTCAAATCCCACCACATGAAAAGCGGGAGAGGAATGAAGAAGCAAAGAGAGAAGGCCAACTGTTGCTGCATACCCACACTTATGATAGTGGAGACCAAAATCTAAGAGAGAAGAGACTAGTTTTAGTGATCGTCACTTATGTTAATGGAAGAAATCTTCTCATTACATTAGTCACCACAGCGACACCACTAGCATGAAGGCGCTCCAGATCCATGATCGTCATTGATGTCCTTCTTCCTCTTCATCGTGGGTCATGGGTCTTGATTATTGAAAAACTCTTTCTTTTGAAGGCAAACTCTAATTTTTCAAAGATTTTTTAGGTTTAAATCTTGTTTATTGTTGATATGTTGTGATTTGAAAATGAAAAAGAGATTTCTTTTGGTAACTTGGATATTTCAACCGAGTCAACTTGGAATTTTTTTATCAAGTCAACCAAGTTTAAATGATTCCTGATGAGTTTGAGTTTGAAATGGTATTGGGCGTCGGACTCAGTCAATATTTTGAACCATGGTTGGAGCAAGACTGTAGGGCGAGGAAATATCAAGAAATTTCCTGAAAAATCGATAAAAATGCTGATAAATACTAAAATATCGACAAGCAAAAATACTGAAATTTCCATCCACCAGTAATTGGTGACGAATATAGTGTTGGAGCTGATCGTTAAGCGAAATTTTGGTGAAATATTGCTGAAATTTTTCGATATTTCAAACATTGGGTTTACTAGACTTCTACAATTTTGATCTTCATCTTCACTATGTGGATTTGATTTAGGAACATTCGAATATGTGGTATGGTTTTCGTTAGCACTTTCTAAATCCTTTTAAAGTATAAAATGTTATTTTTCTGTGATGCATAGGATTTAGAAAAAACTTATGATAGTTATGCATGTTCGTAACCTAATCTGGACTTAGGAAACGGAGAAATCTGGGTTTTTCCTATCAATAACTCTTTATATAGGTATGTTAACATTGCACTACCCAAGTAATGGTGAGAAATCTCAATGAAGTCTCTCAATAGTAGAGAGTAACATAACTATACATCTATGCCAGTCTTGTCTGCAAACAATGCTTCAACCAATAGTGCTAGTATGAAAGTACGAGCATAACGTTGTAAAATAACATTGACCCCTAGTGGTGGGTATGAGAATTGCTCACGAAACCATCATGCTGATATACTTAAACCTTAAATCTTAGATGGAGGTGGGATCACACCTAAAAGCTCTGAACATAACATTGACCAATCTATGTGACATGTGCCAGTGATAGGAGGCCTGTGAATATGTAGTCTTAGAATCATAACTACATCTTATAAAGTAACAGCCGTTTCTCCAATAGCTCAGTAGATAAAAGGTATATGTCTCGAGCTGCCACATCTCAACAAGATTCATGATCAATGGTTAACATAGTAAAATGCATCTAACATGATATACACCATAGAAACTAAATTACATGAAATATGGGTGAATACAAGGGTTCATTTCCCACTCTCGCATGAATGTCCATAAACGTTATCGACATGTCAATACCAAATTGAGTTACAAAATATTAAATGTAGGTTAAATAAGAACCTAATTAAGGTTTATTATTATGTATATATATATATACCTAACCAAAGTCCACTAATTGAGACCTATGTCCATCATTTAGAACTAAAATGAAGCAATCTAGTGGATCCATATGGGATTTGCACTCTCTATGCTCCAGTATTGTATTGTCATAATTAAAAAATAAAAAAATAAAAAATTAAATGTAATATTAGAATTTTAAAAATTTGGGTAAAGCCTCCCTTATAACATATGTATTCTCCAAAATACAAATAACTTGATTAATCAAAATATCTATCTACAATATTCACATCCAAGGCTAATAACAAAAAAAAAAAAATGTAATAAACTAATATTAATATTAAAATTTTAAAAATTTTGGCAAAAGTCTTCCTTATAAATTAGGTATTTTCCAAAATATAAAGAATTTGATTAATCAAAATATCTATCTACAAGCAATATCAATATCCAAAGCTATTAATTGTTAAGAGTACAATTTTAAAAATAATTGCAAAGTCTTCCTTATAACATAGGTATTGTCCAAAATACAACATCCTAGGTCAACCAAGCCTAATCAAAACTTAAATACAATTAAATCATTCATGAACTTGTGTCTATGTTAAAAGAGAAATACAATATCAATGTCACATCATGAAGCCCCATCACCTATGTTCCTATTTGGACAAGAACAACGATTGTGACCACTTTGTTTGCACAAATCATATGTAACTGAGGTTTTGCCTTCTCTAACATCCACTTCATTATGAAAACGAGTAGATTTAGGTTGTTCACTTGACACACGTTTCATTGACTCTAAAGTCACAATAAGTGAACCAACATATGAAAGTCATTTGTACTCATTGTGTATGAGGTTAAACAATGGTGTTCGAGTGCTAAAGCATGATTACATGGTGTAATAATGCTAAACAAATGATCTAAAATCAATTGAATGAAAATGACATGCCGCTAGAATATGACTACATAAGAATCCATATATGAGTGTTTTGCTACATGTACATCCATGCTCATGCAAGTCAACACGATATATTCACCCACTAGTTGATGTATTTTTACTCCTCCTACTAGCCTTTACATGAAATGGTCCTTGGAATTGGTCATACAAAAGAACCTCATGAGATCTTGCTTTAACCCCATTTGCATTAATTTTAGCATCAACGTAAGAAGTATATTATTTACATGAAGCAAGTTGACTAGCACCATGTTTTCTTCTTGTAGTAAAGTAACTATTAACTCGATAGAATGTCAATTGAATGAGTGCAGTGATAGGTAAGATTTGTGTCTCTTTAAGCACACTATTGAACACTTCTAACATGTTTTTAGTCATTATGTCATATCATCGACTTCTATCATGCGATAATGCTTATTTCTCAAAGGGAATGACCTCCAACAAGCTTAGTGCATCTTGATTAATCCTCCTAATTGTATCCATATGCATGTTAAACTTTTTTACCTTAGTTTATAAGGCTGCCTTGCATAAAAAAATTTTCAAGTATTTGTCCTTAAATCGAGTCATGTAGTTGCTAACAAGATGACGCATGCAAATCTAATGATATGTATTTGGCTTAGACCAAATAAGATAAACATCAACAAACACAACCATCCTATTCAGATGACGATTAGAGATAACACAAAGACCCCTCATTTGAGTTATTCGATTTCTAATACATGTCAAAAACCACCTCCAACTCTCAACATTTTCACCCTTAGTTGATGCAAAAGTGAGAAGGAACAATTGATTATTTTCATCACACCTTATGACAATCATTATAGTGCCCTTATACTTCCTATACAAGTGCGTACCATCAATAGTCAAAACAGGGCATCAATGTTTGAATTCCTTTATGGAAGGATCAAATGCCTAAAAGACTCGCTGAAATACTTCCTCATTTTGCATATTCCTTAGGAATATTTTAGAAATTACAACATATCCTGGATTTGCTTGCTCTAAGGTACAAAAAATGTGCTAGTTTAATGTATGATTTATAAAAAGAATCAAACAAATTAGTCAATGTTTTACGCTTTCCTTTTAAAGCCTTAGTGTATGAGATCTGGTACCTAAATTTTTATATAATACTTGTTTAAATAGAAGCTACTTAAAGTGTGAATTGTGTCTTAATCATTCCCTTTACATGGGCAACTATTAAGTTAAACTCTAATTGATAATGGTTTTGGTTCATGCATGGATTGACACATGTGTGTAGACCACTATATTTGTTAATTTCAAATAAAGATGTCTTTTTAATAATCATAGCATGAAGTTTCCATGGATACTAAAGACTGTTCGACTTTCTTGCATCTTAGAACTAACAACTTCTTTGTCGATGACACAACAATATTCTCTTAGTGTGAATTAATGGAATACATCTTTATAGCATGTTGCAAATTTTCTTTGGAAAGAAATATTTAGCCTACTATGAACTCTCCACTTGAATATACTATAAGAGTGTTTCCTCATATGGTCAAATCACTTGACATAACATGACCAATGTTTGCAATATTTTCAAACTGTGGTGATAGTGGCAAATGATATTACATTGGAGATGATTCAACATGGTCATCTAGATCCTTTGGATTTGGATTATTTGACAAGTTACAACCTTCCCTATCCACAACCACATCTCATTTTTTCTTTTTCTATTGCTTCGCGAACAGTTAAAACAAAAACAAAAAACCTTCCATATCCTAGTTGCCATCATTAGGAACATCCTCAACTCCTACACTATCATCATCACATTGTCTTTCTTCGTCATCTCTTTCATCCTCTTCCCCCTTATGCTTAAAATTAAATGGCTTTGGAACATTACTAGTGTAATCATTTTCACCAAGTAACAAAGATGTGAAGTTACCTATTGGTGAATTCATTTGTAAGTCAACTGGAACTTGTTTAACAAACAATTCAATTTCATTCATCCCAAATCTATTATGCATTTTTAACATATGAGCTATACCATTATCATTACTTACTAGGCCATGTTGAAATTTATTCCCTGAAAACATGCTCTATGGATGCCAATGATTGAGTATATCATTTCCAGCAGTTGCTCCTACGTTGTCTTAAGAGACACATTGATAGGTTCAACCACAACTTTATCCCCAACATAATCAACATCAGTTTGTGTTTTCACTATTTTTTTCATTGCAAAAACAAACTATTGGCACCAAGGAATTAGACATAGTTTACCTATACAAGAAGCCAACAAAATCAAATTAATCTCATTTTTAACCATAAAATTACACAATAGAAAACATTGTTTATAACATCTATCCTTAATGGAAACATATATAATTACATTCATAATGAATTTCTTATTATCTATTACAATTAAAATGGAATAAAATGTTGTTATTTTTCTATTAACAATTAAAATGTTGTTGTTTAAGCAACTAATTTTAAGTAGAATTTTTTTTTTAATTTGTTGAGATATTAATTTTATATAAGTGTTTAATTAAAATTATAGAGTTAAAATCCAATTTCACTATCATCTATGGAGAAAGAAAATAATGTATAAGACATAAGCAAAATATTGCAAAAAAAAAAAAAATGGTAGATGTAAAATATTATAAAAATTATTGAAAGTACTTTTCTTGTACATCCAAAGGCATTGAAATAATTTATTTATTTAAATATGTTTGGAAATAGAGTCCATTCAAAAGAATCTTTTTTTTTTTTACATTATTTTTTTATTTTCTATTTTTACTGTAAGAATTTGATAATCATTTAAATGATTGATTTTAAGAAAAATATATTGAAAGTACTTAATTTGTAAATCAAGGATATGGAAAAAAAAAAAAAAAAATTGGTATGCTTGGAAATTTCCTATCACATGTAATTTAAAAAAAAAAAATAGTTTTATTATATTTATTTGTTTTTATTGTTATATGGTTTTTTGTGAGAGAGAGTATTCCTATCATTATGAATGACTGAATTTAATACCTAAAAAAAAATAATATATTGAGTATTGTGGGTGAGTAGATACCAATTATAGTTTATATTGGATAATTTAATATGTCATTCTAGTTTCCTTGCAAAGTCTTTGACTTGAAGAGATCTACAAAGTGAGTGAGTAGATACTAATTATTTGTTATATAGAATAGTTTGTGGGTGAGTAGTTGTCTTGTTCATTATTGTTGTTACACAATTCGAGTAAGTGGTTTCGTCTAGCTACCAAGAGATGGATGAAGAAAATGATTAACAATTCCATCTAAGTCTCTCAAGATGCAAACAGCTATAACCCTTGCACAAAATACTATTCAGATGGTTTGTTCGGGCTAGTTCTTCCGATGCCAAAGTTAGTAAATGGCTTAAGCAAATAAGAGAATTTTACAGAAAGAAAGTTCATACCATTTGTAGAGTTTGCATAGTTATTTGTACTTTTTTATGGTGTAACATCTTTCCAAGTGTCTTAATAGCACCTTATTTGTGTTGATTGTGTGATATTATGGCATTAACTGCCTATGCAAAATGGTTGTCTTGCCATTATGAGCCGTTGAGGATGGAATGTTTTCCAGTAACAACTATAATTAATATGAAGCATGTCTAGTGCACAATCTGCACATTAATGGGTGTGTAATTGCATGATGGATGGTCGAGCCTTAAGTCATATTGTATCCATGTAGGATTTGTTCATCTGACCTAATTTGGGACTGATCAGTCACTTAGCCTTAGGGCCATTAGGCCATATGGTTGAGGGCGGTCTCCCAAACGGCTTATCCAACCAAATGACTATGTGAGAGTGGAGGATTTTAGGACGAGCTTGCAGAAGGGGTCTCACAATGCCCTCTAAGTCTTGCAATTGGGCTTGGATAAACATTAGATGGTCAAATGCAAAAGTTGTGACTTTTGGAAAATTTGAAATCATTATGCCAAAATCCATGTGTCCTATGCTCACTCGTTGTGGGGTCATGTCCATCGAGGTGTTGTGTCAAGTAGCGCACTCCTTTGGATGCCTCGATTTCGACAACCATACCGGATATAGGCTAGTTGCATTTAGGTGGATGGTTCATTTATTTGCTTTTATTACTTTTGGTTGTCTTTTCTTCTTCACTAGCAACGCTTCAGGCCTTCACAGTTTCCACCGTCGATGGTCCATTCTCGATGAGGCAACTCCACTTCCACCACAACGTAGTTTACTAGGTAGGTAGTTCATCTTCGATCTCTATTTTTATAGCTTTTTTCATTGATGAATGTACCCCACCCACTGTTTCTACTTGTGCTTTCCATAAGTCTTTGTTGAAATATGTTCTTGTGTCAATCTAGTTGTGGCTTTGAAGTTTGTTTTTGCCTCTTACTAGAATTATGTTGAGTTCTGTAGCGTTTTTGGGCTTAGGTGAGACTATGGTTTAAGGTCATTGATGCTATTTGGATATGACTTGCTCAACAACTTTCATGTTAGGTTGTTTTGGGTAGGATTCATGTGATGATCGTAGTTTTCAATTAGGTGTCTTTGTAGGGCGTCCCCGTGCTGCCTAGTTAGCACTTCTGCGATGCAAGTGTTCATTTGAGCTTTTTTTTTTTCGTTTGCAAATATAGATAGAAGTGGGGTTGCATCTACAAGCGGTAGAACTCAGCACGATGGGGCTAAGTCGTTTCAATCTAGCCATTTTCAATCAAGGCGTCCGATCGACAAGTTGTCCGAGCAGGAGTTCCATGCTAGTTGTTATATCTTGTACTCTATTTCTATCTAGTTATCAGACGAAGAGGTTTTGTCTATAGACGGGCTTCCTAACAACATGGTATACTTCACCAAAGAACAATTTGCAACAGGACTCTGTCTACCCATACTCTCTTTAATGAAACGATTCTTGCATTTTTCCTAGATTCTTCCTATCTTCATTCATCCCAACATCATCCAAATTTTGATGGGATATAGTGTCTTAAACACCCTATATTAGTTGGACTTGTCTCTATTGGAGGTGTTGTTCAGCTACACCATAAAGATGAGCCCTAAGGAACGCTTTAGTCTATTGACTCACATCCCTTCTTTGTAGTTTGTAATTGGCTTGTCAGACTCCAGTAAGGGTTGGGCCAAAGGACATGTACTAGTGTCTGGTCCGTGGAGTGGATCACTTGAGAGTCTGGACAAGCTATTTAAGCCCACATAATCTCTAGAGATACCAAGTATTAAACGCTTTCATGACTTGTATACTTATTCCCTTCATTTTCTTGTGACTTTCTCTAATATGTGTCATGTCCGCGCAGGCAAATATAGACGAGGCCACTTGGTTGAGTTGGTAGAGAAGTCATCATTTGCTCGTCTCAACAAACTGTTTGAGATTGACTAGTCTAAACAAAATCACAATGTGTTGCTCATCAAAAAGAATTTGAGGGTCGTTCTTGCTCAAGCTAAGTTGTTTGTAATCCTTTTACTTCCACGGCTAGCACCACCGACTTTTATTTCGGGCGAGCACTGCATATTGAAGGACTTGTCTTTCTACAAGGTCGCTCGTCTTACTGACTTCAAGGCAAGATAGGCCCGTCTAGATGCTCGAGAGAAAAAAATGCTAAGAGAGGACTTTGCGCCAAGCCCCTGGTTCAACTTCCTAGGCAACTTCAAGTCATACCCCCCGGCTAGTAAAGAAGAAGACTATTGTCCAACCTCAGGCTCAGGAGACCGTGACTAAGTCGGACAAGATATTTGAAGCAGAGCAGACTAAGTGGTGTGAGATTGTCAAGTTGGTCGTGCCACTTATAATCAAAGAAGCAAAAAATGAAGAAATGACTATTAATTTATGAGTCGGATTCTACGAGCGGTAATAGAAAAGGTTGAACGAGGCCATTGAAGTCGGACCTTCATAAAAAATAAAAAAAAATACGGGTGAAAAGGGCTCGCCCTCCAAGGTTGCTGTCATTCCTCCACCAATGCTAATTCCTCCATCCCCACCTGCTCCTAAGGCATAAGATATGGAAAGCATTCATTTTCACGGGCTAAAGGAGATGGTCATCATATCAGGTGATGACTCCACACCTGGGGCACAAACTTTGTTGGCTACTCCGATCGATGTATCTAGCCGAGAAGAGATAGACGTCCTTTTGGAGCACTTCCCTACATTTACCAACATGGAGCCTCCAACATCCCATATGAATGAGTTTTTCCCAACATTGGAGAGAATTCCAGTTGACGTGATTGCAGTCTCTCTACAAAACTTCATGGCTCGTGCCCCACATGGGACCTTAAACAAGACCATTGAAGCGATCATGCGCTTGAAGGAATATTTGGCCATGCAGACGATAGAAGTGGTAAAATACCTTTTCAGTGGGAATGATAGCTTCCATTCCATATTCCAAGGCAAACGGGGTAACCCTAGTAGGCCGCCTGTTAGTGGTTCTGTAAGCCCACAATACACCAGACAATTCATCTACCCATTTGCCTCTTACCATTTCTAGTCGTTCTTTAAGAATTTAATAACATATTATTCGTCGCTTTTGCTTGCCCATTGCTTTGTGGATATTAAGGCATCGAATAAACGTTTTTTATCTTCAGTTTCAAACAAAACTCTCGGAATGTACGACTATCAAATTGTGGCCTGTTGTTTATGACAATGCCGTGAGGAATTCCGAATTGGCATACAACATTTCTCTAGACAAACTTTGTCACGTCTTTGTCTTTGATGTTAGCATAGGCCTCAACTTCCACCTATTTGTTGAAATAGTTTGTGGTTATGAGCACGAGCTTTTTCTACTCCGTGTCGGTTGGTAATGGGCTGAATATATCCATTCCTTATTGAGCAAACAACCAAGGATTAGTTATTGGGTTAAGGCAGTCGGATGACAATAGGGGGATAGGTGCATGCCTTTGAGATTGATCATATTTGCGAACATAATCCTCAACATCTTGTTTCATTGTAAGCTAGTAATAGCCTTGAGAATAAGATCGATGCGCTAAAGTTCATCCTTCTAGGTGGTTGTTGCATACACTTTCATGCAATTCAGTTAAACATATTGAGCCTTCAATTCAATCAAGTTCAAATAAGCCCCCCCTAAAGGACCATCTATACAATTGATCGTTGATCAAAGTATTCCAAGCAACTTGAACACAAAGCTTATGTGCTTGTTTTCCACCCTCTTAGACTTCACCAGTGCGAAGGTAATTGGCAATGAGCTGCATCCATCCTACATCTGCATAGGTTACATCATGGACCCATGCTGATGCAATAAAGGGCATGGGCTGGATATAAACTAGCAGCATGATGGATTTAGTGATGAGTAGGGCGACGACAACTTCGACCAATGCATTTGTTTTTCTGTTCTTTTATTAGGGAATACGCTTAACTCGCCAATCATCCAGCTTGGCTAAACAGGATTCCACACCATTGAGGTATCGAGCCATAAGTTCATCCTTAGCCTCATATTCACGCTATATTTGCCCAACCACTAATTGGGAGTCATTTCGTATTTCTATTTTCGATGTTGCAAGTATCAAGGCAAGTTTGAAGCCAACTATCATTGTCTTGTATTCACCCTTATTGTTAGATGCGGGAAAGTCAAAGTGGACAAATTGCTTAATCTGCTCTCCAGTAGGGGAGAGTAGTACTAGCCTTACCCCAACCCTTAATGTTCTCGAGGCTCTGTTTACATACAAGATCCACCAGTGGTTGATGGTGTCAATTTGTACCCTTTTTTGGGTAGCTCGGCTATAAAATCTGTAAGGACCTGGCCTTTTAATGACAAATGAGGCTTATATTGTATGTCATACTCGCTCAACTCAATAGCCCATTTCATCATTCGTCCAAATAACATCAAAGGTACTTTTGCACTCCTCTATCTAGTGAAACGCTTGGGTTCCCCGCATAGTGGTAAAGAAAGGACGGAACTTATAAGTGAATTGGACTATAAATCAACCCAAGGTTATGAGACAGACCATCAGCTGCTGCATTTCCTTCTTAGTGGATAGAATGGGTATCTCAAGCACAACTTTCACTTGGTCCAAGTTTATTTCGATTCCTTGTTGAGTCACCAAAAAGCCAAGAAACTTGCTTGCACTAACGCCAAACACACACTTAAGTGAGTTAAGTTTCATATTATACTTCTACATTAGGGCGAATGTTTCTTCCAAGTGTTGAATGTGTACTACAAGGGTTTTGCTTTTGATGACTATGTCATCAATGTAGACCTCCACTGTTCATCCCATTAATGATTTGTAGATTTTCGTCATTAACCTTTGATATGTTGCACTTGCAATTTTTAGCCTAAAAGACATGACGTTATAGTAGTATAATATGTGAGGTATGATGAAGGTCATTTTTTCTTGATTAAGACGAAACATGGAGATTTGGTGGTAACTAGAGAAAACATTTAAGAAAGAGAGCATTCCATTCCTAGGCGTAGAATCAACAATCTGATCAATTCAAGGTAAAAGAAAGCTATCATTCGAGAAAGCATTGTTTAAGTTCATATAGTCCATGCACACTGGTCAAGTTCCTCCCTTCTTTGGTACCACCATAACGTTGGTCAACCAACCTGGATAGGCGACTTCCTGGATAAAGCTAGTAACCAATAGCTTATCAATTTCCGTTTGGATTACTTTCTAGCGATTTGGGTGGAAGCTTTGAACTTTCTGTCTCACAAGACGCATGTTTGAGAGAATATTTAATGTATGAGCAGCCACAAAGGGTCGATTCCTAGCATATCCGAATGGGTCCAGGAAAAGGTCTTTGTATTTTGGCGGAGCAAGGCTTCTAGATGACTATGCTCCTCCGTTGCTAGCAAAGAGCTAGCACTTTTCATACAACCTTCTTCGTCTGATAAGGTCAGGGGCAACAAAGGATCAACAGCTAGCAGATCTCTCTTTGCCTGTTGTTGTAATTGCTATTAGCTCTTTGCACTTGATGACTCAGGTTCATCTCTAGTTGGGTCTATGTGCCTAGCTTCTATAGTCATCTAGTAGTATTGCCAAGCAGCCAGTTGGCTGTCGAGTAAGTCCACTTGCCCAACCTCAGTAAGGTAACTCACCATTTAATGATTTGTAGATGGGATGGCTTTCATTTTGTGCAACCATACCCGTCCCATAATGGTGTTATAGGGTAATAAATCCTCCACTACTGAGAATCGGACTTTTAAGGTGACTAAGACGACCTGGACAAGAAAAATGACATCGCCTAGGGAGACTGTTGATGCTCCATTGAAACCAATCAAAATGTGGTCAAGATTGTCTAAAGTAGATGAGGAGTACCCCATTTGCCTATAGGCTAACATTTGTAGGAGGTCGGCAGAGCTTCTTAGATCAATGAGAATTCCTCACACATCAAAACTGCCAACTCCAAGTGTTAGGACCAGGGCGTCCTCATAGGGTAGGATTACATGGTTGGAGTCAATGAAAGAGAAGATAATGGGCCCGTCTATCGGTCAAACACTGTCATCAATGAACGTGCACTAAATGGCATGTACTCTATTTCTTACAGAAGTTGCGCGAACTAGCCTTCACCTCTACCTTTGAGAGTGGTACTTGTCATCTACGAGCCCTCCGTGTATATAGTTGATGATTACTTTAGGTGTTGTAGGAGACGGAGGGGTCTATTCAGTTGCCTCTACTTCCTCTCGTTCATCGGGGGCACAGACGTATTGCTTTAGGTATCTGGCCTTGAATGAGCTCTTCTACCAAATAGTGTAGATTCTTGTATAGCTCTATGGTATGTCTATTCTCTTTATGGTAGGAGCATCGTCGCTTTTGATCTTACTTGATCATATCAGTCTTGATAGGCTCTAGCAATTTGAACTTGGGCAACTCTTAAATCAGCGAAAGGAGCTGCTCATAAGAGACTGCTAGTGTGGTGAGCCTGAGGGCCTGTTGCTATCGTCCATCTTGCTTTAGTTTCCCTTGTTTGGATTGGTTGTTCAGGGGCTTTAAGCTTCCAGCCTTGTTATTTTTTGTTGGTCGGTTTGTAACCAAAACCTACTGAGAAGCTGCTTAAACATCATCTTTAAGCATTGCATACTTATCCACCCGCCTGAACAAGTCGTCCATCGAGGCAAACAACTTTCTGGTGAGGGATTCAAAGAACGAAGTGGTTAGGCTTATGCTTCGTTTGAAAATTTGGAGAATAACGTTGATGCTATAAGACTCATCTTGAAGTACCGTGTGGCCGAACCATTTCATGAAATCCCTCAACGATTCATTTTCTTGCATCTTAATGTTTTGTAACGTGCTTATATTTTGCTTTTGGCATGCAGAACATAAATAATGGTCGACAAATGCCTCTGAAACATTGCGAAATGAATTGGAGTACTGAGAGAAGCGGTGAAACCATGACAGGGTTGAACTATGGAGGCTGGCAGGAAAAACTTTGTAGAGCAATACATCGTTCCCAATGTCCAATGTCATCAACTGTTGATAATGCAACAAATGATCAAATGGGTCACTTGTACCATCGTACATAGTGAACTTAGGTACCAGGAACCCTCTAGGAGGCTTGTAGCTTATGATATGAGGGTCGAACGACATGGAGAGCATATCATCTAATCTTCGGCTGATGGAGCCTAAGAATGCCTTTCCTGTGGGCTCGAGCACTGCTGACAATTATACCTATGAAGGTTGGAAGCTTGGTGATGCCTCTTGTTTTGGTTGGCCCAACCGGGCCTTCAAGGCATCAGATATGCACGGAAGTGCCTATGCCCATTGGTCTTAGGGCCCTAGGCAGGCCCTTATGGCATCAGATAAGCGAGAGCCCCATCGCTGTCCCCTTTTTTGCTTTCTTCTACTGGAACTAGCAGCTTTGTCGAAGTAAGATTGGTTGATTGAGGCGTAAGCTTATTTAGGCTAGGTAGGAAAGTGACTAGAGGAAAAGTCTTCCTCGTGCGTATGATGAGACGACTCTATGTGTCATCGGGATGAACGTGTCGTCTGGCTACGACTCTAGTTAGGATTGGTCTACTGAGGAGGGATGTGACGGCTCCACGAACAATGCCTCTCAACCATCTAAGCTCGTAACTCCTGATTTTCCTATCTTAATCTCTCGGCCTACTGGAGTAGTGACTGCATACGACGCTCATTTTCTTCTTGGTTTCTTTCCATTCTGGCTTGCCAAGCTTAGAATTGGTTGGCCATAGTGGTTGACTGGGATACATTAGACGTATTGGCCATTGTGCTAGTATGCTTTTTGATGGTTCCCACAGACGACGCCAATGTTGTTACACGATCCAAGTGAGTGGTTTCGTCTAGCTACCAAGAATTAGATGAAGGAAACGGTCAACAATTCCATCAAGTACTATTTCCATTATTTTTTTCTTCAAAAACATTGTTTTGGTCATAAACTCAATTAGAGATGAGTTAGTTGTTAGATTTGAGTTGCTTTTTTCCTTATGATTACTATTTTATTAGTCGTCTTAAATGTGTAAGTGGGGAAAAAGACTTAAAGTTTATCTAAACTTAGAGTTGTAATTGTGGGGAAAATAAAAAAGAAGAGTTGAAAGTTGGAGAATAATTAAATTGCTTAACAAGTAGAGAGTTATTATTTAAAATTAAAAAAAAATTAATTTTTTATGGTTCTTCACACTGAAAACTAGTTATTTAAATGATAATTTTGGGTTATATATGAGTTATAGAAATAGTTAATATATTGAATTATTCATTTTTGAGATAAATTTTGATCATATATGATGATTGAATAAAATTGATATTAATTTAAATATTTGAAATTTATTCTTCATGATTGAGGTACGCTCTTTCCTGAAATTTATATATAGTAGTAGTTGAATACATACAATGTGCATGAAGGTGCACGTGGGTAATGTTATTTTCATAATTCAATGATTTTTTTCAATATGAAGTGGATATAGTCATCTTTAAATATCTTCTAAATAACAAATTTATTATATAAAAGCTAAAATTAGAATATGTATTTGTTTTTTTATAATCATGTAGATTTTTATTTAATCACAATTTCAAGTAAATTATTTAAATCAAAATTTTTTATGATAACTATAGATATGAGATCATTTGATATTTAAAAATTAATTTTAATTATTAATTTTTTAAAAATAGTAATGATTTGCATTATATTACTTAAATTAGTGTCATTGAATGGCTTTTTTAATATAAAAAATGTTAAAATCTTGCTTTATTCATTAAAATTAATTATTTTTGCATAAGTTAGTATGCAATATGGGTGGAGTTGACTAGAAAAAATAATGCTTCAAAAGATGATTAGTGATGATGAAGATTTGGTTTTATTATTTGAAATGCATAAAACTTTTGTAAATTATTTTTTACCATCTAAAATAATTTAAATTAAATTTGAGAATTTTTTATAGATATATTAATATATTAATTTGAGATAAAATATTTCCTTTATTAATTAAAATAATATGTAAAATGACATAATATATTAATAATTCAACTAAACATATGATATTAATCAATAACTAATATTTATAGAAATCAAATATATTATCCAATCAAATTTGATTATACAATTAAATTAAAATTTATTATGGTAATTTTAGAGATGTAGATTTTAATGTTTGAAAAATAATTTTAATAATTAGATTGTGTTTGGTTTGAACAACATTCTCTAGTTTCAATTTTTTTTTTTTTTTTTTTTTGTTTTTTTTTTTTTTTGAAATTTCATTAAGGAAAGGGACTTTTTAAAAAATAAAATAAAATATTCAAAATCTTGTTTGGTTTTAAATTAAAAGATTGTGAAAAAAAATATAAGTAAAATTTTATATAATTTATATGGAGATCTATTATTATAATGATAATATTCCTTTTTTATAAGATACATAATAATAATAATAATAATAATAAAATTTTCTAATATATTTATAATTAATCAAGTAAATACTTTAATATAAAAATATATTCATTTATAATAATATAGTCTAATAAATAAAAAAAACAAAATATTTATAATGTGTACACTATTTGTTTTTAAATATATATGACACGATATTTTGTTTATATTAATATTTCTTTTGTACCAATAGTATTTATATTTGTTCTACAAAGTCTTCTATATTGATTTGAACGTTTTTAAAAAAGGATTATGTTTTTTTAAGAAAATTTTGAAAATACCAAAATTATTATTATTTTTTTATATTTTTTTATTTAAGTTTTCTAGAAAATTAAAATGGAAAAATATTGTCCAAACATATTTTCAAACTTGATTTTTGTTTTCTTTAAAAATAAAAACAAAAAAAAAATAGTTTGAACAAACAAACCTTAATTTTTAATAATCAACTCTTTAAATATACATTTCAAAAGTGATTGTGAAGGTTTGAAAGGTGATTATAAAGATTTCAACTTGATAGAATAATTTAAATTAAATTTGAAAATTATATATATAAACCTTAAAAAAGTGAAAGAGGGGAAAATAGGGAAAAGAAAATAGATAATCAACAAAAGGGAAAAAGAAAGGAAAAATGAAAAGTTTTAAAATTTTTTTGTAGGGGTTTTTTTTAGGTATTAAAAGTTTTTAAATTGTTTTTGAAGGGATTTTTTTTTTTTTAGGTGTAAAAAGTTTTATATATATTTGGGTGAAAAGTCAAAGAATTCCGCGTGCTATGCCTACCTATACATTCATTAAAGGAAGTGGGAGAAATCGTATGTAGCTGAAAATAACTTCGGTCGAATCGTGAGCAATCCAATAATTGGAGTCTCACGGCAACAACCAACTTGCAGAGCAAACAGTTTAAAAAGGGCAAAAAAAAGAGCACTTTTGGGATATAGAAGGAAAGGTTTAAAATCCTAGGCGCGCTCGGAAAGGTTTAAAAGGGGAGATTGTGACAAAAATAAATAAATAAATAAGTAAAATAAAATATCTTCAAAATTATTTTAAAATTTATAATATTTTTAAAATTTTAATTAAAATTTAAAATCATTTTAAAAAATTAATTTTGATATGTTATCTTTTTAAAAAATAATTTTTAATCAGATTTTTTTCCATTATCACAAATTTAAAAATGTTTTTTAAATTTTTATATTTTAATAAATATCTTTTCAAAATCCTTTTTCGTAATAAGCATTTAGACTATGTTTGGTTCTCAGAAAATATAAAGGAAAATGTAAAGGAAAGAAAATATAAAGGAAAAGTAGATAAAAAGAAAAAGTGAAGGAGAATAAAAAAATAGATTAAAAATTAATAAATTATTTTTTTTTATTACTTTAAACTTATTTTTTTTATTTAACTCATAATATAAAAATTAAATAATTTAAAAATATATAAATTTTTAATTAATTTTAATTATATTTATTTTTTTTATATTTTTTATAGTATAATTTTAAAAAAAATTAATTTTTTTCGTAACCAAACATAACGTTACAGCTGTCATAATCATAGCACAATGCCTCATAACATCCAAAGGGATGTGCCTTTGATTCATGGCCACATGTCTAGACTTTAATATTTTTTATGTGTCTGCATGCCACGTCTCATCTCCGAGGGACTGGCATTTTCCCACCTATCTTTGGGAGAGATAGCGTAGCATGGGGGCAAAAAAGGCTTTAATGGGTCACACTCACGCCACACAAGTCACAAGACTCACAAGGCTTTAATGGGCAAAAAAGCCTATCTTTGGGCTAGAGTGTAGACACCCGATAAGGCAGTCGTGGGGAGAACCGACCTATTTGTGACCCGCTGCTAAGGGCCGACCGAGCCTGAGTAGTAGGGGCTAGGGCCTTTGGCTAGTAGTATAAGTTGAGTCCAATACTCAATTCCAGAAATCATGGCCCTGTCGGTAGCCTTGGCCTGAAAGGGGTGGTACTGCATTGATTGGGTTCTGCCACAATTCCGTAGTATCTCCACTCAAGGCAAAACGTCAACCTATGTGTGATCGAGACGCTTACACGTTTAGGTAGGATAATCCTATTTCTTTCATATATTTGTCTTTTTGTTAATTTGGCTTTATTTTGTAAGCTTCGTTATTTTAGATAATTCATGCTTTATTTGGCATTTTATACTTTAACAAATCAATTAATTTTCAGTATAACATTTGATTTTGACACATTTGATTCATGAATGTGGATTCAACTATTTCCCACATTGGATTCAACTATTTCCCACATTTTGTAGTGATGTCGGCTTAATATCACCATGGAATACTTAGGGATGGTATGTGTCACGTTCTCCTTATGCTCTTTTTTTTTTTGGTTTCTTTTGTCAAATGTGTAGTTGAGACGTATTGAAGTAACTTTTGTGTCATAGTTTTGTTTACTAACCCCATGTTTTATTCCATTAAAGTATTAAAAATAATGTTAAAAAAATTATTTTTTATCTTTGATTTTATTATAAAACATATGAATATATATATATATAATTAAAATTAATTAAAAATTTATATATTTTAAATTTATTTAATTTTTATATACACAATTAAATAAATTTAAAATAATAAAAAATAACTTTTTGATTTTTTTTTTCAATTTTTCTTTTCTTATATTTTCATTTTCTATTTTCTTTGCATAATTTTTTTTTTCAATTTTATAAAATCAAATATACCCTAACTATAGAAATGATAATAGAGTGAATTTTTTCTAGTACCGACCATATTTTGTCTTTAATGAAATGAGTTTGAAATTTAAATAAATGGAATAGGAGCATGTTTGAGATTTATTTTTTATTTTTTTTTTAACTTAGGATGGGTTCAAGTATTTCTTTATTTCATCCTACCTTAGATTATATATGAAATTAATTTTATAAAATTATTTTAATGTAATTTTTATTTTCCGATTTTTAATATATATAATAATAGTAATAAAATATTTTTCAATGAAATAAGTAAAAAAAATTGTAATATTTTAATTATTTATAAAATACATCTATTTTAATGTAATTATTATTATTATTTTTAAAAGTTAAATGAAGTGAGACGGTACATGTATAAAAAAAATTATATACTTGTCCTATTTTATTTAATTTTTTTTAATGGAGTGAAGATAATAATTATTTTGAATAAACAGAAAAAGATTGAGATGAAGTGATTTATCCCAAACCCGTCTTATTGTCATGCCTACTTAGATGTAGCATCTCATATATTAAAAATTGAATTTAGTCCCTTTTTTTTTTTTCTCACTCAGACAAAGCCTTAATGTTATAATCAATTAATAGCGGATTAAAATCCGTAGACTTTTCATAGCCGGGATTAGGGGCCGGCATGGCATTGGGTTAATAGTCTGGAACTCTTTCTATCAGGTGGATAGGACAAAATATTTGGTTATTCTTCTCATAAGATGAAACCGTGTTGAATACAATCATCCACCTGAGGACTTGATGGAAGCACTCAATTTATGTGTGTAGATAGGATTTTCCTAAACACCAATTTTCAAGCAATGGCCACCAGTCCCACCATTATCGCAATTACTGATACCTTATTGTAACTTTCACCATGTTTTTCTTGCCACTATCACTCCATTTTAATATTAAATTAATCCATTTCCATGAACAAGCATAATCCTATTGACTCATTCAATAATAAAATCTTCAACACTTTGCTAATTCCTTCCGTGTCAAGTCCATAGATAAAAGATTTTCCTTCTTAAAAAATTAATATTTTGAGAAAAATAATTTTTGTTTTATTTTATTTTTTAAGAATTTAAGAGTTGATTTGGAAGATAGTTTTTTATTCTATACAATAGAAAACTGTTTTCTAATTTATAAAAGACATTTGAAAATTTAAAATTTGTTGTGTATACAAATTGTTTTTTAAAATAAATTTGACGTATTTTGATTTTTTTAAGTGTTTAGAGCAATAACTAAAAATATGGAGGGATGGATAACTTGAGAAAATGTTTTTCTTTTTGAGTCTTCAAATATAATTTTGTTTTTAAAAGTAATTGAGAACTATTTTTAGAAATTTTTACAAAAAATATTTTTGAAAAGTTGTCAAGTGTCCTTTATTTTTCTTTTCTCCAGACTTTTCTATGTATAATCAAACAAAATAAAAATTTATAATTTTTCTTTTTTTAAAAAAAAAAAATTCCTCTTTATTTTCTTTCATTGAACTTTTAACAAATTAAAAATATATATAATTTTTCAATACTAGTAATTGATTTTTCAAAATTTTAAAAATATTTCCTAAATTTTGTCAAACATTTTTTTTTTTTAAAAAAAACTTATTAAATTAAAATCGGGTTTTAAAAATATTATCAAATGGACTCTAAATATAGTTTGAATATGCTTTATATAAAGTGTTTTGCATTCTATCGACCCTTTCCTTAATTGTGTGTGATATATAATTTAAATTTTATATAGACAAATAATCAGGATTGGGTTGCCTAGGGTCCAAGTCCATACAAATTAAGTTGTTGAAATGGGTATATAATCAATTGAGCTCAACCATTATATATGGTGCCCATTTTGGAAAATGAGTTAGCTCAAAGGTTTTATTATGCCAATATATATGAACAAATAAAGACAAATAAGTCAATTTAAGGTGGAGCATTTATATTAATCACCCTTTTCCTAAATTTTATTTGGACTTGACCATGATATATATCCAAGGACTACTCTTGAGGCACCAATCACTGGTGGCAAGTTCTCATTGCATTATATATTTTGTAACTAGTCTCGGTTTTTTTTTTTTTTTTTTTACAACCTAAATTCTATTAAGAAAATCCAGTTTCCATACACTCATATGAAAAATAACACAAAATAAAAACTTTTATTTATAAAATATAAATTTTAAATAATATTTTTGACCATTTAAATATTATCTTTTAATGATATAAATAATAACCTGATTTGGAGCGAGGTAGACAAGTTAGACAAAGCACGAATGGCTTCACAAAAAGCTAAACACAGTAGTTGGGCGTGTTAGTGGATAGCCTTTCCAAATGTTTTTGGTTGTTATGGGAGTTTCATGTATTATGAGCCACTACCACCAGCACCTCCACCACAAATTGTCCAATTGCTCTTGCTACGGTGTTCACAATGGACTTTGCCCATGGGGCCTCCCCTTCGGAGTTACTGGAGCCTGTTCCCATCAAGGCTCACCTGCTCCCAATATCACCTCTTTTTCAACGTCATCCATATATAATCTCTATTACTTACACCTCACAAATATATTAATTTTATTTTCGTACCGGTGCTGATCTTGGGGTATCGTTTTTAATCTTTTAATTTATTCTTTGATGTTGCTTGTCTGATCCATGGCTCTCAGGCGAATATGAACAGTCCAGGGTGGTGGGGTTTCCAAAATGTTCCACCAAGAGAAAAAGTCATGAATCATGATGGACAAGTCTTTATTTCTCACTATGGAGGCCATTGGAAATATCATTTTCTCATAATTTTTGGCTCCATATGCGGCGAGAATTAAGATTGGTGAACAGTTTTTTGGGAATTTGCTTTGTTGGTGAATGTATGAGACTATAATTTATAAGCTTAAGGTTGGAAAATGATGGTTAAAAGCTGTTATTGCAGTCTGTTTTTAGATCTCTCATACAGATGGGAGTGAAGGCAAAGACTCATTAGCTAGCACTCATAGTCATAGTCATAGTAACAGAAGGAACATAAAAGTAGTAAATAGGAAAAAAGCAACCCCGGCCAATCTCAATGAAGCAGGTCTATGGAGCTAGTGATGGATTGGTTGGAGGACTCAGCTCTGAGATGGGCTGTGTTGCAGGAAACCCCCTCCAGCTCTCTCAACGTGGTGTAAGGACTGCCTATTCGGAGGTCCGTAAGCATTTGGCGGAGGTCAGAAGCTTCTTCCTTGAGCCTCACATTCTCTTGAAGAACCCGGTCATGGCACTCCGACACATGGTTCAACTTGTCTATGAGGCTGTGATTCTCATTTCTGAGGCGGACGACCTGCGACCAGAGCTCATCCAGGTGCTTCTGTTTCCGCATCCTTGACCTGCGAGCAGATTCTCTATTAGATATCATTCTTCTCTGCTTCCTTTCATCTATGATGCTGAGTTGATGCTCCTCGGCTTCATCTGAAGTAGAGTTATTGCTCAGGCTTGACGACTGTGGGGTGAATTCATGAATAGGAGGGATCTGAGAAGTGGTTAGGTTGCTTAAATATCCACCAAAATGGAGGGTTGGCGTGTTGCCATACGTCATGCCGAAGTCGGCAGGAAAGGGAGTTGGATTCTCAGGAGCCAGATATTGGATTCCTGTGAAATCACCTGGAAGCATGGCTGGACTTGAACTTTAGAGAGGAGATACCTGAAAGGATTGCTTGCAGAGATTGTTGAGAGGATAGGAGACGACAGCATGAGGAATGGAGGGAATTTATAGGAGAAAAAGGTTTAAGAGAGGTGGGCCAGTTTCAGCAACAAAGAGGAACAGTATCAGGGGCTTGCAATTACCAAGTGCAAAATTCAATCAAATTATTGGAACAACACGTCATATATGCGTGTGGAATGTATGCATGTAGTGATTAGATGTGTATCCAAAATTATCTATGACCTACTTTTCAGCTTTCTTATGAACAAAAGCCCACGAGCAAATGTCATGGGATGGTAACATGTATATATATATATTATGCATGACTACTCTTCATTTCCATATATATATATATATATATATATATATGGATTATATTCTGAGATCTTCAAATTGTAGAGGCCACATATAATGCTCAGAATAAGAAAGTTTGCAATGTGGGGATGTCAATTATTTTGATGGGGAATGGTTCAGAAATGAGAGCAGTGAAAGCAAAATGAGAAGTGGAGTTGAAGTCAAATAGCTGGAAGAGAAATCTCTCTGGGGGAGCCTACCCAATTTCAAATCATATTAAGACTCTTAAAACTCACAGCCAATAATACCATATTGAATTGTGACGTAGCCAAAAAAAAAATGGAAATGATTAAATAAAATTGAGTTTTGATTATCATTTTTGTAATAATTGTGATGACTCAATGTGCACTTCAGACAGGGATTGGAGGGACCCATCATAAGACTGTTATCCAAATAGTTAACATCTGAGTACCCACGTGGATCCCAGGCATCTCATATTTTCTAAAGCTGCCATTGAGCTGAATTGAGAAAAGAAAAGAAAAAAAACATAGACATATTATGCAAATCCTTCTGCTTATTAGGCCCTCTTCTCACTCTTCCCTTTTAATCACTTGTTTCACCTTTGCTGGGAGGTTATCATTTATGAACCTCAGGTAAGTTTTCCGGCCAAACTGATGGACATGATCAGAGATTTAGACAATTGTGAATCCCTGCCCCGTTTTACCTTCTTTTGGCCATAACTTTGGTTGTCACACCCAACCCTGCAGCAGATCCTACAGCATGTTCTGAAGGAACATATTAACATTTCATTTGTGTTGTATGAATTAAGCTTTGAAGGATTGATCTTACCTCCCCTGAAGGGAGGGTATAATTGATAGTTTGTCATATAGGACAAAAATATGACATAAAGACACTTTTTCACATGCTCTCCTGGGTTGTAGATTTCCATTAATCTGCACCATTACATTAGGGCCTTACCAAATAGTACATGCCCCTTCCAGTTAGTGAGTTTTTTTGACCCCCTCATTCCAAACCAGCCATTGGCACCTCCCTCTGAACTAAGAAGACAGTGTCCAATAGTTAATTGACTTTTGTCGTTTGTTGATACAGTGCTACATACTATCTTTTAAAACTATTTTCCATTGTGACCCACTTGGAATAATTTTATAAGGAAAAGATGATAATAGAAGAGTTGATGATACCCCAACAAAAAAGTTGTGGCAA
This sequence comes from Vitis rotundifolia, assembly GCA_030254885.1. Classification (NCBI taxonomy): domain Eukaryota; kingdom Viridiplantae; phylum Streptophyta; class Magnoliopsida; order Vitales; family Vitaceae; genus Vitis; species Vitis rotundifolia. The sequence continues at coordinate 15,198,920 of CM058151.1, forward strand.
ATCTCAGAGGTAGCAACTTGCAGACGCATATGGTTTGACATCTATGCATTTGTTAATGGAGTTCAATACTCTATCTCTAAACTTCTTTCTTCCAATAATTTATCAGATTATAGTGTTGGTGGTTTCCATTACAGAACTTTGGCTTTGGTGTACTAACAGATAAGAGTTAGAAATAAATAATGAATGAGATTACAGAACTTTGGCTTTGGTGTACCAACAGATCAGAGTTAGAAATAAATAATGAATGAGCTTCCGTGTAGCTATTCTAAAAAAGCATAGGAAGCTAAATGGAAACTGAACTCCTCTATTTTATTGTGTATTACTTTTACTTTCACGTATATTAATAAATGTGGCATGAAACTGTCACTGAGAATGCAGCCATGGAGAAAAGGTTGCTATCTTCAAAATTGAAATAGTCATACTATGGAATCAATTTCATTATTCAATTACCTTGGAGAATCCAAACGTCCCTAGGGACATTATACTTGTGTTGGGCAGGTCATACCAGCAAAACAAGTGTAAAGGTAGCCGTGAAAAACTCATTCTCTTCCAAACTCACCACTATGTATTAGTTTAAATTATTGGGGTGCTTCTGGGGGCCAACTTTAAAGAAAAAGTATGGGTTTTCTTGAGTTGACAACATATGGCTTTCCTTAGCCACTTGTGTACTAATCAACTTGCTCCTTCACAGGATGGGTAATAAACCAAACTTCCTCAAAATGCTTCTGTTCTTTCTAGAGTGGGATTAGTTTAAGAAAGGCAAGTTGCAGAGAACCCCAAATTAAAAGAGAGATTGTGTGGTGTACATTTTTTCTTTGGACACAAACAATATTTGCTGGTATGGAAAAAAAATTGTTTTATCGATTTCAATCATATTAATGAAACAAAACTTGCCATTATCATCAAGAGAATTTGTTTGATCACTTGGAAGAGTTCAAGAGCATAGACTTCCATTAGAATTTCTAAGACACTCAAAAACGTCTTTGTTTCTTTATATTCATATTTTGTGATGGTCTAGAACGAGTCACTGGACTTGTATCAATCCATCTTAATTTGGGGGTTTGTTAACCTAATTACACCCTACTTCTACAACAAACCTCACAAGAGAAGTTGGACATGACACAACGCACCAGTATCAAATTAATCTTCTGAAGAAAAAAATCAGCAATAATTGGACAGGCCATGGATGCGATAGATGGCATCTATGTACTCCATCACATATAAACCACATAAGGAAGATCGGTGTGGAGTCATCTCTAATTCCAAGGGCTCAATAAATGGCTACCCACCTGTTGAAAAACCTTATTAATAGTTTAGGTGAATGAACCTTATTATACCTTGCGATAGGTTATTCGTTAGCCCTGCAAGCTGTAGCCCATGGTTTTGGGGTTGAAATAAATGAGCCTGTCACGCTTTCAACTAGTGGGAGGCGGAAGTATGAATTAATCCGCAGGAAAAAGACTAGACTATATGATTAATGTCTTAAGAAGTTTGTTCATGTACGTCATATTGGTGTTATTAATTGATTTGGTTGTCATCATGAACCAATTGGGAATAAATAAGACTGGATCTTGCTGCTCAAATATATAGATATATTACAGGTATCAATCGTGTCCTACATTAATCTATACCTAAAAAATATGTCCCATCAACTCAAACTTTGGAATTGCTTTTGTCCACTTTTTATTTACTGGTAGAAAAAAAAAGGTTGGATTACCGATTAAGGAAAAAATGTGACCACATATATATAATCTCTATTATTCGCCTCATTGCTTGGTCTAATGCCTAACTAGGACTTGGCTACGGCTAGAATGCAGACAGTGAAGGAAGAATGACCCCCTCAGCACCACGAAAGCGAAGAAAATGCTAGGTACGGAGGGGGACTGGATTTAACTGCTACCATTTTGGTATGATACATCATATGGAGGCCAACAAGAGACATAAAAGAAATGGTCGCATGATAGAATATTGTGGTGATGGTTGTGGGCCGCCCGCGCGTGGGTGCCTTGTGCACCAACCCACCATCCAATTGCACAGCCCGTCAACTCAGTCATAAAGCCCTTACCCCACCCTCCCTTTCTCTTTTTTATGTATGTGTATGAATTCTAATTAAGGCCTGGTGCTTTGTTTGGTATTGAAAATGAGCATATAAAGCTATTGTTATCTCACTATTGACAATTGTCTTGTGAAATTCTCTCAACTTTTGGCTCACCTTTCTTTTGCACTGCTCCATTCCACTACCAGCAATATATGACTTGCCATATTATCCACTTCTCTCTTATCTGGGAACAAATTTTGTGTACATGTTACATGCCATTTTTATGTCACTATTTTAAGTGGGTCAGTCAGTTTCCAATAGTTCTCTCTTTATCTAATTTGTTCAAAATAAAGCAAAAGGGTAAAACTCTCTTGCTATAGCCTATCGACTCTTGTTATGATCTGTATTTTGGTAAAGAAATCGCACTAATTCCATGGCCTGCAGTGCTCCTTTTCTGATCAGTCAATATTGTGAACAATACTAATCCATCCAAATTGTTAAATTCTCTTGCTTGACGTGTCATTTTATAAGATGTCACTCATGAAACTTTCATGAAACTACTGGTCACCACATCGATATCTCCCTTTCAAGACTTTTAAGTTTCCCATCATGGACAAGCAATTCTTTGGGTACCGTCACCTGTACCATGTGTGCTTTGTCTCCACTTTCCTCCCACTCAAACAACCCAACTTTCTTTCTTTCCATTCCAATTCTCTCATGAGGTCATCAACATTTTACACTGATTGGTTCAATAAGGATAAGCTCATCATCATCATCTAATATTCCTCTTCTGCTTAATTTTATATTCTTTGCTTTACAATAACGTATCTAGTTTGTACAATACTGGTTTCATTTTAAATTTTAAATCCCCTCACAGCATAGCTCTGTGTGATGTATGATTGTTCTTGTATAAAGTAATGGCTGATGGTGCAATTTTAAATACTACTGACTTGCACGCATGTTTATGCTTCCTTAAATTTATTAAGGTCGTAATCCACTACCAATATGTGGATGTTAAAGCGTGTTTAATTAGGTGTATGTTATTTAAGTATTGATTTTCTTTTGAAGCATTGCATCTGCATCTATAATTAGGACTTGATGTTAATGTTAGCTGCTGTTACTTGTTTCTCTGTGAAAGCTCCAAGTCTAGCCAGCAACAGGAGCCATTCATCATTGTTTGATATATACTTCATTATCATTTGCTACCTAGTACACCCTCATCAAATATGAGTGTTGCCAAACTTGCAACCAGTGCTTGTGCCACAGTCATCAATCTCTATCTGCTTTGATGTTCATACATCAGTGGAAAATGATAATATGTCGACATTCCTAGACCTATTTTGTAATTAAGTTCCCAATCACAAAACCTAAGCCCTTTCCAAAAGTTGGTTGGTTGGGACCTGTTGTGATGAGCCCAGTCATTTTTATGTGGTATATTAAAAATTGGAGCTCAATAAATGAGGATGAACTAATCATCTTAATCTATTATTTGAAGTGTACTCCTGTAGAAACACTCCCTTTCTTTCAATCAGATTGGTGAGTTCTGTGATGACATCAAATACATAACCTGCACTATATAACATCGGGACATGGGAAATGCCCAATGCTTTGCTTATCGTCATCTTTGAACCTAATTAACCAAAAGTGGAATGATTGCATGTCAATTTCAAAGCTTTTTAGTGCTCCCATTAATAACAAATGTATATGTAATCACCTCATAAGTCACTAAAACTTTGAATGGTTGAAAGAAATAGACTTATAGAGTTAATTCCAAAGCCTGCAGACCACTTAAACCAAACTAATGATAGAGAAAAATTTTATTACTTTGTTGAAGTGTAATCTCCATGTATCCAACCTTGCTTATCGGTTTCAGACTTCTTTCTTTAAAGCTGCAATTGGACAGGGTACTTCTGTACTTCATTAAAGCTGCAATTGGTACTTTCTAAAAGTATTTTTGGAAACATGTTTCAGAAAACATCCACTGCTCATGTTTTGAGTACCTTTTTCTGCTCTCTGATTGAAGCTTGAAATATGAGATGTGCCCAAGGAAAATAGGCTTTACATGGAGGACAACATTGTCACTAAAAACTCCCCCAAACCATCGGCTGAAGATTTTAGTGGCTGTTTGGAGTACTTTCATGCACCAGAGCTAGAGTACATAAAATCAAATCCCGCTTTCATTGTATTTGGAAGAATTTAAGGAGATGTGGCACGAGGCCTTGTCTTAATTAAGGAGAATGAGAGGTAGTTAATTAATGGTCCTGCTATTTGACCTACATATTTTGAGTCAAAATTCACAATTATTTTAAGAACCAAAAGGAAAATAAATGATGAGGTCAAAAACAGAAACACTGTGTTGACAAATATCAAACTAAATGACTTCCACGTAACAAGTGGATCCATTTTTTGGACACTTGTTCATACTTGTTTCCAAGCTAAAATCAATATTCTTGAGATTCAATTCAACTATGTAGTGGGGCAAATTCTTGAGACATTATGTGGCCACTCTTGTGGTTGACCAGAGGCTGTGTAAATTATCTAGGGTGGTTGAGTCTTCCACCGTAGAGAAAAAAATATCATCGGAGAACAAACAAGACCTGATTCAGAGGTAAACTCAGACCACTCGTTAGAGCTAAAGCCATGAAAGGTCTAGAGTGGCAATGAGTGCTTCTTTGATTGTATTTGGAGGCACTTGAGGCCTAACCCGGCTTCTCCATTAACGAATAGGACAATTCCCTCTCTCTCTCTCTCTCTCCACATTATCAGGTTTTGTCTGGAACTCTAATGGGTATTCCTTTTTCTTCTAGTCTTGTCATGTGTGCCCACTTGTGGAAATGACCTGGCCCATCTTCATCTCTGGTAATAGAAATTAATTGTATTTTTGCCATTCATCTTTAAATTATGTTGACTCACAGAGTACATATATTCAGGAATTTGTTTCCTTCTTTCTGGAAGTCCATGTATGATTTTTCAATGTGCATCTCAAGAATCACAACCCATCTCTTGAACCAAGTATGCAGGTTCATTTCTGATTATTCATATAAGCCTCTAGAACAAGCCTCTCAAACTTGACACATACTTATTTTTTACCTTCAACGAACATCCAGGGTTCTTACATTATTGCCATGCAACGCGGTACAGTTTTAGAGTGGGATAATTACTGGTCAACTGAATTGGGCCCTTGGGATTGCCCAACTAGGATCTATAGAAACTGGCATTTTAAACTGTAGAGCTTTAAGAAGAAAGAGTGTCTAAATATGCCAATTTACTGATAAATCTTACTAAAATCAACATAATCAATATGGTTAATTTGGAATTAATTTATAGAATAGATCTAGAAGGGTCTTTCCATTGGTCTCTGAAGGGTCGCACTTATTGGGTCTTGTCCATTTCCTCTTCTAACCCAACCATGCACTCCAATGCCGAATGATTTTTCATCCTCAGTTGGTATAAGCCCATGAATCTTTCCAACAATGGAACTCCCAGAATCTGAGAAATTTCCTTTTTACTACATTTTTATGTGGGTTTGATCATGAGGTGGGTGAGTTGGATTGTGCGCACGAGTGGCATAGTGGTTGCATTTGGTGGTTGAAGGGGGCAGTGTTATGAATCATGTCCACATAGGAGGAGGCCAGGTGGTATGAATGATGAAAATGCTAGTACTGTTGGAGATGAAGGTGGCTATGGTTGTGAGATTTGGTATGGCTCATTAATGAAGGTGGTTTGTGTTTTATTCGGAACAATTGGCTATATGACATAATTAGATTCTTGGCAGAATAAAATTTCCTTTCACGTAGTAATAAATCAAATTTGAAATGGAGAGGTAGAGGGGGAGAGAGGATTTGGTCCCCTTGTAAGTAATTTGTTGATTTATTTCATAATTAATTATTTAAAAAAATTAATATATCAAAAGATGATTAGAAATTAGGAGAAAATAAAAGGTCTAAGTTCATCAATTGAATCCAATTCACTTTGCTTTCAAATTTGATCATGAAATTGGATACAACTATTTCAAATTTAGACAGTAGATCTAACAAATTGATTGGATTTAAACTAAGTGACCATTTGAAAGATTGAATTGAAAGAATTTATTTATTTATTTTTTATGTTTTATCAACGAAAATTATAAATCTAAGAATATGAATCCTCTAGAATTGAAACCACATGTTCTAGCTTTATGAAATTCATGAATGTTTATAACATAATAAAAGATTAACATGATTTGAATATGAATTGGTGTTTGTGGATTTGATTTATGTTAGTTTGAGTGCTTTTGAGGTGAAGATTAATTCACGTCTTTTCTGACTTCCTAATTTGGATATGAATATTTTGAAATGCGATTTTAGATATTTATGATAATTAGTATTTGACCCGTACTACTCTTATAGTCACTTTTGTCGGAAAATTAGATGAAATTTCTCTATTATAAACTATTAATTATCATATTCCTATTAATAAAAGGTTAAAAGTACGTAGTTGCATGAAAACTGTTATATTCTTAGAGTTAGGAAAACTGTTATATTCTTAGAGTTACTTTGAATAATCGTTTACCAGCATTGAAGTATAGGTCAGTAGGCCATAAGTACTGTGCATTAACATTCATATTGAGTGTTGTTAGATAGTGAAGTGGTGAGCATTAATCTATAAGCCATCAGATTGGGTGCAATGTGTAGTAGCTTCGTAGCTCTGGATATTTTTTGGCAACACTCAATGTGACTAGGGTTATAGATATATTAATGCATGCACACATCAAGCAACATATATGATTGATGGTAAAGGGAATTGAGCACATTTAATTAATTAATAATTAATACATTGAGTTCAAGGTAGTAGATGAAAAACCTTATGAAGAAGGTAGAAGAAATGGTTTGGATTGCTCAAGGTATAGCATGGATTGGAGAACTTTAACCCTTTACAATACGATAAGACCCAAATAAGTAAACTATAATGAATTCCAATGGCTTTTTATTTTTTTTTTCGTTTGAATTAGAACTCCAAATATAACTACATACATAAATATTTGCTAGATCTAATGATTTCATTTAATTTTGAAAACTAAAAAGTTAGGGTTTGATGTTCTTCCCAAAATTTAAAAACTGAAAAATTAACGAATTTAATTTCAATAATTTAACACATGTTTTAATCATAAATTCATAAACCCAAGGATGCACAATATAAAAATTAGTGGGTGATATATAAGACTTAAATTAGAAAATTTCTAATATTTTTTTAACAATTGATCAAACACTAGAACTACTAATTAATACTCAAGTAGAAAATTTTTAACAAGTTATATAATTTGGAAATATATTAGATTACCATTTCTTATTGTCAAATGATTCTTTTCCAAATATTCTATTTTAATTATAAAAATAAAAATGTAAATAGGATTTTGATATTTTGGGATATCTGGAAATATGTTAAATTACTATTTTTTTTCTCAAATTATTCGTTTTCAAATATCTTTATCTTAATCACCTAAACTAAGAAAAGCATCAAATTTTAAAAGGATAAAAGGCTATTTTTAATATATAAGAAACATATTTAACACTTAAGTGTTAAAGAAGAAAGAAAATAATTATTTTTATAATGATAGAAGACTTGTTATTAGCATATAAAAGCAAATAGATTTGACAATTAACAACATTTAAGTATTTATAAAAATAAAAAACTTAATACTTATCAACATTATGTTGTATTAAAATTTAAAATTTTGTTTGGAACATAGGGATAAAAATAGAAATAATCAATTATTTAAAATAGGACTAAATCCGTTAGTCTAACTAGTTTGATCATCAACTAATACTCACTCCAATTCAAGTGCTCTTTTGAGCCTATTTAGAATTGAACTGAACTTGAACCAAATGAATATCAACGATTGGAATATCCGACCATGTGAACTGACCTAACAAGAAAGGAAAATAATAATAATATAAGAATATTTAAGTAAAATGACATCAAATATAAAAATACCCATGTCAATGCACTGTTAACTTCTAATTTCTTTCTTTACTTTTCTGATTATCTTCAATAAATCAAGTGTGATGCATGGTTTTCTTTTTTCCTTTCTCCATTTCCATTCTCAATTGCAGCCATAAATGTTGTAGACTCTAGAGGTCAATGGGAACCTCTAGCACCCCCCAAGGAAGGTTGGCATCTCTCTCAATCTCCATCTCCATAACCATATATATATATACATATGTTTATATGGTTTGGGCACAACTATTTTGAAAAGTTAGATATTCTGTATGTCTGTGTGAATTTCTTATTGAGCTAATTTGGAATTCTATTATGTATTATTGTATCATGAATAAAAGCATATTTGCCTCCTTTTATTTATTATTTTTTTATATTTATTATTTTTTTAAATGTGGGTATTTGGTTTTATTGGTTTCTTTGTTGCATTGAGGAGAAAATTGATTACTTGGATTAGAATAGAAAATAACTAGTGGTTAGTGTGTGAGCGTTGCTTGGCTGTTGAGAAAAATGAGGGAGAAGTAAAAAGAAAGAAAATTTTAATATTGTATGCTAGGGTTGAGCCCTCTTTCTTTGCTAGGTGCTTTTCAGAATGATTTCTCTTTTCTGATTATAAGTTGTTTCACTCGAAAATATTGAACTGCCACTCTTTATGTTCTTTTTGAAAATCAATTTCTGTAAGAAGTTATTTGTCTTTGGATCTTTCAAAAATTTTATCTTTCATAAACTTATCATGAGTGGTTTTGTGAATTACAAACTAAAGAATAGAAGTATAGGCCTTGTTTGATAATTGTTTTTTAAAACAGTTTTAAAAAATAGTTTTTAAGAATAATTTTTGAAAATTATTGTCTAATGTTTTGTAGAATAAAAGTCTATTTGAGAACCTAAAATATTTTTAAATTAATTTTAATATTTTTAAATATATTTTAAAAATAATTTTTATGTCCACAACTTTATTTTTAATCATTATATATGTTTGTATAATTATTTTTTAAAACAGTTCTCGAAAAACAAGTGAAAACATCTAAAAACAACTAAAATTTATTCTCTTAAAGCACCCTATTGATAATAGAAAACAAAAAACGGTTTTTAGTTGCCAAACATGTTTTCTAGTTTTTTTTATTCTAAAAAACAAAAAATTGTTCTTAAAAACAGTTCCCAAACATGCCCTTTTTTTTTTTTTCTTTTTGTCTACTTTGGCATGGGTGGTTTAGTTATTTTCCTAGTAATGAAGAAGAAATTGTTTATTTTCCTTAGACAAGAAGATAATTAGAGGAACTCTTAGGTAGTGTTTGCTTTTTTAAACTAATATGAAATACAATTTGCATTCAGATTTTATATTGTTTGTTTTTATTTTTTATTTTCTAATTATTACTTATTTTTAAAAAAAAAAATTAGCTGAATGGAAAAAGTTAAAATATTTGGTTTTTTTATTGAATGTTAAAAATAACTTTTCGAAATAACCAAAACACAATCTCAGCACAAACCTTACCTTATTAATACTTAATACTTAATGGATATAAAATAATAAAAAACAAATAACATAATACTTAATATTATTAAGTTATATTTAGATTTAAGGTAATAATAATAATAAAGAAAAAAACAAAAAAAAGAACCACCACCTTAGTGGATATTAGGATGGTTTGTTTTAGATCTGAAAAATAAAAAAACTCTTAAATTGTATTTTTGGGTTTTAAAAAAAATCGAGGAAAGAATGAGAAATCTTTTATATTGTGTGTTGGGGTTGTGTCCCTTTATTTGATATATGTTTTGCATAAAATCTATCATTTTTAGTTTTTTTTTTTTTTTTTTTTTTTGGTAAACTAGTAAAATCTAATTTTATTTATATATGTGTTTCATATGAAAGATTGAAACATACAAAAAAGGTTCCAAACTTAATTGCTTCCCCCTCTAAAAGGGTGCTCACAACCATTTTGTTTTGATCTTGTAGCAAAATGAGTTTTGATATCAAATATTCAGTATGAAGATTTTAAGAAATATAACTACTTCTCTTTTAAATTTCCCTATAATTAAACTCACGCCACTACATGATTCATAACAATCAATTTTATTATTAAACTATATTAGAATTGACCATTATCAGTTCTTTAGTGTAGTGTACTCTAGCTCTGATCTAGTAACAATATTGGGTTCATTTACTCCAAAATTTAGTATGAAGGTTTTGAGGAACACAAATACTTCTCTTTCGATTTTTTTTTTTCACTTAAATTCGTGTTACTCCATCATTTGACAAAACCAAATTTATTGTTAGGCTATATGAAAGTTGATCATTAGCAATCCTTTAGTACTGTAGTATAGTATAGATTAAGTTTTTTTTACTCAAAAATTCAAAATGAAGATTTTGAGGAATAGAACTTCTCCTAGTATTACATTTCAAATAGAAAATTCTTTGTAGGAGATTGATAAAGCTACAACTTTAGGATATGCAAAGTACTACAATGCTAAGTAGAAAGGGGGGAAAATCTAACAATGGAGAACTATTTTTCACTAAGAAGTACTCCAAGAGATCAGTTTTCCATTAAGAGTGTTTTAGCTGGTAAAGAAGCTATTTAGAGAGCATATATGATGATTGCAAGATTCTTTTACGATGCGTGTATTCTTACTAATGTTGTTAACTCTTTTTGCTTTAAATCAATGATGGATGCTATACCTATAATTGGTCTTGGATACAAGCATCCAACTTATTAAATGTGAATTTATCTATTAAAGGATGCTAGGAAAAAGGGTTTAGTTACTAGTAGGCTCTTATTGTTGTATTTGGGCAAAAATTGTGTGCACAATTATGGGTCATGGTTCATTAGATAACAAAGAATGAACACTCATCACCTTCCTTAATTATTGTCCCCAAGGAATTTATAAAATTTGTTGATGTTAGGATAGAGCCTTTAAAAATATCACATGATGTAACAAAATAAGATTTCATTAATATATATTAATCATGATTTCTAGCTCCTATTTATATTCTTGATTAGATTATTTATTATTTGAGCATACATGTCTACATCACTTGCATTGTACATGACTTGTTTTCAATAGGAGTTGTACAAAATATCAAATTCATGGGTTCTTTGCAAGATGATGAGTAGTTCATAATTGTTTCATCGAATTGGTCAATCCATAAAAAACTATAGTGTACTACCTCTTAATTAGAGGGATGACTTATCTTGGTCATCGAGATGAGTTTCCCATGGTGAGTACACTAATGCATATGATTGCACATTAGACAGAACTTACGGTGAATCAAAACATTAGCTATCGAGTAGTCATGATTCACTAAGCTACTATGTTATATTGGCTCTCAACCTTGAGCTAATACTGAGGTCTTTAATGGTTTTGACCTATGGGTGAGTTCTTAAGGTGATCATGTGTGCTTTATAGATTGGGTCATGATTGGAGCCAAAATATGTGCTCTAATGGCACATATTCGATATGATTTATGCATTATAAGACACTAAAATCATCTTATTTGACCCAAATTGTTGCTAAGGCCCTAGCCATGAATTTAATTTGCATTTGGGAGATTTATATCAAGTTTAAGGGAAAAAAAAGGGTGCAAGTTGAGTCACTTTAGATTTTGAAAGATTAAGAAAGGGTTTAAATGAGTAATGGGTGAGTCAAGACTCATGGACTATGAAGAAAGGCAAGTGAACATGGATAATGAGGCATGAAGCAAATTCATCAAGTTGCTTGGAAATTTGGAACTCAAAATTTGGTGACAACATGTACTCTGACTTTGAAGCAAAATTTAAAGCACTTCTCAAAATACATTTTAGGCAAGCTATATTATATCATTTTGAAGCTTTGAAAGTCAGGAATCCAACGTTTTAAACAATGTGTAAATCAGAGCTTAAACAAAGAAGTTATGACCATTTGAGATAATTGTGCAGAGTTGAAAGACCATTTCGAAATGATTTCGAAATTCAACTTATGAATTTGAAGTCCAATTCGAAATGACCCCAATTTCAAATTCACACACTACCACATTGATATTTCACCTCCTCTATTTCAAGAATTGCATCTTAGGCACTTTATCTGCCCTAAGTGGGTCCCACACGACTATAAATCACTATTTTATTAATTTTTAGTCATTTTTAGGTAATTATTTACAAAATAAGTGGCCAATAGGAACATGCCATGTGTTAGGTTTTTTGGTGGAAACTATAAAAACTCGATATTTAGGTTTTCTAGGAGTTCTTGATTTTTTTTTTAGGAGTAAAAATGGCTTGACGATTCTTAGGGGGAAAGAAGAAGACCTTGAAGATTTTTCTTGGTTTGTTTTCTTTCTTCTTTTTATTATTGAATAAAATATTATTTTTAATTTCTTTGAAATCAATAATGGTTCTTTCTTATTCTTTTATAGCCTATGTATGTGAGGACATGCTCATAAGAGGCTAAAAAGCCATCTTGGGGTGAAACATGAAAACCTAGGGTTAGATCCAAAAGGAAACAATGGGAGAAATCGGATTAATAATGGAATGAATGAAAGGTTAGGGTAATGGTATTGAGATCAAAATACCCTCTAAAGTTAGTTTGACTTAGGAGATGATACAATCGCATGTTCCTTGATACTAGGGATTTTTGGTAATTCTTGATCTCTAGTTATCAAAAGTTTTGTCATTGTTATCTACCCTAAGGCAAATCTACACAAAGTAGTAAAAGCTTAAAAACCTTAGACCGAAATTTAGATTTCATGTCCATTCATTTATTAGGTAATTCAATGGAATAAAATATTAAAAGTTAGGATGCACATCAACTCTAAGGTGTGGAACTCAGGTTAATGTCGTTAGGCCATGCATTTTGATTACCCTAAGACTATTAAATTATATACCCTTGTTTCACCTAAGGTTTAGACTAGAAGTTGGATTGTGGACCCCCAATCTTGATTAATTGAATTAAAAATCAATAATTATTCTTTAATTTAAATAGGTTTATTTAGGAAATTTTCATTCATATTTTATTTTGATATATTTGAATTAAATATTTTTTTTTACCTTTAGTAAATAATTAATCCTTTGAATCTAAGAACAAATAAACATATTAGAGTTAATCTCAAAAGACAACAACCCGGAATACTACAAAGTCGTGGTAACTCTATCTCTGGTTTTTCTTGGCCAGAGTTATCATGTATTTAGGCTTTAGTATTTTATTTACAATAGAAATTTACAGTCAGGTCACTTTTTATTAAGGAAAGTAAGAATAGATATTTTGAAGATAGGCACCATGATATCCCATGGGATTGAGAAAATATGTCCCCTTAGGTGATCCTAAGGACTTGTGATCATGTAAATTATGGTGACAATCACTCCTTAAGTGAAATTTGACATATCCTCTTTATGAGTTAGAGTATATCAATTGATCACATAATAGGAGGATTTAAGATTCAAGTATGCTAAAGGAAATCTTGAGAGGGTGTAACATCTACCTCGTTAAATTATGAACACTAGTTCACAAGGAGTCTATATGTAGTGGATAGTAGGTCAAGAACCTAAACTTTACATCTTGTTTTAATATCATAGGATATTGGAGCATAATTGACTCTCTATAATGGGATGTTGAGTCAACCTTAAAATTGCATTATAAGGAAGCCAATATTTTTCTATGGTCTTAAGGGTCCTCACTTGAACTTATAATCCTTGGTGATATAATTTTTTAGGGATATTTGAGTTCTTTTATTCATATGTATTGAACAAGGACATATTGGTAAAAATAAAATGTTGTACTAGAGCTTATGAATGAGTTTTTAGATTGGACTAATTAATTAATTAGAGCTTAATAAGGTTAATTAATAATTAGGACACAATGGGATAAATTAAGTGACTCAAGCAAAAAAATGAGGTCAAGTCATTTTAGCTCACAAAAAAGTCTATATAAAGCCCCATAAGGTCTAGGACTTATAATCTTATTCATTTTTTTGTTTAGAAGAAGAGAACCCTAAGCTCCATCCTCAAGTGAGAATTCGACCTTTCTCAAGTGCCAAGCTTCAAGAGTAAGCTATTAGGTGAAAGATTGTGAGGTTTTTAAGATTTGCACCATGTCTTAAAAACCCTTAAAAATATGACATGATGTAACAATAATTAATTTATTATTTATCAATAATATTGTAATTTCCCATTTTTATCTATCATATTCATATATACATTACACTTTCTGCACATTATAGTAAGACATTCTTGCATTATATATGATTTGGGTGCATTAAGAGTTACATAAAATATATCTAAGTAATAGGCTCCTTACAAGTGGATGATTTGTTCACAATCAGTTCATGAACTTAGACAATTCATTTAAGGTTGTAGTGCAATGCACCTCCTAATTAGAGGGATGACTAGTCTTGGTCATATGGCTAAGATTCCTATGGTGAGTACACTAATGTGTATGGTTACACATTAGATAAGACTTATGATGAGTTATGACATTAGCTACCAGATAATCATGATCTTGCCAAACTACTACACTATAAGAAAATTGACATTTAGTGATAAGATCTTTAACTACTCTTAATTTTTACCATTAATACTCTAATTTTAGGGACAAGTATATATTGTTATCACTAAAGGTATTACAATGGTTACATTTAGTGACAACATGTAGACCCTCCATTTTATCCACTTGGCACATTTTATCCAAAGTTTGCCCTCTTTCATCTTATGTTATCTCATTGTACACTTAGGATCATTTTTTGAACTTTTTATTGAGTCTTCATTGGTGGTCCATGTGACTCATTTGATCATTGTCTTTGGACTTTCTTTAGAGATATCTTGGATGGGTTTTAAGGATCCTAAGTGTGATTGATCAGTGATATTTGATTTTTAGCTTAGGATTTTGTTTGATTTTGATTGATATTTTTTTTTAGTGCATATAGGTTTAGTTTTGTTCTCCTATCGCATGGTTTTAGGGTTTGATGAGTATTGGAGTGCTTTTTTATTTCTTGATTTCATGAGATTGATATTTCGATATTTAATTTCATGTTATTGATTTTGACATTTTGAGTGAGTGCGATTGATTTAAAATTTGTTTAGCATGTGATTAATTTTTTATTTTGAGTGCATGATTATTATTTTTTTATTTGGAATGCATCTTGATTTTAAATTTGATTGCATGTGACTTTAATTTTAGGTTCATAATTGATTTTTGATTTTTTTTTATTGCATGATTGGTTTTTAATATTTTAAAGCATGATTAATTTTTGATTGAATGAATGAATATGACCTTTTAATTTTATCTTTTGAGAGTATGTGATATGAGGGAACTTTGGAGAGTTTAGAAATTTCTAAAAGGAGAATATTATTTTTTTTTTTAGAGGGAATTTTGAATTATTTGAGTAAAGTCTTTAGAAGAAGAAAAAAAATGGAGAGAATTTTAAGTGAATTGAAGACTTAAGGAGATGACTATAAAATGGGATTCATAAAATATCTTTAGAATTTTTATTTTTTATTTTTATTTTTGGGAGAAGACTTTGGAAACTTGAGAGAGAGCTTTGGTGAGTGGCTGGTGGTGAGTGTGTTTGGATGAAGGAATTTAGAGAAAAAAAAAGATTGATGAGTAATCTACAATTGAATTATGTTCGATTTTAGGTGGAGAATTCATGGAAGCTTGCAAATGGAGATTTGATGTGGAAAATCGGCAGCCATCTTAGTAGATAGCTTGTGGAAACGCAACAACAATAATTAATGAAGATTGCAACTTCCATGTCATTGATTCTTTTAATGGAAAGCATATCAAGCACATGGAAAATGTTGCAATCAACTTATAAATGATAGAATTGCAATAAGCTTCAATCACATAATGCTTAGTTTAGTGGGGATTTTATGGTCGTGTGAATTGAAGCCTAGTGTTTAATTCTTTTTAATTTTTTTATTTTTTTGATAAAATAATGTAGTTCGATAAAGACACAATGAAAATTTGAGGAGAAAAATCAAGTGAAAATAATAGATTTTGGTGAATTTTTAGTGGAAGATTAGTGGCTGAATTTTAATGGTTGTGAAATGGAGATTTAATTTCTCGTATATGGAAGTTTGAGATTGAAAATCCAAGTTAAAGTTATGGAGAATTGTAACTGTAAATGATGAGGATGGTGGCTGAATTTTTTATGATAAAATTCATGGCCTTGTAAGTGGCCTTTGGTGGTTGATTTGTAAATGGAAAATAAGAATTCATGTGGCCAATTAGTAAGTGTTTTAGTGGATGATTTCTTTAAGGAAAATCTATAGTTGTGTAATGCTTAATGACTTGAAATTATTTAATGAAAAATCCAAGATCTATGTGGCTACATATAAAGCCTTTCAATGGTGATAATTTGGGTGATGATTTCGACTTCATAGAGAGACTTCTCACAACTTGATTTTCGGTAGAGTAAACACTAGTAACTAGCAATTTGGATATCACTTTAAATTGTTGAGATTGGAGGTAAGTTTTTAAAACCTTTTTAAAATTTTTTATTCTTCATTTTCATTTTCATCTTCTCTTATTTGGCATTGTTTGGATTTGAAATTATGTCATGCTTTAATGTGGATGTATAAGCCACACAGATTGTTGGTTAATTAATGATGTTGATATGTTAATTTTTATATTGATTTTTGTGTGTAATAATTTTAGGTTTGGTTTAATTCTTTTTACCTAAATAATTCATTGGATAATTGCATGATAATTGGCTTTGATTGAATGTATTAACTTGGATTCATGCCTTTTTGATTTTATGTTTTTGGTTAATGTATTCTTATGACTTGCCCATCACAATTCACACACATTTGTCAATTGGCTAAGAGCACATGTTGGCACTTGTTAGGACACTTTGGTACATGATTTTGACACAAAGAGAAGTCTCAATAAATCTCTTATGTAGTTGCACACTTGCTTCTTACATTAGATCATAATTTGCTTGTGTTTAAAACACTTTTGGTCCCTAATTTTGTATATTTTGATTTGCTTCATGATTGATTTATTTAGGCTCCCTTTTAGGTTATCAATTGATCCTAAATACAATTGCACCTTAAGCACACATTTAGGACACTCAAATTCTACATTAGTTTAATAGAATTCATATACACACACTTACACTCTCTTAATTGATTGTGTTTGAGAAATGTATTTTAATGCTTTTGAAATCATTTTCAATATCTTGTTGAATGAGTTCAATTCTTAAATTTCCTTTTAAAATTTATTTTTGGTCATTAGGATTGAAAATCTATTTTCAATTTTATTTTATTTTTTTATTAAATTTTGGTTTTGGATAGAACATAAATATAAGCTTATGGTCCTAAATAATTGAATAATTATTGGTTTTAATGAATTTATCATTACTCATGTGAGGTTGGGAATGCATAAACTAGATATGTGTTATATATAGTGATTAAAATATTGTGTATTGATGGAGTTGGAAATGATATTTAGGGCGGATATATTGATAGTCAATGCATTATGTTGATTGGGTCAAAGCTCAAAAATGAGCTTATTTCTTTGTTGTTGGAGGGCTCGAACCTCTCACCAAAAAGTTGCATAACATCCAGCACACCACCACCAGGGCAAGTTTGCCCTTTGATAAATATTTTACACCACATCTATGTATAATTATTTTATAATTAAATGAAAATTTTTCATTTAGTAGATTAGCAAAAATATAAAAATTATCATGATGTTTTTAATATTAAAAAATTATACATTTATCATCATTTATGTATTATAATTTTAATATTAAATATATTTTAAAACTAGACATATTATTATCAAATATCTTAATATTATTATCGAATAATATTTTATGTAATTTAATAATCAATGTATACTTATATATATCAATTTCTTCAACAAAACAACTTTAAAAGATCTATTATACTTCTAATTTCATTTTTAAGAGTTTTTTTTTTATATACTTTTATAAATTTTGATCAATTTTAGACCAACCGATATTTTTTGTCAAAATATCCACCAATATATCTTAAATATCCATAAAATTGAAATACCGATATTTTTATCCTTGGTTATATCAAATGAGAATTTGGTAAGACCCCTACATAAACTTATTTTTAAAAAACCCTTTATTATTAGCTTGTTAGGTTTATTGTGCCTGTGAATTAAAAATTTTGATTTGGCTAACTTAGGATATTTCTAAAAAATTTTCCTATGGTTTTATAATGTTAAGAACTCTTTGAAATTGATTTTAAGATTTTATTTAAGTTAAAAAGCTTTTTTGAAATGCAAGTTATGAATTGATTTTGTAAAAGGTTCAATTTTCACCCAATTCTAGACATCTAGATTGTTTCTATGTTTGTAAATTACTTGGTGACTTTGTAATTTTTTATTTTTTATTTTTTTAATATTTTTCCTTGATTTTATACTTCTTGAAGTTGATTTTAGATATAAAAAATATTTAAAAATATTTTCCTGTTAAAAGATATTTTTCTCTTGCTACACCCACTACACTAACCTGATCTTGAACAAAGACAATATTTGGTTGAATTTAAAACTAATTTGTGTGCATCCTTGTTTTAACACTATTTTTCTTGTAAATTAGACATTATCAATATGTGTATGATTTTTTGCATGATTTTATCACACCTATAGGCTGGTTAAAAAATTTGATTTATGCATACCTTAGAATTTTGTTCTATTTTGGACCTTTTTGGATGTTCTTGTAAATTGAGATTAATTAAGGCTTCTATAAAATGTTTGGCCATTTAAGTGACAATCTATACATTTAGGAGGGGTTTTCTTATTTTTTTGTGAAATTAAATTCCTATTGTAGATATTTTTTTAACATTTGTTTTGTGAAAGCATCTATTTTGATTGCATGATGAAAATTTTGTACAGTGCTCACTTTATGATGTAATCTAGTGTTAATTGGCTTATCATTACTTAATTTTGAATTTTGTTTTGTAATAAAGATGTAATGAAGATGTTGTATGATGTTTTCCATGATGAAAATGTGCTTCTAGATATTTCTTTAGGATTTTTCTAAAGAAATTGATTGTTTTGCTCTTTTACTATGTACAATGTCTTAGTTCCTTATTTTGATATTTTCAACTCTCTTGTACATTAGTTTAACTTCAATAACATATTGTATGCATGTCCAATATGATAATTGATATTTCTTTAGATTCTTGCCATTTAATTTAAGTTGAAAATATGTCATCAATATTGGGGTTTGACATTATAAGTATTTGTTTTTATAACTATTGTAATTCTCTTTAGTCATATGTAAGTGCATTGTAAGTTATTTATGCTATGCAGGTACGTCCTCTGCACTTTTTATTTCTTTAATTCTGTAATAGGCAACACCTTATGCATGAACACCTTCATGCCTAATTATTCTTTAATTATTGCTTAATTTATTGAATGAGATGAAATGCATGTTGCATTGTATATTTATTAAACTAATCGTGATGTTTTCATGAAAGAGTTTTGGGTTGCAATTCATATACGTTTATTGTCCTTTTTTGTATGATTAATTCCTTGGGTATGATTGATTTGATATGAATGGAATATTGTTTAGCTTTAATTACCTTTTCTATTCTTGGTATCCACTTATTTACATATCAATTATCATAATTACCTCAATTTATTAGTAAAGACTTGTTTTAGGGCTTGGAGGGATGCTTCCTTATGATATCTTCCCAAAAAATAATCTAACCCCTGAACTTGGACTCAATTTTTGAAGACATGTTTTTCCAAATAAGGAGTCATTTTTTAGGATTTTTTTTTTCTTATTTTGTTTTTCCTTTAAAAAATAAACAAAAATAAATGACAACATTGATTTTTATAAAAATCAAATTTTCACTAGAAACTGAGTCTTGCTATCGAATGGGAACGCATGTAAAAAATATAGGTTTATACAATAATAAACTTTAGTATTCCAACCATTTATAGGGAAAGGGATTTAGGGACAACTACTATTTTATTGTTGTTAAATTTGTTCAATATTTTGGTATTATTGGTAATAATGTTGTCATCTAGTTTTCCACTAAAAATGGACTTCAGGAATTTTTTTATCACAAATTATTAGCTACCACTAAATACTAACATTTTGTGACAATATTATAATATTGCCACACTATATTGTATTCACTTTCCTACTTGTAGTGACAAAAATAAATCATGTCACTACTAAAGATAATGTAAAATCAATATTTAGTGGCAACTCTCATAACACGACTTAAAATTCTTAATGAACTTTTTGGTGCCTAAAACAATAATATTGAGGAAAAAATATTTAGTGACAAATTTAATTTGTGGTTGTGAATATTATATTTCCAATGACAATCTTGTGTCACAACTTAGAGTTTATCACTTAAAAACATATTTTTAATAGCAATTTTGTGATGTCATCTAACACATCTTGTAAAAATATTTGTCACTTGTAAGGATTAGTGTGTGAGACCGCGATCCACAAACTGACGCATAGGACTCACCCTATACTTGGAAATGAAAAGGGGAAACATAGCATGTCACAAGAGCAAGGCGAGGTGCTTAACGTCCTACTACGAGAGAGACATCTCTCAAGTCGGGCTTCTAGAGATGATTGTAGTTGTTGATTGAATAACACAAGTTGGGGAAGGATTCCCATAATTTTGATTTGGCTTCTTTACATTGCTTTTGTGAGGCATTCAAAGAAGGTTAACTAAGAAAGGGTTCTCAGCACCACACACTCAGAGAAAAATTTAGGGCGAATTTCAAACGTGTGAGACCTAGCATGGCTATTGGTGGTCTCGATCTCCTTCAAGACGTGATGATCAAAATTTTATTGAGTTTCCCCATCAATGAGCTCTTCCAACTCAGATGCGTTTCCAAAGAATGGCGAAATTTGATCTTCGATCCTTTTTTCCGAGACCTCATCCGCAGGCGATCTAGGAATAACCTTGTATTTCTTATGTTACATTTTGGCTTCCAAGGATTAAACCTTACATGTAAATTCTCTCTCATATATATGTCTAGAACCATTCACAACCAAGTTCATTGTCCAATTTACAAAGCACATACAATGTTCACTTCTCTCGTATTCTTACTACAACCTCTTGTGCATTTTGAATCGGAAAGGATCATGCGTCTGCAATCCCTCCACCCAACAATTCGTAATGCTACCTAAATCTCCTCATAATGACCATTCGTATTATGGTAGCTATGGAATCGATTTTTTCCCTTCTGTCAATCAATACAAAGTCATAGGCATCTTTTAGTGTGATGATCATTCAAGTTTGACTAGGTGTTCGATTTTTACTTTGAAAGATGGTGTGAGCGTTCATTTTGGCTCTTGGAAACTCATCAAAGATTTCCCTTGTATAAAAATCTGGAGGACTAAGAGTGAAGGGAGCTATGTTTGGCTTATTAATGATTCATCTTTAAAAGTAGAAAAAATCCCTTCCATGGGTTTGGAGAATGACAAATTTGGATTTGTTTGTTGTCCTGAGCCTTATTATGATCATGCCACTAATTCTTGTTCCTATTTGATAGAGTTGAAAGGGTTTTTATATATAATGAGAGTTGATCCCTGATAAAGCTTATCCTTCACCACTACCAATCTCAACAAACTTACCTACAAGTTCAGCAACTCCAAGGTTTCCATTACCTTCAGCTTCATCAATAGAACAACCTCAACAATCTCAACATCTTCTAGATTCTCTCAAAGGTTATTACAACAACTGATTGCATTTCAAATATTTTTGTCAATTCTTTCTTCTTGTAAAGAGGATCTATATAACCTATAAATGTTGTAACCTATAATCATTTTTTTTTTCAAGCAAAAGCAATCAATATTCAAGTCCTGTTATGGTATTAAAGTCTTCTTTCTCACGAGCTTGATCTCTATTTTCTTTCTCCCAAAATGACATTTGAAACTTCTAATGCTACCATATCTTTCAATCTGTCTCAAAACCTCATCACTATCAATGTAGTTGCCCAACCCCCTTTGAAACTCAGAAAATATATTTATTTTTCATAGAAAGCACAGTTTAACGTACCGTTCTTTAACCTTGATCTCATAGGATATCTCGATAGCTCATTTCCATGTCCTACTCCAACCTTGATCCAAAATGGCACTATCAATTTGAATCCAACTTATCTTTCATAGCGCTACCAAAATCAACTTATCCTTCATGCAATCCTTGCCTTTTTAAGTGAAATTGTTATCCGTTTGGTGTCTTCTATTAGATCTAGTCATGAAGCATGGAATCACCTATTTCGTCTCTATGCCAAAGATCTACCACTCACATGATTCATTTTAGAGATAAACTTACTATGATTACTATTCTCTATCACTAATTTTCTTGTTTCTATTAAACAAATTGCAAATGAGCTTATTATTCTCAGTAACCCTT
Organism: Vitis rotundifolia; assembly: GCA_030254885.1. Taxonomy (NCBI): domain Eukaryota; kingdom Viridiplantae; phylum Streptophyta; class Magnoliopsida; order Vitales; family Vitaceae; genus Vitis; species Vitis rotundifolia. The sequence continues at coordinate 15,221,264 of CM058151.1, forward strand.
CAAGTGATGTCGTCCTTCTTATTTATACAACACGTGGTCTCAGCCCTACCTACAAAAAGCTTATCACAGCCATGCACACTCGAGATTCTATGATACCATTTGAAGAATTGTTTGATAAAATTATTGATCATGAAACTTTTTTTCTTCATAATGAAAAACAAAATATTGAATCCTCACCACCAACTGAAAATTCGACTAAACACTTTCATGCCATCTTATCACTCTTCTAAGCCTAATCTCTCATCCCTTGCACTTAGTTTACTCCTAACTCCTTTATCTATAAGCAAACACTCCAAACCTTATGTCTTTTCTCTTACAAATAATCCAATCATCTGTCAAATCTGTAACAAATGTGGTCATGCTACAAATCGATGCTTCAAACTCTTTCCACACTTTCACACTCAACACCCATCTACTAATCATGTTGATGTCTCTTTTCCCATTCAAAACACGTGGATAGTTTATTCGAGAGCGTTTCATCACATTACTCCTCATATGTTCAATTTATCTTTGCATCAACCCTATGAAAGCCCTAATAACATCCATATTGGTAACGGTTTTGGTTTAAAAATCACTCACAATGGTTTGGTCTCCTTTTCTCCTTCTTTCAATTTATCCAATGTTCTTTGTCCCTCCTTCAATTAAATAAAATTTTATTTCAATTTCCAAATTTTGTCATTCAAATAAAACCTCTATTGAATTTTTGTTCCTTTATATCTTGTTTACGGGGATTCCTCTACTCCGCGAAAAAAAACAACATGATCTCTATGAGTGGCCAACTATTGGAAGTGCAAATAAAAACTATGTCATAGCCTTCTCTAGCGGGGTTGTTGCTCCAACTTTTCAAGCAATTTGGCATGGGCTTCTTGGACACCCTTCTTTAAAAATACCAAATCAACTTATTCAATCTAAGTTAGTCTCTCTTTCTTCCTCTTGTTCTTCAAACTTCATGTGTCATTCTTGCTTATGTAATAAGAGTCAACATTTACCATTTGGTAAATCTAGTTTAGAGAGTCATGGACCTCTTGATTTAATTTATAAAAATGTTTAAGGTCCCTCTCCAATTCAATCTATTGATGGATTTAATTATTTTGTCATTTTCGTTGATCATTTTACAAAAAATATGTGGTTCTACTCTTTACATTTGAAATTTGATGTGTTTACTATTTTTTGTCAATGTAAAGCAATTATTGAAAAAAAAATTAATCGTTCTATTATTTTTATTTACTCGGATGGTGGTGGAAAATATACCACTCTTAAAAATTTCTTCATCACTATGGGAATCCAACTTCTTAAACTAAACCCCCCTCCCCCTTCCACAACTTAACATAATGGCATTGTTGAACAACGTCATAAACATAGTCTTAACACTAGTTTAACTTTTCTTCTTCAAGCCAAACTTTCTAACAAATATTAGTCTTATGCTTTTTCTACTGTGGTTTATTTAATTAATCGTCTTTCTACTCCTATTATCCATTTTTCTTCTCCGTATGAAATATTGTTTAACTATAAACTAAATTACAATAAGCTTTTATGCTTTTGGATGCTTATGTTTTCTTTGGCTAAAACCATATACTGCTCGTAAACTTGAACCAAAATCTTCACCTTATGTTTTTCTTAGCTATTCACCAAATCAAAGTGTTTATTTTTGTATGGATAAAAACACAAAAATTTACACATCTCGCCAAGTTCGTTTCATTGAAAATGAATTCCCTTTCTCTAATATCTTGTCCACTATTTCTTTCCATGATTGGTATATTTTCTCACATTTGGTTCCCTTTTCATTGCTTTTATTGCCTACTAAGCAACGACCTTCAACTAGTGATGCTATGTTGTCTCCATTACACCTCTTGTTGCGGTCCTCCGTGAATTTAACACTGCCTCTTTCTTCAAGGACATCCACTTCTACACACCCTTCTTCTATTTTAAACAATTTTAGTTCTTCTTCTCCTGTTTCTCCTCATGTTCCACCTCTCCTAACTTCTCCCATTCTTCTCTCTATTTCCCAACCTTTGGTCCTAATTCCCCCACCTCAACCACCCCTTCCCTCAAAACCCTCCACTCATCCCATGACCAACAAATCCAAAAATAATATTTTCAAGCCCAAGTGTCTCTATCAAACCACTATAACCCACCCTCTTCTTGTGTCTCTTAAACCCACTTGCATTTCCCAAACCATTAAACATGTTGAATGGAGAAAGGTCATGTATGATGAAATTACAACACTTTTTCGAATTAGTATGTAGGAACTCGTGCTCCCTAGCTCCTCTCAAAATGTTGTCGATTGTAAATGGGTGTTTTGTATTAAACAACATCTTGATGGCTTTATTTCTAAGTATAAAGCTCGCCTTGTTGCTAAAGGTTTTCATCAATGACTTGGTATTGATTTTCATGACACCTTTAGTCCGGTTGTCAAACCAACCACTATTCATTTTATCCTTACTCTTGCTTTATCTCATGGTTGGCCGCTTCACCAACTAGACGTCAACAACGTTTTTCTTCATGGTACACTCTAAAGAGGTTTTCATGCAACAACAGTCAAACTTTATTGATAAGACTAACTCGACTTTTGTCTATAAGCTTAGAAAGGCAATTTATGGTCTTAAATAGGCTCCCCAGGCATGATACAATGAATTAAAGGGGTTCTTACTCTATTATGGCTTTGTTAATTCCCACAATGACACTTCTTTGTTTATCTATCATACGCCCTCTATTACACTTTATCTCTTAGTCTATATAGATGACTTAATAGTCATAGGCAATGATACAAACTTCCCTATGTGCTTTCTTCATGCTTTAGCCCATCACTTCTCCATCAAAGACCTTGGCGATCTTCATTATTTTCTCAGCATTAAAGTTATTTCCACTAAATCTAGTTTGTTTTTTACTTAACATAAATATATCTATGATCTTTTGGCCAAGACAAATATGACTGGTGTTAAAGCATGTACTACACTCATGTCCTTCACTCAATCTCTTCAGCTTATTAATGGTTCTCTAACAACAAATGCTACTCGGTTTCGAAAAGTTAATGGAGTTCTTTAGTACCTATCTCTCACTAGACCAAATGTATCCTTTGTCATTATTAACTAGCTCATTTTATGCATGCTCCAACTGTGTTTCATTGGTCTACAGCTAAATGTGTCATGTGTTACCTCATGGACACTATGTATCATGGCCTCTTTCTTAAGCATCATCAGCACTTTCATCTTACTACCTTTACTGACGCTAACTAGGTTGGCAATCAAGATGATTGCACTTCTACCTTACTTATATTGTTTATCTAGGTGGGAATGCCCTTTCTTAGTGTTCAAAGAAGTAGAAAACAATTGCGCAATCCTCCATTGAAGCCGAATATCTATCTCTTGCCTCATATGCCGCTGAAGTTCTTTGGATCACAAACTTACTCCATAAGTTACATGTTGAGTGTCCCTTGGTTCCACAAATTTTCTATGATAACATTGGTGCCATATATCTCTCAATAAATCTTATATTTCACTTGAAAATGAAGCACACTGCCATTGATTATCATTTTGTTCATGATCATGTTACTTGAGGCTCCTTCATTGTTTCTCATATGTCCTCCAAAGATCAATTGGTTGATACTCTTACCAAGCCACTATCGTCTATTATGTTCAAGCACTTACGCTCCAAGATCGGTATCTCCAATGGGAGCACCGTCTTGCGAGAGCCTAATAAAGCTTATCTTTGACCACTACCAATCTCAACAACTTACCTACAAGTTCAGCAACTCCAAGGTTCCCATCACCTTCGACTTCATCAATAGAACAACCTCAACAATCTCAACATCTTCTAGATTCTCTCAAAGCCTGTTACAACAATTGAATGCATTTCAAATATTTTTGTCAATTCTTTATCCTTGTAAATAAGACTTGTATAACCTATAAATGTTATAACCTATAATCAAATTTTTTTCAAGCGAAAACAATCAATATTCAAGCCCTATTATGTTGGTGATATGGAATTTGAAGGACTGCAAGAATGAAATTTGGGTTATGGAGTACAACATCTAAGTTATTCCACTAAACTATTACAATATAGTTCACGGATGTAATCATACAGATGCCGATGATGATGATGGAAAGTTGTTAATTTCTTGCCAACAAGTAAGCTATTTGTGATATAACAAAAACAAACTGAGAAAAGAAAATAATTTGTTAGCACAAAGACCTAAACATCAAGTAGTAAGTGTTTGTTTAACTATAATCACTTATTTTTTCTTGGGAATAGCAAGTAGGTAGGTGTGTCTAGTTTGAAGCCCAATTGCTAATCTTTTGTAACAAGTGGCAATTGAATATGGCCGGACTTGGAGAGGTTGTAAGAATATTTTGAATGCATTAAACATTGCATGAATTTTTGCAAGTATTATAAATTCATGGACTAAAACGAAAACAAAATAAGTATATGTTGTTTTCTTCAATGCATGTATTTACATTTTATGAGTTTTTTCATTAGGTAAATACATTTTAAATACAATGAGATTTAATATGTTGAATTTATTAATTTTTAAAAATGATTTGAGACCTAAAAATAGACCTAACCAACATACCAAAAAAAAAAAAAAAAACTAAAATATGTGTTAATGAGTCATAATTGTATTGTTTATTCTTTGCATATAACTATATTTTTCTTATTTTTCTTAATAAGTAAATAAATTTTGAATTATATGAAACCAAATTAAGCAAGATTTAATATTTTATGTTTTTTTTATAAATCAACTAATTTTTAAGAATATTTTGGAATTTTAAAAACTAGTGCAATTAATTACAAATTGAATCAAAATGAAACTAAAATATTCTGTCCATGATTAGTTACTAAATGCATTACATATTAAAAATGAAGCTTGACTTGTTTTTTATTCATTTTAATCATTTTAAAATTATTATTATTATTATTATTATTATTATTGATTTAAAAAGCCAATTATGCCATTTTAAAATTCATATTTTATAATATATACTAAAACGTTGTTATTTTTAATAAAATTATAATTGATGATTTTATTATAATATTGTTATTCATATTTTACTAGAAATTATTTATTTCTAATTTATTTGTAATTATATTTTTATTAATTTGAATAAAATCTATGTAATATTATATAATTTCAATTTCAATTTTTTTTTAAATTCAAAATAGAAAAATTATTTTTAAAAACAACTAAAATTTAATTATCAAATGAGCTGTTCTACTTAAAAAGCCTAAAACCCACGGACTGGTAGGTGTGCAATTCGGGCCAAAAGCCCAACAAAAGCTTAAGTTTTGGGAGGGGCTTGGGTCCCCTTTTATCCCTTGTAGGCTGGCTTAGAACCTAAGCCCAATTGGATTTCCAAATCACTTGTAAAAGTCTGAAATCGAGTCAGAACGGGGTGGATCTAGTAAGAGCCCAGGGAGGCATATGCCCCACTCAAATTTTTTTAAAAAAAGTAAAAAATAAATAATAAATAAAAAACAAATTTATATATTTTTTGAAACTTGGTAGGAAAAACAATTTTTGAAACTTGTTAAAAAATAAATTGATATGTTATTAAAATTTATTTATTGGCTTTATTTTAAGAAATTTTATTTATTGGATTTTATACTTAATTTTCATTATATTTGCTAGGATTTTCTCTACTTGTGTGGACTACTTCATTTAGATCATTATTGTAGTTAATTTTTTTGTTATATTTGTTAGGATTTTTTTATATTTGTTGTTGTATTTTGATTATTATAATTGTTAATTTAGTGTTACTAGATAATTTTATTATTATTATTATTATAGAAAAATATTTTACTATTAAAATTATTTGAGTAAGTTACTAAAAAATATTTTACTGTTAAAATTATTTGAGTAAGTTGCTAGAGTTACTTCATTCAAATATTACTTGTTATACTATTTGATTATTTATTGAGAAAATTCCTTTATAGTTAGAATTTATTTTATAAAGGTGATAAATTTTCCTTTGAAATTGTTATAGTAACTTTTATTATTGAAACATATACATCTTAACCCATGAGTAAGATTCTAAGGTGGTCATATATTTTTTTGGGATTTAATCAATATTAATGGAGGCTAATTGCAATAGATATTCTTAATAGAAACACTATAATATCTTATAAATTTGAAACAGTGTATTCCCTTGAATGATTCTAAGGAGAAGTATAATAATTCCTTAATTGGAATTTGACATATGCTCTTTAAGAGCGAAAATGTGGTAATTTATCACAAAATGGAACCATCTCAAACTCAAGGATTGTAAACGTAATATTAGAAGATTGATAGCATTTACCTCCTTCAATTACAAACACTAATTTATGGGAAACTTACATATAGTAGATGACAAACCTAAGTTATATCATATCTCATTGTAATGTCACGGGGTTAGAATGTAGTTGACTCTCTATAATAAAATATTAAGTCAATTTTAGAATTAGATTATAAGGGAGCCAATATTTTTCTAGGGTCCTTACTCGAACTTATGATCCTTTGTGACAAGGTTTATGAAGATTAGTTGTGTTCTTTGTTAATGTGTGTGCGTAAAAATGTTTTGACAAATGCACAAGGTTATACTGATGATTGACATATTTTCTTTGTTAGTATCAAAACCAAATTTATAGCATAATTTGAGTATGCGAAAATAACTTTTGTCTAATAAAACAATGGTTTTAACAAAAGTTATGATAATATTACAACTTTAGATATTGTCCATTAAGATGATGAATGTGTTCAACAATCAAGTAATTGTAAGTTAAAAGATAAAACTAGATAAAATTAGAATAAAATTTATTAATAAAAAAGTTCTCTAATTCCGAATTCACTATAAATCAATTTTTTATGGCGAAAAGATCATCAAAATCTGTTATTGATCAAGTTCTTAATAATAATAATAGCACATAAAGCTGAAGAATGAAAGGACAACCAAACAAAGCTAATTGGATGAATCAGGCCAGCTACAAGCTTATAACCCAACCCAAGTACTGTTGAGTCTGGGCCTATGGATCATAAATCTAAAAAGGGAAAGATAGAAAATAAATTGAAAATTAGAAATTTGACAAAAGCTATAGAGGATTGGGAGTAACAAAAGAAAAAATATCAGTATATATTCCCAAGTGTTGGAAGAGTGGCCACCAACCATATTTTGAAGATAAGGTTTGAATATGGATAGAAATATCCCAATTCAGCTGGGGTTTCCTTTTTGCTCTGGGAGAGATGGCAAGAGCAAAAGCTGGGGACTTGATATCATTAAGAAACATCAACCCACTTCACACTACATGCCAAGCAGCACCAACGGCTAAGCCCCCTAGCAGCTTCCTTAACATCAGAGCTTCTTCAAAGAAGACAAATGGTTTCTCACTGGTAATGTGATTATAAATATCAAGATTGCAAGTAGTTTTTGCAGTTGGGTTATAGTGATCACTAACATGGTCCATTGCCTCCGAACCAAAAAGATTGCCAAAAAGAGCAGCAGGAGCCCCAAGCGTCTGATAACAATCTCAACATCAGACGGGAGATGGCATGGCAAATGGAACACTGACTACGTCTTCTCCTTCCGGGAGCTGAAGTTGGAAGATTTGGTTGAAGAAGACGAAGAAAAGGATGCTGAGGTCTCTATAAGCCTCTGCATTCACAAGGTCATCATCTTCCCCGTTCCTCATTTGCTCATTCATGTTCATGTGTATATATATATACTTTGTCTTCATTTCTGAAGGTCTGGACCATCTATGGGAGTTAATTGATGTAATCAAATGACCTGGGATCAACTCTTGGGTCCTCCTTTTCCATTCCGTTTTTCTCAAGATCAACAAACAGACATGCCCTTTTGTATATGTACAGCATGCGAGCTTCGGCTTTTCTGTGGACGGCAGGATCATCACATCTTTCACCAGAAAATGCAGCAATTGCTCCTCCCCATATTGCAAAGAGGTATTCCTGGATCTAAGCTTTTGTTAAAGATCTTGTCATGGTAAAAGTACAAGAGAAAATTGGAAGGATACACATCAACACACTGAGAAAGCTAAACAATGCCATTCATCATGTCAAAAAGTACTTAGATCACTGTCATTGCTTAATTTTCGGTTTCTCTGACATGCAATCTGCTTCCATTTATCAGGTTGACACAAACTTTACTGTATGGGTTCTGCCCACAAGCAGAGAAAACTGTGGACTAGCTGAGATTGGGGGCGATGATCCTTCATTAAGTCTCTGAACACTCTCATTCTATACAGCTATATCTCACATAAGACGAGAATTTAACACTGGGGGTGACGTTTTGCAGGTGATCTATGTGAAACCCGGATGCGAAGCTAACCTGGATTCACTGATACAAGACACCATTCGCCTCACCACCTCAGTAAAAGTATGAACATCTTGCTAAACATGTATATATATATATATATAATCCATTTTCAGACACCAAACTAGTTGGGTACTCAAGGCACTTGTGCATTTTCCAGGACACTTGCTCGGAGACGTGTGAAAAATCAGAACCAACACTGCAATGTAAGGGCTTTGGGCTTTCCACAGTTTCAGTACTGGCCATTGGCATAGGCTGTGAAGTTAACCGAGGAGTTTGATTTTGCAGATATCGGTGCCAAGAATGCTGCTTCCATTGATATGAGATGGTCTAGGCTCCTGGAGCTCAGGAATGCAAATTTGTGACTAGAAATAAATATTTTGAGCTTCAATCTAGGCATGCATTTTCGTCCTCATCTTCCAAATTCAATCCAGTTGGGTACACATATTTAGAGAAATGATACAAGGAATAGCGTTTCATTTTATAGAAATGGTCAAATCTAGAGGTGATATTCTATGCTATACTCTAAATGCTTTGTTGATGTAAATATATGAATATATTTTCACCTTTTGGGCCTTTTTTGAGCTTCTATATATTACCAGCCTAGTGAATTATGCAACATACAATAATATTAACATGTAATAATATCATTAAATATATATATATTTTGTATACAAAATGCTTTTATATATTTAACACCATAATATATTTTTTATTTACAAATTTTAAATATTTTAATCATAAATATTACTAATAAAGAATGAAAAATTATTTAATAAATTATAAAATGATTTTTAAATAATATTGACAATGAGAAAAATTTTATATTATAATTTTTATAGAATAATTACATAGGCATGTCAATAATAAAAAGATAAAATACTGGATATAAAAATAATTTTTAAAATATATTTAAAAATATTAAAAATAGGTAAAAATTATTTCAAGTTTTCAAATAGACTTTTGTTCTACAGAATGCAGAACATTAAAGCACAATTTTTAAAACTACTCTCAAAAACTATTTTTTAAAACTGTTTTAAAAAACAGTTACTATACAGAGTCATACCAACCCATCTTTTGAATCTATACATGTAAATAAAATTTTATTTATTAAATTATAAAATGATTTTTAAATAATATGCAATGTGAGAAAAATTTTATATTATAATTTTTATAGAATAATTACACAGGCATGTCAATGATAAAAAAATAAAATACCGGATATAAAAATAATTTTTAAAATATATTTAAAAATATTAAAAATATTTTTAAAAAAAACATTTCAAGTTTTCAAATAGACTTTTGTTATACAGAATGCAGAACATTAAAGCACAATTTTCAAAAACTGCTTTCAAAAACTATTTTCCAAAACTGTTTTAAAAAACAGTTACTAAACAGAGTCATACCAACCCATCTTTTGAATCCATACATGCCACCATTATTTCGAACAAGGGCCTAGTCGCATCAAAAACAACTCCAAGAAATGAGCGTATACATCAACTCAGCTCAATTCAAATTCAAACTCTCCTAAACTCATCCAACACTCCACCTTAAAAGAGTAAAGGGGCAAATCTATTACATAAGAAATTTCAAATAATCATGATTTTAAAATGTTACAAATCTTAAATGGCCTACTCTAAACAACAAATAATTTAGCGCAACAGTGGGAGTCCCCTTCAACACAATCCACCCATGTTAAAACCAAAAATATTAGCCAAGAAACCTTGGCCTTGCTGCATTGCTCCTCACTTTCCAGCTGCAAAATTTCCTGCTCAAGGATGATTAAAAACCATTGATTACAAACCCTAAATTCAGAAAGCTCAAAAAAGAAGTAGAAAATGTCAATGAGCATGGAACAATGCGGAAAGGACATACCGAAGCAAGTCTCAAGCTTCTTTCCTAGTTATCCTGCCAATTAACAAGAGAGCTGTCAGAAAGCAAGAACCTATACTTTGAACGAAGCTGGGAGAAGAATCTGAAAGCTTAAACCAAAGACAGATAATTTGTCCAGACAGGTTTATTTTCATAGAGTTTCAGCAAAACCCAAACAGTACATGATCCAGTCTTATAGATATTTTGGTAAAGTAGGGGAGCACGTCAAACATAAGTAGTACAGCATTATGTGTGACCAGGGGCCAACTCAAAAAAAACCAACATTTGGACAAAACATGCCAGAAAAACATTTTATTTACATTTGGAAACAAACCCAACTGGTTTCTCCAAATAACATAAACTAAACTATATTGCATATTCAATAATGTGTACTAATATTTCATATCTATTACTATGGCCAAAGCCAAAATCAGATAGAAATCAAACAAGCTGCCATTCAAACCTAGGCTTCAGACAAGAAATCTTAAACAAAACCAGGCAGGTTTGATCAGCCAGCCAGACAAACAAATGACAACTCCTTGAAATCTTAACCAACATACTCAATGAATCAAGCACCATATTTTCTCACCTGAAGCAATAGATTCCCAGGGCTGATGTGATTTCATGTACAACTGATGTTGCGAAGTGCAAATAGAGTCCCACTAAGTTAAGCAGAAGAAAATTGTCAGGAACAAAACAAGAAATAACAACAGAATATCATAAATAATTGTATATTTAATTTGAGACCTAGAAATTGGAAAAGTAAACACAAATTAATATAGGTTAACTTCAAAGTTTAAATTAGTCAGAACACCTCATTAGAGAACTATGGCAACAGTGAACGCAAACAATAATTTCAAATTCTTTTCCATTTGAGAATGAAGTTGGATGACACGAGCTTACAAGCAGATGATCGAGAATGAGATTTTGGGAGATACCGTATGGCTGCCTTTTGTTGCAAAGAATTGGATTATTTGGCATTCCACAGACAAATAAGTGAAATATAAAAGTCTTGCTCTCACTTAGGAATTAATTTTCTGATTATGAAAGCAATAAATTTTCAATTTGATGCTAAACCCATGATACATGAAGCAACCAACACTGGATCTGAAATTGGGGACTCTAGTTTGAATTTAAAAGCCCCAATTCCATGCAACCAGGAACATTCTAAAAGAAATGTAGAATTTCCCACAAATTCGTGATAATGTGAATGAACAAAGAGTGAAAGTCATACCTGTAAAGACACAATAACCAAGAAGTACCAAACTCTCATCAACCAAAGGAACTCTGCCATAAAAGATGAGAAGAAGGAATTCATGAATGGAAAAGTATCATTAATGTCAAGAATGGTCACAAGTCCATTAAGTTAAATCTCTCTGATATCAAATTACCACATACCCATCATTCAGTCTAGCCGTGAGTGCATTTGCAATGGCAAAAGGGAGATACAACAGTGACTGTCCAAAGTAATAAATATAGATGTTAGAATTCTGTACTTCATCACAAACTAGCCCAACCTCTCTTATTTTTATCACTGAAAATTAAAAAATTATTACCCTGACTAACCATTTACCAGAAAGATGAAATTTCTGTTTAGTTCCTTTTTGTTATTTTGTAAAAGTATTTCTAAGACAGCATTGCAAAACTAATATTAGTACTGAGGTTACTTAACAAGAAGACAAAATTTACTTCATAACAGTTCCACATTTTATTTTGAAATGATGGGAATTGGCCTCCTTTATATTTTAGATGCCAACTTCCAGGATGTAGGTGGGACACGCAATGCAAATCCATCAAATCTAATGACACAATATAAGTACACCCCAGAGCCACAGCATGGTTAAATTCCCTTTTACTGTTTACAAATGAAACCTGGGTATTATCAAAAAGTAGATGCCAAAAAAATCTGACAGCCTACAAGAAAGAAACATGAATGAGCAGAGACCTATCTAGTAACAGGTCAAAGCAGGTAAAGGCTGAACCCAGCCAGTTGGGTTGAAGATAGCTAATTAATCCTCCCATTATTTTTCAAACCTTCAAATATTTGAGCAAACATTAGAAAACTCTCCCCAGGGTTCAGAATACAACTAACCACCAAAGTTCCATGGAGGTCTTAGTAGAACCAAACTAATGATTACCTCTCCACTGCAATGTCATTAAGTTCAAAAGGTGAAGCTGATCTAGAGTTAAACTATGACATAAGTGAACAACGAAATAACAGATTTGGGCCGCAACTTTCTAACATAATCAAAGCTTAATTAATTTTCAAACCTCCCAGCTCTAGTAAAAAGAGAGGTGTCATATATGGCCTAACTCACAACATGTATACACACACACATATAAGAGAGAAAAGGAAGGGGGGGGAAGAGAGTGACCACAGTGGCAGATAACTTCATAATTGTCTGGTTAGAATGCAACATACCATGCACATTCCAGTTTTCAAGCCCTTGGGTTCATCACACAAGTGTGCCAGAATCATCCTTCCCTGCCAAAACAAACTTCTTTCTAGTGACAATATGATAACGTTGAATGTGATTGTCTATTGTCACTAATGATCTTAAATTTTTCATTGCAAAAGAAGCCACTTAAAACAAGCAAGAACAAATTAGAGGTGTAACAAACAAGTATACTTAACACCATTCTCATGCCTGAAAGAGAATATAATTGTGACAAAGCATTGATACCATGAGGAAAGCAAGAAAAATATGCTGATGGGGATTAGAAACATAAAATATCTCCACTGCTCCACTGCAAGTAGGATTAAGATAGCAAACTTGAAAAGAGGGGAAGGATTTTACAGGCATTCAAGCATATTTCTGGTGCATCTAGTATTATCAACAAATGAATCATAAGCTGAATTCCATGATATCAAATTCTAATCATATTGAGCTTGACTTTACAAAAGAATAGGCTCCAATATCGACATCTTGGCACAAGACAGCTTAACCAGTTCTATAGCACTCAAGTTACATGGATGATGACACAATGTAAATTAATCTGATTGTCTAAATCCAATCACAATGCTCAATTAAGATTTTAATGAGGTGAATCACAAGGCTAGGATGCATGGGCCCAATGTTCAATGTCATCTTTGGTTTATGTTTCATAGAGACAGCCCAGAATATTATTACCATAACACGCTTAACCCATCAATATGGTGAACAATATGTCCTCTTTTATTATTTAGTATATAGTCTCTGAAAACTGAGTACAAGTGTTGGGTGTTGGTGTCTCTAGGTGTTACATCCATTTAATCCCAATTGTTATAACATGGTTAATTGACTAGAATGAATATAAGAGATAGTGAGAGATCAAACACTCTCAATTAATCAGTAAGAGAAATCCATACCATCTTACAGGTAACTGTACGGGTCTCTCAAAGCCACCAGGTTTGGGTTGGCAATGGAGGGAAAGATCCTAATTTTACTAGAGGGCCATTCATCTAGGGGTCACTAATTTGTCGGCAGGTGACTGAGCATCAGGGATCTCTTAGGCTACACTGGGCAGAAGAGCAACTTGGAGATATTTGCATTGGCTCCAAATGATAGTGATAGAATTCTGATTGCTCCTCCTCTTGGAGATCTAGAGAGGTAAATGAAGAGGTTGATTACCTCACGATTGGAGGGAGTACCATCCCTCTTGTAATTGTTGGGGATCATCTTCCCCCTTGACTTTTTTGAGTTTATTAGTGTATTGACATTTCTTTAGCTATATATATTTCTCTTACATTGTCTATTTGGTTTTTACATCCCATGGAACAACCTCCCATCCTTCCTTGTATATAACTTTCCTCCATCTATACTGCCCCCTTCATTTCTAGCAACCACTGATCTTAACATGTTCCAATCATGGATATTCATAATGACAGTCTGTTCGGGAAATTGCAGAAGAGAAAAAAAAAAAAAAAGGAAGACAAAATTGAAAAGAGTAAAGGAACTAATAAAAGATATAGTAATAGAAATTTAACAGTGTCTTTTATGCACAATCATAGAAATCTTACCACAAGGAATCCAAATGCAAGTCCAGTTCCCACTATAACCAAATGTGGATAGTTCCCCATTATATCAGATGGAGACAAGTAATCCCTGCATAAGAAATAAACTCCCCTATCAAGACTAACATGCTCCTCAAAAGCTAAGCATATGTAAAACAAGCAGCATAGATTGAGTCATACCATGCCAGGACTCCTCCCATGAGCACAGCAAAAGGATAAAGCTGAAAAAGAAACAGTGTCAAGATATCTATCAAGTAAACCAGGAATTAAGAGGCAAGTATGAAATGGGTTACAGCAGTACCATAGCTAATGCCAGCAGCATGCTTCCTTTTCTTGCCTGAACAACCTTATAAACATTGTATACACTGCATAAATCACAACACTCCATAAAGGGGAAGTTCCAGTTGACCTTCTATTAAAGCATTGGTTAAGTTATGAATGTGAACTCTGACATATACAATGGATCATCAGAAATTTACATTATTAATAACTACCCTGACACATGCAAAATTATGTTTAAATTCTCTCTTAGTTGCTACAATACCAAGCCATTATGCTAACAGAATGGGAATAATGAACCCTCTAGAAATGTGTTCAAGACCATATCCAAGAACAATATTTTAGGGACAATGACAGTAGCAGCAATAGATTCTACTGTTGCTTTATGCAGACAATAGAAAGCCAGCAATCTAAACTATATTCTACAACTTCATTCTACCTGAGCCCACAAAGAAAAGAGTAACTAATTTACAAGTTTTATATGGAATCATGCCAATCTTCCAGTAATTATAAATACACGGGTACAGAAAGAGTTACAGTACATGTAACAGAAGTTGGAAAAAGACGTTGCATGTAAATTTTACAGCATGTAGAAACGAGTGGATAAATAAGGTTTAACCATTTCGAGTATATAAAATCACTTACTTGAATGAGACTGTTGGTATCACACCAAAAGCTATCATTATAAACAACACAACTCTGAATGTTGGGATTTCTGTAGCAAGGGAGGCAAAGAACAGAGAAAGAACTTAACTATCAGAACAAACAGTACAGAACTGAAACATAAATATATCCTAAGAAAGATCTGGCCAGGGAAAGAGCAGAGAAAGAAAATCAACTACCAGAATAACAAGTACAGAATTGAAAAATGAGTGCATTTTATGAAAGAACTGACTAGGGAAAGAAAAGCTCAAGTAAGAGAGAGAGAGAGAGAGAGAGAGAGAGAGAGAGAGAGAGAGAGAGAGAGAGAGAGAGAGAGAGAGAGGATATAAAAATTTTAGCAGAAAAGTTAAAAAATTGATAATCAAGAAAAATAAAAAATAAAAAATAAATATAAAAAAGGCAGGTGAACATATGCAGGAAGTAGAACCATGAAACAAACCCACCCCATTCCAAGAGCCTCCTCCCACCCCAAAGAGAGAAAAAGTGATAGGGAAGAAGGGAAAATGTTGGCCCTTCCCCTGATATAAAGGACTTATCTCCTTTATGAAAAGGATCTAGTAATAGCTTTTTACAGAGCTGCCACCACAAAGAGGACATGACATTCCATTTTTTTTTTTAAAACAATAAACCAATTTAAAAGGGCAACTCCTGGAAACTAGGCGAAAGCCAAATCAGAAGCACATAATTCCCAAAGAAATAGTAGAAAATAACAAAGAAGAGTGTAGAAGTGCACCAACAATAAAAACACACCAAAAATTTATATCATTCCGTACACAGGATGCCAAGCATGCAAAAATAAACGACAATGAATATGAGAAATGTTCAAGCCCTGTATGCATTGAGTCAAATTCATCAATCATAAGGTAGGACATGCCAAGCCAATGCAATCTCATGCACATTATTCCTAGAAGGTACAAGAGAGAAAACACCAGAAACATGATATGTAAATACCACCACAAAGAAAAGAACAAAATGTAAAGAGACCCCACAGGATATCCATTGGAGTTCACATAAACTTGAAAAAATGTTTAAAATGACAAAATATCCTTAAACCACTATAATATTGGATAACCGAAAACTCTCAGATAGAAAGCAGTTTTTAGATATAAGATCAGGTTGTATAGAAATCTAGCCAATTACCTCCACAGAAAGATCTAAACAACATGCTCAACACGCAGACAGAAACCCACAGAGAAATTTTTAAAGTTTAAATATTCCATGGTTTTCTAAAATCACTCCGGAGTTTCAGAAATAGTATGTGGAAAAAGAGTAAAATGAAACAATTCAAGTTTTAGGAACATAATCAATCAAATGCGGGACTTAAAGGTAAACCTAAGAAGCCCCAAATTAAAAAATTTGCAGAGAATTGATCATGTATCTTATCCTTGCTAGGAAGTTTTGAGAAAAAATTGGACTAATTACTTCAGTAACATATATAATCAGTTTAAATAATTTACTATGTGACTGATTGTATTACCATATACAAATGGCAGCCAACTTAAAAAGGGCATAGACTTTCCAAATTCTTGAACCCACCATTGAGCACCTGAAAAGGAGGACTCATGTTACCATCAAAAAGAAAAAAGTTATCATGTGTGGGATTTCAAAAGTTTCAGCGTGCATATTGATATAAATGAAAGAAGACTAGTACTTCAGGGTGCAGACACATACCAACTATAGCTGTAAAAAAATGGCAAAAGTATATCAGCATGAGCCCCTCTGTAGGTCCATTTATTGCTGGAAGAATAAGGGTATTGGTGAAAAAGCTGGAACAAGGAAAGCAAATATCAATAAATTTTGCTAAAAGCCTTTCAGTTATTAATCACATGGGAGATTAAGCCAAGAACTTTAACAAGAAAAGCATGCCAAAGAAAATATAACCAGCAATCCTACAAATTTGATTTCACATATACTATACAGACAAAAAAGAAAATTCATCACAGAAGCATGAAAAATAATACAATATTGTTCTCTCACATATGCAAATCACAGAATTATATATAGCTTTTAAGAATTTAAAGTTCCCTCCATAGGTCTATTAGCAATTGTTGAAATAAAAAATTGCATCCTAATCACATGATAAATAAGAGAGAAATTTGCACATGCTGCAATTCTATTCTTCATACCACAACCACTTGCTCCAAACATTAAAGAAAAACCAGGGACCAGTATTTACCAGAGAGGGAAAAAAAAGTAAAATATACGTATCATTGGAAATGTAAGAGCTACATTTTTATCTATATGATGTTATTGAATTGTCAGGTATGGGGCCCAAAAGGTATATTTTCCAGTTGCTCCTGAAACTATTGGGCACCATATTCCAATGTTCAACCCAATGTGATGCAAAATTGAACCCAAAACAGATCTTGCATAAAATATGGCAAGGATATGTACTTATCAGTGGACCATCTAAACAATATCCATGAATACTACTTTGGCTGGTCAAATAAATAGATAGATAAACTGGGCACAACAAGCCTTAAACTCTAACTAATGGATGTCTTCTACACAAATCCTTTTCTGTCATTCAACTCCACCTAGAGTCAGATTAAAGTCAAGTCCAGACTTCAAGAAAAGATAGGTGAGCTTGTGAGTTGAGACTTAATAGAGGATAGTTGCATGGTAAAAATACATGTACCTGACCGGGAATTCAAGTTCTACTTAGCATAGGAATGCCTCTCTTATGATACTAATATTTATCTATGCACCATGCAATGAATCCAAGGAAAGTGAAAGCAACACGTGTTGACCGTAACACAATATAACATCCGGAGTTTTAAAAGGCTAAGGCTTAAGGCATTTTGCCCAAATGAGGCTAGGCGTAAACCTCGAGATAGAACAAGGCGTAAGCCTCAACTTCAAAAAATGAATAATAAAAAAGAATTTTCAAAAAATAAGAAAAATATTTATAAAATCACAAGGCATAAACTACATAATGATAAAATTAATTTTTTATCATTGTTAACAATTTCTAATTTAGTTACTTTTTCTCTCTTCTAAAATTTATCTCTTTCTTATAGTTTCATCAAATAATTTTCAACATTATTGTCTCTACCACTAGTAGGATCCTCCAAGCAATATAATTATATTCAATTGGTATATTATCCACACTATCAATTTTAATATTCATTCATTCTTCTTCTTCATCTACCAATTCTATTGGTATTTTCTTATCTATCAAGAATAAGATAATGATTATATATTGAATTACCCAACCGCTAGGGTAGCCTAGTTCGTCAAGGTAAACACTAGGAAATGTGGTCCCATTAAATGGCATGTGGTCCTAGGTTCGAATCCCACCACTAATGATACCCCGAATTTACCTAGTGCCAGTTGTTGTAAATCAATCAACACCCCAAGATTTGGGTCCCCATGGAGAGTCCTAAGGGCTTCACGCCGAGGTTTTGGTCCCCATGGAAGGTTCCTCGGTTATCATACATATATATTAACAATACCCTATTCTTTTTCTTCTTTTCCTTTTTATTTGAAAGGGCAACAACTCCCCTATTTTTTTCTTTTTAATCTCTCTTTTCCCTTCCATTTAAAAGGCTAATTGGAAGTCAACTAAATCCTTTTTTCGTAAAATATTTAACCACATCAGGATATCAAAAGTAAACAAAAGCATAGATAATAAAATAACCCATCAAAACTCACATTAAATATTAAGGATTAAGTTTCTTATAAATTATATACCAAAAGCCCACAAAGGCTTCACCTTTTGGATATTTGAGGCTCAGACCTCAATCGCCTTGAGGTTATAGCCTCAAAGTTGCAAGCCATGATAGGTTGAGGCTTAAGCCTCAATTACCCTAATTGAGGCTATAGCATTAAGGCTAATTCCCAGAGCCTTGCTTGAGGTGAGCCTCAAGGAGAAAGCCTCAATAGCCTTTTAAAACACAAATAACATCCACTATGCAGTAACTATATGATATTTAAAAAAAAAAAAAAAAAATTGATATGTAAATAAAATTTTCAAATAAAAAGAGACGCCAAAAAAGCGACTCAAGGTATACAATACCTATACACCCACCTCCAAAAAGGCCAAAAAGAACCTAGATGATCTAGAAAACAACCTTAATTAGAGCTCAACCAATCAATAAAATTAACTATAGTCAAAAGGCAATCATCTATAAACAACTTAGCCTCTGACCAAATAGAAAGAACAAAAGAGTATTTCAGTCTCTGGATTGACAACACACTATCCTTAAAGGTCAATCTATTTCTCGCCTTCCAAATTGTCCAAAAAATGTAAAGAGTAGCAACTCTCCACACCTTCTTGCGCTTTTTGTCCACAAAAGAATCATGTCAGCTAAGGAGAGTCTCTCTAACTAAAGAAGGTAGCACCCAAGACACCCCAAATAAAGTAAAGAGTAAATCCCATAAAGCCCTTGTTTTTGAACAATATAGAAGGAGGTGGTCTATGGTCTCCTCTTTCTCAAGAAACATAAAGCATCTAAGTTTAATCGTAAATATGATATTTAAAAATATTGCAAATATTCTAAGTTTAATCTTCATCTTCATCTGAATACCTTTAGAGAAGGAGAAGGTTATCAAACAACAATTTCTTGGGCCAAAATAAGAAACTTAAAAAAAATCAAAATGGCTAATAATGTTTTATTCCAAGTGTACAAAACTGTGCTATAAATAATATATAAAGCAATGAGCTACTACTATTTGAACCACTTACTGTTCCCATGTTGCACAATAAAATGGAACAGCTGAAATTACCCAGAACCAGAAAGAAGTTCTTCCACACATAGCAGTGCTCCCAAAAGCCAAGGTTTCAAACTGAAAGACAACATAAATTTTTAAGGTAATAAAGTTGCCACTACTCCATAATAACAACAATAGAGAAAAAAATACATACCGCACATGCAAGGGCATCACATCCTGCAATAAATCATGTGTCAATATATATCTCCCTTTGAAATTCAGAACTTCAAAATGCCAAAATAAGATATATGACAATGGGAAATCACCATGGTCAAAAAGTTCTCCCAATGGACTTGAGGAATTTGTCCGCCTTGCTTGCTTCCCATCAACAGCATCAAAAGTCTGCCATGTTTTAAGGGATAAAATACCAAGAATGAAAGAAATTATAGAAAAGGCATTGTCAAAATATAATAAATGAAACACTACTCAATCATAGCAAAGTATTTCTGTAACATAATAGCGCCCAAAAATAAAACTAAAAAATATATCTAATTGTCAAAAAATGAACTAAAAAGGAAAAGAGTAAAGATGGGCTAACAAATCCAATGGGTGGCAGTTTGCCTCAGAGAGCCACAACATCACAGAAAGAAAGAAAGAAAAAAAAAAAATCTTCCCTGCCATTAGAGCAATAAGAATTCCACAAACATTTGCTTCTTGGGGGTAAATTCAGGCACCTGATATTTTAAGAATTTAATTGTGCACTCAAATCTACAAGCTTTACACCAACTAGAATGAGAAAATACATGAAGAAAGTCCACATACAACTCAAGTTTTCCAACTTGTAATATTTCTAAAACTATAGGCTCATTCTCTCAACTTCAAATAAAATCAGCACTGTGGAATAGATTTTATGAGCACCACAACAGAATAGGTCAGATGAAAACAATGCATGATAATATAAAGACAATTAGATTAATAATTCAAATCAAATAATGGGCAAGCTAAACTATTTAAAGCAGAAAAACAACCACACCAACTGATAAAAACAATTTCTTTTCTTCTTCTTTTCCCCTTTTTGTGTGTGTGTTTGGTAGGCATGCAAAATAGCAAATACATGAAAATATGATAGAAACAGAAAATGGAACAGACAAGTAGAAACTGAGAAAATTTAGACAAACCTGGTATAAGAAAAGAAGTAAACCATGAGCAAAATGCACCCATCTTGGTGGAGCTGAATCCAAACGAGGAGAATATATCTGAAATGCAAGTGTTTTTACCAAATGCTCAAGGAAGACTTGGGAATTTATCAAAAACAAATACATTGCTTAATAAGTTCACATTTCATAAGTTAAGCACATGCGTGTGCACACACACAAACATGCACAGAGAGAGAGAGAGAGAGAGAAAACCACCAAACACCAAACAAAAAAAAAAAAAAAAAAAAAGACATCATTTGTTGAATGGTAGAAAAATTTTGTTTATCCTGTTAAGTAGCATGTACCATCTACTGATTTTAGGTTTATCACATTTTTGTGTATACAGTTACTTTTACAACCAAATTAAACTTTTTGTTTACTTCATATCAGGAGAAACGGTATATCAACTCTTCTCCTGCTGTGCATATCAAGATTCAAGAGCACTGATACAGTTTCAGATCTCAATTCATTTCCAATAGGAATGATGATGATACCAGAAAATATTTCCAGTACTAGAAACAGAGGATAAAAAACCAAGGGATATGACAAAACATTGATTAAGATGATTTTAATTAAAACTTCTTCCACAAACAATTTCAGAACATTAGGTGCAAGAACAATTTCCCTTTTCTTTTTTTCTTTTTTCGATGGGTAACATTTTTATGTTTTTCCCCTTGCTACAGACTCAAACCTAGAACGCCCAATATCCCACCCCAACCTCTTACTGCTTAAGCTAATCCTCTAAACTAAAAGATCAGATGCAGGAACAATTTTTTATCTTACATTATAACCCAAAAAATATCATTTAACAATTAGGCAAGCACAAAGAATGACAAGATTGAAGAACATGATAAGAAAGAAACCTCCACTTACATAACCAAGTAGGGCAGACGTGACTAAGAACATGAATCCCATAAGGGTTATCTGAAAGCCAAAACCAAACCTTATTAGCAAAAAGAGACAAAAAAATGGCTCAAGATCCAAAATAAATAATCAATATGATAAGATAGAGTGGCCAAAAATACTTACCATGTTTGGTCTGGAGAAGAATCCCGAAATGCAAAGAGAAAAATGGAGCAGTTAGTAAATTTCAGCGAAGCATTATCACAACAGATTGACAAAACTCATCAACAGGAAAATAGGCATGAATCCATAATCAAACCGAAACAAGTACTAAAGATCATAAAATCTGTTCATGTCTACAAGTCTCACTTTTTATACAAGACAGTAAAAGGTATCCATAACATGTGATCAGACACATACAGATGCAAAGGCAAAATATATAGAAACAATATCTGCTTCTAAGTTACAGTTAAGGATAGGCTGTTAATCTAAAAAAAACAAATGCTCGAGTTTTAGAGAAGATGAATATACTAAAAATGATAAGTATGAGATAACATAACCCAAAATTTTCCTTTGCACCCTAATCAATAGTAGATCTTAAAAAATAATAATAAAAAGATATATAATTAGATAAAGAAATAAATGCTATGGAGCCGGATCTCCATAATGGCAATATGGACTCACATCAAAATCTTAACAGGCCAGTGCCACCAGAACCATAACTCAGTGGTTGAGATTTTTAACTTCCATTGGTGTTGATACATTCTTTTTATTAGAACCCAAATATAGGAATTTGTATTGAGAAAGACAAGACTAATTATCTTTTGTGCTTTGTTAAGTAAGATATGCAAGGAAAAAAGCCATGATTTGGCTCAAAGTTTTAATAACCTACAATAAGATTCCGTGCGGTTGGACCAATTCTCAACATGCCCACCTAGGTTGTGATTACTTTTGCTATCGGTTTATCCACTCGCCTTAACATAAATGGAAAAGATACAGCGACATCATATCCTTGAGAGAATCTACATCATATACAAAACTTCATATTATGTGATTATAGTATCTTATTTGCCCATCACAAAATATTATTGCATGATGATGTTATGTGTATGGAAGCATGTTCATTTACATCTTGCGGAACTCTCATAAAACATTAAAGGCTTTTGTAAGGATGCATTCCAATCACAAAGTTAGCTTATGCGAAAAATCATATATCTTTTGTTCAGTAATAGAAATCTGTTTAAGCTCAGAGGAGAAAGCTATAAAGCTAAACTCCATAAGTGCACTTCAACCATGTTGATCCTCCCTCTGGTGCCCATGAACAAAGGAAAACCAAACAATAATTCCTACTTACACAATCACCATTCCCATTCCAAATATGCAATTAGAGAAGTTGTCATGATCAAAATAGTCACTATCAATTCCAAATTTTCATTTCTTTTTCCCCATTTGCTAGAGCAGACTACTCAGTTCCAATGCCAATAAGAGATTACAAAACAAATCAAGAGTCAAAAATCTTATTGCCACTATTATATTCCCAAGTTTTCTTTTGTTTTCCTACAACTTTGGCTCCATCCCATCATTTAACCTTTCACAACCAGGGAACTCCAACTTATCAAACCCAAATAGAGAATGAAATTTTTATTTTTCCCACATCCCAAACACTAAAATTTTTTTAGTGTATTTCCTTTTTCAAAAAAAGAAGAATAAAAACAAAAAACGACCCACTACATTAACCTACATATTTAGAAATTAAATCAATGATGAAACCTGAAAGAAAAACAGATAAAATACACATCACAGATAGAAAAAAATCATCATAATAATGACTAAAATCAATTCATTAGGCATTCCTATGACCATTTCCTCATTAAGCATTGATTCATGCCGATCATGTAGTTACTCAAAGGGTCCATAAAGAGAAAAGGAAAAATAAAACAAATCATCTGCTATTTAGTCTTGTTCTTTGCAACGGAAATGTCATATCATGCGACACCAAGACCACATCTAATATTTTCCCAGTGGGAGGGAAAAAAAATTGTATTGCTATCCTGCAGACAATGGAACTAGATTACGTTGCAAGCACTTTGACACCCTTCCTAGCAGTCTACATGAAGAAACTCTCAGAAGTGATCAGGATAGAAATAGTAAAAAAGCTAGTGAATGCATGTTGTGATAAAAAGACTGGAATAACATTGTTCGGCAGTAGGGCTACTAATTCCAAGGGAAGCATTGGATGGCAAAAATTCTCCTCCAAAAGCGTTGAAAAAATTAGAGATTAAAATTTTAAAAGCATGATTAGCCAATGGGGTTCATAGGCAGCAAACTACAACTCACTGAATACATGGGTCTGAACAGGTTGAAATAACTTACGGCATCCAAAGGGGGAAGAAATTAACGCAGCGACTCCAAAAGGGCTGCAACACATATTTTGCCACATACGAGTGATCCACTCCACTGTACTTGTATTTATGCAGCGCTGCAATTCCATGGGATCCTATGTACCCCATTTTTTGCTCTCAGTGCTCAACAGAAACTGCTCAAATTCAACCAATTTGCACCAAAAATCAATTCATTCCCACGAATCATGGATCTAAAATCAAAACTCATATAGAAAAATCGCAAAAACCAATGAAAAGCCGAGTAGATCTCACAAGAAAACACATGAAAGCAAAAAAAAAATGAATTAGAGAACAAATGAAAAGAAAAAAAGATAAGGGAAAAGGCAAGAACTTTACTCTCTTGGATTGCACAGGTTCGATCAAAGGTGAAGTTTTTCTGTGTCCGGCTATAAAGCAATGGGAAAGAGGCAAGGCCAAGCCAAGCGAATATTGGACAAGGAAGTTGCTTTGCAGCCTCCACAGCGATCTGTTTGTTGGGGTCCAGTAAGGTGAAAGGACGGAGTGGATGCAGTGTGCGTACCGTGGATGGAAAGAGGGGATTCTGTGTAATAATAGAGAATGAATGGAACGGAAGACGATGTTGGGAAACGTTCCTTGAAAACGATGCCGTTTCGGATGCTACAGGGAACTGCGTCTGACCCGAGGCTTGACCCACTGAGATTTTTTTTTTTTTTTTTTTTTTTTTGCCTTCTTTGGGAAGTTTCAGCGTTACGTAAATATAAATAAATTTAAAATATAGTAATATACAGTGGCAAAAAGTATATAGTAATATACAGAATTATTTATAAATATATGGATTTTTATAAATTATTTTTTAAAATATCAAAAATTATAAAATTATAGAAAATGTCTTTTCAAGAAACACCATAAGAATAAAACTAATTTTTTAAAATTATAGAAAATGTCTTTTGAAAAGACATTTTTAGTGTGAATCTAATTTTCTAGGACTATGAAAAGTGCCTTCAAAAAGACAACTTTGACGTGACAAAAAGTGTTGTAAATTTATTAATATTTTTTTATTATTTTTTAATAATAATTTTTTATTAGAAGTTAAAAAAAACCTATAATATGCAGATTTGTAGCCTTTTTCCATATATTAATATTTTTTATGGTAGTTGTTTGGCATGTATTTATTAACAGTTTGAAAATTATTTTTTAAAATAGTTTTATATTCTCTAAAATAAAAAATATAAAAAATATGTTTCACAGTAAAAAACTATTTTTTTTTTTTAAGAACACAAAATGGAGTATTTTTATAAAATATCTTTTAATTATTATTATTATTATTATTATTTTACTTATTTTCTTTTAGTTATTTTAAATAATAATTATATAAACATGTAAGATGATTAAAAATAAAATATTAGATATAAAAATTATTTATAAAATATATTTAAAAATATTAACAATAAGTTAAAAATATTTTAGATTTTTAAATAAATTTTTATTTTACAAAAATTGTAGAATATTTTTTAAAAATTATTTTCAAAAGTTATTTTTAAGAATTGTTCTTAGTTACGAAACATACCCTTAGTGTTGGGTTAGATTCGGATTGGGGGGTGTTTTGGGAAATTGTATTTTGACCCAAGGTTTGATAAATGGAGCCCATTTTTTAAGATGATTTATTTATTTTAGTAAAATAAAATATATCTACTTATGAAATTTGTCACTTAATTAAATGTTTTATAATTAACATTTTCCTTGTATTAAGGTCCATTTGAATTAACTTCTAAAATTTAAAAGTTGTCTAAATTTAATTAGAGATTTTTATATTTGTTTGATTAATTTTATTTTTAAAAAATCATATTTGATATGGTAATTAGGAAAATATTATTTTTTTTTATAGTGTGTTTCCATACTATGAAAAAAAAAACTACAAAATAGGAATTCAAATTTATAAAATATAAATTTCAAATCATTATCTAAAAGTAATTATTATTTCATGCAATTTTTTGTTAAAGTTGCCATTTTTTTATCATCCGGGTACTATTTTTGATTGGTGATTACATAAAATTTGAATTATTTTTAGAGGATTTCTATTTTGTAATTATTTTTATATAAGTGTGTGAAAATATATATATTTTTTTCAATTTCAAATAATTATTTAAAAATAATTATTATTTCACACACTTTTTTTTTATTTTATCAAAGTTATTATTTTTAGCCATTTCAATACTATATTTTAAAAATATAGATACTACATAAAATTTAAATTATTTTTAAAGAATTTTTATTTTATAATTATTTTTATATAAGTGCATAAAAACATATTTTTTTTCAAATTTTTATAATATCAATATTATGGTTAATAAGTGACTTTACCTTCCATTCCAGCCTTTAACTAAATATATATGTATATAAAGTCATTCCAAACGGGTCCTAAACTATAATTATCATTCATTTTAGAATATTTATGTATAAAAGAATAAAGAAAGAACCTACCTCGATACGATAAAAGCCTAACACTATTGAGTGGTCCCAACTGCGGCATCTCCAAAGCATAAGTCATAGACTTATAGGTGACAGCAATAAGGGCACAAGAGATTTTATTTATTTATTTATTTAATATATATAAATAAATATAATATTATGTTTCGTTTTAATGGAGAAAATTTTTGATAATATATATATATATATATATATAACTTTTTTTTAATTATATAAATGTATTTTAAAGTCGTGACGTCCAGCTCAAAACGAATAATATTTACATGATTAGGACCTTCAGTTCAGAATAAATAATATTTATATGATTAGAAGTAGTTTATGATACGTTATTTGGTAACACTGATAAAATTTGGGCATGTTTATATGATATAATATGAGATGTAAGGCTTGCAAGTTGTTGAAGGGAATGAATGTGACCAAATATTCCACTTGTGGATTTTGAATAGTATGGTCAGCGATACAGCTGTTGATGTTGCACACAAAACAATAGGGGATATTATTTTATTAATTGGGCTTCCACTTTTCTGCATTGGAGCAACCAATGTTCTTGGAAAGCTGGTTTGGAATTCGAGCCTCCAATCCCTCTGTAGGCAACTTGGCAAACGAAATTATTGTCTTCCTTTTTTCTGAAAATACTCTTATTTAATAATATATATTTTTTAAATAATATTGAAAATTTTAAAATCTAATTACAAGACAAAAAGAAATATGAGGTTTGGATTTAGTCATTGCATGTAATTTGAATTTTATCTTTGCATATATTGATGCATTATAATTAAAAAAACTTCATTAAAACACATTGGTTAATAGATGTTAAGTCGAAAAATTATTTTATCTCAATTATTGGATTTGATACGGAGGGTATAGACTTTAAAGGTAGTCTTTGATTATGATGTGAAAGAAAGAAAATAAAGGAAAGAAACGAAAAGAAGAAAAAAATATATTCAATATTATTTTCAATTAATAAATCAAATAATATCTCAAAGGGCAAAACAATAATAAATTAGAGTAAAATAACAAAAGAATAAATAGATGGTGAAGGAGTCGAGTTATGTATCATAGTGACAACAAACACGTACCTTATCTAAAGATAGATTTGATGACATTCATTGGATTTGAAAATAACATTTCATCTATGGGAATTTATGTACCTGAAGAGGGTAGGTTTTCTAAGGACACCATGGGAATCCATAGTTGAAAAAATAGATCAATGGGGAGGAGTTCTAGTAAAGGATTATATAGGTGAAGAAGAGGTGTGAGACCATGAAAATCTCCCTCACATTTTCTCTTACTTTTTTGCTCTTATTTTCTTCATTATTTTTGAGAGAAAAACCTAAAGAAAATGTTTTAATATTTTCTTTAGCATTTTCCTTTTTATTTTCTTTGTCATCTAAACTAAGGAAAATGATTTTTTTTTTTTAATATTTTCCCCATTTTCTAGTTTTTTATGAGAACCAAACATACTTAAAGGAAAAAAAAAATGAGTGATAACATTTAAGTTTCCTTTAATCTATGGCTGTTTGTGGGAAAGAAATGTTTTGAGGTGTTTTTGGTATTAAGACTCACATTTGAGCACTAACAATTGAAGGAGAAAGGGTGTGCTATTGAATAGTCTTGCATGTCCTTCTCAAGAAAGGATTGGATGTCACCCTAAACATGCATAAGGGGAATTGGCCCTGTGGCTAATTTTTGAATAAATGAAAAAACTTAATAAAGAAAATGAGACACTGCATTCTTAACTACATGCAAAACAACTCAATCTTACACCTTCACATTGATCCAATATAAAGAGTGATAGTAATAGGAAAGTCATCTCCTCAAGTTAGGGAAGAGAAGTTGGTCCATAATTGAATATGTGCTCTCATAAAGGAAAATTTTTGTTAGTTGTAGCTTAAAAGAGTTAAAAGGCAACAAGTTGATGCAATAAAAAGGACAAATTTTAAATTTGAAAATTGGGCTTGTTATGCATTGGTATCCAAAGAATGTCTCTTGATATGATTTGTATTTACCAAAATGTTGGCAATTTATAAGTGTCTTCACTATAAGTCCCTACTTTGACTTTTACTTGTTGGAGGGAGTAGCGGTTTTATTTATTTATTTATTTATTTATTTTTATGTAATATGATTAGGAAGAATTCACATCAAATAAGCTTTTGAAAAAATATTTGCAAAGGAAATTTGTGAGTAAAAAATTTATTTTGAATCCACAAAAATCTCTCAAAACTCATTCAAGAGAGAAGTCCTATATTGAAGAAGATTTTGAATTTGATTTTCTAATTTAATTATGTAAATTTTTTTAAGTATAATAATTTTTATTTAACATGAAATTGCTTTTAAAAGTACTTGTATTAATATATGGAACTACTTAAAGATGAGGGAGGATGAATAGATAGCCCAAGTGAGAAAACCCTAAAGTTATAGTCTATATCAAGATTTTTTAATTATTTAATAGATATGTTAATCATCATTTGCCTCATTCATTCCTATCCCATGAGTAGAGCAAGAACTTGGATGGAATAGGTAACCTGGTAAGGAAGACCATCTACTCTAAAACCAAAGACTACTTTTCATGATGAGCTATTTGAAGGAATCTTTTAGTAATAGGATAGTCTCATCGAGTATGAAATGAATAGTAGCAACCAATGGTTTGGAACCTAGCTTGATGACTTTTTTTCATCACCTTACTTGTGGTGATAGGGTGTGTAGTTGCTTAGCAGCTTATACAAAGGTTTAGTGGGCCACCCACTTGCTTGCTTCCAACATAAAAGCCCTAGCTTCCAACACAAGCCCACATTTCCTCTACTACCCATTATTCTAGTAAAGGCTTCAAGGCAAATAATAATTGTTAGTAAATAAATGACTAGAATTAGAACAAAAATGCCATCAATCCCAAATTCCCTTTTAATGAGCCAAAAAAGGTTTAGAAAGTTTTTTCAAGTAAGAAAGTCAACTCCATTTACTAGACTACGAGAGATGGTTGGTGTTAGGCTTATTTATAAGTTGACAATTTTGTTTCTTTTAATGTTTGACCATAGAAATCTTTTTAGATAGTAATTTACTCTCTATTGAAGATCAAGGGTTATTATTCATCTAATCGAGAAGTCACAAGTATATCTAAAAAGGTTTGGCTTGTGACATATCATGCTCCTTTGAGGTATAAAAAGGTTCGATATCATTTTTATACTTAAAATAATTATTCAAAAGAAGCAAGGGCTACTCAAGTGGTTAATCTCGCTCAAGCAATTAGCTTGCTCAAGCGGTGTAAGTCTGCTTAAGTGGTCATAACAGTCTTGTAGAGATTAAAAATGGATTTTGGATGAATTTTGACTTAAACTCTATTTTCGAAACTTAAGATATTGAAACTCTTTATGATACTCACTTATAAATACCTCATTATAACCCCTTGAGGGTTAGAGATCTTACTTTAGTTGAGAAGGTTTCATTGAAAGGATTGTTTTAACAATCCTAGAGAAAAAGCCTAGCATGCCACAACTTTTCTTAATCTCTCATTCAAAGATTTGATCTTTGATCATTGGGTTGAAGACCTTCGTCATTTCAGAGTGGATGAAGGATCTACTAGGAAGTAACAAGAGGTTGATGCGTCACAAATGTAAATCAAGTTGTAGGTACTGGAGAGTAAGTCTTTAAGGTAAAACGGTTAGGTAAATTTATGTAATTTATTTCAAATAGTGGATTTAAATTAGCGATCTTTGACCTTGTAGTTTTTTATCTTCATAGTTAGTATGAGGGTTTTCCACGTAAAAATCTTATGTCTCATTGTATATCTTTATCTTCCTACTTATACTTTGTTTGATAATATTCATAACATTTTGATTGATTGGTTAGTTTGTAATTGAGGTTGTTGGGTTGGTTATTTTAAGAATTATGGTAGTTATACTTATAATCAATTATTGTTTTCCCTAACTTCTTCTCAGATATCTTTAGGATATTTATATTCATATTACTTTATCTCTAACTAATCTGGGGTATCAATTAAACATAAAAATAGGATTTTTATAAGAAAAAGACTTTGGGGTTTACCTTTTGGATATTCAAGACTTTCTTGAAATTTCTTGGGTAACAAAAATTGGGTATAATATATAAATATTTATTTAAATTTTCAAATCACCCATTCACCTCTCTAGGAGTTACCTATTGGACTATCCACAAGAATATTTAATCATACAATGACACAAGATAGTGTGAAAAAACCACTTAGAAACCCCTAAGTGTAAATAACCCTGGATAGTCAATTGATCGCAAAATATTCGTTAAATATGAGAAAAAAAGGTGCATGATTTCACCTAATTTAGATGCACCTATTCCTCAAGATCTTATACTTGTTAGCATCTACACTATTTTTTTTTCATATTCTTAATGCAACAGTCTTATGAACTCCTTAATAGAACACTTCAAACCTGTATTGAGGCCTAATTGAATTGAATTTTCAACCTTAGGTTGCCAGCATATTTCTTTTAAGAGTGCTTTTGAAAAATTGAGAGATCGAGTTATGAGGGCTCTAAGGATATCTAATCTATTATGCGTCACATTTTTTTTTTTGATAAATAACTCATATTATAGTTGAAAAAATCTAGAATATATTTATGGATAGTTCTATTTTAACAAAGTTGCCAAAAGCAAATTTTAGAAACAAATACAATTCAAAATCACGAAAATAGAAAGTCCAACATTTGAACATTGGGAGGGATGCTTGAACTTCCCATGAGACATTTTCTATGACGTTTGTATGGATGTTTGGATGTCCACCAAGATATTCAAAGCAAGAGTTACTTGAATGAAAAAAAATATTTGCATTTTTCATAATTATAAGTTATGCTAATTATTTCACTGTTATCCTTTATTTTGATTCTTGGTAACTAATTATTTGTATTGGGATGCAACAATATCATTCTCAAGCCTAAAATGAATCACCCTAATGATGGAGATTGAGTGTCATAAAAGGTTTGATCTAACCCTCACTAAAACTAATTATTATTATTATTATTATTTTTTTGGTATCACATTAGAGTCATGGATGCAAGCCATAAGAGTATCATATTGGGGGAAGGATTATTAGGGTGCAACAATGCTACTTTTAGGCTTGAGGATAGGTTAACCCAAATTATGTTGGTTGGATGTTATATCATACCTTCACTAGACATGAATTGATTTTTAGATGAAATGGTCAAAGTTTAATCTAAGAATTTATTTTTTTATCCTCACAATGTTTATTGAATATTTTTTTAGTATAATATTTTGGCATACATACTTGATGTTGTCCTATTTACTTGTATAAGATACACATAAGCATGTTTGGGATACTAAATTATATGTTGTTTTTAATTGTGTTGTAATTTTGTTTATGTCTATATGCCTAATTTATGATTACATCATTCATATAATATTGGATACACTTCTCAACACCCTTGCACATGATTCTCCATCAACAAAAGTCATGAATTGCCATAGACAATAATTGTTGCTGTAACATATGATAATTATAAGATTTATTATGCATTTGGTAGTAATTTTAAGAAGTGTTTTCAGCATTTCTTACACTTGGAAATTTTTATTTTTCAAGTATTAGAAAGACCAAAAATACTTTCTAAAATCACTGTCAAACACACTTTTAATGCTTGTTTGAGAGTCATTCCAAGGAAAGTGTTTTTATTTATAGTGTTTTTATTTGTAATGTTTTCATCGGTAACACTTTCATTAAAACTGCTTTTAAAAGAGAGTCATTTAGTGTGCTTTGGATATATTTCATATTTTTGTTTTTAAAATGAAAACTCCTATATAAAAGTAGAGCATCTTATAAGAAAACAGCATAGACCCCCCAAATCCCTTACTAGAGCTTTGACAAAACTCTCATACTTTCATTCTCAAACCTTTCCTGTATATCCTCCTCCTCTTCTCCCCCATCTCTACATTTATTGGATTTGAGTGTCACCTTTTAGCATTTTATAATTGCAAGGTTTTCCTCAATGAGTTTCTGCAACTGGTTTGTAATCGAAAATCTTAAATGACAACTCACTAGGATTTCCACTTCTCAACTCAGCAAGGAAGTCAGTCATCTCACATGGCTTGTAATTGTAGGTCCAATGGGAGTTTTGTCCATTTTGAAGGTTCAATCACACAGATTAAAATCTTTTTATCTATGGTAGAAGGCAGTTTTGAATTAGACATACAGCCCAGATATAGATTGTTTGCCATCAGCAGGCTAGTCATGACCATCTTCAAGTTCGTTGCTCTTGTGCCTATCCACTAGCCATTAAGGTTCTCCAAGTGACATGCCATATTTTTATGACAATGTGATGTGATGAATCAAAACTCAAGCTTCACCGAATTCCACTTTTACAATGCAGCATTTTCATCCATTATAGGGATTGATTTGTAATAGAGCGTGATGAATCTAAACAAACAATTCCTTTTTCTTTTAATCTTGTAGATGATAAGCTTTAGAAAGTTTTTTTTTACTTTAACCGAACGACCACACTCACACCATTTTGTTTACTCATGGCCCTCAATGTTAGTCTATTTGGGGTGCCCGGGCTAAGGGATGTTCCAGAGGGAGGAGAAGAGTGACTGCCAAATGTTTTAATATCTTCCCTCTGAGATGGTGAACTATTTTACAAATTTCATCAGAGAACAAAGGCAGCAGAGCAATAGATTCAGAATTTTAATATGAAATACAATGTATATTGAGTTTTTTTCTGTTGTATGGAACTAGATATTAAGCATACAGACACATGAGAGATGGTAATTTGCTCAACAATCACAATGTTACAGGATGTATGCTGTGTGTACTGAGTTAACTGTATTCATGTACACTAAAGATTTCAACCACCTAGATTACACTTGATGGGATTTCTGTCTGCCGTGTCAACAGTCTTCATGTGCAGCATCAATGCCAAATGCCTGAGATGAGCAGAGACGAGCAAAGGAAAAGATATCCTTTTGTTCTTCAATAAAAAATATATTCAAGACAAGGAGCAAAGTCTTCCAAACAGGCAAGAAGAACATGGGAAATCTTCTCAGGCTGCCAATATGGGGTTCAGTTAGGAGCTGACCATCTTTGAGCAGTTGAGCCGGACCTGACCTTGAGATCCAGTCAGGACACTGAGGCTCGACATCTTCATCATAGAGCGAGCGAAGTCCATTTGAAAGGTAGACCCATCATCAGAAGCATAAGCTCTGACCAATCTTTCTGTCTTCTCTTCAGCCATCAATTGCTGATCAGAAAAAAGAAGTCCTCGCCCTTGCAGCAAGCTCTGGTAGTAATGGGTGTCAAAAGCAGAACCAGATGAGACTGAAGATGACAATCCTTGATAGTATGTCATCCCCAAGGTTAACTCACTCATAGCCCTTGATACCATGGGAGGAGAAGCCATGCCATGGCTGCTGTTGCCACTGTCTTGGCAATTCCGTCTCATTTCATCAAGGAAATCAGAAGCTATACTTGGGTCTGGCTGCCCTGTCCCCGAGAAGTTGAAGAGGCGTCCTTGAATGAATTCACAGCTGATTTTGCCTATGCTATGACCTCCTTTACAATTAAAAATCCAGTTAGAAACCACTATTTTTATAGTTGATAAAATTTGAAATAGAGGAGAGAATAGCAAGCCTTTACCTAATAAACTCACTGTTTCTCTTTCATTGAATCCTCTAAGAGTGAATAGACCAAGTGTTTGAGTAATATTACCGTCCGGCTTTGGAATATCATCCATGGCTTCTTGAAAGTAGGATTGATTACTGTCTCTCCTTCCAGTAAGAACTGGATAGAATGGGCCACCAGCCTGTGATTTCACAGAAATATAAACACATCAGACGACCCCACTGAAAATTAAATAGATAGTTGAAAAGAACCAGAAGAGACAGATTCAAGATATATTGAAAAGAATACTCCGTTTGTTTCCTGAGAACATGTGAGAAAATTAAAGAGAGTGATTTTGGGACTTGGTATTTTCCATCTTTGGTGAAAAGCTCCGAAAAACTGAGCTTCAAAGCTTTTGCTTTAGTTTAATTTACATTCTTCATATGGAAAATCAGAATGTACATTCACAAAAATTCAATTTTTTTTTCTTCTGTGTTCTTAACAACCAGCCAAAATGAAAAGGAAAGCCCTAAACCCTTCAAAGCCATTAAACCCTAAGACCACCACCAAAGCCTAAAATAAGTTCAAAATTAGCGAAAGGAAAAAGGGAAAAAGAAAAGGAGAATGTTTCATACCAGGACAATGCCATCTCGGGTGGCAAGCACAAGAATATCAGCGCAAGAGACAACCCCAGGACAAGCTTTTTCAAGCTCTTCCTTGATCTTTCCGACTTTGTCAAAACCCTTCAAGGTCTGATTAGGAATGGCCAGCTTTTCAGCTGATCGGTTCATGCTCTCATTGCTATCATCCAGAAGTATGGAAGCATCACATCCCTGAAACAAATCAAGAAACCGATTAAAACCTGAAATTTAAGAGCAATAAACACAAAACCCATATCCAAATCTCAGACCCCCAGAACAGGAGACAAAATTTTGAACAGAAACCTGAACACCCAGTTCAAAGAAACAAAGAAACCCCATTCGGAATTTTGAGTTGGAAAGATCAAGAATGAGAAAACCCATTTGTAAAGAAGAGAAGAAGATTAAACCTGAATAAAGCAATCATGGAACAACAGGCGCAAAAGAGCTGGAGGGGCGTCGCTGTGGGCAGCGAAAATTTGAGCCATGCTCGATCTGACGATGGACTCAGCTTTTGGGCAAGAATTGCGGTAAAAATCGTATTCCAGAGAAGGCTGAAGATCAAGTTTTGGGGGAGAAATGCCATGAATAGCATGGTTTTGTGGTTCACCCTTGCTAGGATCTCTGAGAGAGAGAAGCACAGAGATCAACACTACCAAAAATGCCAAACGAAACGTGGAGCTCTGCATATTCAGTTGTTCATAGGAATAGAGAGCAAACGAAAAAGAAGAAACAAGAAAGAAGACAAATTCGGATGCACATGAAAGCGGGAAAGCTGATATTAACTGAAACCAAAAAATGGTTATATGAATTTTTTTACAAGAATTAGGTTCTTTTATTAATATTTTAGAAAATATTTTTAATCTTTTTATTACTTGAAATTTTTAAATTTTCAAGTATTGTAAAAATTGAAAACGCTTTTAAGAATCACTATCAAACAAACTCTTAGGACTAGTTATGTGTTTTTTAAACCCAATTTTTAATTGTGTTCAATTCCTTTATGACTAAAAATTTCTATAAATTATAATTTATTTCATTTTATTAAATAATTTTTTAAATAGATTAATAAATTCAATATAAATGATTAAAAAGCTTTTTTTAAATAAAAAAAAAAGAAAAAGAAAAAACATTTTTCAAAATAAAACAATATGAATTCCAAGAAAAGTGGGCAAATTCAAGCCAAAATTATTAAGTATTATATGGGTTAAAATGGATGGAATCCCATCTCACCACAAGTCATTAAATAAATTATTTTAAGGCTTTATATTTAAGGAAATGAAAATAGAAAAGAAAATTGTAAGAAAAGAAAAAGAAAAGGATAAAAAAAAAAAAAATTATAAAATTATTTTCTTATTTGGATGTGATGAAAAAGTTAAGGTAAGAGAATTAAATTATAAAAGAATGCAATTTCTCTAAGCTTTCTATACTTTATCTAAAAGAAAATATTGAGGAAAATTTTTTAAATATATTTTTCATCTTTTTCTTTACTTGTCTTTTTCTATGACCTCCAAATGTTTCACAGTATTCTTTGAAGGTTTAAGATCTTGTATCATAGAACCATTTAGAGGAGAGTGAATAGATTTTTTAATTGAATTTTAAATTTTTATATGTTTTTTTTATAAGAATATATTCAGTTAATAAAAATAAAGAATAACCAATCATATAATTGTTGGGGGTTCTCCTCCACGTGTCCCTTTCAAGTTCAAGACCCCTTGGCCATCTAGGACAAGAATATAACCCATCTGGGATCATTCGGTCCAAGCCAAGATAAGTTCTGTTTGGCACCAGAAGTGAGAGGGTTCCCTTCTCCCATAGGGCCAGACGGAATCAACAAC
This sequence comes from Vitis rotundifolia, assembly GCA_030254885.1. Classification (NCBI taxonomy): domain Eukaryota; kingdom Viridiplantae; phylum Streptophyta; class Magnoliopsida; order Vitales; family Vitaceae; genus Vitis; species Vitis rotundifolia. Next base: position 15,257,975 of record CM058151.1, read on the forward strand.
CTGGACTCTTAGACGGGAAGATCTGTCCAATCAAGTCTTTAAGACTTTTGGAACACGTGATCAATCATGCCTGACATCTGAGTGGCTGACGGGACTCTATTTAGCTCACAAGTCTATGTCAATTAATTGTTGTACACAATCCCAGATGTTGACAGGCTAAATGGACATACAGTTGCATAGTTTGAGATCTTGGCACATTAGTAGATGACATCTGCCAGTCGCCCTTATCTGAGATGATTGCCCAGCCACCCTAAGGACAATCATCATTACAGGGAAGGTTAGAGTGCATAGTCAACACTATAGTGATAGTGCCATTAGCTCTAAATAAACCCCTCAAAAAGCATGATCAAGGTACGCGCACACATATGCTCACTCTCTCCTACAAAATAGTTAGAGCTACTCTTGTTTGACTTAAGCTTCAGAGGGCATGCCCGGACCACCCGTCCAAACATCCTTTTATGCAGGAAAGAAGCTCGTCTGGCTCCAATACAATTGGACAGACTCTTCAAGAGGCACGAAGTATGGAAGAAGTCCTCCTGACTTCAATAAAGCTAAACGAACCTGATTCTAGTTGGCTTGATGTTAACATTGACGCCATATGTGGGAAAGACTAAGGATGCCAACATCCTCCAAGAGCTGATCATCGGCTATGGGTGGCGTAGACTATTTTGCCTGGTGTGAAAGTATGGAAAGACGCCAGCGAGAGAGTGATTGGTAGATGCAATCTCTATTCCGCCAAACGAGGCAACTCAAAGAAGAGAATGAAGAGTTGCGTGCCTAAATGTCATCAACAGGCCCCTCTCAAAGTCGAACCACAAAGCCATCAAACAACCTCAAGACGTACTGATGAGGCATCTTTTCTCGGGAACGCAGAGTTCCCCTCTAGCAACCACACGACACAGTCTAAGGAGGAGTTTTCCCTAGCTCGCCAGGTGCAGTTGGACGAAAGCACCAACTCTACTCGGGTATCAACGAAGAGGAGGCGCGATAGAAAGTCACATCTATCAGATGTGATGAGAGCCCGATTGGGACCTCAAACACTAGGCATAGAGGGAAAACTAAGCATGGTAGAAACCCTAGAGGCCCATTTAGGTCCCTCAGCTGCAACAATTATGTCATAGTGGCCCTTTCATCTGCCAAGGCAACCGCAAGCAGGGGCCCCAATGGATTGAGCTCCACCTGGCTCCGTCAGCCTATTTTTGAACGACATGCTCTCCACGTCGTTTGACTCCCATATTATTAACTATGAGCCCTCAAGGGGGTTCATAGTGCCAAAATTCACAACATACGACGGAACAAGTGATCTGTTCGATCACATCATGCACTTTAGGCAACTCATGACCCTCGATATAAGGAATGATGCATTGTTGTGTAAGGTCTTTCCAGCCAGTCTACATGGCTAAACTCTCTCTTGGTTTCACTATTTCTCGAAGAATTCCGTGAACACTTTCCAAGATATATTGGAATCCTTTGTGGCCCACTACTTATGTTTAGCTTGCCATAAGCAGAACATAAACACCTTGTAGAACACCAAGATGCAGAAGAAAGTGTCACTCAGAGACTTCATGAAACGGTTTGGACAAGCTGTGTTCCAGGTGGAGTCCTACAGAATGTACACCATCCTGCAAATCTTCAAGCGAAGCATCTGTCTGGGCACGCCATTCTTTGAGTCTCTTGCAAAGAAGCCACCTGTAACGATGGATAACCTGTTCAGATGAGCAAACATATACTCCATGCTCGAAGACGATGTTTGTGCAGTTACTCAATAGGTCTTGGTCACCAATCGTTCGACTAAGCATGATAAGGTAAGAAGTTCTAAGCCTTCAAACCAATTGAGGCAAGCTAGCAAGAGGTGGGATGGCCAGTAGCAGCAAAATAAGGTGAAGCTGATTTCCTTCAGTATCTCATATGAGAAACTTCTCCTGATGATCCGCAATCTGTTTGATTTTAGGTGGCCAGAGCCAATTAAGATAGATCCGGCTAAACGGGATCGAAATAGAAGATGTGCCTATCATAAGGATCATGACCACACCATCGAGCAATGTAAGAGTCTCCATTACTTGGTGGAAAGGTTAATCAGAGCCCAACACTTGAAACAATATGTCCGCGCAGCTGGCGGGCAAAGAGAGACGACCCAAGCCCTAGCCGTCCAAGCCCCTGCATCTTCAACAACCGCTAGAGTTGTCATCAACTACATACACGAAGACCCCATTGATGATAGATATAGTTCTAAACAAAAAATGCAAAGGTTGCTCTACGTGGGCTCTATAAGAGAGCGGGTTAGCTTCGTTCAGCGCAACTTTTCGGAAGAGAGTATGCGCCCAGTCGACAACACAATTACCTTTGCCCTAGTAAATGCTAGTTGAGTATTGCAACCACATGAAGATGCCCTAATTCTAACAATAGGAATAAGTGGGTTCGACGTGAGAAGGGTTTTGATAGATTCAGGTAGCTCAACTAACCTCTTGTAAATGTCAGCCTACAAGCAGATGAACTACTCACCCTTCACCCTAGAAAACCCAGGGTGATTATTGTTCGGGTTCAATGGAGCCAAGACAATCTCTCAGGGTGACGTTGTATTGCCCGTCCAAGTTGGCCCAATCACCCTGAACATACAATTCTCGGTGGTCGAGGATTTGTCTTCTTTCAATGCCATTATGGGACGTGTATAACTTTATAAAATGAAGGTCTTTCCCTCTATGTACCATCAGATGGTGAGCTACCTCACTAAGGAGGGACAAATTGATCTCTTTGGCAGCTAACTAGCTGCACGTCAATGCTACCAGGCGACCTTAGACTTCGGACATTCAGCCAATGAAGAGGCATGTTCGAAATCATAAAACACAAGGGAGCAATAACAATTATTGAGCCTGGTGGAGAAGGATCCACCTGCAGCTAATCCACTCTAGCCATTGTGCCTCTTGCATGACATAGATCTAATCACTTATATTAGCTCTCTATTCATGCAGGATGAATTGGAGCTAATCGGAAGTGAGCTTCAGTGAAACAAGGACATCTTCTCCTAGACTCACTCTGATGTGCCAGGAATCCATCCATCTATGGCCTCTCACAAGCTTAATATCATACCCTTTTCACGTCCTGTCTGACAAAAGGTTCGACATTTCCATCCAGATAGGCAGAGAATCATCCAGACGGAAATTGACAAGTTGGTAGTAGTCGAATTTATCAGAGAAGTAAAGTATCCAAATTGGTTGGCAAACGTGGTGGTCGTCCCAAAGAAGGATGGGAAATGACGAGTTTGTGTTGATTACACCAACCTAAATGACATTTGTTCAAAGGATAGTTTTCTTTTACCCCAAATAGATCAGATAGTTAACACCACTGCCAAGCATGAAATGCTTTCCTTTCAAGATGCTTTCTCCGAATACCACCAAATCCTTATGTTCCAACCGGATGAGGAGAAGACAACCTTTGTTACACCACATGGGCTGTACTATTACAAAGTCATGCCATTCAGGCTCAAGAATGCTGGCGTTACTTATCAAAGACTAATGACAAAGATCTTCAAATCTTTGATCGGCTGAACTATGGAGGTCTACATTGGCAATATTGTTCCAAAAAATGAAACCTGAGCTGAACATGTCCAACACTTAGAAGAAACGTTCTGCCTTATGCAGTCATACAATATGAAACTCAACACAGCTAAGTGCACATTCGACATTAGTGCAGGGAAGTTTCTAAGGTTTATGGTGACCTAAAGGGGAATTCAATTTAATCTAGCTCGGATAAAGGTGGTCTTTGAAACACTTGCCCTAAATAACAAAAATGACAACAACGCTTTATAGGCCGTCTAGCAGCTTTGAGGGGTTTCATAGCCCATTTCATAGACAAGCTGAGACCTTTTTTTCTCACACTCAAGGGAGCAAGCACGATTGGCTGGACGGACGAATGCAAGCAGGCGTTTGAAGTAGTCAAGTGCTACTTCACTGAAACGCCCATTCTGAGTAGTCCCAAGTTTGACGAACAACTCTACATGTATTTGGTTGTATCTAAATGTGCTGTTAGTGTCATCCTGTTTCGGCACATACAAGACAAAGAACAAATGCCTGTCTACTATGTGAGCAAAGCAATGGTAGACTCAGAGACTCGACACTTTAGAATGGAGCAGATGACCTTAGCCTTGAGGACGGCGGCCCAAAAGCTTCATTCGTACTTCCAGGCTTATTAAGTGGCCGTACTCACAATTCAGCCACTCCGAGCTACCCTACTCAAACTAAATCTGTCCAGATAGGTGTTGAAATGGGCCATTGAGTTGAGTGAATACAGAATCAAATACATGCCAAGGTTAGCATTGAAGGGACAAGTTATGGCTGACTTTATAGCTGAACTCCCTAAAAAACTAGTACATCCAATTGAGTCCTCTAGAGAGCAATTGTAGACATTTCATTTAGACGGAGCATCCAGAGCGTCTGGTTTCAAAGTAGGTCTAATCTTACAATCACCAATCGGAGAATTGGTAGAGTAGGCTATCCGTCTTAACTCTTTTGCCTCCAATAATGAAGTAAAGTATGAAGTTGTCCTAACTAGGCTAGACCTTGCCATAACATTGACCGCAATAAGGTTGGAAATTAAGAGTGACTCTCAACTAATTGTCCAACAAATTCAGAAAGAGTACGAAGTAAAGAATGAACGCATGGCTCGCTACCTCGACACGGTACAAGATTGCTTGAAAAAACTAGATGAGTGGGTTATTAGACGAGTACCTAAGAAGGAAAACTTGAAGGCGGACGCACTTGCTGGAATAACTGCTACTCTCTCTATAAGAGAGGCAATAATGCTACCTGTTTACTTCCAAGCCACATCCTTAATCACACCAAAACCAGTATGTAGTGCCAATGAGGCAAACCTCGACTAGATACATGACATCGTGAAATACCTCCAAATGGGAAAACTACTAGAAGATGAGAAGTAAGAGCACAGACTCCGCATACAGGTCGTCTGCTTCACTTTGATCAATGACCAGCTTTATAGATGATCATTTGGAGGTTCGTACCTAAGGTGCTTGAGTGATCTAGAAGCCAAATATGTCTTGGCCGAATTCCATGAAGGTGTGTGTGGCAATCATCCAGGCGAACGAACCCTAGCGCATCGTGCTCACACGCAAGGGTATTATTGGCCCACTGTGAAGCAAGATGCTAAAAAGTATGTTAAGAGATATGACTGGTGTCAAATATATGCTCCCATTCCTCGTGTACCTTTTGAAGCCCTCAACTTGATCACAAGTCCTTGGTCGTTTGTACAGTGAGGGATGGACATAGTCGACCCCTTACCCATTGTAGCAACGCAAAAGAAATTTCTGCTCATAACAATCAACTATTTTAGCAAGTGGGTGAGAGTAGAAGCCTATGCTAGCATCAAAGACAAGGATGTCTCCAAGTTTGTTTGGAAAAACATCGTGTGTCGATTCAGAGTTCCACAAGTAATTGTGGAAAATAATGGGCCACAGTTTGATAGTATTGTCTTCCGAACATTTTGCTTGGAACTAAACATCAAGAACTTATATTCAATGGCTCACTATCCTCAAAGCAACGGACAAACAGAGGCGACAAACAAAACCCTATTAAGTGCACTTAAGAAAAAACTGGAAGACGCCAAAGAGAAATGGGTGGACGAATTGCCCGAAGTCTTATGGGCTTATCGAGCAACATCTAGGTGGCTAATAGAGGCTACTCCTTTCACCTTAGCTTATGGGATGGAAGTAGTTATTCCAATTGAAGTTGGCATGCCTACAGTTAGATCGATCGTACAAGAGCAAATGGACAATGATGAGGAACTCATAAGACATTTGGATTGGGCAGATGAAATACGAGGAAACACAGCTATCTGAATGGCTTCTTACCGTTAGAGAGCAATAGCTCATTACAATAAAAAAGCGTGGCCACGATTTTTCCAGGTAGGAACTCTAGTCCTCAGAAAAGTCTTCGCAAACATAGCCAAAGTAGGATCCGAAAAGCTTCAGGCTAACTAGGAAGGGCTGTATATTGTAACTAAGGCTAGAGATTTAGGGGCATACCATCTTCAAACACTAGATGGTGGACTCCTGCTTCGCCCATGGAAGGTAGTCAATCTAAAGTAGTACTATCAATAAAGTATACTTATGAAAGTAATATGTGAGAAGCAAATGGATAAAGTAGATATATTCAAAATAAATAAGGCAATCATTATCTTTACAAGTTTAGTAGTTTAGGCCACAATCGACCAAAAAGAATAAAAATAGACGAAAAATCAAGCTTGCTCAGTAGAGAGACCGACTATAGAAGCATCTCCTTTTCCCCAAGCAGGCTTGCCTAGATTCTCATCCTCGTCGTCCGAAGGAAAGCTGGGTGTATCCTAGGTAATGCCATGCTTCTTCATGCAGCATCGATAGTCGAAGAAGAACATGTCATCCACTTGCTTTTGGTACTTGCCTTCAACTCTCCTTTTTGAGCAGCAAACCCCGCCCAGATGTCCTACAACTCCTGCCTTAACCATCCAACCTCCTCCTCAACCTTCTCAACCTTCTTCTTGTCGGCCTCCGTCGCCTCTTTCTCCTCGGCCAACCGATGAGCCTTGGCTTGAACCACCTCCTTCTTTTCCTTTACCTTCCTTAGCAACCCGGTTTCTTCCTCAACAAGCTTCCGGGGAGCAGCGACCTCACTCTCTGCCATTTCCAACTTGGCATAGAAATCCTCACTACTGTCCATGTTATGGGCAATGTATGCCCTCATGGTCTTGGCTACTTCCAACTGGTAGAAGAGCTAAGCGTGCTGTCGTATAAGGTTGTGGATTCCGGCTATCACTTGAAGAGGCAACATGGGAAATCGTTATGCAACTAGAGGTTAAGGCAAAATGATTAGAAAAGGGGAAGTGGCTTACCACTTCTGTCGTCTTGAAAGTTGTGTAGTCTTACATGGGCATGATGCGAGAAATAATGGAGTCCGGAGTGCCATACGAAAATTGTGCTGTAAAAGATTGATTGGGATCGTTATCTATCTCAACCGGGATCCGTTGGATAGTCGGGAAGAGAACTCCCATATTTTGTATTGGAGTCTCCTTCTTGATGAAAAAAGGAATTTGCCTTAGAAGCTTAGATACCTCCTTCCGGCTGGGGACATAAGTCGGCTTTGGGCAGGAATGAGAAGAAGCCATGTACTAAAACAATTCCTTGCTGAAGTGGTTCAGGCAAACAAAGGGTATCCTTGGCTCATGATAAGCAATATCATCAACGAAAGGAAGCTTCTCATCCGACTTAGGGGTGGCGGTCGCAATTGTAGCTGGAGGAACTAGCACGGGCATAGGAGTTGGAGCGGGTTTTGGACAAGCTCTTTTAGAGGGGGTAGGGTTGACAGTGATGGATTCGGACATGTGCTTGCGTTGTCTCTCACGAAATCTAACCCTCAAGTTTGAAGCCATATCTTCTTCTTCTCCTTCCTCCTCACAAGTAATAGGGGGCACTGCCCGGTCAACCCCTATTTCTGACTCGTTGTTGGAAGTTGAAGAAGATGAAGCTAATGGAGAAGACAAAGATGCGAGATGAGGGGTTCTCGTCCTTTGAACAAGCTGAGCAACAAGTTTATTCCTCTTCTTAGTAGGAGGACAGACAATAGAATTGGAGACCAGGCGACCAACAGCCGGAGCTTGCCTTAATGTCCCTTGCTACTGTTTTTTCTTCCACTCCTCTAGATATGCCTGACGTGCCTCTGAATTTGCCAAGCGGGCGACTTTATAAAAGGGCAAGTCTTTTAACTTGAAGTATTTGTCGGGCACCAGAGAAGGGGGAGCCACACGAGGGAAGATGGGGATAATGAACAGCTTAAGATCGTTGATCAGTGCCAGCAGATTCTTGTTTGACATAAGAACCTTGTGATTTCGTTCATATGTGTCTATCTCGAATAACTTGTTGAGTTGAGTAAAGGAAGCTTTTTCCACCCACTCTACAAGATGGCCCCGCCTTTTCTTGCCTATATCACACAAATAGAAGAATCAACAGTGAGTTCACAGCGAGGAAGAAAATAATTGCAAAGTATAAAATGACGGAAGTATATCCTACTTGGAATCTCCAACAAGCGTTATGGAGAGAAGACTCCGTTTAGGCCCTCAAATGAACTACTCCAAGGACCGGAGACTAGGACATGCCCCTTTGCCCTGCCTTTGCCTAAGTTTAGAAGCTCGGTCACCAACTGGAGAGAAGGAATATGGGCAGCCAAGTTGAACCTTTTCTTTTGACTCATTTTTACTGTGTAGATGAACAAGACTTCCAGAACACTACATCCTATTAGCACCTAGACAACATTTGGATGGATGAATGTTGAAGGGATTTGCGTGAAGTGAAGGAACTGTTTAAAAAGAGAGGGGAGGGCTAGACGGAGCCCCGCAAAAAATTGTTTCTTAGTAAAATACGTCACGTTGTGGGGCTGTTTGGCGGAGGATAGAGCCTCATCGTCTATTAGATGGATAAAAATATTGTCTAAAATATGGAAACGTGCTTGTCTCATTGGTATTAGCCTATGTTTGATCGTTGTTTTTAATGATTATCTAATAATTTTTAGATTAGTTGTTTACTTGATTTGATGATTTAACCATTAATTTTAATAAAATTCTATCAACATGTTTAGCTTTAGGTGCATTTATTTTTATAGCTTATGTGCATCATGGCTGGACATTGCAACACAGTGTTCTAATCCTTAGTTTCCTAGTTTATCATTCTTATAACAAAATTCATTGGAATTCATCCTTGAGGTAGGATACCAGATAGCTTTTGTCTATGTGTGGTTGTTATTCAACTATGATAAAAAAAAAAGTACTTAAAATAAATTTTGATTTTTGTTGCCAAGAGAAGACTTGAAAAGAATAAAAATCTCAAATACAATCTTTATTGTCATATTCTCTAAGTGGACTTAATCATCTACCTAGTCAATACTCAATTACCCCTACAATGTTGGACCCTGAATTTTACCACACTCACATCTGGATTTACAGTTTTTTTATTATTATTAACTTTTCTAACACTTTGAGAGTCTCAATGTGTAGTGGATAAATTGTGACAAAAATTACTATATTTTTTTTTTTTACGAATGATTGATATTAATGACAAGTTTAACGTCTGCAGCACTATCAATTACTATAATGTCAGACATATTAAAGACAATATATATGAAGCAGAAATAAAAAGAAACTATTTTAGGTTGGCGACTTTGAAAACAGTGAATCCAAATGACAGAGAATGTACTTCCTATGATATTGCGAAAACTTTGGATAAGTAATATGTGTTGGCTGGTTATCATAGTTATGTAGAATTTGGACAACGTATAATTGTTTTTGAACACTACATTAGTTTACAAGATTGGATCCAACAACACCAACTTGTAACCGAACATAGACTTAACCAAAAATTGATATCAATTCTATGATATTTTTTGTAATAAACATTTTATTTACTTTTTAATGTTTTTTTTATTTTATATATTTTTAGTTAGTTAATATTTCCTATCTAGTGACATGTTTGAAGTTATTCAATACTTGAAAAACAATAAAAATAGAGGCTAAACAAAGGAAAAGAGAACCTTATACCAATAAAACAACTGAAAAAAGAATAAAAAAGAAAAAAGAAAAATAGAGGCTGATCAAATGAAAAGTTGACCATACACCAATAAAATAATTGAAAATAGAAAAAGAAAAAGAAAAACAGAGACTGAATAAAGGGAAAGAGAATCTTACACAAATAAAGCAATTAAAAAAGAAGAAGAAAGAAATAAGAAAAATAGAGGATGGATAAAAGGAGAGAAAACCTTACACTAATAAATAAAATGAGAAAGGACATTACACCAATAAATCAATTGAAAAAAAAAAGAAAAAAAAAGGTTGAATAGAGGGAGAGAGGACCTTACATGAATAAAACAATTGAAAAAAAGAAAAAGAAATAAGAAAACAAAGGTTGAACAAAGAGAAAAAGGACCTTACACTAATAAAGCAACTAAAAAAACAAGAAAAAAAAAAAAAAAAACAGAAGCTAAACAAAAGGAGAGAAGACCTTACACCAATAAAGCAACTAAAAAAGAAATAAAGGAAGAAAAATAGAGGTTGAACAAAGGAAGAGAGAACCTTACACCAATAAAACAATTAAAAAACTAAGAAAAAAAAAAAAGAAAAACAGAAACCGGACAAAGGGAAATAAAACCTTACACCAATGAAGCAACTGAAAAAAATAAGAAAGAAGAAAAATAAAAGCTGAACAAAGGAATAAAGAACCACACTAATAAAGCAATTGAAAAAAAAAAAAACAAAGAAGATAAAAGAAAAATAGAGGTTGAAAAACAGAGATAAGACCTTACACAAATAAAGCAATTAAAAAAAAAAAAAGTTGAATAGAGGAAAATAGGACCTTATACCGATAAAGCAACTGAAAAAAAAAAAAAAAAAAACAAAGGCTGAAAAAAGGAAAATAGGACCTTACCATACTCATGTCTGGATTTACAATTTTTTTTTTAATTAACTTTTCTAACACTTTGAGAGTCTAAATGTGCAGTGGATAGATTGTGAAAAAAATTACCATATTTTTTTTTACGAATGATTGATATTAATGACAAGTTTAACGTCTATAGCACTATTAGCTACTATAATGTTAGAAATATTAAAGACAATATATATGAAGCAGAAACAAAAGGAAACTATTTTAGGTTAACGACTTTGAAAACAGTGCATCCAAATGACAGATAATTTCATTCTTATGATATTGCAGAAAGTTTGGATAAGCAGTATGTGTTGGCTGGCTATCATAGTTATGAAGAATCTGGACAACGTATAATTGTTTTTGAACACCACATCAACCTATAAGATTGGATCCAACAACACCAACTTGTAATGGGACATAGACTTAACCAAAAATTGATATCAATTATACGATATTTTTTATAATAAATATTTTATTTACTTTTTAATGTTTTTTTATTTTATATATTTTTATTTAGTTAATATTTTCTATCCAGTGATATGTTTGAAGTTATTCAATACTTGAAAAAGAATAAAAATAGAGGCTAAACAAAGGAAGAAAGAATCTTATACCAATAAAAAAACTGAAAAAAAATAAAAAAGAAAAAAGAAAAATAGAGGTTGAACAAAGGGAATGATGACCTTACACTAATAAAACAATTGGAAAAAAAACAAGAAAAATAGAGGTTGAACAAAGGGAGAAATGATCTTACACAAATAAAGCAATTAAAAAATAAGAAGAAAAAAATAAGAAAAATAGAGGATGGATAAAATGAGAGAAAAACTTACGCTAATAAATAAAGGTTAAAAAGACATTACACCAATAAAACAATTGAAAAAAAGAAAAAAGAAAAAAAGAAAAAAAAAAATTGAATAGAAGGAGAGAGGACCTTACACTAATAAAGCAATTGAAAAAAAAAAAAGAAAAAAAGAAAAAAAAGGTTGAACAAAGGGAGAAAGGACCTTACACCAATAAAGCAATTAAAAAAAAAAAGAAAGAAAGAAGAAAAACAGAAGCTAAACAAAGGGAGAGAAGACCTTACACCAACAGAGCAAGTAAAAATAAAACGAAGGAAGAAAAATAGAGGCTAAACAAAGGAAGAGAGAACCTTACATCAATAAAACAATTAAAAAACTAAGAAAAAAAAGAAAAACAGAAGCCAGACAAAAAGAAAGAAGACCTTACACCAATAAAGCAACTTAGAAAAACAAGAAAAAAAGAAGAAAAATAAAAAGTGAACAAAGGGAGAAAGAACCTTATATTAATAAAACAATTGAAAAAAAAAACAAGAAAAATAAAAGAAAAATAGAGGTTGAAAAAACAGAGATAAGACCTTACACAAATAAAGCAATTAAAAAAAAAAAACTGAATAGAGAAAGATAAGACCTTACACCACTAAAACAATTGAAAAAAAAAACAACAAAGATTGAACAAAGGAAGATAGGACCTTACCATACTTATTTATGGATTTACAATTTTTTTTTTTATTAACTTTACTAACACTTTGAGAGTCTCAATGTGCAGTGGATAGATTGTGAAAAAAATTACTATATATTTTTTTTTACGAATAATTGATATTAATGACAAGTTTAATGTCCATAGCACTATCGGCTACTATAATGTTAGACATATTAAAGACAATATATATGAAGCAGGAATAAAAGGAAACTATTTTAGGTTGGCGACTTTGAAAATAGTGAATCCAAATGACAGAGAATTTTGTTCTTATGATATTGCGGAAACTTTGGATAAGCAGTATGTGTTAGCTGGCTATCATAGTTATGTAGAATTTGGACAGTGTATAATTTTTTTTGAATACCACATCAGCCTACAAGATTGGATCCAATAACACCAACTTGTAATCAGACATACACTTAACCAAGAATTGATATCAATTCTATGATATTTTTTGTAATAAACATTTTATTTATGAAAATGTGAATCTCAATAATGAACTACACCTAGAGGGGGGGGTGAATAGGTGTTGTAGAACAATTTAAAAATTCTCCCAACAAAGATTACCTATCTTAATGTCAAGAAAATTTTCTTTCAACAAAACATAACATCCACAAGCAATAATGTATGCATCAACACTCTCCCAATAATTTATAAATGCAAAACACATGCAAATGCTTCAACACTCCTAAAAAAAAATCAAAATATAGAATGAGAGAAAGAGACAATGAACACTAGATTTTTAACGTGGAAAACCTCCGAAGAGATCAAAAACCACAGGCCTATTGCCGATTGAAGACTCCACTATGAAAAATAAAAACTGAGTACAAGGTTTTACCTAGCTCAAGCCAACCAATCCTTCCCGGAATACTTGACTAGTACCTTCATTTTCAGCTTCTCACCTTCTTCTTTCGGAGCACACTTGGAGTCCGCACCAAGCTCAATCTCGGCCTCTTCTTGAATCCACACAAGAAGAAAATAGGTTTTTGCACAAACCCAAATAGAATGAGAGATTGAGATATGAAAAAAAGAAGGAATCAACCCATTTGTTGCTCAAGAAAATCCATTAAAAACCAATTTGGAAAACATTAACAGAAGTGGATTTTCCTTGCAATCAAAAACCCCAAATTGGGAAAACAAAATGAGAAGATGAAGAACACAAGGAGTGTGGCTGCTCTCTCCACGTTTCTGCAGTCACTCTACCCAGAAAATGAGAGAAGATTGGTTTTTAAAGTGTAAAAAGAAGCCCTTAATCTAATAGCTGAGATTTGATAAAAAAAACATAAGTTGAATCGATCCACCCCTACACTTGGATCGATCCAGAAACAGGGAAATGACAGCCTTGCACCAAAAACCATTTCTCCTAACTTTCTAACACATTTAAAGCTTAAAAACCGGGTTGATTCACATCCAATCACCACACACTCGGCTACATACCTCGGCCTCTCAGCAAAGTCTTAGTCTTCAAAGTCAAGTAGTCCGAGTAGGAATAAGAAAGCCGAGTTAGGGGACACTTAGGAATTTTGTCCGGAATTGCCAACCTAGCTAAACACTCACAATTTACTTTTTAATGTTTTTTTTTTTTATATATTTTTAGTTAGTTAATATTTCCTATTCAGTGACATGTTTGAAGTTATTTAATACTTGAAAAAGAATAAAAATAGAGGCTAAACAAAGGAAGAGAGAACCTTATACCAATAAAACAACTGAAAAATAATAAAAAAGAAAAAAGAAAAATAGAGGTTGAGCAAATAGAAAGATGACCTTACACCAATAAAAAAATTGAAAAAAAAAAACAAGAAAGAAAGAAGAAAAACAGAGGCTGAACAAAGGGAGAGAAGATCTTACACAAATAAAGCAATTAAAAAACAAGAAGAAAGAAATAAGAAAAATAGAGGATGGATAAAAGAAGAGAAAACCTTACACTAATAAATAAATGGAGAAAGGACATTACACTAATAAAACAACTAAAAAAAAAAACAAGAAAAAAAAGGTTGAATAGAGGGAGAGAGGACCTTACACCAATAAAGCAATTGAAAAAAAAAAACAAAAAAGAAATAAGAAAACAAAGGTTGAACAAAAGGAGAAAGGATCTTACAACAATAAAGCAATTAAAAAAAATAAGAAAGAAAGAAGAAAAAGAGAAGCACAATAAAGGGAGAGAAAACCTTATACTAATAGAGTAACTAAAAAAAAATGAAGGAAGAGAAATAGAGGCTAAACAAAGGAAGAGAGAACCTTACACCAATGAAACAATTAAAAATTTAAGAAAAAAGAAGAAAAATAGAAGCCGAACAAAAGGAAAGAAAACCTTACATCAATGAAGCAACTGAAAAAAACAAGAAAGAAAGAAGAAAAATAAAAGTTGAACAGAGGGAGAAAGAACCTTACACTAATAAAGCAATTGAAAAAAAAAAAACAAGAAAGATAGAAAAAAAAATAGAGGCTGAAAAAATGGAGATAGGACCTTGTACAAATAAAGCAACAAAAAAAAAAGACTGAACAAAGGAAGATAGGACCTTACACCAATAAAGCAACTGAAGGAAAAAAAAAATTAAACAAAGGAAGAGAGGATCTTACCATACTCATTTTTGGATTTACAATTTTTTTTTATTAACTTTTCTAACACTTTGAAAGTCTCAATGTGTAGAGGATAGATTGTGAAAAAAAATTACTATATTTTTTTTTACGAATGATTGATATTAATGACAAGTTTAACGTTTGTAGTACTATCATCTACTATAATGTCAGACATATTAAAGACTATATATGAAACAGAAACAAAATGAAACTACTTTAAGTTGACGACTTTGAAAACAGTGCATCCAAATGACAAAGAATTTCGTTCCTATGATATTGTGGAAAGTTTGGATAAGCAGTATGTGTTGGTTGGCTATCATAGTTATGTAGAATTTGGACAATGTATAATTGTTTTTGAACACCACATCAGCCAACAAGATTGGATACAACAACACCAACTTGTAATCGGACATACACTTAACCAAGTATTGATATCAATTCTATGGTATTTTTTGTAATAAACATTTTATTTACTTTTTGATTTTTCTTTAATTAATATTTCCTATCCAGTGACATGTTTGAAGTTATTCAATACTTGAAAAAGAATAAAGATAGAGGCTAAACAAAGGAAGAGAGAACCTTATACCAATAAAATAACTGAAAAAAGAAGAACAAAGAAAAAAGAAAAATAAAGGTTGAATAAAGGGAAAAATGACCTTACACCAATAAAACAATTAAAAAAAAAAGAAGAAGAAAAATAAAGGCTGAACAAATGGATATGAGATCTTTCACAAATAAAGTAATTAAAAAAGAAGAAAAAAGAAAAAGAAAAATAGAGGATGGATAAAATGAGAGAAAACCTTACACTAATAAATAAAGGGAGAAATGATATTACACCAATAAAACAACTAAAAAAAAAACAAAAAAAAAAAAAGTTGAATAGAGGGAGAGAGAACCTTACACAAATAAAGCAATTGAAAAAAAAAACAAAAAAGAAATAAGAAAACAAAGGTTAAGCAAAGGGAGAAAGAACCTTACACCAATAAAACAACTAAAAAAAATAAAAAAGAAAGAAGAAAAACAAAAGCTAAACAAAGGCAGAGAAGACCTTACTGGTATAGAGCAATTAAAAAAAATGAAGGAAGAAAAATAGAGGCTAAACAAAGGAAGAGAGAACCTTACACCAATAAAACAATTAAAAAACTAAGAAAAAAGAAGAAAAACAAAAGTCGGACAAAGAGAAAAAAGAACTTACACCAATGAAGAAACTGAAAAAAAAAAAAAAACTAGAAAGAAAGAAGAAAAATAAAAGTTGAACAAAGGGAGAAAGAACCTTAAACTAATAAAGCAATTGAAAAAAAAATAATAATAAGAAAGATAGAAGAAAAATAGAGGTTGAAAAAAGGGAGTGTAGACCCCCATTTTGGGGTGTCTTTCCTGCAACTCTTTTTTTGCCAGATGTCACAATCTTGGGTGGCCATGTGCTGCGTCAAGAGTGGTTGCTATGGAATCAGGTTAGTGTTTTGGAAAGGCAATGAGAGTGTGACACCTGTAAAGGGAATATGTAGGAGGAACGTTTTTCGTTAGAGGACTGGTGTTTTTGTTGCTGAGTTTCAGAGATATTTTGAGAGGTTAACTTGGGAAGTAAGCTAGAGCTGGAGGGAGGAATTATAGGGAGATATTTTCGTTTATTGAGAGGCCTTTTTGAGAGGAGGTATTTCTTGGGGGGCAAGGTATTTTGTTGGGTTTGAGGGTGAGATATTTTGGAGGGGTTGGCTTGGAGGGCAAGCCAGAGAAGAGGGGGAAAGATTTTTTTAGTGTTCTTGGCTTGGAGAGCAAGGAGAGAGGACACTTTTCTAGGTTGTGAGAGAGGGTAATGGTTTTCCGATTTATAGAGAGAAGAGTTTTAAGAGAAAACAAGAGAGCTTGGGAATGAGGGTATTCTATTGAAGGTTGTTGGAGGTATTTGGTTTTTGGGAGAATAAGCTAACTAGAGAAGGAGAAGCTAAACCATCTTCGTTTGAGGAGCTCAGGTATGGACCCTGTATTCACCATTGTCCCTGTTCATCATCTTCTCTGTTTTGTTTTTGGATATCATTGTTTGTTTTGGGTATGGCTTTCCAGGCCATATTTTTAGCTTTCATTGGTTTCTGGAGTAACTATGGATGTGTTGTCATTGTTTTATCATCTCTCCTTCTTGGCTTTGCTGAAGAGTAACTTGATTTTGTTTTTAGCTTCATTGTGAGATATCTCAAAATTTACTCCACTGTTTTTGTATGAACCCATAGTCTCTCAACCCTTTTGCAAGGCTGTTGATGGAACAATGAAATAGGGCTTCACTAATTGATTTTCTGTCTTTATACTCTATTTTTGTAAATACTTCTTTCACGTTTTTATCTGTTCTTAATGGAATGGGTCATGAGAGTGGTGCGTTTTGGTTTGGGTTGATGAATCTGGTTCTTTAAACTACTCGTGGTGTTTTTGCAAGTGAGGTTTGAGCCGAAAACAAGTTAATGCAAATGGGTTGACGAGGATAAACAGATTCTGAAAGATAGAAGATTATGCTATGAACCAAGAGCCATTGTCTGCTTTTGGACTGAGTTATGGAGCTGTTGAGACACAAACAGGGGACCCCAGAAGAATGCATTGTGGATGAAAAAGTTGAAAATCCTCATCTTGTGGATATTCCCATTGAAATTGGTTAAAAAGTGGTTGGAAATTCTATTCTGGACCCGAGATCATGATCTGTTTTGAAACCAAGGGATGAAATGGTTGAAAGTTAAAGTGGAAGGCATGGAGGCTCAAAGCTCTTCACCATTTATTTATGCTCTGAATCACTCACAGTTGTTCAATGAAGGCATACTCCCCTGCATCGATATCAATGTTGAATCAATGATGAAGATGAAAGCTACAAGGTCTAAAGAGAGACTAATCGCTAGAATGTATCTTCTCCAGCAAACTATCATTTCCTTCATCCATGCTAGACTAGCTGTCCACTTTGATCATCATTTTTTCTTTGCCGCTCTGGTCAAAATCACTTCCTGGCTTGAGAAAAAAATAAGGCAAACGAAGCTACCCGTTTCATGCTCGCTATGCCCGTTCCATGCTCATACTTGTTTCATACCCACATCTTCCTATCCATATTCATACCCATGTAAACAAAGTTCCATGCACATGGCCAACCACACCACGCTCTATTTCTCTCTATCCTCATGCCCATCTCCATACTCACATCTCATACCCCCCATACATATACCCATTTAACCACACGACTAAACCCGTTTCTCATTCTAAACCTTCACATACCTATCACCACCTTTCTCTCTCTACACCACACCACGTACCAATTTTTTCTAAATGCCCTTCAAACTCATTTCCTTCACCTTTTCATGGCCATGCATGGCTACACCAATCTCCATATCCATTCAACAATCCTCATGCATGCATGGGTCCAATACCCACTACTAGAAAGAGAGATGAGGGTGCATTTAGACAAGATCAGCAGAGAGCGACTTGAGCCTGGGAATTACATATACTCATGAAGAACTACTCACATCTATGCGCATCGTGGGATATACGCCGGTGGAGGAATGATGATCTATGTCATACGAGCATTAGGCTTAGAGCATGGATTCAGTGCCTATCAAATTCTCAAAAACAATCGTGAGGATTGTGCAGTCTTCTGTAAGATAGTTTGAGTAAGAAGAATGGAGTCCAGAATGCAGAGTCATTAGTAACATTCCTTATTCGGCAACTCACTTAAAAGATGATTGAAACTGGGTCGAAGCTAAATACTGACAGTTATACAAGAACGTTAGGTTTCTTGATTTTGGTGCTTTTGGCTCTCGTCTATTCCGATTGTCAGGTCTATCCTCAGACAATTTTCACGTCAATACAGTGCTTGCTTCGATGAAAGTTTTCTTCTTTTGATATTGTGCTCGAGATCGGGGGAGCCATGGCTTCGATTTCACTATCTAAAATCAAATGGACCTAAGATGAATGTTCCTAAAATCGGTGCTACAGTCCCTCCAAACCTTAGAATCTGATGCAAAGATTATGTACGGGATTGTTGTTCCTCTCATTTGGTGGCTCAGAACCAAGGCAACTTTGAACGCAGTTGTGTCCTATCAAGATTCATGTTCCATATAAATGGTTTTGAAGAGGGGGGGGGGGGGGGGGGGGGGGGGGGGGGAGGTCGATTTCTCAAGCTAGGTATTGAAGAATGTGAGGTCGAGTTTCTTGGAGCGCAAAACTGCGATGGATATTTCGATCAATGGCTCAGAGTATCGTTCCGATTATCTGAGAATATTACAAATTGATATCTTGATGGGTAAAGGAAGATTGGTTGCTTGTGTTGACGTGAATGAGAGGTGTTTCTTTTCGAAATTATTTGTCAGTGAAGAGGTTGCTGACGAATCGAAAAATCTGAATATGAAGAGTAAAGTAAGATTTGGTGAACACTTTGGAAAGAGGAAGAATTGGTATTTGGTTCACAAGGCCTTTCATTCGCATGACTACTTTGGCGTGCTTATAATTATTTCTTGCTCATCTCTAGCTGTGATACATTCAGCACTTTACCATCTCCAACATTCCTCATCCATTGGGTTTCAACAGCATGCAACCAATGTCTGAGACACCCTAAGCTTAGGATCCCACTTATGCATGGTTTGCATGGCCATCTTTTACTACTTGTCACTCTCTCATTTCTTCATTTTTTATTTTTTATTTTGAAAAGACAATTCCCTGCACTCCTATTTTCCAAATCCTTTCCTTGAAATGATTTTTCATTTTTTTTAGTTTTTCAAATAATCCCAACTCTTCAATTTTTCATCCTTAGAATTTTTAGGTTCCCAAATCTCATTTTCAATAAAATTGGTTACCATTTTCTTTTCAGTAAACCTTTTTTCACATCTCCTCTGTTTTTAAAATGTTTTAAAATAAGCAAGAATTAAGTTTTGTAATTCCAAGCGATGGAATTTATGGAATTGATTCATGCAAAAATAAAATGGGCTTTGATGGGGGCCCAACATTAGTATATGCTTCCTCCAAAAATAAATTTGATTGAATTGTGATATTTGATGACTTCTCACTCTGTTTAGTGACATGTGTGGCATATTCCATGATCCTTATTGTGCACGCATCTTATTTCTTGATAGTGCATTGTGGCTCATTGCCAAGGTACGCACCCGCCCTTATTCTGACCATTCTCCATGCATGTTTTGACTTGTAGTGTGTGATCATGTTGACATTTATTGATTTCCCTACCAATTGCCATGATTGCTTCATTTCATTAGTAGAGACCAGTTTTTAGGGACTTAGAAGGGTGCTACGGTCTTTACCATACCTTCCCGATAAGTAACTTAACCCCCGATCCCAGATTTGGTTTTTCACAGACCACATTTTCCAAATAAGGAGTCACACTTAGGGTTTTCTTTCTTATTTTGTTTACCCTTTAAAAATAAAACAAAAATAAGTGGCGACTCCAAGTCATTTTCTTAATCAATAAATCATTTTCAAATAAAAAAACGAGTTTCGTCATCGAGTGGAAGCGCATTAGTAGAAATGTGAGGTCCACAAAATGGTGACTCCACTAGGGATCACTAGAAGGTCAAGCTTGAACTTAAGATGAAACAAATGTGGCGTTTGATGGGTCAATCAGTAGGTATCTATCTCTTGATTACACATTAAGAGCTCTTGATATCATTAGATGCATGCTTGGTCATTGTGCTTCATTGCTATATCCATTTGGGATATTGACATGCTGATTGTGTTGATTGATTATCTTGACTGAGGATGCTGATTGTATCGATTTTTCTATGCTTCATTACTATATCCATTTGGGACATTGACATGCTGATTATATTGATCGATCATCTTGCCTTGCTTAGCATAGTGACTATGATTTTGCCATGATTGTCCTGCTCACTCACATGTATAGACTCATTGTTGTATGTAATTTGACTTAATGTCTTGATTCTCTTGCTCGTATATCATCTTGATCATCTTTGAGCATGCTATCTTTGTCACTATTCATCCTAATTGTCATACCTTGTATGTGGACATGAGTGATATATCTGTACTTCGCTTGACTGCCTGTTGCATAACAACCTTTCCTCTATGTGATTGCATGTTTCTTGTCCGTGTGGGCCGCACATCTATCCCTTTATCTCCAACCCTCTGGTTTCGGTCATTTCCTTCATTTCGGCTCTCATTTTTGCAATTGTGAGGCCTTTTATGTGCTTATTACTCTGATTGAGCTAGAGGATAGGAGTAGGGTCTAGCGACGGGCTATACCGATGTCTGGGAGCATTCTGGAGGAGACCGACATATCGATGTAGATTGAAGTCCGATCATTGAAGACCAATATAGCCCCGAGCTAGGTTTCATGGATGATTGTGCGACCAGTGTGTTTCTTCTTCTGCCCTAGATTCATAGGGTTTTCGAGTGCACCCACACCGCTCACTACGCACTCTAGTTGACCATTGAGCGTTGAGAGTTTTGAGAGATTTGCCATAGGAACCCCCTGAGATGCGAGGTAGTGCATGTGTGGAGGTGATGACCACCTTGCATGGAAGCACCCCGTCTCTTCAGAGGCGTGTAGAGGGTTGCATACCGCCAGAGGGTATGATCGCTTCTGCTAGGGATCTTTTAAAGTCCACCTATATCCTTTTAAGGCCACCTTGATCTTATAGGTTGAGCCGTAGATCCTTTGATTAGGATTCCTTCCCTACAAGTGGGTGCATCTGAGGGCTTTCAGAGCCTCTATGGTCACAGTTTGGATTTCAATACTCCCTCTTTTTAGTCTCCAGTTGAGAGTGCACCGAGATCAGTACGAGTTTGAGTTTCGGTCGAACAGTCCGTCTTCACTTTGATGCCTTGCTCGTTTTAGTTCATACTATCATTTCTTCTGTGTTTTCCATGTGTCGTACCCTCATTCCGTTTCTCATGTTCTAGGATGGCCACTTCGTTCTTAGTCTGGATTTACCTTCTTGGGCCAGAGTAGAGGAAAAATTAGTTCGATTTTCAGAGAGATCAGATATGGATCAGTAGGTTATCACAGTCGATCAATTTACGGCCACCATGGCTTCTATTCAGGAGGCTTTGGCTAGTCTCAGGTAGGAGATCGGCAGTCAGTAGAGTAGACCGCCAGTAGTTTAGGATAAGACACCTTATGACTCATTGCCGCCTCCACCACCACCACCACCACCACCACCACCTATTCCTTCAGTGCCTCAGGCTTCACCTTATTTGTTGCATGGTCATTCTGAGGTTGCCCCATCTGCAGTTGTTCAGACCACAGTCATTGATGATGCTCAATCGTGCATCGACCGTATTGAGCAGCGCATGAGACAATTGAGAGTATCTAATGGTTCCACAGTTTGGGATGATTTTGAGGGTATGTTAGTGGCCAGTTTACCGGCCAAGTTCAGGATGCCTGACGTCGAGAAATACATAGGCATTGGTTGTCCTCGTATTCACCTCTGACTCTACAGCACAATGATGAGGGCCCACGGATTAGACGAGCCACATATGATCACTTTGTTCCCAATATCTTTGAGTGGAGTGGCCTAGCGATGGTTTGCGTCTTTGGAGTCCTCGCAGTGTAGGACATGGGATGACTTGGCCCAGGAGTTATTACGACAGTTTTCATTTAATACTATTGTAGATGTATCAAGGAGAGAGCTTGAGGCTCCGAGACAGAGATCAGAAGAGTCTGTTTCTTCATTCATCTCTTGCTGGCGCAGGAAGATAGTCGAGATTGCCGATAGACCATTAGAGAGAGATCAGATACAGATGGTTCTGAGGAGTCTACAGCCTAGGATTGCTAGGCATGTGGTTGGAGTGCCCTTTACAGATTTTGGTTCTTTGGTTTTGGCTCTATGTGATGTCGAGAATGGTATTTCTAGAGGTTTATGGACATATTCTTCCCTTATTGATGCTAAGGGGAAGAAACTAGCAGGAGGACAGAGATCGGTTGATGTGAACGCTATCGGTTGTACCAGTCAGAGGCCTCCTAGGCGCCATCAGCCAATTCCACAGCTTCCTGAGACTCATTCATCTTATCCTCCTCAGCTGTATAGGCTATAGGCGCTTTACTAGGCTTATGATCAGACCTACGCGCCGCCTACATTATCACTGCCTTACTATGCCACCAAGGGCACAAAGAGACCACCTGTTTCATAAATGACCACAGGGCAGCCATGCTATGCTGCGCAGTTTATCGCGAGACCTACCGCATCTTATCCCAGGCTTAGAGCTTAGCAGACCTTTGTTCCTTTTTGCTTTGAGGATACAGAGACATTTTTCACAATTAGGCATGCCATTGAGCCAGGCTCTTCAGAAGTTTACAGAGGCTGGATTGTTGACTGCTCTCACTCCTAGGCCACCACCTCATCCCGTTCCACCTTAGTTTTGGATGAACTTACACTGTGCCTATCATTAGGGGCTGGGACACAAGACCGACCGATGTACTGCTTTGAGACATGCCATCCAGGATCTGATCGACCAGGGTGTGGTTTACTTGGGTTAGCCGAGTGTAGCCACGAACCCATTACCGGCCCAATCCACACATGCAGTTCCCCCACCGGCCGATGACATACATTTCTTGGACTTTGTTGAGTTTGACGACCACATCCACATGCTTAGCTGGGATGATTCTGAGCCAGATCCCATAGTGTCAGATGAGATTTATGAGATGAGCAGAGTGACTGTGGGCCCATCGATGCCCACACCTTTCAGTCTAGTTCTCGAGGCAGCATCAGTATAGACAGCTACTATTGAGTCATTGATCTTCCCGCATTACAGTGCTCAGATGCCATTCATCCTGATTCTAGACGTTGATAAGGTTCAGACTCTGTATATTGATGTTTCTCAGACTTCAAATGTGCAGTATATTCTCTGAGAGGGTAGAGTGTTACGACAACCACCCCTCACAGCTACTAGACCATTAGAGGGTACATCTGCTCCTGAGGGGGTCATGAGAGAGGACGATGAGATTTTGAGGCAGCTATAGAGTACTTAGGCTCGCATTTCTATATGGAGCTTGCTGGAATCTTCCAGCACTCATCGGGATACACTAATTCGAGCTATGAGCTAGATCAGAGTCGAGACTACTACCACTCCAGAGGGATTGATTCATATGATGACGGCTAGCAGAGCCACATGCATAGTATTCTCAAAGGACGACTTGCCACTAGAGGGTTCAAACCACACACGTCCTCTTTATATATCCGTTGGTTGTTTAGGCCGCCGAGTCCCATCTGTCCTTCTGGACAATGACTTGGCCCTGAACGTCTATCCTCTGGCCACTGCCATCGTCCTCGACTATGTGCCCTTTGATTTTGGTCCCTCCACTCAGACTGTTCGAGCATATGACAGCACCAGGAGAGAGGTCATGGGCACCTTGCGGATTGAGCTACTGATAGGTCCGACCACATTTGTTATTTTGTTCCAGGTTTTGAGGATTCCTACATCCTGTAACCTGCTTTTGGGTCGACCTTGGATTCACTGAGTCGGGGCCATTCTTTCTTCCCTTCATTAGAAGGTGAAGTTCATTCATGATGGCCAGGTTGTCACGGTGTAGTCTGTGGGTGATATGTTTATTTCTTCTGAGCCGATACTCCATATTAGTCACAATGATGACGACCTATTTCTGATCGGTTTCACATTCGACGAGGTGTAGACCCTAGAGATAGAGGATTTCTGTCTAGACTTTGTGGCCATGTCATTTGATCAACATGGTAGCACAGTAGTTCTCGATATGATGAGGAGCATGTCTTATCTTCTCGGCATGGGATTAGGGCAACGCCAACACAGGCTCAACGAGTTCGTGGCTATCCCTGATCATGATGTACCATTCGGACTCCGCTTCATTCCCATTGAGGCCAATTATAAATATATGAGGCAATTGCGCAAGGAGCGGGTGAGGGCTCGACTGACTCACACATCTTTCGATAATCCTGTTCACCTATATACCATGAGCTTGACAGATTACTTTGTGAGGGCGTTAGAGCCACAGACCCATTCAGATGGGATCATTGGGGGACTTAGCACTACTCAAGAGGTCGAGTTACAGCGCCTCGTCCGTCAGTTACAGTTGAGTGATGGAGCTCCGGGCACTTCCTCATCTGCATTGGCTGCCCCATCATCTCCTGATTGTATGAGCCTTATGACGCTTTATTTCCTAGATGAGATCGATGAGCACGAGGCGTTTGCTGAGATCGAAGACATAGTGGACTGAGCTGTGCCACGTGACGAGTATATTGACGAGATGTTCGCTATGAGTATGGGCCAGATCGAGGAAATAGTTCAGCCTGAGCTCACTTCACCATTTAATCTCTTTGGGGTGTCCGTCATCGAGATCGCTCAGGAGATCTAGACTGCTCTTGCTTCGCAACTTACAAAGGATGTTTTAGTTGTTGATGATTTGTTTGATGGCCTTGTTGGCCCTGTTGAGGGAGCGTCCAACTTTGTGGACCCACCTCTTTTCTTTGATATTTTATTGGGATTTGTCTCCCGTTTTGACAATGTTCATGACTATTCATCTATGGATTTGAGTGTTTTTGAGGATTTGCTTGTCTTTTGTTATGTTACTTTATCTGCACCATCTTCACCCACATCATAGATATTTGATATAGACGACGAGATTGCACAGCATGATTCAGATGGTGACTCATCTTTTGCTTCTCATATGAGCCTCATTGATCAGAGGGTTTCACTTGCTACAGGAGACACCGAGACCATCGATTTCAGTATAGTAGATCAGCTTAGGGAGTTGAGGGTCGGGTCAGACTTATCCATAGATGAGAGGGATAGCCTTGTCTAGTTGCTCAGATCATATTTAGACATTTTTGCATGGTCTTACGAGGACATGCCAAGCCTTGATCCTTCTATCGTCTAACATCGTTTGCCACTTTTGCCCTAGGCCAGACCGGTTAAGCAAAAGTTGAGACGTTTGCACTCTCGTTGGAGCTTGTAGGTCAAGGAGAAGATTTAGAAGCAGCTCAGTGTAGGATTTCTATCTGTGGTCAAGTACCCCAAGTGGTTGGCCAATGTCGTCCCTGATCCCAAAAAGGATGGCAAGGTGAGAGTCTGTGTTGATTTCCGGGATCTCAACAAGGCCAGTCCTAAGGATGATTTTCCTCTCCCACACATCGACATGCTAGTTGACAGTACAGCAGGTCATTCGATGTTGTCCTTTATGGACGAATTTTTCGAGTACAGTCAGATCCTGATGGCTCTAGAGGACATGGAGAAGACGTCCTTCATTACCGAGTGGGGTACTTATTGCTACCGAGTCATGCCATTCGGGTTGAAGAATGCAAGAGCTACCTATTAGAGAGCAGCGACCACCCTTTTCCATGACATGATTCATCGAGATGTCGAGGTTTATGTAAACGAAATGATAGTGAAATCCCGAGATAGATCAGATCACTTGGCAGTTTTGGAGAGGTTTTTTGAGAGGATCGGGTAGTTCAGATTGAGACTGAATCCCAAGAAGTGTACTTTTGGAGTGCTTCTGGGAAACTCCTGGGGTACATGGTTAGCGAGAGAGGCATAGAGGCAGATCCAGATAAGATCAGAGCCATCCTTAACATGCTTGCACTGAGGACCGAGAGAGAGGTTAGAGGCTTCTTGGGCAAACTTCAGTACATCAGCAGATTCATCGCTAGATTGACAGACATTTGTGAGCTAATTTTTCGACTCTTGAGGAAGAGTCAGCCTACTGTTTGGGATGATTAGTGTCATCGCACATTCAAGAGGATCAGAGATTACTTGTTGTCACCTCCAGTCTTGGCGCCTCCTACACCAGGCCGCCCCTTACTTCTATACTTGTCAATCTCGGATGTAGCTTTGGGTTGCATGTTAGCTCAACTCGATGATTTGGGCAAAGAGCGAGCCATTTATTATTTGAGTAAGAGGATGCTAGATTATGAGATGAGATATGTCATGATTGAGCGCCACTGTTTGGCATTGGTTTGGGCCACTCGCTGACTGAGACATTACATGACCAAGTATTCAATACACTTGATATCCCGTCTAGATCCTCTAAGATATTTGTTAGATAGGCCTGCTCTGGTTGATCACCTCATAAGATGGTTGGTACTTCTGACTGAGTTTGACATCCATCACGTCACTCAAAAGTCCATTAGAGGGAGCATTGTTGCAGATCACCTAGCCTCATTACCAGTTTCTGATGGTAGAGCTATAGATGATGATTTCCCGGACGAGGATATTGCTTCTGTGACGAGTTTGTCAGGTTGGCGCATGTACTTTGATGGTGTAGCCAACCATTCTGGATATGGGATCGGTGTCTTGTTGATATCCCCTCATGGCGACCACATTCCCCGATCTGTTCGTTTGGTATTCTTAGATCGACATCCTGCCACGAACAATATTATTGAGTATGAGGCCTGCATCTTAGGATTGGAGACAGCTCTTGAGCTCAGGATTAGACAGATGGAGGTGTTTGGTGACTCCAATATGGTATTAAGACAGATTCAGGGCGAGTGGAAGACTAGAGATGTGAAGCTTAAGCCTTACCATGCATACTTGGAGCTACTAGTTGGGAGATTGGATGATTTGAGTTATACACATCTGCCTACAGCGCAGAACCAATTTGCTGATGCCTTAGCTACTCTAACTTTCATGATTAATATTCCTGCCGATGCCACCGTTCGCCCCTTATTGATTGAGTCGAGATTTGTTCCTGCCTATTGTTGCTTGATTAATGAGACAGAGTTGGATGATGGCTTGCCTTGGTATCATGACATATACCATTTTTTGAGACTCGACACATATCCTGAGGCCGCCAAGACCAAGGATAAGAGAGCACTAAGACAGTTGGTCGCCCGATTTGTGATTTGTGGCGAGACATTATACAGACGATCAGCTGACAAGATGTTATTATTATTTCTAGACCGCGCCTCTGCCGATCGGGTGATGAGAGAGGTTCATGCGGGAGTCTGCGGACCACATATAAGAGGGCATATGTTGGCCCGTAAGATCATGAGGGCTGGCTATTTTTGGTTGACCATGGAGACAGACTGTTGCAAGTTTATTCAGAGATGTCTGAAATGCCAGATACACGAGGACCTCATTCACGTGCCACCTTTAGAGCTGTATGCACTGACTTCACCATGGCCATTTTCAGTGTGGGGTATCGACATCATAGGGAAGATTTCACTGAGGTCTTCCAGTGGACATGAGTTCATCTTGGTTGCCATCGATTATTTCACCAAGTGGGTAGAGGCCACCTTGTATGCGAGATTGACATCAGTTGGAGTTGCCAGTTTCATCAGATCACACATCATCTGTCGCTATGGAGTCCCTCATGAGATTATTTTGGATAGAAGGATACATTTCAGAGCAGAGGTTGACACCTTAGTGCAGAGATATGGCATCCAGCATCATAGGTCGTCTGCGTACAAATCGCAGATGAATGGGGCAGTAGAGGCTGCAAACAAGAATATTAAAAGGATCTTGCGGAGGATAGTTGAGACTTCTCAGGATTGGTCAGAGAAGCTCCCTTTCACATTGTGGGCTTGCCGGACTTCTTTTCGCACCTCTATAGGAGCC
Organism: Vitis rotundifolia; assembly: GCA_030254885.1. Lineage (NCBI taxonomy): Eukaryota > Viridiplantae > Streptophyta > Magnoliopsida > Vitales > Vitaceae > Vitis > Vitis rotundifolia. Next base: position 15,286,017 of record CM058151.1, read on the forward strand.
ACACCCTACTCCTTGGTGTATGGCATGGAGACAGTGCTACCAATTGAGATTGAAATAGGCTCGTTGAGGGTAGCATTGGAGCAGCAGCTTCTAGAGGCAGATTGGGCTCAGGCTCGATTGGATTAGCTCAATCTCCTAGATGAGAGGAAATTGAGGGCAGCAGACCATGTCCGTGCCTACTAGAGGAAGATGGCCCGCGCTTTCAAAAAGCGGGTTAAGCCCAGACTATTACGGCTAGGTGACTTAGTCTTGAGAGTCATCAGAGGCCTGATTAGAGATCCTAGAGAGAAGTTCAGACCTAGTTGGAACAAACTTTATTTTATCAGGGAGTTGACCCTAGAGGGCGCTGCATGGTTGATGGATTTAGATGAAAACCAATTCTCAAAGCCGACCAACGTGGACCAGTTGAAGAGGTACTACGTTTGAGACCATAGTCGCAGGATGGGTGGCCATCATTTCGGTTAGCCATATACCCTTTCACCTCTTTTGATATATTGACTGTTGCTAGCCCTTTGAGCCTCGCATGTACGTTATAGCCTTTCTGTTTTATTGCCTTGCTCACATTTTTGCACCCGGATAGGAGCCTTTTCATGTATGCATGCGTTGTTTAGGAGTTTCATGAGCCTTGGAACTAGGGGCGCATTATTCTCATCATTTTCTATCACTGCATCACTGCATTTCATCACACCTCATCGATTGTTTTATTCATCTCATTCCCTTTGTTATATCTGTCGCTTGTTCTGCATTATCTTCGCCCACCCCGAGTGGTGATCCTCCTTAATTCATTACATAGGGGTAGTCATGCCATTTCCATTATTGATGCTACAGACATTGATCCAAGGATCCTTAGTTTGAGAGAGCCATCTCATTGGAGAGAGTTTATGCTATTTAGCATTTGAGAGTATTGTTTACCCATTTTTGACCTCATTTTCAGAGTTTCTTTATTTGCGTTCAGAGCATCCACATTTGTATATATGTAAAAAAAATAAAAAAAATGATGAAAAAAGAAAAGGAAAATGAAAAAGAAAAGAAAAGAAAAGAAAAGTAATAAGCGCATGTGCATAGTATTCTCCATCATTAAGTGTGTATATTGATGCTTGAGGGTCACTTGATTGAGTATGTTTGTTGATAGGAGCTCATATGTGAGCTTTCCGAGACCCTCCATTCTTTGTATTCATTTTGACATATATTTTGAGAGTGAGATGAGTGACCTTCTCTTAGGAGCTTTGGGTCATTGTCCTTTCTATCATTACATTCATTGCTAATGTGACTTCACTTCATGTTGGATTTGAGCGGATCATCACTCCTCTTCATGTTCTTTGCTTCACCATCATTCTTGTTTTTGCTTTTGATTCATCCATTTCATTTCACCCCTTGTCGTTTTCTTACAGCAACCCATTTTAGTTTGATACACACTTTGCATCATCATTACATATCACATTATCAGTTCGATTTGCTTCATTTGTCACCTCATTGACATCATATTCACGGTAGGCACCCTCAGGTCCATGGCTCACGGGATTTACTATACATGTTGCATTTTATACATGAGGGCATTGGATTTTGATCATTGGGTATTTGGGCCTAGTTTCCCTTCATTTCTATCACCCTATCACCCTAGCCTACGTTACGTCCCATGTCTTAAGACCACCCTGAGGCCATGAGATCAGATGTTTTCTTTTACGACTTCTACTTGGACAAGTGTTTGAGATCTGGTTGATATTTAGATATTGTCATGCTTCTTCTTCTAGGAGACGCTTCTTTGATGTTTAGATCTGACTCAACTGTGGATTTGGATTATTGGGATCACGTATTCGATGTTAGATGATTTGAGGTCTTCTGATTTTTCTACCTATCACACATTTGATTTCACACTGGGGCATATTCCGTTTCTGTCGGGATGCGTAGATCTTCATGGAGATGCATGCTCATCCCCACTTACGAGGATTACGTATTTGATGATTGATGATTCGGTATTGCCCGATTTCTGATCTACCATACTTTCGATGCCATATAGGGGCATATTCTGCTCCGGTTGAGATTCACAGATCTTCATGGAGTTGCATGCTCATCCCCAATTACGGGATACATGCTGAGATGGTGACATATTTGTTATCCTATCATGATCCACCAGTGGAGTCTCTTTTGAGCCATCCAGTTAGGCCCATACTTTTCGGCATTTAGATGTCATCATGCTTCCCTTTTTGAGGTATGCTCTTTGACCTGTGAGATTGATTCACTTATAGACATGGGTGACCAAGATCACACGTTTGATGATGGATGATTCGATATCATTTGATTTTCCGACTTATCACACATTCGATGCAACACTGGGGCATATTTTCGTTTCAGTTGAGATCTATAGATCTCCTTGGATTTGCATGATCATCCCCAGTTATGAGCTATACACTGAGCCGATAGATTTCCTTCATTTTGCCTTGATTATCCGATGAAGCATTTCTTGAGTCATTCAGCCAGGCTCACCCTTTCTAATTTTGTTGTGATTTTTGGATGAAGTCATCTCAGGTGCACGGATTCCCACATCATCATTCCAATGGAGTACAGTTCAGATATTCCATACATCCCCATTGAGTTATTCTCGAGTCATCAGGATAGATCGGATGCCTTAGTTGCCATACTAGGGCATATTCCCCTCTTTCAATTGTGGAGGTGATTGTTTTCTCATAGAGTGGTTACAGTCTTCATCACTCGGTCGAGGGATATTGATTTGCTTTAATGGTCACTATTTCGATGATTTTCACCGAGACGAGCCTTCAGAGGAGCACGACATTCGAGTTTTGATTACCCCACCATCCATGATTCTTCAGTAGATTGTTATGTCAAGATCGTGGACCCTAGCGGATTACTCTCTTGAGACTCCCCATTGGATCATTTCTTTGACACAATGATGGATTCCTCCAGCAAAGCATTTCGAGTTAGAGACGTCTGACTAATTGTGGCATTGTGTCAGATCTCGTGATTTAGTCAAATGGATTGTGAGGTCGTGCTTATAGTCGATTTGATCATTCTGACTCGCTAGCGGAACATCTTTTGAGACTCATGGAATCTCTTCCAGACCCTTCTAGTGGATTGAGAGTTGTGGCGACATGCTACATTGGGGCATATTTCCCCCCTCATCATTTTCTTGTAGTTTGGCGTTCAGAGCCGTATTTTTAGTTTGGCGTTCAGAGCCGTTTCTTCATTTTGGCGTTCAGAGCCATTGTTTGTTTTTGGTTCAGCATTTAGAGCCATCATGCTTCCTCATCTTTGGCGTTCAGAGCCGTATTTTCAGTCTGGCGTTCAGAGCCACATATTAATTTTGGCGTTCAGAGCTGCATTTCATTTCGACATCTAGATCATTTTTTTCTTTTGGTGTTCAGAGCTGTAGTTCATTTTCTGTTTGGCGTTCAGAGCCTTTGTTTGTCTTTAGTTTGGTGTTCAGAGCCATTGTTTGTCTTTAGTTTGGCGTTTAGAGCCGTATTTTTAGTTTGGCGTTCAGAGCCGCTTCTTCATTTTGGTGTTTAGAGCCATTGTTTGTTTTTGGTTCGGCATTCAGAGCCATCATGCTTCCTCATTTTTGGCGTTCAAAGCCGTATTTTCAGTCTGGCGTTCAAAGCCACATCTTCATTTTGGCGTTCAAAGCTGCATTTCATTTCAATATCTAGATCATTTTTCCATTTGGCATTTTAGAGTTGCTGTTCATTTTCCATTTGGCACTCAAAGCCTTTGTTTGTCTTTAGTTTGGCTATCAGAGCCATCATACCTCTTTTCCGGTTTGACGTTCAGAGCCACATCTTTAGTTTGGCGTTCAGAGCCATTGTTTGTCTTTAGTTTAGCGTTCAAAGCTGCATTTTTTCCGTTTGGCGTTCAAAGCCGCTTCTTCATTTTGGCGTTCAAAGCCATTGTTTGTTTCTGATTCGGCATTCAGAGCCATCATGCTTCCTTATCTTTGGCGTTTAGCGTTCAGAGCCGTATTTTTAGTTTGGCGTTCAAAGCCGCTTCTTCATTTTGGTGTTCAGAGCCATTGTTTGTTTCTGGTTTGGCATACAAAGCCATCATGATTTCTCATCTTTGGCGTTCAGAGTCATATTTTCAGTCTGGCGTTCAGAGCCACATCTTCATTTTGGTGTTCAAAGCCGCATTTCATTTCGACATCTAGATCATTTTTCCGTTTGACATTCAGAGCCGCTGTTCATTTTTCGTTTGGCGTTCAGAGCCTTTGTTTACCTTTAGTTTGGCGTTCAGAGCCATCATACCTCTTTTCCGGTTTGGCGTTCAGAGCCACATTTTCATTTTGGTGTTCAGAGCCATTGTTTGTCTTTAGTTTGGCGTTCAGAGCCGCTTCTTCATTTTGGCATTTAGAACCATTGTTTGTTTCTGGTTCGGCATTCAGACCCATCAGGCTTCCTCATCTTTGGTGTTTGGCGTTCAGAGCCACTTCTTCATTTTGGTGTTCAGAGCCAATATTTGTTTCTGGTTCGGCATTCAGAGCCATCATGCTTCCTCATCTTTAGCGTTTGGCGTTCAAAGCTGCATTTTCATTTCGACATTTAGACATTTTTTTCCGTTTGGCGTTCAGAGCCGCTTTATCCGTTTGGCATTAAGAGCCATGTATTCGGTTCAACATTAAGAGTCATTATTCATTATTGGCGTTCAGAGCCGCACATTCCGTTTGGCGTTCAGGCCTATGTCTTCAATTTAGCATTTAAAGCCACATCTTCATCTTGGAGTTCAGAGCTACATCTTCATTTTGGCATTCAGAGCCACATTTTTCGTTTCGACATCTAGAGCTTTTTTTCCATTTGACGTTCAGAGTCGTTTTTCATACCCATTCATGCATTTTGAGTCACCATCTTTCTTAGTTTTGGCGTTCAGAGCCATTGTTCTATTTGGCATTCAGTGTCACCTCCATTCTCTAGTTTGGCGTTTAGAGCCGTTTTACATACTCATTTAGGATTTCTGAGTCACCATTTTCTTTCCTCCTTCTAACATTCAGAGTCATTCCACCTCAGCCTCATCGTTTAGAGTCGTAGCTCCTGGCACGCGCATTCACTAGCATTGTACATCTTGCCTTCACGGCTTTGCATTCACCCTCATTTTCCTCACCTCGTTACCCTGTGCTTATCGCTTATTCATCATTGGTCTTTCACCCTTTCCACTACACATGACATAGTTTTTTGAGTTCATGATACATATTTCGATCATGTTGTTGGACAACAAGATTATGTGATGAAAATATGAGACTAGATCTTTAGTTTATCTAGAATAATATTGCACGTGTGTTATAAGACATTTTGAACAACTGCTATGGGCTCGAAATGAATCAAACTAATGATTTCATATTGCTTATTGATGTTTTAAGACATCCACGTGCATTTCATGAGCATTTCTACATTGGTTGATTAGTTTAATATATTTTTCTATATTTGATATTTGTTCTAATTTGTTTAATTTGTTTTATTAATTACTTCATATAATTTCCCTTAGTTTCTAGTAATTGAGTTTTGTTCTAACTAACTAACTTTTTTACATAAAATTTTTGAATCTCATTGGTATAATGCCTATGTTTGACCGGTGTTTTTAATGATTATCCAATAATTTTTAGATTAGTTGTTTACTTGATTTGATGATTTAACCATTAATTTTAATAAAATTCTATAAACATGTTTAACTTTAGGTGCATTTATTTTTGTAGCTTATGTGCATCATGGCTGGACATTGCAACTTAGTGTTCCAATCCTTAGTTTCCTAGTTTATCATTCTTATAACAAAATTCATTGGAATTCATCCTTGAGGTAGGATACCGGATAGCTTTCGTCTATGTGTGGTTGTTATTCAACTATGATAAAAAAGAAGGTACTTAAATCAAATTTTAATTTTTGTTGCCAAGAGAAGACTTGAAAAGAATAACAATCTCAACTACAATATTTACTGTTATAATCTCAAAGTGGACCTAGTTATCTACCTAGTGAGTACTCAATTACCTTTACATTGCTGGACCCTAGATCTTACCATACTCACTTCTAGATTTACAGTTTTTTTTTTTATTAACTCTTCTAACACTTTGAGAGTCTCAATGTGCAGTAGATAGATCGTGAAAAAAATTACTATATTTTTTTTTCGAATGATTGATATTAATGACAAGTTTAACATTCGTAGCACTATCAACTACTATAATGTTAGACATATTAAAGACAATATATATGAAGCAGAAACAAAAGGGAACTATTTTAGGTGGACGACTTTGAAAACATTGCATCCAAATGACAGAGAATTTTGTTCCTATGATATTGCAGAAACTTTGGATAAGTAGTATGTGTTGGCTGGCTATCATAATTATGTAGAATTTGGACCACGTATAATTTTTTTTTTTAACACCACATTAGCCTACAAGATTGGATCCAACAACATCAACTTATAATCGGACATAGACTTAACCAAGAATTGATATCAATTTTATGGTATTTTTTGTAATAAACATTTTATTTACTTTTTAATGTTTTTTTTATTCTATATATTTTTATTTAGTTAATATTTCTTATCCAGTGACATGTTTGAAGCTATTCAATACATACTATCATCAAAGAAGTTAGAAGATAGATTTGATATAGATAATGTAGTAGTGGTGAACGGTAAAGGGAAAATCACAAGATTATGTGATGAAAATATGAGACTAGATCTTCAGTTTATCCAGAATAATATTGCACGTGTGTTACAAGACATTATGAACAACTGCTATGGGCTCGAAATGAATCAAACTAATGATTTCAAAAGAGAGGTTAAGAAAAGGATTGTTAGAACATGCAAGTGCATTAGAAAGTGAAAAAAAAAAATGACACAATGGCAAATATATATATATATATGGTCACAAGTGCTGGTAATGCTCAAAGTAGCACTTGAAGTGAATGATTAGTGATAAAGTACTACCAATCTTGAAGATGAATTGATTGTGACTTAAAGGGTGCTCAAACATTTTTTTTGCCACCTAGACCACTTCCAGGCTACATTTCATTTTCCTAAACACTCTATCATCTCTTTGAGAGCCTGAAATTTCTTCATTGACATAAACTCCCATGAAATTCGGCAAAAAATAAAAAATAAAAAAATCCATAAAACACATTATGATACAAAGTATAAAAATCACATGTTATTTACTCTCAAAATACTGCCAAAACTTAATATATTATGATAAACATAAAAGTCTAAGTAAACTAATTAAAATGAACTCAAATCATGGTAATTCCTCATTAATACAAAAAAAACCCTATAATTCACAAATAACTGAACCATTGCATGATAGATGCCTCAACATAATAAGCGACCAATACATTAATTCTGTAATGGATAATTGTTACTTTAATACTATAACAAATACAACAAACATCCCATAACAAACATCTTCTAGGCTATGCCATAAGAGATGTCCTATGCATTAATGTTGTCAAATATGACTTATATATTAATCACCTAATAGTTGACTATTCACATAATCGACAATGTACAATAGTCTAGGTGGTATGATTCTATTTAATGAAGAGTTATAAAGCCAAAACAATTCTCTTTTAGAGATAGGTGAATATCATCACTTTTATGTTTATGAAATCTTTTGATTTTCCATGGTTGACTTAATCATCGAATAGAGGCTTACTTAATAGGCTTCTCTTATCCTAATATTTTGTGTTTGTAGAAAGACAAGTAAAGAGAATTCCAAAGGACAACTTGAAGAGTCATTATAAGGCAAAATAGATTGGCTTTGTCTATGGGAACTAGGAACATAAAAAAGTCATCTAGTCAATCATGGTGCATACCCAAACCAATTGTAAGCTTCTATGAGAAGACTCTCGATAACCTTTAAGAATTTGGGAGTTATTAGAGGTTATAGAAGGAAGAGTACATCATGAAAGAGTAGTATGCATGAGTTGTTTAAAACAAATGAGGCTTTAGCCCAAGAGAACACATAACTAAGAGGATAATCAAATAATGTCAGCTAACACTCCAACCTTCAACCTTCTTAAAAAAGTAGAGTTCAAGAAACTAATCAATGATAAGGGAGGGGGCGAGAGCAAAACTTGACCAATTCAAAGCAATCTCAATCCAATCACTCACCACTACACAATAATCACACACTTGCACAACCCTAGAGTAGCTTAGTAACATCCACCATTGCAAGCCTTAGAGCCCATAGACTACAAGCTATTCTAGTAATCACTTTCACCTTTTCGTAGAGAATATCCTATACGAGTAAGTCCTTAAAGGGTTTGTTGTTCCCAAGTTCAATATGTTCAATGAAATTGCAACCCTCTCGAACATTTGTTACATAGGAGAGAGATGGCGATATTAACATAAGATATGGATTATTATTATTTAAAGTCTTCCCTTTTAACCTATAAGGACCATCGTTAATATGGTTTTACCAACTTTTATCTACGTCAATTTCAAACTTTGAAGAATTAGGTGTTGCATTCAACATCCCAATACATACAATTTATTTAACAATAGAAAATATTAAAAGCGTGATTCCAAGCTCAAAAAGCTACTAAAGAATCAATATGCCTATACATCTAATAGTTTAGCTTTGAACTCTCTTAAGTTCAATGATACATGACCCAAGTTGTAGTCATGGCCTTCAAAGAAGGATCACTTGAAGGGTTTGACCTCTATAAATCCCTACCTAAATTGCCACTAAGCACTATCCATTGGGATTGAGTCTTAGAAAGCATGATATGATGCAATAGATTGACATTCATTTATAAATTTATTTATGTTTCTTGATTTCCTTTTATTATTCCATTTTTATTGATTTGTTATTTGAGTGTACACGTTTGTATATCTTACATTGTACTTAGGTGCATTAGGAGTTGCGCAGAGGATACAAGTCATAAGTTCCTTGTAAGTAAATAAGTTGTTTATAATCAATTCATGGATTTGAGCAATCTAATAGAAACTATAGTGTACTACCTCTTAATTAAAGGGATAACTTGTCTTGATTATCAAGATGAGTTTCTTATGGTAAGTACATTAGTGTGCATGGTTACACATTGGACATGACCTATAGTAAATTATGACATTAGCCTATTAGTTGTCATGATTCACCAAGTTACTATATTACATGGACTCTTAACCTTGAGAGGATATTGAGTTTGTGCCAAAATCAACATAGGTATTTGACTTATGTGTTAGCCCAATGGTTCTCCTAATCGTGTTTTGATGATAATGAACCATGGTTAAGTTACTAATTGGTTTGGATTATAAAGAATTTTTTAAACTCTAATTCACCTTTTCCTCCTCTCTTGGGATTAGCCTTTATTTTCTCAATTGGTATGATTCGTCCCCAATTGGTGTTCTGATTGATTCAAATCAATCAACTGATGTACCTTTGATTCAATCCTCAAACGGGAGTTATCAACAAAATTTATAAACCTATTTCACCATATACTAGGGTAGCATAGCTAGCATAGCATAGTGGCTCTAGGATCGTCCACAGAGATGGGTTTTCACTTCACAATTGATATTAGTTCAAAAGCTGAATTGGTGGTTTTCCTTTCCAAGGTTAGCTTTAAAAGAAAACATAAGTTTGAATTGAAAACGTATGGTTTTAAGCTAACCAAATAAAAAATAACTGAAATTAACTAGGAAGAAAGGTGTTTCTTGGGACTTCAGGTCACTAGGATCAGGTGCCATCTACAAAAGAGGAGATTCCGGTCACTTGTTTCTTTTCCTTGCGTTGGGGATTTAACATATAGTTATTTCCCGAACCGGTGTGGTACAGATGCTTACCATTAATGGTTTCAACACTAAAACCCTCTCACTGATCCATCTTGCAATGGCTCATGCCTCTCACCTAGCATTTGCCATTCAAGGGGATCTTTAACCTTGGATTATCCTTCAAAAGCTCGCAAGAGATAACTAATGGATGTCTCCTTGGAGTCTAAAAGCTTACCAAGTGTTGGCTGGTCTAGAAAATCCTACCTCTGAATCACCTCCCAAAGGCTCGCAAGAGGTAAACTAGTGAAACTCAATGGACGGAGTCCACTTGCCTTACCAAGTGTTGGCCCAGGTGATTCAATAGGCGTTTTAAGTTAACTAAAAAGATAAAAACCATAAACGGGTCACACTTTCTCTTCATTAAAAATGGAAACAACAAAAACTCACCCTCATGCAGCCGGCACCTTACCTGGTTTCCTTCACCCAAGAGACAAAAAGCCTAGCCTCTCATCCTCTGAGGAAAAATCCTCAAAGGATGTTTGGCTAGAAAGAAAATGAAAGAGAAAACAAAAAGAGAAGGAAAAACAGAGCAAAGCTCTGTATATTTTATATATCTACATACAAGGTGGTCTCTGGAAAAGCTCCCAAGATATCTACATTTATAAGGGGTTATTCACCCTTTGCTTCTTACTTCCTAACTAAGGAATCATGTGATAGGAGGGTTACAAGGAGAGTTTGGGAAATTTAGACATCAAATATCTAAAGCAAAAATATCTCAAGATGTCGGTTGCAGCTATCGGGTGCTTCAGGAGGCGTTTCGCAGCCAGCACTGTAGCGCTGCGAAATTTCGCAGCCAAAGGACCAAATTTCGCAGCCCTGCGAAATTCTCCTTCAGCTTGGAGCGATCAGATTCCAATGGCTGTAACTTCTTCATTTGAACTCGGAATCATGCACCGTTTGAAGCATTGGATTCTTGACTTCCTGAGCTTTGAAATGGTATATAGCGTACATGAATTGGACTTCGGGAAGTACTCCAAAAGTGGCCAAGAAGACTGCAACTTTTGTCCCCTGTTTTGCTTCACTCTGTTTTTCCTCTCTCCGTTGCTCTTTCCTTGCATACTTTGAACGACTTTGACAAAGGATTATGGAGCTCCAAAGCTTGGTTCTTCATGAATTTGAGCTTTCCAAAAGCTTTGCCATGGATTCCAAAGAACTCTCCTCAATCTTGGATTGCTTTGGTGATCAAATAGCTAACAAAAACACCAAAACTTACACATTTTGATTAGAATTGATTGCAAAGGTCCTTAATATGTTAATTGGGTTAAAAGGTGATAACTACTACTCAAAAGTGTTTAAAAGAGTTAATTACAAGCTTACAAAATAACATTTTTGAGTAGTAATCATGGTATTAGAGCTAGGCCTCTTGTTTAAGACTTAATCATCTAAGAGGAAATGACTAATCCATCAAGCTCATCTCATATTGAAAGTTTTGCAACCAATAGGCCTTTATTTTTTACGGGAACCGATTATCCCTATTGGAAAACTAAAATGACTTGGTTTTTACAATCAACTGATTTAGACGTTTGGGATGTCATTAAAGATGACTCGACTTTTCCTTCAAAACTAGTTGATGGAGTCATGGTTCCAAAACCCGAGCAAGAATAGGATGAGTGTGATAGAAGAAACTTTCAATTAAATGCTAAGATCGTTTATACTTTGCAATGTTCTATGAATAGAAATGAATATAATAGAATTTGTCAATGCAAAGCGGCTAAAGATATTTGGAGATTACTTGAAATAATTCATGAAGGAACAAATCAAGTTAAAGAGTCAAAAATCAACTTGTTCATAGCTGTGAATTATTTTTTACGAAAGATAATGAAACTATTGTTGAAATGATCACTAGGTTTATCGACATTGTCAATGATCTTGAAGCTTTGGGAAAGACCTACAAGGAATTGGAGAAGGTGAAGAAGATCTTGAGGTCACTTCCATCAAAGTGGCATACAAAAGTCACCATAATTCAAGAAGTCAAAGACTTAACCAAGCTACCTTTGGAGGATCTCATAGGATCATTGATGACATATGAGATCAATTTAGCAAATAAGCAACAAGAAAAAGAAGACAAAAAGAAGAAGAACATAGCTCTCAAAGTTACAACTAAGGAAGAAAAAAAAGTTGAAGAAGAAAAACAAAGTTAAAAAAATGAAGACTTAGCACTCATCACAAGAAAGTTCAACAAATTCATGAGGGGCGAAAGGTTTAGAGGAAGAAGGTTCACTTCTAAAAGAGGCTTCTTTAAAAAGGAATCTTCATTTCATGGTGACAAGAAGAGATAGGAAGAGAAAAGGGACATGGTGTGCTTCAAGTGTAAGAAACCGGGACACATTAAATATGATTGTCCTCTCTACAAGAGTAAAGCCAAGATGAGAAAGAAGAAGACAATGATGGCCACTTGGAGTGAAAGTGAAGATGAATCATTCGAAGAAGAAAATGAGAAAGAAGTGGCAAACATGTGCTTCATGGCAATATATGAACTTGATGAAACATTAGCAATGAAGATATACATGATGCTTTTCAAGAATTGTATGAAGATCTTGAAAAAATTAGTTTGATAAATGCTTATCTCAAAAAGAAAGTTCAATAACTTGAAAAAGAATTTGTAGAAGTAAAAGAAAAATTTTCAAATGTTAAAGTTTCTAAAACACATCTTGAAAAAGAGAATAAGATTTTAAGAAAGAAAAATGAATGGTTGACTTCCTCTATTTCAATCTTTTCTTGTGGACAAAAATCTTTTGAGATGATTTTAGCTAGCCAAAAATGTATTTTTGACAAACAAGGGCTAGGATTCAGATCTTCAAAGAATCAAAAATATTTTAAAAATTATTTTGTAAAGGAATCTACAAGTGCAAGTCCTTCCACTACTTGCAACGTTTGTGGAGTAGGAGAACACATTAGTAGTACATGTCCTTTAAGAAATGGTTTTCAAAATAATTCAAATGCAAAAACTAAAAAGATTTGGGTTAAAATATCCAAGGTCACTAATCCTCAAGGATCCAAAAAGATATGAGTACCTAAATCAACTTGAGTTATGTGTTGTAGGGTTCAAAGAAGGACATGTGGCTCTTGGATAATGGATGCTCAAGACACATGAGCAAAGATGAATCCAAGTTTGTTTTTCTTACAAAGAAAAAGGAAGGATATGTTACTTTTGAAGACAACGGAAAAGGAAAGATTATTGGTCAAGACAACATTGGTAATGACACATCCTCTTTCATTGAAAATGTTTTATTAGTAGATGGTTTAAAACATAACCTTTAAGCATTAGTCAACTTTGTGACAAAGGTTTTAAAGTAATTTTTAAAACATCTCATTGCATTATCAAAGATATTCAAAATGATAAAACCATTTTCATGGGCCATAGATGTGACAATATTTACGCTATAAATATTTCAAAATATGATGACCATGAAAGATGAAAAACATGCATGATCAAAGTTGGTTGTGGCATAGGAGGTTGGGACATGCTAACATGGACCTCATTTCCCAACTCAACAAATATGAACTTGTTAGAGGCCTTCTCAACATAAATTTTCAAAAAGATAAAGTTTGTTAAGCTTGTCAAGTGGAAAATCAAATAAAAAACTCTTTTAAAAACAAAAATTTCATTTCCACATCTAGGCCACTTAAATTATTGCATATGGATTTATTTGGTCCCTCTAGAACACCAAGTCTTGGAAGAAAGTCTTATATGTATGTTATTGTGGATGACTTCTCTAGATACACATTGGTTTTATTTTTAAGTTAAAAGAATGAAGCCTTTTATAAGTTTTCAAAGTTTTGCAATAAGGTTCAAAATGAAAAAAGTTTTACAATTACTTATATAAGAAATAATCATGGGAGAGAATTTGAAAATGTTGATTTTGAAGATTATTGCAATGAGCATGGAATTGATCACAATTTTTCGGTTCCTAGAACTTCTCAACAAAATGGGGTAGTTGAAAGGAAAAATAGAACTCTTCAAGAGATGGCAAGAACCATGCTAAATGAAAACAACCTACCAAAATATTTTTGGGCCGAAGTGGTTAACATTGTTTGTTATATTTTAAATAGAGTTTTATTAAGGGTCATACTTAAGAAAACTCCCTATGAGTTTGATGCAACGTTAGCTATTTCAAAGTCTTTGGATGAAAATGTTTTATATTAAGTACCAAAGACAATCTTGGAAAATTTGATGCAAAATTGGATGTTGGAATTTTCCTTAGTTACTCAACTTCAAGTAAAGCTTTTAGAGTTTTTAACAAAAGAACCATGGTCATAGAGAAGACCATCCATGTTAATTTTTATGAATCTAACAATTCTCTCTAAGAAAAAGAGAATGTTGATGATGATTTAGGTTTGGAGATCTACATGGGAAGATTGCAAATTGAAGATGGAAGACAATAAAAAGAAAATGGAGAGGATCCTAAGGAAGAAGGATCACCATTGGCACTACCCTATTCTCAACAAGTGTAAGGTGAATCAAGCTAAGACCTTCTTAAATAATGGAAGTTTGTCATCAATCACCCATAAGATCAAATTAAAGGTAATCCATCTAGTGGGGTAAGAACTAGATCTTTTCTTAGAACCATTTACAATAATCTAGTTTTTATCTCTCAAATTGAGCCTAAAAATATAAATGATACTTTAGATGATGAAAATTGGATGATTATTATGCAAGAAAAGTTAAATCAATTTGAAAGAAGTGAAGTATGAGAATTAGTACCAAAACCTTCAAATCAAATTATTATTGGGACTAGATGGGTCTTTAGAAGTAAAATGGATGCAAATGGTATAATTGTTAGAAACAAACAAGGTTAGTAGCCCAAGGTTTTAATCAAGAAGAAGGGATAAATTATGAAGAATCCTTTGCCCCCATAGCTAGGTTAGACGCCATTAGGATACTACTTGCCTTTGCATGTTTTAAAGACTTTGTTTTATATCAAATGGATGTGCAAAGTGCACTTTTAAATGGTTTATAAATGAAGAAGAGTATGTTGAACAACCACCTAACTTACAAAGTTTCAACTTTCCTAACCATGTTTTTAAACTTAAAAAAGCACTTTATGGTTTGAAACAAGCACCTAGAGTATGGTATGAAAGATTTAACAAATTTCTTTTGAAAAATGGTTTTAAAATGGAAAAAATTGACACAATTCCTTTCATAAAACCAAAGAAAATGATATACTCTTAGCTCAAATATATGTTGATGATATCATTTTTGGTGCTACTAATGTTTATCTTTGTGAAGAATTTTCTAAGTGCATGCATAATGAGTTTGAAATGAGCATGATGAGAGAGCTTAACTTCTTTCTTGGACTTCAAATCAAGCAACTAAAGGAAGGAACCTTCATCAATCAAACAAAGTATATAAGAGATCTTCTCAAAAGGTTCAACATGGAGGAAAACAAAATAATGAAGACTTTAATGAGCTCATCCATCAAGCTTCATAAGGATGAGAAAGGTAAATTCATTCACTCTACTATGTATAGAGGCATGATAGGTTTTTTGTTATTCTTGACCGCTAGTCGACCCGACAATATGTATAGTGTATTCTTATGTGCTAGATTTCAATCTTGTCCTAAAAAATCTCATTTAAGTGTTGTAAAAAGAATCCTCAAATATTTGAAAGAGACAATGAACATAGACTTATGGTATCCTAAGAGTGATAACTTTGAATTAATTGGTTTTTTGAATGTCAATTTTGTCAGTTGCAAGGTTGAAAAAAAAAACACTAGTGACACTTGTCATTTCTTAGGACACTCAATTGTTTCATGGCATATAAGAAGTAAAATTTGGTAGCTTTGTCAATGGCGGAAGTCGAATACATAACAACCAATTTATGTTGTGCACAAATCCTTAGGACAAAACAAACACTTAGTGATTTTGATTTATCTTTTGAGCATGTGCCTATTAAATGTGATAATACTAGTGCCATAAGTATATCAAAAAATCTTGTGCAACACTCTAGGACTAAGTATATAGAGATTAGACATCACTTTATTAGAGATCATGCACAAAAAAGTGACATAACACTTGAATTTGTAAGCACTAAAGATCAGCTTGCCGATATCTTTACAAAACCTCCAAGTGAAGAACAATTTGTTGATATTAAAAGACAACTAGAAGTGATTTCATTATGATCTAATGTTTTCTTAATGAATTCTTGATGAATACACCTTCTGATTACATAAATTTCATGTCATATGCATCATATAGACATTTACTTAGAAAATGGTCTATTCTTGGCCAAAAATCAATTTTCCTTGGTATTGAACATCAAAAATTGGGGAATTCAATTGAAAAAGGCAGGGAAAGGATCAAAAAAATGAAAAAGTGTGCAAAAATTGGAAATATAAAAATGGTTGACCGCGTTGAGGCCTGTCGACCGGTTCGTTGGGGTTGGGATTTTTAAGAGGCTCCCATGCTCTTTTTTCTACATTGTTCTCCTCTGTTCTTTAAGGATTTTTCACTGGTTTTAGCTTGTAGAGACTAATTTCAGCGCGTTTCAGACCGATTGACCTAATTTTGGGAGAGATTTGAGAGCTTTGAAGGCTAGGGTTTCCATTTCGGGTCGTCTTCTCTTCCTTCAATGCATCACAACTAGCTTTGGCACCAATCCCTCTTCATTTCCGATCATCAGGGTTTCAAGTGTGAGCCTCATTGCATTTTTCCTACTTTTCTTGGACTTCCACGGCTCTTAGAAGAGAGTCAACTGCAGCTAAGGCATAAGGCAAGCACCCAGTTGATCCATCTCAGCCTGAGGCACGCCGAAAGGCATGGTTTGACACCGCTTTATTCAGTACTATGGGAGACTACTAGCGGTACAAGCATTATTTTGCTTAGAGACGAGCAATTCCTAGGAGAAACATCAATTTTTCCCAACTTCAACACTTTGGATTTGAGGGATTATTCATGAGGATGAGCTGGTTGTTGGCTATTACAATTTCTAAGCTGGTTTTTCTGACATTGGTAGGAGCATTCTACTCGATGGCAACTTACGACATGGGTGGCTCGATCACATATACTATTAGAGGAGTTGAGATTCGTCTAGACTTGGAGAGCATTTGTTGTATCTTTGATATTGCTCTGGTTGGACTCAGAGTATACGAATCTAAGATATGGTCCACTATGTTGGGTTTTGAGCCTAGAGAGGCTATTAAGAGGATTTGTGGACTTCTAGATGCCCACCAGATGGGCAAACCCTTAACACACAGCTTGATAGTCATCAGTAGAGTACTGCATAATATGTTGTGTTTTATTTTTTCTACCACGGGGTGGACACCGAGATGAGGTCTCCTATTATAAGGCATTCCTTATAGATTCCATTCTTACTAAGAGATGGATCCGTTTGGGATATTTGATGATGATGCACATGATTGCACATTATGAGAGCACAACTCGTGTACTCCCTTATGCTTGCTTTCTTATTGGAGTATTCAAGGATGTCGATGTTGACCTGAGTAGAGAGACGAATTTTGAGGTCCTTAGTACATATGATACATATGATGATCAGACCATAGGAATGATCAAATTTGAAAAGGCCTCAGATGGTTATTGGGTGAGAAAAGTAGAAAGAGCATCGGTATAGGCCAGGGAATAGAGACAATCACATCCTAGTGTTGAGGAGGAGGCAAAGATTCGAGAGATGGAGGATGGAGTAGACCCTTAGAGTGGCCATTAGTAGAGAAGGCCTAAGCTTGACATTCTCCCACTCCATACGAGGCTCCCTCACAGACCAGAGGTTTGAGATTTGAGACTACCTTCTCTAAGTTGATGATGACTAAGCCAACTTTTACAGAGGGTCCATATACTCAATCGTTATACACTGAGCCTTCCTTCTCTGGACTTGCATTCATCAAGCCTACCCATACTAAGATACCACCTCCTCGGGTACCTTCCGCTCCTGACCATGCTTCATGGATGGACTTATCGGCTCATATCAACTCTTTTGGCACTTACATGGAAGAACTTGTTGTGGTTAGTGATACACGTTTTTACTTCATAGAGGATTATATGGATTAGTATCAGGTTGGCTTCACTTCGCATTTTAAGTATTTCCAGTAGAGAATTGATCGTACTTAGGATCGCTTGGAGCGTCAACATGAGGAGATGATGGCCTATCTAGGTTCTGTGTTTCCATCTCCACCTCCTCGGCCTTGATTTGTTGGATACCTCCCTTGTTCCTTTTCGATGTTCCCAAAGGGGAAGATATTTTAAGATCTAGGAGGCTAGATATAAGAGACTCATACATGCATATCATTTTTTTTTTTTTTGGATCATACATATTGGACATATGATGTACTGATTGATACATGTGACTTATGATATATGATATGCCTATATATTTGATGACTTATAGTACTTTCTTGTTGCAAATTCTCTCTAATATGTCTTGATCATCTTGGTTTTAAATTCTTAAATATTGATTGTTGATCCATGATTGGTTTGAGAGGGAAATTCTTTCTCTCCTAGATAACCAAGGTTTGTCATCATAAAAAATAGGGAGATTGTTAGCCCAAGGGTTCTCCTAATCATGTTTTGATAATAACAAATCATGGTTAAGTTACTAATTGGTTTGAATTATAAAGAATTTTTTAAACTCCAATTCACCCCCGTCATCTCCTTGGGTGTTTTCTCTATTAATTAGCCTTTATTTTCTCACTATGGTTGAGGCCTTAAGGTGGTCACATATCCCTATGAATTTAATTACTATTGATGGAGGTTGGTGACAACAAGTATTCTCAATTGAAGCACCATGTAATCTCATAGGAGTGAGATAGTGTGTCCTTTTGGGTGATCAAAAGGACATGTGATCTAGAAAACTATGACTATAGCATTTCATTTAGTGAAATTTGACATATACTTCTTGAAGTTAGAGTATGCCAATTGATCACATAATAAGGATAATTTATAATTCAAGGATTGGAGAAGTAATTTTGATAAGTAATAACACCACCTTATTAGATTACGAACACTAGTTAATGGAAAGTCTATATGTAGTGGATAATAAGTCATAGATTCAAGCTTTGTCTCGTTATTATTTACATAGGACACTAGAGTATAGTTGATTCTTTATATTGGGATGTTGAATCAACTTGAAAATTAGATTTAAGGTAGCCAGTATTGTCTTGTGGTTCCCAATTGTTCTTGTTCAGGTTCATATACCTTGATGACACAGTTTATGAGTATTGGACAAACTTTAGGTTCACTTATGTGCATAAGAGTGTTTCAATAATTATATAATATTGTAGAGGGATTAATGAACGATATTTTTGGATTGGGCTAATTAATTAATTAGACAATCCTATTAAGTTAATTAATCAATTAAAACCCTTTTTAGGTTAGATTAAGTGACCCAAGCCCACGTGGGCTCAAGTCACTTAATCCTAATAGAGAACCCTTTACATACCCCATTTGAGATTAGGGTTTCCATAGAGTCGTTTTCCACTTTTAAAGAGTAGAAAGAGAGTTTTAGCCCCCATTCTCGTAAACATCCACTATTTGGAGTGCCAAGATCAAGATTGAGTCATCAAACGAAAGATTGTGGGTTTACGAGACCTCTAGAGACTTTAGGCTTCATTTTTTTCGTGCAGATTTGATTTGGGAATGTCCAAATCAAAGTAACGTTGTCTATTGCACTTGAATCTAGATTTGTATTGTTTAAAAATGCATGTTTTACTTCCATTGCATAAGATTTAGAACTCCTAGAGAGTTTTCATACACCTAATTAAGGAACAAAGAGATCCAAGTTTCCTTCTAAGGCTAGAAAATACATCATGCTAGAAAAAGATCTCCAATCTAGCAAATTAAGACAACTAGCCCAGTGGTAGCTTATCTCACTAAGGAATCATCATCCAAGCTCCTTACCAAAGACCAAAGGACAAAAACTTGTATAGAGCAACCAAGAGAAAACAAGAATCAAAACATCATAAATAATTGAAATATCATAAATGTAGGAAAAAACTTAAAGAAATGATATAAGAAGCAATATCAGACATGTTTTGCTTGTTTTAATGAATAAAAAAAAACATATATAATATAAAATATGTGACATTTACTATGCATAATTTGAGAACATATTTAATACTAAAAGGAATAAAATAAATAATAATAAATGTAATTATTTTTATTTTAAAATATTTATAACTTTATTTGGAAATTTTTGTTTATCTTATATAATTACTATACATAAAAGATACAAAACTCATTAACAATATTATCATTATGATTTTTAATTTTTCAATAAAAATTTGAAATAAAATAATTAAAATTAATTTAATTACTAATATATCAAAAAGTAAAGAATAATAATTTTATTCTTTAATGCATTTTTAAAATATAGTTTTAATGTAAAATCAGATGTGAAAACCATATTTATCTAAAATTATATTTGATAATAATTCTATAAAGTGTTTTCAATTATTATAATACATAAATTTTATCCTTTCAAGTATTAAAAATATTAAAAATATTTTTTAAAATCACATAATCTAACTATCACTTCAGTATAAAATCACGACTAAAAATCATATTTTCAACATATGGTTTTAGGACAAAATAAAGAGCTGCATTTTCAAAATCTTGAATCCAAGTGTAATAAAAAAGAGATGCGCGCCTGGAGATGACATCAAAGAGGACTAATTTAATAATTTTTTGGGCATAAAGAGCATTAGGCCCACATTCAAGAAAGCAGGGGGTGGGGAATAAAGGGCGAACGGTAGCCATGGAAAAGGGCGAGTAGGCTTGAGAAGGTGGGGACAAAAGGAAAGGGCGTGCATGGTGAAGGGTGAATGCAGCACATCCGTTGAATCTGAGCCACAAAAAAGAGGGTGTTATGTACAAATGGCCTGGCAGCCATATCAGAATCTTATCCCCCCTCCCCATTTTATCCCTTCCCTCATCTTTCCTTTTCTTTTTCTATCCCACATACTTCCATGCACCAAACGCCAAAACCCACCCCATACCATATGTCCAATCAAACAATCCCCAAATACTTTAAAGAGGAAAATGGTAAGGTGTCGTAATACTACCTCCCTAACAAAAGGTTGGAATATTTGAATACGTTATGTGAGATGGAGATTGTGGAATGAAGATATAAATAGGTAATATTAAAATTTAAAGATACAAATAAATGAGATTATAGTACAAATAATCGGACTTTTCACAAACCCTTGTATTAAACCTCCATTTTTTAGAGATGACTGTCTTCGTGAACTCTTATGAATCTGATAAAATGCTTTATAATATGATAATGTTTAATATATCAAAAAATCTCTAATCACATTTTAAATAATTCCTACTCACATACCAAAAATGCATTTATATTTTTGCATTTCTATTATACTCAGTGTTTCAAAAATTGAATTGGACTGATTGATCCAATTAATGATCGATGACTTTTTCGATCTATTTTGATTTGGTGAGCCGTTTATCATTAAACCGACTACAAATCACTTGAATCGACGATTGGATTGAGAAGCTAGACGAATTGATCGATTCTTGAAGAACTAAACAATCCAAGGCCTCTCTCCTTTTGTTCATTCAAATAGACATATTCAATGTATTCACGTTTAGATATTATACATATTTTATTAAATAAAATTTAAAATATTAATATATTTATATTTATGTAAAAGATAAAAATAAATATTATTAATTTTTAATTTGTTTATATATGTTTTAAAAAATTTATAATTTTAATAATATATAAATTATATATTTATAATGTAATGATCAATAAATCGTGAATCAATAATTTTTATTATTTAATAATTAATTCGATAATGAAAATATTAATTATATCAATTAATAAAATCACATCATAATCAATGCATATAGTAGAATACTAATAAAACTATTTTTAAACAATGAAAGAAATTTTATAATTATGAAAATATTAATTATATCAATTAATAAAATCACATCATAATCAATGCGTATAGTAGAATACTAATAAAACTATTTTTAAACAATGAAAGAAATTTCACATACATTAAAAAAAAAGCTTGAATATAAAGACAGAGTTGGATTGCTTCCTTCTTAAGGTTTTATTATTTTTATTTTATTAATAAGCAATAAATTTCAATAAAATTATTCAAACATATCATCTAATCTAATCCAAACGTGTCAAACCTGATCAGTTCTGAAAATAAAAAATAAAAAAAATAAAAAAATAAAATAAATCTGAAACCAACCTGGGAAAAGTAATGTGATTCCATGATTGGGGCCAACTCCGTCGGCTGAGATAATTTTGATTATTAAATAAATTAGAAAAAAAATCTTAATTTTCATCCTCACGGTATTCCATTTTAGTTGTTTAGACGAGTGTCGGGGGAATCGATACCCGTAGAGTCAATCACATGCTCTTTCCACAAAATATTCTACATTTTTCTTAACTCTTCTGCTATAGGGCGTAATTCCATCATTGCCCCCACCTCGGTTAAAACGATGCTGTGGCTGACGCCATCATCCGTCCCCATCATTACTACTTTTAACGTTCAAAAAAACTGAGGGCATTCCAGTAACTTCATCCGTCGATTGGGCTGGGACGCATCCAAGGCAGGTCCTCATGGTAAGGCCGTGATTTTCTGAAAAAGCAATGGCATATTCCCAAACTGTTCGTCGCCACGACTATAAATTTGCTTTCTCGTCTCCATTCCAGCAGGCGAGTCTCCTGGCCACAGAAAAAAAAAAAATTTCCAGTACGCGGAGAGTCTTTCAAGTTTGGCCGCTTTCTAGGGTTTTGATCTCAGATTTCATATCCGTAAGAGTTTTTCTTCTATGTGTTCTGGTTATTTGGATTTACTCGTATTTTGATGTTTTCTTGCGGTCTCTGATTTGCATCTTTCGCTGTTTCTAGGGTTTGATTTGGCAGAACCGCGTTTCTTCCACATTTTTTTTTCTCTCGGAACCTGATTTTGATCATTGTAAGTTTGTTGAAGTTATGCTTCTCGTTTTTGCTTGTAATCCATTCCTTATTATAGCATAAGGGTTTCATTCAGATCCACTTTGGACTTTTCTCTCTTGTTTTACACACATATCCGTTGTGAGGTATTGATTTCTGATCCAAGAGATCTAATTTCTTTTTGTTTCTTGTTTGTCTAACCCATACACATATATTTGGATAATTTGAATATATGAATTGTCTTGGGTTCTGTTTGTTTTAATGGAAAATTATCCCAGGAAAAAAAAATCTTGTTAATTTTTTTTGGTAGGTTTATATGTCTCTTTAATTACATTGGGGAAAAGAATCCTTTCAAGCCCAAAATTTATTTATTTTTAACTTTTGGAAAGAGTTTTGCTTGGGAAATAATTTCCTGCAAAAGAAGTAGTGGTCCTAAGACACTATGTATCTCCATAGTGAATTTCTTGGAAGAAAATATATCCCTAACATTAAAGATTTGTGAAAGATTATTGCTTTGCATTGCTTTTTTTTTGGTAGATGTTTTACTGCTGTATGGATTTAGTGTAAGGAGATCTGATTTCTTTTTGTTTCTTGTTTGTCTCTCTTTTAGTTTTATTTTTATTATTTTGGTTGGGGAAATTTCTTATCATGTGATGGTTAGAGTTAGAGTTCATAATTTGGTCGTGGGACTATTTTTGCGGATTTGGTGGTCTATGGGAATCAATTTCAAAATTTTTAGTAAGACACTGAATCTGTGTCTGGAATTGGAAGTGAGGTTTCCAATTGCAATTCAAAGATTCAAAATCATGCAACCAAACATAGCATTAATTTGTCATAGTTTCTTTTAATTTTTTATTTTCCTTTTCTTTTGGTTTCTCTTGTTGTTTGAAGGTAGTTTTGGTTTTGATTATGCACAAGTTGGAATGCTTTGCAGTTGGCTGTTGGAATTCTGTTCATGATATGGTCATGCTGCTCATGAAAGTTATGTTTGGAATTGAAAATGTTGTGATTCTGTGGTCAGGGTTGAGGGATTTGGTGTGATTTATTTGTGATATTATTGTTTTATTACCTGTAATTGTTGAGTGTAATTGAACCTATGTAAGCAGTATGAAGGTGGTGGCTCCTTTTCCTTCTTTTTTGGTTGCCTCCTATCTTTATTCTTCCTTTTGTTGATTCCTTCTTGCAGTTTTTAAAATTTTGAGATAAAGTAGTTTAACACTTATTATTATTATTATTATTATCATTTGCAACTTCTCAAATTTTGAGAGAGGAAAACATCATGCTTGGGCTTCATGCTTCAAGCCTTACTTTTCATGAACCATGAGGTCCTTGTGTTTGATTCCTCACTTCGTAATATTGTTGTCATTTGAGTAATTGTTGTTTTCTGGTTATGGTCTTGGTTGGTTCTGTCTGTCACTTACTGTTATGATAGTTTTACTGTTATTTTTCTTCTGTTCTTTTATGTTACTTTCTTTATTGTTTTCTTATTCCTTAACAATTGTTTCTGATTTCTGCAATTATGCTCGACCATGTTGATCAGGCAAAGACTGAATGATCTAATGGAGTCTAAACGTAGCAAGAAGTCTAGCAGTAGTAAATCGTTATTCTATGAAGCTCCTCTTGGCTACAGCATTGAAGACATTCGACCAAACGGTGGAATCAAGAAGTTCAGATCTGCTGCATACTCCAACGTATGTGCCATTCTAGAGTTTAATTGTGAATATCTGATTTCTAAACATACAAAACCAAAAGAAACTTCTTTTCTCAATTCCTTATGAGATATTGGATAATACTAACATCTTGGTTTCAATTATGTCGTGTTTTTGCAGTGCGCTCGCAAACCATCCTGATATTCATAAGTTGGGTGCCTGCCACGTCACCACTTGACATTGTTAACTGTTGACGTGGTCGTTTAATTGTTACGGCTGTAGTTTAAAATCCTTTTCTTCTTCAACAACCACTTTCTTGTCCTCTCTTTGTGACTGTAATCACTTCTGTTAGTCAACATGGCCTTGCCAGTCTCAGCAATTGGATTTGAAGGTTATGAAAAGAGGCTAGAGATATCATTTTCTGAACCAGGCATCTTTTCTGATCCTGAAGGAAGGGGTCTCCGATCCCTGTCGAGAGCCCAGTTGGATGAGATTCTTGAACCAGCTGAGTGCACTATAGTTGGTTCACTGTCAAATGATATTGTTGATTCCTATGTCTTGTCTGAGTCTAGCCTCTTTGTTTACCCTTACAAGATCATCATCAAAACCTGTGGGACAACAAAGCTGCTTCTTTCAATCCCACCCATCTTGAAGTTGGCTGACATCCTCTCCCTCTCTGTAAGTTGTGTGAGGTATACTCGTGGGAGCTTCAATTTTCCTGGTGCTCAGCCATATCCTCATCGTCACTTCTCAGAAGAAGTGGCCGTCCTTGACAGCTATTTTGGGAAGCTTGGTTCAGGTAGCAAGGCTTATGTGATGGGTAGTTCTGACAAATCGCAGAAATGGCATGTGTACTCTGTTTCTGCAGAAGTGAGGAGTGCCTGTGACCCTGTTTATACTCTGGAGATGTGCATGACTGGTTTGGACAGGGAGATGGCTTCTGTATTCTACAAAACCCACTCAAGCTCAGCAGTTAAAATGACTGACACTTCTGGTATAAGAAAGATTCTTCCAGATTCTGAAATATGTGATTTTGAATTTGAGCCATGTGGTTATTCCATGAATGCCATTGAAGGAGCTGCAATTTCCACCATTCATGTTACGCCTGAAGATGGTTTTAGTTATGCTAGCTTTGAAACGGTGGGATATAATCCAAAATATGTGAACCTGAGCCAGCTGATTGAAAGGGTGTTGTCTTGTTTCCAACCGAATGAGTTCTCTGTAGCAGTGCATGCTGACATCTCGGGTAAGTTACTTGAGCGAAATTGCCTTCTGGATGTAAAGGGATACTGTTGTGAAGAGAGAAGCAACAAAGAACTTGGTATGGGTGGTTCCATTGTATACCATAGGTTCATGAAGACTGAGGGGTTGGTGTCTCCTAGATCAATTCTGAAATGCTGCTGGAAAGAGGATGATGAAGAAGAAAAGGAATAGCTAAATGGTTTTATTTTTTGTTTGTCTTGTCTATGGTTAAATAAGCCAACTGTTTGATGGCCTTTTAATACGATGCTTGTAGTCATATTATCAGCCGAGATGATGTTGGATTTACTTTTAGTAGTCTGGTGTTGAGCCAGAAACTTGCAGCTATGTTTGTGCTTATGAATCCAATTAAATATTTGATTATGTTAAACCCGGCAGTTTGAGGTTCTTCTTTTGTATTGAAGTCGTTACCCTTCTGTTTGCGGAAAAACTTGCAGGAAACACTTTCTGCTGGAGAAGCTGAGAAATGATGAACCAAGTCATCAACTGAGTTGATGGTTAGTAGTTATTTGGTTGTGAAGGTTAATTTGCGGATTGGGGAAGGTACGGGGGTGTGACTTTTGTGAATGGGAAAAGAGAGGAGCTGCCTGCCAAGTTTACGATGAGAATGATTAATGATATGGGCATACCTTATCTCGGGTATGCCTTCATTATTTGGATCAAAATTCTTAATTTTGCTGAACTTCAGAATAATAGCAATGAGAATTACTTGTCTTAATTAAGGAAATGGAAAAATGCACACCTTTTGAAAAAGTTCGAATGAGTTTGGGTGTAACTTGTTATACTTGATTAGGTTTGATTAGATGGGTTTGAGACTTATTTTTAATACTTGGATTAAAGTTGAATTAGATTTTTTAAATTTGAGTTAATCCAAATTTGATTTGTCTATCGTTTTATATAATAATATTTATGTTTTTTTTTTAGATTTCTAACAAAAAAAAAAAAAAAAATCAAATTATATAACATATTTTTTCAATTTTTAAAAAGATATATATAAATTTATTTTTATTTTCTCATAACCTTGAAACTTGAAAGTTGATTCTATTGACCATTTAAAGTTATTCTTTCTTTTTTTTTTTCAAAATATATATATATTAGGGATAGATTTTGAACCATGCAACCTTAATCTAATCCAATTGGTTTTAACTTAATCCAACCAATCAAAGTTTAGAGAAATGAGTTTGACCTAAATAGAGTATTTTAAGTTAGAGATTGGTAGTAATATTAAGATAATAAAAATGTTAAAAATATGATTTTATCATATTATTATTAAAAATATGAAAAAAAAAATACTACTAATTAAAATTACATAAAAATTTATACATTTTAAATTATTTAATTATTTCTTTTTATCAAATTTGTCGGATCAACGGTTGAATTGCTTGCAGTATTAAAGGTGTAAGAATCCGTAGATCCAAGCAAACTATTTGTTATAGGGTTATATAATATTTTAACAACAATCAAACAAAAGTGGCTGTAGTTTAGTGGTAAGAATTCTACGTTGTGGCCGTAGAGACCTGGGCTCGAATCCCAGCAGCCACACAACTGATTATATTTTTATTTTTACCATTTTCCCTTGTACTTGGACCTCATTTTTGATACATGGGAGAAATTGGCCAAGCCACCATAAAACAAAGGAATAAGAACTCATTACTTTAAAATCAAATTTATCTTTATAAATTTGAATTTTCCTTTTCCATTACTTGTTAATATATTTCTTAAAATACCATTTTTAGTTAGATAATAGCTTCTTTCATTCAATTCGAGATATGAGGATAAGTGAAGATGAATTTCATCCATGGATAACATCTAAAAAGGGTTGAAAAGGAGATTTTGTAACAATTTGAGAAGTTATCTTATAAATGCTTACAATTCCCCAGTGTTTTTCTCCAATGTTTTGAATTTTTTTTTTATCTTACAAACAAACAAGCAAATTACAAACAATGGATGTACTAACAGTCTCCCAACAAGTTAGTCAATGCAAATAAAACAACACTCTCCAAATATGATATAGAATATATTACATTAACATATATTTTCACATGTCTCTTAACATCAATCGTCAAAAATTGAAATATATTTGTTCTTTCAAGGCTTCAATAGTATAATTTTAGCCTATGCTCTAATTAAACAATCAAAATAACTCAATGAAAATTTCATAAGCTAATAAAATACTAATCAAAGGATAAGATAGAATAGGGAGAGAATGACACCAAATTTTTTAACACAGAAAACCTTCGAAGAAAAAAAATTACGAGCCTCCAACAATCAAATCATTCATTATGAAGAAAAATTTAAAATTAGCTGAATACAAGGATTTGTCTAGTCCAAGCCTTCCATTCTCTTTCGGACCATTTGCCTAGAACCTTTAAGCTTTAGCTACCACCCTTTTTCTTTCGGAAAATACTTGGAATCCACTTCAAGCTTTGATCTTAGCCTCTTCTTTAGTTTACATAAGAATAAACTTGGGTTTTATCCAAAATATACTAAATATGGAGCAAGGATGAATAACACAATGAATCAACCCATTTGGAATGAAAATTTCTCACTTAAACAATGATTTTTCAGCTCAAACCCTAGTGATTTTCTCTCAAGGCAAATGCTCTCCCTAATTTGGTAAGATACCTTGAAGCTTAAAGTAGGCTTCTCTCACACTCAAAATCATCTCTCCTCATCCGGAAAAAAAAAAAAAAAAAAAAAAAAAAGGCTTAAATATTAGGGTTTTAAAACCCATCTAACGGTTGAGAGTCATTTGGAAAATGCTGAAGAAATGCAGATGTGATCGAAATTTGACCGAATAAATAAGAATAAAAAAGAATTAGGTACAAAAAAGACTATTACCCTTAAGTTTGATAGATCAAAAATCAATCCAAATGATTTGAACAGTATGTTTTACACTCCTTAACCAACCACTCCATTTTTCAATAAAATGAAAAGAGTTTAAAACATGGTTGATCAATGTTTTTTATCATCCAACTCCTCAAAAGTGCTTACCATCTCCTCTAACCATCTTCAAACATAAACATTTTAGATAAGGCAAGAGTCTAAGGGAGGATTTGAATAGTATGAGCTAAGAGACACAATGAGATTTTTGACTTGGAATTGCTCATATAAATATGCTTATAATAACAATTCTCCCATCTAAAGACAAATTGTAAATTTTGTAAGTTTGAAATGATAATGTTATTTTTTTCTAAATTAGATTATATTGTATATATTTAACTTTCTAGAGAAAACTTTTATATATTTAACTAACATTATATATTTAACCTACTAGAGAAAACTTTTAAACTTTATAAAAGGATGAAACTATTATAGATTTTATTTCATTCAAAATTTTAATTTTTATTTGAATGACAAAAAAATTATTATTTTTTTGTTAATTTTGAGTATATTAATTTTTTTTTAAAAGAAATTTTGAAATTTAAAAATGTTTATTCTATATCTTAAAATTGAATTGTTTTATTCATAATTTTAATAAATATATTCTAAACGTTAAAAGTTATGTCAATGTTCAAAACACCATTTACTGAATAAATATATATTCTCTATATGTTAAAAGTTGTTTAACATTCAAATACAATTTACAAATATTGAAATAAATTTCTTCACATATAAATTAGAAAACTCAATGTTTGAATTTCTAAAAAAATATGTACAATAAAATATTACCATTTTCATATATGAGACTGAGGGTTCTCCTAATCAAGTTTTCATGATCACAAAACAAGGTTAAGGATACTAATAGTTTAAATCAAGTTAATTTTTTTAGGTTTTCTTTAAAAATTTATAAGAAGTTCAAGCTACCATAATAGGATATCAATATCTTATAGATTTGAGTGTTTTGAAGACTTATGAAGACCTAGGACTATTTGTAAGGTTGCTACTTGTCAGTGCACTTGAGTCAATTTTGTTTTCATGCACGAAAAATTTCTAGATCATCTCTATTTGAACTTAAATAGATCACATTTCCTTGAAATTGAATGATTTTATGATTTTGATGAATTCCTAACTCTAATTCTTTCTGAACTTGCTTTAAAGGGTTTATGAGAATGAACATGTTATTGAAGTTTCCAAACCTAGATTTGGAGTCATTTTTGCAATTTACAATGCAATTGATCAAGGTGAGGAACTGGTTGAGTTGGTTGGGTTTGACCATCGAGGTGCACTTTGCATTCTCTCTCTCTTCCAATAGCATGTGTTTAACTGATTGAGGTAAGAGTCTCGATTAGTTGAGGACCGGTTGCTTAACCGATTAAGGTCCAAAACCTAACAATCACTTTCTAGTGCATTTAATGCATAATGGCTAGTGAATTGGTTTAATCGATTGCTCGATTGGTTGAGCCATTTTTGAAGGCTTTGGGGATTCTTGGCTAAAAACCTATAAATTGAAGTGTTTACAAGCATTTATAGACAACAAAATCACTACATTCAATTGAAAAAAATCCACCCTTTCTATCATTCAAAGCTCTTACAAATGCATTTATTCCAAAACTTATTACTTTTTCAAGTACACTTTCAAGCCTTTCCTAGTTTTCATTTTGTATTGTGAGCTTTACTTGCCACTAAGATTAGAAATTGCATCTTCACTTTCATTCATCTTTGTGAGAAGTGTTTTTTCAAGTGAGGTAGATCATTTGAAGTCTTTTTAAAGGCCCATTGGAACCTTGAAATCCAAGTGTAGGAATTGAAGGCTTGAGGTTCAAGTTTTGGAAATAGTGGAACCCTCACTTGATTGAGAATTTAAGGAGGGTGGATGTAGAAAGTTTGCCAAACTACTATAAAAGAGTTTACATTTCCATTTTTTAATATCTTATTATTACTCTTTACTTCATCATTTTTCTTCCTCTCAACTTGTTCTTAATTGGAAATTTCAAAATAGGACTAACTACTCAATTCATCTCTTCCCCTCTTGGGTTATAACTGGGTTGAAATTTCTTGTTTTCACATTTGGTATCAGAGCTAAAACATTTTATTTTTTACTTAACCATCTAAGAGGAGATGACTAATTCATCAAGTTCTTCCCATATGAGGGATTTTTGGTGATAGACCTCCATTCTTATGGGAATCGAAGATGCTTATTGTAAAAATAGGATGACATGGTTTCTAAAATCCATTGATTTTTATTTATGGTATGTAATCCAAAATGATCCCCACAATCATACTACAATTAAAATGGAGTGCCTATTCCTAAACCCTTTGAAGAATGGGATAAGCATGATGCAAAAAAGGCTTAATTAAATGGTAGGGCAATCTATTATCATCATTACTCTCTAGATAGAAATGAATATAATAGAATATGTTAATGTGAATTAGCTAAAGAAATTTGGAGACTCTTAGAAGTGATACATGAAGGAACAAATCAAGTTAAAGAATCTAAAATCAACCTTCTTGTGCATATCTATGAATTATTTTCTATGAAAGATGATGAATCTATTATTAAGATGTTTACTAGATTTACCAACATCACCAATGAATTCCAATCATTGGGAAAGGCTTACACTGAAATGGAGAAAGTGATAAAGATCTTGAGGTGCCTCACACAGAAATGACAAGTCAAAGTCATAACAATTCAAGAGGTTAAGGATCTCACCAAACCTCCAATGGATGAGCTAATTAGAACCTTGATGACTCATGAAATTACAATGAAGAATCATCAAGAAGTGGAAGATGAGAAGAAGAAAAATATAGCTCTCAAGATTTCCTAAAATAATTAAAAGGAAGTTGGTGGAAATGAAGAAGAAGAAAGAAATACTAGTGAAGAAGATGAGGATCTTGCATTCATCTCAAGATAGTTCAAGGAGTTGATGAAATTTTAAATGAACAAAGAAAGATAGCCAGCCATTTCCTAAGAAAGAGTCTTCACTTAAGAAAGAAATGTCAAACAAAAAGGAAATTTCAAACAAAAAAAGGAGAATAAGGAGCTCATATGCTTCCAATGCAAGAAATTGCGACACATCAAGTGTGATTGTCCTATCTATAAGTGAGCTAAAGAAAAAAAAGTAGGAAGTCATGCTTGTTACTGCTAGAATAAAGCACTTAAAAGTATGACATGATGTAACAAAATATAGTTTCATTAATAAATTTATTTATTTATGATTTTAGTGTCCTATTTCTATCCTTTTTACATTAATTTTTATCTAAATATTCATTCCCTTATCACTTGCATTGTACATGATTGGGTGCATTATGAGTTGCATAAAAGATCCAAGTCGTGAGTTCTTTGTAATATGATATGTAGCTTGCAATCGGTTCATGAATTTGAGCAATTTATTAGAAACTGTAGTGCACTATTTCCTAATTGGATGGATGACTAGTCTTAGTCATCGGCATGGTTTACCCATGATGAGTGTAGTGCACTTTTTTCTAATTGGAAGGATAATTGGTTTTAGTCATCGGTGTTTACTTATGGTGAGTGCACTAGACAAGTATTTTTTGGTTTTTTTTTTTAAACTACCGAGATGAACAAGTATTTCCTTGAAAATTTATTAACATCAACCTTTAAATTAGTGTTGATAGCATCACCATTGGTATCAAAGTCACCATCATAGTAGAGCTTGTCATCCTCCCTCTCTATTTTGCTAATTGAAAACCCCAATGTTCAATTTCTCTCTCTAAGTTTTTTATGGTTGCATTTGGGAGTTTCTATTAATTTATTTATTATGTAGAAAAGTGTACCAAATTCCATTTGGTATATATCCTTTTTGGTAAAGAATATGATATAGGCTATTTAATTTATATATTGATATTTCCTTATAAAAATAAATATCTTTATTGAATAAGGAAAGTTGTTTAGAATATATATATATAGATGATTAGATGAAGATGGACATGTAAAGCCTATACAAATAGATAAATATATGAGGAAGAGTGAAAGCACTCAATGGACCAAGGCTTGATATGGAGCATGACTCAATGCATAGGGTATAGACTACAGATGCTAGGAGTATGGAAATATGAAATGTTCAAAGAGTTATCTTTATTTTTGCTTTTTCCTCTTTAATTTTTCCATGGCATGGTGGATTGATTCTATTTTATCCATAGATATAGATATGATGGGATAAATCATGTTAAAACTTTGCTTACTTTTATGTATTATTATATTTTTATCTTTATATCATTGCACTTATATTCGTAATTAAAGCTCCTATTGACGCAACTAGTATATGAGTCATTGTGGAAATCCTAGAGAGCCAAGGTGAAGATTTTTGAGAGGTAAGAAATATATTGAAGGTCAAATGTAAAGATGGTATAGAAACTTTAGAACATATAATAAAATTGAAAAAGAAATTTTAGTTGAAGATGAAGTTAATTGTTTTTACATTGGAATGTGATGAATATGAAGCATGTATTGACTATTTAGAATAAGCATAGTCTCTTCCATACACTTTTTGGATCTTAAAAGATGAAATAGTGAAGTAGTTGAACAATTTGAATTCATAAAGATCTACTAAAAGGGTCGTTGAGCATGAGGGGACCATGACACATGAGGGGATCATGACACATGAGAGAGTTGTGGCTTGGAGTAAAATTAACAAAAAAAAAAAAAAGTGTTTATGGACCTTATTGAGACAATGGATGCTCATTCAATGTTACTTTACTTGACACTAAAATTTATAATGGATATGATTCAGATAAATTTTGTAGAGTATGTTAAGTGACTCCTTGATTATGGCATATTAGTGGATTTGTGAGCATCGATTAAGGCAAGTTAAGAAAAAACTATGCATGATAGAGACTTTATAAGTTGGAATTTGAATTAGGGTGGAGATCACTAAAAGGTGTCTTAAATTTCTATTTGGAATATATTTCTTTTAATAAAAGGTTCTATAAAGTATTTTATATTTTATTTCAAAAATAGATCTCATTATAATAGTAGATAGAGATTTGAGAAAGAGTACCAACCACCTAGTGAAGCATGGCTCGAGGTTCACAGCATGGATACTACGCATAGGGAAATATGGAGATGTTCCAAGGCTGAACAATTGTATCTATTTTTTCTCTTTTCTCTGTAATTTCTTTATTATATAGTAGATTAATTTTTCTCTTATTAGTGAATATAGACCTAATTAGTCAAACCACGTTAAAACCCGATTTACCTTTATATAAAATATTATAATACTAATACTTGCTTCATATTTCTGCTATGCTTTTGCAAATATTTGCTCGAAGCCCCGGATACTTCCCTACAATCGACAATTCGGAAACTACTCTATGTGATTCCTCCTCCCTGCATTAAAAGGTCCTGAAACCTAAAGTCAAATGTATTTTGTTCAAATTTCCTTGTGTCTTACCTTCTATACCATTGATCACTTGCAAGAGTCTGCCCTCCACTCCATCAAAGTCAAAGTGGTCAATTCACAGTCACCCCACAGATTTGATTTTGTCCGATAAGTAACACCTATCAAAAGATATTAGTGGTCCAAGGAGCCTATTTTCATCGGATGGAAACTTTTATTCTTAATAGAAGCCATGGTTTTCCCTTAAAGTTATATGCAAATTGATGCATATAGGCAGACTATTTCTGACAAAAGATGCAGAATAAATGTAATTTCAAACCATTTGCTGATGGAACAGTAGTCTGCTATAGCTTCTGCTTGACTAATTAACCATCTATGACTACCCTTTTCCTGCTTCAATTGTAGCCATCTGACTGTTTTTCCAGTTGTTGCAACAGATAATCAACCAACACATCAGAGTTGTATGCCTTTTTTAACCAACAGATAATCAATTATATTGCCTTTTTTAGCTCATAAGATAAGCTACTAAATCACTATCAGAGTTGTACTTATCCCCAGTGGAATAAATTCTGACCTGTAGTTGTTTTCCGCGCGTACGAATCAGTGATCACCTTCTAAGGGTGGCCAAATGGAACTACTGATGGTTCATGGTTGACTTCGCTTCTTTCTGGGTTCGTGATACTGGTTTAAAGCATATATTCCTCCACCTCTACCTTTTCTGTAATGCGATTAATTAATTTTACCTTGTGACTCAGTGGCCATTTTGAATGTTTCTCAAAAAGGGGGAATCCTTGCTTTTGTTTTTTGGTTTCCCTTTCTTTCTGCGCATGCTACTGGCTGCTTGAGTGTGGGCAGAAGAGTTTTCCGCTCTGCTGACAAAAATATTTTGTTGGACTTGAGAGGCTTTCTTAATTTCTTTGTTTCAGGATCTTGCTAATGCAGGTGCCACAAGGGGTCCAGTATGCTGTGGTTTTGGCTTTAACCAAGCCCAACAAGCAGGCAAAACAAGGAGAAATGAAGGCAGATTATGCAGAAGTTTGTGTCTGAAACGTCTGAACTCGCATCCTCACTTTTTATCAGTAACCCGAAAGCAAAGAGAAATGGATTTTTGTATTGGGGTGCAGATGGGGTTGAGGGGACCATGGACAGAAATGCTTTATTCATTCACAAAATTTAAAAGCAAAGCAGCTGAGTATGTGGCTTTTGAAATGTTTTTTTTTGAGTGGTTAAATTTGGAACAGGCTTTGAGCAGAGCTGGAATGGTGAAAAAACAAATAGAGTGTCCAGGGGAAGAGGGTTGGGGGGGGCATGAGAGCCATGGGAAGGATACATTGTTTTATTTGTTGTTAAAAGCCATGGCATGTCTGACATCTGTTATGAGGAGTCAGTGGCAAGTTGCTTCTCAACCCAAGTATAATTCATGAGCTCTTTCCTTTTTCAAAAGTTTTAATCCACTTGGGGATTTATATGAGGGGTGCAATTTGTACGGGTTAGTTCGGACCAGCCTGAATCCACCCTGATGTTTGAACGAGTTTGGGCAAATATTTTTAGCAATTGGGTTGAACTTGATTTAAATTTTTTCAAGCCAACCTCAATTTGAGTTGGGTTCAAACTAATGTTAACTTGAACTCGATTTAATATTTTTCTAATATTTATAATATTTATTATCATGTATAATAATATTTATTTTTTTATATATATTTAAAAAAATATTAAATTATAATTATATTATATATTTTTTCATTTTTAGAAAGATATATAAGTTTATTTTTAATTTTTTTTATCTTATTTATTATTTAAATTTTGGTGTAAATATATAATTTTTGGTAAATAATTATAAATTGATTTTAAATTATGCAACTTAATCAACTCGAACAATCTAAATTCAATCTAAGTTTATAAAAATGATATTGAGTTGAACTTAAATTGAGTACTTTAAGTTAGAAGTCAGGTTAAATTGAGATTAGATTTATTGTTTTTTAATTCGGGTTAACTATCAACCCCACCAATCAACTCAAATTGCAAACCTACCTTATATCATCTATTCATTGATGTTCAGAACAATTATGCATGAAAAGTTAACCTAACAAAATTATCAGCTGTAATGACACATCTTCTCATTACTAGGGATGTAGAAAAGTATGATTCAATCGATTTATGGAAAAAAAAAAATTAAACGATTATAATCAATTTATACTTTAATTAAATTAGAATTTACAAAAAAATTGAATCAAACCAAATTTGTTTAAGGTTGATTTAATTTGATTTAGTTGATTGATGTCATGCATATTAACTTAAGCCTTGAGACCATTTTTTTTCTTAAATTATTAAAACAAAATTTAATTTAAAGTTTTTTAACTCCAAATATAATATTTATTGTTGTCCAATAATAGAGAGAGAGAGAGAGAGAGATGTCTTGGTAAGGCATGATCATGATGGAGGTTGGTAATTAATATAGTGTTATACAAACCCTTAGATCAGGGGGTTTGTCTGACATGTGATCCTCTGGACTCTGTTTTGACTGCAATTATTACTTGTGAAACACATCGAGGCCATCAAGGCCTCCTCAATTTGGGGAGACACTTTGGACCACTTTGCTCTAATTTTCCTTTTATTTTTTATTTTTGGCTTGCAACTAGCTGGCGTTAACACTCTTTGTCTACCTTAACTTGGTTTCGCTTTGAAAGGCTATGAAAAGGAGATTCTTTTTGTTTTCCCCTCCATAGCATATTTCCAAACACTGCTCTTAACATTAATTTCTTTTGAAAATAAAATATTTCCCTCTTTTTTAGAAAATTTTAAATTTTAAAAAATAATAAAACCATACAAAATGATATTTTATTGCTTAATTTTTAAGAAAAATTATTTTATTTTGATAATAAAACTATTTTAAGTTAAAGTGTCTATTTTGGATCTACTTCCCATTTTCTATTTTTAATTATTTAAAAAAAAATAATAACAACTTTTTTTATTTCAATAAAATATAAGAATTTTTAGAGATTTATAACGAAAAATTAATCATTTTTAAAATTGTTAAAAAAAGTTGAGGTATAAAATAATTTTTATTATCATAAATCTTTAAAAATTTTAAAAATAATTTTTAGAGATATAAAGTAAAATTTATATTTTTCTTTTTTGTATAAAATGTTCTAATTCTAAGAACAAAAAAAAAAAATGTATGAACAAACAATAACATATCAACTTTTCTAATAACCTAAAATGTTACGATGTCGACTTACAATAGGGCTATTTAATTAAAAAAATTATTAAAATCCCAGATATGGAAATTCAACCCTCCATCATTTTCTCGATTAATTTTTTATAATATATATATATATATATACCAAAATAAAAACCTAAATTTATGATGTAAAAAATAGGAAGTGAAATCCATTTAGGATTTAACAAACACAACCCTTC
Organism: Vitis rotundifolia; assembly: GCA_030254885.1. NCBI lineage: Eukaryota > Viridiplantae > Streptophyta > Magnoliopsida > Vitales > Vitaceae > Vitis > Vitis rotundifolia. The sequence goes on from CM058151.1 coordinate 15,323,237, forward strand.
TCATATTTAAGATTATGCATTATGTCTCTGCTAATGGTTTTTTTTTTTTTTTTTTTTTGAATGTGGAAGGTGGGGTGGAAATTGAAATCTACATAAATTGTGTGATGCAATAGTTTTCTGAATAAGGAAACTGAAGCAGACTTTGAAAAGAACACATGAGGGATGTGTCCTGCTTGAATGGACACCCGTGAAACAAGTAACTGATGCATTAGAAATTAAGAAAAGAAGAGGTGGTTGTTGTTGCTGTTGTCGTCTACATATGATAAGATAATAATGCTTGAGATCAGATTCTCCACTAGTGGAAATTTCACCCCTATGTTGTTCTTACAAATCACAGGCATAGATTTATGGAGCAGTGGAGGGACAAATGAAAGACAGATTAGTTTATTAATCTTATCAAGGGAGTAAATACTATTATTAATGTTGTGGATGGCCCCACTGGAATGTGTGACAAGGTCAGTATCTTTGAATACCTTATTATGCATGGATGCCAGCCATATTACTTTTGTCATTCTGCTAGAACACTGGTCTAGCTTTGAATCCAACAGTAGATTTAGTGGCAAATCTTTGTTGTTTCTTAGCTTGTTTGTTGCTTTATTTTCCAAGTGATGCTCCCACTTTTGGCTAATGCTTTTGAACCTGTCCATATCACCGTATTGATAAAAGAGGATTCTAAGTGTACATGTTGGTTTATTTCGACATGACAGCTTTAAAGAGTGGGTAACCTTCATTCATTTTGGAGAAGGCAGAGATTCTGAAGCCACAAGGGCAGATTTTCTTCTTAATTGATGGGCTGATGGGCTGATGAACTGATGGTTGATGAAGCAAAGGGACAAATGAGTAGAGAAACATGTCGAACAGTGGTGCAGTAGAGAGGCTTTAAGGGGTCTCTTCAAGCCCTCAACATCATTCATCATCCTCCACAAAACCACCCTTCTTTAAATTATATCCGTACTCCTGTGGGGGGGCCTATTCAATAACCTTGTCTATACTCTGAATAATTTTTTTCCTTTTCTTTTTCTGATTTGTGTAGAGGGAATTTGAGTGAGAAAAATGTTGATGCATGCATAGGAAAAAGCATGCGTATGGGGTTGGGGTTGGGTGTTGGAGAATAGATGAGAGGATGCTGGGTATTTGGTATTTGGCGTTTGGAGAAGGCAAAGGTCATGTATGCACTACAAAAGGAAAGAAAAAGTATGGCTTTTATGTAGGGGGAGTCCTAAGCTTTAAAAGGGAATTTATTCCATCTTAATTTTCAAATAAAATTTAAAATTATACCAGAAGTATAGTAGTTGTTTCAAATAGTATCTGAGCTTTGGTTCTAGAGGCCTTCAATTGGTCTAATCACAACTACAGAAGAGTAACGTGAGAATGTGTAATTACTATTGATGTTAACGGCATAAGATGAAGTGGGGCCTAAGAGAGAATCATATATTTGGAATGAGATAAGAGGTTGAGATCATGAGTGAGTCTGTGAACCCAAGTACGAAGCCTTAGGTGGGTTAGGAAAAAAAATTTCAGAGGTGAGTGGGACTGTGACTAGGAAATGGAGGGGACAGAGGTGGGGTTTGGGGTGTCAACAAGTTTGGATGCTTTATAGTGTACTCTTTCTCTCATAGGACAGAGGCAGAGAGGCAAATATCATGTGGGTTTGGTACCAGTGTTTAAAGAGAAGAGGTGGCTTGTTAGCTCCCGCTCCGGCTCCTGCTCCTCCACCTCCTCTTCCTTCTCCTCCCCCATTCAAACACACACAAGTGGGTAAAAAGAACAATTATTTCCTACTCATTTGAGTACCCTCCCTAGTGCATATCTTCATTAAGATTATGGTCAAGTTCTCCAACCCCACTTGTTTGACTCCCTTTTGTAGGGAGAGGCGGAGAGCAAGAGAGAGACACTTTTGTTAATCAAGGAGGGAGAAGGGTTAAAGAGAAAAAGGAGAAAGGGAATGAAATGGAACTAAAGGAAGGACTGAGATGACAGGAAAGGAGACCCCATATCTGCTAAAGTTCCAAGAATCCACCAAATGGGAATGGGGATGTGTAGGGGAGGGACAATTATACCCAACTACTCCAAGTGCATTTTCCTTTTCTTTTTCCCTTTTTTTTAACAAAATAAAAGGAAAAGAAAACCAATAGAAAAAATAAAATGCCATTAATACTCCATTTTCTTCTGACATATACATATACCTTTTGCTTCTTTGTGGTTGGAAAACATTTTCATGCTTGTTGAAAGGTTATTTCATGGTCCTAACGACCTATCCCTCAGTTTTTTCTCAATTCTCAGGCTTTGGTGCTGTTTGCTTGGAAGGGCAGATTTGTTCTGGCACTGACAAACTCCACATTTGAAAGTAATTTCCATGCTCTACACCCATCAAAGCTTAAGCTCTTCAGGGGGTGGTGGGGAGGACTGGTTTGCCTCAAAACTTTACTCTTAACTAATTGGTTTGCATCAAAACCAATCAAGGCACTTAGACCAGTAGCACAGTCCCTAAAAATACTTAGAAAATTCTTTTAAAACACTTCATATTTCTGCTAAATGCTGGCCATTATGGCTAGCCGTTAATCCACTCAAATCTTCATTGATGACCATGAAAAGGATATAAGCGTCTGCACATCGCTAAGGTCAACGGCATCATACATTCCACAGTACACGTGCAGGGGAACGAGCTAAAAATGCTATTCAACCAAGTATGATAATATTAGAAGGACCCCAGACCTGAATCATGTGTGGTTGATCAGATGCCATTCAATGAAGACGGTCATTATATACCTGCTTCCATTTCTTTAGAAACTTACTGGATATGTTGAGAGGCAGAGTGTCCCACAGCTTTTGCTTTTTAAAGTTGCCTGCTTTTGATTTCTATATTGCCGCACTGCCTCTTGACCCCCTACTGACAGTGTGAGAGTGTAGTGTCTTAGAATCAAATAAAGCAAACCCAACTCAAATAATTAAAGGGAAAAAATGGGATAAATAATTCACCCAACAATGATCTCACGGGGGGCGATTACATCACCAATCTCGAGTGCAATTCCTCGAGATTGTAGCCCCTTTTTTTTAACCTAGTTAATTTCCACAACAAAATGGAAATTTGGGACTCTAATGAATGGACAAACCCAGGGAATGTTGGATTCCCAGAGGCCACAGTAGAAGCTTAGCAAACCAAAGCCATTTTCCCAAGAATTTATTCTCCCTCAGTGCATTACTGCCAAATTGTCTGACCCACCCACAAAGAAAAATTTTGATTAGAGGTCTTAATCATAACCGTTAGAATGCTTCACTGTTAACAGAGCACTTGCTCTTTCATTTTTCCTTTTTAAATACTTGGAATAGAACAGAAAATTCTCAAAACACCCTCTTCTAAAAGAATGCATGATTGAAGGAATTTTCTCTTTTCCATCATCTTTTTTAAGTTTATCAAGATTGAGCTGATTTGGCCTAGCCCTTTATATATTCTTTCCTTTACTTTTGCTGAGCCATTAACAGGCATGTTGCTTCTCTCTCCCTACCAAACATCTCTTGCTTCTGAGCGCATTTGCAGTGTGGGAAGCATGAGGAGTTTTTCTGGTTGGTTACTGATGTAAAGCTTACATACACATAAAACAAAAGAAACCCATTTCAAGGTTGGTTTTGGTTGAATCCTTCAACTCAACCACTTCTACCGGCTCCCAGTAGCTTCCTTTATAACAAGAAGCTCCTTTTCTCATCTGGGTACCCTTAGAATTCAATGGAAACACTGAGAAGGGAAGCTGTTCTGTGCTTTGTGGCTTTTCTCTGCTTGTGGAATTCTGCAAGTGCTTTGCTCTCTCCCAAAGGCGTCAACTTTGAAGGTAACTAGAATTTTTTTCTTCTCTCTTTTTCATCATCAGCAAAGTAGAGCATGGAGTTTTGACATCTATTATTTTGTTTCTTCTGATTTTTTCAGTGCAAGCTTTGATGAATATTAAAAATTCGCTGATAGATCCTCGTAGCATGCTTGAAAATTGGGATAAAGATGCCGTTGATCCATGTAGCTGGAATATGATCACTTGTTCTGATGATAAACTAGTCATTAGCCTGTAAGTTATACTGCAGAAACTAGCCATTCTTTAGTCCTAGCCATGGAAAACAAGGATATCTGAACTGGAAATAGTCTGCTATGGAATCAAAGGAAAACTGAAAAATCCACCATGAAAATGAAATACTGAAAAGGTTTTGAAACAGTTGAAATGTTCTTTATCGTGCAGAGGAACCCCAAGTCAGAACTTATCCGGTACTCTTTCCCCAAGCATCGGAAACCTAACAAATCTCCAGACAGTGTAAGTGCCCCTGAGCTCTAATAATGGGGGGCTAGAAGTTGGAAGTTCTGTGGATAATTGTTAATGTAAGGTGTTTTGCAGACTCCTACAGGATAACAGCATATCAGGACCAATTCCCTCAGAGCTTGGAAGGCTATCAAAGCTTCATCTGCTTGATCTTTCTAATAATTTCTTCACTGGAGAGATCCCCACTTCCCTATCTCATCTCAAAAGCCTCCAGTACCTGTAAGTTTACAAAATGGAAAAAGTTTTGAGTTGTTCTCTGAAATTTGGAATTACTTTGTTTTTGGTCTGTGTCTGATTATGGGCTCTTGAATTGGGATCAGGAGGCTAAACAACAACAGTCTCTCCGGAGCAATTCCTTCATCCTTGGCTAATATGACTCACCTCGCGTTTCTGTAAATCTCTTTCAACTTTTCCTTCAGAAATAATAACAATTTTCTTTCTTTCATTTTTCAATTGAAATCTGCATCTTAATGAAGTTCCTTTTGTGTTCCAGGGACATGTCCTACAATAATTTGAGCGGTCCTGTACCAGGGTTTGCTGCCAGAACATTCAAGTGAGTCCCTCCAAACCTGTTCCTTTCTCTTACTAGTTTCGTCCCGTCTTCTGGGCTGATGCTTGGAATTATGAATCCCTTAAATCCTTTGTCTTTTTCATTTGTTAACACAGCATTGTTGGAAACCCTCTAATATGTCCAACCGGGACTGAGAAAGACTGCTTTGGGAGACCAACACCACTGCCCGTCTCTATTAGCATGAACAATTCTCAAAGTAAATAACAACCCCTCGACTTCTCTGCTCTATATTGCTTTTTTCAATCTCTGGTTCAAAGTGCCTCTTTAGAGGTTTATAATTATTACAATTGAATTCTATTTCAGTCTCTTCACAAATTGTTATGTCATAGCTCTACCCATCTTTGGATTTAGCCTGATCTGTGCATCTCTGTGCTTCTCAAGGTTCTCAACCTTCTGCAAGACCTAAAAGTCACAAGGTTGCCTTAGCATTTGGGTCAAGCCTAGGATGCATCTGCCTACTGATTCTCGGATTCGGGTTTCTTCTCTGGTGGAGGCAGAGGCACAACCAGCAAATATTCTTTGATGTCAACGGTTAGTGAATCATGCAACAAATGAGAACAATAAAGCAGTAGCATTAGCACTATGAAAAAGTAGACAAAAAGCAAACCAGTTTTAACCTTCTTATGGACACAACATTACTTTTAAACTTTCAGAACAATATCGTGAAGAAGTTTGCCTTGGAAACTTGAGGAGGTTTCAATTCAAAGAACTTCAAATTGCAACCAACAACTTCAGCAGCAAGAACATACTTGGAAAGGGTGGTTTCGGGAATGTCTACAAAGGATATCTCCAAGATGGTACTGTTGTAGCCGTGAAAAGGCTAAAAGATGGAAATGCCATTGGAGGGGTGATCCAATTTCAAACTGAAGTCGAGATGATAAGCCTTGCAGTGCATAGGAATCTCCTCAGGCTTTATGGATTTTGTATGACGACGACAGAGCGGCTCTTGGTTTACCCCTACATGTCAAACGGCAGCGTTGCTTATCGGCTTAAGGGTAAAACAGCCACCACTAGTTTGAAAACTATATATAAGCATTCATGTCAGCATGATCTTAAAATTTGAATTATACCATCCCACATATCTTTCATTGACTTAAATTTCCCTAGACACTATCATTCACAGCTAGCCTGTCTTGCAGCCAAGCCAGCATTGGACTGGAGTACAAGGAAAAGAATTGCCTTGGGGGCCGCAAGGGGTTTATTGTACCTGCACGAGCAGTGTGACCCCAAGATAATTCATAGGGATGTGAAGGCTGCAAATATCTTGCTGGATGACTACTGTGAGGCCGTAGTAGGAGATTTTGGTCTGGCAAAGCTTTTGGATCACCGGGATTCGCATGTCACAACAGCTGTTAGGGGTACTGTGGGGCATATAGCTCCAGAGTATCTCTCAACAGGCCAGTCCTCGGAAAAAACAGATGTTTTTGGATTTGGAATCCTTCTACTTGAATTAATTACTGGCCAAAGAGCTCTAGAATTTGGGAAAGCAGCAAACCAGAAAGGAGCTATGCTGGACTGGGTGAGCAAAACAGACATTTTTTATTGCAGTTTGTTATGCCTCATTCAACCTCTAGGTTAATTAATACATGTGGCTTATCTTATCACTGCAGGTGAAGAAAATTCACCAGGAAAAGAAGCTGGATATGCTAGTGGACAAGGATCTGAAGGCCAACTATGACAGAATAGAGCTGGAGGAAATGGTTCAAGTAGCTCTCTTGTGCACCCAATACCTTCCGAGTCACAGACCTAAAATGTCTGAAGTGGTTCGAATGCTTGAAGGAGATGGGCTCGCAGAGAAATGGGAAGCGTCTCAAAGGGCCGAAGCAACCAGGTGCAGAGCCAATGAGTTCTCCTCTTCAGAAAGATACTCTGATCTTACTGATGACTCTTCATTGCTGGTGCAAGCAATGGAGCTCTCTGGACCCAGGTGATATAATTCTCAGTAAAGGAGAACGATATTTCGGAGTATGAAAAGAAGAAAGCCATCATAGATTCAAAAAGCAAGAATCTATGTTGAAATGAGTTTGTTGTATAGTAGCATCATAATGGAGCTCTACAGACTTTGTGTTAATTTCTGACTGTACAGAACATGATTTGAGAGAAACTGACGTTTAGTTGAGTGCTACATGTCCTTTTCCTTTTGTTCCTCCTGTTGAGTGAAGAAGCTTTCTGGGGATTGTCCAACTAGAGTGTTGAGCTTTATGATCAATAATCTTCTTGGAATGAGTTTTGTGTTTGTCATCTTCATTTTTATTGCATGTACAAGAATTTCAAAGAGATTCATTGATAACCATCACCATGGGGGCTCTTCATTTTCTCTTCTTTTCTTAAGATTTGTCATTCCCTTTTATTTTTATTTTATTTATTTTGTATTAAAAAAGGCATGGCAAAAGCTTTTCCAACTTTTTCTCTCTTTTAACATACTGTTGTATACATTGAAGAAGAAAGAGGTGATTTTTGCAAGAGTCTTGTTCCATTACCCTTTTTCCCCGAATTCAAAGTATTGCAACAGCTGGAAATCTCATACACGCGCATTGTAAAGTCACCAATTTTGGGCAATTTGCTTGCCCAAAAGCTTAAGCTGCTCGGATACGGTTCGACCAAGAACCTCCTAAAAATCAAGATCAACTTGATCTACAAACTCAAATCTGTTAAAGCCTTAATGCACATGAGTTCCAAGGGATGAGGCTTTGATGATTCCATCAACAAGAGTTCATGTTGATCCAAATTCATATCTTGCACATGGGTATGGATCATAGGGCATAATTACTTATTAACAAGACAATTGTATTCAATTATAATGTGCACCATGCCAATATTCCCTGGAGTTGTTTGTCTTTACCCTTAAAGAATAGCAACAGAAGGGAACAGAGCAGGAAATCAAACCAATCTATGAAATACGAGCATTTGTAGATCTTAGCCTGACAGATTTGAGGGCAGCTAACATTTTTTGCAATGAAATTGAAGGGTGAAACAAATGGTCTAGTCTACTAATTTCCCGAGAGATCGAGAGAAAAAAAGCCTAGAAATCTTTGTTCATACAAAAAAAAAAAACTCTGTTAGTTCATTTAATGCTTTCAATTCAGTACAACTTCACACAGACTAGCTGCATGCAGCCCAAACTCTCCTGCCAACACAAAAATTGCTAGAGAGGCAAATGGAAAAAGGAAAGAAATATTACATGAGATAGTGTCTGCTCAATCTAGAACAAATTTGATTTTTGCATGGGGAGAAACTCGTCGGAACTCCAGCAGCTCTGTTACCATATGTATCCTTCCTTCTATGGCATATACAGAGGGTGTAATGCTCATTATCTCGAGGATTGGTGAGTTCTCAAGTAAAAATTTGATAAATCTCATCTCATGTGGCAGACCAGAAATGTCTGTCATCTTCACAGTTTGAAGGCATTTGAATGCACAATCTGAAGGGCATTCATTCTCCCAAAAGTCCAAATCGAGTACTTCTGGTGACACTGATGCGTTTGAGGAACCCTGCAAAAACCAAAGAGGTTAAATTTGCACAAAGCTAGCATTAACATGAGATGAAGCTGAAAGGTATACAAATCAATAACTAATCATTCATCAAACTCACCGAGATTTGAAGTTCTTGTAAATTAGGAGAGTAAATTATCAAGCGAAGAATGACCAGTATCTCCTTTATGTCTTCAAAACTTACTTGATACAGTTCAATATTCTTTAGATGGTGGTATGTAATTGGATGTCTTCCTAGTTCATTACCTATACTCAAAAACTAAGACAGAGAAGGACAAAGAAGTATGTGAATTAAGATTGTGCATACACATAAACAGAAGCCTTTCAGTTTATAAATCTATGATCAAAATCTTAAAACAAAGGGACCAGTATATGACTCCTAATATCTCGATTTAATAAACAAAACAGAAATATAATGTAGTGTTACCTTTGTAAAGTATATGTGCCCAATGAGCCGTTCAAGATGAGGTGCACCACCAAAAAATTTGATAAAATTGCAACTCGAACTTTGCTCAAAGTTTTCAACAAAGTCATCAGACATATACATAGCCACAGTTACAGAAACCAAAACCGGGGTATTTTCAAGACAGATTTCTTTAAATTCGCCTTCTAGGAACAAGTATTTGAGATTTGGAGCAGAAATATTGAGAGCTAAACAATCGAAATACGACAATGACAAACACTCTAGGAGAGGGCAACTAGAAACAAGACTTTGAATAGCTTCACAGGTAATTGAAACTTGATGAAGATTGAGAATCTTCAAATGCAAGAATCCTTTAAAAGTCAGAGGTGGGTGTAATTCACATCGAACCAACTCCAAGCGAGTCAATTTTTGACAAGAGAACAGACAAGAAGGAACAGTAAACCACTCGCACTCTCCTAATTCAAGAAGGATTTCTTTAACATCATTTCTTGAAAGGAAAAGAATCCATTGATCAATATCAGGACAGATTCTTAAGTTGGAAGTAGTAATCTGAAACTTGTGAATTGGTCCAGCATGAAGAAGGAGAACCTGAGTGATAAACTTTTTGAGCTTGTCATTGAGAAGAAATAGGTCATCTTCGAATACAAGATCTGTAATTCCTGACCATCTGTACCTCCATTTACTTGACAATATGCTTGTTCTCACAGCTTCCCTTATAGGCAACCGGACAAGGATGCTCTCTATAATGCTTAAGGGCAGATTACTTATCAAATCTAGTTTTGGAGCATCATCCATTTGTAATTTTCAGCAGAAAGGCCTACAAAGCAATGAAAAAACCATCCATCACCCATTATACAATGCAAGAAAGTAAAATGCCAACACCTATCGCCAAATGAAAAAGTAAACCTACAATCTTTCTCTCCATATTCTGTTTGGTTACTGAGAAACTGCAACAAAAGCAAGAATTGAAACAAACTCAAAACTCTACACTGCTCAATTTTCTTATTATTTGGGACCACCCAAGAAATCAAGACCCAGAAATCCGTCGACCCTAATATCACTACTTTGTTCAGTCTTTCATTCATCAGAAATAAAATCAGTATAATTAAAAGGAAAGAAACATTTCTTTTCGTTCTCCTAAATTTTCGAAACGAAAACAACGATTTTATTAAAAATTTCCCAATTGCATCTAAATCCAAAATTCAACATGAAACCCATTTGAAATCAAGAGTGCGAGAGAGGATTGATCAAACGTTTCACACAGACGTACATGATCAAAAAACCCAAATTTGTAACCTAAAAACAAATAGAGTAAAAGAGAGGAAATCAAATGGGGAAGATTCAGTACCAGATTGAAGACCAACGCATGTAATTTCCACTCTTGTTTTTCTTCCTCCTTCGATCGACACTGTTTCCTACGTTTAATGAAAACTGATATATAAGAATTTTAATAATTTGATGAAATTTCGGAACCAATTTTCTATGATTTTTTTTTTAAATGCTCTTTTAAAATATATATATATATATTAAAATATATTTATTTGAAAAATAAATACAAAAATACAATATTTTTCATTATTTCTTTTATTTTATATTTAACTCGTCTTTACAAAGACGATTTCACTTTTTTTTTTTTTTTTTACAATGAACTCATCGTTAAAAAGAAATGATTTCACTTTTACACTTAACTGTCTTTTTAAAGGTGAATTTTACTTAAAATTGAAAACACTCAACTCATTCTTTCAAAAGAGAATTCTTCTTAAAATTGAAAAGTATCATAATTTTAGAATTATTTTTTGTTAGGTTTTTTACTCCTCCGTAAGGGAAGGGGAAAAGTGTTGTAATTTTACAATTATTTTCAAAATTCTTATATATCAGTTTTCCTAGGAAAATTAGGAACAGTTTTAATTTATTGCTAATTTATAAAGGAATTGGTATAGTACCATTAATAATTATGTTTAGAATTAAACCAAATTATTAGAATTTTTCATTCTAACGCCAATGGAAATTTCTAAAAATCGAAAATTTTGTCCTGTTTTCTAAGTTGGTCACAAAAGTAATCTTATAAAAATAAATAAATAAATAAATGCACCTTCTAAATGGATGTCACACATCCGTATTGATTTTTTTTTTCTATGATTTTAGTTTTATGATTAAAATTGACCAAGAGTTTGATTAAAATGATTTTTAAAAATCTAATTTTAAAATTTAACCTCCTACTCTTTTTTGGTCTCATTTGGACAAAAATACTCTAATTATTTTTTTTTTTTTTTATTTTTGTAAAAAATAACGATCTCTTTTAAAACCTACTAGTAAATATTTGAAATGGTAAAAGTCATTTATATAAATAAAAAATAGGTTAGTTTTTAGGAAAAAAAATGGGAAGGGTTAGATTCACGATTTGAAAATTATTTCATTCATTTTAACCAAATATTTGATATTATATATATAATATAATATGAAAAAAATAATTTGATGATTTTAAAAGGGATTTGGATTAACTCCCTATTTTTTTGTTTAAAGATTTAAGATACTAGAACACTTGTTAACTTATATTAAAAAGGTAATGATTTTAAAAATTACATTTAAAAGTCGAGATAAATCCTTTTTTAAATACATAAGATAAATTTATCTTTTAATACAAGATGTTTTGTTATTTATATAGAATTTATTTAATTTTTTATTTTTATTTTTAAAATTAGGAAGTGTATGCAAAGTGACACTTCTTTCAATTTAATTAACTATGAGTGATTTTCACTTTATATTCAAGTGATTTATAATAATTTAACACAATATTTTATTAATGTAACATTTATTGTTAACCTACATTATTTTTAATTTTTAGTGTTATTGTTGGGATTCAGCCCTACAGAACATGACATGATGTAATAGATGGAGATTCATTTATAAATTTATTCATTTATATTTCATAATTTCTCTTTAATATTTCATTTGCATTAATTGGTCATTTGAGTGTACATGTCCCACTTTACTTGAATTGTACATGACACGATGTAATAGATAGATATTCATTTATAAATTTATTCATTTATGTTTCATGGTTTCCATTTATTATTTCATTTGCATTAATTGGTCATTTGAGTGTGCATGTCCCACTTTACTTGAATTGTACATGACTTGGGTACATTAGTAGTTGCACAGAATATCCAAATCATTTGTTCCTTTGTAAAGTGATGAATTGTCTACAATCAGTTCATGGATTTGGGTAATTCATTTGAGACTGTAGTACACTATCTCCAAATTGGATAGACAACTTATCTTGGTAATCGTAATGGTTTTTCCATAGTGAGTGCACTAGTGTATGTGATGCACACTGGATAAGAGTTACAGTGACTATCTTACGTTATGATTCACCAAGCTATTATATTACATGAACTCTTAATCTTGAGAAGATATTGAGTCTGTACCAAAGTCAACATGAGGTTTTGATTTATATGTGACACCTTAAGGTAGACATATATTCTCTATGAATTAGGTCACTATTGATGGAAATTGGTGATAATAGGTATTCTCAATAGACATATCATGATATCTCATAGGATTGAGATAATGTGTCTCAATAGGTGATCCAAAGGACATGTGATCTAGAAAACTATGGTTATAACATTTCTTTTACTGAAAATTTGACATATGCTCTTTGGAGTTAAGGTATGTCAATTGATAACATAATAAGTGAGATTTGTAATTCAAGGATTAAAGAGGTAATCTTGATAGGTGATAGTACTACCTTGTTAGATTATCGGTATGAATTCATGGAGAGTCTACATATAGTGGATAGTAGGTCACAGACCTGAACTTCATCTCATTATTATTTACATAGAGTATTTGAGTGTTGTTGATTCTTTTTAGTGTAATGTTGAATCAATTTCAGAATCGGATTTTAATAGAGTTAGTACTCCTATGGGTCCCAGTGGTCCTTACTCTTAGCTCATATACCATGATTACACAATTTATGAGAGTTGAATTGACTCTACATTCACTCTTCTATATAAGGGCATTTTGGTAATTACACAGGATTGCACAGGGGATAGTGAACAAGTTCTCTGGATTGGGCTAATTGATAAACTAGATGATCTTATGTGGTCAATTAATTAAATATAACCTATTTTGGGCTTAGATTAAGTGACCCAAGCCTTGGTGGGCTCAAGTCACTTAAGTCCACTAAGGGAACCTATATATATTCTTTTATAGGTTAAGATTCCATCACTTTTTGGTTTTTCTTAAGGAAAATAAATTTTCAGGAGAAGTTTTTTCCAATGTTATTTTTCTTCATCATTATTCCTTTTTGGATTATCCACTTGGTTGGATAGATGGTTCTCTAAGCTCTCTCCTCCTGAGAAAAGAAGAATTACACCTATCATTGGTCTTCTAAGCTCTCCTCCTCTAAGAGAATGAGGAAATCATTTTGTATATGGATAGTCTAAGGATAAAGGAATAGGAGAGCAATTATTTTAGCACATGAGTCCTAGTTTAAGAAGTAAATAAAATAGATTTGAAAAATCTCATGATAGAGAATTTATTTTAAGAAAAGTTACCAAAATTACTAAAAGTCTATTTTTTCAAAAGATCAAGTAAAAGAGGGTGTTTCATAGCCTCCATTGTTGAGATCAGCTTGATTTAAGTTCATCACTGCCCCCACGGTGTGTTGGGCCCTAAGAATCAAGGGACATTGACTCTCCTTATAGACAAGGCTTGGCATGTCTATGGTAGGAGCAACCACCCTTATGGTAGGGTTCCTTACTTGGTGACATTGATAGCTTAAGGACAATTGTTATACACTTTACATGAGATATAGAGTGGTTGAATCACCTACTACAATCTTACTTGCATAGTCCATGGGCCAAATAAAATTATATGTTGATTTTGCTTTTAGATACTATTCATGGCTAAAGCAAAGAGATCAATCTAAAAGGGTCTCTAACTAGTAATAAGGGCATGACTTGCCTCATGTAGGCTTGATTTTTATGAAACTAGGATACCTTGCAAAAGGATATGTAATTTGAGAGTATTACATTTTTTCTAAACTAATTATCAGTTTGTTGTGTATGCTCAATTAATTAATGCATGGTTTCATTTATATTACAAATATCATGTCTTATAATCCGATTAATCTCATTCTCACTACTAATAAGTTGACTGGACCAAACTATGTGGATTGGAAAAGGAATTTGGAAATAGTACTCACTTTAGAGGAGCTAAAGCGAACAACTTAGGAAATTGCTCCTTTTACCCCTTAATGAACATTCCACTCAAAAGGAGAATGAGAATTATCATAGTTGATAGAGGGTGACTCAGAAGAATAAGTGTATCATACTTGGGTATTTGGATGAAGCACCTGTCTATGCCAACATCTTATGATATTCTTGTTAGTCTCTATGAGATGTTTGGTAGTAAGGGCAAGCCAACTAGGCAAGTTGCTCTTAATTCCATTATGGATACTAAGATGTTAGAAGGAACTCCCATTTGAGATCATATGATTTATATAATCAGATTCTTTAATGAAATGAAGATACTTAGAGTTGAAATCAATGTGAAAACCCAGGTTGACATGGTTCTAGAGACCTTATTAGATTCTTTCAAGCAATTCAAGCTCAACTATAATATGAATAAGATGGTGATGAGCTTAACCAAATTGATGAGGAAACTCTAGACGATTAAGGGGATTCTCAAGGACCAAAAAGGTGTTTATATGACAGTGAAGGGTTCTTTAGGTTCTTCTAGCTAGAAAATGAAGAACACTATAGAGCCCACCAAGCAAAATGGAAAGTTCAAGGGCAAAAGGAAGAAAAATAAGAGCAAGGGTCAGGGTAAGTGTTTCCTTTGTGATCAGAAAGGACCATTGGAAAAAGAAATGCCCTAAGTTCTTGAAGAGTTAGTCATACATGCATCATTCTCTTCTAGTTGAATCATGTTTAGTATTGGATTCCAGTAATTCTTAGTGGATAGATTCCAGAGCCATTGATTATGTCTGTAATTCATTATAGCGGTTTCAACTAAGGAAAAGGCTTAATGATAAGGATATGCACCTGACACTAGCTTTTGAAGCGAGAGTTGTTGTGCAAGCAATGAGAGATGTCACCCTTATCTTAAATGATAGTTGGCTTCTAAAGTTAAAAGATTGTCTTTATGTTCTTGAGTCCAAAAAGAATTTAATTTCAGTTTCTAGTTTATGTAAATAGAATTATTCATTGGGTTTTTTTTTAATAGTAAATTGGTTTTTATTAAGATGAATGATTTGTTTATATGCTCATGATCATTGATATATAGTCTTCATTGTGTGACTCCATTATATGTTTTGCCAAGTAATGAGAATTATCATACCTCACATAAAAGTAAGGAACCTAGCATTCATCAAACACAACTTTAACACTTATTCCTAGGTCATATTAATATAAATAAGATCCAAAGACTAGTTAAATCTAGAATTTTACCTCCTTTGATTCTAGTAAATCTTTTAGTTTGTGAATCCTGTATATAAGGTAAAACGACTAAGAGGCTTTTTACTACTACTAAAGGTGTAGAGCCAAGCAGTATTTAGAGTAAGTGCATATTGACATGTGTGGGCCTTTTTATATCCATGCACGGGGAGGGTATGAGTACTTCATCACATTTATGGATGATTACTCCAAGTTTGGATATGTTTACCTAATGCATAAGAAATCAAATGCCTTAGATAAATTCTTTGAATTTAAGGTGGAATTGGAAAACCAATTGGGTAAAGGTATCAAGGCACTTTGATCTAATCGAGATGGTAAGTATACGTCTACTCAGTTCAATTCTTTTCTCAAAGAGCACAAGATTTTATCCCAGTTGAGTGCACTTGAAACTCCACAATAAAATGGAGCAATAGAAAGAAGAAATTGAACATTGATGGACATGGTGAGATCTATGATGAGTTTCTCATCACTTTCTATATCCTTTTGAGGATATGCCTTGGAGACTACGACGTACATTCTCAACCTGGTACCTTCTAAGTCAATACCTTTAACTCCTCGAGAAATGTGGAAGGGTCACAAACCTAGTTTGTAATGCATTCGCATTTGAGGGTGCCCAATACATGTGCTAAAACCAAAGGAAAACAAAGGGGAAGCAAGGTATGAGGTATGCCTATTTGTAGGGTATTCAAAAGGAATGAGAAGACATTAATTTTATAGTTAAGTTGATCAAAAAGTATTTGGTAGTATAAGGGCCAAATTTCTGGAAGAGGACTATATGATGAATAATAGGACAACACGTGATATAGATTGGAAGACACTTGAAGACACTCTTATATTAGCAAAATAGCACCTTGTGTGCAAGTTGTATAAATCCATTTATGGATTAAAGCAAACATCTCACTCATGGAATAGGCATTTTGATCAAGATGTTAAGACTCTTGATTTTGATCAAAACGAAAATGAGTCTTGTGTGTACAAGAAGATACAGGGAAGCATGGTGGTGTTTTTGGTCTTATATGTTGATGACATTTTGGGAATAATGTAGAGTTATTATCATCGATCAAGATCTAGCTATACGAGAGTTATTATAATCTTGGTACTATTTTGCGATAATAGTGGAGTGGTGGCACAATTTAAAGAACTAAGAAACAACCGGAAGGATAAGCACATTGAGAAAAAGTATCACTTGATATGTGATATAGTATTGAGAGGAGATGTGGTTGTGAAGAAGATCACTTTTGTAGAAAACCTAACAAATCCCTTTACAAAGACTTTGCCTACCAGAGTCTTTGATGGTCATATAGATAGCTTACATGTCAGATGTGTTCCCAACATGCTTTTGGGCTAATGGGAGTTTGTTAGGATTAAGCCCTAGAAAGTATGACATGATATAACTATTGTAGTATGTGGCTCATATTTGAGCAAAAGACATATGGAGAAAAATAGGCAAATGTTGGAGCGAAGCGGAGTGGAACGGAGCATAGCGAAGTGGAACGTCCATTTTATTCAAAATTCGTCTGGTGACACAACCATTGCCTTTCATACCTAAGGTCATGGGTTTAATCCCATCCCTTTACACCACAAAGTTATTTTACATTTCATCCTTGAAATGCAGCCCTACACCGGCCACACACAACATCCAAAATCAATATTTAACCCAAAGTGTTGCTACAAGACAATTGAAGCACTACGAGATAGGCCAGGTTTCAAAGAGTTGGAGTATTATTGTAGTTAGCCGATGGCTCGAAATTTGGAAGCCCAATTCTAAATTTTGAAACTAAAAAAATCAGTGACAATGACATAAAAATTGTTGATTTACTATTTTGTCAATATTGCAACATTTTAAACCTCGGACACAAGGAGATGATCTCTATAAATATGTAATCGCCAAAATATACAAGGAGATGATCTCTATAAATATGTTATCACCGAAATATTGCAACATTTTATGCCTCAAACTCAAGGAGATGATCTCCATAAATATGTAGAGAAAAATCTTGCAAGGGAAATCCCTAAGAGGCGAAAAACAAACACTTTCATTTTTTTTCTTAAGAATTCTATCTTCTTCGATTTTAAACCATTAGATTTTCGTTTTAGTTTTATTATAATTTAGATTTATATATATCCATGGGCATTTTGTACGATACTTAAACGTTAAAGATTTAAAACTAATAAAAAATGAATGTGAAATATAATTTAATTAAAAAATAATATCCATATTAAAATAAATGTTATAAAACAAATGACAAAAGATGAATAAATAAGAAAAATAAATTAAGACAAATTCATACTGATGATGAATTTTAAGTGAGATAATATGATTTTAATTTTTACTAAATTTTGAATTTTAATTTTTGTTTTAACTTTTATTTAGGCTCAGTCTATCTTGTCCAACAACAGGCTGTTGTTGTGAACCAAGCAGTGTTCCATGGCCCCAACTCCAATCTTTAATTTGCCATACGATCAAGTTTAAAAATAATAAAACTAATTTGAGAAATATCTAAATCTTGCTTTTGCACTAAATTTGAGAATTTGATTAATTTCCTTGAAATTAATCAACACCACAATGTCAAAACATTTCAATTTTCTTGAGATCAACATAAAATCTAAGGAGACTGCAAAGCTTATTCCACAATGATGTCAAGGCCTCATGCCAACATCAATTATTTCAAGTCTCAGCAAGGTGACTACTGATCCAATAAGTCCAAAACAACATTGTTCCCACAAGACTCAAGTCTAAATATTATTCAGCCTGTAACCATCTATAGAAGAAGGCCATTAAAATACAGCACAATCACATACATAATATTATGGTAAGTAAATGACTTCTGCTTTTGGTGAAGCTCGACGAAATCGCATCACCTCTTTCCACATTTTGCGCTCATCTTCATCCACTGTATCTTCGCTGCGTAAAACTTCCATTTCCTCGAGTGAAGGTGAATTTGCCAATATAAACTTTATAAACTCTAGTTCAGGCTCAAAATTTGAGATTTCTTCCATCTTCACCTTCTGGAGTCGCTTTAAAGAGTGGTGTGACAAGTTTTGTGTTCCAAAATACTCTACAACCGCATCCCTGGCAATATCTCCAGCGTATGCCTACGAAGGGACAATGGAACCACATCATTCTATAGCACTTCCAAATATGATATACAACGCATAGAAAACCAAATAAGTAAATAAATAATTGCTGTAACTGACCACAACTCTAAGTTCTTCTAAGTTAGGGGAACTTGTAATCAAGCAAAGAGAACATAAGATCTCATCCAAATTGCTGAAATCCATCTCATCTAAATGAAGAACCTTGAGATTGTTGAACAGGATAGGAAGCCTCTTTGGTACATTGCCCAATGCCAAGAACTAGACCAAATGTCAAAAACAGGATGTAAGAAACATGGATTGCTAAGCAAGTGAATTGAATAAATACCATTATGCTATTTTACCTCCAAAAAGTAACCCTCCAGATACAGCTTCTCAACAGCAGGTAGAGAACGGCCAATCTTGATCAAATTAGAGGATTGATGTTTTACATTTTTATTCACACGACACAAAGCAACGGTAACTTCTGCAAGGAGTAGTGTATTTTTGAAACAAATAGATCCAAAATCACCAGTAAACGAGAAACTTTTGAGATTAGGAGCACTAATTTCAAGCGAGTCATATGGGATGTAGCCAGATACTGTCAACTGTTCAAGTAATGGGCAACTGGAGACTAGACTACCAAATGTTTCAGCATCCATGAGTATGTCTTCAAGCTGGAGGCTAATAAGCTTACTAAATCCTTTGAATCTAGGTGGAGGCCTAAATGCACAACCACGAAGTTTCAAATGCCTGAGATGTAGAAAGGTAAAAAAATAAGAAGGCAATTTATAGTGCTCGGTCTTTGCACGGGAAAGGGTAAATTCTTGAATATCATGGTTTGATAGGAAATTTATCCAATGATCAATATCAGAACAACTTTCCAATTCATCAACTTCCAGAACAAACTTAACTATGGGTCCTTTGTGAAGTAATAGGACTTGATACACAGCTGACACAAGTTCATTTTTGGCCGATTGTTGTCTTCCCAACAATTTTTTTCCCAATGCATTGTCAATTACAAGATGCGGAAGTGTTAACCATTTGTACCTCCACTTTTTCGACAAAATACTTGTTCCCACTGCATCACATATGGGCAAGCGCATTAGGATGTTCTCTATTATATTGTTTGGAAGGTCACTGATTATATCTATAGAACCACATGGCCTCTTCATTATGATGATAACTGAGTCTCCTGTGAATCAGAAATAACAGCAGTAATCAAATAAAACTATTAAAACAAACTCTTATCATTTTTATTACAACAAAAACTCAGAAGAAACTAGACATGAAAGAAAAGAAATAAAACAATCAAAACAAACTCTTATCATTTTTACTATAACAAAAACTCAGAAGAAATTAGACATGAAAGAAAAATAAGCCATGGTACTATTATCACTATCCTCAAGTACATGGGTGCTCACAAGATTTTGGAATGTTCACAGCAAGAATTTTTCCATATATCTTTCATTTCAAGCAAACACTAGTATTATTCTTAAGCTTTATCAAGCCTAGTAGTAAGCCTACTAGGGGCGTGGCAGATCTTTTGTAGCATAAACACAAAACCTGACATTAAGGTTTCACAAATTTTATAACCCTAGATACAAATACCTCAAAACTCATGCAAAGAAGTTGTGGGGAAAAATTTAACTAGCACAAACACAATTGGTTACAGTAACTTCGGAGGAATCCCTTTTAATATAGAAAATGTAAGTGCTGATTCAATTGAATATTTGATAACAAAAAAGGGCAGAAAATGAAGAAGTCTAGAACTGTTTACTATATAAATTTGTCATTTAAATCCTGTAATCAATTTGAGCAAGAAGTGACTTTTTTGCTCATCTTCATGTATTAGTAACAATAAAGGGCCATTTCGATAAATGCAGCTGTCCTCTATACTTGCTTCAAGTCTCATAAACCAAAAAGGTTCTACATCTTATAAGTCTAGTGCAGAAGTTATTTTTTATTTTCCACATAGGAATAAACCTTGTCCTTGCTGCAGCATTTTTCTTTTTTGGTATATTTTTCTTCATTTTTTTCAGATTCCATGTGAACAAGATTGTCTTTCAACATTTTTTATTCTGTTTTAGTGGTTCACCTTCTACAATTTGTCCCTTCATGTTTACCGTTCATTTATTATGCCTCTTTGTTCTTTTAATGCTTAACTAGATTAAGATTCATTAATAAAGTGCCATCCTTCAGTAATACTTCTATTTAAATATTAGAAGGTTATAATTCTTGACACCTTAAAATGGTGAATGCAAAGGGGATAAAAAATACATAGAAAAAAATCTACCCTTAGATTAAAATAATAAATAAACATGGTTTGGTGTATTAGAACTTATAAAGCAAGAAATTAGAGAAAGAATGTGGTTTACATGTGCAAAGGAAAATTTTCATCTTCATTGAAGACCCTATGCTTGTGGCTGACTTTGTTATTTTATGCTAGAATTTCTTAGGATAGGAACAAGCTTTGCAGATTCCTAATAGAGCCTTCCCGTTCACGCCTATTCAAAGAGCATGCAAAACCTCTACACAGAGGAAGAACTAGAATTTAGTGGGAACACGAACAAAATAATCCTAGGATTAGGTGGGATCACAAACAAAATTGTCTCCCCTGGCTTAATTAAATGTCGTTGCATGTTCAAACCTGAACCAAGGAAAGGGAGAAAGCACAATGCAGCATGATTAGGTAGCAAAGCACTTTCCCTTTTCATCTGCACATTCAGCTTTTGCTGGTAATGAAGATGGATCACATAATATTAGAACCTCACAAATAAACCTAAATAAGGTAGATCATCATTCCATCCTTAAAAGAAGCCTACCATATAAATACTTTGTTTGTTGTTATTAAAAACTATCCGTTGCCCTCATCATTTCCAACATTTTTGTTCTTCTTCCTTCTTTTTTCTATGTTTTTTTCACCTTCTTCTCTTTCCTTTTGCTCTGATAAAAGGTCACACAGATAAGTGGGAAAAAAATTAAATCACTAATTTCAATTTGTGTGAATTTCAATATGGTGGTCATAAGATTTCATGATCTCTTTTTTGTACTTCTCAGCGAGCAAAGAGAGCTAGTGAAGAGAAACAAAATTTGATATAAAAAATGTGGAAAAAGGTTATAGAAATAGAATCTGGGTTTCTCAGAATTGAAACCCAATTATCTTGTTCATATTCCAGGTAGAATAGCAACAGCAAGAATGAGGTTAAGATGTGCAAAAGAAATTTTTTATCTCCATAGGAAAGCTTCCTCTTGTACCTCACTTTCTTTATTTGCAGTAGAATATCCCTAGATCAGGATATTAATGAAGCTTCAGAATGGATAGCACAAACCTAAAAAATCTTTCTCACAGACACCCCACACACACAGCATGCAAAACCTGTCCATATAGCCTGACCTCGGATTTGGATATGATAAACAAAATTATCTTCCTAAGAGGAATCAAATGGATCTGTATATTCAAATTTGAACAGAGGAAAGTGAAAAGGCCTCTGCAGCATGGTTAGGTACCCTAGCATTTTCGTATTTCATCGACAATATTGCCTTTTCCTAGCAGTGAGTACGGATCACAGAAAATTTGATGGGGACTATCAATTAAAGGGTGAGAATATATAGAATTAGAAAATTCCTACACATCAACCTCAACAAGGTAGATTGTTACCTCCATCACCAAAAGAATGCCACCAAATGCTATACAAGTTTGTTATGATAGACTTCTGCACATAACCTTGAGGGGACTGAAAATGCTCTAAATGGTATGAATTAAAATTAAATCATTAATTTGAATCAGTAGGGATTTCAATGTGGTGGCTGTAAGATTCCAAGGTATCTCTTTCTTATCTCTCAGCAAACAAACAAACACCAGCAAAAAGAATGAAATGATATGGAAGAAAAGAAAAATCAAAGAAAGAGAATTGGGTTTCTCAGAATTGATACCCAATGATCTTAC
The DNA here is from genome assembly GCA_030254885.1 of Vitis rotundifolia. Taxonomy (NCBI): domain Eukaryota; kingdom Viridiplantae; phylum Streptophyta; class Magnoliopsida; order Vitales; family Vitaceae; genus Vitis; species Vitis rotundifolia. The sequence continues at coordinate 15,345,506 of CM058151.1, forward strand.
TTATTTTCCAGATAAATTAACAACAATTCGGAAAATTCCTTGTTATACCAGAACTGACCAATTTTCCTAAAAATTCCAGGTTGATACATGTATGAAGTATCATATACCTTAACCCTCCAGTTTCTAATTTATCATTTCTCTCACACCACTCTCTGCAAATCCTTAAAAATCATACTAGAAACAACAAGTAGAAGAGATCAAAAGACCACCCATCTCCTGAAATAAATGTTCATTACGGGTGTGTAAAGAAAAAAACAAACGTGTACATTCATAAACCCTACAAATGCAGACGATCAAAATACTAGAACACACCAGCAGCAAAAGAAAGGCCAAACCCACAAAGCCAACACATCAAAAGCAACTAATAGCACAAAGAATCGAGCCCAATAATGAAAATCAATTTGCATAATTACATTTTCATATGCCGAAGAAACATAAATTCTTAAGAATCGCTATCTTCTCCACTACCATCTACTTATCAGTACGTTTATATCGAGGGAAGCATCAAACAATGTTATTTTCTTATATTTTCTAGAGCATTCTCAGCTAACAAACGATCCGGTAACATAAATTTTTATTTTTCACAGAAAAGAGAAGGAATCAAAATGCAGAAAATTACCTGTTTCATGGAGTGAAGAAGAGGCACTGTGCCGCAATGCGAACGGGGTTCAGTGTTACCCGGACAATAATCCTAATTTTTAAGATTAGGACTTTTATATAAATGCCAAGATATCGCAGTGGGGGCTACTCCTAATTACAAATCTAAACCCTTGAATATGTATAGTGAAATATACCCTATTAAAATTAGGGTACAAACCAACGATGTCTAAATATAAGGTCGCAGGTAAATAAGATTAAGGTATAAATAATAAAATTAAAAATATATAGGTGATTATTTAATTTATTTATTTAACATATATATATATATATATATATATATATATATATATATATTATCAATTTAAATTATTTTTTATCTTTTATATATATTTATTAAGAATTATTATCTATTTATTTTATATTTTATATTTTACTTCTTATCATTCCCTCTTATTTTATTATTTATTAATTAAAAAAATTATATCCAAGTATCAATCATATTTTATAAATTTGGAACCGGTATGATCTATTAACTTTTATTTCAATTGTGAAAAATCAAACAATAAATATGAAGAATTTCAAACATTTGATTTTTCATCTCACTAAATTGTCTTTTAAATATTTTCGGCCCATCGAATTATATTACTTTTATTTTATGTTATGATATTATTTATTTTATCTCAATATTGTCATTGTAAAGGAATAATTAAAATAATAATAATAATTTTATGCATAAAAATATAGGATTTTTTTATAAATGTTAAGATATTGAAGTGGTGGCTACATAATAACAAATCTAAATTATTGAATGTATACAGTGAAATCTAACTCATTGAAATTAGGATATAAATGAATGTGGTTAAGGTACAAGAATACAAACAAATGAAATTAAAGTATAAATAAAATTTAAATATATATATATACATATATAATGTTAAGAATCATTATATATTTGTTTTATATATATATATATTACTTTTATTTTATGCTATGATATTATTTATTTCATCTCAATACCACCATTGTAAAGGAATTTTTAAAAAAAAAATAATAATAATAATTTTATAAATAAAAATCTATCTTTTCAAAAAACATGAATATCATTTTTTCAAAAAAAGATTTTTAGTATAACCATAATTTATAAATTTATATTAAAATTGTATTTTTAAATGATGATTTTGAAAAATATTATATTTTTTAAAATAGATACACAACTTTTTTTTTTTTAATAAAATTTTCTTTAAAAATACACATAGTTGTGAAAACAACTCCCCATTAAAGTATGAGATTTAAAAACACCTTTTTCATCTCACTAAATTATCTTTTAAAAATGTTCTTTGTTACATATCCTTTTATCGGCTACTCTTATTTTCAACTACGATATTACCTATTTTCTATGATCACCGTTTGATTTGTTACTTTTATTTTCTACTATTATATAACTTATTTCATGTTATAACCTATTTTCCATCACCACCATTTTAGTAAAGGGATATTTTATTTAAATAATATTATTTTTAAAAACAACTCTTTTATGTTGGTGGTTCCTTTTTCACGTCACCCTTGAGAATTTTATTCTCTTTCAACTTTCATATTTAAAGTCTTTTAAGTTTATCCGCCTAGAAATAAATTCATTCTCAACCCATGTGGCATTAAGTATTTATTTCTCTTCGGTCTTTTTTCATTGTTCGATTTGTAAGATTTACATGCAATATATATATTCGATCCAAGTATATGAACATTTGCAGCATGAATCAAATTTGGAAAAGACTTAGGATTGTCTACTTACCTCCGGCCATTGTTTTGAATTTCTGTAATTGGTGCAAGTCTTGATTTTCCAAACTCTGATCTCTTTTTGTTAGATAGTGTATTTTTGAAGATAAAAATAGCAGAGTGAGAGAGGAGTTCGGGACCAAGACCGATATTAAAAAAAAAACTGTGGCTTCCTATCAATCCACATTTTTTTTTATTTGCCACCACTATGAGCAATTTGTGCAACATGCTCCTTAACTATAGGGAAGTGAGATGGCTGGTGAGGGACGTCGTCAAGGTGTTGGACCACTTCAGAGGATGTGAACGTGTGTGTGAACGTGAAACAGATAACATTCTCCCACTTGGTCCACACCTTTAACCTCATGTCCTATCTTAGTCTATCAATTATCCACATTAAGTAACAAATACATGAATCATGGCGATAAGCCCTCTATATAACGAGTGTTACCTTCCATGTATTACAGTGTACTCATTTCTTGACATTATACTTTATATGGCAATATTACTTAATGAATAAACCCTATGTTCATTCTTGGTCCAATGAAATTGAATTTTCTCAAAATTAAATAAAGGTGCACATCAATATGAGAAAACATCATAATAAGAGTTTGTACAATAGAAACTACGTAAGGGAACTAAGTCCCATGTTCACTACATGATCCTCGAATTTCAACGGTGGCATGCCCTTAGTCAAAGGATCAACGATCATCAATTTAGTGCTAATGTGCTCAATAACCACTTTCTTTTCTTTAACACGTTCTCTTATGGCTAGATACTTAATGTCGATGTGCTTGCTTCGACTGCTACTTTTATTGTTCTTTGCCATAAAGACTGCAGCTGAATTGTCGCAATATATACTCATTGGTCTAGATATTGAATTCATAATTCTAAGCTCGAAAATGAAACTCTTAAGCCATACACCATGTGAAGTAGCCTCAAAACAAGATATGAACTTAGCTTTCATAGTAGAAGTAGCAGTCAAGGTTTGCTTAATGCTCCTCCAAGATATAGCTCTACCGACCAATATAAAAATGTATCCATATGTTGATTTACGTGAATCAACACAGCCAGCAAAGTCTGAATCTAAGTAGCCAACAACCTCTAAATTGCTTGTTCATCTGTACATAAGCTTGTAATCTTTGGTTCCTTGAACATATCTCATCACTTTCTTTGCAACTTTCCAGTGGTCCAAACCTGGGTTACTTTGATATCGTCCTAACATTCCAACAGCAAATGCAATGTCAGGCTTTGTGCAGACTTGAGCATACATCAGACTTCCAACAGTAGAAGCATATGGAATGTTTTTCATTTGTTCCCTCTCAAGATCGTTTTTTGGGCATTGGTTCAGATTGAACCTATCACCTTTTACTATAGGGGAAACACTAGGTGAACAATCCTTCATCCGAAATCTCTCTAAAACTTTATTGATATAGGTTTCCTAGGACAGACCTAAGATACCTTGAAATCTGTCTCTATGGATCTTAATGCCAATAACATAAGATGCCTCACCCATATCCTTCAAGTCAAAATTTTTAGAGAGGAATTGTTTCACCTCATGAAGTAAACCCTTATCATTAGTTGCAAGTAAGATGTCATCCATGTATAAAACAAGAAAACAAAATTTACTCCCACTGACTTTAAGTTATATACATTGATCCATAACATTTTCTACAAAACCAAATGAAGAAATTATGTTATGGAATTTTAAATACCATTGGCGGGATGCTTGTTTTAAACCGTATATGGATTTCTTAAGCTTGCAAACCAATTGCTCACCATTACTAGAGGGGAATCCTTCAGGTTGTTTCATGTAAACCTCCTCCTTTAGCTCTCCATTAAGAAATGCAATTTTCACATCCATTTGTTGCAATTCCAAATCAAAGTGGGCTACTAATGCCAATATAATGAGTAAGGAATCTTTCTTAGATATGAGAGAAAAGGTTTCCATGCAACAAGTCTGGCCTTGTATCTGTTAATGTTGCCTAATGAGTCTTTTTTTGTCTTAAAAACCCATTTACAACCAATGGATTTTGCACCATTAGGCAACTCAACAAGGTCCCAAACATCGTTGCACCTCATGGAACTCATCTCATCCTTCATGGCATTGTACCACAATTCTGATTCTTTGCAACTCATGGCTTGTGAAAAAGATTCGGGATCATTTTCGGCTCCTATATTTTAGTCAAATTCTTGTAGATACACTACGTAATCACTAGGAATCGCTGACCTCTTAGTTCGAGTAGACCTTCTTAAGGTTACACCAATATCTTCTAAGAAAGTATGAGGTTCCACTTGTTGTTCAGAAGTGTCAGACAACTCTTAATCAACTTGATCTAGTGGAATGTTGTCAACAGCTTGTGGAACTTCAATGACTGGTTGAACTTCAGCGATTGTTCGTTCTACGCCTATTTGAACTTGAGGGGTGTTATGAACAACAAACAATTTATCACTTGAAGTGGAAGGTTGAGACTCTGTATGATCAATATCAGAAACTATGTTTCTGAATTGATTGCTCTCACTAACCAAGTCATATTCAAGAAATTTAGCATTTCTTGATTCCACAATCCTAGTGTTGTGAGATGGACAGTAAAATCTGTATCTCTTAGACTTTTTAGCATATCCAATGAGATACCCACTTATAGTCCTTGGATCCAATTTCTTCTCTTGTGGATTATAAATTCTCACTTCAAATGAGCATCCCCAAACGCACATATGTCGTAAACTCGGTTTCCAACATTTTCATAACTCAAATGGCGTATTTGGGATAGCCTTGGTTAAAACTCGGTTTAATTTATACTGTTATCTTAAGTGTTTCAGTCCACAAGAATTTAGGAAGTTTTGAGCTGCTAAGCATACTCCTCACCATGTCCAATAAAGTTCGATTTCTTATTTCTGCTACACCATTTTGGTTTGGAGAACCAAGCATAGTGTATTGGGCAACAATCCCATGCTCTTGAAGAAACTTCGCAAATGGCCCAAGTGCTTGTCCATCTTCCAAGTATCTACCATAATATTCTCCACCTCTATCAAATCTCACAATCTTAATTTGTTTACCACATTGTTTCTCTACTTCTGCCTTGAAAACCTTAAAGGCATTTAATGCTTCATTTTTGTTATGAAGTATGTAGAGATATATGTATCGTGAGAAATCATCTATGAAAGAGATGAAGTATTTTTTACCATGAGAGTCCATGTCAAGACTACATATATCAGCATGTATGATTTCTAATATGACGGAACTCTTAGTAGCACCTCTCTTTGACTTGTTGGTCTGCTTTCCCTTAATGTAGTCCACACAAGTCTCAAAATCAATAAAATCCAGAGTTCTAAGTACCTCATCATTCACCAACTTTTTGATTCTATCTATGGAGATATGACCTAATCTCCGGTGCCACAATGTAGAGGAATTCTCATTAATAACACATCTCTTAATGCCAGTTTGGACATGTGATGAATAATAATTGGTATTATTTTGTAAGAATATGCAATAAAGACCATTAGACAAAATACCATTCCCAACGCAATCAGATTTATATATCAACCTGAAAGATGTTTATGAAAAAAGGAATATCCAAATGGTACAAGTCAAGAAACTGAAATCAAGTTTCGTGAGAAACTTGGTACATAAAAGGTCTTTTGCAATTCCAAAACAAAACCACCATTTAAAGTTAAATAACATATCCCTATTGTTTCCATATGCGAGCCCATCTTATTTCCAGATAAGATGAATTGTTCACTTCTCACTGGCTTCCTTAGGTTTTGCATACCCTGTAAGGAATTTGAAATGTAGATTGTAGATCCAAAACCAATCCTTACATTAACCATATTAGATTCATAACAAACAACTGAGGTAGGGTTACCTTTCTTCTCAAGCCATTTTTGGAATTTCAGACATTTTTTTCTTCACGTGTCTTTTCTTTTTATAGAAGAAACACTTTTCGTCTTTCTTAATGTCAGATTTTGGAGGAATTTGTTATTTTCCTTTTTGACTGGCTTGAGATTTTCTTTTCTTTCATTTCTTTTGCGTCACCAGCATGGCACTCTCTCTTTGTTCCATCATTAACCTTCCTTCCTCTTGAACACACATGGTCATCAATTCATTGATAGACCATTTATCCTTATGTGTGTTGTAAGAGATTTTGAAAGGTTCATACTGAAGTGGAAAAGTGTTAAGGATAAAGTGCACCAAAAAGGATTCAGACATTTCTACCTCAAGTTTTTTCAGTTGAGCCACTATGTCTCTCATTTCCATGATGTGTTCGCGTACACCTCTTATACCGGTGAGCTTCAGGGATGTGAACTTCATAATTAGAGTGTTTGCCAAGGCTTTATCTAAAGTGACAAATTGCTCGTCAATAGCCTTTAGCAATTTGCGGACATTCTCATGTTGCTCGATTAAACCACGTATACCAGCACTAATTTTTGTCTTAATATACATCATGCTAAGGCAATTAGATTTCTCCTAGCGTTCGTACAATAGAATTTCATCAAGTGTGCTGGTATCAGTGATCTTATGTGGTTCATCTTTCCTTATGGCATAGTCTATGTCCATGCACCCTAATTGAAGAAGAATTCTCTCCTTCCATATCTTAAAGTTATCTCTCCTAAGTTCGGGAACTTTACAACAAATATCAAATATGCTAGGTAAAACTGCACAAAAGATTACAAGCTTATTAATATTTGAGACTTTAATTAAATTCATGTTTTACCAATGTCAAACATGCTTAAAATTGAATCTAATTTTTATTAAAAATTGCCTGTGGGCTAAATCTTTAATTCAATCAGATTCATTAACTTTATGATAACTTTATTAAACTATTTTTATTGATTTTGTAAAATTTATTATGAATATAGTTTGATATTTTCTATCTATAAGCTTTATGATAAACCTATTAAATTAATTCTTCCTAACTCTTGTGGGTAAATTAGGAAAAATTAATTGTAATATTTTATCCTGATTAATTATATAAACATAATGAAATCCCTATGGGGTAAAATCGTCATATTTATATAATTAATTACAATTAATGTCCATAATGTGATCCTTATTTACTTAATATATAATTTTATATAATTAAGGATGCTGTGGCTATTCCTTAATTATTTAAAATTATATGGTTCGCTAGACATTAAAACTATATGATATAAATTTAATATATCTAACACAAATTTAGGCAACAATTGCATGCAATTAAAACTACAACTTTAATTTTTCTAATTTAAATTTAGGCTACATTTTTACACATAAAAATATATAAATTAGAACAAAACAATGTAATTTGCATGTATAAAAATCACATAATAATTTAAAATTAATTTTAAAAAAAATTCAGATTGTGATTGGATGCCTAAACTCAACAAAATTTATTACAACTGGGCCATAAAGCCTAAACTGGCCCAAATTTCACAATCAATTACAAGCCCAATAAAAAATAAATCAAACCGGGCCATAAGGGCCTAAACTGGCCCAATTTTAACAATTATCCCATGGGCTAACACTTAAAGCCCCTTAATTTTGTAAAATGGGCCACTACTATGCATTGAGCTTAATGGGCCCAAAAACCACTTATATCAAGGCCCAAAACAATAGTGGAACCTAATCTCTCTCTAAGTTTAACAAATTAATAACACTTGCATCGAAACCCACAATCCTAATTTTCTGCCACCCCGTGGACTGCTTCATCACCAACAGCGCCATGCACATTGCGACTCGCATGGACTACATCATCACCGGCAGTGACGTGCTCGCCACCACCCACGTGGACTGCACCATCACCGGTTGTAGTCCAAGCCATTAGAGCTGCCTGCATCACACGGGTAGGTAAAACTCTTACCACACGCAATGCTTCCATGCGCAGTGTCAACACTAGCAGCTTCTGTTGTCACCGACCAGATCAATATGGCTAGCCGCGACGGCGTCAACAACCACCACAAATGGGACGGGCTACTTCCACCAGAGTGTAGCCCTAATTCCTCCATTCCCGCCTCTACACGAGCTCCACTAGGAGTCTGCCCGCAAGCCTTTCCACACCTCAGAAGTAATCCAAGTTACCGGAGATCACTTTCAATCTGTAAGGGAAGGCCCTTATACTGGCGTCAGCAACGACTTTTAAATGGGAAGGGGATGGCCACGGATGGGTCGATTTTTGCTATCATCAGCTTCGAAAAGAAGAAGTGTGCGAGGTCGTTTGCTCCGGAGATGGAACATATATGGGGACAATCCAAGTGGTGGAGCTAAATGAAGGTTTAGCCACCTCACTAGTGACAAATTCTAGGTCCTTGATGCTAATGCAGAGTCCGGCAAGAGATGGCGACGTGGTGGTAGATGTAGTGCATGACTACCTAGAAAGGACAATGACCAAGGAGCATTTCTTGGGCTCATAGATTGGGTGGAGGCTCACTGTCCAAAGTCGACTTTAGCAAAAAATATATTGAAGTGGTAGTAGCAATAGTTGAGAGATCATAAAATATAACAAAGTATCTCAGGCAAAAAATCAATACAAGGCAAAGGCAAGATTGAATTGGCTCTGATACCAAATGTAAGATTTACATGCAATATATATATTCAATCCAAGTATATGAACATTTGCAACATGAATCGAATCTGGAAAAGACTTAGGATCGTCTACTTACCTCTAACCATTGTTTTGAATTTCTGTAATTGCTGCAAGTCTTAATTTTCCAAACTCTAATCTCTCTTCGTTAGATGGTGTATTTCTGAAGATAAAAACAGTAGAGTGAGAGAGGAGTTTAGGACCAAGATCGATATTTAAAAAAAAAACTGTGGCTTCCCATCAAGCCACATTTTTTCTAATTTGCCACCACTATAAGCAGTTTGTGCAACATGCTCCTTAACTGTAGGGAAGTGAGATGGCTGGTGGAGGACGTGGTCAAGGTGTTGGACCACTTCAGAGGATGTGAACGTGTGTGTGAACGTGCAGATAACAAGATTGTATAGTGAGTTTCTAAATCTCTCATCTCTTTCTTTTTCATTGTTATATTCTATTTTCTCACAAAATGACAATTTAACATTTTCTCTTTTTTAGATTCTAATAGTAGGTGAACACGTGCGATGCTCATGGATGATGATGTTTTTATAATTTAATCATTTTTTCAATGCGTACATATAATCATCTCTAAATATTTCACTTTTAAATAATATATTTATTATATAAAAACTAAAATTAACATATACATTTATTTTTTATAGTTATGTAAATTTTTATTTAATCACTATTTCAACTAAACTATTTAGTGATGATGAAGATTTGGTTTTATTATTTTAAATGCATAAAACTTTTGTAAAATATTTTTTACTATGTTTAATTAAATAATTTAAATTAGATTTGAGAGTTTTCTATAATATATTCATTATTGAAAAATATCAATTTGAGATAAATTATTTTCTTTAAACAATTTAAATGAATTAAAATAATATATAAAATGACATAATATAGTAATAAAATTTCATTAATTATACTCTTAAGATAATGAAATTGTTTTATATTTATGCATAAAAAGTTGGAAATAAAATATGTAATTTTAATTCTCTCTTATCTAAATCCTAAGGATGCTTTGATCTCATAATATGCTAGAAACCACTGGCATCAGGTTCTCCATAATCTAATTTTAAATATGAATGAGAATTTCTTTGATCTGGAGCTCGGGTTGTGCAAGGAATGCTTACTCAAGGTTCAAGAACATGAATCAAAGGAACATGAAATTAAAGCTAAGTGAAAGCTAAGTGAAAGCCCCATGAAAATTTCTTGAAGAAATAATTAAAAAAAATAATAGCAATTAATGCATCAATATTTGTTCTGTTATAGTGTATTCGTGACATATCTGCAGGTTTAGAAGTGGCTTGAGATAATTGTTGTGTCAGTTAAAGAAAAATATAAGATTATATATATATATATATATATTTGAGATGGGATTTCATAAAATTGAAAATGTGGATCATGAGGTGGAGTGTCCAAGGTTATTTAATTCCTCACTTCTATATTAACCAAAATTTGATATCATATGATGTAGGAGTCTACCAATGAGAAAAAACCCAAAATAGTAATTTGTTGAAATTAACTATTTTGTTTCTCAATATACATCCAAGATGTTATGTTAGAATACAAGATGCAAGAGCTTAGCAAACCACAAAGCTCTTTTGTCATTTTTCGTTGTATTGATGATCATTTGTTATGAATTTGTAAAATATAAACAAGATTAGATTTAAAATGAAACAAATATTACTATAGATAACATCTATAGAGTGGAAGTTTTGACCCAAAATAGTACATTGAAAAAAAAAATCGTAAAATAAACTTATTTCCAAAATAATGTTCAATCTAATGCATCTGTATCACATAAGTTGTCATGTCATAAAACCGTAGTTGGTGACTATGGTTTTATTTTTCTAAAACGATTAGAAACCGTAGTCACCAACCATGGTTTTGACTTTAAGTTTAAAGTTGCAATTAGTGACTATGGTTTTGAATTCTTTTAAAAATGGCCAAAACCATAGTCACCAACTATGACTTTAACTTTAATTTATATATATATAATTATGTTGTTTCATTTAAAATATTTAACTTTAATTTTTCTAAATAAAAATATTATATTATTTTGATTTTAAATAAACTTATCTCATTATTTAAAAAATAATAATATATGAAATCAAATAATTGATATTTTTAATTTGACATAATTTTTTAAAAAATTTTATTAAAACAATTGACACTATATTTAATATAAATATAATTAATTAATTAAAATTAAATATAAATAAAATATAATAAATTATATTTATTTAAAAAAATAAAATTATGAAAGCCTATTTAAAAAAAAACAAATAATATAAATTATTATATTAATTAATCATTTTTTATATATTATATGCAAGTGGTATATTATATATATATATATATATATATAGATAGATAGATAGATAGATAAATAAAAGTTTAATTTAAGTTTAAAATTTATCATATTTTCATTTAAATATATAAATAATTACTATCATATCATCACAATATGATATTATGAATTTAAATGAAAATATGATAATATTTTCATAAATTATTATCCTATGGACACGATGTGATATTATGAACTGAAATTAAACTATTATAAATTTTAAATTTAAATTGAACTTATATGGATATGATATTATATACCACTTAGATATAGTAATTAAAAAATTATTAATTAATATAATAATTTATATTATTATTTTTTAAATAAGCTTTCATAATTTTTTTTATAAATAAATATAATTTATTATATTTTATTTATATTTAAATATAATCAACTAATTATATTTATATTAAATATAGTACCTATTGTTTTAATAAAATTAAAAAATATATTTTTATATCAAATTAAAAATATAAATTATTTTATTTCATATATTATTATTTTTTAAATAATGAGATAAATTTATTTAAAATCAAAATGATATAATATTTTTATTTAAAAAAATTAAAGTTAAATATTTCAAATGAAACAACAGAATTATATATATATATATAATTAAAGTTAAAGCCCCAATTGTGACTACGATTTTGACTATTTTTAAAAGAATTCAAAACTGTAGTCACCAATTGCGGTCTTTAAACTTAAAGTTAAAGTCGCGATTGGTGACTACGGTTTTTAATTGTTTAGAAAAATAAAAAGATAGTCTTCAATTACGGTTTTATGACATGACAGCTTATGTGGTACAAACGCACTATATTGGGTATTATTTTGAAAACAAGTTTATTTTATGGAAAAAAAAAATTTAATGTACTATTTTGGGTCAAAACTCAGAGAGTAGTGTATGTGCCAAAAAAACATATATAGTCAAGAAAAATAGAGTCTGAAATGATTGAAAATATACTATTTCTCATACAACAAACGATTCCTCTATGATATACATAATAAAAAGTTCTATGAAATACGTAATTAAAACCAATAAAAATTCACTTAATATCAACCATCAACTTGTTTTTTAACAATAATTTGACCACTAGAAAATAGACTTAAGACTTGTTCAATTAATGCTTGTTGATTTGTCTCAATTAACTTCAATTGCCACTTTTAATTGGACTTGGCTCTCAACTACTTTCATAACTTCAATTTGATATATAGTTCATGAACTCAAGAGTAACTGCAACAACAACCAAATAATGGAAGTGAGAAATAATAATTAAAAACTAAACCATTCCAATAAGGCAAAAAGATTACTCCATGGTTCATCCAATCATATTAATAAATTTAGACAAAGACTTGAATATATAACAATCTCATTTCATTTAAGATGTGATTAAAAAAAAAAAATCTATCAATGAAAATAAATTGACCACATCACAAATCTAAAAAGGTCAAACAGGTATAAACATGAATTACATTATCCTTCTACCCCATATTTTATATTTTTTGCTTTTTTTCGGCTATGAACTTTGATATTATAAATTCATTCCCTTTAAAGAAAATGTGAATACATACAAAAAAAATCACCTCAAGCCTCTAAATATTTTTTTGTACTCTTGTAGCTCAAAGTTCCACTCCTTGATGATTTTTAGATAAGATAAAACTATAAAATCTCAAAAAGAGTAGGATAGAAACCAAAATAAAATTAGGAAAGAATTGGAGAGAAACAAACAATCAAGGGAAAAAGAAGAATTAAGAATAAATTAAACAGTGATTTTGTTGTGGGTGTGCACTTTTCGGTGATTTTTGATGACATTTTTGGGTATACTGTTTTACCATTGTTTGGATGGTTGAAATTGTCTTATAGACAAATATGGGTAAAAACATACAATGGGAGAGAAAAAAACCAAATTAACAGTCATTCTAAAAAGCATGATTGTTTCTTAGAGGATTATTTTTGGAATAACATTGAATCATTTATGGCCACAATAAAAGGATTAGTACTTGTCTCCCAGTTGAGGACTAGGGAACAAATCGCATAAAATCTATGCAAGGAAGGGCCTCTAATTCTTGGATCTCTCATAGAAACTGATTTGCTTCACTTGGTAGATTTATTAACATCAGATAAAAAATGAGTTGAAGAAAACCCCACTCAAACTTCACTTTCAAAGTCATTCAGCGCTGGGAAGAGATCTAGTTCAAGTCAACCTTATGTTTCAAATAGGTTGAGATCAATTTTTTAAGCACACAATGACGGTCAAACTTGTAGAGGCAACTGGAACATGATGGAGAAGAGAAAGATCAAAATTTACCTTATACTGGAGTAGGTCAACCTGTCATTGACAAGAAACCGCTAGATAGATCTAGAAGTAAGATATTAGCCCATTGTTAAAAGATTGTGGATGAGATTTTGAAGGAATACTTGAAAGGATTCAAAATGAGTGTCTTTGGAATATTATTCCTAGATAGGCATGGCTATTCACTTGATGTACAGAAAGCTTGGTTACCTAAAATTAGCGTGACACTTTGAACTTCTTTCCTATAAAAATATTTACCCCTTTTAATTTTTGTTACCAAGAAACTAAGGAAGATATCAAACTAGTTTTTTTATTTTATCTGGACTCTAAGCTTGAAGAGGCGTGTGGAGTAATCATTGGTGGTGTCATCTAAACATATTCTTCGTCGAAAAGCCCGACATTCTTCTTCATGATAGCCACATTTGGGTCTTCTTGCTCTAGTTGTATGTTAGAATCCCTACGGTGACTTCTAATGGAGTTGACAACCGAGTTCGACATGATAAGCCAAAAAATGTTTGGGTCGGGCCATCTTGGCCAACTCTTCACTGATCATTTGCTGTATATTAAAACTGTTGTGGTGTTCAGTTTGAAGGAAAGAAGAAGATGGAATCACATTGAGGCTGGGTGGTGCTGTGTGGTGTTGTGTTTTGCTATTGTGATGTGCATATTGGAGAATGATGAAAATGAGGTTTCAGTGGAGCTGAGGGTTGTGGTGTTTGATTTGGAAAAGAAACCGAAGCTTGAGTGGAGATGTGGCATTCGGTTTTGAGAGAAAAGAAAATAGATATGGATGATATAAAAGCAAAAGGGCAGCAGGCTTTATGCATTTACAGGTAGAGAAGGAAGAAGACGAAGCTTTGATGGTGATGTGAAGCTCAATGCGGAGAGATTACTGGTGATGGCTGAGAAAATAGGAGTGAATATAAAGAAGATGAGGGATGTAGAAGAACAGGTCAATGAGACCAATTCCTCCGCAGCAGACTCTACCTCAAGAGTTCAAAGCACCTCAACAAACTCCACTTGTTTAGGAGTATAGCTAACAACTTTTCAATTTCTATTTAAAGCTCTTGTATACGTACAACATCAGTAGTTGAATAAACTCAATCCTTCAAATTTTTATCAACCTGAGTATAATTCTATATGGTATCAGAGCCACAAAAAGACCAACGTCTACTCCCTTCTGATCCTCAATGGCCTCCTCATCCTCTGCAACCTCTCATCATTCTATTGATCCTGCTACTATCCCATCCATCTCCAATCTTCCATTTACTATTAGCGTCAAACTCAACTCCTCCAACTATCCTGTATGGAAAGCTCAGGCCCTACCTTACCTTAGAGGTCAAGCTGTTTTTAGCTACCTTGATGGCACAGTCCCAACCCCACCTCCAGAAATTGATGTTCCTCATCCCAGCATAGGTGTTATTATTAAAATTCCCAATCCTCAATATCTTCAATGGCTTCGTCAGGATTCTTTAATCCTCGCCACCATTAATGCTTCGCTCACTGAAGATGTTCTCACTCAAGTCATGTCTTATACAACCTCTCGAGAGGTTTGGCTTGCACTAGAGCAAACCTTTTCTTCAATTTCCCATGCTAAAGCAATTCAGATTTGCACTTAGTTGGCCAATGCTTTGAAAAACGCTCTGTCTACTAATGCATATTTTCTCTCTATCAAGCGAATGGTTGATGAACTTGCTATTGCTGGACAACCACTTAAACCTGATGACATAATCACCTATGTGCTTGCAAGACTTGGCCAGGAATATGATTCCTTGGCTTCAACAGTTACTTCTCGCTCTGACCTTATTACCTTGGAGGAATTTTACTCACTCCTTCTAATCTGTGAGTCATGAATTCATCATAATAATCAGTCCCTTCACGTTGCTCCTTCAATAAACATTGCCACCAAGCAACCTCAGAAGCAACACCAATCCATTTTTCGCCTGGCCGCAAATTTTCAACAATCTCACCGTGGTCGCAGTGGCTACCATGGTAGAGGACGTGGTGGTCGTTTCACCTCCCATGCTCAGGGTCTATCAAACTTCGTTATATGTCATATGCTTCAAACCAGGACATACTGGCAGAAAATGCTATCATCTTTTTAATTTCTCTTATCAGGACCAACAAACTCCTAACAATCAGCCACAAGCTATAGTTGCTACGCACTCTCAACATACTGATACTGAGTGGCATCCCGACACAGGGCTACCCATCATCTCACCAATGATGTGAACAATATTCATCTTCCACATGAAGACTCTGGCTGTCAAGATCTTATCCAGGTGGCTAACGGTGCAGGTCTGAAAATAGTCCAAAGTGGAACTTCCACTCTCTCCTCTTCTTTCAAGTCTTTTGTACTTAATCAAATTTTGTTTGTCCCAGATATTCAGAAAAATCTTCTCTTTGTTCAACGTTTTTGTCTAGACAATAATGTTTTCTTTGAATTTCATGCTTCTTTCTTTCTTGTGAAGGATTACTTGGGCAACATCCTGCATCGCGGACCACTCAGTAATGGTCTTTACAATTTCTCCACTTCTCTTGCTCGTCTTCAGTCACAAGCTCTATCTAGTGTTCGTGTGTCTCTCACTATCTGGCACCGTTGTCTCGGCCATGCTTCCCTTCCCATTCTCTATAAGGCTCTTTTATTACCTATCACACATAAAAATACGTTTATTTGTTCTACATGTCAGCTGGCTAAGAGCCATGCTATGCCCTTTAAAAATGTGCATGTTTCTGCTTTGAAACCATTGGAGTTAATATATTCAGATCTTTGGGGCCCAGTTCCTATTTTATCAACCCTTGGTGCACATTATTACATCATTTTTTTGGATGATGCTACTAAATTCTTATGGTTTTTTCCTTTGAAACTCAAATCTGATGCATGTCAAACCTTTATACATTTTCAAGCTGCTGTAGAACGCCAATTTGATACAAAAATTAAGGCTCTCCAATCTGATTGGGGTGGTGAATATCGTAGCCTCACTAAACATTTACAAACTCAGGGAATTCGTCATCGAATAACCTGTCCATATACCCATCAACAAGCTAGTGCCATTGAAAGGTGTCACAGACAAATTGTTGAAGTTGGTTTGGCGTTACTTGCTCACTCTAATTTACCTAAAATATTTTGGGAAGATGCCTTTTTAACTGCTGTTTTTATTATCAATCGATTGCCAACTCCAATTTTACAGCATCGATCTCCATATGAAATGGTCCATCATCACAAACAAGATTCCAATTTTTTACGTGCCTTTGATCGCGCTTGCTGGCCCTATTTACATCCATATAATCACCATAAGATGGATTTTCGATCCAAAACCTGCATATTTATTGGGTATAGTGTTGGTCATCGAGGTTACAAGTGTTTAGATGTGTCCATAGAAAAAATCTTTGTCTCATGTCATGTTGTCTTTGACGAATCTCTTTATCCATATACAATTCCTAAGTTTATCGAGCCTCCTCCAAAACCTGCTCCTGTTGTTCTCCCACCAAATCTCAATCTATCACTCTCTAG
The DNA here is from genome assembly GCA_030254885.1 of Vitis rotundifolia. Lineage (NCBI taxonomy): Eukaryota > Viridiplantae > Streptophyta > Magnoliopsida > Vitales > Vitaceae > Vitis > Vitis rotundifolia. Next base: position 15,362,591 of record CM058151.1, read on the forward strand.
CTCATCTGTTTTTGCAGGTACAAATGTTCAGTTTACTGCACCAAGCCCTCTCCATATGGCCTCAACATCTCGTCCTCACACCGATTTTCATATTATTACGGGTTCTCCTATTAGGGATGCTACTCTATCTCAGCATGAAGACCGTCCAACCCCTCCTCTCTTACCTTCTCCACCTCGCCCGCAACCTCAAATTATACACTCCATGATTACGAGAAGCAAAAACAACATCCATAAGCCAAAATTAATGTCTGACTCCCATATTCGATATCCCATTCCAAAAGCACTTATGTCCACCATCCAACCTTCAGAAAAAGAACCAACTTGTTATTCAACTACAGTTAAGCATCACTATTGGCGAGAGACTATGATTAAAGAGTTTGATGCCTTGTTAGCTAATGGAACCTGGACTTTGGTTCCTAAACCTCCTCATGCCAATCTTGTTGGCTGCAAATGGGTGTACAAAATTAAAAGAAAAGCTGATGGTGGTATTAAATGATTTAAAGCATACCTAGTTGCCAAAGGATTCCATCAACAAAAGGGTGTTGATTTTAGAGAGACATTCAGCCCAATGTTGAAACCTACCACTATAAGGATGGTTCTATCATTAGCAGTCTCTCGTGGTTGGCATCTTCGACAAATTGATGTCCAAAATGCTTTCTTACATGGCGTCTTGCAAGAAGATGTCTACATGACTCAACCTCCAGGGTTCATTCATCCTCAATTGTCGCACCATGTTTGTAAGTTGCAAAAGTCGCTCTACGGTCTTCATCAAGTACCACGATCATGGTTTTCTCGCTTGACTGATTAGCTACAAGTCCTCGATTTTATAGAAAGTTAGGCGGATCATTCACTTTATGTTTATCACCATGGCTCCACTCTTATTTATTTTTTAATTTATGTCGATGACATAATTATAACTGGTGTAGATATACATGCCATTAACAAAGTGATAAGCTTGTTGCAGGACAACTTTGCAATAAAAGACATGGGTAAACTTAGTTTCTTTTTGGGCATTGAGGCCATTCGAAGTGATCATGGTTTGTATTTATCTCAACGTCGCTACATTCTTGATTTCCTTTTACGCAGCAAAATGGACAAAGCTAAACCCTGTGTTACTCCAATGTTGACTTCACAACCCTTAATAAAATATGCTGGCATTCCTTTTCATGACCCTCATTTGTATCGAAGTGTAGTTGGAGGGCTGCAATATCTGTCTTTTACTTGACCTGACCTTGCTTTTGCAGTCCATAAAGTTAGCAAGTATATGCACAATCCAATGGAGCCACATTGGGCAGTTGTCAAACACACATTGTGTTATTTGAAGACCATCATTTCTTATGCTTTACTGATCCAACCAACTACTGATCTTTGGCTTCAAACATTCAGCAATGCAGATTGGGCATCCGATCGTGATGACAGAAGATCAATTGGTGCTTATTGTGTTTACTTGGGCAACAATCTCATTTCATGGAGCTGCAAACAACAACAAACTGTTACTCGTAGCAGCACAAAAGCTGAATATAAAGCTCTTGCCAATGCTGCTGCAGAAGTTCAGTGGATAAAGTCTTTCCTAACTGATCTTCGTGTTCCAATTGCCTATTCTCCGATTCTCTGGTATGACAACATAGGAGCTACTTATTTGACCAGTAATCCTCTATTTCATGCTCGCACGAAACATATTGAAATTGATTTTCATTATGTTCGTGATCAAGTTCTTCGTGGCCAGCTTCATGTTCAATTTGTTTCTACCAAGGATCAATATGCAGATGCACTTACAAAGTCGTTGTCCTTTAGTCGATTTCTTCTTCTGTGTGACAATCTCCGGGTTCATTCCTTACCCTTTTGATTGAGGGGCGTGTAGAAGAACAGGTCAATGAGACCAATTCTTCCGTAGTAGACTTCTCTATCTCAGGAGTTCAAAGCATCTCAACAAGCTCCTAGGAGTATAACTAACAGCTTTTCAATTTCTATTTAAAGCTCTTGTATACGTACAACATTAATAGTTGAATAAACTCAATCCTTTAGATTTTTATCAACTTGAGTGTAATTCTATAAAGGATAGTCTTGTTTTCTTCTAGCCTCAAAATGTGTATGTGTAGAGGGATAAGGCAGGAGAATGAGTGGATGGTAAGCATGAAAAGAGTGGCTATTCATTGTGATAATGATGGGTTTTAGGCACCCCAAAGCATGGGCTATGGCAGAAGAAAGACGGTTGATGAACGTGGTAGGGATAGGTTTTTTGATAACCTAAATAATAGACTATTGCAGAGGTATGGCATGGTCTGACTGGTGTTGTACTTGTCTTGAGCAACTAAAAAGAACATAGGCTTTTAAGAGAGTGTGGTATGGCTCATAGGTTAAGGTACGTTTTGGGCCATCTAAAATATGAGCTGTAGCAAGAAAGAATAATTGATGGGTAAGAGAAATGGGAAACTAGGCTAATGACCTATGGAGACTATTGATGGATGGTTGATGCATGGGTTTGTTTAAGGTGTGTTTGGCATGTTTTAAATTATATGAAAGCTAAGTATAAATATTTTATAAAAGCATACAAGTTGCATATTTGTTTTTGATTTAGAAAATTAATTTATTCCATGTTTTGATGCATGAATTTTAACATCATATAGACTTTAATTATGATTCATGATATCTAAAAATAATTATTATTTTAGCATGTTTATTATAAAAAAATAACTCATTTTGTTTTATATTTTAAGACATGAATTAGATAACCATAATAAACTCAAATTTTAATTTTGTTTTTGGTTCATAAAGTATTAAAAGGAGAATTGCTTTGATATATTAATAACCTCAAATCTTTATTTGATTTATGATTTTTGTGATGTTAAAAAGGAAAATTATTTTATCATAAAATAAATCTTAGAATATATATTTAATAACCTTAACATATTATTTTTCAATTTAATCATTAATATCTTGATTAATACCTCGATTTCTATAATTTATAAGATAAAGTTAACAAAAAAAAAAAAAACTTGAATCTTATTAAATCATTCTTTAAAAAAAAAAAAAACTCATTCCAATTCATTATCAAAACCCTTATTGTATTTCATATTTTTAAAGAAAATGAAACCAATTATTATTTATTTTAAAACATGAATTTATTTGTAAGAATTAAGGTTTTAGAATTCTAAACAAACCTAAATATGCTATAAATCAATAAAAAAAAATAAAGTCCTAAACTAAGAATAAAGGGTCACTGTAGATGAAATTGGGATCCACTTAATTTCTCCAAAATATCTCATTAAAAATCCAAAACTAGGGATAGATATAGTCTCAATGGACCATCAATAAGAGCTTAAAAACAACTCAAATTTTGACCACAATTGCACACTAAAGCATCAAAGGATGTTGGAGGACAATCCTATAAGGAATGTGTCAAGATAACAAAATAGAGGGTCTACAATATTCTAAGAAAAAAACATGTTACCATATACATAATCACTTGGTAAAAAATGTTTTCATTAATAGAGGGTCTACGATATTCTAAGAAAAAAACACGTTACCATATACATAATCACTTGGTAAAAAATGTTTTCATTAGGATTATGCTTGAAATGTTGATATAGAAATTAAATAAGATGTAGAAATTCATTATGTTTCTTATATATTATTGTATTTGGATGCCACATTAAATTATAAATAAAAATTCATTGGAAACAAATATAAATTGTGTTTAACTTACTATCAAAGGAAAACTAGATGGAGCTAAATATAATTGTAAAGTATTGTGTTTTCCTTTATTTGTTAATTATGAATTTTAATTTATAATGTCGTTTTGCGTTTTTTTTTTTAAAGAAAAAAAATAGCAAAAATTTGCTCTTAAGAAGCTCCCTATATTGTTAATGAGAAAACAATTGTCTGATAATTGTGTTAATTTCTAAAAATAATTTTTAGTTTTTAAAAATGAAACTATAGTTTTAATGGTAGTACTATTAGAAAACACTGTTATGATTGACTAACTTGTCTTACCTCATAAAACAAAAAATTCTCTCTTCAAGTACAAAATATCGGTTTTGAGATTACTTTATTTTTATTTTTATTTTCTCTCTTTCTAAGCTTTCTTTTTGTTTTATGATTCTCTAAGCTTAAAATGTGTTTGTCTTTACATTTATTATAATAATATATATATATATATATATATATATATATATATATATATATATATATATATTATTTTGATTCTTCAAAGTACAGTGATCTTCCTCATTGCCCATTTAAAAAAACAGACTAATACAATAAGCTTTAAAATTTCATTTTCATCTTGGAATTTTTGAAAGAAAGATTGTGTTAAGAAAATTAGAGGAGAGAATGTGTTAAGAAAATCAGGGGAAGAAAAATGAAGAATATGAAATTTGAAAAAAAATAAAAGTTATATTAAAACTTTATAAATCATATTCTGCTATATTATGTAATCAGGATTTGTATATATATATTTTATATTAAAATTTTAATTTTTTTAAAAAATATCCCATTATTCCAATTGGTGGTCTTGGTAGTGAGATACTAAATGAGTATACATTTACTCAATTCCAAAATTGTAAGAAGCATGACAAAGACTTCATTGAAAAATAAATTAGACATGTTATCCTAGCATCCTACAAGTGTAAAGCCAATGTTAGAGAAGGTTAGAGTAGGAGCCTTGGAGGTAGTGGAGTCACTTCATTATCCATGTTATCATCATCCCTAACTATCAAGTGCTTATAGGCTGCAGGTTAGTCATGGGGAATTGGATAACTACTTATAGGCTGTAGTTTAGTGGAGAAGTGGAGCAAATGTCATATTCCTAATCATCATCCCTAAATTGTTAGCTACTTATAACAAGTCAAAATATTCAACATTATCACCCAATTAGTAGAGAAAAAAAAAATTCAAAATGGGAAAAAAAAAACTCCATAAAAACTTGCTGCTATATATGTAAATGTTTCTGATATATATAGTTAGAACTATATATTCAGTTAATTATGTTATTGTTATTACATACATTTGCATCAATTAATAACCAATGTCTAATAACTAAAAGCATGTGATTTCAAAGGTGGTATTTCCATACCATCTTTTACTCTTTATAAGTATGACTTAAGTAAGCTTGAGTCTCAATTTGATAGAACAAACTTGAAGAATAAAGTAAATTTCTATAACCTACATCCTAATAATGATAGAAAGTAAATTAAAAAACTAAATAACTTTAATTTAAAAGAAATTTAATTTTAATATAAATCCATATAAAATATTTAAATATATTCAATATAATTCTTATAAATGAATTAAAATAGTATTTTATTTAGAATTATTATGAAAGCAATGATCAAAAATTTTTATTAAAAAAATATGACAAATTTTATGGTAAAATTATTTATTAATAAAAATTTGTATCTATAAAAAAGATAAACATGAAATATGAAAATTTTGAAATTATTGAAAGAAACATATTATAAAATGAATATCATATATAAATTAAAATGGATATTTTATAATTCTAATTTATTTATTACAAAATTCATTATAAATTATTTTATTGCTATGTAATAATGGTCCAAAATTTCCAACCCATTATAGAAATAAAGCAAACCTTTCTCAAACTGCATTGGTACGTAATGATGATCCTATTTTTTAGCCTAAAAGTACAATAAGAAACATGAAACTTGGATGAGAAAAAAGCTAGCAAAAAAGGGGGAAAAGAACTAAGTGTTTTAATGGAGATTGGTGATTTTCCTTCTCAAATATCAAAGACCAATTCAGGCGTCGGTTTCAAGGTATTAAAATTTAAGTATGCATATCTCTAGCTCCTTCATCTATTGCACTTTCCTCCATTGGTGACTCATTTCCACATTGTTTGTTTGCTTTAAAGATATTCAATCTAGGTACATAAGGATTTTTTTTTCCATCTCCCTCTCTATTCTCTGCTCAAAGATATAAGAGAAGCTTTTAACTATTCCAGCTACTGTTTTCCATTTGATGTTCTGTTTGTACGTAGTTAAAAATTTTGTCTGCATCTAAGAAAAGCTTTTGCCTATTCTAGCTATTGTTTTCCCTTTGATGTTCTATTTGTTGTTTAAAAGTTTATCTCTTTGTACCAAAAATGCAGGTCCTCCTAATCATGGGTTAGCCTTTTAATTTCTCAATCACTAGAGGACAATTTCAAAGGACAAGTCTTGTTAAGGTAATTCTTTGTTCTCTCTAATATCTCTCTCTATACTTTGCAATGAAACTCTAACTTCTCAGTACTTCATTTTTTTAAAGAAAAATGAACATAAATAATCAGACTTACAATTAAGTTATTTGGTGGTTAGTAGATTTGGTCTAGTGGATGGGTTTACTTTGGATTTAATTTGATTCCATTGAATGTGAGGTTATTTAATGAGTTACAACTTTTTTTAATGGTATATATCAGAATCATATGGTCTTTAAGTCTAGAAACTATGTTTTTTTTTGTTTTTTTTTATGGTATATATATATCAAAATCATATGGTCTTCAAGTTTAAAAACCACGTTTGGATGCCATAAAAAGAGCAATGAACTTCATAATTGTTGGGATATTGCCTAAGGAAACTCTCTTTCTTGTTAAATAATCACTTATGGTATTCAAAACTTTCAGCAATTATATAATGTGGATCAAGTAGAGTTGACCATTCAAAGAAACGAGATCTCTATTGTTTTCAACACTAAAACAACTTGTATCAAATTAGTGGCTAATAACTAAATTCAACTTGTCAATAACACTAATATATGCTTTGTGTCCTTAAACCTCGTAAGAATCAACAACTCTTGTGACCTACTAAATCCAAAAATATATATATATATATATAATGTATGATTAGGGATATGTTATGAAAAGACTAAACTCCTTTCATTATGAATCTCCACATTCTTTGACATTTTCTTTTTAAAATATTACTATCTCTATTTTATTTTTTTAAGGAACAAAGGCTTATTGTTATTACATATTATTATTATTATTTAATTTGCTCATTAGTATTGTAAAGAATAATGCTTATTTTAGAAACTTAAGTGACCTACATTATCATCCATGTATGGGTTTTCCTGTGAAGTTGATGACTTTATATTTTGAGTATTAACTTATGTTTTTTTGTTGCCAAGTCTAATTAAATTTCTCTACTCATGAGTTTTCAAGTAAATATATTTATTTTTTCTTCTACTAGGTAAATAACAAATATGATAAAGGATTTAAATGTATTTCATTTTAATGTGTTTAGGATACTTAGATAGGATTTAAATAAGTTCATGCATGAAACATTATACTTCCCATTCTAGCATCCTTGTATGACAAAAATTTCTCTTATTACATGCTAAGGACATTTAAGTTGTCAAAGAATGAAAATGGTGCATTGATGAACTAGTTTAAAGTTGACCAACTTCTAAATTTGTCTAGCATGTGAATGAGACTCTTTCTTTCTACAAATGATGCTTGAATTGTCCAATTAGACAATATAAGGAAAACATAATATCTTTGAAGTTACGCTTTTATGCTCGGTTCATTTTTTAAGAATTCTGATAGTCGTTCCTTTTGTTCTTTGGGTGCATATTTCTACAAGACTAAATAATATACCTTCTCCATTTTGTGTACTTGGAGAACTATAGGGAAATGCTATTGAAATTTTTCTAAAACGAAACAAAACATAATGTAGTTGACATGTAGGGATTATGTATTCCTATATAGGATAGGAACCACCACCTAAACTAGGAAGTTGGAGATGTCAGAATGCATAAGACGTAGTATAAGTTGATTTTAGTTTAACAAGATAGAATCATGAGAGTTAATTATGTTTCTTGGTTTAATATTTTGATATATAATTTTATTTTAATTTTACAAAAATATGCATAATAAGTGATCTTTGACGATTCGAGAGTGAATAAAGACTTAAAAAAATGTAAGATATATTTATTTCTCATTTTTATGGTAGCACATCAACTAGATCGGATCATAATTCTATAAGAGAACCACATTTTTTTACTTTGGTTCAATACCTAATGAAATTAAATGTATTTAATAAGATGAAATATCATGAACTAATAGGAATTTTAAATTAATAATTTGTGGCATTAACTACAACGACATGAATTGAATAAGATAATTTTTATAACTAACTATCCCACTTTGATATACTTGTAGACAGCATCGATATATTACATGATGAATCCTTTTGATCTATGATACAACATTAACATTTCAAAAGTGTGAAAACTATAGCTTTTGTAGACAAAAAAAAAAAAAAAAAAAAAAAGTCTAATGCATAACGCAAGAGCCCTTACTCTTAACAAGTTGATTCTAAAGTTAAAATTCCTCATGATTAATTCACTGTGTATTTGAATCATAGAATGAATCGAAGTTGGATGTCTAAAGATAGAATGTCAAGGGAGTATGAGGAAGGAGTTGAATACTTCATTAATTTTGCATTAGAACATTATACAAATCAAAGTGGAATTCGTTGTCCTTGTATGCGTTGTGGAAACTTAATACATCATACACCTAACAAGATTCATGAACATATGTTTTTCAATGGTATTGACCAAAGTTATTGTACATGGTATTGGCATGGAGAAACAGGTCCTACTAGTAGACAACCAACTAAAATGGCACAACATTATGACATGATGGATTGTGGTGACGTTTTTAGTACAGTAAAAATGGTTCATGCTATAGAAGATGAGTTCATGACAGACCCAATGTCATTTAAAAAAATTGCTTGAAAATGTTGAAAACCTTTGTATCTTGGTTGTATAAAGTTCACAAAGCTTTCTGCATTAGTTAAATTGTACAATGTGAAGGCACGGTATGAGTAGTCAGATAAAAGCTTTTCAGATTTACTCCAAATATTAGGGGATATGCTCCCGGTGAACAATGAAATGCCCTTATCCATGTATGAGGCTAAGAAAACATTGAATACATTAGGGATGAAATACAAAAAGATACATACATGCCTAAATGATTGCATACTATACAGGAATGAGTTAAATGATGCATCTTCATGTCCTAGTTGTGGAATGTCAAGGTGGAAGGTAAACAAAGCAGGGGCAAGAAACACTAAAAGGATTCCTACAAAAGTGTTGTGGTATTTCCCACCCATCCTTAGGTTTAAGAAGATGTTTCAATATCCCAAAATAGTGAAAGACCTAAAATGACATTTACAAGGAAGAGAAAATAATGGTAAACTTCGACACCTAGTGGATTTCCCAACATGGCCACTAGTGAACCAAATGTGGCCTGAATTTGCTTTAAATTGTAGGAACCTTCGACTTGCTATTTCAGTAGATGGTATCAATCCTCATAGCTCTATGACCAATAGGCATAGTTGTTAGCTTGTTCTCACAATAACTTACAACCTTCTCCCTTAGTTATGCATGAAGAGGAAATTTATGATGTTATCTTTGCTAATATCAGGACCACGACAACCTGGTAATGATATCAATGTTTATTTGGCACCATTAGTCGATGATTTGAAAGCATTGTGGGAGGTAGGGGTGAAAGCCTATGATGCACATCAACAAGAGTTCTTCATATCAAAGGCTATTTAGTTATGGGTGATTAATGATTTCCCTACATATAGAAACTTATCTGGTTGTATCGTTAAGGGATATTATGCTTGTCCAATATGTGGTGAAGAAACAAATTCACATTGGCTAAAACATGGGAATAAGAACTCATATACCGGCCATAGAAGATTTCTTCCATGCAACCATCCATTTAGAAAGCAAAAGAAGGCATTTAATGGTGAACAAGAGTTTAGGTTACTTCCAAAAGAACTTACTGGAGATGAAATATTTAGAAAGGTTGATATGATTCATAACTCATGGGAAAAGAAAAAGAAGGTTAAACAATGTGAATCCTTTGCTAATCCTACAAGTTGCTGGAAAAAGAAGTCTATATTTTTTGAACTTGAATACTGGAGACATTTTTATATCCGACACAACTTGGAAGTCATGCATATAGAGAAAAATGTTTGCGAGAGCATCATTGGAACTTTGCTTAACATTTTAGGTAAAACAAAGAATAGAGTAAAGTCTCGACTTAATCTTCTCGAAATGGGCTTAAGGCTTGACTTAGCACCAAGGTTTGGGTTGAAGTGAACTTATCTTCTCCTTGCATGCTATACTCTAAGTAGAAATGAGAAGAAAATAGTATTGCAGACTTTAGCTGATTTGAAGGTTCCTGAAGGTTATTGTTCAAACTTTAGAAACCTTGTGCCCATGAAAGAGCTAAAGCTTAGTGGTCTTAAGTCTCATGATTATCATGCACTTATGCAACAACTACTACTAGTAGCAATAAGATCCGTGTTGCCTAAGCATGTCAGATATGCCATTACAAGATTGTGTTTTTTCTTTAATGCACTTTGTGCAAAGGTGGTGGACATGTCAAGATTGCATGATCTACAACAGGACATAGTGGTGACTTTGTGCTTGCTGGAAAAGTATTTTCCACTTTCCATCTTTGACATCATGCTTCATTTAATGGAAATGTGGGAAACCATTACTTTGAGGTCGTGCAATAACTATTCATGATTATAAATTGGTGGAGTAAGCACATCATTATGTTCTATAAAATAGAACCATTGTACAACCTTTTATTGAGTAAGTGTCATATATGTGCATAAATGAGTTTGAAACTCTAGCTAATGTTTATACAAACCATGACTTGTCTATTTTTACTTGATAGTGAACATATGAAATATTTGAAGACAAAATATCCTCGTCAATCAAAGAGAGTGAAGTGGCTAGAGAATGAACATATGCGCACATATAGTTATTGGCTTAGAAAAAATGTATGAAACTCAATATTCATACTCCCCTTAAAATTTAATTCTTACAAAATTTAAATTACATTGACTTACATATCATTAATGAACCTTATAGGTTTCAGATGACACAAGTAAGAAAGAACCTATTGAAAATGAACTTAAGTGGCTTGAACAAGGACTAAGACAACAAGTTTTTAATTACCCTAGATATCATTAATGGGTTTCGTTACCATATCAAGGACCATGATGAGGCACAAGTCAACCAAAATAGTGGCGTCAGTATTGTGGCATCGACCATGCAAATTGCAAGTGCCAAATATAAGAATCTTGTGCTTGGTGACATGTGTTTTTGTGGGATTGTCACAAAGATATGGGACCTTGATTATAACAAGATTAACATTTGTGTTTTTAAGTGTGATTGGGTTGATAGCAAGAATGGTGTCAAAGTTGATGAGCTTGGGTTTACATTAGTCGATTGAGCAAGATAAGACATAAATCAGATCCTTTCATTTTGGCAACGCAAGCCTAACAAGTATTTTATGTAAAAGATCAAGTTGATCCAAGATAGTCTATTGTATTATCAAAGCCAAAAATGGAGTTGTTTGACATAGAAGGTGATGACAACATAGCCGATAATTGAATGGAGCATCACCCATTTGTGAATGGGATGCCTAATATTAAGTCTTTTGATGAAGTTGAAGATTATGATGAAATTTGTATGCGTACTGATTGTGAGGGGATTTGGATTGAACATTAAGCTTAATTTTTTTTTTTTTTTTTTTTTTTTTTTGTGTTTTGTGACTACTAAGTGTATTATGTGATTTTTGAGTTATTGTTAATATACAATGTGATGCTCAACAACGTTATGTTTTTATTTTATCCTTGTTAAATATATTTTTACTATTATATACTTGTTAAGCTATTCTAAATAAATGCAATTAGTATCATATTTATATATATTGAATAGTTTGAACTTTCATTTGAGTTTAATTGATACGTAGTTAAATAAATGTTGCTTATATGTTGATATTGTAAGTTTTTTTTTAGATTAGATAAGATAAAGCCATTACTCACCTATTTCATATTGATTCAAATTTTAAATAATTTAAGGGGTAATCCCATTGAAGGTTTCCATGGATTTGAATTAAAAACTTTAAATCAAAGTGTTAAATTATGTACTATGCAAAACAAAGCAAAAGGTTTTATGGGAAGATGGATTGAATCCACCAACCCATAATGAACCAGTTTGAAACATTAACAAATAACATATATGAATTAACTGTAAACATAATAACAACCTACCCTATATGAAGTTGATCCTCGTAAGGAATCATCTAACGATGGAAAACTACGTTTGAATTGATAGTTGAATATTCTTATTTCCAACGGAAATGGTCTATGAGTACCATAATTTTTATTTTCTTGGTCCTTCCTTTGTTTTAGGTCACTTGCTTATGATAGAAAACAAAGCTTTTGAGAGATAAATGATCAAGTTGCAAATTCTGTGTAATTGAATAACATTAGTTTTAAAAAATTCAAATAAAGTTTCATTAATGTGAATCTGGTGGATTTTTGACTTTATGTCAAATTAGAGAACATCTTCTTCAATTTATTTAGCTTTAATGAACGTAATCTTTGGTTTGTCATTGTTAACTATTAGTGACATTACTCCATCCTCAATATTGTGTAAGTGAAGCCATATATCCTAGAATCATTAAAGTTAAGGCAACCACATCTCATTACATATGATCAATGCTTATATGCTTAATAGTAGGAAAATCAAACACCTTGCAATGCATCCTCAACCCACACTCTTAAACTTCATTTTATGAGTATTGCATCCTAACTAGAAGCATGCATTCCAATTAGGACCTTATAACAATAGTGATTAAATAGATGTAATTTAACTAAGCTATAATGGTAGAATGTGTGTGTGTGTTTTTATAAGATAAGTCATGGTAATTTTCTTTAAACTCAATGATATGTTGTTGAGGTTTAGCAACAAATTATCCTATTAATTTTATGCATATTTCATAATCAAGATTTAAGATTAATTTTCATGTATTGAAAAGTTTATACAACAATGGTTTATCCCTACTTATGAAATCATTTTGTAACTAATTTCTTTATATTTAGTTGAGATACATTTTCAAGTGTTGTTTATTACTGCATAATTCTTAATTATTTGGGAACTTGGGTGAAAAATGATACATCTTTATGGATGTCTCTACCAAGAAGAGATAAAGAGCAAGTAACTATTAAAATATCATGCTTTACTTTTGAATGTAAGAGATATATATATATATATATATATATATATATGTGTGTATTATGAGATTGATCATATTCTTTTGATTATCATGTAGATGGATGAAAAGGAAGGAAAACAGAAGATTACTTCACCAAAAAGGTTAATAGGCCTAACTTTAAAACTTGAAGTTGCTAAAAATAGAAGTGAATGAATGAAAATTGATATTCAATATAATGATGATGGTGAGAGAGTGGATGAGGGATATGTACAACTTGTATCATACTTAGGCGTGCTAGCACGAACCATGGTGCCAATATGTCATACTGATTGGAGGGTAGTGCCTATGGAATTGAAGGAGAAATTATGGGATTGCATTAAGGTATATAGTAATCTATTGAAATTATTTTCCTATATTTTGTGTAGACCTTACATGATTATTAAATAATCAAGATCTTCTTATAACGTATATAATAATCTACTAAAATTATATTCGTATATTTTGTGTAAACCTTACATGTTAATTAAATAATCAAGATCTTATATTTTAGGGTGCATTCTTGGTTGATGATAATAGCAATTACAACATCATATCATCTCTATTGAGACTAGCTTTAGGTCATTCAGGCACACATTGACAAAATAGTATATCCTGCCTTATAAGAATAAGCCCAAGTACCTTTTGCAGCCACCAATTGAATATAATTATATTCCAATTGAAGATTGAAGAAAGTTAGTGGCTAATAGGTTATCAATAGAGTTTCAAATTAAATCAAAAAAAGGAAAAGAAATGAGGGCAACATACGTTTATATTCATTTAGTGAGTAAAAAAGGATATGCAAGACTTCAGGAAGAATTGGTAAGTTGAATTAGTGTATTTTATTTTGTTGGACATTTACTTTTGTAAATTTTAATTACTTCACTTTTTTATTTTTCGATAGATGCAAAAGACAGGTTTGAGGAAACTTATTGATATATGGGTCTTGTGGAAGCTAACAAGATTGAAAAAAAGGTGAATATGATGATGTTACGAGGCCTGTAGCAGAAAAGATTGTAAGTTGTCAAACCTATACTTAGTTTTAGTCAATTTCATTTGTTTTTTATTTATTTATTTAATATGACTCTTGAACCATCTTATATTTTTTGGAGGATGAGTTGGCAAAGGTTGTTAAGGAATGAAAGATTACATGTGTTGGCCAAAAGGATATCATCACTTTAGCATTGGGTACATCGGAGCTTCCTGGACGGGTTAGAGGAAAATGAGGGAAAAAAAACCCAAACAATTCTTCAACACAGCAAGACCCACAAAAACTCTTGAAGAAGAGGAATGTCAAAGGATGTTAAAGGAGAAAGCAAAGAGCTTGGAAGAGGAGATTATTGCTTTGAAAGCTGAAAAGAAAAAAAACCCTCACACCCCACTCTGAAGTGAGCAGCACAAATGTAAGGAAACAATTGTTGCAACATGAAGAAATATGAGGAAAGACTCATTATAGTGCTCATGTGGAGAACCTATCAACACAAGGGACTCAAAAAGCTTTTCCACTAACTCAGGTATATATGGCTTTTCTTAAGTTAAAATTATAAAAACAATATATAAAATAACTAAAATGAAAGACTAAGGATTACAAAATATGTTTTTATAGGTTTATAAATGCACATTAGCTCTTAAAACTGAAGAAAACATTGTTACATATGGAACTTATTTACAAGATTCAAAGATTTCCATTGATGACATTGATATATTAGTGGTCATCATTTACCCTCTTCAACCTAATACACTTCTTCCATTCCCACTTTCTAAAAACATTAGTACAATAAGGGAGGGTGTTGGATATGAGGTTTTCTGGCCTGTTGCATTTGTGATAGATGATGAAAAGGATGAGGTGAATAATGTTATACCCAAACTTTCGAAGTTGAGTTATATTTTCCTACACGTTTGGTTTATTTATTTTTTATTTTAATGTCATGCATCTATTTATATGTGTTTAGGATGTTGGAAAGAGGAAGAATAAAATGAAGAAGATACAAGCATCCTTAAATAAAATCAAATATGAAAATCCTAGAGATATACAACTGTTTTCTAAAATAATTTTAGCAATGTTGGAGGGTAAACCGGTACCCAAAGTTGACTTCCAATCAATGTTTTTGGGATGAAATTTCAAACTTTCCTTTTGACAACTGAAGTGAAGAATGTAATTTCTGCAAAAGAGTTTACTATGAATTGTAAATGTTTCTATATTTGGTGAGATTTTGTTGTAAATCTTTATGTTACATTCATGATATAAATAAGTAGAAGCTATTTTTTTTTTTTTTAAGTAATTCTAAATTGAGCGACATTTCATTAGGTGGTTGCATGAACATCTGGATGATACACTACATGAGAAAATTATATTTCTTCATCCAAGAATGGTGTCCAAGGCTAGATCAATAGCCCCACAAATTGAAAAAAGAGTAAGGTTCATTAATGATTAGCTAATTAACTCCAAATTGGCAGACATGATTTTTCTTCCATATAACCTAGAGTAAGTTGTTAATCATAATTGTTTTTAATTTCTTAGCCTTATAAATGCTATTTATCTAAATTGTATGTTAATATATTATAGGTTTCATTGAGTTTTGGCTATAATTGACCTCAAATCACAAACAATCTACTATTTAGACTCTCTATTACAACAGTCATACCAAGATATAAAAGATATTGTAAACATGTAAGTCTACCATAATTTTAGTTTTCATGTCTCAAAATGAACACTAATGTAATCTTATTTTTTGTAGGGGGTTTCGAATTTTTGTATCTCAAAAGAAGAAATGATCTAAAAAAAAGCTAAAGTGGATAGTTATTGAGGTTACATTTTTTTCTTCTCCTAAACTTTTTGTTCATTTTCTAACTTTTTGAAGACTTACCTACATTTAAGTTGCTTTCTTGAATTAAAGTTTACTTGATTTTTGAAATGTAAACATTCTATATGGCTTTCTCTCACATGAATATATATATATATATATATATATATATATATATATATATATATATATGAATTTTCTTAGCTTATAATTGTTTTTGTTATTATTTCCTATTCCTAACTTGAGTTGAGAAGGAAGTATATATGTTTGTTTCACCAACTTATGAAAATATAATCTAAATTGCTATGAATACAATTTACTCATATGTCCATTATTCCACTAGTAATGAAGTAGTACTAAAAAGGAACAAACCCATTTTGTCATGTGATTAAAAGATTTTCCATTTTCACATTCTACAATTAATATTCAAGAAATAGTAATATAAACTATAAGAAAAATAGGAAAATTTTTGTTAAAAATGCATGAGTACAAGACTTTTTTCAATTGTATTCTGATGTGGAAGATCAAACCTTAGAAAATTCAAGCATAAAAAATATATATATATATATATATATATATATACATAATTAGTCAATTTGAAATGTTGGTCATAGGAAGAACAATTATTAAATTTTGATCACTATATCCAAAGCATTTACAATCTTTTAAAACCATTTAGATGTGTGTGTGGGTAAGGAAGCAGTGGGGATCCTTTAGATAGCTTTGATCATGTTACTTAGGTGTGAGTTGTTCTTTATATCTTTCTTTTGGCTTTAATATGTCTTATATACATCCTATATTTAGTTTAGACATTTCTTGTAAGGCACAACCTCTCTCATTCTCTCTTTCTTTCTTTCTTGCTCTCTCTTTTTAATCTAAACTCTTTACTCTTTTATCCATCTTCAATCAAATTGTTCATATGTAAAATATTTATTCCTTATAATTACTAATTGCATTTCTCTTCTATAATGTCAATCTATGAGATGTAAAATGAGGCTAATACTACATATTTCCAAATATATTATCAATAATTGTTCTTGAAGCTTGGTTGATTTACCTTAATGAAGTCTTAAAAGTCATGATCTTTTCTAAGGGATATTCTCACACAAACAAAAGTTAACTATTCTCTTTTTCTAAAGTTAATCACTATTCTTAATAAATATAATTAATCATTACCTTTATCTATTCTTTTTTTTTTTCCCCATATTTCCCATATACATGTTATTTGACATTCTTATATTTTACCCAATTCAACCCTCCAAGTTTTAAACATGGGAGCTTAAG
Source organism: Vitis rotundifolia (assembly GCA_030254885.1). Lineage (NCBI taxonomy): Eukaryota > Viridiplantae > Streptophyta > Magnoliopsida > Vitales > Vitaceae > Vitis > Vitis rotundifolia. Next base: position 15,379,742 of record CM058151.1, read on the forward strand.
GTATTATGCTAGACATGTATTAACTTAATTTAGGTGCAATTTTACTTGAAACTAACATTATGTCATTCATTGTTTTTATAAATTTAAAATGTGAAAGATGAAAAAATTGACCAAATTTATATGATGTCATATTTGATCGTGAAATTTTATTGATATAATTTTGTTCATAGGGGCCCAAACAATTGGATTGTGTCATGTGCGGATATTTTGTCATGCAATAGATCCGAGACATAATTGCAAATAGAAGTCTCCTAACATCTCAGGTTTATTTACCTATGTATTTTCATAAGTACATGAGAACTTATACATATATTTAATGTTTCACATTAACATATTTTCTCTTGTCATATATTATAGTTTGAAGAGAAAAAAACATATTCACAAGCTGAGTTAGATGAAGTGAGATTTGAATGGGTCTCATTTTTTAGCACTCTTATCTTAGACCAAGTATAGTAGGTATGTGAATTTTATAATTTTTTAATAAAATTTCAAACATAAATTTCAATTAATGTTGCATTTTTCCTCTTTGCAAGGTATAGGGTGACATTTCCAGTTGTTGCAATTTTGAGATTACAAGATCATACGTAAGATCTTATTGTCATGCATAAATGTTGAAGTTTTGAATACTTTTTGGTACATACCTATATATTTTAAAAGATACATTTGATGAAAGTACTAATTCATGTTTTTTTTTATTAAGTATGTTTGTTGGATTCTTTTTGCATAAATTTTGGTACATGTTAATATTATTTTTGTAAAATTTCAAATATAGACTTAAAGTAATGTAGTTTTTTTATCTACCTGCAAGATGTTGAATAACATTTATAGTAGTTGCAATTTTGAGAATACAACATCAACATAGGTTCTTGCTATCATGTATGTAAAGTTACAATTAGTTTTTTCTTTCATTGGATATTTTTAGGCACATATCTTATCTATATTTTTTCCCTAAAAGTTCATTGCTAGATTTTTATTTATTTATTTATTTATTTGGGTACATGTTTATATCTTTTTAATTAGTACTTTTAAATATGAACATAAACTAATACTGTTTTTTTCTTATTTGCAAGAGGTTGGGTGATATTTGCAACATTTACAATTTTAGAGTACAAGATCATGTATAGTTGCTCGGTTGTTTGTGAATACATTTGGATATATTTGGGTACATGCTTATATCTTTTTTTAAAAATTTTGAAATATAAACATAAAGTAACGTTTTTTTTTTTTTTTTTTTTTTTTTTACTTGCAAGAGTTTGAGTGACATTTGCTCTGCTAGCGCGCCATTCCATCTAATAACAGCATGTAGTCTCGATATAAATGAAGTTTTGGGTGAATTTGGCAACTTGGAACATGGATCATAACCCATAGAGCCTTCATCATGACAAAAAGCCCTATTTTCCATTAATATTTTGTCTATCACAATTCACTCTGTACAAAATGTCAGCTCTACTTGCCGAAGCTCCTGGAGCAACTAAAATAACAAGGAGCCCAGCAAGTGATCCTTCAAATCCGATAGGGTATTCAATCGGCAACCCGACACCTATAAGAACACCTTGAGTTCCAGACCGCAAACTCTTAAGCTTGTCAGGCTTCGAAAAATGAGTGAAAAGATCATCAAGTGTGGCAAGTATCTTCCAGATTACGACATGTACTGTGCATATCAGCCAGAGTCGTCCCGTCATGAACATTGAACTGAACACCATTGCTCTCAGTGTAAGAATGAACCCATTTGTCAGCTCCTAATGCCCCAAGCTGCCTACATGCAAATAGCACAAACAATATCGTTGCTTCATTAGACTTTGCTTTTGTCTTCAACATCCGTTTGAACAGCACCAATGCCTCATGTGGCATCCCATTTTTGAACATAACCATCAATCATCACATTTCAACACGCATCATCCCTCTTCTTCATTCCATTAAACAATACTTATGCCGCATCAAGCTCATCATCAGACTACGTGTCTCTTCCTTGATGAAAAATTGACTGAACAACTTGGGAATGCAACGCTTTTTCGTGTTGTTCAGGCATAATTTTAGGACAAAGGAAAAGGTGAAGGCATTGGGTTCAATGCCTTGGGTTAGCATCTGAACGTAGTAATTGGGTTCTTGCTCACGTAGCACATGGCTATGAATAATGGCAGTGTGAAAGGAGACACCGAGGTTGTGGGTACAAGTATGTGCGAGTTGTACACGCGTGAGAGGGAATTGAAAGAATTTTGAGTGGAAGAAGCAATGAGAAAAATAGGTTTGGAGGTGGGATGAATAGAAAAGGTAGTGAGGGAAATGGATTTACAGGGTTAGGTGTTGAGTGGGGCTGTGGGTTGTGAGAGAAGTAGGTTCGGTGGTGGAACCAAAGGCTAGCAGTGGGCATAATAGATGGGGAGGTGGTGAGCTTGTCATGGCATTTCAAACAGGAGTGGTTTGGCCTAAGATTTAGGTTTGATGGAATCGAGTTTCAGTGGAGGGTTTACAAAGGTTTTGGGTGGCCATGCATGGTAATGCAAAGATGGGAGAGATGGTGGCTACAGCTGCACTTGCATCTTTGGGCACCCCATCACCTCGGTACTTTAAGCAACATGTCGTGTTCTTTAATCACATCACCCATATGTAGGACTAGAGAGAAACCTTGCTCCAAACCTGCATAGTGTCTCACTTTGAGTGGTTTACATAAAAGAATGCTTTAGAGAAACCTGTGAGCTGAGAACTCCCAAACAAGGCTTTGTTGTGAAGCTGTAACCGGGTGTCTGGACATCATATAAGCATGGAACATTCACTAGGCACCTTGGCAATTTAGCACATCTTGGAATTCCTCCTCTACAAAGAATTCAAATACTTAAAAAGGAAGCTTTCAACCACCAACCTCGGTGTAGAGAACATAGTCAGAATCGAGATGAATGAGGTTGAGACTCAGATCAGAGTGATCTTGAGTGAAACTGAAATAGGAGCAATCAGGCAAATGAGGAAGAGCAAGCTACTGGATGGTCCAAGCATGGCTTCCTTGCGACAAGTAAGGACTTCTAGCTGCTCAGTTCATTTTAGACATGCTGAAAGCCTTAATAAAATGAACCAAGCCATACATTCACCATTATTTGATAGCCCTTGCCTTAGTATGGAGCCACCATTCTCATGGAGTAGTATTCCCATGAAGCCACCAAATTTGCTCTTCTTTTTCACAAACTCAGGTATTAACTTATTATAACATTCGAGCCATTACCTCCTGATACAAGGTGTGGAACCAAGCACCAACTGCTAAAGATATTACTCAAAGTCCCTTTGGAGGCAAGGACTTTGTAACCACAACTTTCACTCTCTAGATTGGAACTCTCAGATGGTGATACACGAACCAAGGCATTCCACAACTAGATACACAGGAGCAGAGAAGTATGGAGAATAAAATTGCTAAAAACAGAGCAAGAATTAGAGACCTGAGTTACTAGGCCAAGCCTCGTTTCATGAGTTATCAACGGGCTGAGATGTATGTGAATGAGAGCAAATGGATTTCAAAATGGAAATCAAGACACGATTGCAAGCATCTCATATAGAATCCCAAAATAGAGCCGAGGAAATGGGTGAGAAATCAAACATAAAATACGTGCAAACAAACTCAAATTTAATAAAAATATGCAAAAGTTTCCAATGCTCACATTCAAGCATCAAAATAGAATACTAGTATACATAGAAAACATGATGGAACTGTACAAAAATGAAAGAACCTGGTAGCTTATAGAAATCATACCTATGTTCTTCCCTTCCTGACTCCTTTCTTCTGTTTTTTCTCTTTCTCCCTCAAGCTCTCCAACTTTTCTTTCTTTTCTAATATTTTTTTTTTTTTGCTCCCTTACCACCACCAAGCTCTTTTCTTTCCCTTCATCCAACCACCTCCGTCCAAAAAACTTTAATTTCCTTTTAAGTTTTCTTTCTGTCCCTTTAGAAACCCTAAACTAACCATTTTCCCAAGCATCAATTTTCACCCCTAGTTTTTTTTAAAATCAACCTTTCTTCCCATGCAGTCCACCGGTTCCCATGTAGCCCCTCATTTTCCTCATTCCCAATCCCCTTAACACGTCCCCAAGTTTTTCCTTTTCAAAGTGCCATATCCGCTCCTTTAAGTCTCATAATTGTAGCTCTAGCTTCAGCTTCACCACTCTCGGCCCCATCATTTCCTTGTGCAATCCTTTTTCAAGTGATAACCTCAAAATAGCCCCTCTCTCACGTACCCAGGGCAGTTGTTTTACAAAATGGGGCCCAAGTTCTTATGCATCGGCCACTATTTAATACAACCAGAATGGAAATCATGACCACATTCCAGAGTCCCAATATCTTCTCCATCTCCACATTCAATATAATTTATCAAAATAATAATAATAACTTACCAAAAACTTATTCATTAAAAAAAATTATATTGAAATATTTCAAAAAAAAAATTAATTTACCAACTAATAATAATAATAATAACTTACCAAAAATGTATTCATTAATATATATATACATATTGAAACATTTAATAATAATAATAATAAATAAATAAATAAATAAAATAAAATAAAAATTACCTTACCAAAATTCAAGTTAAAATGAATATGTATCTAAATTAACTAATTTGAAGTGCACCTACAATGGAATCAAGTGGATTAAGTTAAAGTGTAACTAAGTGGATTGGAATGATCTGAAGTGTGACTAAGTGAGTTTGCGTAAAAGATGTCTAGGTGTACCTAAGTGGGTCTAAGTGTGTCCAAATGGGTCAAGTGTGTCTAAATGAGTTAGGGTGCATCTATGTGACCTAAACTAGGCGTGAAGAGTAGCTAAGTTCATAGCGAGAGTCTTGATGAGCCCCTTTACACAAGGGTCCCCGAAGATGGCTTAGAAAAATAAGTTGTATGAGTATCAATGGGTTACAAAGGAACGATCACAAGGTAAAAGAGAAACACAAGGTAGAAACTAGCATTACATGTGCTAAGAGGACAAAATGGAGGGTCTACAAGTATCAATAATCTCTTGCTTTTTATATTTACCTTCTGATAAATTGAAAAATTTTGCATGATTGATTATTTTATTTCAACTCATAATTATCTATTAATAGTCAAAGTCTAATAGGGGTTCAACATAATATAAAAAAAATTGAGGTGTTTGTGTAATTGTTAGTAACATAAGGACGTGTTTGTGTAATTTTTCTTAGATAAAATTGGATATTAATATTAAAATTTTCATTTGGTAAGAAAAATCTCACATATTTCCATATAGAGATTTAAGAATTTGTACCTATTCAATATTTTTATAATATATCTAAATGTATTTGATATTCTAAAGCTTTATTAGATTTTGTTTAATAAAAACTCTAAATCCATATAAATATATGAAATATTCTTTATGTCAAACATAGACAAATTTCAAAGTTAAATTTCACATAAATCTCACATGTGCATATTGTGTGAAAAAAATAATAAATAAGGTTTGTTAAACATAGACATATTTCAAAGTTAAATTTTGATTATGTAAAAAGGAAATAAAGGAAAAGAAAATAAAGAAACAAAACAAAGATAAATGACTTAAGGTAGAGCTCTTCTTAGGTGTTCCTAACATATTCATAAAATTTTAGATTTTTTTTTTTTGTATAATTAATAATATTCCATGGATTTGTGTTTTCTCATTGTTTGGTATATATATATGTAATGTCAAGTTAAGGGCTAAAATGATTCATTTGCAACACATAATATTAAAGAGCATAAGGGGAAAAGACATTCATATAGACTTTGATTGTTGTATGACAAGTTTAAGGGGATTATGTGTGTTGAGGAAGAAGGAATCATGTCTGCATAAGTGTGGGTAGTAGTAGTAGGGGATATAAAACACATAATTTAGTTATGTAAAAACACCTAACAAAGATGGAGAAGTATGATAATATAAACTATTTGGTAGCTAAGTTTTTAATTTATGTATTTTTATACTATCTACCTTCTACTATAATTAGGCAAAGATGTTTGTTTGATAGACCCTATGAAGAGAAGAAATAAAGAAGAGTAAAACATCATCCACATTGGATTCTTTGCGATGAGAGGAAAAAGCTATCCACAATTGTAGCGTTTATGGTATGATTTTAGCAAGTTCTTCACTTTGTAGTCTAGATACTAGAAATAAGGTAAGAGAAGTAAACCTTCAACATTAAAGCTTTCAAGCCTCATATACAACAACATATAAAGCAAGAATATATAAATGTATATACACTCACTTCATTTACAATTATGAGTTTTTGTAGATTAGGAAAGCTTTTAATCAATTCAAGAACACCTAGCACCTATGGTAATCATAGAAATGCATTTCATATGATTGAGAACTCCAAGATGTTTTAAAGGGTGGAGAAAGACTTGGTATAATACTTGCAATCATGAAATGAAGAAAAATGTCAAAAATAGGATGTAAGAAGCATGCTTTACTAAACAAGTGAGCTCAAGGAATATCACAAAGTTATTATTACTTTTTAAAAACCATCATCCAAAGATAGCTTCTCAATAGTTGGTAGTGATTGAAAAATCTATAACAAATTAGAGTGTTCTCCTTGGGGTCACTAAAATTCTTTATTTAAAGCAATTGGAATTCCCATAAGAATTAGTGTATTTTTTAAATATATAAATCCAAAAACATAATTAAGGAAGAAAATTTCGAGACTAGGAACACTAATTTCAAGGCTATTGAATATTAAGGCACTAAATAATGTCAACTGTGCTAGTAATGGGCAATTGGAGATGAAACTCCAAAAGAGTTCAATTTCAAAATTAATGTTGTTAAACTCAAGGTTAATGAGAGAATAAATCCTTTGGATGTCATTTGCCCAAAAACAAAGGTTTGAAGATTATAAAAACCAAGGTATACATTGTATTATCTAATCAAAACTCAAGTTCATCAAACTTATCTTATCTTCCTCTATTTTCTTTGTTAGCTTCTAAAATATGAAATGACTATGAATGAAATATCTTTTTTTTTTTCTTAAAGAAATACATTATGAGTTCTTCTACAATGTACAAGGTTGCTATTCCCGACTTTAAGAAGGAATAAAGCATTCATCATTCTAAATCCTTTCAAATTAATCATCATTTAATTAAATATTATCAAATGATGTTAGGAATGGTACAAATAAGTTATAATGAACGATTATGATAAGAAAATGCAAAATTACAAAAGAATGGGAAGATGTTATTCCCCAAAGGTGCTTGAATTATGGTCAAGAGGCTTCCAAACTCGGATTTTCAACAAAAGCTCCTTCTTTATTGTTCAATTTGGCAAAGTTTCTTCTCTATTTCTCACCAAAGAACCTTCTCCTTAAAATGAGGCAACTTTTTCTTCAATTAATAGGCTAATAAGGAGGGAAAATTTATTATATTCATCCTAATGGACAACACCTAAGATCACTATGCTACTATAACTTTTACTAAAAACCCTTTTCGATTGGGTAAAAATTACTTTAGCATAGTTGAATTAAATTATAAATTTTGTTTTAATGTGATAAACGATAAAAAATCAATTTTGAATAAAGGTTTACGACTAAATTAGACCTTTTTTAGTTGAATCAAAGTGTGAAATGGGCTTTGGTTTAGGGGCACTACTATATTGAAAAAAAAAAAAGAATATGAACTTTGAAAAGAAATTTTGAATAAAGGTTTATAAAAAACTTCGACTAATTTTAATTTGGGGCTAAGAAAATCTGCTTGCTGTGAAGCCCTCCACCACTTTTTAAGATTATACATGAATAAACATTTTAGTTATTTTAGATGTAATAATCAATAATGAATTACATTCTATGTCCAACTGCTTCAATCAAGCCATAAACTTCTTTTCAATCTCTAAACATCATATTACAATTTTAATCAAGAAAATTTTACTGCAATCTCTTAATCACTTTCAATAAAAAATTTCACCTACTCAATCAAAATCCAAATAAAATGCACTAAAATTTCTAAATTATTTGTCCCAAAATTTGATTAAAAATATCTACAAGTACTTGACAAAACTAGGAAGTTTTAATGCCTGTTAAGTAGCCAAAAGGTCCATTGCAAGCATAATTAGCATACATCCATTCATAAATTACCAGACACAACAAAAAGCCAAAAAGGGAGAGAAACATTCACCAAAACATCTACCAACGCAACATCTGCTAAATATAACCTTTGTTCTCCTTGTAACGCATTCTAGAGGACTTGGAATCTGAGTATTTGATTTCTGCTTTTGGCGAAGCTCTAGGAAATTGTATCAACTTCTTCAAAATCTCGAGTCCTCTGGCGTGGGGAAGCAGATTTTCACTGGGAATAATTTTCATTTTCTTAAGCCCAGGTGCATTGGCCAGTACCAGCTTTATCAACTCTACTTCTGACCCAATACCAGACATAAAATGCAGCTCCACCTCTTCAAGTCTCTTCAGACAGCAAGCTGAGAAATCTTGCCCCACCAAATTTTCCACAACCTCCACCCTCAAAGGCTAGAAAACAGGAATAACAGAATAAGCTCAAAATCTTAAAGCTTTTCCAAAGTAGGAATGATAAGTACATAGCTCACCTCAATTACAATTATCAGTTTCTGCAAGTTGGGGGAGTTATTAATTAAGTAGAGAGCATCCAACATTCCCTGCCTATCTTCCATATGCATATTCCAAAATCGAAGAACTTTGAGATGCTCTAAAGGCCTTCCCAGCGGCCCTGCTACACTGTCTCCTGCTCGCAACAGCTGAACCAAATGCTAAAGATTAGAATGTAAGAAGCTGAAAATGGTACCATCAAGCTATTATATACCTTTAAAAAGTTATACCCCACATAGAGCTTCTCAAGGGCAGGTAGAGAATCAGCAAGCTTCATTGGTTTAGAACATCGTCCTCGGCGTTGGTTCACTGCTCTGTTCAAAACGATTGAAACTACTGCGAGAACTGGTGTATTTTTGAATGAGATGGATTCAAAAACACCAATAAAGATGAAGATTTTGAGATTAGGAGCACTGATTTCAAGGTGATCGAAAGTGGAGCCATCAATCACCCTCAGTTTTTCTAGTAATGGGGAATTGGAGATGAAGGTCCCGAATTGTCCAGCTTCAAAGTCCATGCTGATAAAATCAAGGCTAATGAGCCTACTAAATCCTCCAAATGCAGGTGGGGGCTTAAACTGACAAAGACGAAGTTTTAAATGCCTCAACTGTAGAAAGTAGAAAATATGAGAAGGCAATACATGGGCAGAACCTGTGGAAAAGGACAGGGAGAATTCCTGAATATCATGGTATGATAGAAAATGAATCCAATGATCAACAGAAGAACAGCTTTCGAATTCAGGAACTGCCAAGCTGAACTTAACTATGGGCCCCTTGTGAAGTAATAAAGCTTGATAAACAGCTGCTAATAATTTTTCTTCAGATAACACACCCAATTCCTTCGTCATTTGTTCACTGAATGAATCTTCAAATACAAGTTGTGGAAGACTTAACCATTTGTACCTCCATTTCCTTGACAAGATACTTGTCCTCACAGCATCATGTATAGGCAAGCGTACAAGAATGTCATCTATTATGTTGCTTGGCAGATCACTGATCCTATCTGCTGCACCAGGAATTCTCTTCATTTTTTATGATAGTCTCATTATCGCCAATATCCTGAAAATCAAAATGAATAGCAGTAAAGTATCAAATTAGGGAAGTGTCTAGCCAAACTCAAAGCCAGTGAATTTTTCAGGCAACTTACTCTCCTGAAAATAGAAAACCTTGTTTTGTTTTTCCTAGTTCTAACAGTCCCATCAGCTAATCTCCTCTCACTTCTCTCTCAGCAATCAAACAGGGTACTAACAATAAGAAACAAATTTGAAATACAACAAGGGAAAAAAAATTATGCAAGTTGAAGTTCGACTTTCTCAGAATTGGTTCCTAATCATCTTATATTCCAGGTAAATTAGCAAGAATTTGGAACATTTCATGTTCTTCCAATGAGAATGTCATTGCTTAAAATAATCAAATACTTGACAAGACCGCTAAAACTATGCAATATTTGAAAAGGGTAGGACCCAAAGAAAGTTCTGAAACCTCATACAAACTTGCAGGGTAGAACTATCCTTCATTTTACAACTCCAATCCAATTGTGAAATGGCCTTTGATTCACCCATACACGAGGCTCTTGGTGGTTGCCCCCCACACCCAATATCTAACTTGGTCATACTGCCAAGTTTTGTATGATAGGCAAAAAACCAAATCTTGCCCTAAACTTAGCATTATTTTCAAGCCAGTGATGGTAACAGGAAGGAGTCTGGCACATTTTACATCTTTGAAGCCATGTAGCTTAAATCTCCTATTCTTATCTGTTGGCATTTCTCCCAGACCCCTCTCTGGAAACCTTCAAAATCCTTTTAGTAGCAGCAAGCAGAAGAAAATAAAATTTACCAAAGAGAAAAACATCTATAGAAATAGATGTTCATCACTTTCATATGAGAACAACAAATGCTTTGATTCAGAAATCCTAATCAATTTGATCTCACAGGAAACAATCATTTTCACATTTTTCCTTTACTCACATATTTGACTTATGAGAAGTCAAAAACTCTTTTTTAAGCTCAATAAAAGCTTCTATACTAGTTTGAATAATTTTATTCAAAGAGTTTAATATTTAAACAAAAAATTAATAAGAAAATATAATTTCTTGTATAGGCTCCATTTTAGATTTTTTTTATATTTAATAAAAATTTTACAATATCAATATTACCCTTTAAACATTATAACTTTAACTTTTGCTTTGCTACTAAAAAGGAAGCTACCCCTCCACTCTCATAATTCACTTTCCTTTTTTTTTTTTCTAATTTTTATTTTTATTTTTATTCTCGAACATAGCATGATAACATTAATCATTGGGTTTTGACAAATATAAGGAGAAAATGTATAGGCCCAATTTTGGCCTAAGCAGGATGGAGCAAACTAACCAACCGACCAAACCATTAATCATTGGTTGGACAGGTCGACCCAATCCAACTCGAACCCAACTCAATATTTGGGAGGGTTTGGACAATCATTTTCAACATTCAGGTTGGGCTTGGATTAGGTTTTTTCAACGAGCTCAATTTGGGTTAGGCTTGAGTTAAGGTTCGAACTAACCAAGCCTACCCTGAACCCCATTTAATGTTTTTATAATATTTATAATGCATCTTATCCTATATAATAATATTCATTTTCTTTTTTAAATTTTTTTTAAATATCAAATTATATTATATTTTTCATTATTTTATAAAATATATAAATTTATGTTTATTCTTTTGTTGCTATCTTGAAATTTTGAAGTATTTGTTATTTAGATTGTCATGTAAATACATTGAAATAATATTGTAGATAGATTTTGAAATATGTAACTGATCAACCCGAATCTAACCCGACCAACCCAAGTTTAGAAAAATGAGGTTGGGTTAGGTTTGGATTGACCTCAAGTTAGAGTTTGGTTTGGGTTGAGTTCTGGTTGATTATTTCTTAATTCGGGTTAAACTTAGGTTAGTCGTCAACACACCAACCCACCCAAGTTGCAGTTGGAGTTAGGGTCATTAAAACCACCAACTCAGTTGGGTTGTAGGATTAGTCAAAAACCAACCTAAACCAAACCATAGGAACGTAACCAGAGGTCGGGTTGTTTCATGTTTGTTGGCTAAGAACATGATAAATATACAAACCCTAAAAATAGAGAAGATCGAAGCCCGAAAGCACAGTACGTATGTTACAAGTTACAACACAGAAAAGGCAGAATAGAACAAAGGAAGAAACCCACAAAGCTTGTACATGAAAACCCAACGAGAGAAGAAATGACGAAAACCCACATGTTTGATACTACTCTTTCATCCATCCTCAAAAGGGAACATATCATTGAAAACGAAAATATGTTGTGTGGTAGAAAAGGAAGAAACCAAAATGCAGAAAATGAGGAATCACCAGCTTCCCTTGTGTAAAGAAGAATCTGATACTAAGCTGCAAAGGCCCTACCTGAAAGTTGGAACCAACTGCTAAGGGTTTCTGCTGACAACGTTTGCATACGGAAAGTAAGACAGACGAGTGATCATTACTTATAAAGCACATGCCTTCGCTTATTTAAACATCTACTTTAAAAAGATGAAAAAAAATACATCCATATACCACATCTGCTAGAAGCCTAGAAAGAATGTTCATCTATGTAAGGCAATTTCACTGGAGTTCACAAGATACAATATGCCTTGATTTTCATTCATTCCAAATTTCTTCCATTGTCACCCTTATAAATTTGTTCCATTCTCGTTCTATAAATTTAATTTTATTCTTTAAACTATGAAATATATTATATGGGTTCTAATAGACTAAATTTGAAACCAATGATTGATTAAGGCATAAATGAAAGTAATTTTAGGTGTTGATGAAATTAATCTTATATTGTATAGGTACTAATTGAACAAATTTGAAATCGCTATTAACTCCTTATTTGAATTGTCACAATTTACGATTGCATGTGAAAATTAGGAAAAATCATGTAAACATCTCTTTAAAATAAAAAAATAAAAAAAGTTATTTGAGAAATTTGACTTTAAGAATGTCAATTCCAAAATTGATTCTAGCCATATTAGATTTAGGCTTTGAATCTTCAGAAAGGTACAAAGATGATTTTAAACTATTAGAATAATTTATTAAAAAAAAATGTAAAAATCAGAAAAATACATTTTTCTTATTTTCTATTTTTATAAAATCTCTATTTGAACTTATGTAAGAGGTTTTGCATCTGCAAAATGATGGGCAAGGAGGAAAATATTGAAAATTGAAATATAATAACTGTAAGGAAACTTTGAGAAGGTAGGAAGCTAGCAGAAGAAAACCCTTTCTCCCTAGTGTCATATGAATATGGGGAACCCCACAACAAATACAAAATTTGCTAAAACATCCCTTCGTTTGCAAACCTCCAAGACCAAGGTAGGAAGCCTTTACTTGACTGTGCGTTCCCGAGCAGAAGGGTGGTGTATTGCAAAATACTTGGGTGGGATCCCAAACCGGCCACTCTTCTGTTTTTCATATTCAGTTTCTGGGTGGAAATGCTTTAAACAAGAATATACCCAAGCCACCAACTGCTAGTGCCAATATCAGAGGAACTCTAGTGGGTTCAATGTCAAGCATTATGCTTTTCCTCTCTCTTCTTCCTTCCTCTGATCTCCCTCCTCCTATGTCCTCCCGCACAAGAGTGCTAATATTGTCCAACTGATGCATCATTTGCCGTTGACTCCGCGCAATTCCTAGTATCTGCATCATAGTTAGTTCATACACACACCTCATCAATCAAAGCATCTGTGAATGAACCACATAAACAAATACAAGGTAACCATCACTTCCTGCCTATACATATACATAGATTCAAATGTACATAAAAAGCTACTGCATTAATATTCATTTCTGAGATAGGATTTGGGTGGTTATAAACTCTAAAATCATATCAATTGGACACCCCCACCCACTAAAATCATAGTTTCATCAATCCTCTTTGTTGCCCTTTTGCCTTCAACTACATTGTTTCAAATGGAACTTGGTCCCTGTTCACCACCTTTTTATCTTCCAACCTCGTTAATATATCTAGTTCTTCACTTTGGGCTTGCTAAGTCAGAAATCGTCTATTTATCTAATTAATTTGTCTGTGGCATACTTCAACATGATAACAGTGGACATTGCAATATATTTGCTTGCATGGCCAGCAGTTTGACATGCAAAACCCATCTAATACTGTGCAGAAGTTAGCCCTTTTAAATATATAAAGATATAGGGATTCAAACAGATAAATGATAAGCAGAAAATATGAGGTAATAAAGATGGCAGGCATGATATCATACCTCTTCCATTAAAGGAAGCTCCTTAGCCAACTGGGAGGAAGATGAGGATTTGTGCATCACGGTTCCAGTCAAGGAACCGTTGCCTAAGCCAGGGATGAAGAAAGTAGGAGCAGAGCCATTGCTTGCTTCAGCCTGGAAAGCCAAGTTTTGTTGGCTTGCAGAAACTTTCTTCATGGTTAACTTGGAATTCAGCTCTTCAATCTGACTTGTAAATTCATCCATCCTATCATTTAGTGATGAAATTTGTTCCGACAGCTGAGTAATGGCTCCCTAAACATAACACGGATCAATGAGTAAAAACCAACTTAAGTTGCTACAGCATTATACCAAGAAGGCAACATAAAAAGCCAAAGAAATTAGTAACTTAATTTCTTGACAAATGAATACTTCACCTCGTTTGCTAGCATTGCTGGTGATTCTGTGCGTCTGTCATCAAACTTTCGGTTGCTGATGGAAAATCCCGTATGATTAGACAGATTCTTGTCTCGATGGGTTGAATATGAGTGCGACATACCACTATAAAAATAATAATAATAATAATAAATAAATAAATAAATCAATATAAAAAACAATCTTAGTTTGACAAAGCCACTAGCACCTTAAGGAAGCAACAAACTATAATTAAAAAAGAAACTACAAAAACTATGGGCTTGAACATATTTCATGTACAGCTGTATGGGTGAATTTGTCAAATAGACATCAGTTCTTGTCCTACAACTTCAATAGGGATGTGAACATCTTTTACACACATGATAGGAATGTGCACATCTCTTTCAAAAACAGAACAATGTAGATGACAGCCAAAAATTGATGGTTCACTTATAAAGTAAACATGCCACAAGTCATGGTATTAGCACAATCAACTCATGACATTTGAATCATTAGTATGCTTTTTTTTTTCTTTTTTTTTTTTTTTGGGCGGGGGGGGGGCACTGAAACAGAGGCTATTTTCTTTTAAACGTACCAAATGAGATGCTCCAAAATCATCCAACCATCACTCAAGATGCATGACATTCAGAATTGAGAAAGATCATTATTTTAGATTACTATACCTAAAAAAGAGAAAATTTAGCAAGGACATCGAAAAGAATATTCAAATGGTATCCCAATAGGCATGTGGTTTTTCATGAGACACTAGTTTTGGCATGACTAGCCAAGTTATTCAATTCTTTTTTCGAGAAAATAAAAATGGCAGATGTGCGATTGACAAAATTAACTCATCACAATATCATTATAGAACCAAAGTTCATCTGTCATTGAACTTTGGAAGTAAACTAGAAAGCCAATAGAGAGCAAGATTAAACAAAGGTAAGATCAAGAGAAGAAGATTTCTGAAAACCACATTGGCTTCCCCAAAAGGGACCTTCTTTCTGTGCTATCTTCCTGATTATGCAATTGATTAGAGAAGGGAACATCTCTATAATCTTCATTGACATAGAGAACAATGTGATTTCATAGGGTTATTGAGAACATTGCCAAGAAAGTGGCATGACATCATCATAGAAAAATATGATATAAACCTACAAGGGTGTGAAAAGAAACTGGTAACAAGAAATTAAAATTTTAGTTATATGCTTCAGGTAATAAATGAATTCCGACAGAATGCTTAATGCAAGGCAGTGACAGTAATATATGCATGCGAGTGCATGTATTACCTCTTGAAGTGCTTATTTCTCATAGCAACACTGTCCGCAGAGAATCGAGAAAGAGCCTCTTTGGGGCTGGAAACCATATCCTCATCTATACTAAGCTTTGTCTTCAAATCATCTGGCAATGCCTGTGGAATGATCAGATCAGGATTACCAACATAGGATAAGGCATCATAAATTTTGGAGGCTGCCGTACCATAACTTCATTTACAAGCTTTTCGAGCTGAATTTGTTCTATGTAAGTACGAGGAGTATATGAACCTTCCAACTGGAGCTGCTCCCCAACATATTTTACCACCAAACGGTCTTTTCCTTGCACCTTTTTTCAAACATCAAATCAGCAAGAACTTTAGATTAGTATGTGGCTATAGATAATTCAAAAAACTACTTAAAATAAAATTTAAGTTATAGAAACACCAATACTGAACAAAGAGTCATTTAATCACCAAATATCAGATGGTAAACCACTGAAGCCACTGCTGTATAAATGCTGGAGTACAAGTCTTCTTCTATAATAAAAAAGTTATTAAAAGAAGCACAGGGAGAACCACATAGGACTTCTCTCCTGCTTTCTATAAGAAAACAATTTTTTAAAAGAAGGAAAGAAAAAGATCAAGGAAGGATGAGATATCCTTCCATAAACAAAAATAGCAAGAAGACAACCCAATAGGAAAGCAAAATCCACAAAGTACCACACGAAACTGTACATTGCACACTACTAAAAACCTAACCACTATATGGATAGAGGTTCTCACCATGATGTATTGAAGCATTTAACAGGGAGTGGAATTGGCAATAGCCCTGACCCCTGCGAAATGACTTCCCAAGGACAATGTGAGAATGCCAAATAAGAATATGGCAACCCAACCAGTATTTCTCAAACCAGATTATTTTTAATGAAAGAATACCAGAAGTAATTTTCCAAAGCGGTTTACCAAAGGAAGTAGTATTCTTTAAAACAACCCACTCTGCCAAAACCAAACTGCCCCTCATACTTAGGTTCATACATGGCCACTAATCTCTCAAAATGTCTCTTAGACCAAAAGAAATCAATCCATAACTTCTCATTTGTAGAGGTGATGCTAATGAGAATGAGGATAGCATAGACAGAAGGGAAGTAGGTGAGCCAGGCCTGTTTATACCAAAGTGATCCTCGTTGAGGTACGCAGGCTTCCTACCAACCCTTAAGCCACTTTGATGATAGCAAGACTCCAAACACAAAGACCTTTAGGATTGTCTCCCAAAGAATGTCCCAGGTGTTTCAGAAGACATTCACTAGTCTTGCAAGCCGTAACACAACATCGATTATGGATAGAGCACTCTGTAGAGTTTGATCTTTAGAGCAGAAGCTATTCCAACAATATCAGAAATGACCTTAAAGTTGGAGAACGTTTCTTCTATTGTGGAATAGGATCAGAGAGTTTATCTTAACTTGGTCGATAAAAGATCCTTGATAAGCCTTGGAGAAGCATTAGTCTGACATCTAGCCTTCCCATTGATGAAAATGCATAATGTATGAAGAATAAGCTACCAAAGGCCCACCTGCACTATCTATTCCCAAAGCCTTTTCTACCCAGAATATAATCCAAGTAATCATAAGCATTCTCAAAGTCCACTTTAAAGATCTCTTCCTCTTCCTCTTCCTTGGAACAGATGTTCTCATCTAAAGTTTCTTTAGCTAAACACAATGAGAATTTTCCTGCCCCAGAACAGGTTCCCCTTGGGGTTACTTAAGAAACTTCTTCTAAGCATTTGAATGAAACCTTAATAATGACCTATAAAGACTAGTGACTAGACTAGTCAGAATTCTTGAAGAACATTAGAAATTGGATTTTTCTTTTTTTTTGGTTGGAACAAAGGGAATGAAGGAAGAGCTGCTGAGCAGGCTGTGTACTACCTCATTAGAATGAAAGTTTTGACAGAATGCCTTCCTTAAAAATAACCCAACAATTTTGAAAAGAAATCATAAATAGATAATAAAGCTGTAGTCCTTCTCACAATAAATTTGAAAATATCTTACCAGATGGTCTCTCCATCCATTTGGTGTTTTCCAAGGGAACAGGGCCCAATCCAAACCTTCAGCCTCAAGCAAAATAAGAAAGAGGATCTCAGAATCTCTTGGAAAAGCTGAGTAATTCAACCCTTCAGCCTTCAAGCCAACAGAATTCCCCTTGTGGAACAGATGAAAAAAAGACCTCAAAATGTCTGCTGCAGTTGAGCCCTAATCATCCAATAGCTAGCTCCTCTTTCATCTGAACAGATTTAATGAACTTTTCCTTTCTCCTGCAGTTGTCACCCTATGGATCAATTTATATCTGCAATCCCCTCTCTTGACACATTTGGCTCTATATTTTTAACTGTCTTCTAAATGGAATATAGATAGGACATTGGGCCATTTAAAAGTAAAAAGTTTCTGAAATGATGTAACGGAGGATGTTAGAATTTATGGACAGCAATTAATTTGGGGCTTCAATATGTTGAGTTAAAAGTTTAGGAGACTTAAGATTATGACAATGGGATTAGTCCAAAAAATAAAGAAAAAAGTTGTTCACTGTGTGTAAAAAGCATGCACAGCAAGGCGGAAAACTACAGCAAAGAAACTAGGCAATCTACGGTCATGCCTCTAAAGCAAGTAAAATTCTTAAAATTTATTTATCATAAAATCTCATCTCATTTTAGCATAAAGCATCTTATTTAAGGATTTTGGTTAGCAACTAGGACCAAACTTCTCCAAAATTGAGAGTTTCTAAACACCTAGCGGAGCATGATATACATTGTGGGTCCAAAACCAAATAATTTAAGCTTTTAGGCAAATTCATTATTCAACATAGCATGAAAGCCCTGTTTAACATAAGATCATAAGTTTGAACCTCACCGCAAGTTTATTTCCTAATTTATTGAGCCTAGGTTCAAGCCTAAAGGGTTTGTTTGTGGCTTTGTCTATCTTTCCACATACAGACATGGGGCCGCATGTAAGGGAGGGTGCTAGAAAGTATGATATACATTGTGGATCCAAAGTCTAATAGCTTAAATTTTAGGAAAATTGATTGTACAACATAGTTGAAACCAAAAACTCATAAAAAGAAAAAAAAAAAAAAAAGGAATTTTTCTATCACCAAATACGGGTCAACTAATATAGTATACTTGTTTGTCAACTGATGGTAATCCTTTTAGTGAAGCTAATTTACAAAGTATCCATAATTTGTATGCACCAAAACAAACAGTTTTTTGTCACCTTCAATGAGCAAACTGCTGCTTTGATTATACAGACTAGATGGTTTATGTGCTAGTGCATAAGATTATAAAACGTGAAATTAAATGAGAAGAAATCGAGAGAAAATTGCAAGGTTATTTGCCAAAGAAGTTGATAACCTAACAGGAGGTTGTTTGTAGGGTCCATTATTTTGTGTACTTACTACTACTGCTACTACACACACACCATAACAGTAAAAGAGGGTATTTATATCATTTCACATGTACAGCAAGGAGAGAGAAATTGACCACTTCATTTGATAAGAGTAATAGATTATTATCAGCAATTTTCTATAGGAATTACTAATATCAACAAATAGTACTTACCATTCAATCTGTTTAACAAGAGAAACATTGTTGGTATATCTAGGAGCATTTATCCAGCTACTACCATATATAGTTTTCTCTTTTAAGCATTGCTTTTCCAACTCTAAGCATGAAAGATTGGTGGTGAAGCCAAAATCTTAACACAACTTGTTGCACATGACTAAAAGCAAAGGGTATTCTGGTTAGCTTAATTATTCATTCAGCATTGCTCCCCATTTCATGGGAAAAAACAGGGCAACCAAATTTGAAATTAATCATGAAGAATGATAGGATCGGCGGGTGCACCTTAAAAGGTTTAGAAACATGAAAACTGCCAATCTATATGGAAAATAATCTGTGTAATCTCTATCATAAATGAAAGTAGCAAAAATATTCAGAAATACCTGAATATATTGACGGTTTAGCTGTTCCAACCAATCAATTTTCACACACACCCTGTCATCAGAAAATGCATGGCTGTTTCTTTTCAGGATAGTTGCTATTGTGTACCCCAAGGCCATTAGCCCACCAAGAAGCCGCACACTGACTTCAAAAGTTATTCTTGGTGATATAACAAATGGATTATCAGTAACCCATTCCTGAAATGAGAACCAAAACTGATCAGATTGGGCACGTCTCGCGTATTTCACATGGACTAAAATGACCTTAGGAAGTTAACAAAACCAGACAAAGACAAGGTGTTAATAATGCATGAAGACACTCGATAGGCTAACCCTGACTCTAAAAATATAAAACAGCCATAAACAGTTATCTTTATCATCCAGGCAAAGCAAAAAGTTGACCTTACAAGAAACCTTCCAGCCTGTTCCCTCTTTTTCTAAGACAAGGAAATTCACAAATTCACAAGATTAGAACCACTGAAAATAATTCAAAACTATCTCCAACATTTCCATGTTTCCAAGGTCCCAGATATAGACACTAGGTGGCATATCTTACATCTATATACGATAATATCTCCGAAGCTTTTAATATGGTCACTATATTATCGATGCTTTGATATTTCTATATTTCTTATGATGTGGTAATGTGCATTGACTTGCTTTTTATCTTTCTTCCTCTGCTGTGTTAAATCATTTGTACAAAAAAATTTAGCATTCAAATCTTGGCTTCTTTTATAATATATACCTATGCATATTCATCAGCACATACAGTTTCAATTTACACCATCACACATCATGCATGCATTCTTTTAAAAATGTTATTAATATGATAGATGCATTATTGTTTGTACAAACATTTCTAAAGAGTTATTTTAAGTTTTCATGTTTCAGTAACAATAATCTACACAACTTCTTTCCAAAATTTTCCATATCAATTTTCATTTGGACAGTTGATATATATTCAACATCAACACCTTTGATCCGTGATTACAACTGCCTAGAATAGTGTTCCCATTTCTCATATAGTAATTCTCTGCATCATACCCTGAGTCCCATATTGTAAAAATTTACTGTAATGGAAAATATGCCTATGAGTTGTATATGATCATATCCATAACATATAGGGAATGCCATGACAAATGGATACAACCTTGGAATTTTCAAAGAGAAAAGCTGGATTTCAGGATACTCCATCCTCAAAAGTACTAGTCAGAAAACTACACTGTTTGAGAGACTAGTTCAACCTATTAACAGGATGCTCAATTAATTATTTTACCTGATTTTTCAATTTCCCACAGAACCAATGCATTTGATGCATTAATGTAGGCAATCATGCACCATTTATTGGTATTTTACATATGTTTGTGATTAGTTAAATCAAAGTATATGGCACAAACTCATAAAGAAGATGATGGAGATGATAAATAAAATGTGCCCCATTTCGACCAAGGAGCAGTGATCTCCATCAAAGACGAACTTTTGGAAATTCTTCATGACCTTAACAAGGAAAAAGAGGAAGTCTCTCCAGCTCAATCATGGTACTAGTCAACATGTTCTTGTGGCTAGTACCACAAGAACATAATTGGTAAGGATATTTGAACGTAAATCATCATGCAAATATAGTCTTTATGATTCCACTGGGATGTTCTTTCCCTTGGGTTGGCCAGTCTGCCAATTATGATGAGATCATCTTGCTAAGGGACTTCTTCACAGATATGTATCTAGTCAACCATTAAAACCCATAGTGGTTTATCATACAACTGTGTTTTCCTTTTTCCATCTTTTAGGTTTCTTTCTATTATGAGGTCTTTTCCTGCTTCTCTTTGTAATCTCTCACTTCCATCTCACAGTAAAGTTTCTCTTCTCATGAAAATAAAGAAATAAATAACTATATAAGGAATTCAATAAGAGAGATATACTTAAAGCAAATTCACAACAAAGAATGCTTCAAAGTCATATCCAGTTTTCCACAAAAACACCAATGATGAATTGCCCTATTAAGAGTGCATTTAAATTTTCATTTTCAAAGTTACCAGATTTTGCAGATGTAAATCACAAATGATACATATTTAGTTTTTTAAAATTTCCCAATGTATTCCTCTTCACTTAATGTAATATTTTCATATGCATGTATGCATCCAATTTTTGTGTTAGTTAACAAGCACCTGACATCATATGTGTTTCAGCAAACATTGTCATCATGTAAGAGCAGCAGTAATACATATAAATCTCAGGACTTTAAAATTGTCAACAAAGAGATTCAAATTTGAAGCAGCTCACCTCAAACATGAGACTGTATTTTCCATCTTTATTCCGCATCCTTAAATATGATTGGCAAGATTCAGGATCCTCACCAGGGGGTAGAAGATAAATATCATAGACTTCCTCCATAGTTTCTGCATGTTCTTCAGTGATGACAGCCTTGATTTGATCCACTGTCACATTCCTTGCAGACTACAATTATAGTTACCACTCAGTGACATGGACAAAGATATAGCTCCAGACCAAAGAAACTTTTGGTTATTATGGTGACCAGTAAGAAAATAATTGGGCACTGACCTTCAAAATATAAGTGGGACTCTGGAATCCAGTGAATGGGTTGAACTTATTGGTGATTTTTATATGTGCTGTTCCGAGATCTGGCTCAATAAAAGCCTTGTACATTGGATATACCTGTTTAAAAGAATGTAGCTGAGAAATTCTTGAAAAGCAAAATCCAGTCAAAATTCTTAAGGAGCATATTTAGCAGAGGGTAAGTGAAAGAACCGTTTCAGATATTTGTTGAATGATTTCTTCTGGTTCTTGCCCAGCACGTTGTATGTCCCTCAAAACCCGTTTGACAAGATCAAAGTGAATTCCACCTGTTACAGATACCCGGAGGTCCAATAAAGGTCGCATCCTTTCACTCAAAGCATGGATACCCTCAATGATCACAATACGGGAGCTTGGGACTTCAAGTGTCCTGTTACCATTACAAGCATAAAAATTTTGAAATTATCAGGTGCAAATAGATGAGCGACAGGCACTGAAAGATAATATTAGTTTCCTTTTGGAAAAAAAAAAAAAAGAAAAAAGGTTAAACAAACGCGCAGAAAGGTAAATAAAAAAGTTGACCATAAAAAAAAATAAAAAATAAAAAAACAAATAGGGGGAAAAAAGAAGCAAATTACAGTTTTAAAGGAACAGAAAACAAGTATACAGAAAGATAAAACTTAAAAGCCATACAAGATATGAATTAAAAATAGAGAAATTTATCAAAGAAAGAAAATGACATGGCTCTTGAGCAATGAAAAAGGTTGGCTTGCTACCCTCACATAAATGAGAAACTATGCTCCCTAAGTATAGTTTTGAAGACTATAAAATCATTCACCACTCGCTACTTTTTCATGGCCAATAGACATAACACTGAGTATATTATCATAGAGGCAGAAAAGTTCAAATTTTAGGTTACATTCATTAATCAGGGACCTTAATCTTCCCTTTATATTTCCCTTTTGGGTTTGTTGTTCCTTTTGCAACCCTGAGATGATTTAATCCCCAATAGCTTTCTAAAAGAATTACAAAGAGTTATTAGATGGAGAGGTATTCAACCTGTATCCTGTGCGGGAGCTAGACTTGAAATCATAAATTGGAATCTGAACCTGCTTTCCAGCCTTCAGATCATGGACATTCTGGAGCAATGTGTCATAGTCTGTCAAACGGGGATCTGGTTTTAGAAGAAAAATCATATTAGGACCAGTAGAGTCACACCATGTGCTATGATTTAAGTTTAAATCATTAGACTATTTTGATGAATGGCTCACAATTTTTATGCTAACACCATGAAAGAATTTTCAAAAACATCATCTGGAAGAATCTGTGAATATTGTACTTCATCAGGTTTATCTGGTAGGCACATATGCATATGCTCACTTCTCCCAAGACAAACAAGATAGTACTCGTAAGTTAGATTTTCATGGAATCACATGGATATATACAGGACACATTTTCATGAAATCACATGGATATATACAGGACATTTATGAAATGGAACAATCAATAAATTCATTCATTAATTAGATGCTTAGAAGAGGATGGCAAAGAAGTTGAAATTCCAGCCCAAATCGCCAATCTTAATAAAATGCGTACCTAAAAGATTTGACTTTGATTTGATCATAATTAGTTTAAACTCTATATATGGACTGAAGACTACTAGATATTTTGAGCTTGAAACAGATTCTTTTTCCCATGACTGAACCCAGGGCCATCTATTTGATGCAATTTGGAAGTGAAAATGCAGATATGAAAGTTCTGGTTCTTTCTTCAGGTGAGGCATAAGCATCATGCCGTTTATATCCAACAATAAGTCTGTTGCAAATGACCAGTAATTTAACAAACTACTTTAAGCAATAAAATAAATAAATAAATAATTTGCTCTAATTTCAGCAAAAAAGTAATTACCAAATTCACAATAAAGAAAGATGATGCTAGAAAAGGTTGTAATTAGGTAAGGGTAGGGGAGGAAATACCATCTTATGTAATGGAACACATTTTCCTCCCCTATTAGAGAAGGGGAGTTGGGCACAGAAGGTTCCCAACAATGAAGCTTTACCTGGGGCATAGTTGAGAAAGTTTAAGAGGGAGGAAAGTTGTTGGAGGAGCATTGTTGTAAGGAAGTCAAGGGAAGGTAAAGTGGTAAGTTGAGCTGCATAGATTGGTTTATGGAAAGGAATTAGGAAGAGGTGAGGGGATTTCTTTAGACACATCTCAGTTGTTTGTTGGGAAAACTTGGAGGGTTCTTTTTTAATATCATCTGTGCTATGCAGATTTGATTGTGAAGAATGAACACCCAGATTTTTTAGTAATGCAGAAAATAAAAAGGTGCAGAGTGGAGACTATTTGGGATGAAGAGAGGAAGAGAGAAACAAGAGCCAAGATTTATTAAAACTGTACAGGAGCAGGAATTAGTAAATGATTTTCACTTTTTATTTTATTTATTTTTTTTTTTTTATTAATCTTTTGAAGAAAGCCACCAGGATGAGGATATGGAGGGATGGAAAGAATAAGGATAGACGGACATCAACAAAAAAAAAAAAAAAAAAAAGGATTCTATACAAAGTCATACTACATGAATTGGATGGGTTGGTATATAGGTTTGGTGTTCCAGAGCTCCTTCAGAGGCGGCTTTCTTTATATATGGGCAGCAGTGAAGGGCATGATATGATGATCAACCAACTAGTCAAATTTAGAAAATTGTGTTGAATTGGTATTTTATGTTTATGAATGATGGGAAGATAGTTCATCATTTTTTATTGCTCAGTTCCTTAGTTGAGAAGTTTTGCACTTCCTTATCTACTATCTTCATAAAATGTTTAGGTAGTTGGGGATGGAAGTTTGTGAGTAGGCTTGCTTTGCTCGTGGAACCACTTTGTGTATTGTGGTGCATTTGGAAGGTGTTGAATAAGAGGATCTTTTAGGATGATAAGCTTTAAAATTAGAAAACCATCAAGCCTTAACTTTATCCCAATCCTACTGATGCACTAGTAACCTCCTAACCATAATCTCAACTCTAACACCACCATTGTGAATCCAGATGCATTGCTCTTGTATCCTGGTTCAAACGGATTAATCATCTCCAAGCCTCCTACATACTAATACTGAAAACTAAAACCAACCACCGCTATTGTTAATCCAGACGGCATTATTCTTCTATCCTTGCACAAACCCCTTAACCATCTTTAAGTATCCTACATACCAAATATTGAAAACTCAAACCAACCTGAAGAATCATAGACCTAACATAAGCAGAAATCCAATTGAAAAGGCTTTTGCACCCTACCATGGATTGAAGTAACTGAAACCCATTTGTTTCCTGACAAATTTTGACACAGTTACACAAATTGTGTTACTTCTATGAACAGCATCCTTGAGCATCACATGGTGAGAATAGCAGTTTGGCTACCTTGCTACTGCATTCAAATCATATCTACATCATCATATTTAAATTCAATCATTAGGGGTTTAACTCTTGCTCAAAGAATTTTGAATGATTTAAAACAAATACTTATTTGAAACCTATGCTGTTAAAAATTCCATCAAGACTTGTGTGTATAAATTTAACAGCTTCAAGAAAAAACAGGATGAGAGAAAACAAGATTTACCATCAAAGTTGCCATCGACAATTCGGCTAGCATCATTGTAGTTGTCCATTGATATGACAGCAATGCTGGGCATAAAGTTGAGTATCTTTTCAGTAAAAACAGTCTTCCCAGCCCCAGAGGGACCTGCTAAACCTACCAATATTATTCCATCATTATTTTGGGCTAGCAATTGGCATGCACGGATAACTATGAAAAAACCCTTCTCAAATGACAGACGATCTTGGATTGGGACAATCTCATAGCGATCAGAGTTCTTTCGCCTAACCAATCGAACTTGATCTTTTAAGAGACCTGGCCTTTGCTGAGGTGATTCGGCACCAGAAGTATCTTGAGCCATTAAAAATACACTGTCTTCTGACGGAAAGAAACAGTGACTGCACAGAAATAAACTACTCAGAAAATGAAATCCCAATGCAATTAGTGAAACAACTAAAATATAAGACATTATAAAAGCCTAAAAGGTAAACAATTCACAATTAAAATCAGTGGACATGTAAATCAACTTACGTGTGCCCATCAGAAGCAAAAGCTCCCAGTGCTATGCATTTTTTTTAATAGGCTCCTGATGTGCATTGTTACAAATTAATGGACTCCAATTTAAGGTGTAATATGATATCCAATCAAATGAGGTATATCCTTTTTCTTAAATGTTGTGTTTCTCCACACAAGTTGCCCGTGTAAGACAGAGACATGATGATGCTAATAATAATAATAACGACAACGATAACAACAACGACAACAACAACAACACTAATACTAATAATAATACGAAAATGTGGATCATCTCTTAGTATCCTGAATGATGTCATCTAAAAAAAAATTAATTATACAGAAATAAGGTCATCTATTGGAATCCTAGATGGTCTCAATTTAAACAAGCACTCAAAAATAAAAATTATACCCATCAAGTGTTACGAAAAAAGCAATTGACTTATTATATACAAGACAATGGAGTCATGCAATTCTCATTGGATGCCAAAACAACAACAAAAACAAAGATTGACTAATGTTACATAAATGATGGAAGTGCATGAAGTGTCAGTAAAACCTTCTCACATGCTATAGCTACCAGAGGCAGGAAGCCAACTTCTACTTTAAGAAAATTAGCTAAGCCTTTATAATTTCAGCTAATCAAGAGGCAATTTTCCCCCCAAAAAAAATAAAAAATAAAAAATTGTAATTTAGTTCTTGTGTAAGAATTTAAGAAATAAGATCCTTCAGAGTCTGGATGATAGGAAACTGCCACAACAGTGTAAATCAACTATGATCACATCCTGGTTACAAATAACCAAATTCAAGGCTTTAGATGAATTTTTCAGCCACATTAGATGCATGACATGACTTGAACTTGAAAAGAACTCAGATAGGAGCACAAACTTCATTGTATCTATTTTTACCACAAGTATTCATTTTTTTTTTTTTCACAATTCTTATAAATCAAATTAGTACAACTCTCGAAAGTTAATGATCTCAATCTGACTTAACCATGAAATTGACAAATGGAAATATACATGCCATAAATAATTTATTAACCATACAAAATTTAAAAATTAGATGCTAGAAATCATTTAATTAATACTAATATTTTCAATAAAATTCTCCTACCATAATCACCCATCTTTTATCTTGCAAGGAAGCAAAAGCATACATTTTTTTTCCCAAAAGGTGATAAAACTTGGATAAATACAGAAAAAGTTAAGAAGACTAGTGACTGCTAATGCAGAACAATTGGATTCTAAGAAAAGCAAGCATCACAAAAAAATAAAAATAAAAAATAAAAATTCATGTTATGCAAATTGAAGGTTTGCCAAAAAGCTAGTAGGATTTCCACAGGATAAAATGAAGGAAATTAATCCAGGTTTAGCCTCATTATATTTCTCCAGCACTACAAAATCTTTAGCAATGAGTTAGTCAATATCTGAAGACTCAGAACCACATTCACGCCATCCAATTCATAACATTAAATCCCAAATTGGATATATGACGTGTACAACCATGCTTTTCCACATTTATTCAAGAAATACAAGTGAACTTTGTCATCACATCATTTTCACAATTACATCAAACTTTGACATAAGTGGCAAATTGTATCAATAGATCCAAAACAATATTTTCCACGGTCACTGCATAACAAAAATAGAATATTTTGATCCACATAACATCAACCATTATAGAAGCATTAACAAAAACAAGAATCATCCGCAGAGAAAACATCAAGAAAAACAGCAGACCCAGAAGAGTCGAATCCGCACAGAGAAAAGCTACATAAAAGGGCCAACAAATCTGTCATTAACGCTTCTTTGGATCTAATGCTGTGTTGCCAAGCAACCCACTCAAGAAAAGAAAGAATCAAACAACAAAATAACCAATACCCAGAAAAGAAAACAACAGAAAAAACAAAACCCAAATGGCAAAATGGATCAAAATCAATCCAATGTGAAGGTATTGCCAAAGAAAAATACCAACCCGAGCCACGGAGTTCAAGCTGAACAACTCAGAAGCTGGCCATGTATGTAAAAGGCCCCTCCTTTGCATATGAGTCCTTCCTCTATCCCTTTCCTAAACAAGAAACGAATGTGATTTTCCGCGAATTTTTGGGAAGCGGGAATTCTAGAGAATCAGCTAAGGGATTTGCAAGAACAGTCGAGAGACAAAAAGAAAAAAGAAAAGAAAAGACTCGGGAGATAGCGGAAGAGATGTGTAATTTAATTTTATATAGTTATTTTTGGGCACTGTTCATTATCGCGACCCAAAGTCTATATAGAATGAGGACTTCGTGACCCCTACAGATGGACGTAGAGGCCTGGGCGGTTGGCCTATTGCTTTGTGTCAGAGCACTTGTTTTCCATCCTTCCTTCTCTTTCCTTCCTTTTTCTTTCCTTTTTTCTCTCTCTCCATTGTTTTCTTTCCTTTTCCATTTTTCTTCTTAATTTTATTTTCTTATTTTGGCATATGGGATTTTAACCTTTTTAAGCCCTAAGTTTAAAATCATATGAAATTAATATATTTTCATTGTATCTGGCTGTCTTTATTCCTTCAATAATTTTATTTTCGCACCACCCTTTATTCATGGTAATTAGAAATAGGTATTAATTAAATTTATTTTTGATAATTTCTAATATTTGGATCATACAAAAAATGAATTTTTTTTTTTTAAATTCTAATAAATTTGCCACATCCATCAAAAATCATAATTGGAAACCATGTGGGGTTTGCTAAAATAATTTATATTAATAATTATGTCATAATTCCATGAAGAAATATCCCTATTTTATTCTAGGGTTATTTGATTAAAAATACCCAATTTTGAAAATTTAACTATTCATCATTTTTGTGGTTTTATTTTAATAAAAATGCCCTCATTTTTTTTAAAAAAATGTCCTCATCTTTTTCTTGTAAAAATAATATTTTCTTTTAAAACATACATATAAATACTTGAAATAATTAAGGGCATTCATATTAAAAATAAGTAATTTTTTAAATAAAAACATGGCAATGGTTAAATTTTTAAATATGAGGATCATTTTATCTTTTTAACCAATTAATTCTTTGGGTTATTTGATTAAAAGTCATTAAAAATCCAATGTTAGAAATTTAACTCTTCATCCTTTTTGGCCTCATTTTGACAAAAATACCCTCTCTTTTTTTTTTTGTAAAAATAACATTTTCTTTTAAAACACATATGTAAATACTTGAAATAGTTAAAAACATTTATGTTGAAAATGAGTTACTCTTCAAACAAAAACATGAAAGTAGTTAAATTTACAAATACAGAAATTATTCATCTCTTTTAACCAATTAATTCTTTGGGCTATTTGATTAAAAGAATCATTAAAAA
The DNA here is from genome assembly GCA_030254885.1 of Vitis rotundifolia. NCBI lineage: Eukaryota > Viridiplantae > Streptophyta > Magnoliopsida > Vitales > Vitaceae > Vitis > Vitis rotundifolia. The sequence continues at coordinate 15,409,157 of CM058151.1, forward strand.
CCCAATTTGAAAATTTAACCCTTCATCCTTTTTTGACCTCATTTTAACAAAAGTATCTTTATTTTTTTCCGTATAAAAATAACCATTTTAAAAAAAAAACATACATGTAAACATGTAAATAATTGAAATAGTTAAGGGCATGTATGTTAAAAATAAATTACTTTTCAAACAAAAACATGAAAATGATTAAATTTACAAATAGAAAGATTATCTCATCTCTTTTAACCATTTAATTCTTTATTCTATCTCCTAAATTATAAAATTATTATTATTATTGTCATTTTAGAACCCTAAAAATAAAACATGATAGATAAATAAATAAAATAAAATTACTTTTTATACATTTTTATTATTATAATAGCTACAATTATTTTAAAATTTTAAATTAGTGTGAATGCATAAATTGATTAAATTTTAAGCTAATAAATTTTATAAGATATTTAATTTATAATATTTATATTGAAAAAATATATAAAAAAAATTAAAACAAACTCACCAAAATATTTTTCTATCAAAAAATAAGCACTTGTAAAACATGATGAAACACAAATGATTATCTATCCATCATTTAAAATTCATTTTCTTTTTATTTTATATTTTTAAAAAAATTATTCTCATTTATTTATTTTATTTTTATTTTCTATTTTTTATTGTCATTCTCATTATGTAGTGCCTTTTGGTAGGAGACATTTTCATGTGATTAATATTTTATCTTCTCCATCCATAAGTCTTATTTTTATGATAGAATTATAATGAATTATTGGGTTTGTGACATTGTAGGATTTAGTGGTAATATTTTCATACATTGCCACAAGACTTATATATTTATATTTATTTAATTATTTATGCCAATTATGATAATTATAGATAATGTTAAATTTGAATGATAAAATATAACTTAAATTGGAGTAAAATTATGTATATTATTCTTTTTTTTCTTTTTCTTTTTTGGCAAAATGAAGGAAAATATTAAAAATTAATTGTCAATATAATATTTAGGATTATGTTGCAATTTCTTTTAATGTTCACAATATAAGATAAATGCTAAACTAAATTGTTGATTTTAATTGAACCTAAAATATATAATAATTATAAACCTAAAATAATCATATAAAATTAAGGGTTGGATCCTTAAATTTTTAAGAATAAAGTATTATTATGCATGAAACATGCTTTATAAAATGTGATTCAACATCCACTCGTGAATTTTAAATATTTTACATTTAAATTAAAATTTTAATTTAATATTTGAAACTTATAAATAAAAAGAATTAATTGATTAAAAAGGATGAAATAATTCTTATATTTATGAATTTAACCTCTATCATGTTTTGTTTTAAGAGTAAACCATTTTTTACATAAATGCCCTTTAACGATTTCAAGTATTTACATGCAGATTTTAAAAGAAGAAATTATGTTTACCAAAAAAATAAATAAATAAAGAGCATTTTTATCAAAATCTGGTCAGAAAAAAGATAAGGGGTTAGATTTTCAAATTTTGGTTTCCAATGACCCTTTTAATCAAATAACTCAAATAAAAATATAATTAATAAAAATAAATTAAAATTATTTTATTTATTATAACATTAAAATTATTTATTTTAATATTGATAAATAAAACATTTGTAAAAGTCCTAACTTTCATGTTATAAGTATATAATTGCTAGTTAATAAATATATAAAAGTTAATTAATGATATTTTTTATACTTTAAATAGATATTTATAATTTTTTTATAATATATATATATACTAGTTGCATGAAGAGTCTTAACAACTATGACATATTAAAATATGACATTATGGTTAGTAAAAGAGTTGTATTCAAAATTTCACAAGGTCGCCTTTAGACATTTGTATTATATTGACCCTAAATATCATTACCTAAGAAATATTCAACAAAGTTTAGGTTAGTACCATCAAATCACATTCCAACCATGTTTTATTTTCCTTGTGAGACATTTCAACAATGTGTAGTCTAGTCAAAATACCAATCAATTACTGTCTACCCAAAATATATGCAAAAAAAATAATGATAGCATTGACTCTCTCAAACAAGGAATTCCAATTAAGAAAAAACTCTCCAAACCATCATAATTAATATTCTCCTCCTAATTTGTTAATTTCTTTAGGGATTTATTTAAAAAATTTTAAATCATATTAAAAAAAATTTATACACGAAAGGATGAAAGAAACATGTTTTATACAAGTAATAATATTTTAAGTATTGTATGATCATAATGTAGTTGACACTAAATGCAAAATTCATAGTCAAGCGTTTGCTAATTATAGAAAGGTTGTTTTCCAAATTTTTTGTAATTTTCTTTTTTACAATATATTTTTTCAAAATTTGAAGGGAAAAAAAAAAAAGCCAACTCCACTTAAGGCTTATAGACAAACCTAGAGTGCATAACTCCAATTATGTAAAAGACTTGCTGGAATCAGAAGGGGAGGTGCAAGAGAGATCATATAGAAAATTTGAGTTGCATGCTTTTAGTGAGAAAAATGAGAAGGAAAGATGGTACTATTAAAGGAAGGAAAAAGGAGGCAATGCATCTATTGATGGAACACCACCATGGACAAGTTGAATAATGCAAAATAACATAAAAAGAGTGGAAGTTTTGGGACCAATTCATAGAACCCTATTGGAGAAATGGGTAGCTTTCTCAATTCATTTGGTAAAGGTAAGGCCTTTATTGGTGAAGTTAAAGGGACTAATCATGGGAAATGAAAGGAAAGTACTCTTTCCCTCAATTCATACAATGTAATTGGACACAATGGTGCACATATTTATTTCACAATTGATAAAATGTTAATGCGGGTATCCATGTTTCATATTTTGTGACACATGATGAAGGGTCCTTTATGGCTGATTTCAAAGTAGAGGCTATCCTTTCCTTTTCTCTAATAATGGGAATCAATCTATGCAAGGTGGGCCTAAAATGATTTTTTTGGGTTTTACTTTATAACCCAAGATTATCCTTAGTAAGGAGAAGATATGCAAAATCCCCTCCCCTTTTTTGCTTTCTTTTCTCTCTCTAGGAGGTGCCTCCAATCATCTTTATTCTAGACTCCATCAAATGACCATTGTTAAATCTACAAGTGGGTTGACCCACCCCAACGGACCTAGATATTAAATGATAATAGGATAATAAAATAATAGTAAAAAGAATTTTTGTAGTTTAAAAACTACCCATAAACAACCATTATATAACCAAAAAAAAAAAAAGAGAAAAAAATCGACTACCCTCTAAAACCTCTCTCCTTTTGAGAAAAGTATATTTCTAAAAAATATATTTTATAAAGAAATAATTGTTTAAAATGGATGAAATACTCCCCATATTTATCCTCTCTAGATTTTTATTCGAAGAGTAATCTATTTTTGATATAAATGTCCTTGACTGTCTTAAGTATTTACAACACGTTTTAAAAGAAAAAATTATTTTTACGAGAAAACAATAAGAACATTTTTATTAAAATGAGGCCATAGAAATATAACGGAACATATTTTCAAAATTAGGTTTCTAATAACCTTTTTAATTAAATAATCCTTCTATAAAAAAGTTTTTATTTTATTTTATTTTTTTATTATTATTATTAATTTTTATGAAATAAAGGTCAAAAAACTTGTTTTATGAAAATGGTACTCACTCCTTATTGTAGTTTTATTTACGGCCAAGGATAGGAGATTTATTAGTCAAATAATTCGTTAAAATTTTTAGGCATCTTAAAAAGTACCACAAAATTTAATTTTTCATTGGTATCATATCAAAGTATGATTTAGGAGGTTTTTTTTTTTTTGACATGTTTATTTTTACTCTCTTTTTTTGGATTCTATTCTCCAATTATAGTTCTTGAAAAATGAAGCAAAACTTTTACGTGTCAAGAGATTCTTCCTTTAAAAGGAGTGTAGTCTTTTTAGATGATGAATTAATGAATCATTTCATCAAATTGCATTATGAAAATTTGACCATATTTGAAAAGGAATTGAGTGGTAGTATACCAAAAGTGACTCATGGCTCATATTGACTATACATGTGTATTAGTCTGAAGAGACTATCATCACAATGAGTGCAAGTTGAGTTTACACATGAAGTTGAAATAGTGTACGGAATCAATGATGGATTTTTGTGAATGAGAACACTATTTTACTCAATTAAAAAAAAAAAAAGTCTAATTAAACTCATTTTAGTCTTATAGGCTTGGGTAATTATTTTTGACAACGATTTTCTATTTTCCAAATAAAAAAAAAAAAAATAGAAGAACACGTTTGATAATAAAAAAATTATTTTTTATCTTTTATTCTTAAGAACAAAAAATAGGGTGTTTTCAAAGAACATCTTTTAGTTATTTTATATTGTATGTTTTCATTTTTTTTTTAAAGTTCTTTTAAAAAATAATTATACAAACATATAGAATAATTAAAAATAAAATACTAGACATAAAAATTATTTTTAAAACATATTAAGAATAATAAAAAACAGGTTAAAAGCATTTTAGGTTTCTAAATAAACTTTTGTTCTACAAAATATTAGAAAAATAATTTTCAAAAACTATTTTTCAAAACTATTTGCAAAAATAGTTACCAAAGAGGTCCACAAATTCTTCTTTTATTTTTCTTTTCTTCTTCCTCTCTATGCATTAACCAATATGCATGACTTTCTTAGGTTATGTTCTAGAAATTTCCATTATATAAGATAATAAAAATAAAATATTTAAGCAATTCTTGAATATTGTTTGAATGTGGATCATATTTTCAGAATTAAATATTTTAATTGGGCAATAATAGAGACTTAGTGTCTCTAAACTAAAATACTTCATGATTTAGTCAAATTGTTTATATTAAATTTTTTGAAACAAAATTATACTAAGGTAGAAACTAACTGTCTAAGTAAATTATATTTAAGTCTTTACAATTATAATTTTTATTTGTTCAAATATTACTATAAAATGAGTATAAGTTACTTATTAAAGGGATGTTTGGTAAAACTTAATACTTATTACTTAATGACTTAAGTTGATTTTAAGTTAAATTATACTTAAGTTATTAATTTAAAACTTATTACTTAATTCTTACTTTAAATATTAAGGTTATTTGATAAAATTAAATTAAAATATATTTTAAGTTATTACATGGACAAATTTATCCTCATAAATTATAATTAGGGAAATGGAGGCTGAGTAACAGTGGAGGTCATGGAGTATCAAAAGAAATCATGAAGGTAATTAAGACAAATGAGGGTAAAAATGTAAAATAAAGATATAGACTTAAAAATAAGTTAATTATTTTTACTTATTACTTAAAGTTATTTTTGACTTCAAGTTATATCATTAAGTTATTTTACCAAACATGTTTAATTTACTTAATGACTTAAATTAAGTTATTAAGTTACTTTAATTTATTAAGTTAGTTTAACAAACACCCACTAAGTTAAAATTAATTGTAATCCTAATTTTTTTCGTCAAATTTTAAATGGTGCATATGAAGACAACTAGGAAAGTGATAATGAGTTATCTTAGCCAAAATTAGATATGCTTATGAAGTATGAGAGAAACCCTAAACATACCATATATCAACAAATAGATGTAAGGACTATATGGATTACTTCATTCCCTATTGTAGGACCAATTAGGTGCATGTAAAACTTCCTATACTCTCTAGATCTTAGCAACATAAGTATGTATAGATATAACAACCTTTTCAGGAACCAAAGAATAACAATATAGAATGGCTTATCTAGATCTAGATGTTCCTAGATCTAATCCTATCAATGAAAATAAGTGTCAAATCTACAGTAGTTGTCGTAGATCTTGTGAACCCACTAATTTTCCATCATGATGACTCCTCCTTGAATCTCAACACTAGATGGGTGGAATCTTCCATGGGGTTAGTGGCTAGATATCTTCCTTTGGAATGTAAGATTGAACAAACCCTAAAGAAGGGTATTTATAGGTTTTTAGTAAGTTCAAGTGACTTGAGCGCATCTAGGATTTGGGTCACTTAAACTAGTCCACATGAGTCATAATTGATTAATTAATCCAATTAATCAATTAGCTCAGTTCACCATTCATAAGCTTCTGTGTAATTTTTCATATTTGCCAAAACACCCTTATTCATATAAGTAAATAAATAACTTAATCAACCCTCATAAATCGTGTCATCAAGGAATATGAGCTCGAACGAGAACCATTGGGATCCTTAGGCAAATACTAGCTCTCTTGCAATTTAATTATAAAGTTGACTTAAAATCTCATTAAGGAAAGTCAACTACACTCTAGTATCCTATTTAATTACAACAAGACAAAAATGCTCAGGTTAATAACTTATTATCCATTGTATGCAGGTTCGTCCTGAACTGGTGTCCATAACCTAAGAAGGTAAATGTTATTAACTTTTCTAGATTACCTCTACAATCCTTAAATCTTTGATCCTACTATTGTGTGACCAATTGATATACCTTAAATCACAAATAGCATATATTAAGTTCTAGTTAAAAAACTATTGCGACCATAGATTTCCTGAACATGCTTCCTTAAGATCACTTAAGGGCACACAACATCTCAAACTTCATGAGAGATCATGGTGCCTTTACTGAGAATACTGTTGTTGTCGCCTTTTATCAACAGTGACCCAATCCATAAGGATATATAAGCGCTTTAGGGTTTTGCCCACGTGTTAAAGCCACTACAAACTTTGGCATAAGTTCAATATCCTCTCAAGGTTGAGAGATCATGTAGACAACTTGATGAGATCATGATTACCTAATAGTCTCATATCACGACTTACTATAAATCTTATCTAATGTGTAACAATACATATTAGTGTGCTAACAATAGAAAACCAATCTTGATGGTTAAGACTAGTCATCACTTTGATTTAAAGGTAGTGCATTATAACCTTAATGAGTTCCTTTAATCTATGAATCAATTGTGAACAAATCATTTACTTATAAGTAACCTAAAACTTTGATCTTCTGTGTAACTTCTAATGCACCCAAACTATCTATAATGTAAAAGATGTTAAGCTAGAATGCTCAAAAGTGTAATGCATGGAATAAGATGGATAGAAATAAGAAATTGAAATCTTATTAAATAAATAATAAATCCAAATATGTTACATCATGTCATACTTTTAAGGATTTTATTATAACAATAAATCAAGTTATTATTATAATTAAGATATTAGAAGTCAAAGTTTTTTTCTACTGAGCTTTAAGAAGTAGATGCTATAAAATTCATTAACTGAATTCGAGTATAAAATTTTAGAACATATATAGAAAGACGTTCAAGCAAGGACTAGAGGTTAGGAAAATAAGTCTTTTAATGACTTAGTAGACACTTTCAAGGAAAATTGGTGAATATGCTTTATGAAGAATGCCATTAAATGAATATTAATGCTCTTTGTTTCTCCTACCTTACATAGTATGGGAAATTTAAATCCTACTAAGCATAATAATTATTAAAGGTTAAGTTTATTGAAAACAACATCTAAGGTATGGATAATATTGTGTTCAAAGTAGATATTGTTGCTTAAAGCTCCATAGAAAAAGATTAGTTTTCTTCTATATGTTACATTTCATGCTTTATACATAAAATGTGAATTTGATATGTAAAATATGAAATTAATATTTATCTTTTTTTTAATAAATGTGTATGTATTTAGTTTGTTCATATTGATACATGCTAGTGGTACAATATTAATACAATGGAGTGATTCAAAAGAAATTTGAGTAATTTCTTAACTAAGACTAAGATATTTGCATAAATTATTTTTAATTTTTAATAATTAAAAGATGTAGTATAGGAGTTGATTGGGAACATAGTGAATTTTCAGTTATGTTACAATTTAAGATTATTACATATTAGAATATATTTAGAGCAAGTAAGAGTGCCAACATTCATAAAGTATAAATTAATAAGATTGTGCAAAATCTTTATGTAGTTGAAAATATCTACTAAACGAAGAATATAATAGCAAAGCTTAACAAACATGAGAAACAAAATGGTATTCTTCTCAATAGAAGAGCGATCAAAAGGCTTGTATGGCTTGGAAAAAGAATAATTCCTTAGTTCACATCAAATGTAAGATGATCTTTGTGTTGAGTATGAGGTCTAGTGGAGTTCTCATGAAATGTGGGAAGATTTAAAATTAATAAGATTGTGCAACATCTTTATGTAGTTGAAAATGTCTACTAAACTAAGAATATAATAGCAAAGCTTAACAAATATGAGAAACAAAATGGTATTCTTCTTAATAGAAGAGGGATCAAAAGGCTTGATGGCTTGGAAAAAGAATAATTCCTTAGTTCACATCAAATGTAAGATGATCTTTGTGTTGAGTATGAGGTCTAGTAGACTTCTCATGAAATGTGGGAAGATTTAAAAGAGAAGTATGATGTATTTTCAACTATGAAGTTAAGAGAACTTTTAATGATATTTGGTAGCTATGATATATGCCTAAACCACATTATAAAACATCTCAGGGAGATGAAAAGAATGATAAGAAAGCTTAAGACATCCAGACATGTCCTCAGCGATGAGCAACAAGTTGAAACTATCATCAGATTTTTGTTTAAGAGTTAGAAATGCATGATGGTGAATATGATACATAATGTGAATGTCAAGACTTTTGATAATATTGTTTTCTATCTTGAACTTAAGGCTAAGGGTACATTTGTGGCTACTAGGCCTAATGAGCAAGCTTATGTAGTTGAATTCAATTCGATAAAAGTTCAAGCTTTAAGCATAATAAAAAATTCTCCAAGAAGAAAAAGAAATACTATGATGTTTCAAAGACAATGAAGATTATGACATGCAAGAAGTTTATGTTGGGAACCCTGGATTGCTCCATTCTCATGCCCTGGATCTTGTGTGGTACATGTAAATATATCCTAGGTATATCATGTCATACTTTTCACGACTTTATCATAACAATTTAAGCATGTTAATAAAAACAAGAGTAAGCTAAGATGCTGCAACTATGGCAACAAGGGTCATTTCGCTCATAAGTACATTAAGTCGAAATAGGTATGACCCAAGCACCGTGACTTATGTACTTACATACTTATGTTTTTAATTGTTCCAATGGGTCCATAAACATCTCTTTTTTGTATGAGACTATGAAGAAGACAACAAACAAGAATTATTTTACATTGTATAATCATTGGATAGAAACAAGGGCTTCTAAGTATAGCATAATGTAGTTTAAGCAAACCAAAACATCTCTCAATAACATTTCTTGTTGCAAAATGCTCTATGTTGAAAAACTCTTCATGAGTTGTTGGCATGTGCCCCTTTATCCAATCATTGAGATGATATCTTTGCCCTCTAAATGGGGAAGAAATCCCTCTCCATTTGTATAACCAGTGTCAACAAGATAGTAATAATCTAAAATGAATATTCCAAAACATATTTTTAAAAATATATCATATATTAAAAAGAAATCAATAGTTCTTAAGAAACACATATTTACCATGTGGAATTGTTAGTCCATTTCTCTTACTAACTGAATCTTAGAGCACTTGAGCTTCAGAGTCTAATCCCTCCCAACTTGGCAATTTATGAATAAACTACATGTCTCAAGAACAAACTCCTAAGACATTTGTTGTAATTTCATTTTTCCTTGTTTGATATTGAGGCCTGTCTCCTTCGGTATATTCACTTGAATGTAAGTTTCATTTAAAGCGCTTAAACAATTCTATCTGAATAAAAGTATTAGTATTGCTATAAAATGAATTAATTAAATCTACATAAATTGAATTTATATTTTATATGTCTTAAACCATTTTCATTTCCCATATGTGGAGTTCTCAAAGACCAGTTTTGATTTTTTGAGTAATACTCCTTGTAGGTGAATAACCATATTTAATACTACATTGAAATGTCTACTAACAATTTCTCTAGACCTTAAGGATCGAAATGTTATAACTTGATTCTTTACATGATGTGCAAAAATATGCAAGAATAATACAACCATTTCTTTTATATATATCAACATATCTTGAATCCTTTAGTTTACTAATAGTACAAAGCATAGAACATAAAGTGGTGAAAGTATGTTTGTCCATCCTAAGTTGCTCCATACATGCTATATCGTTCCGATAAATCAATCAATTAAGATTTTCAATTTGCAAAAATACTTTGTTTGCAAGTATTTTCATCAATGTTCGCTTCTGATAATGCTTCCTTGTAGCTGTACAAAGTGTGATAAACGTATGAAGTATGTTTACTATGGCATATAGATTCAAGGTAAGTTGTTTTCTCATTTCCATCTCAATAAGGTCCATATATGTGCAAGAGTCCTAATCATAAAGGGGAAAAAAACATTCAATGTTTTTAATAAGAACAAAAAATGACTAAATATTATATGTAATTTATTTAATAAATTACATATAAACAATGTTTTTAGAATTGGACCGGTCATTGAACCAAAAAAATTATTGGTTCAGGGTTCACTGGTCGGACCGGTGGTCAAACCGCGGTCGAGTCGGTGATATTATAAATATATAATTTAAATTTTATTAAAAATAAAATAATTACAAAATTTAAAATATAAAATAATTTAAAATTATAAATATATTTCTTCATCTTATCTTTAATATTGATAGATTAAATCATGAAAAGAATAAAACTTATTATTATATTGATATTTCTAATTCTATTAAATAATAAAAATATAACTTTAATGGTTAATATAAAATAAAATTTTATTATTTAAATATATTTACATTTTAATAATTACATAGTTTATTATTTCTTATCTTAAAAATTATTAATTATTTATTTTTATTTCCTATCTTGAAATTAAGTATAGATAAATTTAAATATTTATTTTTAATTTTGATGGACTAGATTTTAATTTTTCCCATAAAATTTACATACCCATTTAATAAGTTTACATTTTGAGAGATTTAATCCTATGCTCAATTAATTACATTACTTAATCACCACTGTTCACCTCACATCTTTTTAAAAAAAAAACTCTAGAGACCCACATCCACCCCCACTCTTCCTTTCTCTTTCTTATTCCCTCTTTTCTTGGCCTGCACATCTCTGTTTTCAACCTAAAATCCTAGAGACCTACCTCCACCCCCACTCTTCCTCTCTCTTTCTTATTCCCTTTTTTCTCGACTTCCACCTCTCTGTTTTCCTCCAAATCTTCCCCTCTCTATTTTCCTCCAAATCTTCCCTCATTCGCAATGCCTTTACCAACATAGTTGTGCCTAGACAAAATCGCCTCCATTACCGTTTTGTTGCCATTCTCCTTGTCGATAAATGCTTCCAGGTCGTCATCCTCCACACCTCCATCTCCACATTTCCATTTCTTAATTTTTGGGTTAAAAAAGCAGACTTATTTTTACAAAATCGGCCGGGTGGTCCGGCATAGGAGTTGAATCATCAAGTTGCATGGTTCAATGCTGATTTAACACCTTACCCGGTCCAACCCGGTCCAATTGGTGAACCGAATTGGACCAAGAACCGGTCGACGGTCTACCCGATTGAACCGGCTGGTCCACTCCGGTTTTTAAAACATTGCATATAAAAGTTGTTTTAGTAGAGGTACAACCATAGAAGAGCAATTCCACCAAGATAAGATTCTCTCAAATGCTAGATTTCAGTAAAGAAATATTGAAGATTCTATTAAATCTTCAAAAAACAGTAAAATGTTCATTAATGTACAAATAAAGCTCACAAATCTTGTAGAATAAAATTCATAAGTAATGAATCTAACAAGAGAGCAATTCCACCGAGATAAGATTCTCTCAAATGCTAGATTTCAGTAAAGAAATATTGAAGATTCTATTAAATCTTCAAAAAATAGTAAAATATTCATTAATGTACAAATAAAGGTCACAAATCTTGTAGAATAAAATTCATAAGTAATGAATTTGACAAGTGTAGACAACAAAGTATTTCTTAATAGCATATAAGCAAAAGCTATACCGAAATTTAAAAATGTGGCCACACCAAAATTTAAAAACATTATTAATTCGTATTTTCAAAAGTTCATTTAATTTAATAACATATTAGCTAAAGAACAATGACAGGCCTTGTACAACTTTGCGCTCGCATGTCAATTTAAACTAAGGGTTTAAACCTTTCTTTTAGGGTATGCTCAAAATATATGAATAAAAATTGGAAGAGAATAAAAGTGAATCATAAATATCATATAAAAGGGAAGGAATCAATATCGTAGTGAAAGTGAAATTTGTTTTCATAATAATAAATTATTAATCCTTATTCCTATTCTAAAAAACAATCCAAACACGTTATTGAATTCAAAAGAGAGATTCGATTTCCAATTCCTATTATCTATTCTCATGTTTCAAACATGACCATAACGAGTTTTCTTTTCTAGTGGATGATAAGTTGTCATTTAGAAAAGACTAGAATGAGATTTTTATTAAAGTCTATTTGATCATTTGAGTTAAAAAAGACAAATAGTGACATAAATTAACATGGATGTCTCTTTTTTGAGAAGGACCATAAGCAAAAGCAACCACCTAACTCGCCCTGATTGGCGATAAACATTCTTTTTCCATGGAATTAAGAGAGCAATAACATGCAGCATGAAGTGCTGACAAAAATGAGCAAAGCGTGCATGAGATTGACATCGTTATTATTAAAGGAGGATGCGTGTTACATGCATAGTTTGGCAAGTTTGACACAAGGAAAAGAGCCGAAAGGCTAATAGAAGAGAAAATATAAACATTGAGTGTATTTCACGACTCGTTCATTCATAATGTCCATACTTACACTGCCAATGCGGTACTACGTGTTATTAGCATCTTCAAGTAAATGAGAGAGACATGAATAAAGAATCTTATCCCTGGGACCAAAAAGGCGTGGAATATAAGGTGTGTTACACACGCTTGTATAAGCTCCTCTCTCTGTGTTTCCCATCATCATCATCATCATATCTTTCAGACTTGACCAATTCCTGACGAGAAAGTTATTGGGCGAAGAGCGAACCTTCTGAACTGAACAATTAGGTGAGGTGCAGCCGCTATTGGTGACTCGAAAGATTCTTAATTGGCGACTCAGAACATCAAAGAAAAAGTCCCTTGCAGAATATGTTTCACAATTCACAAGCAACATTTATGAATCATCCGTTATTGAAGCATCAATTGATTAATATCTCATGTAAAGGATTCAACATAAATAGCATCCTTTGTTTGGTGATATGAACCAACCAACTCCGGTGGACCTAACAAATCTTTTTCTGAGTCAACTTACCCGTGAGGCCTGGATTTTATTACGTACATAAGTTGATTGAGATTTTTTTTTTTTTTTTTTTTTGTTCTCTTTTTACCTTTTCTCCGGTTTTGATTGTCATATGATTTCAATTTTCATCTAAATATGCGAACCCTTTACTAATATGGACAACATACGTATGAAACCATTGGGCTGAATTCTACCGAAATGTGAAACCTTGGAAGGGACAAATAGTTGTACAAGTAGAAGTCTCAATATAAACATATTAAAAAAAGAATATAAAACTAAAGTAAACCACATAAAAGGTATATGAGTTTTAATCGTAGTTTGACTAATCATACTTATTGAATTCCACGGATGAGATACAACTACTGTTCCCTTTGTATCTCCACCACTGGTCCTTTTATATCTCCACTACTGGACCTTTTGTATCTCTATTCTGAATCATGAACCCTTTTACTCTATTAGGTGTTTCTTTGTTTCTCATATTGACATCCTAGTGGACCCTCTTACTCCATTGGGTGTCTCTCACTGTTCCTCGTATCTCTATTTCATCTCTCTCTCAAAACTTTTTTTTTCTCGTAACGCAAAATATTAATAAAGATATTCTCACTAATTTTTCTTATTTTATGAAAGAATCTAATTATTATCACATATAAATTAACAAAATATTCTTTTTACAAAAAGAAGGTATAACTTTTCCAACACAAACTAGTAAATTAAGAATGGTATACAAAAGCTTTTAACATGGGAAGGACAAGCTGTTTCATTATAATAGACATCTCCCTTATTCGAAATCATTGTAGCATGGGGGCACAGGATCCTAACGTATCAAGAGAGATGGAAGCCATTGAGCAAGCAGGTATAAGTTTAAAAGGAATTATCCCAGCTTATGGTCCAGGCGCTACTGCATGGAGAAGAGCGTAACACCAAGTAAATAAATAGAATAATATAAAGAGAACTAAGTTTTAGTCTGCGCTCAGGTCTCTTTCAGTTAGGATTCTGTTTTATCATTAGTATTCTCATTTCGAACTAAAATCCATGAGAAATCTGATGACCTACCTTTGAAAAAATTTGTTGATTTCATGAATTTTCTTGGTAGAAATCACTTCATGTGTCAATTGATTTATAGCCCGTGTTCTAATGAACATGCCGAGCCTTTCAATTATTAAAATTGACCCACTGTGCTTTTCCTTTCTTCATTAAAAAAATGAGGACACTACCAAAGACAATCTAGGAGATTATTCTTAAAAATAGTTTTTTATTCTTTGATAGAAAATGACGTGTTTGATAAATTTTTAATTGAAAACAATTTTTTAAAGAATTTGTTTTAAAAATAAATAGTTTTTAATAATAAATTTAATATGTTTTTAGTATTTTTTGTGTAATATTCTCAGTAATAATAAAAAATATAAAGAATCTTTCGAAAATTAACTTATATACTAGACATATAATGCATACTTTCTTCAAAATACGGATAAAATTGATTTAAATAATTACTAAGAACCCGTTTGGTGACTGATTTTAAAGATAATTTTCTATTTATTAGAATAAAATAACAGGAAAACATGTTTGCTAACAAAAAAATATGGTATTTTCATAAAACATTTTTTAGTTATTTTCATTTACTTTTTAAAAATTATTTTAAAAGATAATTATATAAACATGTAAAATAATTTAAAATAAAATATTAAATATAAAAATTATTTAAAAATATATTTTAAAACATTAAAATAAATTAAAAATATTTTAAATTCTTTAACAAACTTTTGTTCTACAAAACATTAATTAAAGAAAAGTTTTGTAAAACTATTTTTCAAAACAGTTATCAAACAAGCTTGAAACACTATTTCTTAATAATTGTTTTTGAAAATATTTTCAAAAGGATTTTAATAGTATCATATGATACATTTGTTTTATTTGAATGAAAACAATTAAAATTTTTTAACTTCTATATAAAATTTGAAGTCTCAACAACATTTTTACATTAGTTTCTATCCACATTTTAGACAAATTCAGAACTACTACATCTTCAAATAAATGTCAAATTAATTATCATGGTGTTGTGTTTCAATATTTATGGCTGATTGTAATAGTTGTGCGTCAGTTGCTAACTCCCACATTTTGAATGTATGCATTAAAATTAAGCATCTCCCTCCATTGGGAACCAACCACATTTTTGTTCAAAAATTGATGAATGCATTCATTAATCAAGTAAAGACTAAAGATCCGTGAATTGATGAAAAGCCAGTTGTGAGGTATGAGATGCAAGTCTGTCATCAACTCATCAAGGACTTTTTCAACATACTGATGACTCAAGTACCATGAAGAGTTGGAAGAAAATTAGCCAAAAATGATTTAAACGAGGACAGGTCTGAGTTGTGTTATGTTTGGCAACTTTGGCATTTGATGAAAAAAGTCTAATGGGTAACGTATTGGAAATATATTCTATGGGGCTAAACACGTAACAATTAATGTTTAATGTTTGTTTACATTTATTATTTCTTATTTTTTTATTTTTAAAAATAAAAAATAATAGCAATTTTTTATTTTACATAAGAATTCTTAAATACTTACACTTACCTTGAAAAGGTAACGAGTTTTAAAAATTGATTAAAAAAAATTTAAATATTTAAAAAAAATTTCACTACTTTAAATTTAAAAAAATTTTAAAAATCTTAGATAAGTTTATATATATATATATATTAGACATTTTATCAACTCTCTATCACAACATCACTTGTTTCCTTATTTTTCTTTTAAAAAATCAGTGCTTAGGAGTTAAGATTAATATCCTAGATTTAATTATTTAAAAAATTAAAATTAATTTTATCAAACAATTTTGACATTTAAATAAAGGTTGAGTAATAAATTTTGGATCAATAAATTTAGAAAAATCTCAAATAAGTTTAAAATTATATTGTACAATGTTTTGAAAACTAGATTAGACCAACTGAATGTGAACCACTAGTTACCACCTAAATCGACGGTCCAATCATGAACCCGAATCGAGTTGGCAAGAGGTTGATACCATTTTTGCTCAAAATGGGCATTCTTTGCAAGCCCAAAAGCTCTTTAGCCCAATGTTGATAGGCTTAATGCTTTGTATAAACTTACTCTTAAGCAAACATTTATTTATGAGAGGAAAGTATCATCACTTTCCGATGTGGGATAGGTATATGTAGAAAATAAAAGTGTCATAAATAAATTATGCCTAAACCAGTGGTTGAGCTCTTTAACCTAATGTTGATGGGCTTAATGTTTTGTTGTTGACTAACTCTCAAGCTCACCTATATTTATGAGAGGAATTGTTTGTCACTTTTGGATGGAGGATGGGTATATGTAAAAAAAATAAAAGTGGAAGAAATAAATTATTGGAGCATGGGGAATCAAACTTGGATTATGGCATTATACTAAGGAGATTGTTATTGGGCCATGTGTAACCTTTATGAAAACCTCTCTAAAAAATAAATAATGTAACCTTGGGTTTTTGTTTTTCTTTCTTAAGTTTCCTTAATTTAAACTCCTAAATAAACATAAATAGTTAAGTGAATATTTATTTTTATAATAATAAGTATTAAAATAACATAAATCAAATAATATAATAATTTTAAAAATTATAAAACAATAAGATATGTAATTTTTATATGCAAATAGAATTAAATATTATATTTTTCTTTTTATTTTAATTATATCTTCACAATTAAATATTATATATGTTTTATTAAATAAAATTAAAAATATTAATACATTTATATTTAATCTTATCATTATTTTATTTGATGATATCAAATATAAAGATAAAACATTCTTAAAAGTTTGAATTATATTTATATTCCTAATTTCTTATCATTAATTTTAATTTTATGTAATATATAAATTATATATTTATGACGTCACCGGTTCAATTATGGTTCGATCATCGGTCCGACCACTGAACCATGAATCGATAATTTTTCCAATTCAATTACCTGATTTTGAAAACATTGATATTTATATGTATTACCATTTTTATTATCTTTTTTATTACATGTTTATTTTACAATCGGAGATGGTAAATGGACGCAATAAAAAGTGATATTTATTTATTAAATATATATATATATATATATAATTGTATTAAAGAGGTAAAAATGGTGGCAACGGTAGTGGTGTAGCTAGTATTGTTCTAGGTATTCAATATTAAAATTTTCAAAAGGATTGATAAAAATATGCTACATCATGTCACATGGGCACCACCTAGGTATCCTTGCATAGCAGAGAGAAAAATAATAATAATTAGTCTTAATCGTTGTTATCCACCACAACTCGCAGCCTCATTCATCACCATCTCAGTGTCATGCATTGCCGCTAACGTGAAGTGAGGTTTGGTTAGATTACCAACACCTCCATTTTCCTTCTTGTCTTTTGTTCTTTGTCTCTTTCTTTCTTTCAAATTTTTATATTTTGGGTCTTGTAGTTGTTAGAAAACCCCATCAAAGTTGGATGTGTTATCACTATTTTGCAATATGAACTCGTATTCATGAACCAGAATTTTGGTAATTGCATTAAAATGAAGATATTAAGTGCGTATAGAAATTTCTCTTTAAGAAAAATTATATATGGTCAAATTAGAGTTTTATTGACCCGAAAAATGATATAGGTACAATATTTATTTTGTCCTCAAATTATTCTTTTTCTAGTTGTTAATAGAGGGCTTGAAGAAATTTGATCTTAGATAACTTGAATCTAATCGGATCTTAACTTGATCTTATTTTGAACCTTTGCTTGACTTGGGCTTTAGTGTGACTTGGATCTTGATGTTGCTTGGGCCTTAGAGTGACTTGAGCTTTGGCATGACTCCGGCTCTAAGTTGACTTGAACAATATCAATTAGGGGCTTCAACAACTTGATCTCATTTCTAAAAGGCCTTTTGAAGATTCTAATCTTAAAACTTGAGGCTTTGAAATATTGACAACTCACAGTCACAGACACTTTAAAAAAATTCGAGATTCATCCTCCTTTGAAGATTTGAAAAAATCTTGAATCTCATTTGAAAAAGCTCCCCTCCAACTTTTTCTTTTGAAGTGACTTCCAACTTGTGTCTTGAAAATTTTAGTATTATTGGATAATTTTCTGATAACTTAGAAGTATAATTTTTTAATTAAACTTAATATTTAGAGAAATTTGAAAGATCATATTTGATTGTCTTAACCATTTAAAATATTATTATTTAATTAAAAATAATATTCAAGAAGATTTAGAGGACTATATTCGATAATCTTTAATATATTTATTCATAAGACTTAATAATTACTTTTTCAATTATTAAATTTACCATTTTTCATATGTTCTCACAATTATATTTTAATGTCAAAATATATGTTTTCTTTGCTCAAATTGAAGACAAGTTGTCTTTTCTTTGTGTCGAGTCATGCTAATTTTATTGGTAGAAAATTTATGTCATGTAACATTTTAAATTAACTATAATTTAAATTAATTAATATGAAATTTTAATTTATTTTTTAAAGTGTATAATAACTAAACTTGAGTATGCAGCAAATTGTAAAAGGTTAAATTTCATCTTTCTAAAAATGTCTCCATTGTTTATAAACAAAAGTTGAATATAGAGAGTAAACAATTTTTTGAACTTTATTTATTTATTTTTATTCAATGGAGTTCACAAATAGAACTTGAATTGTATTAAAACCCATTTTATTTAAAGCCTCAATTGAAATTGGCATATTTTCTAAGCTACCTATGTATAAAAATTGAATCAAGTTATTTTGTAATTCAAATTCATTGCTACCTTTTTTTTTTTTTTTTTTCCTCTAACTTTTGTCAAGACTTTTTTTTTTTGGAATCTTTTTAGTCTTGTGAACATGTCCTAACTTATGCTGCTATCACCCTTTCAATTTTCATCTTAACAAACACTTTTTTTTTTTTTTGGAGCTCAATTTTTTGCGAAAAACAAAAAACAAAAGAAAAAAAAAAATTGCCAACATATTTGAGCTTTTGTCCAAGTCATCCTTTCAGGTTTTCAACTTAGTTGACATTTTTTTTTCTCTTTTGTATATAGTTTAAACTCATGTGTGGTTACCTAATGTAACTAACTTTCATCAATATTAATCTAATCCATAAGGATATATGACCACCTTATGATCTCATTTATGGTTAAAGCTTTCTGTTGACTTTGGCAAAGGCTCAATATCCTCTTAATGTTGAGAGTCCATGCAGTATAGTAGCTTGGTGAATCACAACAATCAATAGCATTATGTCATGATTGATTGTAGGTCCTCTTTAGTGTATATCACATATACTAGTGTACCTACTATGGGAAAACCATCCTGATGACCAAGACAAGGCATCCCTCCAATTAAGAGGTAGTGCATTATAGTCTCAGATGGATTGCCCAAATCCATGAACTAATTATGAACAATTCATCATCTTGCAAGGAACCTATGACTTGTATCCTCTGTGCAACTTCTAATGCACCAAAGTCAGTACAATGTAAGTGATATGGGTTAAATGTTCAAATCAATTCAATGCATAAAAGGAATAGCCTGGAAATAATGAAATCTAACTTTGTTACATCATATCTTGCTTGTAGGGGCTCAATCCCAACAAGTTACACACTCAACTTAGATATGAAGCAATATAATCACCGAAAGTGGCCCCACTTGCATAATCTAAAGGCTAAAATTAAAAAGGGATGCTTATCATTGCCTCAGGTAACTTTCTAAGTTTAAGGCAAGGTGATTAATTAAAGAGGATCTTTACTTAGTAATAAGAATTACAATTCTTCAATCTATGGAAAAGATATCTTCTATGGAGAACTTGGTGGACACCTTCACGAAGACTTTGTTGAGTAGAATCTTTGATGGTTATAGGGATAGCATATGTGTCAAATGTATATTTAGTATGCTTTGAGCGCTAGTAGGGGATGTTAAAATCGAGTCCTTAAAAGTATGACATGATGTAACAATATATAATTTTATTAATATCATATTATGATTTGGTTTCACTTTACTACCATGTTTATGCATTATGAGTAATTTGAGCATTTAAGCATGCATAACTTACATTGTATCCAAGCATTAAGAGTTGCACAAAAGATTTAAGTCATGGGTTTGTTGCAAGTTGATGAGTTGTTTGTAGTTGGTTTATGAGCTTAGGCAATCTATATGAAGTTTTAGTGCAATACCTCATAATTGAAAGACTAACTTATCTTAGCCATTGGGATAGGTTTCCCATGGTGAGTGCATTAGTGTGTATGCTAACGCATTGGATAAAACCTATGATTAATCATGACATTGGCTACTAGGCAATCATGATTTCACCAAGCTACTATATTGCATGAGCTTTCAACCGTGAGAGAATTTTGAATTAGTGATGAGGTTTTCAGTGAATTTTACCAACAAGTGAGACCTTGGGGTGGTCATATATTCCTTATGGATTGAGTCACTATTAACTAAGGTAAGTGGCAATGAGTATTCTTGAGAGAGGCACCATGATATCTCATAGGATTGACAGTGTATTCCCTTAGGTGATCTTAAAGACTTGTGATCATGAAATTCGTAGTGTCATAGCAATTCCTTTGGTGAAATTTGACATATGCTCTTAGTGAGGTAGAGTATGTCAATTGGTCACATAATAAAAGGATTTGAGACTTGAGGATGGTAGAGATAATTTTGGGAGGTTGATAGCTTCTACCTTGTTAGATTATAGAAATCGATTCATGAGGAGTTTACATGTGAAGGTAAGTAGGTCACGGATTCAAGAAATTGATTAAATTTAATTGAATCAATTCATTTCTCAATTTAATTTCAAAGGATTCTAAAGTTTACTATCTCTCTGTAATAGATGTTGAGACAACTTAAGAATAAAATTATAAGGAAGCTAGTATTTTTCTATAAGTCTCAATCCAACTAACATTTCTTGTTAACATATTATTTTGAGGGATATTTGGATTTTTATTTATATGTGTATAAGGGAATTTTGGCAAAATGTAGGATTGTACAAAAGGTTATGAGTTGTCTTTCTAGACTAGGCTAATTAATTAATTCAAACTCAAATGACTAATTAATTAATTAGAACCCAATAAACTAGATTAAGGAACCTAAGCCACTTAAGCCCATAAGGAGATCTATATAAACCTTCTTGGGTTTAGGGTTAGACACATTTGTTCACTATTATTTTCTAGAGAAAGATTAAGAGATAACCCTAGCCTCCATCCCTTTATAAAAAAGTCCACCTTCCCTTCTTGGCAAGATCTAAAGAAGAGCTATCAAGCGAAAGATCTCCAAGTCTTTGAGATCATTCTTCGTCAGTTGGAATAAATTTGAGAACATCCAAAACTTAGATATGTGATATATATTGTTTTTTGCATCCTAGAATAAAGTTTTAAAGGCCTTTTTTTTTTTTTTTTTTTTGTGCTTAGGATCTTAGATGTATGCACCTTTCACAAAGATCTAGGGCATGGATTAGATTTATCTAGGAATTGAGCACTACTCCTATTAGCATTTCAATCCCTAAAAATACATAATTTGTAAGCCAAATGTGGGAGAAATTGGATGTAAGAAAATAGGTTGGGAGATTGCTATAGGGGATTGAGATGTGGATTTGGTGGTGGAATAGTAATAATTGGGCTAATGTGTTCCACCATTATGTTCATTATTCTTTCTAGGCTTCTCTTAATAGATGTGGGAAGCTGGTTAATTTGGTTAATTAGGGACACAATAACTTGCGAGAAACCTTGATTGCTTGGTTTTAAGGGTTATCTTATTTCTAAAGGACCTGTAACATTATTATCTTCTTAACCTAAGTCTCGCAACCCTAGCCTATGGTATTCTAATTGGAAGAAAAAGCTATTTGACTTATTTGTCGGCTCCTTATTATCCACCCAAGAATAGTCTTCTTGAACTTATCAATTAGAATAGAGACCTATAGATAGAATATTTTGGTTGTTTGAAGTATTCTAACTAGAAAAATATTCCATCGAATTTGAGTCTAAAATATTCTAAATATTTAAGATATTTTGGATGGAAGAATATTCCATTAATTTTTCACCTAAAATTTCCTAGCTTGCATAGTATTTTAAAGTATTTTGAAACCCCAAACCCAACCCTCCCCCTTCAATGCAGAGTGGCATCTAGAGCCTTATGACCTTGTTGTGTATAAAATGTTAAAGAATCCTTGTTCTCAATATTGCTAGTTCGATCCTATTAGAGGAGTTAGTGATCATCTTTAAATGGTAATATTCCTCTTAAAAGTGAGTATGCTAAAAAAAAAAGTGATCATATCTAGTTTTTTTTCGAGTAAGAGTAAGTACGAGCTAGGGAACTTTGCACATGATAGATTCTTTCTCTTACCTTAAGAAAAGACTTCAAATTCACCCTACTTTGAAATACTATTGGAATACAGGAAGATATAACTTGAATAAAAAGTTTAGCTAATAGTGGAAATAAAACAATTCCGAGGTTTTTGTTATTAGTCTCATATTGGGATTTTAGTAAAATTTGGATATAAAAATCACTAGCTTCATTGATCAAACCATAACAATGCCAAGGCATTGGAACAATGCCTCATTAATGACTTGCTAGATGGTGGACTAGTAACATTTTTTATTAGTCTTTCAGTGCTTCACACGAGCTCTTATTCCAATATAGCCTCCATTAATTAGCTACATTGATACTATGAAGATTCAATTCCGATCAGGATGACACCTCTGCCTCCTTATTAATACGACTTGCATACTAGAGGTTGGCTAGGACAAGAAACTAATTAATGTAGCATGGATGATGCTAGAAGAATAACTAGATGCGATATATTTCCCAATCATACTAAACCACCTTCTTCACTTTGATCAGATTTTTCATGCTAATCTAAATTGGGCAAAAAAATCTTAAAAGATAAAAACTCTTCCTAGAGTTTTACAAGAACCCAATATCAAAAGGAAGATACTAATTGATTGGAAGGCAACAGCTGTGAACAGACAATTGTAACCTTCTCCCGTTAATGACCCATGAAAAACCTATGTTAATCCTACTCCTAAAAATGGGGTTGTCTGCGAGAGTAGCGTATTTAAAAAAGTGTAATATAAAAAATAATTTCAAATTTATGGTATTTTTTAATTTCGAGTTTAGTGTAAAAATGAACTCATTTTTTCAATGAACTCATCTTTTGAAAAAAATGAGTTAAAGGTTAAAAAGGTGAAGTTGTTTTTTGAAAATGTGAATTCAATATAAAATATTTTAAGGCAAAAATAAAACTTCTCTTTTTAAAAGGCAAAGTCAATACAAAAGATGAAATCGTCTTTTGGAAAGACGAATTCAGTGTAAAATGTGAATTCATCTTTTCAAAAGATGAGTTTAATACAAAAAAAAATGTTGAAAAGTTCGCATTTATTTATTTATTTATTAAATAATTGTATCTTAATAGTATTTTTTTAAAGAACACTTTTATTAAAAAAAATCCCCGAAAAATGGAAAAAGAATACATGATTAAAAACAAAAAAAAAAAAAAAAAAAAAGATGCTTGTTAAGTTGTGTTGTGATGTGTAGACATCCTTTTCCTGCAGTCCTCCTTTATCTATTTATAACAGTAAAATTTGTTCCAAAAATCCATATTTTCCATCACAAAAACGCTCCCTTAATGTCATTGTCATCTTTTTAATTTTGGATAATATCACCACATCCTTAATTTTGCTATCTCCTTTACATTTAAATTCCACATTTAATTAATTGTTTTGCCACGTGGCTTAATGCTGTGCTACCATGCTCTCCTAATTTCTTCCTATCCACTTATTCATTTATTAATGTGGGTAAATTCCTTTAATCACCTTCAGCAAACTCCCATGCTAAAATCCTCATCATACCACCTAAATTTTCTCGAACCAAACTCCATAGATCACCTGCCAATTTGCCTCGCTGATGTGGCTTGCTTCTTTTTTATTTGCCATCCCAATTTTAATTCAGCTACGTCACATCCTGCTGACATGCCATGCTAACATAATGTGCTGGCTATTAATTTCATGATGCTGTCCTCTCCATAATGCTAACGTGGGGCTGTCCAAGTGGCACCCAAACATGTAGTGTGGAGACCTGACCAATATTCTACTGGAGTTGATGTTGGTTTTGGACAGGTGCACCTATCTTTCTTTGTTTACTATTCTAATGGTATATCAATCTAGGAGCTTACACCCTTTTTCTTCAACTG
The DNA here is from genome assembly GCA_030254885.1 of Vitis rotundifolia. Lineage (NCBI taxonomy): Eukaryota > Viridiplantae > Streptophyta > Magnoliopsida > Vitales > Vitaceae > Vitis > Vitis rotundifolia. Next base: position 15,433,566 of record CM058151.1, read on the forward strand.
AATCAACATTAAGATTGATCTAAACTGAATCAGAGGGACACCAATTTCAGTAGCTACTACATATCAAATCTGTGATGTGATTTTCACTTCTTGATACAACAACAAATGTGATTTTCACTTCTTGGTTTAGGCTATAGCAAACAAATATAAGTTTGTGGTAGCTAAAGCTCATGTATTCACAAATCTGCAGTTCTTCCTAACCTCCCCAGTACTGAAGCTGTCAGCATTTGTGATGTTTCCCAGTTTCACCATGGAATCCGAGAACTGCTGGAAGAAAGCAAGTGAATCCTCTGCGTACTTCTTCACAAGCCCCTTTGTTTGGATACCAAACACGCTAGAGTACAGCTCCTGGTCTGAGTTCAGCAGTCCCTCCCCTTCCAGAAGAAGATGATAAAAAGAATTGTCGAAGTAGTTGGGAGTGACATAGTCCATTCCGGCTGTGTTATCTTCTCCTCCACCAGTGGCTGGGCATATGGATTTCAAGCTACTGAGATGAGTGTTGGAAACTGGATTATTCCCTGAAGTTCCTTGGAAGTCTCCATAGATCCTTGCTCGGAAATTCTCACACCGTGCCATGCCAATAGTGTGAGCCCCTGCAGATCATCAGCTCAGAAACAAAACCATATTACTTAGAACAAAGTCACCATATTATTATTTTTGTTTTTGGTCATGGATGAAATTAATATTGTTACCTGAGAGAGCTACCACATCTGTGACTGAAAGGCCTTGATAAAGAAATTTAGAAATGATGCTTAAAAGGTCTTCATTTGCAGTAGGAAGATTGGTTGTAACAAGATCATAGTTTGCAGTTGTAGAATCTTTTCTTCCCAGAGGAACATCCCAGTAGGGTCCACCAACCTGCAAGCATTAGAACAATGCCCATTGTCTATGATGGATAAACCTCCTTTCCAAAGCAAAAAACAATAAAAATAAAAATAAAAATAGAACAACTTCACATCCATGTAATCAATTCCTTTTACCAGAATAACAGCATCTCTTGCTGCAACAGTTAGAATATCTGCACAGGATACAATCCCTGGGCACTCTGATTCAAGCTTGTTTTTGATCCTATCAATCAGTCTGAAACCATCGAGGGAATTGATGTTAGTTGAAGCCTTCTTCTCTCCTTGCAGTGTAATTGTGTCGTCCAGCAAAACCGATCCATCACATCCCTGTGTCATTACATATATGTTGTTCATAAAAGCAAAACCACACTACTTTAGAATATATAAGCGCCAATGATGGACAAATACCTGAACGAAGCAGTCATGGAAATGCAACCGCAATATGAAGGCTGCATTACGAGGATCAGAGAGCACTGCACATTCCATTTCTTTCCTCACGATATCGAGCACAGATGGACATGAAGATGCATAGTAATCTAATGTCAAATAAGGCTCACTTGCATCCAAGCTCCTCATGCAAAGAATGGACAGACTTAAAAGCACAAATAGCAGAAGGAAAGGCCTTGAATGAAGAGAAGGTGCCATCTTTTCACTGTCTGTCTTTTTTCAGGATGCTAGAACAGACTGGGAACATGGGTGGAATTGTTAAAGATGAGTATATAAATAACACGAGGAGTGATGCACTTCGTTTTCTTCAAACAGCCATTTGAGTAAGCTTCTGCCAAAATGAATTGGCTAGTCAAGAGAGGATGCAACTAATATTTGGTCAGGTTGGTGGGAACTCCAAACTAAAAGCACCCAAATATGCGAGAGCTGTTAGAAAATTAACCAATGAATTTTAAAGGATCGGGCAAGTCACCAAACCAAAATCTCACTTTTCCTTGTAACAGCTAATGTTTGCCCATTCTACTCCCACTTGACAATATATTTATAGAATCAACTCTAGGATTCTTAGACGGCGAAAATCTAGGAGAAAAAGTCCAAACATATCAATTAGAATCGATGTTTTGTATTTTTCAACTGCAATTATTTGATGGGGAAACGTTGTCTGCGGATTCGTCTAATTTTATTATACATTACAACATCATTTGCTTATAAAATAGCGAAGACTTTGACACTATATTAGGTTGAGACTGATGAATCTAAACTTGGATGGCCGGAGCATTTCTTCATAATCTAATAAATCTTCTGGTTGACAAGTTCAAATAGATAAACTCCTCACGCTTTGATGTCCACAGCATGCTGTCAATCCACACGCCATCCTTCTCATTTATTTTTTTCCGACAACAATTCAAGCAGCCATGTCTTTTACTTAAGGAATGAGAGCACAAATACTAATGGGTCATAATCTTCCATCACATGTTGAGTGTAGATCAATCAAATTAGACAACTTGGTCCTAGCTTACTTGTGTCTTTGGCAGTAGATGGTCCTAAGTTGTCTTAATGAGAGGTTCTCAGTCGCCTCAGAATCACCCTTCTAGTTGCTGGACTCTTGTCCCTACCCTTGAGAAGGCTGCATGCCTTCTGGTCTGTATGACTGTATCCTTGGTCTGGCTCTCAATACCATAAAGAGGATGAAATTGATTTTCTCCAGGTGCTCCAAAGAGGGAAAATCATACAGTTGTGTTTTGTATAGATCTAAGAACAGCCATCTTTTGTTTCAAGCAATAAAAAAAGGCCAAATTCATTCATAATGACCCTTACAATCAGTAGGTCCTAACGTGAATTTTTGTTGAATTCCGATAGATCATTAACAGAAACGGAGGAGAGGAGACCTCCATGGGAAATGTTACCACTCATAGTGCCATATTTATAATCGAGGGAGCTCCAAGTACATGGCAAATGCAATATTTGGGGGCCTTGTCCACAATGCGATGGCTGCTTCAGCCAAGTACAAGTGGGTGGCATAATAGAATTGTCACTGGCTGTAAGAGAACAGGAAGAAACAGAATAGAACTACCAGAAACATGCAATTTTCAATCTCTCTTTAAAATTTCTACATCCTTGACACAAAGGATAGACAGACCCAGAAACATCCTTGGTCACAGCCTCATTAGAAAATTTATAAAATAAAGAACAAAATCAAAACTAAAAAATAAGGAGAAAGAAGAAAATCTTTTAAGTGAGAAAGTTACAACCTTGAAAGCAGTTCATCAGGTATACAATTCAGAGTCCAAAGGATGATCCTTGATCTGGTCCAACTTAGAGTATTCATCCTCCCCATCACTGTTTACACTATATTCCAAGCTAGGCAAGACCTCCTTTATTATAGATTTAACCAGTGACACCCCAGAACCACCAAACTCTGGCCATGAAACGCATAGAGTTCCTTTGATGTTCCTCATCTGGCATCGACTGAGCAGAGCAGCAGCCAAGCCATCTACCATGCTTCCTGATGGGAAATAGTCCAAACCCTTCAACAGTGGGGAACTGCTGGAACGATCACTATGCTCTTTTCTTTCTGATGATGTCTCCAGCTTGAAGGCAAATGTCTCATCTGGCGAGAGCTTACCACGGAAGTTCCGGCTTTGAACTGAATCCATGATCAAAACCCTCTCAGGAATAATCTGCTCACCAATCAGCAACTTTGCAATAGCATGAGATCGCTCTGCACTGACAGCGTACTGAACAGAGACAAGGAGAACTGAATTATCAACATCATTAAGGGCATATATATTGCAGGATTTGTCTCTGAGAGATGGTTCAATAGAGTTTCCAGATAAGGGAATCTCAGGGAGAATGAGAGTCCCAATTAGGGTTTTTGCGGCAACACGGTGGAACACAGAGAGAGAAGGAGAAGATATGGCAATGATGAGAAGGGAGGAACGAAGGGGCTTGTCCAGACTAGAAAGTAAGAGGAATGGAGATGGAAGAGGAGGTGATGGAGGAGTAAAGTTGTTGAGATCTTCTTTAAAAAACCTTGAAGGTGGGGGAATCTCTGTTAGGACATCTTCCATGTTTCTCCTTGATCTATGTTCCGCAACCTGCTCAATTAAGAAAGGAGATGTTATCAGCATAATAATATCTTGGACAATTGGTAATGTGACAATCCTAGTAGATAAAAAGACCTGATCAACTTAATTCACAAATCAATCTCATTAACAAGATTATTTTAACTATCCAAATCAACTAATTGGAGAAACAAGTGCAGAAGTTACTTCTAGTACTTTGTGTACACTCACCAGAATTCTGTTCTCCATCTAACTAAAGTACTATGACAACAAAAATGACGTCCATAAAGAAATTTGTAACATTAATTTAAATTTATCTGCACAACCCTAATAGTTTGACATGAAAAGTTGAATCACAACTGGTGTTTCTAATATAAGTTGAAATCCCACTGTTCTCCATCTAACTAAAGCACTATGACAACAAAAATGAAGTCAATAAAGAAATTTGTAAAATTAAGTTTAATTTATTTGCACAACCCTAATAGTTTGACATGAACAGTTGAAGCACAAATGGTGTTTCTCATATAAGTTGAAATCCCAAATGTTTGCTTGCCAAGTGCACAGTTCATTAGCTCCTGAATGTTTGCTAGCCAAGTGAACAGTTCATTAGCTCCCAAATGTTTACTTGCCAAGTAAACAGCCAAGCGAACAGTTCATTAGCTCCCAAATGTTTGCTTGCCAAGTAAACAGCTCATTAGCTCATTGATTATTATCATTATTATGATTATGATTATGACTATGATGATTATGATTATTATTATTATGATTATGTCCAAGTGAACAGCTCATTAGCTCCCAAATGTTTGGTTGCCAAGTGAATAGCTCATCAGCTCATTGATTATTATGATTATTATGATTATGATTATTATTATTACGATTATGATTATTATGATTATTATGATTATTATGATTATGATTATTATTATTATTTACATATAGGTAAGAATCCCTCATTGATTACAATGCTTTGCAATAGAAGAATCTCATGCAGCCATCAGTATTATGAGAAAATCACTCTCCATACATTTACATTCTTTTTCAGGGACAAATATGGTAAATTTGGGGTCAAAATTTATTTTCAAGACAAGATGATCTTACGGCGTTTTAATTTAAATGTTGATTCCAAAAGTTCTTGGAAGCGCTGAACCACTGGAAGAGTGACAGTGTCATAAATGAGTAGAGTGTTAAGTATTAGCCAAACAAACAACAGGAACAAAAGGGGTTACTCATTTTATCCCAAACTACAAAAGAAAGTCCCTGTAATTTACCCTAAAAGTAGTTTTGTTCTTTGCACACATATCTAGAATGTTATAAAGAGAACCTTCCCAGTGATCCATTCATTCCTTCTTTCTTAATAAGCAATCATATGCATGACTTGGGGATAAGAATACAGATAGGTTACTTGAGACAAGGAAGAAGCAAACTATTCAGATTAAGGCTTGCAAAGAGAAATGAAGCACAGTCATGCTGTAATGTTACTAAGACTATATCAACAAACACAATTGCACATGTATGCACATTGTGCTTGCACACCCTTGTACCTCAAGAGAACATCATAGAAATTTGAAAAAAAACATTGAGATGAAGAGCAATGAACAAATAATGGTCTGCAAGGGAAACATCAAGTCCAGAAGTAAAACCTACAAAACAGAACACACCATGTTTTTCTTTTACATGCAAGTAGATCTACATATGTAACATAAGCAAACCATACACAACGATCATCATTGTCACCAAGATTAAGATTGGTCACCAATACAAAATCGATCTACAACCATTAGATCCTAAAATTGAACCACACTTCAATCTACAGGGCCAGCAAAGCCCAATGCTAAAATTTTACATGAAAATTCTCCAAGACTTCTCATTTGGCTGATTCAATACCCAGATGTTGTTGCATTCAGGATGCGCACAGTTCACCCCTATTAAAGGCTAAGTGTGGGATAAAGTACTCATAATCAGATACCGCTCACCTTCATGCACCTATATACATATCCATTCAAAACGTTAAAACGATGTGTGCTTTAAACAACTGAAACCAATCCCAGTTCCAAGGTTTTCAACTTTGGTTACAGAAGAAACTCAAATACCCTATTTCTGATTAGTTTTCTGTGTCACCAAAATTTCCCCAGGACCAGATGTCCAACAATAAAACCTGAGTAAAAATCCAGGTTACAAGTGCCAGTAACTCAAACACAAAATGAAAAAGCATGCCTTTACATTTTGTTTCAAAAAGTATGAATTATAGTGTAGAAAAGCGCAAAAATCCACGCTGGACGAAATACGGTAAGCCCTACAGGGAAAGAGGGAAAAGAACAACCCCAAAACAGGGAACAACAACCCCTTCCCAACTCATCAATGTGTTCCAGAAATGACCTTCTACTTGGGGTGGAGAACCCAACAAATGGGCAGATGGGCAGATGGGCAGATGGGCAAATGGGCAAATGGGCACGTTTCCATGCACATCTTCTTATTTCGGATAATAAGGTCATCGTCCACTACATGTATTTTGATTTGGAATTCATGTATGAGAAATTAAACTGTTTGGATCAGACACGAAACGAAAGGATCCGAAACTCCGCAATACCATAGATTTTCATCAAACAATTTGCTGGGTTTTCATCAAACACTTTCTGCGCAATTTAAAGGGCTTTTCATCAAACAACTTGCATGCACAGTCCAAGTGTCCAACACTAAGCAAAACTCACACTATCAAACAAAATTAAGAACAACCAAAGCTCCGATTCAATAGAGACCCAAATAAAAATCAAACAGTACCAAACCAAAAAGTAAAGCAAACCGATCCAAATTCAACTTCGAATCCAAATTAGGATTAGGGTTTAAAAGCCAAAAATAAAAAATATAAAGGCAAAAAGAAAAAATAAATAAAATGATGAAGGATATGAGAGAGAAATTGGCGTACCTACAAACGCGAGAGTTTCAGGCTCTGAAATCCAAACGCCGAATGACCCACCCAAAACCCACGTATCCAAACACACAAATTTGAACAGACGAAGAGAAAAGAGAAAATCTATAACAGAGGTTATGAAAGCGGCGAGAGATGCTGTCTTTCTTGCTCTAAACGTTACCTCACAGATGAAAGCCCACTTTACTTTTCTTCTTTTATTTTTATTTTTTGCTTTTATTTTAAAACGGATACAGTCATCATAATTCAATTCTAAAATGCTAAAATGATACTTTTTCTTGTTAGAAATATAAAAACAAAGAATTGTTGGCCGTTTCCTAACCGTTTTCGGTAACCATTTTTATCATTTAGAATAAATAAAAATAAGAAAATAAATTTTGATTTTTTATTCTTAAAAACAGAAAATATACTATTTTCACAAAACATTTTATAAATATTTTTCTATTATTTTTTATAAGTATTATTATAGAAAATAATTATATAAATATGTAAAATAATTAAAAATAAAACATTTGATATAAAAATTATATTTAAAAATAGATTAAAAACATTTCAAATTCTCAAATAAATTTTTATCCTATAAAATATTGAAGAACAATTTTCAAAAATTATTATTAAAAATCATTTTTAAAAATTATTTTTAAAAATAATTACCAAACTGGTTGACTCTTTTCTCGATTCTCAAAATATTATTTAAAATAATCATTTTGAAAAATAAATACAAAAATACAATAATAATCATTTATTTTATTTTAACACTGAATGTTATTTTAAGAAAAATTTATATTGAATTCTTGTACATGAAATTCTTAACTATGATAATTTTAGAATTACCTTTTATAAAACATTTTTTTTTAAAAAAAAAAAATGAATATATTTACGCAGAAGTGCTTAGTTAAAAAGCTTATTAAAATAAAAACCTATTAAAAAAACCCTAAGAAATGAAAAGTAGAGTATATAAAGGTTGTTTGACAAATGTTGTCATGCAAGTATGATTTCTTTAATAAAAAAACAAACACTAAAACTAATTTTTAAAATTTTGTAGAAGTTGGTTTTAAAATTTGCCAAACATTTGATTTTTCTTTAAAAGCATTTTTCATGTAAAAAATGTTATTTAATTAAATACTGCAAAACCTACTACGAAACATACAAGTTGCAACTCTTCCTATGTCTACCACAACTGCTAATGAATCACACCCCATAGACACTTGAAAAAGAGCACAGTAAGGTTAAAGAACTTTAGATGCAAGTGCAACCATGTAAGCAAGGCAATATTATGAACTTCCCTTACAAAATACATCAATCTACGGGCTGTTCCACAACCCACAATAACGAAATTACATGAGCCTAAATTTAAGACCCAAGAATCAAAATACTCTCCAATTGCCACCCTTTTCAACCTTGTTCCGTGTCTGATCTTGTATTAATATAGAATCCCTTCAGTTACTTCTGCTCATTAGTGTTTCATTTCAAACAGATTGCACTTCATGACATGTAATTCTTTGACTCTTCTTTTATCTGCATGAAGAATGGAGAAAAAGGCCTTTTCCTCAGTTAAAAGGAGGAGAGCTACAGATACGAATGCATTAAGAATGACAAATTTGGGAGCATTTGGATGCTTGCAGTTTTGAAAAGTATCCTCAATTATGTTTATTATTAGCATATTAGTAACTAGGGGATGACTCTTCTGTAGGATGACAAACTGCAATCATGTTTTCCTATAGAACAACAATGGAATGATTTTGTTTCTATCATGAGGTGTCCAAACACCTATTAAATTTGAGATCACCTTTGCATGAGTCTTCTGGATGCTATAGATCTTGCATCGTGGTCAATCTTCATGTTCATCTTCATCTTCAGAGTCTACATGAAAAAGGAGAAAAACCATAAGGATCAAATAACTCAATAAATTAACAGGAGATTTAATATCTACAGCCTAAAGGTATCAAATAGTGCTATGGACACCTGATCCAGACAAATTATGGGGATTCCTAGCCCATCTCCCCATTGATTTAACTTTTGGCAGTTTCTGACCCAACCCATCATCTCACTTGCCTTCTAAAGCTTTAATTTATGGGTTTCAAGGTTGGGTTTGAGTTGCCATGCTGAATTTAGTAGTCATCCAGTACCAAACAGTATATGGGAATGTTGCAATGTCCCACAAACACTGAATCCATCATTTTTTTGCCTTTTCTTTTCTCTATAGCATTTTAAGTGAAAGTTCAGCCTCTGAAGTGGGGTAATTAGAGATATTGCCTCATCATAACTGAAGGCAACAAAATGAATTAATGAAAGTCTAGATTGCCTTCATTGATTCAAGGTTAAGGAAAACCAATGGACCTCTAGAAAGCTACCAAAAGTACACTGAACTTATATTAAAACTACAATGAAACACTAAGAGCACCTATAAATCAAGTATGTTTTATCATGAATGAAGGAACAAAGAAGTGGGATGATGGGGGTGCAAGTAGGAACTAAATTATGAGTCCCTCTTATCAGCCATACATTAGCTAATTACCACATATCTTTTGTTATTGGTGTTCACCCCAAGGACAATCTAACTATTGGAAAATCAATTACCTAAACAGTGTACTTGCAAATATGTCAGCACACTGTTAGTGTGTGTATATCTACAGGGGTCCTAAAGCCAGTCAATTTCCAACTATTTCTCCAAAACCATTGATCATGCTCCCATTCATAACCAACTAATAAACCATATAGAGTCATGAATTAACATTTTGTTTTAAACTTACCAGATCTAACATCATCACTAAGTTGGCCTCTTGCTTGGACTTGTTTAACAAGCATCCGATACATCAACACCCACCAATAAATGTGAAGAACAAGCAAGCAGAATAGAAGAGTATTGAACAAATAATAATAAATTGGTCCTTCCACTGCATGCTTTTCCTTGTCCAAGGTCAGGATAACTTCATAGCTGCCATCAAGAAGGAAAAAAAATGGTGGTTGAGAGATGAATAGAAATTTCCAAGAAAGGGAAAATCCTTTGTCATATTAAAAGGATACTTAAAGATCTTAACTACAGTATACAGAATGATGCAACAGTTAAATATAGCAATTGTACAAGATCTTTAATGGCAAGGATGCAACTGAAACATTTACTCCTTAAAGAGCAGATACAACCTTTTTTATATCATCTTGGTCAAACTACTAACATTTACTGAATTTAAGACAAGGATAAACTAGCAAATAGATGGACTAAAAGTGCCTACTAAACTTTGATACGATTGTAAACCTTAATAGATTTGAGACTAGTGAAGGTGGTCAGCATAAGGAGGGGTGAAATTGAGCAGCATCTTTTCTAGACATGAAATGTTAGCACATTGTTGCATCTAATGTAAAATTTCAAAATTAGAGTAGCACGTCAGATTGAAATCTACTCAAATGAGGGTGGTGGCATAATGATGATATGTAAAATGGGTGTTATTACATAATCAGCTTCCTGATTCATCACATCATAATGATAACATGTGGCTGTTTTAAATGATGAGTAGGCCAACAATAGATTAGTTACTTTTATGCCACAAAAACATCACATTTATTAGTACCCAAGATTTCTAGTGACATTTTATGGATAATTTTTTTTTTTTTTTTTTGATAAATAAACATTTTATGGATAATTATAACATATTAATTCATTCTTGGCTCCAAGAGCATATAATAAGTGGTTCATAGGTGCAATAAAACATATCTTTAGAAGATTGCATGATTGGGAGTTGAAAGTGGTGGAAATTTTCTTGTCAATGGTCTTGGTTATTGATGTGAGGAGGGCAAAGGCAGGACAAGTAGGTCAGGGAGGCTTCCTGGATGTTGTTCGGTGAAATGTTTTTATTAGGCACTGTTGGCTGGTGTTGATGTTTCATTCCCAACATATGGGATGGATTCAATGCTCCTTCCTTCCAAGGTTAGTTTCTTTATATGGGAGGCAGTGTAAGAGAAAATTCTAACCATTGCCCAGCTGATGAAAAGAGGAAGGATCCTAGTGGAAGCATATTGCATGTGTGCACACAATATGAGGAATCAGCTAATATTCTCCTTACTGTGAGCTCATATCTGTAGGGCATGCCTTTCCCCTTTTTTGATAGGTAAATAAATCAGATTAAGCACTAGGCAAAACAGTGTGAAAACAGAACAGGGGCATGATCCAATAAATAGTAAGTACAACAGTGAGCTATGATTTTCTCTGTTTTGGTGTCTCTTGGGTGCTGCCAAAATCAGTTTAGAATAGGGAAAAAAAGGAGAAAAGTGTGGAAAACAAAATATTTATACTTATTTTATTGCGTTACAAAGTTGAAGAATTTTTAAGATTTGGAGATGTCAATGGAAGACCTATTCCTTAAGGCTAAATTTGGTTAGCTAGATAGGATAAGATATGTATATCTTAAGATATCATATCCCATTGAATACCATGTCTATATCTTAAGATATATCATATCTCATTTGAAATTATATTTTAAGGTACTATATCAAACAGATTATGTTATGTCATACTTATATTTAGTTTGTCGAAAGAATAAAAAAAATAAATGAAAAATATATTGTTTTTCATTAGTTGATATTTATTTAAAATAAAAATTATATTACATCCCAAATTTGCTATTAAAAAAAGTATGGCATCTCTTACATGTTTCATATTATTTGAAAATCATTTAGCAATTTATAGTATAGTAAGAATTTTTTTATTCTTTATTAACAATAGTCATAATTAAAATATTTAAAATTTATAAATAAAAAATATCACTTTATGTTGTTAAATATACAAAACAAATTGTATAGAATAAATATTATATTAAATAATACATATAGTAGTATCATTTTACAACATATTTTGTACATATTTTTTTGTTCTTTTTTTAAAACTATGAATTTAATTTTTTTTTAATCAAAATTTTATGTTTTATAAAAAAAGTAATATAGAAAATTGATAAAAATATACAAAGAAAATGAATAAGAAGAGTAAATTTATCATTCATGGGATATTTATATCTTATATCTCAACTCAGGATTATTTTATGTCATGTATAGAGGTACAAAAAAGAGGTGGGACAATATATCACATCACATGTTTGATTGAAGATGAGAAATAATCAAATGATGGAATAACTTATTCTATCCCATTGCGAACCAAATATGAGATAGGATATATTATCCCATCTCTTATCATAGTATCCTATCCCATGCTATATCCTACTAATCAAATATGGCTTGGGGGAAAGTATGAGAAAGTAAAATAAAGATGAAAATGGGATGAAAGAAGTAGAGAAAAATAAAATATAGGTTTAAAATTAATAGATTACTTTTACATGCATCTCCAAACAACTATTGAATCCCTTCCAATTTTTTTTTCTCTCTCTCTAAAACTCTACAATCCAAGCAGGACCTGAATCATGTATTTTGTGGTGGAACTGTGAAAGGACCCATTCTGAAAAGGGCCCTACCTTTTATGGACTTCTTGCATTCCTTAGGATTGGATTAAGGCTCTGTGCTGGCACTAAGTCCGGTCTTTATTTCCTTTTGGGTGCTTCTTGTATGCTCCCTGTACTATGGGGTCCTTTCCTGAAATGTAATTTGCCTATGACAAGGTCTACTAATCATAAATTCAGAACATTGCCCAATTACGATTACCATGCCCTTTTTATGAACCTACAATCAGATCAAATTTGAATAGAATAGGTGTTTCAGACACATGAATGTTAGCTGGGTATAAATTACAAATCCCTGAACCTAATCTCCAAATGCATATCTTCAAGCAACATCAGTTGCTCTAAATCTCTATGCAGAGACATGCCAGTTTATGATTATGGAGTGCAATTTTAAAATAACTTTCAGGAAAGCAAGAATACTTGTTTGTTCAGGGAGAAAAGAGCTTCTGAAAATATCCAATGATATAAAGCTCTCTCCCATGAGATCCCTCCTGATATATATCCTAATAATTGTTTATTTTTAATAGTACTTATTACTACACTGTTATTGTCAACCACAGTCAATTGATATACAGCATCAGTAGAAATAGGCTTCCATCAGTTAAGCATGAATTGTTTTCATGGCAACTTTTAATTTTGACAGATGTTCAATTAGAAATCTCCACTCACTGGGTAAACTGGAGACAAAATTCATCATGCATGGCCTCTTTCTTTACTAAATCAAAATTTGTAACATTTTTATTGGTTTAAATTTGGATTGAACTTTAAATTGAGATTTCATCTTGATTTTAACTGGGATCAAGTTCGATTCTGAAATCAAAAGTTAAAACCTTTGCAAAATACGAATATATTGGAGATAGGGGGTGTCTAATGAGCATAATAATCAATAAACACTATGCACCAACTTATTCTCACCTTGTGCTCCGAAGGATCCAGAATGGATAGTAAATTAGGCGAAGTATGATCCAAGACAAAACAAAAAGAATGAAAGAGATGCTTGCAGTGGTTTCAGCACCTCTGTATTTGGACATCTTTCCCACCTCCAGAAAGACATCACTAGCATCATGGAGAGCTAAAACGACAGAACCAACACGGGCGAACCTGCAAGAGACAGAAATCAGAGAAAAAAAAAAAAAAAGAAGAAGAAGAAGATGATGATGATGAAAGAAAGAAAGAAAGAAAGAAATATTGCATAAAAGATTATTTACTATGAAATCCAAACGTTTTAGAAGAAGAGAGGGATATGGACACTATTTACACAGAAATAACACACACTAAAGCATCTGTTTTACTTTAAATAGGTAAATTGGTATGAACCCACATCCTCATGGTTATGGTGTTCAGAACATGCCAAGCTACAAGCTGAACTTCTGCCAAACATACCTGAATATGTAAGACAGCACAATGAGAATAAAAGTTGCCACATGATGACCCATTGACACTCCAAAATCAGACCGCCTTGTTTCCCAAAAAATCAAAGCAAATATGGAGTATGTGTAGAATCCACCACAATACATATACAAACCCTTCAATTTCAACCTGAATTTGCAATATATCATCACTCAACTGACTTCATAGGCTGAGCTATTCAAAGCACAGCTAAAGAAAAAAGTTAAGCTAACACAAAAGCCAGAATTTAACAACCATAAGCTTTTAATGTATGGCTTGTGAAAACCTTACTTAATCTGTTGGTCAGGCCAGACTTGATTACCAGGCCCTACCCAAAAATATTTTGTGTTAGTAAACCAAGGCTCATCATAAGTTACAGATAGAGCTAGAAGCTCTGCTGAAAGATAATAAACACACTTCCATGCTGATTCCTTGAACTTTCGTAATTTCTTTCTCTTCTCATCTACCCCAACATCTAGCTGCTGACCACCCTTTCCAAAAATCAGTATTCTTCCCAATTTCTGCAATATATACATCTCATTATAAACTGATCTAGAAAGAGAGTGAAAATCAAAATAGGGGCATTGAAAACAGGCAAGTCCAGGCTCAATCACATGTCATAATTATAAATAAAATAAAAAATGCAAGTTTTTTTTTTTTTTTGGTGGTGGGGGGGAGTAAAAGAGATTTTTTTTTTAATCGGAAACAAGATATATATTAGAAAAGGAAAAAGTACAAGAGAAGGATGAGAGGAGGTCCTCCCCTCTTACTACAAAAACATCACAAAAGACCAAACACCTCCGCTATACAAGGAGGACTATACATATAAACAACCTCAAATCTCCTCAAGACTCAAACTCTCTCATAATATCCACCTCTTTTGAATTACAAACCAAGTACCAGCTAAGTTGAATAACATTGAGTGGAACACCCCTAAAAGGGGCTGAGTAAGAGGCCCACAAGGATGAATAAAAGCGAATTAGGCCCACCCACGTCTTTTCTATTCTCCACTTTTCCTCAAAGATCCTAGTATCTCTCTCTTGCCACACAATCCAAAGTATAGTGAGGCAAGCAATTTCCCACACAATCCAAAGTATAGTGAGACAAACAATTTGCCACAGGGTCTGGCTTCCGATGGAGTTCCCCAAACCTTTAAATAAAATAGTCATCATATCACAAAAACTCCTAGGAGGAACCCATACCATGTTGGCTAGCCTGAAAAGCTTGTGCCAAAGCCCCAATGTCATGGAAAATGTGGAAAGAGATAGTTGATCAATTCTCCACACCCCATGAATAATATGCACCAATGAGGACTAAGAGACTTGTATGGTCTTCTCAACTGTAGCATGTCAATTGTATTTACCTTCTTATGAGCCACTAACCAAGGAAATGCCTTAACCTTTGGAGGGCCTTTTGATTTCCATAAAAAATTAGTTAAAAGAAACGGGGAAGGATGTTGAGAAATTGAAGATTTGGTTCAATTAACCAAGATTTGAGGGATATGATAGTTGCAGTATACATTTTTTGTATTTATGTTGTTTAGTCAACCCTATGAATTAGGGATATTAGCTGGACAGTAATTATCCTTTCCTAATTTTGTGTATTAGACTTTCCTATAAGAAGGAAACTGTATAATTGTGTAAATAATCATCTTAATCAAGAAAAGAAATATTCTTTTCCTTCATGGTATCAGAGCAAGGTTGGATCTTTGTTTTCTCCTTTCAAAAACCCTAGAATTCTTTGCTTTTTCTTCGTTTTTTCCTTCATCTGCTTCACCATAGCCATGTTTGAAAATTCATCTGCATCTCAACCAACCCCTATTAAAATTTCTGAGACACAATCAACCCACACCTCACATTCAATCCACATTACCACCATCCACCTAAATGGAAATAATTTCCTACATTGTTCTCAATCAATTTGTATGTATATATAGGGGCAAGGGAAGATAGGCTACTTAACCAAAGACAAGAAGGCACTAAGAAAAGAGGATCCGACTTATGCTGTCTAGAACGCCGAGAACTCCATGGTCATGAAGTGGCTTGTTAATTCCATGGATGAAGACATTAGCTCCAATTATTTTTGCTATCCCACAACCAAAGAACTATGGAATAACATTAACCAGATGTACTCTGATCTGGGAAATTAGTCTCAAATTTTTTAGTTAACACTAAAACTTGAAGAAATTCAACAATGAAAGGATTTTTTCACCAAGTACTTTAACTCACTAAAAAGGTTGTGGCAAGACCTAGATTTATACAACGATTATGAATGGAAATCCCCAGAAGATTGTAACCACCATAAGAAAACAATGGAGGACAATCGAATTTACAAGTTTCTTGCTAGACTCAATGTTGAGTTTGACGAAGTGCGGGGCAGAATTATTGGTAGATCTCCGCTTCCCTTTATCAATGAAGTTTTTTTTTTGAAGTTCCAAGAGAGGAAAGCCATAGACTTGTCATGCTGGGAAAAAAGACTGTTAATGAGCCATTTGATGCTACTGCCAACAAGGTGAGCAATTATCAGTGCAAGATGGATGAGAAGCCTCGAGTTTGGTGTGATCACTGTAATCGACCACACCATACTCAAGAAACTTGCTGGAAAATTTATGGCAAGCTTGCAAATAGGAAAAACAACAAACCGGAAGAGAGGACTTCTCATGTAACTCCATCAGCCAATGAAGCAGACTCTGGACCCTTTAGCAAAGAGCAGATGGATCACCTTCTAAAACTACTAAAATCTAATTCCTCATCTGGTATTCCTAGTGTTTCTTTGGCACAAATAGGTATTAATTCTAATGCCCTATCATGTTCAAATTCTGCTCCTTGGATCATAGATTTTGGAGCGTCTGACCATATGACAAGTTTTTCTAATCTTTTTAGTTCTTACTCACCTTGTTCTAGTAGTGAAAATTTGTATTGCCGATGGTAGTTTCTAAACTATTGCAGGAAAAGGGGTGATAAAATTTTCTGAGAACATAACTCTTAAATATGTTCTTCACGTCCCAAAACTTGCTTGTAATCTTTTGTCTGTGAGTAAACTATCCAAAGATGCTAATTTTCACGTCACTTTCTTTGAATCTCATTGTGAATTTCAAGACCAGAGCTCAAGGAGGATGATTGGCAATGCTAGAATGATTGAAGGGCTTTATTATTTTGATGAACTTTCCTCGAGTAATAAAAAAGCTCAAAGCTTTAGTAGTACTAGTTCAAATTATGTTTGTGAACAACTAATGTTGTGGCATCGTAGACTAAGGCATCCTAGTTTTCTTTATTTTAAACACTTATTTCCTACTTTATTTAAAAATATTGATTGTTCATTTTTTTTCATTGTGAAAGTTGTTATCTATCAAAGAGTCAGCGTGCTACATATTTATCCAAACCCTATTTGGCCACCAAACCATTTTATTTAATACATAGTGATGTTTGGGGACCATTTTGGGTTACTACTAGTACTAGAAAAAAATGGTTTGTGACGTTTATTGATGATCACACTCGTTTGTGCTGGATATATTTGATGAGTGAAAAATCCAAATTTAAGAAATTATTTAAAGATTTTTACACTATGGTTGAAAACCAATTTCAAAGAAAAATATGTATCTTTCATTTTGATAATGGATCAGAATATTTTAATAAGCTCTTGGGAAAGTTTTTGAAAGAAAAAGGAATTCAACATCAATTTACATGTCGAGATACCCCTCAACAAAATGGCATTACTGAGCGTAAAAACAATCATTTACTCGAAGTAGCACGTACCATAATGTTTTATATGAATGTTCCAAAATATTTATGGGGTGATGTTGTTTTAACTACTTGCTATTTGATTAATAGGATGTCGACTCGTGTTTTAAAGTACATGACACCACTCGGGTGTTTTAAAATTTTTTTTCCTAAAACATGAATATACTTTGATTTACCTCTAAAAGTCTTTGGTTGTGCTGTTTTTGTTCGCATACCCAGTAAATTTTGGTCTAAACTTGACCCTTGGGCTAAAAAATGTGTTTTTGTGGGCTATGCTCTAAACAAAAAAGGATACAAGTGTTATAATCCACAAACCAGAAAATTCCATGTTAGTATTGATGTTTCTTTTTTAGAAAATCAACCTTACTTTCACAAAAAATTTCTTCAAGGGGAGAATCAAGGAGTACAAGTTTGGGATATTTTTGTCCCTTTACCGAATACTATTTTACTAGAGTATTTCTCTTAATAATTTAGAAACTCAAACGAAGGAATTAAATGTTCTAGATACTGAAAACATAGAAAATCCTAGTTTGTCCTTGCCTAGTATAGATGTTTCACAAACATGGGGAGAAGTACTACAAAAGAATGTAAATCGTTTGAATTTTGAGTTTCAGGTTCATACTTGAAGGAAACTTCATCATAAAACACAAGACCCAAGTATCATACCAGCACAGGATCAATCAAACACTTTGGGAGATGGTCATCTAAATATTTCAAGTACTCTAAATCCTCCTATTTCTTCATCTATTCCTTCTAATACCATACCTTTGGATCTAGATGTGCCCATAGCAATTAGAAAAGGAACCTGCTCCTGTACTATGCATCCTATCGCCAAATATCTCTCTTATACAAAACTATCAAAAAATCATAGAGCCTTTATCTCTAGGATCTCTCACTTGTTTCTTCCGAGAAATATACAGGAAGCCATTAGTGATCCGAATTGGAAATTGACAATTATGGAAGAGATGAATGCCCTTAGAAGAAGTGATACATGGGAAATTATGAATTTGCCAAGAGATTAAAAGACGGTGGGTTGCAAATGGGTGTTTACCATAAAGTGCAAACTTGATGGAAGCATGAAAGGTACAAGGCAAGACTTGTGGCGAAAGGTTTTACACAGGCTTATGGGATTGACTATTAGGAAACATTTGCTCCTATTGCAAAAATAAGCTCTATTAGAGTTCTATTGTCCTTAGCAGTTAACTCGAGTTTGCCCTTATACCAGCTGGATGTAAAAAATGTCTTTCTCAATGACAATTTAGAAGAAGAAGTGTTCATGAGTTTACCACCAGGCTTTGAGGAGAAACTTGGGAGTGACAAAGTTTGCAAATTAAGAAAGTCCTTGTATGGACTTAGGCATTCCTTGAGAGCTTGGTTTGAACGCTTTGGAAAAACTATGACTAGCTATGGTTTTCGGTAAAGTTAGGTAGATCATACTTTGTTCTATAAACGCTCAAAGGAAGGAAAAGTTGCAATTTTAATTGTTTATGTTGATGACATGATTCTAATAGGTGATGATATTGACAAATTGGAAAGGCTCAAGAAGAGACTTGCAAAAAACTTTGATCAAGCACTTAGGTATGTTGAAATATTTCCTTGGAATGGAGTTTGCGCGATCTAAGGAAGGTATCTTTGTTAATCAGAGGACATATGTACTTGATCCGCTTGGTGAGACAGGCTTGCTTAGTTGTAAAGCTGAAACTCCCATTGAGCCTAACTTGAAGTTACAAGCTGCCAAACTTGAGGATGTGAAAAATATAGAATAATAACAAAGACTAGTTGGAAGGTTAATTTACTTGTTTCATATATGCACAGACATAGCCTTTGCAGTTAGCATGGTGAGTCAGTTTATGCACTCTATAGGACCAAAACATTTTGATGTTGTTTACAAGATTTTAAGATACTTAAAAAGGACACTAGGAAAAGGTTATTATTTAGAAACCGTAGCCACTTACAAGTTAAAGTCTATATTGATGCAGATTGGGTGGGAAATATTATGGATAGAAGATCAACATTAGGTTATTGTACCTTTATTGGAGGTAACCTGGTCACATTGCGAAGTAAAAAACAGAATGTGGTGGCTAAAAGTAGTGCTGAGGCAAAATTTAGATCTCCTGCACAGGGGATTTGTGAAGTAATGTGGATCAAAAGGATACTTGAAGAGTTGAAGGTTCCTAGTTCATCTCCCATGAAAGCTTACTGTGATAATAAAGCAACTATCCCAATATCACACAATCCAATTCATCATGACAGAACTAAGCATGTAGAAGTGGATAAGCACTGTATCAAAGAAAAGCTTGACAATGGCTTGATTTGCATGACATACATTCCAAAAATTGAACAAGTTGTTGATATACTGACAAAGGGACTACATAGGAAGCAATTTGACAGTTTAGTTGGCAAGCTGGCTACGAAAGATATTTTCAAACCAACTTGAGGGGGAGTGTTGAGAAATTGAAGATTTGGTTCAATTAACCAAGATTTGAAGGATATGATAGTTGCAATATACATTTTTTATATTTACTCAACCCAGTAAATTAGGGATATTAGCTGGACAGTAATTATAATTTCCTAATTTTGTGTATTAGACTTTTCTATAAGAAGGAAACTATATAGTTGTGTTAATAATAATAATAATAATAATAATTACTGAGGATGAACCTAAAGAGGATAAAGACCAAGTTTTTGAATCTGCAACAAAAAAAAGATAAGTGCATAAAAGAAAGTGAGGACATGAGTCTTTTGAGGTTTTCAATTTCTATATTTGTGAGATTGCGATAGAAGTTAAGGTTCCAAGAAAATGGAGAGGAGTTACCAAGGACGGCTGAAGTGGTGAGATTTTCACTATGATAACTCTATAAAGACCTAAAAATTGTGAAGACAAATGTTGATCACCCCACCACACGTGTCCCTAAAACGAATTCTCTACTGTTACCCACCACAAGGTGAGTTAGAGTGGAAAAATCCAGGAAAACTTATGCAATAGCCTCCCAAGGACATCTATGTTACCATTTGACCAATGACAGAAGAGAATTTAACGCAACAAAACATGGTGTGCAATTATATGTCGCCTCTAGACTTAAACAAACAAGTCGTTTGTTGTCACCTGTCCCAGGCTCTCTTGGCCCTCATGATTAAGTTCACTAACATTAAAATAACCAGAGCCTTATTTTCTCCTTGCCTTAGGGATACTGAAGGGAATCACTTAAGTGAGCCACTTTCAAGATCAACAGGTAAGGAGGTTCACTGGTCATTTTACAAAAATAGTATTTCTAGAGAATCCCTTTATCCCTTCGCTCAATGAGTGAGTGACCCTTGCATCTAAGGGGCACAAACAGATAGGAGTTAGCTTCTAGAGTTAAGAGTTGTTAAGGGGTCCAAGGGCACTCCCCTAGGAGGCTCATAAGTGAGTGCCCCTTGCGTCTATGGGGCACAAACGGTAAAGGGGTCCAAGGGTACTCCCGTAGCCAACAAGAGAGTGACCCCTGCATATAAGGGTCACGAACAGATAGGAGAGAGTGCCCCTTGCGTATAAAGGGCACGAACAGTAAGTAGTTCTATATTCCTACTATTGTTATTGAACTATAGGTATTATACCCAACCATTCCTATAAATCTCCTGATGGTCTTAGTCATCGTTAAACAACCTTTTATAGCATGTTCTTCTTTTTAGATAATATATGCCATTAAGCGAGATAATTGTTGTTCTAGCCATGATATTTGCCCTTACAGGATGGATTGGGTGGGTGAGGGGGGCGAGATTCAAGAGGGGAAAAGAGCGCAATAAATACCCTCATACATCAGGGCTTCAAAAAGATCGTTCTCAAGGATACATTACCAGCATCTCAATTGGAAAATTTAAAACATATTCCTAATAATGGATCCTTGAAATATAATGGATATTAAATTATCATTCTAATATTTTATTGAAGTCAAGAATTTGGGGTGGAAAAAATAATAGATATTAAATTATCATTTTAATATTTTATTAAAGTCAAGAATTTGGGATCTCCATCAAGTTACTCTCATTCTAGCATTTGGTTATCTCATGAATTTGTTTAACAATTAATGCAAATGTAAATAACAACCCTTCAAATGATATTTAAAAAATTAAATTTATTTATTAACAATAAAGAGAATAATGTTTCACTAGGAATAGAAATAGAAAGAAAAATACCAAGTCTTACATGGCTAATAGATATACCCAATTTTGAGGGATTTTAATTCAAGGAAATCAAAACTTCTAATGCTATATGTACCCCAAATATGGTAGTCTTACACTTCGAAATGAGATGTTCATTCTCCAGTTAAGACACCCCCACAAAAATATCACATCCTAAGCGTTTCTATTGCATCAGCTTGGAAAGTTGACTTTATGGATTTTGAGAATGACTATGCTTGGGATGGAATTCATGGTTTTTCATCAGACTAGAACATTCCTTGGATTATTTTACAATAGTCGAACACCAAATCCAAGCTTGGTGGTTTTAGTAAATGGTTTACTAGGATCTTTATACATATGCTATTTGAAAATAGGAATTCCATATGGGAAACACCTTTGATAATCAAATATATAAATTAAGGACCTGATGAGAACACAATGTAAGCAAGAAGTGGTAGACGATACTTTGTTAACTTACCTTTGTTTAGGGTAGTGATGCGTCAAGATGTGTGCGGCAAGATATTTAGTATGTCAAGGGCCCAGCTATTCAATTACTTTGGGTAAAATAACTTCAATATGATATGCATGACTCCCAAAGTATAATCATAATAGTGGAGTAAATTACACTTAAGAGACTCTTGTAGAGGTTAGGACATAACTAGAGATTTTATTAATCTATTGGAGCCAAGATTCACAAGTCCCTGTTTCAGTCCCTTCACTAGTCTCTATCTATGTCCCTTTAAGGAGTAACCAGCCACGCAAGTAACAGAGAAAAATTTGTTTTCTCATTCAGCCTATCCTTGTTCAAGCTGCCAGTCCACCTTGTGACTCAGCAATGGAGGAACAGGAGGGAGATCAAATGGTTTGAGTTTCATTCATCCTTCTTTTACAACCTTGGATCATTATCTTGCCAACTTGCAAGATCAAAGAAGGCACAATATCCCTCTGGATTGGTTCCTGAGTCGGTCAATAAAGCAGATTTGAGAATTTTAAAACCTTTAGAACTTTCATGATTTCTAGTTTTCTACTGAAACTTACAATTTCATCACAAGGAAATTCAATTACAGGGAATATAGGTTTCTAGTAACCATGTTCCTACCCTGTAATCAAATGTTCCACGTTAATGAGAGGAATTGGAATCCGGAAAGATATACCACAAATGAAGGAGTCAATCAAACAAACATTTGAAATTTATTGGGACTAACATGGTTACATTTGCACCCAATTAACTCCATATTGTATTCACTTAAAGATAAGAAAAACATTAAAATTAATGAATTATCATCACTACAGAATCAACATAATCACAGTGAAGCACACCCCGTAGCCTATTTCTAGATCAAACTAACTGCTTATCTGCATCCTGCCAATCCCATACTTTCTGAACAAAATATTTTCGTTCAAAGCAAGATCAACCAAACATTAATTCCTTTATTTCCAGTTAACCGGAAATTCACATGACATATGAACAGGAAAAAGAGGACTGAATACCCAATAATAATAATAATCATAGCAATAACCAAAGTTCAATTCCCGAAACTCAATCAGAAGTGACATAATAACCACAGATCATGCTTCATAAACAGCAAAAAACGGGGGGTGGGGTGGGGTGTGGGTTATAACAGAATTACAAAAATAAATAGGAACCGATTAAGAAAAAGAAAAAAAGAGCAGAAAACACAGAATGAACAAAAAATTGTGATAACTCGCTGAAAAATCCCCAAAAAACAAAAGAACAAAAAAATGGCGGAACCAATATATTGAACGAAAGTACCAAATGATGAACGATTGATCAACAAAATAAGAAACTAAAGAAATAAAAAATAAAACAATTCAAAGGGATTTATGAAACACGGTACCTGGAAGACAAATCTATCGAGAAAGAAGCGAACACAGAAGAAGAAAAGAGCAAAGACGGGAAGAGCAACGAAATCCCCATACTCTGGGAAGGATTCGTGCTCCCAGTTAATGGAAGCGGCGGATTCAAGCAAACCCATTTGAGATTTTCTCGAGAAAAAACGAAGAAATCTAGGGGAACAAACAACGCAGGTGGATCCGGGACATTCGCGTCTGATTATCACTGTTCTGTTATCATCAAACGATTGGATCCAGTGAGTTGCATACATCAATATTACTATAACGGGATTCTCAGTAATCCAATTACCCTTTTTTTTCTCTCATAATTTCAGAAATGCCACTGTAGTGGATTAACGAAATTACCCTTTCACGTTGACTTTTGTTGCGTGGAAAGAACTTCCTTCTAACACAAGGCCCTTGTGTTCACACCGTTTGGAAGCCAAGTTCGCCGGCTTGCTGCATGTGGCAGTGAATGAATATAGAATTTTATGCTTAGGATTATGTATTAGTGGATGTATCTAATAACTCTGTAGTTATGAAGGACCCTCTCTACCAAATTACCTTGCAAAGTCAATTACTCTCTCTCTCTCTCTCTCTCTAAGAGAGAATCCTACCGCTACTTACACCCCCTATTACGAGATTAATAATGGTGCAATCATGGGAAAACGTATTTACACTTTCATTTAGTGAAGGGGAATTTTTGTTATATATGAAAAGGATC
This sequence comes from Vitis rotundifolia, assembly GCA_030254885.1. Lineage (NCBI taxonomy): Eukaryota > Viridiplantae > Streptophyta > Magnoliopsida > Vitales > Vitaceae > Vitis > Vitis rotundifolia. The sequence continues at coordinate 15,457,660 of CM058151.1, forward strand.
TCCATTATAACCATATATAATAAATCTCATATGTTTCAACATTTATGGGTGGTCATGTATTAGGATCCTTAGTGAAGAGTAGTCTATGAGGGAGATGTTGCGTGTGTGGTCCATTACACCACAACGAGACACGCACATGGGTGGTGTTCATAGTAATTATGAAAGGAGTGTATCTATATTAATTGTGTTATCATGGGAGTGGGTTCATCTTAAAGGTTGGTTGCGTGATAAAGGCTGTTTTAGAGTGAAATTTCACTCTTGCACTTCCTAGTGCTATGCCTGATCACTTGTGTGCCTCTGCAAGACACATGACAACTCATTTGTACATCCCCATATCTTCCTTTCGTTTTCTAATGAAATTGATTGATGAGTGGGAAAATTGAAAGTAGGAGGTGAATTGAGGTGACACATCTTTTCATTGTTAGCTATGAAGCAACTCTTTATATTCTCTAAGTATCCCTTGTAAACTGCTTATCCTCTTGTTTTACTTATTCTCTAATGCTTTCTTCCTTTTTATCTTTTTTTCAGTAGGTATTATAGCCGATTTGCAGTCCATTGTGAAGGTTCATTTACTTCTTTGCAAAGAAGATCTTCATCCTTCTGATCTGTAGACGGCTTAGTTCCAGTAGAGCATTGGAAGGTCAGGCTATGTTACTTTCTGCCATTATTATTACAACATTTTTTTGGTGAAGGTTTCTTTGCACTATTTTCAACCTAAATGCTATCAATACATTGATGTAATGGTAGTCATGAATCTCACCCTAAACTATAATATTAGGGTCAAGGAGTTGTTGTTCTTATATCGTCCAAGTATATGTCTTCTAATAATGGGTCTTGGGGTTTGGTTTCTTAAATTTCAAATTCTAGGAAGAAGTGAGAGAAGGGTTTCTATTGATTAACAGGGAGTGTATGAGGGTGAACGTGACGAGGGACATTTTTCCAATGCCTAGTCATGTGTTTGTTAAGCTTCCATTAACTCCTTCAGGGTGAAGATGGTCATTTGGACAGTCCAACCTAGGTGATTGACAATTCTTAGGAAATGGCCATGAAGGTTTAGAGCGCTCAGGGCTGCTCAAAGGTTGTCAACCTAGGGAAGAGCTTAAATTGGGCAATTGATGATTGTTCCTTAATTTTTCTTGAGGAGATATTTGGCACGCCGGGATAAGGAATGAAAATAAATATTTTTGTTTTTATTTTTATTCCTTTTTGAATAAGAAAGAATTTGGTTATTTTAATTCTTATATTTCGATGCATATATTTGTTTCCATTTTAATCTCAAGTAAAAAATAAAAAAAGGAATGAAAATGAAAAAAGGAAAATATATTGTCAGTGTTATAAAATATGAGAATTTATCGAGAATTTGTGGATGATCATCCATATTGATGTATATTTCTTTGTAACTCCCTATGAAGAGGAGATACCTCTAATGAAAATAAATTCTATTCTCTTCCTACGTGCTAATTTCTCTTTCTTATTTTCTTCTCATTTCACTTTATAATTTTACAACACCTTATCAGCACGACTAGTCTCTACAAAAGAAATAGAAAGATGTTCTTCCCTTTAAAGAAATAGAAAGATGTTATTCCCTTCAAAAAAATAGAAAGATCTCTCTTCTTTTTCACAAAAAAGTATGTGATAAACTTATATCATGATTTTCTATTTTATTACCCTTTGATCTCTATTTTTATTTATTTTATTGGAATGCATAAATATGTCCAATCCCTATGACCAAAAGTTATGAAAAATATGTATAATTCCTATAACCAGAAGTTATGGGATAAATTATAAATTATGGGCTAAATTCATAACAAGAAGTTATGAAAAATATGTGCAATTCCTATAATCAGAAGTTATGGAAAAAAAATTATAAAATTACAAATACATGACCAGAAGTTATGTACATGATCCCTAAGTATTTATTTTTAATTATACAGTATAATTGGAAGTTATACAAAACAATATTATAGTCAGAAGTTATAAAATAAATAAATAAATGTTCATACCCTGAAGCTATGTACAAATCTACATAATGAAAGTTCATAGCCCGAAGCTATCCACAAATCTACCCAATGAATAGTTCATAACTTGAAGCTATATATAAATTTATATAAAAGAAAACAGTTCACAGCCTGAAGTTATATACAAATTTAAATATTTTCTTATTCTGATAAAATAATCATGGTCTGAAGCTATGAAAAATATTAACTTTTAATTTCTTTAATTTCTTTTAATTATATTGTGTAACTAGAAGTTATACATAAATAGTTCATAACCTGAAGTTATATACAAATTTGCATATTTTCTTGTTTTGACAAAATAATCAAAACTCAAAGTTATGAAAAATATTGATTTTTTATTTTTATTTCGTACTCACTTATTCTTTACAACAGGAATTATGGAAAACAATTTTTATTATTGTTTCACAGCCAGAAGCTATGCATACAATTTTTAATTCTCTTGTATAACTAGAAGTTATACATACAATTTTTAATTCCTTTGTATAACCAGAAGTTATACATACAATTTATAATTCCTTTGTATAACCAGAAGTTATTCAAAACAAAATTGTCAATGAATCTTGGAGCTATAATCAAAGAAGAAAATCAAGCATCCCTACAGGATCGTGCAAAAACACTGATGTTAGCCCAAAGGTTCTCCTAATCGGGTTTTGATGATAACAAACCATGGTTAAGTGACTAATTGGTTTAATGGTTAAGAATTTCAGACATAAACTCAAAAATTCATCAAACGACCAAATGGACATAAGATCGAGATCTTTTGGAAGACTTGTGATCATAGGAAACGAATGTAAGATGAATGCATGAGTGCACTTAAGATTTTCATACCATTTCATGCAACTTAGAAAACTCGGTTTATTATTTAAAACTTAATTTTCTTTAAAACCCGAGTTTTATCAAATATACCTTAGGCAAAATGACTTAAAATTGGCATATTAATTTACCTAAAGACCTTGCCTAAGTGTTAGAAAAGAAAGAAATTAAAAAGGATAGGTTTTCGGGGCCAAAAGGCTTAACCGATCGAAGCTATGGCCAACCGACTCAACTAGTTGGGGAACCGGTCGACTGGTTGCCCTTGTCCGGTCGAGGTCCGGTCAAGGGAGGCACAAAAAATTTCTCTCTCTTCCAGTAGCTTTCTCTTCCCGGTCAAGGCTCATCTTTGTCCGGTCAAGGCAACGGTAATCTATCATGCATTAAATGCTCCAACGGCTAGTGATCCGATCAACCCCTAGCTCGACCGATCGAGGTTACCTTTTGTTGTTTTTGACTCCCAAACTTAGAAACCTATAAATTGAGAGCCCCACTTCATTTATGAAATAGAGAACACTTGCAATCAATTGTTTACCTACCTGTTCTTGATAAAAAAAAAACTTTCATTTCTTTCCTAGTGCATTAAATCATCACTTGCATATCCTTTATTGCACTCTTGTGTGTCATCCTAGCTTTCTCTTGTATTTGAGCTATCCTTAAGCTAGGTTGAGAGTTTCATTCTTGTAAAAACTGAGTGTTAAAGCCTTCAAGAGGTTTGAATCTTGAAAAGATTGTGTAAGAGCCCATTGGAGCCGGAATCCAAGTGTAAAAAGATTGAAAGCTTGATTGAAACTTCAAGTTAGTTGAACCCTCACTCGGTTATGAAATTGAGGAGAGTGGAAGTAGGCAAGGAAGTGTCGAACCACTATAAAACCCGAGTTTGAATTCTCTTACTCTATCTCTTTATTTTATTTATATTGTGCTTGTATTTGTTGTGTTTGAAAAAGTTTTGAAAAACTCAATTCGCCCCCCCTTTTAGGTGTTTTCCTTAATTAATCATAGCCTTTATTTTCTCAATTGATTTTCCTTTGTCACCGTCTCCATGAAGGTTTAACAAAAAATGAGCTTTTGATGAGAGATCACCAGTCTCGTCCAACTAGATTTGAATCATTCCCTGAAGTGAATGCAATATTGTCCCAAACTCGTGGTCATGGTCGTGCAAGAAATCCCCAACACCATGGTTCTTATAGTAATAATTCACCAAATTCTCAGAAAATGAAAGCCTCATTACACCACCAGAAGTGGAATAATACTGAGGTAAAACAAGAAAATGGGAAGTGTTTACAAGATAAACCTCCTAAGATCCATGAGAATAAATATTATAGATGTGCTATGAAGGGGCATTGGTTGCGTACCTATTGTTCGCCCAAACATTTTGTTAGCCTTTATCAAGCCTCAATAAAAACAAAAGGAAAGGAAGTTAAAATAAACTTCATTGATAGTGATGGTCAAATGGATCTAACCCATTTAGATGTTTCGGATTTCTTTGAGAATCCTAATGGGAAAATTGACCATCTAATTGGTGATGGAAATGTTTGTTATGATTAAACATTATATTTTTATTTAGTTCTTTGCAAATAGGTTTATTTTGTTATCATCTTTGAACAACTATGTACCTTGAAGATACATAATTTTTTTAAATTTTGTTATATAACCAGAAGTTATATAAATATTATTATTCATAACCCAAAGTTATGAAAATAAGAAAATTAATATTCTTTGTGCTAATCAAAGGTTATGCTAAAGTTGTTAATATGTACTTTCTTATAGCTAGAAGCTATAGAGAACAAAATTAAACAATTTTGTATAACTTTATGAAATTTATGTAACCAGAAGTTATAATGAAATATATTATAGCCTGAAACTATGATAACAAGCATGTAGATAATATTTACATATTATCAAAATATTAACATTTTGTATATCAAGTTATACAAATAGGCAAGTGTTTGATAGTTTTAATAAATTTATATTATTAGAAGTTATACTGTCATTGGTAGAAAAATTTACATATATTATTACATGTTTCCACATATGGTATTTTTATTAATGCAATAATTTCATTATCCAAAATAATTTTGAAATTACAATAGGTTCAACTATTGTTCTCAATATATTATGTTATATCTTTACATATATGTTCAGATGGATTTGTATTATTTCAATTAAAGTTTTGGGACAACAAGATGCTTTAAATCATGATATGTTCTCTTAAAATTTTGATTTGTGAATTAATTTTTGTACATTAATTTAGATCATAATAATATTTTGAATAAAATTATTGATCTATTACTACAATTAGTTTGATTATTGAAATACTTCCTAGTTATTTTATGTATAAATTGCTCCACACTTACAAAATCAAATGTGTGAGATATTTAAGAAATATATAACTTTAAATTACCTTTTCTTATTTGTTTTATTGTATTATATATGCTCTCATTGCTTTTACACAACTTATTATGTTATCATCGATGACTAATGTTTTTCCATTGATTTTAACTCTTTCTCTATAATAATATTTCTTCAATTCTATAAAGATAAGATCTTTATGATAATGTTTTATGACTTGTTACTTTGATGAAACTCTTGTCTCATTAATTGCACAACATTGATGACAAACAATGTTAATACTATATCAGGTGATAAAAACCTGATTAAAGGCTCCAGAAGAGTTTATACCATGTCACTAGTAATATTTGATTCCATGTGAATGACACTTTATACGATACTAGATCCAAAAGAATCTTATAAGACCAACTTGGTCCCCCAGGGTAAAAGATCATATGGATGTACATTATAAAACCAGAAGTTTTTATTTAATGACTAGTCTACCTATACACTTTAGAGGTAGAATGACTTGTTGTGCAGATTATCATTTTAATGAGACAATTTTCCCGCCTCTAGGGGGAGAAGAGCCAGTTCCAGAAGAACGGCATGAAATCATTTGGAATTCATTAACTATGACTCATCTTGATCCTCATACAAATCAATGTGAATTAGGAGTTCAAAGGATCATTCATTTGCAAAATCTTGCAAATCAATTACAAGATGCATTCATTGATACAAAAAAATGACAAAGTCATATATCTTGACTGCAAATATTCCAGCATGGATTGATGTCTCTGTAGGACAAATAACAAATGAATCTAAGATATGCATGAAGCGTGGTAGACTTGTTGGCTCAAAGGATGTAACTCCCCGGAAGAGGAGAACCCAAGAAAAACTTGGCACTCTAAAAGAGGCTATCAAAATAACTGATCAGTTTAAAATTGATAAATCTATTGCTCCAAAAGAGACACAAATAATGTAGAAAGCCCCTGAAGAGACACATATTAAACAAGAAGCCCCTAAAGAGGCACATATTAAACAAGAAGCCCCTAAAGAGGCACATATTGAATAAAAAGCCTTGAAGAGGCACAGGTACCTAAAAATTGTGGGATCTCAGTAAGTTATGTATACACGGGAGAGAAATGGGATCAAAATAATATTATTTTCACTTTCCAAATGGTCTCCATAAGAAATGATGAAGATCCTAAACCATGAAATATGGAAAAATGCCGACATAGAAATAATTGGCCAAAATGGAAAGAAGTTATATAGGCAAAGTTAAACTCATTAACAAAATGAGAAGTTTTTAGATCTGTAGTCCAAACACCTAAAAATGTAAAGCCTGTTGGGTACAAATGGTTATTTGTACGAAAACGCAATAAGAATAATGAGATTATAAGACATAAAGTGCGATTAGTAGCACAAGGTTTCTCATAGAGACCTGGTATTGACTATGAAAAAACATTCTCTCTCGTCATAGATGCAATCACATATTATTTCTTAATTAATTTGGCAGTCCCAGAAGGACTAGATATGCGTCTTATGAATGTTATTACATCATATTTATATGGATCCATAGATAATGATATATACATGAAAATCCCTAAATGATTTAAATTGCTTGAAGCAAATTGTACAAAGCCTCGTAGCATGTACTCAATAAAGAATATTGTACTCTTTTTTATTTTCTTCTCATTTCACTTTATAATTTTACAACACTCAGTACATATGGTCTAAAATAAATTTTTAAAATTTTTTTATTTTAAAAAATTTCATATTACATAGTTTGAAATGATTGTTATTTAAAAAAAATCCTCTTGAGATTTTTTTTACTAAATAATAAAAAACTATATGTGTGTGAGATTTATTAATAGGTTAATAATTTTTTAAAATAATTTAAAATACAAAATATATATAATGACTACACAAAATAATAGACATAATTAATGCTTTAAATTCTTTAATAAATCTTGTAATCTTTAAGAATAATTTGAAATTCAAAAAATTGATTAATTAATTATAAATTAAATAAAATAATTCATAATATAATTTTCATAATTGAGTAATAAATGTATGCTTATAATGAAAATTTTGGTTCATTTATACCTTAAAAAAATTAAATTTTATTTGCTTTTGTATTCATTCAAAATAGAATAATTTTGGCAATTATTAATTTTCAATAATTATTCTTTATTTTTTAAAAAATAAATTAACTATGTTTTTATAAAATGTTAACATCCATATTTTTATAAAATTTATAAAATCATATAAATGGTATTAGAAATTATTAATTTTGAATTATTATTATTTATTTTTAACAAAATAATCAATTAATACTAATATCTATATTTTCATAATATTTATAAAAAAAAATGTAATTTATGATTTTATTATATTATTAATATTCATATTTTATAAAAATTATTTATTTTTAATTTATTTGTAATTAAAAATTAATTTTATTTTAATAAGAGGTAAATTAAATTTAGTTTACATTGTATAAATTGAATTTACCATTTGTACTTTTTACAAAATCAACATAAAAAATTATTTTAAAAACAATTTATCTAAAAAAAGATCTTTAGTTTTTTTAATTTTTAAAAAATAAGTTCAACTAGGGGAATCAAAATGCTTCCTCGTTGGAATAAATTGAAATCTCACTTATAAGTGAGAATTCATTCCCATTGGAATAATTTTTTATTACATTCTCATAAGTTATTCAAACATGATAATGAAAGAGAAAAGAAATGAGATGTTCATTGCTCCATGCCAAACATGCCCTATCCATGTTTGGTATATGGGGATGGATAGTAGAAATGAACATCTTATTCCTCTTCTCCATTTCCATTTTTGGATAACTCAAGTGATGATGAAAATGAAATCTACAATGATTCCAAGGCCATGTTTGGTACGCGGGAATGGAGAATGGGAATGAACATCTTGTTCTTCTTCTCATTCACTCTCATGTTTGGATAACTCATTTAAGGTTGGGAATGAAATCAAGAATGATTTCAAATGAAACAAAATTTCACTTATAAGTAAGATTTCATCCCTTTGTATTTTGATTCCCTAATATAACTTATTTGTAAAAAAACTTTTCAAAAATTAAAAAATCAAAAACTTTTTTAGATAGCTTATTTTTAAAAATATTTTTTGTTTAGATTTTGTAAAAAGAAAAATTGTAAATTTCATTTATATAATATAAACTAACTTTAATTCAAGTCTTATTAAAAATAAAAACAGTTTTATAATTATAAATAAATTAAAATAAATAAATAGTTTCTAATAAAATATGAATATAAATATATTATTAAAGCATAATTGATTTATTTTGTTGAAAATAAATCATATTAATATAAAATTAATAATTAGTGATACTATTTTATTTTAAATGAATTTAAAAATAAACAAAGTTTAATTTTTTTAAGGTGTAAATGAGTTCATGCCCACCTTTAACATTCAATTAAGGATATCATATCCTAAAATTTTTTATTTAGTCTCTAAACTTTTTTATTTAATCTATAATTAATTAATTGATTTTTTAATTTCAAATTATTCTTAGAAATTAGAATATTTATTAAAGAATTTAAAATATTAATTATGTCTATTAATTTTTAAAGTCATTATATATTTTTTTGAGTTTCAAATTATTTTTAAAAATTGTTTGTCAAGAACAATAATTAATTGTGGTATAAATATTTAAAGTAAATATGTTTTTAAATCACACATCAAAATAGTTTTTTTTTCTTGACAACTATGCATAGTGTGAAAGTTTTTTTTTTTTTTTTTATAAATGAAAATAAATATTTCAATATGGAAATAAAAATAAATAATCATTTCAACCTTACATTCCTAAATACATCCAAACACAAAAATTGGAATTACCAAATCCATTCCTATTCAAGGAGGAATGGGGATGGAAACAAAATATTCATTTCCATTCCTCATTCTCGCATACCAAATATGCCCTAAAGGTTTAAGCATTTGATTGCTATTCAAAATAGTCCATGATTGATAATCTTTATAGTTATTAAATCAAAGTCTAAATATATGATAATCTTAGTCAAGAAACACCAAAAATAGGATTACCATGACTTGTAATATTGGGTTTAGCGTGTTCTAGGATCAGCACTAATGTATTATGTTGTTCTAAGTTAAAAAGATTAATTGTTTGTTTAAATTAAAGGAAACCTTAAATTAAAATAAATTAGGATAAAAATATGAATAAATGTTTTCTAAAATATTTAATGAAATAAACAAAACAAAAATAATGTATGTGTGGATTTCACAAGCTAATGTTGACCCATATATATATATATATATATATATATATATATATATATATGGAACGTGGTATCACAAAAGGAAATAACAACCCAAAAATAGCAACATCCAATTCTAAATAAAGAATATTTGGAAGGATACTTCTTATGAAATAACACTTAGTTTGGTAACCTTCTTAATTATCAATTATCTACCATAGTTTCCAAAAATTAACTCATTTTCTTTAGATCAAAGTCTTGTGCAAAATAGAAAAAATCTTGTTTTATAAGGATTTGGAAAATTAAGAACTCTTCCTTAAAAGGAAAAAATTTTATTGTTGGAGATCTCAAAATTTAAGAAGATTTTAAGTAGCTAAGAATTACTTTAGGAAAGGACAAGGAGCTCTTAATCATTTTCTAAAAAACCACTTAAAGTCCAATAAGGAATATCTAGAAGGGAGGGTGAATGGGTGATTAAAAATTTTCAATAAATATTTATATGTTATACCTAAGTTTTGTTTACCCTTTGATTATTATGTTTAATTGAAACCTGTGATTAGTTAGAGATAAAATAATATAATTATTATTAATATCCTAAATACAACCCGAGAGATGTTAGGGATAACAATCATAACCACCAAGATAACTATCCTAATAATCTCAATAACAAACTAACCAATCAATCAAAAAAATATCAATCACAATGTAAGCAAGAAGATAAAGATATACGATAAGACATGAAATTTTTATGCAAAAAACCCTTATACTAAATATGAAGATAAAAAACCATAAAGTATAAGATTGCTAATCTAAATCTACTATTAGAAATTAAGTTACACATATTTAGCTAGCCACTTTTCCCTAAAGACTTATTCTCTAATACCTACAACTTGATTCACATTCAGAATGCAACAACCACTTGTTGTTCCCTAGTAAATCCTTCAACCATTATGAAGGAATGAGGGTCTTCAACCCAAGATTCGAAGAATCATTCCTTGAATGAGAGATTGAGAATTGTGTATCAATCTAGGCTTTCTCTCTAGAAAACCCTCTCAAAAGAATGAGAGGTTTCTCAACGAACTTTCTCCAATCCCTTTTGGATCTTTACAACCCCTCTAGGAGTTCCTAGAGAGGTATTTATAAATAAAAACCCAAAGAATCTCAATTTTGGAAGAGTTCCAAATTAGATTTGTTTGAAAATCTCAATAGAATCAACATGATTGCTCAAGCCAACTCAGGGACCGCTTGAGCACCTTGAGCGCTTGAGAATCATGGCTTGCTTGACATGTCTTGAGCACTTGAGCTCTTCAAATCATGGCCTGCTTGAACGGTCCTGAGCACTTGAGCTCTTCAAGCCTCTTGAGCGCTCCAAGGCTCCTTGAGCGCTCCTGATCAAATTAAAAAACCAATTTTAAATCAAAACAAAAATCAATCCTCTAAATACCTCAATATAGACTAATTTGTCACAAGTCAATGTAGAACAAGTCACTATTTAAAAAGACAAAATTGCCAACAACTATATTGTCCTAACATTTTCCAACTTACCTTTTTCTTAAAATAAAATTTCATAACCATCCACATTCCAATTTAAATAAGTTTTCTAATTTTGAAAAATACATGAAAATTTATGAATATATCGAAAATATAGATGGATATTTTGAAAAAAAAAAATATAATAGGACGAAAATTATTAAAAATTCATGAAAATGTTTATAAAAACTTCAAAAAATAATTAAAAAAATAAAAATACACATATTAAGGTTATTTTGCAAGTGTAATTGATATTAGTATTATCAATGATAATGTTTATTAAATTTTTTAAGAAAAAGTTAACTTAAATTCCTTTAATATATTTATATTCACTTATTTTTAAAAAATAAAAACTATTTCCATTAAAATATGCATTTTTTTACATTTTAAATAAAAAATTAAATGGATTTACATAAAATATTTTTTTTGAGATTTAATTTATAATTTTTTTTTACAAATTTGTGGCTACAATTTTTTGCTATTAACATTAATTTATTTTAATAACTAAAATTATTAAAAATAATATTAAAAATTTATTTTATCAAATTAATTTTAATTTATAAAATATTATAACTTCATTAATTTTCTTTATATTTTAGCAATTTTTGAATAAATTTATATTTTTAATATTTTAAAATTAAAACAATTAAAATTAAATAAAATCAGAAGGATAAATATAAAAAAATTAAAGTGAAGTGGTAGTAATTTTTTAAAATAGGATTAATGAGATAAATATGAAAAATAATTAAAAATAAAATAATAATATAAAATAAAAAAGTGATATAAATTTAAAATAAAAGATAAAATGGAAGAAAATAACTTTAAAATACGGATAAATTTTTTAAAAAATGGGCTTTTTGATCGGCAATTTTTTTGAAAAAATCGCTGAAAATTTGATAATATATCCTTGATTTATATTTGGCGATTATTTGGCGCTCCTCCTTTTCCTGAAATATTGGCAATTTTTCTCCGATTTTTGGACGACTTAAGCCATATTTTGTCGAAATTTCAATGATTTTTTTCGATTTTTTCAAACCTTGGGTAAAGGCACATAGAAGATTAGAGAATAGAGGAAGAACATTAGATAAAGAACATAGATAAGTTACCACTAAACTTATAAAATTACGTACATAAGTGCTTATTTGAATATATTTCTTATTTTTATTTTGTTTTTAAATATATATAATAACTTCTATATAAAATATGGTAATAAAAAAAATTGTTTAAACTTACTTTTCAAATTTTGAAATGTTGATCAGTGACTATTCCATAAAAATGAAGAAGTAACTTTTCAGTTTTTCACATATTCCCCATACCAAATTGATCAGTGAAGTACTATTAGAGTTTTGACAACTTACTGAAATTTATTACTTCATTTATTGAAGCCCATGGGCAGAAGTACAAAGAGCTCCACACAATTAATGGCTTTGCTACATATCTAGGAAAAAATTATAGGAGTTTTGACCAAAAATAACCCATTTTCACAATATATATATATATAAATTAAACCTCATTCCAAAATAATAATGTTAAATTTAGTACATCTCGGTCACGTAGGCATCCATATCATAAAGTTGTAGTAGGTCACTATAGTTTTGAATTTTTTTTTAAAGTGGTTAAAATCCCGTAGTTTGTGAGTACGGTTTTGAGATATTTTTATTATTCATTTATATTATGTTGTTTAGTTTTTTATTATGAACAAATTATTATATGTTAAAATGAAAATATGATAAATTTTAAATTTAAATTGAACTTATATAAATTTAATGTTATATATCACTTAATTAAAGTATATTAAAAAATAATTAAGTAATATAATAATTTTTATTATTTGATTTTTTTGCATATATGATTTCATATTTTATTTGTTATATATATATATATATATATATATATATGTATTTATATCAAATTAAAAATACCAATTATTTATTTCATATATTATTCTTGTTAAATAATCATATAAGTTTATTTATCGCTTACATATTTTTAATAAATATAAAATATATAAAAATAATATAATAAATTTATTAAAAAAATAAAGTTAAATATTTCAAATTAAACAACATAATTATATATATATATATATATATATATATATATATATATATATATATATATATATAAATTTTAAGTAAAATCCAATTTATTTTTAAAAAGTTCATAATTTTATATATAAAAAAAAAATTTAAGTTAAAACCGTAGTTGATAACTATGATTTTAAAATCAAATTTAAAACTATAGCCACCAACCACAATTTTAACTAAAGCTTAAAACCGTAGTTGGGTTTTGAATTTCTTTTTAAAATGGTTAAACTCATAGTTGTGAACAACAGTTTTAAGTTTAAAACTAAAATTGATTATGAGGTTTTAACCACTTTCAAAAAAATGCAAAACTTTAGTCATCAACTACAGTTTTATGATGTGGATGCCTATGTGGTGAAGATATATTAGATTGGATATTATTTTGCAATCGAGTTCAGTTTGTGGATTTTTTTTTTTTAAATGGATTATTTTTTTCAAAACTCCAAATATAGAGACGGTGAAGAGTGATCTTATTAATTACTTGAAATAAAGACTATGAATGTGCTGATTGTTATGTAACATTACATGCAACCAGTGTGCCAAAAAATACTAGCAATGAACCATTTCATCACTATTTCCCTCAAACATGAAACTAATGTACAGAAGTAGAAGAATACCCTTCCATTCATCATCATATATAATGTTCATCTTGCTTTTAGTTCTTTTTCTTATCCTATCTAATGACCTCTTCTTGTAGCAAATTTTTAACTTTGATGCATGTCCCATTCAAAATAGGAATACAATACAATTATTAGCATAAAAGAGATTGCAATACTTTTTTAGAGCAACATATGTGTTGGACAACTTACAAAATGGCCTAAACTTACATATGGATGACTTCCATGAGATGTATTGAGTTATTGAGTCCGATACAATACCAAATTAGTACTAATCGAAAAGCATGATCAATAAGGTTTGCATTGTTCTATACCTTTAACTCTTTATTTTATATCCTAATTTTATTATTTATGCATGATAACATTCTTGTGTACCTTAATTTTACTATTTGTACTATCATCCAACAAGTGATTGAGATATAAATTTCGATACTTATTTGAAACAACTTTTTGATTGAGATATAAACCTCATTCAGACTGAGACATAACTTTTACTTATTCAAATAACAATTAAAATAAAGTACGGTCAAGAATAATGAATCTTTTTATGATAAATAGATCGATTTTATAAGTTCGTCATTATAAGTAGTTCTTACAAATGATCAAACTAATGATATATACAATACATGAATTCTCCATGTAAATACTATATAGTTGGTTCTCATCCTTTAGAGACTATGAGTGCCATAAAAGCATCCATTAACAATAGGATCACCCTAAAATGATCATCTCATGGCTATAAAAAAGTAATCAAATTAGATGGTTCTATTTCTTAGTCTTTCTAACTGGCTTCATGGAACCTAGGTAAAAAATATTGAAAAAATAAGCTTTTTATATTATTAAAAATAATTTAAAATATGCTTGGTTAAAGAGCAATTATTTGAAGTAAAAATACTTATAATTTTAAAATTCTTTTTGAGAAGGACTTGTTAGTAAGAGAGTTTTAGGAACTGAATTTTTTTTCTACTAGCTAAATGATGATCTCCACTTTTCACAAAGATGTTCTCAGATAAACATTCCACTAAATGTTACTCCTCACCAAATAGATTATTCATTGGTAGTGGCAAGTTCAACATAGCAGTGAGACTGAGAAAATGCAGATGGAGTTTTTATCATACTTTTTATTTTATTTTTTTTAAGCTTGGTGCATTGTTGGAATGTTTAAACAAAAGAAAAACAGAATAGGGAAATGAGAAGAAATGTGTTGGAGATGGGGTATACCATATATGTGTAAGATAAGATAGAGCAATTGTAGAGGCAAAATCCCAAGGAGGACACACGTACGGTACTGAGAACGGCAGTGATGGAGAAGAAATAATTGAAAGTGGCTTACAACTTACAACCAAAAGGATGGATGCCTACAAAGTCATGGACAAGATATGCCTAACCCCACCCGGCCCTAGGCTTTAGGCTTTAGGCTTTTACTCCCAAGTCAGACAAGAAACGCGAGGCAAATTCCAGTTTCTACGTTTACATATATATGCTTAAGTAGCAGAGCTATCACTGCACCATTTGCACTTATGGTTGGTGTTAATGTTATAATATGATGATATGCTGAGAAAAATCCCATGGGGTATATTTTCTCAATAACATAAAAGACGTGAGGCAGCTTTATGGGGAGACAGACAACGGCAAAAGAGGGCAGAAGGACACAAAGTAAAATGACCTTTTGCCAACCTCACCCACACCCAACCTGATACTAAACGCCAAAACCCCAGTAGGGGTCTGTGTATTTATCACAGGAAAAGTCTTCTTTTCTTTTCTTTTCTTTTTCTTGTTGATGACCAGACGGAAATAAAGGATTCAAACAGAAGGAAGGGAGGAGTGTGAGAAGGCACTGTTGCAGGCTTATTTAAGAAAATGGGTCTTATATTCTCTCCTGTTTGTGGGGTGGGGCTCATCTGTTTTTTCCATTTTAAAAGCTGCTTTGTATTTATGAGATAGCAGAGAAGTAAAGGTGGGGGCCGTTTTCAGGTGTGAGGGACGATGGGCAAGTGAACTACCCCAATTGTTTCAAATTTATGAATTTGGATGTTTATTGTTTTATAATATGAGATGGGTTCCCACTTCCCCCTCCATTTGGCACAAAAAGCTTGTCGCCTGGTGACACAAGCCAGACAAACAATAGGTGCTAGGATTGCCAGGTGGTGAATTTACTCTTGCTATTCAACAAGAAGGGGCTTTGTGCATATACAAAGCTGCGTTTGGCTGAAGCGTCAGAAGATATAAAGATCTTAGTGGGTTTCCAAGGTGATCTGGAGATACCCCATTCACCTTTCCTACTTAAGCCTCTGTCCCCTTTGTTTATTGGATTATCCTTTTCTTCTTTTCATCCTGTTCCTTTGGCTACGGTGATGGACTCTTCCCAAGTCCTTGGAGATGGGGCGGAGGAATGTAGCAGCAGTGAGTCTGGGTGGACAACGTATATTGCCTCCCCAGACCATCATCATGAGGTGGATGATGATGAAAATGACAAGGAGAAAACAGATAAAACCGACAATGATGATGATGATGATGACGACGACAACGACCACGACTCCATGGCTTCAGATGCCTCATCCGGGCATCCAACTCACCGTCAACTCACATGTGAAAGCAGCATGACTCAGTACAAGCTGGTAGAGGATGAACCTCCCAGTAAGTCTCCCTCAGGCAAGCAGCCCTGCAAACGGGTGGGAAGAAAGAGGGACGAAAAGACAAAAGTAGATATCAACCAAGAGTGGGTGCTTGATTCAACTAGTGAAAGCTGTAGCCATGTTCAAAGTGGACCCAAGGTAAGAAAAACCAATTAACTAGATGTTGATCAGATTGCATGCTTCTGTATCTGCCAAACGTGGCACACAGAAAACACGAAGCAGAGGGCAATTTATGCCCATCTTCTACTCTTCCTCCATGTCAATGTTGAACCAAGAAAAATAATCAACTGGTTTTATGCTATGGGCTTTCCGTTACATATATGCATAGAAGTAGAGTAATTTCTTGGCAAATAATAACATACGCATATAAGAAATGGAACAGGAACATCTGCAACAACTCTTAAAGAAAAAATGTATTGCAGAAGCATGTAACAAGAAGGGAAAAGTTGCTTGATTTCCACCCTGTGGTTGTACTTGTGAAACTGCTTGATCTTTTGCCGACATGGGGTTTAAGGGCTGAATGAAAGAGGAATAGATGATGTGAGCCTGAGCAAATGTTTGTGTGTCTACATTTGAGAAGCAGCCGACAGCTAAGAGCGTACAACCACAAAGGGAGGGCACGTGGCTGTGCGTGTTTATTTGACTACTTCATGGTATGCCACCCACACTAACAGGCCTTGGAAGAGTTGAATTTCTTGGTCTCAAGAGTAGAAAACGTGTTGAAATGAAAAAATAAATTATTTTTATATATTTTTTAAAATTTATTTAACTTATTTTTAAGGCCATGTTTGATTCCCTGATTCTAACAAGGAATCATCAAGTTACTGTGTCGTGCATATATGAGACAGACACAAATGGGTTTGTTTGACCCAATTCGGGTTAAAGGATAGATGATGATGATGTGAGGATGAACAAATGTTTGTGTGTCTACATTTGAGAAGGAGCCGACAGCTAAGAGAGTACAACCACAAAGGGAGGGCACGTGGCTGTGCGTGTTTATATGACTACTTCATGGTATGCCACCCACACTAACAGGCCTTGGAAGAGTTGAATTTCTTGGCCTCAAGAGTAGAAAACGTGTTGAAATGAAAAAATATATATATATTAATATACTTTTTAAAATTTATTTTACTTATTTTTAATAGTAGGATGATTTTGAATTTAGTGGCCTCCATTCAAAGCATGTACTATTTAGTTCCCTTTGTTTTGAAAGTGTTTTTTTATTTTATTTTATTTCTATATCTATTTTTTCCTTACTTTCCTCTGGAGGTTTCTTTAAGGGTCTTAGTAAGAATAGTTGACAGTAACATGTTTAGTTTCATTCATTTCAGAAGTTGTTTTTATTTTTATATTTATTTCTTTTTTACTTTCCCTTCTTTCTTATGTTTCCGATAATTTTTTTAGTTTTTTAGTAAGAATGGGTGACGGTATTCTTTCTAAATATTAGACATAGATAATAAATAAGAAAATACTAAAAATTCGAGTCGAATTTCTCAATTTTGACGCAAAATACTTATTAGATCAAATAAGTACATTAGATTTAATAAAAGGATTTTGTGATTAATATCAATCCAACCTATATAAAATGTGACCGATTAACTAACCAGCAAAACTACTTGTTATTTGGATATAAATCAAAAAAATTATGCATATCTCTTTATATGGGAGATTGTTAAGAAACCTAATATGTATATTGAATCTAAATCTTATAAGTTTAAACTATTCGAAAAATTGATAATCCAACACTTAAATAGAAAAATTAGTAGTTCAACATTTAAATAGTGTGATACAAATATGAAAATTTCTCATACTTTTTCTACCTTATCCTATTACGTTTATTTTTAATTTTTTTTTAAAAATTAATTATATTAAAAAATAAAAATATTGTATATATTTTTAGAATTTATTTTATTTAGTATTTTTCAAAAATTAAACATTTTCATCATATTCGGATGATTTTCTTATATTTGATTTCATATAAGAAAATTAAAATTAATTAAAATTTTATATATTTTGAAATTATTTATTTTTTATATTGATGAAAAAAATAAGTAAAATGGATTTAAAATAGTATGTAAAATAATTTATTAATTTTAAATATTTTTTGTTCTTTCCTTTTTTCTTTTCTTCTACTCTTCCTCTCTATTTTTTCCATTTCCCATTTCTCTTAAATTTTCCAAAAACCAAAAATAGCCTTAGTGTTTAGGTAAAACATGTTTGGGAAACAAAGAGTTTGATGAGTTCCAAAGCTTAAGGCATGTTTGGTTGCTATTTTTGAAAACTGTTCTGAAAAATAGTTTTTGAGAACAATTTCTAAAAACAGTTTTTTTATGTTTTTAGAAACAAAATTGTGTTTGGAAACTGAATTCTGAAAAATAATTTTTGTTTTCAAAAACAAAAAAAACATGTTTGGTTGAGTTAATAAAAAAAGTTTTTTAGAGTAAGTAAAACAAAAAATATAATTGAAAGTTATTTTTTTTAATTAATAAAGCATTTTCTTCCATTAATTTGATATTCTAAATATATAAAAAAAATTTATATGCACAATTCATTTAAATTAAAAAATTTATATATATTCTATTTTGAAATTTTTACATGTTATAATTTTCTTAAACAAATGATGACTTTGTTACTATGTGAGGGTGTGGTGGTTGGATGGAACTCACCTTTATGGAAACACAAAAAATAACTAATAAAATACAAAAAGAAGGAAGAAAAAACACAAAAAATAATCTATTCTTTGAACAGTGAAAAAATAATGAAAACATCTTTTTATTATTCTCAAAAAAGTGGTTTTTAAGAACACAAAAAATATAAAAAACAAAAATACACCCCCTCCACTAAACAAGTTTTTTATGTTTTTTATTTTCAAAAACAGAAAACAATTCTTGAAAATAGGAACCAAACAGGCCCTTATATTCTTAAAGCT
This sequence comes from Vitis rotundifolia, assembly GCA_030254885.1. Lineage (NCBI taxonomy): Eukaryota > Viridiplantae > Streptophyta > Magnoliopsida > Vitales > Vitaceae > Vitis > Vitis rotundifolia. The sequence goes on from CM058151.1 coordinate 15,476,877, forward strand.
ACCAAAAAGTAGGTAAAACATGGAATGATACTTAGTAGTAGCCATAAGAACCATGAAATTGAATACACAAATACCTAGGAGAGTATCTCTTTGGCTAAGGCAGCAGAGGAGGTAGCTCCTGTATACCTGGGATTTGTTGGCTCATGCCTTTACCATGTGAACAGAACTACCAATTAAAACAGGGTTTTGGCTCCCCCCACCTCATGTCAAAATCTGAGAGTTTTCTCATGTATCGCATTCACAATCAGGCAGCATCAAAGCAAGTTATTGCATTGCACCTACTTATGAGCCTATCTCAGTAACTTAATTCTGCAGAAAATTAACTTGATTTATCATTTCATTGACTTCATTAGGATCAAATTATATCAAAAATGTCGAAGAATTCCTAGTGAAATAAGTGCAAATTTTTATGGTTAACTCCTGCAGTCATGTTTTCCACATTGTCCTCGGCCTAATTATCTTGTAAGCATGTGGCTGCTGGTTTTCATAACAAATTTATACTCTATAAATCAGTTCTATATCATACAAATAAACTCCATCCAGATAAATATCCCATACTAAGAAAGCCTGAAAGGGCCTACTAAGGACATGATATTTGATCCCTGTACTGAAAAATGAGGGAGAAAAGAAAATTTTCCCAGTGACTCAAATCTGAGCTATTCACAACTGCTCTGAAAATATAAAACAGAACACAGAATCACCATTATTGAAGACCATTAGGCATTGAAACTGCAGGAAAAATACCACTAAAAGAAAGGAGCGCCGAAACTAGGAAAATGAAAATGCTCGTCTACTAATTCATCCTTCAAGAAGCACTACATGGAACAGTATTTATCTTCCCTGGAATGGGAAACATACATGTTCTTATTTTTATAAGGGAATAAGATTATTAAGGAGTGGATCCTCCAATGTAGAATGACACGGCCAGCAAGACCAGCAATAAATCTCCACACAAACACAAAAAAAAAGAAAAAAAAAAAAAAAAAAGGTCAATAATAGTTTAACAAACTCAATAGAACTAATACTAGAGAACCGCTAATACTGCACGGTAGCAGAGCAAACTGTCCTAATTCTTCCATATTATTAGGTTTAATGATAATTGCTCAATTAGGTAGGGGAACCCCAACAGGAAGCTCACATCAAATCTTTGACTGCTGAGCAATCTTGAACCATTCGGTGTGGAAGGATCCTGTTGTATCAATCCTCTCATAGGTATGAGCTCCAAAATAATCTCTTTGAGCTTGGACCAAATTAGCAGGCAGCCTGTCCCTCCTGTAGGAATCAAAGTAAGCAAGACTAGAAGACATACCCGGAGTGCTAATCCCTGAGTTGATGGCAAGGCAAACAACCCTTCGCCAGGCAGACTGTCGCTCAACTATCTCCTTTGCAAACTCTGGATCCACAAGAAGGTTAGCAAGATCTGCATTCCTATCATAGGCCTTCTTGATACGGTCCAAAAATATTGCACGAATAATGCAACCTCCCTTCCAAATCCTGGCAAGCTCACCCAGTTTTAAATCCCATCCCTTCTCAATGCTCTTTGCCCGGATAAGATTCATTCCCTGCGCATAACTACAAATTTTGGATGCATAAAGTGCCTTCCTCACATCATCTATCAACTTCTTCTTGTCCACAGTCTGGTCATGCAAGATGTTATCAAAACCACTTGATTTGAAAACTTTGGCAGCTTCAACACGCTCTTCCTTCAGCCCACTGAGGAACCTTGCATCCAAAGAGGATGCTATAGTTGGGGCTGCAACTGATAGGTCAGCAGCTTGCTGAACTGTCCATTTACCAGTCCCTTTCATGCCAGTTTTGTCCAAAACCTTGTCTACCAAAAATCCCTCTCCCTTATCATCCTTAATACCAAAGATATCTGCAGTAATCTCAATCAGGAAGCTCAAAAGCTCCCCCTTGTTCCACTCCGAGAAAACATCACGCAATTCCTCATTAGAGAGCTTACCAACTGATTTTAGCACATCATAGGCCTCTGCAATCAGCTGCATATCACCATATTCAATACCATTGTGAACCATCTTAACGAAATTTCCAGAACCCCCTTTGCCAATGTAAGTCACACAGGGGCCACTATCAGGAACTTGAGCAGCCACTTTAAGAAGGATATCTTCTATGTACTTGTAAGCCTCAAATGAACCTCCAGGCATCAAAGATGGCCCATGACGAGCACCCTCTTCACCACCTGAAACTCCCATGCCAAGATAGAGCAGACCCAGTTCAGCCATGGCTTTCTCTCTCCTCTCAGTGTTCTCATACCACTCATTGCCACCATCAATGATACAGTCTCCTTTCTCCAAGTAAACGGACAAGGTTTTGATGGTCTGGTCAACTGGAGCCCCAGCCTTAACAAGCATGATTATGACACGGGGCTTTTGGATTGAAGCAACAAAGGATTCAGGATCATGGAAGCCATATAAGGGAAGGTTTCCTTCCTGTTTGGCTCGTTCAACGGTTTCATCGACTTTTGAGGCGGTTCGGTTGTAAACAGAAATTGGGAATCCTTTCTCAGCAATGTTGAGGGCAAGATTTTGACCCATGACTGCAAGGCCAGCAAGGCCAATTCTCGATACGGGAGCCATTACTTTTTCCTGTTCAAAGTATTGGACAATCAGTGAGATCGTGGCAACTACAAATCTTGCAGCATAGAACAGAATAGAAATGAGAAACAAAGATAGAAGAACCATAGAATGACTTGTTGGAAATCAGGACAGATTAATCAGGGATGGAAGACAGTATCTACACTCTCCAAATATATGTATATGATGACAATAGAGCGGTCGATCGCTGTGAGAATCTTTCATGCTACCAACCAATAGGGAACAAGGATTGAAATGTCAGAAAATTTTCGGCGATAATCAGCCGGCTCCGACACAATATTCGTCCGATTATCGGTTGACGGAAATTTCGGTAATTTTCGAAAAATTTCGTTGGCATTTTTACTGATTTTTCGGGAAATTTCCCGATATTTCCTACCAGTCCAGCCCGCGCACAGGATACAAAATCTGTCCAATTTTTTTTTTTTTTTTTTTTAAAAAAAATAAGATGCTATTTGGTAATCTGATCATGATTTGCAGGCAAAGGTTGTGTTTTTCAGCCTGGCTCAAAAATCATGGATTTAGGGTTCGTGAAATTTAAATCGAATCGCACAAAAGCAAATAGACCCCTAGAACAGATCCAGAAAACACAGGGAGCAAAAAAAAAAAGCAATTTTTTTCGTTTTCCTTGGGGATTTTGCATGGATTTTCTCAGAAATCAAACGAGGATGAATTTTCCCGGAAATCGAATGGGGGATGGATTTTCTTGGGAATCAAACGGGGGTTGCAAAAAAAATAATAATAACATGATTAGATTAGTACCTGCGAGGATTGAGAGTGGCAGAGGAAAATAGGGCCTTTTTAGGGATTCTCTCGTCTGGAGGGCAACTTCAGAAAAGTGCTTCTTGATGCCCGAGGCCCCGAGTGAGAGAAGTGGGTGGCCCTTTTAATTTTTAGATTTAGTAGAGATTAAAAAAAAAAAAAAAAAACCAATCATGATAACAATTTTCCTCTCTCTATACAGATAATTATTGATTAAATCATTACCATGGATTGAAATTTCAATTTTTATTGTCGATATTTAATAAATTAAAATTAATTTAATAAAATAAATTATTAATAATTTTAATTATTTAAATAAATTAATGTTAATAAAAAAAATTGTTACCACATATTTTTAATAAAATTTTAGAAATTAAATCACAAATAAAATATTTTATATAAATTAATTTAATTTTTCATTTAAAATATAATAAAACATGTTTTAATAAAAGTATTTTAAAAATTTTAAAGTAAATATTGTTTTCAATAAGATGAGCTCCCTTCATCTAATAATATGATAGAACCACATCGATTTTCATTTTAATGCCAAGATTATTACAATTTCATATGTATTATATTTATATATAAATTATTTTTATTTAATAAAATCAAATATTTCTAACTCAATTTTAATTTTATACACTTTCAAAATTCATATTTATTATTCTTAAAATTCAAATATCGAATTTATCGATATATCTATGTTCTTAATCATATTTATGTCAATTACACTTACAAAATAATATTTTTACTTATTTTATCATTCTTTTGGAGTTTTTTCAAATATTCCTATAAATTTTAAATAATTTTCGCTTCATTAATATTTATGAAAAAATATTCATCGATATTTCCACTGTATCCATAAAATCGAAGTACCGATATATTCATAATTACAGATATTTTCATCTTTGATAGGGAATAAGACCTAGAAACTTCTAAATTTCTAATATTGAAAAAGAAAATAAGGTATTGTTAAGAGCATCTCCCAAATTTAGGGACAGAGATATCAAAGGCAAAGAAATTCGACACCCTACAAGTATTCTTCTTAAAGAATAAAAATGAATAAACAAAAAAAAAATCAAGTTCGAACTTCCAACAAAATTTCATCTGCAAGCCACAAGTCATAGGTATATGTTTTCATTCAATTCAACCAAAAGAAAAAATATCAAATTTACGTTCCTAAGAAGAGATTGATGGTCTAATATCATAAACTCGTAAAGGGAAGACCTAAAAACTGAAACCAAGAATAATTAAAGCTCCATCTTCTTCAATGGCAAAAATATTTCCATCTCCAAACAGGAAAATGAACAGCAAGCTATGTTATGGAAAATTGCAAAACCAATACAAATAAGGATGGGCATGTCCAGCATACACATTGGAAAATTTCATTCCAAAAATCAAAATGGAAGCAACTTTTCATTATTTTCATAGTGCAGAACTGTTAGTAGCATTGACAGCAATGACTTAGCATTTTCCCTGAAGTTTAAACAAAACTTCATTGATAGTTTACCAATACCATTTTCCGGCCTGGTTGCAACTTACTAACTGAAAACCTAATCCTTTATGGCCCAAATCTAAGATTTGTCTGAATCACCAAATTTCAGCCAACTTCAGGCAATCTGAACTATTCAATTTTTTGTTTGTTTGAAACAATTCATTCAAATTTCTAGCTAAATACCCAATTTCTACAAAAGCAACCAACTCATCCCCCTTTTTCTCCAAATTCCTAATCCTAATCTAAACTTTTCAAATTTACAATAAAAAATTTCACCCGAATGTTAACCTGATTGGACAAAGGTGGTCTACTCTGTATCGGAATCGGAAGATTGACCAACATCCAGAGAATTCTGAACAGTATTTCAAGGATCTACTTTTCCCAAACACCAAACAAAATTGAACTCAAAACCAATCAAACCATAAGAACAGAAAGACCTGATTCACCAACAACAGGAGAAAGAAGAACAGTAACTTTGTGGTCCTAAAGTAGCACTAAATAAAGGGCTTAGCAGTAGCAACAACACAGATTCTCCAAACAAGAATCAATCAAATGATATCATCAGATCAACACACCACAAACCAAAACCATAAAGAAGAAACCCCAGATCACCAATTCACCAATACACATGAAGGATAAACAAACCCATGTTAAAAAAACAAAGATCAGACACTCTCATATTCAACAATGACTAAAAAGTAGTAAAAGAGAATCCATAACCCTCCTATACCTCAGAAAGTGCGAACAAATGACGATTGCTTGAAAGTGAGACAGACCCAGAGAAAATGGAGATCTGGGTTTTGAAGAACACCAACGGTTTGGTTGAAAAATGGTGAGCGGCACACCCCTATGTATTTCTAAGGCTGTACCTCACACACAAGGCGGGTCAAAGTTGGCCAACTAAGCAGTTTTCCCTTCTGCTTTGGTCCATATTTAAGTGGTGGATTCCCTTTCTCACTGATTTTTCATTTTTCAATAAACCAATCGAACCCACTCACCTCACGGTCCACCCTCCCCATGGACCCCATCTCATCCGCCCACCTGTTTTCCCATACTTTCCCATCATTGCCCTCTACTTTCTTGAAATGCAGTTTGGACCACCACTTTATTTTGGTTGGCTGAGTTCTTAAGGTTTTATTTTGTAATTTAAATGAGAACAATCTTGAAAATGGATAGAAATGAAAACAAAATCAATGTCTAAGACGTTTCAATTCGATTTTAAAAAATGATAACCTAAAAAACTTTTTTTTTTCATAATATATGATTAAATATAAGTTATATAATGTAATTATAAAGAACAGTGCGCCGAACTTAATTATGGTCAACAAAATAAAATACAATAAAAGATAAGATTACCACATGTTTTATCATCAATCAGATAAAATAAATTATTGCAACTTATTATATATTGAAAAAGTGATGAAATGTATTATTCTAAATTTTATTATATTCTTTATATATGGGTATAATAATTTTAAATTGAAATATGATATATACATACTCTATAAATTTTAAATTTTCCTTGTTTTATCTAATTTCTTTATTTTTCTAAATTTTTATTTTACAAAACAAAAAATTGTGATTAAAAAAATAAAAAGATTAGTATAAAACATACCATCAAATAATATTAATATATGTATTATTTAATATATAGAAATTATTTTGTATATAAAATAAAAAATTACTTAATAAATCATAAATTGTAGAACGATTTTCAAATAATGTGAGATATTTAATTTTTTTTATAGCAAATATTACAATGCAATATGATTTTTATTTTAAATAAATATCAAATATTAAAAAATAATATGTGTTTTCATTTTTTTATTTATCTTATAAACCAAATATAGATGCCATATATATTATTGAATATAATATTTTAAAATATTATTTTTATTGGATTATATTCCATTGAAAATGAGATCATAAGATAGAGTCATTGTGTCGAGATGATATAAGATATCTTATTCAACAAAAGGTAACCTTTATTAATATCTTGAAGAAAAAGACAACGAGGGAGAAGAAAGAAAAAAGTTAGTGTTACCTTTAGAGATTTTCTTTTTTTTTTTTTATGGAAAAAAAAAACATTTTTGGCTCAAAACAATAAAAACCTATCTAATCTAAATATAATAATAAATAAAAGAAAAAAAAAGGTATTTCCATACACTTATATAAAAATAATTATAGGAATCCTTTAAAATTAATTCAAATTTTATGCATTCATCTGTTAAAGATAATACTTAAGATGGTCAAATGTGGTAACTATTTTCGTTAGAAGGTAGTACCTGAATGATCAAAAGAAATACTTTTGACCAAAAAACGTATGAAATATTAATTATTTTTATATGACTATTTGAAATTTGTATTTTGCGAATTGGGATTTGGTTTTTTTCATATACTCATATGAGTGTGTGGAAATACATTTTTCCCATAAAAAAATGAGATTGATTTTCCATTTTTACTCTATATTTAGGTTTCAAACATGCTTTAAAATTTTACCATTTCTAACTTGCAATGCTAATGAATAAGAAAATAGGACTTTTTATAGAAAGCCAAAACACCATCCTAAGACTCCTTTGACTTACTTCAATTTTATTTATTTTTCTAGAAAAATATTAATTTTGAGCAAATGTTATTCAAAACAATTTCTAGAATTGCATTTTTCTTAATCTCTTTTAATTTTTTTTAAAAAAAATTATAGGACATCAAATTGGTATTTATCAAAGATTAAATCCATGCCATTGAAAGTATATAGTGAAATCTATATTACTATATGGAGTTATAAATATACCAGAGCAAATATAAATAAATATGATCAAAGTACCAAATAATGAGATTGAATTTAAGTATACAGTAATAAGATTTAAAATGTATATATGGGAAATTTTAATTTATTTTATTTTTTAATATGTACTAAATCCATATAGTCAGGAGATCCTTCAATTTATTTAAATGTCAAATACATTTTTTGTTATATTTAAAATGTAATATGTAAATAAAATTTAAAGGGTGACGTGATGAAATTTGGAAGGTTACGGAAAAAAAAATCAAATATTTCCATTGAAATTAAAAGAAAATTAAAAATAAATATCCTTTTTGGAAAATTTCTAAAGAAAATATATCTTCTAATTGAAATTTTTAAAAAATAAATATTTTCTTGTTGACAAATTTTTAAACAAAACAAACCTTCCATTTGAAGTTTTTTAAAAATAAATATTATCTTATAAGCAAATTTTCTTAATAAAACTAACAAATTATATTTACAATAGTGACTTCCTTAAGGAGATCGACAAAACCACTCACACGAAAAAAAAACTTAACAAATCTCTTTATCAAGAAATAGTAGAAGAAAGATAGACGTTTATCTCTTTGTCGACAAATTGTAGAAGAATTATATATGTATTCCCACATTTGTGATCAAAGCAGAAGAATCGATACCCACAATCAATTAATTTTAATATAAATTTTTATTTCTGATATTTTTCCTATAATTTTGTCCATTTTACAAGATTTCACGAAATTTATGTGTACAATATCATCTTTTAATTTTAAATGATATTTATTTTTATTAATAAAAAACACATGTGTTCTATATTTATGTGAAAATGTGAAGGTATAATAATCATTTTAAGGGGTTAAAATTTTGGAATGTGAGTTTTTATTTTCAAATAAATCAAAAGAAAAATTGAAATAACACCATTTAGAAATTGAGGGAGAAATGGGCGGATTTTAAAGAGGGTGCAAAATGAGAAAGCCCCTCAAAATCAGGGGCAGAGAGTATTTAACTCTTCATTTTATTTTCAAATATAAAAACACTTTTCATCTTTGCTATATTGGAAATGGAACTCATCACGTAATGGGTTTATTTTGATTTTATGCATTGGGTCAAAAATATATATAGACAACAATGTAAGCCCATGTTTGCAAATAAGGTAAAAAATGAAATCAAATATTTTGAAATTGTTTGATTTTGCTACTACAAAATCATTTCCATTGCCCACTCAATGATGCTACGTTTGTTTTCCATTTTTTTTTAAAAAAACAATAAATATAGACAAAACATATATATTTTTTTAGGGTTAATTTATTCATCTCCCCCATGTTTTGATTAAATATATCTAGTTTCAATCGATTTGAAATTTCATCGTATGCCTCCCTTATTTTGAATAAAATGAGAGATAATTGGAAAAAAAAAGATATATTTAATAAAATTTTAAATTTATGGGGCTAAATATATTTAACGAAACCTTATGAAAAGTAAATGAAATTTACTCATATTTTTAATATGTAAAATATTTATTTAGTGTTTATTAAATATATCAAAATATCTTAAATAACTTAAAAATAAATATTTCATTAAAAAATTGGGAAGCATGATGAGCAATGCATGAAATCATGCTTGCAAATGAAATTAAAAATTAATTTTTTTTACTACTATATTTAAAAATTTAGCACATTTATTGGGACTCCCCACCGATTATGATAAAGCCATCAAAGGAAGTAGGTGTGTGAATGCGCAACCTCCCTTTGAAGTTGAAGTGGGTTGGTAGGTGGTTTGGTAAAGAAAAGACAACTAGCTTTCCTATGACTTGACTTCGTATTGGGAAATGATTTGGTAGAAAGGGATCCATTTTCATGTTCATGTTCATGTTAGGTTGAAATTTTTTTAATTCAAATTTGAATTAGTTTACATTGGTGGATGGAATAATTCTTTTTTGGGAGATTTGTGTTTTGGGCCCAGCTGGGCCCAAAAATTAATAAAAGATCCTCATAAGTTCCATATTTAAGCCCACCACCTAAAGAAAGTGTACAAATTGAAAAGAAGGATATGAAACATTCTATTTTCCAAAAATGCCCTTTATTGTCAAAAGGAAAAAGAAAACAACTAACTTCCCACTCTCTTTCATTTTTTTTTCCCTCTCTCTTTCATTATTCACCTTATCTTTTTCTTTCACAAATTAATTCTTTTCTAGATAGGTGTTACTATTTTCGTCAATTATTTTTCTCTCAAAAACCATGCCTAATAAATTAAATATTGGTAATCAATGGTTGAAAAGGATCATTACTATATTTTTTAAATACATCATAAAATATTTTTTTTTAAACTTACAAAATATATAATAAATAATTTTTAAACACCTTAAAAAATATTATTATTCTTTTTTATCCAATATATATATATAAATATCTTTAAGGTTGTAGACAATTATTTGAATATTTTCTCTATTTTTTGGACAATATATTGATATTGTTTTAATATATTATTTTGTAACATGATCATCTTTTAACTAATGGTGATAATTAATTTTTAATTGAATAATGTATTATAACTTAATAATTTGAAAAATATTCAAATGCCTTTTTAAATCTAAAATATATGTGGACTTGACATGATTTAAATTATTAAAGCATGATGCCATTAAGTCAAGCAAATGTATCATATTAAGAGATTTGTATGTAAATTATATCATAATTTTCTCTTTTTTTATTTATTTTTCCTCGTACATGATATCTTTTGTATAAAGTTTTGTAGATGAAAAATAATAAAACTTTTTTGTTATGTAAAGAGGTATAACAACACATTAAAATTGAAAAGAGAATATAATGGAACACAAATTAGATGAAAATCACTTTAAATAAGGATATAATAGAAAACATATAAATGTAAGAAAAAACAAGTTTAGATGAAATTTAAAACAAAAAATCAAAGAAAATAAATTAAAAGTAATAATATAAAAATCGTAGAATCTTCAAAACTATAATTACAACAAAAAAATTATTTTAATTTAACTTGATAATTTAAATTAATGATTTTTTATAAAAAAAATTACAAATGTTACAAAGATAATTTTTTATCCTTTTTAATTCTATTTAAATATGATTTTTTTTAATATCTGCTGACATTATGTTTATAAAGGTAAAATAATAAAAATATATATTTCATTCGGTTTACTTGTAATAAACACTTTAAATGTGATTAATTTTAATTTTATTTCCTATGTTTTAATTTTGGTAGAGAAGATCTAAATGACATAGTTTGGTAAAAAAATATTCATAATTTTTCCTCAACAGTTATTATATGTTGTTTATATTGTCTTAAGTTATTTGGAACAATGACATTAATATGTTATCCATTTATATTAATTTGATTTCACAAAAAAAAGGTAATACCTAAATATTATGGTTAATTTTCCTTTATATAGGATGTAAATGTAGTAAGAAAAAATATTGTTAAAACTACTTAAATGAAATATGCAATTACAAATTTTGGATGATGAAATTTAAAATTTAAAATTAAAACAATTTTTAGGTGAAGGAATGTGTGGGGGAAAATGTTCAATCCTTAGGTGACAAGAAAAAAAAAAGTTCAGAATTGATTAAAATCTTGCATAAAGGATAACCTTGTACGTCCTTGTATAATTAGTACATTTACCCCATACAGTTAGTACATTGCCTTACACAGTGAGTGGAATACTCTTTTATAGTTAGTGTAACACCCTTATATAATAGTGCAAATTTCATAAACAATTCATGGGTAACAAAGAAAATAAAGAAATGATTCAAAATCGACTAAAATCTTTCACAAATGGTAACCTTGTACACCCTTGTACACTTAGTATATTTCCCTTGTACACTTAGTACATTTCCCTTGTACAGTTAGTGTAACATCATTGTACAATGGTGCAATATATCATTTTTAAGTTGTGTGTCCATGTAGATATATTAATTTATTTCTAATGGTTTGGCTAACAAAATGGTGGATGAATTAGGATTAAATTTTTTTTCCCCAAACATTATTACTAAGAAAAGTATCGAAATTTTCATGTGAAAGTTAAATAAATTGCATGACATAGGTATGCAATCTATGGGTGACAAGGAAAATGAAAAAGTGATTCAAAATCGATTAAAATTTTTTATAGATGGTAGCCTTGTACACCCTTGTACACTTAGTACATTTTCCTTGTACACTTAATACATTTCCCTTGTACAATTAGTGTAATACCATTGTACAATATATCTATCCTAAATAATGTGTCCATGTAGGTGTGTTAACCATATTTCTAATGGTTTAACTAATAAAAGGATGGATGAATTAGGGTTAGTTTTTTTTTTCCCAAACATCATTACTGGGGAAAGTATCAGAATTTCCATATGAGAGTTAAATAAAGTGCATGACATGAGTATGCAATTTGTGGGTGACAAGGAAAATAAAGGAGTGGTTCAAAATAGATTGAAATCTTTTATAAATGGTAATCTTATACACTGCTTGTACACTTAGTACATTTCCCTTATACAGTTAGTAAATACTTTTTTATAGTGACACAAATTTCATATTCCCGTAGTGCATATATGCCTATATTTGTATTAAACATGATTCTAGTAGTTTGATTAAAAAAATGACGAGAAACTTCAATCCAATTTTTTTATGAACATATTACATTTTTGTGAAAAAAATATATAATTGACCAATTCCTTTATTTAATTGTGAACATATTATATTTTAAAAATAAAAAAGAAAAATTAATAAATGAAATTTAATTCTTTTTATTATCTTAGCATTAAACAAGGTCTTAAATTTTCATTTTTAAAAATATTTTTCATTTTTTTAATTAAATTATTTTCAAAAAGAGACAATATAGAAAATAAAAATAATTTTTAAAAATAAAAAAATAATAAAAACTAGAAAAAAAACCAAACTCAAACATAATCTATATAATTTTTAACTACTTGCTTTTTTTTTAAAATGAGTAAACATATCATTTAACCCTTTTGTATGAGAAAAAAATCAATATCTACTATACTATGTATTGATATAATCCATTTCTAAATACGAAAACATTTTAGTTGGATATTTAAAATAAAAACTCTTCATCTATCCTCTTTCTCTCTTTTTCTTTTTTCTCATCTCAATAAATTTTCAATTAATTCAAATCATTAAAAAAAATTCCTTAATAAACAAATTTGGAACATTCTTATAACTTATTACAAAAGTCTATGTTCAAAAAATTATTAAACTATGGAAAGAAAAAGATTAAAAAAAAAAAACTTTAAACTTTTTATTTTATAATAATAAAAAAATAAACTTTAAAATACTTTTTAGTATAAAAGAAAAAAAATAGCAAATATATTTATTTTAAATACTGTTTTAATCATTAAATTATTTACTTGTAAAATGTAAAAAATAATTTTTATTCATTTAAATTAATATTTTTTTCAAAAGTATGTTCCAAAATAATTTTTGAATCATTAATATAATTTTTATTTATTTACAATTTAAAAATAGAAAATAATGTTGATTTTTCAATTACTTTTAAAGGAGTTTAAAAAATAATAAAAAATAAAAAAAGATTAAATAAAGGAGAATTTGATGGATGGGGCATGTAAAGAGTGGTGGTATAAAGACAAAATGGTGGGTGTAAGTAAAAAAGGGTATTTTTGTCTATTCCAACCTTATATCCTTACAATCAATTATAGGTGTTTGGAGGATCTTTTATTAATTTTTGGGCCCAGCTGGGCCCAAAACATAATTCTCCCTTCTTTTTTATTTTTATAAATAATATATTTTATGTTTGGTTTGGGAAAAAATAGAAATGAAAAGTAAATAGCAAAGAAAAGAAAGAGGAAAAAAAAAATTTTAAAGTTGATATATTATCAATTAATAAATTAATAAAACTTGTCACACCCATTTAAATTTTTAAATGAGATAAGAATGAAAATTATTTTGAATAAACAAGACAAGTTTGAGAAATGGATGACTCATCCGGAATCTATCTTGTTGCCATTGTATTGAACAATAAAATAAAATTATAGTCTTGTCCAAATATAGAGTATAAGTAGTATGAGTAACCTTTTCTTATCTTAGCACATAATGAAATTCACCATTATATATATCAAATTGCACTTTTCATTCTTTCAATATACGAGAGAAATCACCGATTATACCTAAAGATGGCAATGGGGCGGGTTCGGGATGGGTCGCCCCCATTCCAATCCCACCCCATTTATTCAAAATAATTCATATCCTCGTCCCATTTAAAAAATTAAATGGAGCTAAGCTAGTATGAGAAATTCTCATAACTGCCTCGTACTGCCCCCTTTAAGTTCTTTTTTTAATAAAATTAATTTAAAATTTTTTAATTACATTAAAATAAAAATATTTTATAAATAATTAAATTATTATAATTTTAAATAAATTATTTTATTAAAAAGTATTTTATTATTATCTATATATTAAAAATAGAAAAATAAAAATTAAATTAAATTAATTTTATATATAATTGGAGTGGGTCGGGATGGGACAAGACAATATTTAAACCCACCCTGAACTCATTCTAAGTTTTTTTAAAAATTTCAAACTCGTCTCAAACCCGTTTATTTAAAACTCAAACGCATTTCATTAGGAGCGAGGCAAGGTGGGTACCCGAAAAAACCCACCCTATTGTCATCCCTAGTTATACCACTTGGCCCATGGAGTTGAATGGAAAAAACATTCTGTTAATGCTACAAAAAAATATAATGCACTTCGATATTTGCTATAAAAAAAAAAAGTCTCGTTTAGTATTTTTTGGAAATTGTTTAACAATTTAAAATTTAGTAAGTAATTGTTTATTTATTTATTAATAATATTTTTATTAAAATATTTAAAATTTATAAATAAAAATTTTCCTATTATATTATTTAATACATAAAAATAATTAATATTAATATTATTTTACAATATATTATACACTTTGTTTTTTTTGTTATTCTTTTTTAACTACAAATTTAATTTGTTTAAATAATTTTTTTTTAGTGAGGTTATGTCTAGGAATTGGGGGATCATCGTCAAATCGCACCTTAGGATTAATATATCCCATTTAAAAGCTATATAAGAAAAAACTTCTTTTAATATGAAATATGAAATGAGATGAGATTACTCATCATATCTCATCATCAATCAAACATTAAGTAATTTATGTCATTTCTTATTTCATCTCCTACTATATTCAACCACCCAAATATTATCATAGTATTTATAGACTTTTTTTTTTCTTAAAATGTCATTTCATATATTGAAAATTCTTAATATATTTTATTCTCTATATATTATTCTTTTTATAAAAAATTATTTTTTAATATATATTTGTAGACCCCTGAATTTGTCTAATTTTTATTTTTACATTAATTTTAAGCTCAATTTTATCAAGAAATTTCAAACTCAATTACATTTAATTTTTTTTTTGCCCACTTGTCTTTTAATTCTTAGTTTTTATTATTTTATATATCATTTTTTTTAATTATTATTGTTATTATTATTTTATTTTTATTTTTTATTCTCTTCATTTTCTTTTTTTCTTTCTTTTCTCTCTCCTCTCTCCTCTCTCTTCCCCAACCACCCCACCTACTCTTTCTCTCTCCTCCCATACCTCCTCCATTCCCAATACCATTGCCCCATCTCATATCTTCTTTTTATTTTATTTTTCTTTTTCCCCTTCTCTTCTCCAACTTTTCTCCTACTCTTTCTCTCTCCTCCTTACCCATACACGGTTGGCCCCCCATTTATTCTTCCCTATTTTTTTTCTTTTTTTTTGCTTCCCCCCAACTCCTATGGTTAGTGGGCCCCCCATTCTCTCCATTTTCTCTTCTTCTCGCCTCATTTTCTCCATTTTCTCCAGACGGCGGGATCCCGACCCAAATTTTTTCTTTCCCATTTTTTTCTAGGTTTTTGTAAAAAAAATGCTCCCAACAGTGTAGAAATTGTCTATTTTGGACCCAAAGTGGCTTTCACAGCTTTAAAATGAGTCTACAGGGTTAAGAGGAGTCTATACTTATATAGCGTCAGGAACTTTCCCTCCTATCTGATGTGGAAGATATCACAAACACCCCCATGCAGACACAACATCCTCGTATTCCAAGAGATTGTGGGGCCAAACAAACCCCACATCGAGACTGGGGATTGGCTTTGATACCATTTGTAATGACTCACTTCCAACCATGTAGATATTGTCCGTTTTAGACCCAAAGAAGTCCTCACGACCTTAAAATGCATTTACAAGGTTAAGAAAAGTCTATACTTATATAGCGTTAAGAACTTTCCCTCATATCCGATGTGGGATGTCACAATTTTTACCCACTGCCACTTTCCCGAGTTCCTCCACTATCTTTTCTCTTCTTTTCCTTTCATTTTTCTCTCCACATTTTTTTTATTCTTTTCGGATTTTTTCCTTCCATTTTCTCTTTTTCTCATCTTTTTCCTCTCTCACTGCATCAGCCATCCTCATTGCCACTGCTGTCGGCCACTATCAGCCAACTACCTAGCCATTGTTGGCTAGCAATTCGGCCATCCATAGTTTTTTTTTAATAAAAAAATGGGTAAATTTCTTTTTTGCTTTATTTTATTTTATTTTGGTTTGCATAGTAATTGATTTGGACTTGGGCTATTTTTGTTTTTGCATGGGCTCATTCTGCAATTTTGTTAGCTAAGTGCGAATTTATGGCATGTGGAAGATGGAATTTCATGAAAGAAAATGAAACTCAAAAAACTGTAAATAGAGCATTGAGCTTGTTGTAAGCTTGTTTGAGTACACATTTTATTTCCCACTTTTATTTGGTTTTATTTTTATTAATTCTATAAATATTTGTTTGTATATGTTTATTTGTTGTGTACAAAATTGGATATCGAACAAATCAGAAATCTTGTTTAAATAAGAGGAATAATTCAGTAAATATGTTTTAATAAAATAATAATTTTAAAATATTCTTTCTAATAAAAGAAAGTTTTTTTTAATTAATAAAAATTAAGAAAAATGCATTTAGAAAAATCCAAAAGAATTGTTTTTAATAGAATTTGAAAAATTGTTTTTAATAATAATTGTCCAAAAATTTCTTTTTTTTTTTTTTAATAATAATTGTCCAAAAAATTTCTTTGTTTAATAAAAATTGTCCAAAATTTGTTTTGTAAATAAAATTGTCCCAAAAATTATTTTTTAATTAAAAATTCTTTTGCAAATAAAGTTATGGTTTTTTTTTTTTTAATAATTTGTATAAATCACTTTTTTTATTTATTTATGAAAATGAATCAAAATAATTTTGTAAATAAAATTGTGAAAATTCATTCTTTTATGATAAAATCAAGTAAAAATAATTTTTATTGCCAAATTGAAATTTGTAATAAATTCTTTTGATACAATAAATGTAAATAACTTTTTTAAAAAAAATTAAATACAAACGAAATTGAATCAAATCATTAATTAAAAATAAATTGACTCTTTTTTTTGTAAATAAATAAATTCTAATCATTAATTCAAAATTATTTTTAATAGAATCCTTTGAAATTTCTTGAAAACTATTTTTTTTTTAATCTTTTTTTATTTAGTTTAATAAATCATTTTGCATGATTCTCTTAATATTTATTTTGTGTATTCTTTTAATTAGATGTCATCATTCTTTTTGTGTATATTAATTTTCACCATGACTTGTACGTTGATTACTTTTTTTTGAATCCGTAATTAATTAATCAATTGTTACAATTCTCTTAATTTGTTTAGTAGAGGACGAACGTACATAAGCTTAAAGGGGTGCTACGGCTCACCACTGTACCTTTCCAATAAGTAATTTGACCTCTGGACCCAAACTCGGTTTTTCATAGACCTGTTTTTCATTGAGGAGTCATACTTAGGGTTTTTCTTTCTTATTTTTTTTTCCTTTAAAAATAAAATAAAAATAAATGGCAATTCCAAGTTTTTTTTTTCTAAAAATCGAAATTTCACCAAACAAATAAAAAAACAAGTCTCACTGTCGAGTGGGGACGCCGTGAATAATGCGAGGTCCACAATATTATTCTTTTTATAAAGAATAACTAATTTACTTATTCTTCTGTTTTTATATTTCTTCTATTTTCACATGCATCCCCATTTGAACCACGAGACTCATTTTTTTATTCGGTGAAAAATTGATATTTTGAAAAAGACTTTGAGCTGACACTTTGTAAACCCCCTTAGATAGTATTTTATTTTTTATTTTTTATTTTTATTATTATTTTGATCATTTTTTCTGGTCACCCTGAGAAAGAGCCATTCTTGGGTAGCCAAAGAGGACAGAAGGTGAAGGAATACAACTGATGGGTGAATTGTTTTTGGGCAGCCATAATAGCTGATGAGTGAGCTGTTTTTGTTTTTAGGGTGGCCAAATGAGATGGAAGGACAATTGGAGTAGACGCATTTTGGGGAGGAGATATTTTTTCTGGGCTGGTTATAGAGTAGCTGGCCAAGTAAGAGAGTTTTTGGGGGTTACAGGGAAGAGGGTGTTTTTGTGGCTGGTGACAAAGGAGCGTGTTTGACAACTTGAGGAAAGGAGAGAACCTTTATAGAAGCAGAATAAAAAGGAGTTGTTTCAGGAGTATTGATACATTCGGTCTAGGTTTGACTTTTTGGATCAAAATTAGGGGTAGATTGATCAAAGCATCAGACCAGTCAAACTCGGGATCTAATTAGAGAGATATGGATTCACATATAGTTACCGTTGACCAATTTGCTGGGGCCATGACTTCGATTCAAGAGGCTATAGCTAGCCTTGGCCGGAGGATAGACGGGCAGTAGGCCTAGCAGGTCCCGCCTCAAGATGGCGCCCAGTATGACCCTACAGTGCCACCATCCCCTCCACCCAGTCAATCAACACCACATGCCATACCTTTCACTCTGCATAGTCAGACCGAGGTTGCCCCGCCTCTTGTCACAATGCCTACCCCAACCTTAAAGGATCCACATGCTCGCATGGATAGGCTTGAGCAGAGGTTGAGGTAGTTGAGGACTTTAGATAGAGCTGTTACTTGGGAGGATTATGATGGAACACCAGTGGTTAATTTACTAGCCAAGTTTAAGATGCCCGAGATTGAGAGATACACGGGCATTGGCTGTCTTTGCATCCATTTGAGGCTTTATAGTACGATCATGAAGGCCCATGGACTGGATGAGGCCCAGATGATTATGCTTTTCCCTATGTCCTTGAGTGGTGCAGCACAACGGTGGTTTGCTTCATTAGATGTATCATACCGTCGGAATTGGGATGATTTGGCCCAGGAGTTTTTGAGACAGTTTGCATTTAATACTGTCATTGACGTCTCGAGGAGAGAGTTAGAGGCATTGAGACAAAGGTCAGAGAAGTCAGTCGCCTCATTTATATCCTGTTGGATGGAGAAGATTTCGTAGGTTATTGATAGGCCATTTAAGAGGGATCAGATCAGCATGATTATGAGGAGCTTGCAGCCTTGATTTGCTCGGCACTTGATGGGATTTCCTCACAAGGATTTTGGATCTTTGGTACAGGGCTTATATGGTATAGAGGAGGGCATAGCTAGAGGATTATGGCCCGAGTCTTCTCCTTCTGATTCGAAGGGGAAGAAGCCCTTAGGAGGACAGAGACCAGGAGATGTGGGTGCTATCGGTTCGGCAGGTTTGAGACCTTCTAGATGCTATCAGACAGTTGGGCAGACTTTTGGACTCTACTACCCATCATCGCCTCGTGTACAGTATAGGCCACGGGCACCTCATCAGTCATATGATCAGGCCTACACGCCTCCCACGTAGCACTGCCTTACCATGCCACACAAGGCACATAGAGGCCTCCTATTTCATATTCTACCATAGGGCAGCCATGCTATACAACACAGTTTGCCGCCAGACCTACAGTATCCTATCCTAGACCCAGAGCTTAGCAGACTTCCGCTCATTTTGCTTTGAAGATGCAGAGACAGTTTTCACAGTTGGGTATGCCATTGAGCCAAGCTCTTCGAAAACTCACAGAGGCCGGATTGTTGATGGCTCTCACTCCCGGACCATTGCCTTAGCCTGTCCCGCCTCAGTTCATGATGGATTTACACTGTGCATATCATCAGGGACTAGGACACGAGATTGACCGTTGTACTACTCTTAGATATGTTATCCAGGATTTGATTGATCAGGGTTTGGTTCACTTGGGTTAGCCAAGTGTAACCACAAACCCATTACTGGCTCACACTACACACGCGAATCTCTCTCCAACCGATGACATACACTCCATTGACTTCGCTAAGCTTGACGATCACATCAACATGCTGAGTTGGGATGAGTCAGAGCCAAAGCCCATAGTGTCGGGTGAGATTTATGAGATAGGCAGAGTGATTTTAGGCCCTCGGATGTCCACACCATTAAGACTGGTTCTTAAGGTGGCATCAGTACAAATAGTCACTATCAAGCCATTGACCTTCCCACATTACAGTCTTTGGACTCCGTTTGTTTTGATTTCGGATGTTGATGAGGTTTAGACTCCGTATGTTGATGTTTCTCAGACTCCATATGTTAACGATGTTCACACTTTAGATGTCCAGTATGTTATCCACAGGGGTAGGGTGGTTCAGCAGCAGCCCCCCACAACTGTTAGACCTTTAGAGGGGATGTCCTCCCATGAGGAACTCAAGAGAGAGGATGATGAGATTCTGAGGCAGTTACAGAGCACCCAGGCTCTTTATACTTGAAGATACATGGATCTCTCTCATACCTTGATCTATCATTACAATTAGTTTGATTATTGAAATACTTCTTTGTTATTTCATGTATAAATTGCTCCACACTTAGAAAATCAAATGTGTAAGATATTTAAGAAATATATAACTTTAAATTATGTTTTCATATTTGTTTTATTGTGTTATATATGCTCTCATTGCTTTTACACAACTTATTATGTCATCATCGATGACTAATATTTTTCCATTGATTTTAACTTTTTCTCTATCATAATATTTATTCAACTTTACAAAGACGAGGTCTTTATGACAATGTTTTGTGAATTATTACTTTGATGAAACTCTTGTCTCATTAATTGCACAATATTGATGACAAACAATGTTAATACTATATCAGGTAATAGAAACCTGATTAAATGCTCCAGAAGAGCTTATACTATGTCACTAGTAGTATTTGATTCCATGTGAATGACACTTTATACGATGATAGATCTAGAAGAATATTGTAAAGATCAACTTGGTCCCCCGGGGTAAAAGGTCATATGGATGTACATTATAAAATCAGAAGTGTTTATTTATTGACTAGTCTACCTATACACTTAAAAGGTAGAATGACATGTTGTGTAAATTATCTTACTGTTAGGGGGAGAAGAGCTGGTTCCAAAGAGCGACGTGAAATTATTTGGAATGCATTGACTTTAACTCGTCTTGATCATCGTACAAATCAATGTGAACTAGAAGTTCAAAGGATCACTCATTTGCAAAAATTTTCAAATCAATTACCAGATGCATTCATTGATACAAAGAAAGTGACAAAGTCATATATCCCGGCTGCAAATACTTCAACACGGATTGATGTCCTTGTAGGATAGTTAACAAATTAATCTAAGATACGCTTGAAACATGGTAGACTTTTCGGCTCAAATGATGTAACTCCCTAGAAGAGGAGAACCCAAGAAAAACTTGGCACTCTAAAAGAGGCTATCAAAATGACTGATCAGTTTAAATTTGATAAATCTATAGCCCCAAAAGAGGCACAAATAATGTAGAAAGCCCCTGAAGAGGCACATATTGAACAAGAAGCCCTTGAAGAGGCACATATTGAACGAGAAGCCCTTGAAGAGGCACAGGTACCTGAAAATTGTGAGATCTCAATAAGTTATGTATACATGGGAGAAAAATGAGATCAAAACAATATTATTATTAACAATATTTTCACTTTCCAAGTGGCCTTCGATATCATAATAAATGGTGAAGATCTTGAACCACGAAATATGGAAGAATGACGACATAGAAATGATAGGCCAAAATGGAAAGAAGTTATACAGGCAAAGTTAAACTCATTAACAAAATGAGAAGTTTTTGGACATATAGTCCAAACACCTAAAGATGTAAAGCTTGTTGGGTACAAATGGGTATTTGTACGAAAACGCAATGAGAATAATGAGATCATAAGATATAAAGTGCGATTAGTAGCACAAAGTTTCTCGCAGAAACCTAGTATTGACTACAAGGAAACATTCTCTCTCATCATGGACACAATCACATTTTGTTTCTTAATTAATTTGGCAATCCCAGAAGGACTAAATATGCGTCTCATGAATGTTATTACATCATATTTATATGAATCCATGGATAATGATATATACATAAAAATCCCTAAAAGATTTAAATTGCCTGAAGCAAATTGTACAAAGCCTCGTAGCATGTACTCAATCAAATTACAACAATCCTTGTATGGATTAAAGCAATCTGGACACATATGGTACAATCGCTTTAGCGAATACTTGCTAAAAGAAGGGTATATGAATGACCCTATATGCCCATGCGTCTTCATTAAGAAATCAGAAATCAAATTTGCAATTATTGCAGTGTATGTTGATGACTTCAATCTTGTTGGAATTCCTGAAGAGCTCACAAAAATAAAAAATTACTTGAAATAGAAAATTTGAGATGAAATATCTTGGAAAAACAAAAATTTGTCTCGGCCTGCAAATTGAGCATTTTCCAAATGGAGTTTTAGTACATCAATCAACATATATTAAGAAAGTTTTGAAGAGTTTTTATATGGATAAAGCGCATTCTTTAAGTTCTCCAATGATTTTTAGATCAGTTGATGTGAAAAAGGACCCATTTCGTCATTGCGAAAAAAATGAAGAATTACTTGGTCCTAAAGTACCATATCTTAGTACTATTGGTGCACTTATATATCTTGCCAATTGTACTTGTCCAGACATTGCTTTTTATGTCAATTTATTAGCAAGATACACTTCCGCTCCAACTCAAGGACATTGGAATGGTATCAAATATATATTGTGTTATCTTTGCGGAACTATTAATATAGGTCATTTTACTTAAGAGAATCAAAACAACAATTGCTTGGATATGCAAATGCAAGATACCTTTCAGATCCACATAAAGGTAGGTCACAAACAGGGTATGTGTTTAATTGCAATGGTACTGCTATTTCATGGAGATATGTCAAACAAACAATGATGGCCACATCATCAAATCATTCAGAAATACTAGCAATTTATAAAGCAAGTAGAGAATGTGTATGGCTAAGGTTAATGATCCAACATATTCAAGAAACATGTGGACTACCTTCCATTAAAGGCAATGCAACCAAGTTACATGAAGATAATGTTGTTTGTATTGCACAAATTAAAAGAGGATTCAAAAAAGATGATAGAACTAAGCATATCTCCCAAAATTTTTTTCTACTCATGAGCTCCAAAAGAAATGTGAGATCGATGTTCAACAGATTCAGTCATGCAATAATTTAGCAGATCTATTTATAAAGGCGTTACCTTCGACCACATTGAAAAAGTTAAGATATGACTTTAGAATGCGAAGATTGAGAGATTTACCATTTGAGATGTTGAAGAAATCATAATCATGTTTACATGAAGGGGAGAATGATAATATGGATATATTGCACTCTTTTTTTCCTTCATCCAGTTTTTGTCCCATTGGGTTTTACTGGCAAGGTTTTTAACGAGGCAATTGTAGTAATTTAAAAGAATATTGTACTATTTTTCCTTCACTAGGGTTTTTTCCCACAGGGTTTTTCCTAGTAAGGTTTTAATGAGGCATATTCTTATAATCATCCGAGGGGGAGTGTTATAAAATATGAGATTCTGTACCACTATGGTAACTTGTGGATGATCTTCCATAAATATCTTTTGTAACTCCCTATAAAAAAGAGAGACCCTTATTTTATTTTATTTTATTTTATTTTTTGTCTTTTCAACACTCATTCGATTTATCTTATCTCTTACCCTATTCTCATTTCTTTGTACTGATTTTATTTCCTTGTACCTTGATTTAATTTCTTTTTTATACCTTGGTCTCATTCATTTATACATGGATTCATTTTTTTACATGAAAATTTCAATTTCTCACCATTTTAGTGATTACGCTCTCATATCTTATATATTTTGATTTGTACAAATATTTACTATTATAATAATAGTCATGTTTAAGATTAACAAGTTCAAATAAATAAAAATGATTAAGTAATTATAAATGAGACAATTAAAATAATTATAAATGATAAAATAATTGTTCAACGTAAAATAAACCCTTTTTTTATGTCATGTGTTATTTTCATTTATATTTTATATTTTATTATTATATTTTATTTAATTAAATTTTCTATGTTCATTAATCTACTTTCTCCTTTATTTATTCACCAATTAAAATTGATATTTTTTTTTTATAGGAAATGATCATTTAAAATTATTTTAGGAATTTAAAATTGATATATTTATTTATTTAAAAAATATTTATAACATATAAGTTTTTGTTTTAATAGATTTCTTGACAAAATATCTAATTGTTTTAATAGATTTCTTGACAAAAATATCTAATACTATGTCACCAATTAATCTATTAAATATTAAAAATATCATTACTATATCAAATAATTAATAATAATTTTTTTCTTTGCTGTATTTAACTTATTTATACTTATATATTTATATGGTTCTTCATCTATTTTTCTTGTTGTTTCATTCATTGGTAAAAATAATAACTTTTGTTAAAAATTAAAATTTTGAGTTTATTGTAGAAGCTTGATTGTTTTGATAAAATTATTAAATTTTTTTTTTTACATTTAAAATATATTGTGAAAATATAAGTTTTTGTTTTAATAGACTTCTTCACTGAAATGTTTAGGATTATGTCATCAGCTAATATAACAAATATTCAAAATATCATTAATATACCACATAATTCATAATAATTTTTTCATACCTTTCTATATATGTATGTGTATGGGTGGGTGCATACATCTATCCCTAGATCTATCGTAGTGGAAATATATGACATCAAAAAACATTATAGAATAAAGATCTAGAGATTGAAAGTTTAAACCTGCAATTTAGCTGTTCTCCAATCGAACCTTGAAGAAGGTATTATGGAACTCGTCTATCGAACGATTTTCCACCTAATATCTCTCTTCATGGATCCTAACATAAGAGAATGGTGGATTTATCTCTCTTTCGAGGGTGACAAAGGTTCCTCCCTCTGAAATTAAAAAAAAAAAAAAAGAATAGAAATATTGAAACACTAACCCTTTGGATGGTTTATATAGGTTTCCCTATAGAGTTAAGTGACTTGAGCATAAATTAGGCTTGGATCACCTAATCCAGTCTATTTGGGTCATAATTAAATAATTAGCCCTAATGAGTTTCAATTAATTAATTAGCCTATTCTAGAAAATCAATCTATAAGATCTATTAGAACCTTGTATTTTTACCAAAACGCTCTCATACACACTTATGAATTACATACTCAAAATACCCTTAAAACGCGTCACTATGAACTAAGAGCTCGAGCAAGGACCATTGGGACTCATCGGAACATATTGGCTCCCCCATAATCAAATTCTAAAGTTGACTCAAAACTCCACGAAAGAGAGTTAATTGCACTCTAGTAAACTATGAAATTACAATGAGACCAAGTTCGGATCTATGAACTAGTATATGTAATATAACAAGGTAGTGTTATCAACCTATCAAGATTACCTTTCCAATCCTCTAGTTATAGTTCCATCTATTATGTGATTAACTAACATACTCAAGCTTCATAAAACATATGTCAAATTCCACTTAAAGAATTATTACAACCACATATTTCATGATCACATGTCCTTTGGATTACTCAAGGGGACACATTGTCTCAATCCCATGAGATATCATGGTGTCTCTATTGAAAATACATATTTGTAACTTCTTATTTGGTTTTATGTTGTTTTTGTTTTATTTTAAAACTAAAATAACTTGTAGAATGAAAGGCAAGAGTACCATTGCATTCAAGACACGTAAAACAAGTACAACGTGTAGCTTAGTCATACCACATTTCAGCATACCTAAAAGAAATTCTGAATGCCAAACATGATCGTGAAAGTTACAACACATCTGAGGACAAAAGGAGCAAGGAAATTTTGTTTTTGCACTTCAATCTTCTTTAATACTTGGTCATCTATGAGTTGGCCAATAACCTAGTTAACCTCTTCAGTCTCAGAGGATTCAATAGGTGCATCTAGTATTTTCCATCGAGGCTCATACATCACCTATGCTGATACAGCCTCACGATGAGTTTTGTAAGATTTATAAATGTTACCCTTGTAACCAATTACTTGAGCTTGGCATTCAGGCCAAGTTGTGTATATACCCAATCTCCTTCCAACAAAAACAACATAAAACTTCTCTTCATTTGCCATGTTATACAAGTTGATACTTATGCAAACAAATCAACAATCTTTGCATGAGTATTTCTTTTATAATTATGCTTCATTGAATAAAGGAAATATAAAATTTATGTCTTCACACATACGTGAACTATATGGTTGTTATTCGTTTGGAATCAAAGTTCTTTACATGGTGCTTTGAACCAGGCAATGGTGTTAAAGTTGAGGTTATAGAATTTATATAGTTTGAAGATTGCTTGGAGAGCCTACTTGTAATATTGGCATGAGGGCTTATTTGCAATACAGACACAAAAATACTAGACCTATATTACAATTTTTAATATAAATACGTATGCCTATTAAAAGTGTCATTTTGTAGTCACTTTTCATATGACTATTGTTCTCGTGACATATCCCTTTTAGTCATTGGTAAAAGTTAATAATATCCTATGATCAAAGTGTTCTTCACCTACATTATAACGTCCTATTTGAGTATCCTCGAAAGATCTTTAGAACAAATATATTCGATTTGGTTTGCTATGACATGCAGAATATTATTATTATTATTTTATTTTGCTATCACATATTTATAAAATGTGGCAAATTGTGAATCATTGGTAAATTAAAAAAGATAGTTATTAATTTTGCTAACCAAATTGTACTTCACCTACAATGTGTTCAAAACGAATATATTGGATACGACATGACATGCAATATGTTAATGTTATTTATAATTGATTGTAAGACTAACAATATATAACGCTAATTTCAATGTTATACCATGGGGTGGTAAGTTAATAATGGGACGTTATATGCTCTTCTCCATCGAATGACATCATAAATCCCCACTCACAAGTCTGACCTTATATTTCCTTAAACCATTTTTACCATTTTCAACTTTGATTCAAACTTCAATTTACAACTTCCCTACTTGGTCTGGTCCCACTTACAAGGAACCTTTGAGTGTTCTTTACTATGCAAATGTAGATGGGTTGGAACAATATAATTTTTGCCATGTAACTAGCATTTAAAGGAGTTTGTGGGTTTTCATTACAATTCTCTACCTATTACTTGAAAGTAATACCTTAATTTAATGCAGATATTTAATCCCCAAGGTACATCCATATACCTATGTATTGTCCCCACTAGAAGTACACAACTAAACCCAACATACTTGGGCATAAAATATGTTGTACCTAATATGGTAGACATAATATATTACTATAAATAGAAAATTAATTCAATTAAACACCCACCACCTAATACCTTCTTATAGATTGTAAGAGCAACGTTAATGAAATTCCCTACATAATTCAAATGACAATACTCCCTTATACAATCAATATACTTAAAAAAAAAAAAAAAAATACACTTCAACCAAAGTCCCTGTACAATTTCCATACAATTACATTTATTATTGAACAGTAGTTTGCCTAATAGATGACACTGTAAACCTCCACACCTATCTGAACATTACTAGTAACATCGTGTAACTTGAAAAATCAAGTCCTTATAGCTGAGGTAGCAATATATGACATACTTCTATTATACAACTTCATTTCAGCTATGATTATGTCCAAAATTAGTCTAAAGTCTTAACATTCCCAAAAAGTGGTAAGTTTTAATTTAAATTAGTCTTAACTTATAATCTATCTATGTATTCTACCCAAATACTACCAAATAACATATGCATACATTTAAATCAGTTAGTTTTTCTCAAATAATGTAGAACCATTTCAAATTATTCTTATCACATCCAATTTAATAGTCCCCATAATTCCGCCATATATCGATGTCGATGTGCATTTTGTGTGGAAAACAACAATCTGCCCATTATCTTTAGTCTATACTTCTTCAACTTGCCCTACATTCATTCAAGTTTAAAAGATATATAAGCAAATGTTAATTAATTTGACCATGTTATGCTAATTTTATATAAATGATATTATAATACTTTTGTGTATCCCCTCATTGACCAGTAGTCCATGAATTTCATAATAAATATTTTGTAGTCATGGCTAACACACAATATTATGATAAATTATTCAGTATGTGTGGAATGACAATTGTAATTTACTTAAAATACGTTGCAATCAATTTAAATATAATTTCGGAATGCAACCTAAACACTCACTCATTTGGCTGGACTGGTACGTTTGGCGTGATGAAACTGAACATCTTGAAGTCTATATCCACCACTTCCTTCTTGTAGGCAGTAAGGCATAGAACAACCTTCACCTGAAACAATCAAACAAAGTAGATTCAAACTTCTATTCTTATGTATAATGCAACAAAGTATATGCAACTACAAGCTACTTTACCAAAGTCTGATGTATTCCACTCATACAACTCATTTTCGTGGCCGAGAATCCAGGAGTTGGATTCTCTTGTTTTGCAGGTCATATACATATAGCGTCCAATGGTTCTTTACAAGAACCGGTAAGTAGACCTGCATTATTCTATTTATAATGAATTACAACAAATATTGGGTTAATGAGATTACAATATTACAAATATAAAACAATGCAGTTCACCTTACCTCATTAACATTCCGATATGAAACATCTAGGGAATACAAGTATGGCTCTAAATGAGCTATTACTGCTTCTCGCGTTAAATGTTTGGCATTGGAATGCATGACCATTTCCTACATATCATATGAAAACAGGTAAAACTTTTAAATTTAGCAAAACTTGTGTACGTGTTATAACAACTAATCATTGAAATTCAGTCTCCATAAAAATTCTTCATAATAGCTATGTATGGCGAAATAAGTAGTTTAGTCTTTGATACATCTTTGAATTGCAGCATCCTACAATATGCATCCACGACCTAAGATAAAAAATGATTAATATGTAAGTAATATTAACAATCACTAATGATAAGCTATTACGTGAATATGAAACTTAAAATAATGCAAGATCATGGAAAAATTGTGATATTAACATCATTCCCAATCCAACTTTCTCATTCGAAAGAGGCGAGGTTGTCTCTACTTAAACTCGTGTCATGCATTGCCACTAGTTCCTCACTATCACCAGAACCATATATGTTAGGGTAATACCAATTTTTTTAGGTTCATACAATTGAAATTGGAGTAGTATATGGTTTAACATACCTCGGGTCCAAATCCCTATCAAATACAATTACAGCTGTTTGTTTCATGTCCATCTTTATGGCATACTGTCAGGTTTATGGCTACTCTATGAATGGTGACAATAGATTGGGAGTCATCCGACGCACTCTCCGTCGCCTCCCACCCCTCTCGAATGGGGCCAGAATCACAAAATGCAAAGGAAAGTGATCATAGACGACCATTTCTTCATTATCTGTTAGTTTGGACTAACAACTAATTAGTTCAATGAAGGACACTATAATATTAGTTATTTTGTAGGAACTGCTGCAGTAATGAATGTCCCCCAGAATGTTACCATTAAGTGTTAACTTTGACTCTTCGGCCTCTATATGAAAATTTGGGACTGGCTGCCGAATTGGAGTGTCTGGTACGTCTTTTGTGCCATGCCATGCCATGTCATCTTGGGCAGAGTTTGCATGTTGCTCGGGCACGGGAAAGGCATCAGATGCATACCCAGAGTGACTAGCAGCACTTGAAGGTACACTTTTTTCTTTTCGGGCACCCAATCTATGCATCAGCCCACGCATGATGCCAAGCTGCTACTATATGCCCTTTTGATATGTTGTTATAATATATTCTGCTGCATGGTACTGCTCCAATATTTCTTGTCACATGTTAACCAAATTCCACTAGACTATTTAGTGTAAAACTCTTCAAAAAAATTTTTAAAACCACTAATTTACAATATTTCGGCAAGTAAACCCAATTATAATTCCATTGAGACAAATTGAACTTGTAAAAAAAAAAAAAAAAATCATGCATACATCACTACTTGTGGGCCTACTCTCAGCCTCCACATATGTAGGTGGCGGTGACGATTAATGGAACCCTTACAATTGAGAACATGACGTTTGTTAAGAACACATAAACCTTTAAGGTGTTCAACTTGCATGTCATCAAATTACATTTTTACATGCATATAGATTATATGACTACCTCGCCATGTCCTAAATTGCCAAACTCCCTAATCTCGGTAGCTAGTCGCGCTGCTTTATCAACTCATGACATAAGAGAGCTACACCATGGAAATAAACATATGTGCAATCGTGACTTGGTGCTACTAATGTTAACAATTAAAAAGTTACCAAGTAACGCATGTAAAAGAAGTGCAATACCTATAGAAAAATGATGCAACCATGTACCCAGACACTGTTACTTTGCTTATATCAACTTATACCCTTTTCAAGTTGGTCAATAACAAAATTGGCCCCAGTTAACATCGTTTCTAAAACCATCTTCATGGATTTTATGCCACAAGTTTCAACATCCATCAATCCTTAAGGTGGGCTCCAATATCGTCGCACAAACGTAGTAAATGAAGCGAAACTCCTCTCTAATAGGTAAGTTGAGGAGTCTCTCCTCACATGTGTGGAGTGTACCGAATGGATGATCAGAAGGGGTTGATGCAATTTGTAGAATTCGTCCAATTGTTAAGAGGCCAAAGACAAGCCCCACATCAGCAGTTGTAAGATCATATCTTTTGTCGGCTGAGATGTCTATGCATTTGAATCCAACATTAAAATGGTGGATCAACCATAAACATATATTGTATCGTATCTCCTTACAGCTTAAGTTTAGAAGACCTCCAAACTGGAGGTCTTGAACCACTTTCAATTTCTCATTCGGTAACCTGTTGCATAGTTAGAGGAATCTTGAAGATGAACATCGTGTCAACAATCTAGTAGCCTACATTAAAATTGTTAAAGATCATTAGTCTTAACTTCCATTAACATAATTGCAATTACTAATTAAGTATTATGGAGAAATAGTATAGGTCTAAATTGTAGTGGATAAAAGAGCTACAAAAATAGTTGTGCATTGAAGCTACTGTCTGTTCATAATCTATGCATTTTTATCTAATTAATAGCCAATGCAATGGGATTTCATCTAGTTTCATGATGTGGTTGGTCAAAGTTGGAGCTGAAGCTTCAATTTCACAAGGTAAGGTTCTTGATTTGTTTTTTCTATTTGTTGAAAAAATGTGAGGGAGAACTAGACCCAATAGCAGCCAGCAACTTGCATAAGCCTTGAATTACAAGTACTTTGTTATCCAAGAGTGCTAAAGTAAATTAGAGATTATATGGTCATTTGTGTATCTCTTCATTTTTTAGCACATGCTGATTTTACTCTTATGTTAAAATCTAATGGTGACAAACTCTACCTCTTCTATGCAACCACTATGCGATGATAATGAGAGCAATGCTGGAATGGTTCCTATAAGGGAGACCAAAGATTGTGTGGAAATCTTAAACAAACATCACCATAAACATCAACCTCTAAACAGGGTCAAGACCTGTAGCCTGCCAGAGGGTTTGATAGGAAAGTGGTGTTGATGGGATATGGAAATGGGCTACTCTTTGGACTAATTATTGGATACATGTTTACCATAAGGAAACATGAATGGTTTGTCAAGACTTTTGTAAGAAGGCAACAACAAAAACAAGAGGGAAATTGAATTAGTGTTACTATATTGTTTCATTCCCTTTTTATTTCTTTCAAATGTGGAAAAATCAATGGACTAGTATTAATATATTTGAAATGGTTAAAAAGCTAGAGTGATTTACA
Organism: Vitis rotundifolia; assembly: GCA_030254885.1. Taxonomy (NCBI): domain Eukaryota; kingdom Viridiplantae; phylum Streptophyta; class Magnoliopsida; order Vitales; family Vitaceae; genus Vitis; species Vitis rotundifolia. The sequence continues at coordinate 15,508,620 of CM058151.1, forward strand.
TGTAAGATGTAATGTAAGTAGCTTTCAAATTTAGCAGTATTATTTGTAAAGTGTTGTTGTGACACTAGTAACTTAGACATGAATTTTACTAATCAACAAAAAACTATAAACATCAATATGAATACATACCAGTGCTCAAGAAAGCAATACAATTGAATGAAAAAACAAACAATATTAGCTATGGGAAACCAGAGCAGAAGGAAGCAATTAAGGTGCTACTTAAACTTTAGTAGTGCAGTGAAGTTAAATCATCAATAACAACCAACAACATTAATACCATCTCAAACAATACTTAAAAGATTTGCAATATAATTAAAAAGAGTTTCATTTTACTAAGCTCTGTATACCAAGAATATATAATAATTTTACAAATAAAGCCTCCTAAGGTTTTTAAGTCTTTTTTACCAGACATGTGATTCAACTGTAGGATTGTGTCGTGCAGTTATCATATTTAATCTTGCTTCAAAGAACTCAGAATAAACAAAAGTATATAACTTTTGCCATTGAACATGGAATTAAAATTTGAACCATATGTTCTAACAAATTACAGAATAACTGTCTCCTCACAATTTGTCCTGATAATAAGGAAATATATATTTTTTTCTTTGAACATGTTTGAAATAGCTTGTAGAGGTAACCAATAAATTGAAGTTACGCTACAAACTTGAATTAAACAATGACAACCTTTATATAAAGTCAGGTATTCTGCTTGTTTTTCTCTTCATCCACAAAAGCTAATGGAAAGGGAGACAACTAACAAACATATTAATGTGGATCAATAATTTATTAGTGAATGCTTATGTAATAAACAATCCTTAACAACCAATGCAAGTGTCTTAAAAAGGTTAAAATCTCAAGTTCCTGAAAAAATTGATGAAAATAAAAAAACATGAAAGAATGCATTACCTCCGTAGAGGCCATTGAAGAATAAAATTATCCCTATAAGCTTCAACCTTACAACAACTGCTTACTTGAAATCTACTCTATAGTAGTTATCTCCCACCTGGAAGAACTCATAATAAAGGGAATGGTCATTTAAACAGTTGTAGCATTCATCAATCTGATAAATTTGGTAATGGCACACCATATTCAGATTTCTAAGGAAAAAATAAATGAACAAAAAAAATATGGCAATTTAGGATAGAACTCCCACTTTGGAAGCAAACACTTGTATGAACTACTATCCCCCTTGCAACTTACCATAATTTGCATAATGAATAAATTACTATAGAATAACCATAGGGCCAAGCTGTGTAATAAGTATATCTCATTAAAGAGACCTTGAAAGACAGTTTTTACTACATGTTAGGACTTCATGACAACTTCGAATAGGTGCAACCAGAATGTGATGCAATAAGAAGCAAAGACCAAAATGTGGACATAATAAAGGACAACCCTCCCTTCTTCCAAAAAAAAAAAGGTCAACCCCAATAAGTTAATAATTTAATAACAAACTGTCATCTCATTTAGGCTCCAAACAAGGAATGCGGCATAATGTGGACACCCTTATGAAATTAAACAACAAGTGAAAAAAGACCACATTCAAATTGCACTTTCAATTAAATTGGTTAATCAAAGCAACTCTAAATCATGAAAATAAAAAAGTAGTTCATCATGCCTATAACGAAGCCAATACATAAGCACCAAAATCAACAACCCTCTACCATATACCATAGAATGGAATAATGAGGGATGATACAAAATATGAGAACCTTACAAGCACAAAAAAGAACATGTCATAGCAACGAATTATTACATTTAGAGCGGTTGTGACCTATGTTATTGCATCGAGAGTAATGACTTGCTCTCTTAAGATTAAGTTGTGACTTAATACGTCTTTGTCAGGGTCTTCCTAGAGGACATCTCACATGTGAGGGTTGGAGAGAAAGAAATAAATTGCCCATGCCATCTTGTAAACTCCCATCCTCACAAAATTTGGGCATGTTGTGCGTTGGTAATGGTTGAAATTGACCCAAGTAAATCAAATGTTGAGTGGAGACATAAAAACATGGGTCGATATACTTATACACGTTGTGTCTTAGTGTGCAGCTGATAGCATATACATGTGAACATGACAAGTCAGACATTTGCCATGTCATACAAGTACACGTACATTGATGCATATCGACAGCCAAATAAACATCTCTAGTAAACACCTTAAACGTCCCCCCTAAATAGGATAGCACACTAATCGGACCAGACCACATGATATTTGACATTAGTTTCTCTTATGTTTTTGTCCAACCACGCTCTTTCACTTTTTTGTACCACGTATATGGGTGTCTAACATGGCTACAAGCTTATCCATATGCATTAACAATAACGTACAAATTGTTTGGTGGCACCTATCTCTTAACCACGCATTGAAGGACTCTGTAATATTAGTTATCATTTTATCCCAACCTTTTTTAAGGAACTTTGACATTGCCCAATGTTCGGGATTGTTTTTCGCAACCCATTTTGCTAGATTGTCATTGAAGCGCACAAGTTATTTAAATGCCTCATTGTAGTCTATATCCAATCTAGCATACGCAATGTTGTTCAAAAGTAACAAAACATCTTTTTTTTCTTTCCTTCCTCTAATGTTTTGCCTATTCGAAAAGCTAGAAAAGTTTTCTTTCACATGTTAATAACAATATGCATGATTTTTTGTCTTGAACAACCCGGAAACACTACGCAAGATTCCCTGATGCCTATCTAATATAATAACTACTTTACCATCTAGGACCCTCTTTAATTTCTCCAAGAACCAATACCAATCCTCAAAATTTTCTGAATTGACCACACCAAGGGCTAAAAGGAACATTCTATTGTTCGCATCATATGCAATGGCGGACAAAAGAACTCCCTTATATGGACTGCTTAGGTGGCAAGAATCAATAACCAATATCGATCAACACCCCATGATAAACCCTTGAATTGAAAATGCATGGGCAATGAACAATTGTATGAAGTGACCTTCATGGGAAGTGCACTCTGCAATAGTGTCGGGGTTTATTTCCTTTAGCCTATGGCATAACCAAGGCAAAAACGTGTATGACTCACATGGAACTCCATATATGCGCTCTTTTGCCTTTTTTTTAAGGTGCCATGCTTGGTTATATGTCAATTGAACTCCATGATCACATTCAAAATCCTTACAAATTTGACGGGGAAGATATTCTGAAGTGGTTCTAAACACATCTTCAACAACAACAACGCCTCTCTTTGAAGAAACCCTTACTTTAGATGAACATTTATCTTGAGTTATATGATTATGATTCACTTGATAAGCACGAGCTTGCAAGATTACATTTCCCTCTACAACGTGAGCTGTTATCTTCCAAGGACAACCCTCATCCGAACACTTTACAGACATATGTGTAAGTGAATTTTTCCTGTAGTTGTATTCAAACCTCCCGCCTAATGACATTTGGTGTGTTGCATTCTAAAACACCTCAACATTCTTAATTGTATGTCTCGACCCTAATATTGCCTCACGAAACTGATTCGATTCCAAAGAAGTGTAGTCACTATGTGTATAAAGCAATGCAAAACCTCTTGATAGCATCATAGTATTAGGAATTGCATTGCATGATGCATTAGAGGAAGGAAACATGAGAGGTGGACCTCTGCATTTACATACATTAACAAAATTAGACTACTTCATGCGTAAAATTCATATTCACAATATTTTAAATAGACATTCATGTTAAAGTCCATTACCCAAATGCCAACTGTGTATTTGGTATATCTGTCTCAATGGCTTCCACACGAGGTGACTCTACTATGTATACATTTGCAAAGTCATCACTATGGGAAACCACGTTATCAAAGTCATCCCCATCTTCTAAATCTTGGATGACTCTGGGATTGAACTTGAGGGTGTAGTGCATCTTCATCACATCAAAGGAAATGTCAAATTTCTCTAAGATTTTTTGAGTGAATTCTTCAAATGACATTCCTTTATATATGTGAATACCTTTGCTTCTTCCACTCACGTATTCCTATTGCCCATCATTTTTTTGGACAAGTTTGCCTCCCACGAAAAAGTAACAACATATCCTATTTGTTGCGTCCATCAGCCTATTCAAACAAAGCACAAATTTCATATTGTTGAACAAACAATTATGCATATTCAATGTCATCCAAAAAGTTTTTCCATCTCACAAGAGGTATTAGTGATAGAAAAGGTTAAGAGACAAACAACCTCTTAGAGGAAGGGACTTTTATCAAAAACAAGGAATCTTATGTTAGTGAGAGCTCTATTTGAAATGCTTCTATCCCTTGCATCCATCCCAATTTCATTGACTAGTATTCATAAATGATTTGATGGATGGAAGGACGAGAAGTTAAAGTTTTGAATGAGAGCATGGACACAAGATTGAAAAACATGATTATTGAAAAAGAGATAGGCAAATCAATTCCAAATCATGGTTATGTTAAGGTTCACATTAAATACTTATTTTTTTTCCTATGTGGTCTTTAAATCGTTTGGATTTTATTTAAATTATAACTGTGAAAATGAGCCTTTCAATCTATGGATTTAAAATTAAACATAATTTATATTTTATAAAATATAACTTCACTAACTAGAGTAAAATTGTCCCGTGTACTTGTAGTGTTCTTTGATTGGCATCTTTATATATTCTTGTTTGCCTATCTAAGAAAAAAAAAACAAATAAGCCTAGAGTAGAATTTTAAAATATTCATAGGAGTAGAAGTGGAGGAATTGTAAGAATTGATGCCCAAGTGTATATTTGGTTCTCTTTGAACTAATCACTAACATATGGAGAATCAAGTGAACGTTAGCTTCAAGATTAGAGCAGGAAAGTTGTTGTGGGGAAGTGGTTTGGGGTTGTTAGGTTAACATTAAAGGGCAATTTTGCTAAATAAAGGCCCTGTACTAATGGTGCCTGCCCATATCAAATAAGCATGTTGAAATGGAGATGTTAAGATGGATAAATGACTAGAAAATGAATTTGTTAGTTGAAACCTAGACGCATTCATTTATTCAGGACAAGACGGAAGAAGACTATATGACCTTAAATTTAGACAGGACATGACCCTCAATCTAGTTTGATGGATAAACAAGATTTGTGTAGCAGAACAATTATAATTGATAAATAAACACTTGTTGGAGTTCAGTGCCTAGCTTTTCATTACAACTTTATTTTCATATTCACATGTTTCTCTCTAAAAGTGTTCGAAGTTTGTTTCAGTTTGCACTATTCTGTTTATTTTAATGAAGAATGCCAATTATGCCAATTAAATTTGTTGTGTGTTGTGCAATTACAAATTGGTGTTGATGAGTCATATAAGCTATCTATTCTTTCACATGGGACATAGGTTTATGCTCATATTCAGGTAAGTGCGAGTTAATGTTGATTGAATCTGATCCCATGACCCTAGTTCCCAAGGCTGAAGGGTAACATGGTCACATTTTAAAAAAAAAAAATATTGGCACATTATATTTCTTGGTGTCATCATAGAATTTCATTTAGATACTCACTGTATTCATATGCATAAATAGTTTTAGTTTATGTCATGAGGAGAATGATTCATAACCACACATAAAAGGCAAATAACAACTAAGCCTGATTATCATAGAATAGAAAATAGGGCAGACTAAAGAGTATCACCAATCAAACATGGTACAAATGAATACGACTATCTAAAAATTAAGTAGGGATGGTGCATAATTTTGAAACATTCCATCCCCAGAATTTGGTTCACCCATCCAGAAAAATCCATCAGTGTAAAAAAGAGAAAAGCCAAGCACCCAAAATTCACAAGTCACTTATGTATCTCAGCATAAAAAACACTACAATAAATAAGAATTATTTCCATTTAGAGATAGGTTTGCAAAAAATATTAATAGCACCTTAAATTGACTTCATAAACTAAAGGTTAACAGAAAACAAGAATTTCTCTCCTCATACCAACAAGGATTAAACAAAATGTAGGATTAAACAAATCTATGGTGAGATTTAGAGAACCTACTAACCTCAAATATCCAACAATGGTCAGCATAAAGGGCACCCCGGTGGGGATCGACGAGGGAACGATAGACGACAAACTAAAATTGGGAGAGAGATTAGGGAATGTATTTGGGCTAAAATCAAATGGTCCCATGAGCCGAAATGAAGCATAAAATGAAATTGCAGAACCTACTAACCTCAACTATCCAACTACTTTGGCACGAAGGGCAATGCTGGTGGGAATCGATGAGGGCAATGTATCAACAGAGACGAAAAACGCCAATGTCTACACCTTAAATCAAATGGTCGGGAGAGACGAAATCGAGAGATAAGGAAATCGCCACAGAGATTAGGACATTCTTTGGGCCTCAAATGAAATGAAAGCAAGGGAGGAAATCGGGAGAGATGAAAAATGCCACTGTCTGAAATGAAATGCAGATTAAAATTAGGGCAACATAAATAAAATTCCAATATGGATTTTTTTTATTATTATTATTTTTAATAGCTTAAATATGCAACTTATATGGACCAAAACTTAATTTTTGAGCCCAGTTAGGCCCAAAACACAATTTTCCAAAAAAAAAAAAAAAAAAGAAATGAAGAAGGACAAGACACTCCCTATGATGAAATAATTTTACTTCGTTAGGTGGCAAACCACTTTCATGATTGAAGGGTAGTCTTGAAACATGTCTAAAATTATTATTCTAATACAGATTTGAGGATTACTTTTTTGAAAATATTCTCCAGATGAAGCCCATTTTTTTTAGGTTATTAATTTCATTCATATTTTTCAAACAATGCACCAACAATCAATTCAAAAGCAAAGAATAATCTTAAAAGGAAGGGTGTTTTGGTCATTAAGACCAACAAGATTGCAAACCCAATCTCCCAACTGTCGATAAAAACCACAAGTCTTATTCGACTCCGAAATATCACTCATCCGCCTGACTCACATTTTCTTCTTCTCGATCATCTTTACCACAAAACAGAGTACAAGAATGTTGCTACGTGGCATCGTATCGGCCCCTCTTCCCTCAACCCTCTCCCTCAAAGCTTCCGCCCGGCCCTCCCAAAACGCCAGCCTTTCCTTTTCCATCTCCGACCAGGAACTGGAGTCCCGAGGGTTCAGCCTCCGCCGTTCCATCTCGGACCTGAACCTGGACCACCTGAACTCCGTCTTCGTAGCCGTGGGATTCCCGAAGCGGGACACGGAGAAGATCAGAGTAGCTCTGGAGAACACAGAATCGGTGCAGTGGGTGGAGTACAGGAAGACGCAGAGGCCAGTGGCGTTCGCGAGAGCCACAGGGGACGGGGTGTTCAACGCCATCATATGGGACGTGGTGGTGGACCCGTCTTTCCAAGGGATTGGTCTGGGGAAGGCTGTGATGGAGAGGCTGTTGGAGGAGCTGTTAGGGAAAGGCATCACCACCATTGCACTGTATTCGGAGCCCCGCGTGCTGGGGTTTTACAGGCCCCTGGGTTTTGTTGCGGATCCGGATGGGATCCGAGGCATGGTGTATTCCAGGAAGCGAAACAAGAAATTTTAATGAACATTCTCTTTTGTTACGCATAAAGGTTGAATTATTTGATTTTTATTTTATTTACATTACAAACCAAGTGGGTGTAAAACTCAAGTAGGGTTCCGTATTTGCAACAAAGGTGTGTCCGGATGTGGTCTGCGGGGACATCTCCAATGGTTAAGTTAGCTTGAGTTTCCTTAAGGTGTACTTTTTCTTCTAATTGCCAGGTTGCTTTTATATGAAATCATCCCCGCCATTACCTTTCTTCAGCCTTAAGCCCGCCCTTCCCAACTTTTTCTTTCCTCTCTCCATCCGCTTTCCTTCTTCCACTTCCTTTTCTTTTCTTTTCTTTGCCAGTTAAAATTTTCAAACTTCAAATTAAAGAAAAATAAATAAAAACAAAACCACGGTAGAAAAAAAATCGAAAACAGGAAAAATGAAAAAAAAAAAAAGTAAAATAAAATTTTATAAAAATTTAATAAAATGTAAATTAATTAAAATTCATAAAAATATTGAAAATCTCTAATAAATAATTCAACAAAATAAAATTTGTAACGATGGCAATATGTGAACTTAAAAACACATTTAATACTAAAATACTATATATGTATTGAAAATAATCAAAATTTAATTTACTAGAATTATATTTTAATATTTATTTTATATACAAATAAATATAACATGTATCCATTATTATTTATAAGGGTAGCATTGCCCTAATAGCAAAGACCTTTTTCTCTTTATTTTTCTAAAAAAGAAAAATAGAAAGAAAACATTTGGTGTATACTAATGTGTAAGAATTTTAATAGGACACATGGTGGACTCAGAGGACATATGGTAGGCACAATGTTTGAAATATCAGTAAACATGGACATATGAGTACTTGAATTTTACGAATATATAAAAAACAAAGATGATTTAAAATTCATGAAAATGCTTTAAAAAGTTTCAAAAAATAATAAAATAAAAAAGAATACACATTAAATTTATTTTATAAATATAATTGACATAAATATGATTAAAGATAATATTTATCAATTTTAAAAAATGATTTAAATTCTTTTAATATATTTATATTCATTTATTTTAAAAATTAAAAACAACTTTTATTAAAACATATTTTATTATATTTAAAAAAAAATTAAATTGATTTACATCAAATAATTTATTTGATATTTAGTTTCTAAAATTTTATTACAAATTTGTAGTGACAATTTTTTCTATTAATATTAATTTATTTAAATAATTAAAATTATTAAAAAATTATATTAATAATTTACCTTATCAAATTAATTTTAATTTATAAAATATTAGAACTTCATTAATAAATAATTCAACAAAATAAAATTTGTAATGTACGATGATAATATGTAAACTTAAAAACACATTTAATACTAAAATACTATATATGCATTGAAAATAATTAAAATTTAATTTACTAGAATTATGTTTTAATATTTATTTTATATACAAATAAATATAAAATATATCCATTATTATTTATATAGCATTGCCCTAATGGCAAAGACCTTTTTCTCTTTATTTTTCTAAAAAAGAAAAATAGAAAGAAAACATTTGGTGTATGCTAATGTGTAAGAATTTAAAAATATTTAAATTTTTCAGAACTACGGGAAAATTTTAATATGACATGTGGTGGCTTCAAATGACATATGTCAGGCCTAATATTTGAAATATTAGTAACCATATATATATGAATACTTAAATTTTATGAATATATCATAAATATCGATCAAATTGACTGAATAAAAATGGTTTAAAATTCATGAAAATGCTTTAAAAAGTTTTAAAAAATTATAAAATAAAAAAGAATACATATATTAAATTTATTTTATAAATGTAATTAACAAAAAGTTAATTAAAGATAATATTTATCAATTTTTTTTAAAATCATTTAAATTCCTTTAATATATTTATATACATTTATTTTAAAAATTAAAAACAACTTTTATTAAAACATATTTTATTTCATTTTGAATAAAAAAAATTAAATTGATTTACATCAAATAATTTATTTGAGATTTAGTTTCTAAAATTTTATTACAAACTTGTAGTGACAATTTTTTCTATTACATTACTTTATTTAAATATTTAAAATTATTAAAAAAATTATATTAATAATTTACCTTATCAAATTAATTTTAATTTATAAAATATTAGAACTTCATTAATTGCTTTTATATTTCAACAATTTTTTAATAAAATTATATTTTTATTATTTAAAAATAAACATATTTAAAATTAAATAAAATTTAAAATATAACAAATATTAAAAATTGACGTGATAGTGATTTTTTAAAATATGATTAATGAGATAAATATAAAAAGTAGTTAAAAATAAAATCAAGATAATATAAATTTAAAATAAAAGATAAATTAGAAATGAATAATTTAAAAGCAAAATAATACAAAAAATATTAAAAATTGAAGTGATAGTGATTTTTAAAAATATGATTAATGAAATAAATATGAAAAGTAGTTAAAAATAAAATCAAGATAAATTAGAAATGAATAATTTAAAAACAAAACAAAGAATAAATATATTTTACAAAAATTGGTGTGTTTTTTTTTTGGAAAAAGTCGCTAAAAGTCAACAATTTTTTCAAAACAAAAAAAATAAATATTTAATAAGAAATGAATAATTAAAATTTTAAAAAAAGATAAATGTTGTAAAATTATAAAGTGGGAAAAGAAGAAAGCAAGAAAGAGATAATAGAATGTAGGAAGATTGTATTGAATTTCATAAGGGGTTTCTCCTTTTTATAGGGAATTACAAAAGATATTTATGGAAGATCATCCACAAGTTACCATAGTGGTGCAGAATCTCATATTTTATAACACTCCCCCTAGGATGATCATAAGAATATGTCTCATTAAAACCTTACTAGGAAAAACCCTAGTGAAGGAAAAAGAGTACAATATTCTTTTGGATCACTCTAATTGCCTCATTCAAAACCTTGCCAATAAAACCTAATGGGATAAAACCTGGACGAAGGAAAAAAGAGTGCAGTATATCCATATTATCATTCTCCCCCTCATGTAAATATGATTATGATTTCTTCAACATTTCAAATGGTAGGTCTCTCAATCTTCGCATTCCAATGTCATACCTTAACTTGTTCAATGTGGTCGAAGGTAGTGCCTTTGTGAATAGATCTACTAGATTATTGCATGATCGAATCTATTGAACATCGATCTCACCTTTCTTTTGGAGCTCATGAGTATAGAAGAATTTAAGGGAGATATGCTTAGTTTTGTCACCTTTTATGAATCCTCTTTTAATTTGTGCAATACAAGCAGCATTATCTTCATGTAACACGGTTGCATTGTCTCTGATGGAAGGTAGTCCACATGTTTCTTGTATATGTTGGATCATTGACCTTAGTCATACACACTCACGGCTTGCTTCGTGAATTGCAAGAATTTCTGAATGATTTGAAGATGTGGCTACCATTGTTTGCTTGACTGATCTCTAAGATATTGTTGTTCCACCATAAGTAAAGACATCCCGTTTGAGATCGAGCTTTATGAGGATTTGATAGATATCCTGCATCTGCATACCCAATCAATTGTGATTTTGATTCTTTTGAATAATATAAACCCATGTCACTTGTTCCATGAAGATATCGCAATAAATGTTTAATCCCATTCCAATGCCTTTTAGTTAGGACAGAACTGTATCTTGCTAGTAAGTTGACAGAGAATGCTATGTCTGGTCTAGTCCAATTTGCAAGATACATTAGTGCACCGATTGCATTGAGATATGGTACTTCTGGACCAAGCGATTCTTCATTTTCTTCTTTAAGACGAAATGGGTCTTTGTTCACTTCAAGTGAACGAACAACCATAGGGGAATTGATTGGATGTGATTTGTCCATAGAAAATCGTTTTAATACTTTCTCTATATATGTCGATTGATGGACTAATATGCCATTTGAACAATGCTCGATCTGCAGGCCGAGATAATATCTTGTTTTCCCCAAGTCTTTCATTTCAAATTCCTTCTTTAAATAATTGACTGCTTTTGTGAGCTCTTCAGGAGTTCCTATAAGGTTTAAATCATCCACATACATTGCAATTATTGTAAGCCCAAATTTTGATTTCTTGATAAAAACGCATGGGCAAATTGAATTATTCACATATCCTTTTTTTAACAAATACTCACTCAAACGATTATACCACATACGTCTGGATTGCTTTAATTCGTACAAAGACCTTTGTAGTTTGATTGAGTACATGTTTCGAGACTTTGGATTAGTTGTTTCAGGAAATTTAAATCCTTCAGGGATTTTCATATATATGTCACTATCTATAGACCCATATAAATAGGTTGTGACAACATCCATAAGACGCATATCTAGTCCTTCAAAGACTGTTAAACTTATCAAGTATCGAAATGTAATTGCATCCACTAGAGGGGAATAAGTTTCCTCATAATCTATACCAGGTCTTTGAGAGAAACCTTGAGCAACAAGTCGTGCATTATATCTTATGATTTCATCATTTTCATTTCGTTTTTTCACAAAGACCCATTTATGTCCAATAGGCTTTATGTTTCCAGGTGTTTGAACTACAGGTCCAAACACCTCTCGTTTTGTTAACGAGTTTAGCTCTGTTTGGATTGCTTCTTTCCATTTTGGCCAATCATTCATTTTTCGACATTCATCCACAGTTTGTGGTTCTTGATATTCATCATTTCTCATGATGTCCATAGCCACTTGAAATGCAAATATATTATCTATGATAATTTCACTGCGGTCCTTTGTTTCTCTTGTGTGACTCATTGAGATCTCTTTAGTTATAGATACCAGTATTTGATCAATTTGAGCTTTTTCAGGAGCTAACTGTTTGTCAAGTTGGGTTTCATCATTTGACCCTTTCATATTTGTGAACTCTTCAGGAGCACTCAATTTTTCGTATGTTCTACATTTTCTTTTTCTAGGAATTGAATCCTTTGAGCCAATAGGTCTACCACGCTTCAGGCGTGTCTTAGACTCATTTGCTATGGCATTCTCCAATTGTCCTTCAGGGACATCAATATGTCCTGGAGCGTTCACAGCTGGCACATGTGACTTTGTTACTTTCTTTATATCTATGAAAGCATCAGGTAATTGATTTGCAAGTCCTTGCAAATGAACAATCCTTTGAACTTCTAACTCACATTGTCTTGTGCAAGGATCAAGATGAGACAAGGAGGGTACATACCATGTAATGTCTCGCCATTCTTTTGACTTGTCTCCCCCTAATAGCGGGAAAACATGTTCATCAAAGTGACAATCTGCAAAGCGGGCAGTAAAAACATCACCTTTGACAGGTTCAAGATAACGAATAATGGAGGGAGAATTAAAACCAACATATATGCCAAGTCAACGTTGAGGTCCTAACTTGGAACGTTGAGGTGCAGCTATGGGAACATAAACAGTACAACCAAAAATTCGAAAATGTGAAACATTTGGTTGGGAGCCTAAAGCAAGTTGTAAAGGTGAGCAATCATGATTAGCTGTAGGGCGAATTCGAATTAAAGTGGTAGCATGAAGAATAGCATGCCCCCAAGCAAACAAAGGCAATTTTGTTCTCAAGAGTAATGGTCTTGCAATCAATTCCAAATGCTTAATTAGATATTCAGCTAATCCATTCTGAGTATGGGTATGAGCAACAAGATATTCAACATCAATACCAACCGACATACAATAATCAAGAAATGATTGAGAGGAAAATTCACCAGCATTATCAAGACGAATTGTCTTAGTAGGATGGTCAGGGAATTGTGTCTTGAGTCGAATTATTTGAGCAAGTAACCTGGCGAAGGCAATATTTCTAGTTGAAAGAAGACAAACATGAACCAACGAGTTGATGCATCAATTAAGACCATAAAATAACGAAAAGGTCCACTAGGAGGATGAATAGGTCCATAATTATCACCTTGAATACGTTCTATGAAGGTTGGTGATTCATATTCAACCTTGGTAAGTGATGGTTTAATAATTAACTTGCCTTATGAGCAAGCAACACAATTGTAATCATTGGGCATTAGAATCTTCTGGTTCTTCAAGGGATGCCCTAAAGAGTTGTTGATGATATGACGCATCATGGATAATCCTGGATGACCAAGACGTTCATGCCATATCATAAAAGTTTGAAGTCACAGAACTTTTGGTTCATGACAGCATATGACTCAATGGGTCTAATGATTGTTTGATATAATTTACAAGAATAAGAAGGAAGCTTTTCCAAGATGTGTTTTTCCCCAAAAATAATTGAAGTAATGAAAAGGTATTCATTACTATCATCATTCATAGTTTCAATGTAATATCCATTTCGGCGAATATCCTTGAAATTAAGAAGATTTCGCTTGGATTTAGCAGAATAAAGGGCATCATCAATGTGGATTTTAGTTCCTCTGGGTAAAATAATAGTTGCTCTTCCAAAGCCTCGAATCAAGTCTATAGGACCTGATATTGTATTAACATTAGACTTACCCAACGATATGTTTGAAAAATATTTTTTATCACGAAGGATTGTGTGTGTTATGGCACAATCTGCAAGACATGCATCTACATTGGATGTCGTATGATGTACCAAAGTATGAGAAGGATCCATGTATCTTCAAGTATAAATAAAGAGAAGAATTTAAGTAAATATGGAATAAACTATAAAAGATAAATAATAAACAATGTGTTCAAAGATGATAACAAAATAAACCTATTTGCAAATAACTAAATAACGTTTAATCATGACAAACATTTCCATCACCAATTAGATGGTCAATTTTCCCATTTGGATTCTCAAAGAAATCCGAAACATCTAAATGGGTTAGATCCACTTAGCCACCACTATCAATGAAGTTCATTTCAACTTCTTTTCCTTTTGCTTTTATCGAGGCTTGATAAAGGTCAAAAAAATGTTTTGGAATATGACAAGTACGTGACCAATGTCCTTTCATGCCACATCTATGACACTTACTCTCACGAGCATGTTTATTTTGTGGTTCTATCCCCTTTTCAAGTTGTGCCTCTAAATTATTCCACTTCTGGTGGTTCGAGTTGTTCTTGTTCAATATGTGCCTCTTCAGGGGCTTCTTGTTTAATATGTGCCTCTTCAGGGGTTTTTTACATTATTTGTGCCTTTGGAAGGATTACGGTCTTTTGGTGGTCATACTGTTCCCTTAGATTATTCCAAATGATGAAAGGATCTTTAACCATAAGGTATTCACCTTTTAATCCTTCATCAATGTGATGGTGAAGGAATATCAAAGCTTTAGCGCGATCCTGCAGGGATGCATCATTTCCTTCTTTAATGATATTTCCAAGATTCATCGCATCTAGATGAATTTTGACATTTAGAACCCAAGATAAGTAGTTCTTGCCCAAAATATTGAGGGCAACAAACTCAAGCTTTGCAAGGTTTGACATTATCTGAAAGTTATATATAATATTAATCAGAGAAATATTTCCATTATAATAAATTAAAAATGCTTTATCAATATTTCAAGTAAACAATATCTAAAAATATAATGACCTCAAATTTGTTAGTAAATATGGTAAAAATGCATAAATATGAAATAAGAATTAAAATTTAGCATATATATGTATATATATTTTTTCCTTTTCATAGCTTCGGGCTATGAATATTTTATCATAACAAATATGTGCAAAGTAATATATAGCTTCAAGCTATAAATTATTTTATGTAAATTTGTACATAGCTTCGGGCTATGAACATTTATTTATTTATTTACTTTATAGCTTCTGGCTATAATATTGTTTGTTATAACATCCAATTATACCATATAATTAAAAATAAATAATTGGGGATCATATACATAACTTTTGGTCATGTATTTGTAATGTTGTAATTTTTTCCCATAACTTCTGGTTATAGGAATTACACATATTTTTCAAAACTTCAGGTTATGATTTTACCTCATAATTTATAATTTATCCCATAACTTCTGGTTATAGGGATTGTACATTTTTTTCATAACTTCAGGTTATGAATTTATCCAATAATTTATAATTTATCTCATAACTTCTGGTTATAGGGATTGTACATATTTTTCATAACTTCTAGTTATGAATTTATCTAATAATTTATAATTTATCCCATAACTTCTGGTTATAGGGATTGTACATATTTTTCATAACTTTTGGTTATGAATTTATCCCATAACTTCTGGTTATAGGGATTGTACATATTTTTCATAACTTCTGGATATGAATTTATTCAATAATTTATAATTTATCCCATAACTTTTGGTTATAGGGATTGTAATATTTATGCATTCAAATAAAATAAATGAAAGAAATCAAAGGGTAATAAAATAGAAAATAATTATATAAGTTTATCACATACCTTTTGTGAGAAAGAAAAGAGAAGAGTTTTTTTTCTATTTCTCTTGTAGAGATTATTCGTGCTGATAACATGTTGTAAAATTATAAAGTGGGAGAAGAAGAAATCAAGAAAGAGATAATAGAATGTAGGAAGACTATATTGAATTTCATTAGGGGTCTCTCCCTTTTATAGGGAATTACAAAAGATATTTATGGAAGATCATCCACAAGTTACCCTAGTGGTACAGAATCTCATATTTTATAACAATAAATATATATATTTTTTAAATTGAGTCTTTTCCACAAAAAAACCGCTAAAATCGAAGATTTATTAGCAATAAATTGGTAATTTTATTTATAAAAAAAAAATCACCGATTTGTGTGCGCAATCCTCCCTAAGTGCGACTTTCAATTTTTTCGCCAAAAAATCGGCCCAACACCGAAATAATGGCGATATTTCATTGATTTTTCTGATTTTTTGCCCAACCGATGGTTGATGATTTTGTTTCGGCCACCTCGGGCATTCAATATATCACTGATATTTCGATGAAATATCCCAATTTTTCAAACCTTGGGTAGGCCATTAAGTTTTGCATCAGAGGTGCTATGTGCAGGTCGAAGCTTGTGTGATGAGCTTTATAAGTCCTTTATAAACCATTTTACTCACTTTGGCCTAGGGATTTTTTTAAGTCCTTAGAAATTACTTTATGGAGCTTCACTTACAGACTTTTAGAAAGGGGTTGCATACATGGATTTCCATTTGAAGAAAAATTATAAATGGTCAAATTACACTTCTATTAATTTGAAGAATGATGTAGGTACAATATTTGACCTCTAATTCTTCCTCTCTTTTTTAAATTGTTAATCAAGAGTTTAAAGAAGTTTAACCTCAAATAACTTAAGTTTAATTTTAGACTTGACCAAGGATTAAAATATAAAAAATAATAAAAACATCGATAGTTCGATTTTATAGAATATTGAAAATATAAAAAAAAAATTTAAATAAAAATATCGATAAGACATAAATTAATTAAAATTTAGAAAAATAATAGAAAAACTCTAAGAAATGATCAAAGAAGCAATAATACGTGTATTAAAGTCATTTTGTTGAAGAAAATAATATATGCATTGATATCATTTGTCACATTTGACAACAACATCATGTGCATAAATAAGAAAAATGGATTTTTAAAGTGTCTGCTCAATACTAATCTATAATAAATATTTGAATTCATTAAATATCAACCTTTTATGCAAATTAGTTTCCATGACACTAGACGATGAAAGAATTTCATCTTGGTAAAGACAATATTACCATGACATGGAGTTTGCATGATATTGATTGGAATTATGAACATGTCATGCATAAGTCTCTTAAATCCTACCCACTACCTCTTCATGGATGAAAAAGTTGAAGTACATCCATGCATATATTTGAAATCTTCGTTACATCTGATTAGTTGCAAATTAAGTCCAGTAGGGTAACACCCAAAGGTAGAGAGAGGGAGGGGAACCGAGGGTGGTGTGTTTGGGATTTGAATGGGCGTAAAAAATTTAAATTTGCATGTTATAACTAACTTTCCCTTATGAGTAATCAGAGATTATCAATTTTTCTAAAGTCCACTTAAATTGACCTTGGCCCACTTAAATTCACCTTGACCCACTTAAGTTCACTTAGGCCAATTCAAATTCACATAGGCTCGTTTAGGTTCACCAAGACCTACTTAGGTTCACCTTGAGAACACTTAGATTTACTTATGCCCATTTAAGCACATCTTGGCCCACTCAAGCACACCTTGGCCCACTTAGAAATGCATTGGCCCTTGCAGGCACACCCAAGCACATCAAGGATCACCATAAGTCACCTTTGCATGGCTTACATAGTTTGCAGAATTTGCATTTTTAACATTGGCATGTGCTTGATTTCTTATTTATTTATTTTATCTAGTTATTTATTGATTATTATTTGTTTAGTTATCTATTTATTTTTATTTAATTATTTATTTATTTTCAAAAAATTATATGTGATCGATTATTTTATCTCTTTTTATCATTATCATTATTATTATGATTATTATTATTATTAAATGTTATTAGTATAAAATTTTTAGTGGTATGTACATAAATAAATTTTGATAAATTAATTTTTTCAAAGTTTGATAATATTTTTTAAATTGTAATGTACATAAAATTAAAACACCACTTTCCGTTACAAAAGCAAATCCACTTTCCAATATTAAATTGAAAAAAAAAATTCTTTCTTAATAAATATCAAAGTTGTTTCCATATGAAAGGAAAACACGTTGCCATGTTGATAGGGGGAGTCTCCATTATTCACGGGTTGCACCTATTTTTATAGGAATATCACGCTGCTTTGGAAGAAGAAAAGAAGCAGCCGCACCATTCTCCAAGCTCTCCATGCAGCCACACGCATAAGGACGGAAGCAACGCAGCCGCCATCCAAGAGGAGAAGCATGTCACGGGTTGCAAAGACTTTTGAATGAAAATCACGCACCGACATTGTGTAGATCTTCGACGACAACCGATATCTTAGAGGAGTCACGCGCAGCCTGTTGAGGCCTTGCGTCCCTGTGATCCAAGTTGTTGCCAGGTGGGCGCACGATCTCAACCACTATTGAGTTCTTGTTCAGTTGTGCCTGCAAAAGATGCCCGGACAGAGTGTCCGGACACACCCTCCGATGGTTTTGTCAGTCATAGTTAGGGAGAAGAAGAGGAGTTTAGCACAGTCGGTATTTTACTAGGTATTGCCAACTTACCTTCTTCCTTGTGTGAAGGTCTATATATATGGTAGCAGAGGTTCTCTCTCCTCCTTTAATGATGGAAGACTTTTTGGTTTGTCATGATGCCCCTAGTTGGTGGCAGGGACATCCTCGCCCTACAGGCGGCTTGTCAGAGATCATGGGATGTGACCAGCCATCACTTCCGTCTTTTCACTCTGCAAGCGTTGGAATGTGGCCTGTGAGAGGACGTTAGAATGACGTATTGGGGGCATGCTTTCCTTGGTCAACAGTCCAAGCACTTATATCCGGATGGAGTATGGCGGTGGCCCGGATGTGTTGCCTGCGGGTGCCGCGTGCCTTTCTCTGAGGGAGTCCGGATGGGAGAACCGCGCCATGTGTACAATTGGGAGGATCCGGATGAACTTCATCCGGATAGAGATGCATGGCACGTGTTATCAAGGGGAGGGGTCCCTACAATGCCCCCCTTTTTAATTTGCCTATTTCGTCCGGGCGAGAATAGGTAAGTTAAAAAAGAAGTGACTACTCGTTTCCGTAAACTGAGGCCTCCTCGTTCCCTCATTGGGCCACGTGTGCGCGAGGGCGAAGTGGCAGAGGAGCATTTATGACGAGCCGTTGTCTTGGGAAGTTTCAAGGCGGCGTGTCGTTTCGGTGATAGTGTAGTTGGACGATTGGAATCCCAAGAGATTGTCTCTCATTTAAATAGTGGATTGAAGCTTTCCTTTTGCACTTTGCGACCACTATTGCTTTCTTCTCAGCTATTTGCGTATCTCCATTTGCGAGCGAGTTTCTAAAGTCTCTGCTGTCAAGGTTCGCGCAGTGACGGTGTTTTGTGCCTCGGAGTTCATCCTCTTTTCCCATTCTTGCTTCGGTACGTTTCTCATTTGTTGTCTTCTATCGCTTGCCTTGGCTTTGTTGTTGCTTGTAGTTTTGCTTGGGGAAGATGCTCTTGACTGGGGATTAATACCAGTTTCTAGGGTTTTTTCGGGGAGTATTTGGATGTGGTTTGGATTGCAGTTCTCTGACTGTTGGTATTCCTTCATGCAGGTTCTGCTTCAGCGTATCCTTGAAAATGTCTGCGAGTCAGGAAGTTACTTCACCGTCCCCGGCCGGAGATGCTCAGGCGGAGAAATCTACTGAAAAACTGAACGTGAAAGAGTTTCGCGAGCGCTTCTGCATTCCTAATGGAGTGCACATTGAGCTTGTGGACGGAGAGGCTGTATCTACCGAGGAGGCTGACGACGGGTCTATCTTTTTTACTAAGGAGCAGTTTAATGCTGGGCTCCGGTTCCCCCTTCCGTCCATGTTCAAGGAGTTTCTTCATTTCACGCAAATTCCGCCTTCTTACCTTCATCCGAACATGGTCCGGGTGCTGATGGGGTGCAGCATTCTAAGCATGCTGTTTGAGCTGGACCTGACACTATTGGAGGTCCTCTTTATCTACTCGATCAAGAAGGCGAAGAATGACATCTTCAGCTTCGTCGCTAGCCTGCCATCCCTGCAGCTGGTGACTAGCCTTTCGGATTCAAATAAACGGGCTGCCCAGGGAAGCGTGCTGGTCAAGGGCGTATGGGCGGGCTTGACGGCTCATCCGGATATTCCCTTTACTCCAAATTGCTCATTGGAGATCCCAGGTAGGCACAAGTTACTCCTTGTCCGTTTCTGTTTACGATCTAGATCAGTGTTTATCAAGCGGCTGATATGTTCTGCTTTCCGGGTGCAGGTAAGGAGCGAAGGGGGAAGCTCGTGGACTGGGTGGAGAAGGCCTCTTTCGACCGGTTGAAGAGGCTTTTTGAGATTTCAGTGATTGAGAGGAGCTGTGACAAACTTCTCTCCGCGCAGAATCTCAGCGCTGTCATCCGGGAGCGTCAGCCGTTTGTCCTCAACATACTACCGAGGCGGCTGCCTAAGAAAGCGGTATCCGGAGAACACTTTGTTCTTCAGGACCTTCCGCTCTTTGAGGGGGCGCAAAAGGCGGACGCTCAGGCACGAAAAGCCCGTTTGGAGGAGCGGGAGGAAAAAAGGAAAGAGGGAAAGCTGCGCAAGGCTCCCGGACAGAAACGCGCCGCATCCACCTCTGCTGCTGGTGCCCCAGCGAAGAAGAAGAGAAAAACCCTTGCTAAGGGGAAGGCAGTAAGGCTTCCGACCCCTGAAAAGGAAGCAGTGACACCACCTGTGACCTACACAAAAGAGGTGGTAATAAGAACGCCGGATCCCCTCCCTTTGCCGTCCGTCTCAAGCGGCTCCGGGCGCCTCGCATGTTTACATGGATCCGGACTGTCCGTGCCAGCGGCTAGACGGCTGCTCCTTTTGGCTGATGAGGCGGACTCTGTGAACCAGCCTGGCACTCCCCAGCCGGAGGCAGATGCAGCCGGGGCCTCTTTTGCTGAGGTGCTGCCTCAGGTAGAAGAGGCGGCCGTTGAAGGGCCGGGTGTGCCCCTTTGTGAGCAAAGCTGCCTCGCCATTGTACCAGTGAAGGGGCCTGCTACAAGGAGGTCTCGTCCGGCTCGGGACTTAAAGGCTGGGCTCTTTGGGCGGATTCAGGATCGCCTTCTGGAGACCATTGAAGTCAGCTGCTCGTCCGTCCGGGAAGATCATCCGGAGGGTAGCGAGACGGAGATGGTAGAAGGGATCCTGCCTGCTCCGGTTGTAGTGCTGGATGGGGACTCAGCCGAAGAGGTCCAGGCGGCCGTGCACGACGGGGCCCCGGATCCGGGGGAGGAGTCATTCCCGTCCGTCTCATCAGGGGGGGGTCCTGTTGATGATGCAGCTTTCGTCCCCGCTAGCACTTCTGGCTATGCGGAGTTGGAAGAAATGCTAAAACGGATTCCACCCGGCTCCACTGTAGCCGTGCCTTCAGCAAAGATGTTTGAATCGGCGGAGACGGTATAAACTTTCTTCCTTATGCTAGTTTGTCTTTTATATGGCTGGTAACTGACTTTGCTTGATGTTTTGTTTGTAGCTGGTGAGCGGAATCCGTGGCATGGTTCAACAACACGATCTTTTTATGGACCTGTTGCGGGCTTCTGACCACATGAAGGCCTTTGTCTCACAGCGCATAAAGAGCGAGGAGCAACTGCGTTTGAGACTGGAACAGGCCGAAGCCAGCCTATCCGCCACCCGGAGAGCTTTTGAGGAAAATGCTGAGGCACTAGAGAAGTGTCATGAGGATAACGAAGCTCTCCGGATGGATCTTGCTGAGGCGAGGAGCCGGGAGGAGTCTATAGACGTCCGTTTGCACGAGGCGGAGGGTGAGATGGACCAGCTGAGGGGGGAGGTAAGGCATCTCCGGACCGAGGTGTCAATTGAAAAGAAACAAAGAGAGGATCTTCAGTTGCGTTTGACAGCTCAAAAGGAAGAGTCGGAGACTGAGTTTGCTGCGCAAAGGGAGGAACTTGAAGCGGACTACCAAAAGCAAGTGGATGAAATGTTCTTCTTTGGCTACCGCTGCTGTATGAAGAAACATGGTATCAAACGGGACGTTCCTTCGATTCCCCCTGGTGAGGAGGACAAGCTGCGCGGCAAACCCAGCCAATGAGGGCTTTTCCTTTTGTAAAAAAATTTTTTTACTGTAATTCCTCTTTGTACTTGTGTGGTCCGGAGAGTTTTTGTATGTACTTTGGCAAATATCAATAAAACATACATATTTGCAATCATTGTGTTTCTATTCTTGCTTTCATTGGTAATACTGCCTTAGGTTAGATATATTCCATGGTCGGGGTAATGGGGTTCCGTCTGGCTTCTGCAAATGATATGATCCATTTTCGTTTGCCTTAGACACAATATAAGGACCTTCCCAATTGGCTTGGAACTTGCCTGCTCCTGCTTCAGCAGTATTTTCAAAAACTTTTCTAAGTACCAGCGTACCATTTTTAAGGCTTCTGGGTCTCACTTTGCGATTGTAGTGGGCGGCCGCTCTTTGCTGATAGTCAGCCGTCCGAATAGATGCTGTTTCTCTTGTTTCGTCCGCCCAGTCCAAGTTTCGTCCTATCTCCGTGTTTGGGTCACTCTGCTGTGCTGCTTCAGTTCGGATAGTAGGTAGCCCTATTTCAGTGGGAATGACAGCGTCCATTCCGTATGCGAGAGCGAAGGGAGTGTTGCCTGTTGGACGTCCGGGTGTAGTTCGATAAGCCCAGAGGACGCCGGGTAGCTCGTCTACCCACTTGCCTTTGGCTTGCTCAAGCCTCTTTTTTAAGGCGGCCATCAGGGTCTTGTTTGTGGCCTCTGCTTGCCCGTTACTTTGAGGATAACGTGGTGTGGAGTATGAATTCCGGATGTTTAGTTCCGAGCAGAAATTCTGAAAGACTTTGCTATCAAACTGTGGACCATTGTCGGCTATTATGGTCTGGGGAATTCCAAAGCGGCAGATGATGTTCTTCCACACGAATTTGGTGACATCTTTGTCTTTGATACTAGGGTATGCTTCAGCTTCCACCCATTTGGTGAAATAATCTGTGGCGACGAGAAGGAATTTTTTCTGGGCAGCTGCAGCTGGTAGGGGTCCTACTATGTCCATGCCCCATTGTGCGAAAGGCCAGGGGCCGGAAATGGGTTTCAATGTCTCCGAGGGTACGTGCGGAATGGGAGCATGCCTTTGACACTTGTCGCATCTTTTGACATAAGCTGCCGCATCCTTTTTCATTGTGGGCCAATAATATCCTTGTGAATGGGCCCGATGTGCTAGGGATCGGCCGCCAGTATGATTTCCACATATTCCTTCATGTAACTCAGCCAATACGTATAGAACTTCAGAGTTATTTAGGCATCTAAGGTAGGGGCCAGTAAAGGATCGCTTGTATAGGTGCCCCCCAATCAGGGTGAAGCGGGCAGCTTGTACCCAGACCTTGTGTGCCTGCTTGGGTTCTTGGGGAAGAACGCCTGTTTGGAGATATTCGATGATGACTTCCATCCAGCCTTTGTCGTCCGGTTGCTTCGCCTCTATTGTATTACAAGTGGAGGTTTCTGCGACTGAGGGGACGGATTGTAGATACACAGGCAACAATATGGCTTCTTTGATGGGGAGAGAAGCAGCTATGCCGGCTAAGGCGTCTGCGCGACCATTTTCAGTCCGGCTAATTTTTTCAATCGTCCACTCGGTGAAGCGCTGCAAGGTGTCTCTTACCTTGGCTAAATATCGCGCCATCCTCTCATCTTTAGCTTCGTATTCGTTTTGGACGTGCCTCACCACAAGTTGGGAGTCACTATAGATTCGGAGTCTAGAGACGGATAGAGCTAGGGCGAGGTCCAATCCGGATAGGATGGCCTCATATTCTGCTTCATTGTTGGAGGCTAGGAATCCCAATCGGACGGCTTGCTCGAGATGATCTCCTGTTGGTGATTGCAGCAGGAGCCCTACTCCGGATCCGGATGATCGGGAGGCTTCATCAACCTGCAAAGTCCACCATTCCTTTTTGCTTTGATCTTCATGCTGGACGGGCTTTCGGGAATATTCGAGCATGAAGTCAGCCATCACTTGGCCTTTCATGGATAGCCTGGGTTGGAATTCGATTCCAAATTCGCTCAACTCTATGGCCCATTGAAGCATTCTTCCTGTCAGGTCCGGCTTGTGTAGTATGTTGCGAAGGGGTTGATCGGTTAGTACGACCACCGGGTGGGCCTGGAAGTAAGGGCGGAGCTTCTGGGCGGCGCTTCGAAGTGACAGGGCCGTTAGTTCCACCTTTGAATATCTTGTCTCCACGTCCGCCAATGCTCTGCTAACATAGTAAATAGGCTTTTGTTCCTTGGGTGAAGGACAGCGGAATAGAGCCGCACTGACCGCCCATTCTGATACAGCTAAGTACATATACAATTTTTCTCCAGAGAGGGGGCTGCTTAGAACGGGTGGTTGCATGAGGCAGTGTTTGATTTTCTCAAAGGCATTTTGGCAGTTATCCGTCCACCCGTGCGCCCCAGCTTTTCGTATTGCCAAAAAGAAGGGTTGTAGTTGATCAGTGAAGCGGGCTATAAAGCGTCCTAGCGCGACAAGTTTGCCTGTGAGGCGCTGTAGTTCCTTTTTATTTCTGGGGGGTGGTGTTTCCATGACTGCTTTTACTTGATCCGGGCTAACCTCGATCCCCCTTTGGCTGACCATGAAGCCTAGGAATCTGCCAGCGCTTATGCCGAAGGCGCATTTAGAAGGGTTCAGCTTCATGCCATACCTCCTTAAGAGGTGGAAGACTTCCTGTAAGTGGAGGGTATGCTCCTCGCGTGTTTTACTTTTGACAACAATGTCATATGTATACCTCTACTGTGCGGCCGATCAGAGGCTTGAAGATCTTTGTCATCAACCTTTGATAAGTAGCGCCTGCGTTTTTGAGGCCAAATGGCATGACTTTGTAGCAATAAAGTCCGTGTGGTGTTATGAAGGCCGTTTTTTCTTCGTCGGCTGGGAACATGGGAATTTGGTGATATCCGGAGAAGGCGTCTAAGAAGGAGAGCATCCCTTGTCCAGCGGTGGAGTCCACAATTTGATCTATGCGAGGCAGGGGAAAACTGTCTTTTGGGCATGCCTTATTGAGGTTGGTGTAGTCGACGCATACCCGCCATTTGCCTTATTTTTTGGGTACCACTACTACATTTGCTAACCAGTCTGGATATTCCACTTCTCTGACGAATCCGGCTTCTAGCAGCTTGTCAATCTCGTCCCGGATAATGTTTTGTCTATCAGGGTGAAAGCGTCTAACCCTCTGCCGGACGGGTCTTGCTGTTGGAAAGACGTTAAGCTTATGAGAGGCGATGGAGGGGTGAATCCCTTTCATATCAGAATGCGCCCATGCGAAAACGTCATGGTTCTGTCGGAGGGCGTCTTGGATATTTTGGGTTTCTTCAAGTGTAAGGAGGGAACTGACATGAGTGAGGTGAGTGTTCTCTTTCGAGATTTGGATTGCTTGTAAGGGATCTGCTACCGGGGGATCTTTGTCCTCCGGACACAGTGATTGCTATTGATCTGGTGTATGAGTGGGCTCCGGGAGGGTCTGGTCCTCCTGACTGGTCCCAGCTTCTCTTGCTATCTGATAGCATTGGCGAGCGGCTAACTGGCTGCCATACAGGTCAATTTGCCCATCTTCAGTAAGAAAGCTTACTATCTGATGGTAGGTGGAGGGGATGGCCTTCATATGATGCAGCCATGTTCGTCCCAAGATAACGTTAAAAGGTGATAAATCTTGTACCACTGAAAACTGAACGTTGAGAGTGACTGGGCCAGCTTGAACTGGCAGCACAATGTCTCCTAAAGAAATAGTTGACGCCCCGTTGAACCCGGACAAGACTCGCCCAGGGTTTTCGAGGCCCACTGGATTGTGTCCCATGTGGCTTACCACCGATGCTTGCATCAGGTCGGCCGAGCTGCCTGGGTCAATTAAGATGCGTCTCACATCAAACTCGCCCATTCCTAAGGATAGAATGAGGGCATCGCGGTGTGGCCGCAATATCCGTGTGGGGTCTGCCGGTGGGAAAACGATTGTCCCGTCTATGGGGCGAGGGCCCCCCCTCATTATCCCAGGTCGGATGGAATTGATACGTTCGCGCACCGTTGCTTCCCTCAATAATTTCTGTCTCTTTCGTTTGGAGCTGTGCTCCTCGTCCGACGGGCCCCCATTAATGTAGTTAATGACGGCTTTGGGGGCCGCTGGAGCTGCAGTGGTTTCAGAGTTATGATTTCGGGAAGTATCTCCTCCTCCGGTGTCTGAGCGGAGGTATTGCTTCAGATGTCCTGCCTTTATGAGCCTTTCCACCAAATATTGGAGGCTCCTGCATGTCTCCGTCGTATGGCCATGCTCCTTGTGGTAGGAGCATTTTTTAGTACGATCCCTTCTGGATGGATCTGTTTCGAGGGGTCTAGGCCACCTAAAACCGGTCATACCTTGGATAGTTGGGAGAAGTTTCTCATAGGATATGGAAAGGGGTGTGAGGGGTGGCATCTCCGGGCGATCTGGCCTTTCCTGTCTTCGATCGGATGGCCTTAGCCTGTCCGGATGTTTGGTACTTCTCTCCGTACTGTTTTTGGATACCCGTCCGACAACTAAGACTTGTTGCTGGGTGGCTGCTCGTACGTCATCTTCGAGCATTGAATATTTGTTGGCACGCCGGAATAAGTCATCCATCGTCGTGGGAGGTTTTTTAGCGAGTGATTCAAAAAACGGGGTGCCCGGGCAGATGCTTCGCTTGAAAATTTGTAAGATAGCATCCATGCTGCAGGCTTCCACCTGCAAGACGGCTTGACCGAACCGCCTCACAAACTCCCTCAAGGACTCATTTTCCTTCATTTTTATGTTCTGCAGAGTGCTGATGTTCTGCTTATGCCGAGCGGAGCATAGATATTGTCCCACGAAGACTTCCGACAGGTCCCTGAAATTATCAACGGAGTTGGGAGGTAGGCGGTGAAACCATGAAAGTGCTTGTCCCTGCAAGCTGGCGGGGAACACTTTGCATAGCAGCGCGTCGTTGCCTATATCGAGAGTCATGAGCTGTCGATAATGCATGATATGATCAAAGGGGTCGCTGGACCCATCGTACGTGGAAAATTTGGGTACAAGGAATCCCCTTGGGGGCTCGTAATGAATGATATGAGAACAAAAGGGGGTGGAGAGCATGTCGTCCAGCCTTTTGCTGATGGAGCCGATGGGTGGCTCGCCTGGGGGATTTCTCCCAGCTTGCCGTGGCGCTTGGCGCGGAGGAACGTTCTGCACCATAGGGGCGACCAAGGGGTCATGGTGCAGAGGGACGTTCTGTGGCATAGGGGTGACCACGGGATCATGGTGCACTCCCCAAGTGGTGGCTATTGGCGGGCTTGGCCTGCCAGGCTCCTGAGGACCCAGTCTCGCGCGCATCGCACCCGACAACTGGGATTTTCTGCCGCACTGTCTCTTAGACGAGAAGCGAGTGGAGTCCGAGCTTTCTTCACGGGGAGCTCGGGGCATGGGTGTGTGTGGTTCGTGTTGTTCAACGTTGCGTGCTTCAGGGATTGGTCCTGCGGTTCCGGGGTACACCGACTCTAGGTGATGCCTTGAGTTGGCTACTTGGCCTTCTGAATGTTGGCGACGGGGAGGTCCCGTCGATGATGCCTGAATACGCAATATTGCGTTCTCCTCTCTTAACCTTGTCGTCTCTTGGAGGAGAGCTTGCAGTTGTCGCTCGCTCGCTAGCTGCCTTCTTTCGATGGCTTCGCGCCACTCAGAGTTATCTTCCTCTTCTCTAACAGATGAATGGGTTCTAGAAGGTGTGGCCATCTTTGCCGATAACTGAATCAGCGAAGAGTTTTCCCACAGACGGCGCCAATGTTGAGGCCTTGCGTCCCTGTGATCCAAGTTGTTGCCAGGTGGGCGCACGATCTCAACCACTATTGAGTTCTTGTTCAGTTGTGCCTGCAAAAGATGCCCGGACAGAGTGTCCGGACACACCCTCCGATGGTTTTGTCAGTCATAGTTAGGGAGAAGAGGAGGAGTTTAGCACAGTCGGTATTTTACTAGGTATTGCCAACTTACCTTCTTCCTTGTGTGAAGGTCTATATATATGGTAGTAGAGGTTCTCTCTCCTCCTTTAATGATGGAAGACTTTTTGGTTTGTCATGATGCCCCTAGTTTGTGGCAGGGACATCCTCGCCCTACAGGCGGCTTGTCAGAGATCATGGGATGTGACCAGCCATCACTTCCGTCTTTTCACTCTGCAAGCGTTGGAATGTGGCCTGTGAGAGGACGTTAGAATGACGTATTGGGGGCATGCTTTCCTTGGTCAACAGTCCAAGCACTTATATCCGGATGGAGTATGGCGGTGGCCCGGATGTGTTGCCTGCGAGTGCCGCGTGCCTTTCTCTGAGGGAGTCTGGATGGGAGAACCGCGCCATGTGTACAATTGGGAGGATCCGGATGAACTTCATCCGGATAGAGATGCATGGCACGTGTTATCAAGGGGAGGGGTCCCTACACAGCCCACTTTGCGGGATTTTTTTTTCCTATGAGCAACACGCCACTTTGGGAGCCGACACACAGCCATAAAAAAGAGGGAAGCAGCCCATAAAATCTCCACAAACAACGGTAGATAGGTAACTTAAATTGATTTTGATTTCGTTTTGATCCATCTTTTTTAGTGTTGAGTGTTTTAATGATTTTAGTTCTTTAATTTAATTAATCCTATATAATAAATTTCTTGTTTTTATTTTATGTTTTTAGTTTGGATGTGTTTGCGGTTTTAATTCTTTGGTTTAATTTATCCCGTTAGATAAAGTTCACTTTTTTTTTTTTAATTTCAATTTGATTTAGTTTTAATTTATCTTTTATGTTTAGACGTGTTTATGATTTTAATTCATTAATTTAATTGTTTTTATTAGAAAAGTTCTTGTTTTTAATTTCGATTTAGTTCAGTTTTAATCTATTTTTTATGTTAAGATGTATTTATAATTTTAATTCGTTAGTTTAATTATTTATATTAGAAAAGTTCTTATTTTTAATTTCAATTTAATTCAATTTCTATCTATCTTTTATATTTAAGTATGTTTTTAGTTTTAATTCATTAGTTTAATTGTTCCTATTAGAAAAGTTTTTATTTTTAATTTCAATTTAGTTCAATTTTAATCTATCCTTGTGATTTTTATTGGTTAGTGTAATTATTCCCATTAGAAAAGTGTTTGTTTTTATTTTCGATTTAGTTCAATTTTAATCTATCTTTTATATTTAAGATGTGTTTATAATTTTAATTCATTGGTTTAATTAACCCTATTAGAAAAGTTCTTGTTTTTTTTTTTTAAATTTCGATTTAGTTTAATTCTAATCTATCTTTTATGTTTAGGAATATTTTTTATTTTAATTCATTAGTTTAATTAATCGTATAAAGTTCATATTTTAATTCCGAATTAATTTAATTTTAATTTATCTTTTAGTTTAAATATGTTATTGTTTTTTAATTCATTAATTTGAATAATCCTTCTAGATAAAGTTTATATTTTCAATTCCAATTTAGTTTAGTTATAATTTATTTATTTTTTTTAGTTTGGATGTGTTTGTGATCATAATTTAGTATTTTAATTAATCTTATTAAATAAAGTTCATGTTTTTAATTACAATTTAATTTAGTTTTAATTTGGTTTTTTACTTTGGATGTGTTTGTGATTTTATTACAATAGTTTAATTAATCCTGTTAGATAAAGTTTAATTTTGATTTAATATAATCTCAATTTATTTTTTTAGTCAAGAGGCATTTGTGTGTTTAGTTGATCTTATGTTAATTCTTGATTGTTATTCTCAATTTATGTGCTTCTTGAATCCTAATTGCTAATTCTTGATGAATATTCCGTTAGCTTATTTAATCTAAACATTAATAGTTTATTGCTTTGATAGTTTTTTTTTTTTTTCAAATTTAATCTTCGGAGGCCATTGGAAAATAATGATGATTGGTCCCTATCTCACCACATTAGTTTCCGTGGTTGTCAAAAAATTTACTTTATGATTTTGTTTTATTTTGTTTTGCTTGGTATTTTGTTTCTTATATTTTGTTGTTTTCAAATTAATTTCTTTCGTTTTAAAAGAAAATACTTTTCTCCAAAGATCCCTTTGAAAATCTATTTTAAAAATCATCTAGAATCCTTAGAATCAAAACCCTCTTTTTTTTTTCAATAATATGTAACTATATCTCATTCAGTTTGCACCCTTTTATTTTTAATAAAAATTTGGTTTTAAGTCAAACGTGAATCCATGTTTATAGTCCCAAATAGATGGGAATCCATAGGCTAGATTTACGTATATCAATTGGGGAATTGGTGGAATCCCTACATGAAATCACTTTTCAAAAGCCATTTATTGTTAGCTTGTTCAATTTACTGTCTCTAAAAAGAAAATTTGATTTAATCTATTTATGATGTTTCTAAAATTTTCCTAATGATTGTATGATAGTGTAAGCATCCTGAACATGAATTTAGAACTTTGTTTGAATTAAAAAGCAATTTTGAAATGAAAGATATGAATGAGTCTTTCACGTAGTTCTGTTTTCAACCAACTCTAAACACCTGAAATATTTTTGTGAAAATAAATTATTAGGTGACTATAAATTTGTTTTGATATTTTTCCTAAATTCTTTAAATTCTTAACTTCATGAAATTGAATTTTGACACCAACAATATTGAAATATATGTTTTTTAGAGGGATATATGTTTTTTTTTTTTTTTTTAAAGTTGTATCTACTATACATGATTGATTTTGGACAACTAATAAGTTTGAGTGTTTTAAAAATAGTTTTGACTACTCCCTGACCCTGACTTTATTTTTTTTTACATAATTTAGACACTTTAAATGGCGTGTATATTTTTTGTATGATTTTAAGAGACCTTTGAATATTTTTTAAATTTCGGTATATGCATGTCATTGTTTTCTGCCCAATTCTAGACCTTTTAGAAATTTTGGGCATTTTTGTTTAAATTTTTATTTGAATGATTGATTGGCCATGTGGATGATAGACTGGATATGTAGCAACTGTTCCCTAGAATTTATTTTTTTAGTTTTTATTTTTTAAATTTAATTTATATTCTAAATATTTTTTTTTGCATTTGTTTTGTGAAAGCTTCTATTCTAACAACATGCTGGAAATTTTGTATATTGTTTAACTTATATTTTAACCTAATATTGTTTGGCATATCTTGACTTGGTTTTGGCTTTTATTCGCTAATTTAAACATAATGAGGATGTTGTTTAATTTTTCTCCATGACAAAATAATGTTTTTAGATATTTGTTTAGGATTTTTCAAGTGAATGTAACTGTTTTGCCCCTTGTTGCATGTTTTTTTCTTAGTCACTAATTTTGATACTTATAGTTATCTTGAGCATTAGT
This sequence comes from Vitis rotundifolia, assembly GCA_030254885.1. NCBI lineage: Eukaryota > Viridiplantae > Streptophyta > Magnoliopsida > Vitales > Vitaceae > Vitis > Vitis rotundifolia. The sequence continues at coordinate 15,540,020 of CM058151.1, forward strand.
TTAAATTTAACAATAAGTTTGTATGCATGTCCTATGTAATAATTGTTGTTTCTTTATACTCATACCATTTCATTTGAGTTGTATATATACCATGTATATTAGGGTGTATTGTCATAGTTATTTGTTATTACTTGTGAGCTAACCCTCTCTAGCTACATACAAGCGCATTGTAAGTTATGCTTGTTATTCAGGTACATCTTTTACACATCTTCTCTTTTCAATTCTATAAATATGCAAACTTTGTTTGTAAATACTCTCATGTTTGATATTGTCTTGATTGCCCTGATTTATTGCTTGATTATTTGAATGGATGGAATGCATGGGGTGTGTTGTATTATATTGTCAAACTAACTTTGATGTCTTGTGATAACACTTAAGAAGCACTCCAAGTACATATACTATCCTTTCTTTATGATTGTGATTTGAATCCTTGTTTAGCATGCTAGAATTAGGAAAATTTTAAAATCACTTTAGTTTATCCAGGTATTCATAATCAACTGATTAATTGTCATACTTCACTCAAGTTAGCTAATAGAGACCTTTTTAAGGCTTAGAGGGGTGTCATATCTTTGAGGTACCTTCCCAATAGGTAACTTAATTCTCGGACTTAGACTCAAGCTTTTCAAAGACATGCTTTTCCAAAACTATGGAGTCATATTTTTTTAGGGTTTTTCTTTCTTGTTTTATTTTCCCTTTTAAAATAAAATAAGTGGCAACTCAAACTTTTCCAAAAACTAGTTTTTCACTTAAAAAATTGAGTCTTGCCAATGAGTAGAGTCGCTAATTTTTGGACCCGCATTTTTCACGTACATCCCACTCGTCGACAAGACTCACTTTTTTAAGTGACAAACTATTTTTTGGAAAAGTTGGAGTCGCCACTTATTTTATTTTATTTTAAAAGGGGAAATAAAATAAAAAAGAAAAACCTTAAAAAAAGTGACTTCATAGTTTTGGAAAAGCATGTTTTCGAAAAGCCCGAGTCTAGGTCTGGGGATCAAATTACCTATTGGGAAGGTACCTCAAAGAGATAGTACCCCTCTAATCCCTAAAAAGGTCTCTAATAGCTAACTTGAGGGAAGTATGACAATTAATCAGTTGACTATGGATACCTAGATTAAACTAAAGTGATTTTAGAATTCTACTAATTCTAGTATGTCAAACGAGGATTCAAATCACAATCATAAAGAAAGGATAATATGTGCACTCACAAGACATCAAAGTTAGCTTGACAATATAATACAACATACCTCATGCATTCAATCCATTCAAATAATCAAGCAATAAATTAGAGCAATCAAGACAATATCAAACATGAAAGTATTCACAAACAAAATTTGCACATTTATAGAAGTGAAAAGAGAAGGGGTGTAAGGGATGTACCTGGATAGCACGCATAACTTACAATACGCTTGTATGTAGCTAGAGAGAGTTAGCTCACAAGTAATAACAAATAACTATGACAATAAACCCTAATATATATGGTATATATACAACTCAAAATGAAATGGTATGAGTCTAAAGAAACAAAAAATATCACATAGGACATGTATACAAAGTCATTGTTAAATTTAAACTAATGCTCAAGATAGCTATAAGTATCAAAATTAGTGACTAAGACAAAAACATGCAGTAAGGGGTAGAACAGTTGTATTTACTTGAAAAATCCTAAAAAAATATCTAAAAAACATTATTTTATCATGGAAAAAGTCAAAAAAACATCGTCATTATGTCTACATTAAAGAATAAAGGCCAAAACCAATTCAAGATATGCCAAACAATACTAGGTTAAAATATAAGTTAAACACTGTACAAAATTTTCAGCATGTTATTAGAATAGAAGCTTTCACAAAACAAATGCTAAAAAATATCTAGAATGTGAATTAAATTGAAAAAAAAAAAATCTAGAGAACATTGGCTCTGTGTCTAGTCTATCATACATATGACCAAATAATCATTCAAATAAAAAATTTAAACAAAAACGTCCAAAAGTTCCAGAAGGTCCAAAACTGGGCAGAAAACAATAACCAGTGTAAACTGAATTTTTAAAAAATAATTAGAGATCTCCTAAAATCATACAAAAAATCAAGCATATTTTTCAAAGTTTCTAGATCACAAAAAAAATAAATCTCAGGTAGTGCTCAGAATTATTTTTAAAACACTCAAATTTATCAGATTTCTAGAATCCATCATGTACAGTAGGTTCAAGTTTGAAGAATCATGTCTCCCTCAAGAAAGCATGTTTTTTAATATTTCATGTGTCAAAATTCAATTTAAATTAAAAGGATTAAAAAATAATTTAATTTTTCAGAGTGCTCTCAAGTGTACAGAAGTAGGCCTAAACAGAACATGCTAAAAGAAATTATCATAACTCAACTTTGAGAAAAGATTTTTGACCTAGATAATATTCTAGAATCAATTTCAAGAAGTAAGGAAAATCATAAAATTTTTGGAAATTTTTTTAAAGCATTTTAAAATTATCAAAACAAATTTTAAAACTAAAGAGTCAATAGTCAAGCAGAAACCAACAACAAATATGAGTTTTGAAAAAAAAATCTTTCATGTAGGGGTTCCATCAAATCCCCATTCAATATTTATAAGTTTCACTTGTGTATTCCCATCAGTTTGGGAGCACAAGTCTAAACCTATGTGATCAAAACAAAATTTTGAAAGAACAACAAAGGAGAATGCAACTTAGACGAAATGAGTTGCATAATTTTAGAAGAAAACATGTTCTTTGCCTAAGTTGAGAATGAATTTTTTTTTTTTTTTTTTTTTCAAAGCCTCTTGATGATTTAACTACTTTTGAAAATGATTTTAAGGGAAGCAAAAGGGACCAAGTGAGTTGTTAAATCACAATCAATATACACAAAATGAGGATTTTTTATTTTCTAACTTAAAAGGATTTGGAAAAAATAAGAAAAAGTGAACTTGGATCCCCCTTTTGGTTACCTTTCATTTGGGATCTAGGAGGCAAACTTATGATGGAAAAAATTATTTTTGAAAAGAATGAATTAATTTTACCCAAACTATCATTCTAAAAAAAACTATTTTCTAAAAAAAGGTTCAATTAAAAAAAAAATTAATTAAGATCAACCAAGGGCAGAATTATCAACTCAAAGACATTACATGGATTCAAACTAAAATTCTAAACAATCAAATGCAATCTATCAAGCTAAAAGGAATCGACTAGGCCTCAAAATGATTTTAGCAAAAATCAAAAATAAAGAAGCTAAAGAATTATCATTATAGCAAATAAGAACACCAAATGAACATCATGATCAACTAACATACATACCAAAGAACTTTTCAAAAAATGATTAACACTGAATTTTATTTAACCAGCATCCAAAGGGATTGTTAAGACATCCATACAACAATTCTTCATCACGTGAAAGCCATTAAACTAACGAACTAAAATAATAAAATCATCTAGACTAATTGAAATGAATCAACACAAACTTGAAAATAAAATATTATCACATGGAGTCAATTAAATCAATGAACTAAAATAGTCAAAATGTCTAAACTAATTAAAACGAATAAGAACAAATTTAAATAAAAAACACGTCACATAGAAAATATTAAACTAATGAACTAAAATAATAAAACCATCTCAACTAACTAAAATAAACTAAACTGGATCAAATCAAATTTAAAAATAAAAGTTTATCACATTGAATCATTTAATCTAATAAACTAAAAATTAAATAAATATCTAAAAAAAAAAAGAACCAAAACAAATTTAAAAATAAAAACTTTATCTTGTGGAAACAATATTACCAATGAACTAAAAAATAAAAGTACCCAAACCAACCAAGTGAACCAAAATTACATGAAAACAATTTTTTTTGTCCATTTTTAAAAAAAGACTTTTTATCACATGGAAACAATTTTATTAATGGACTAGAAAATTAATAAAAATATCTAAAGCACAGGATAAATTAAACTAAAAACAAAACAAGTTTAAGAAAGTGTACTTACCTATCCTTGTCAAAAGGTGGTTGTATGGAGCATCGATGGTGAGGATGCATGCCATCCTTTTAAATCTTTAATGGGCAACCTGTGCATGGACTAATTCACCTTATAGTGTTGTTGCCCCGAATCTCAAGGTCGACATATGATGATGTTTTTAGATTAAAAAACAAAAATCCATTATGGTGCAGCTGTGAAGAACTAAGGGTGCAAATCGTGTGATCCCCAAGTATGGCGCGTGGGTTGGTTTTTTTTTTTTTGGGATTGCAAGTCGTAGCTTCAAAAATGCATGGCTCTTCTCATCTGTTGCATGATGGTGCTTCTCCTTAATGAATGAATGCTCTCCATGACTTGTGCATGGACTCCTATCTTTTGGATGATGGTAGATAGCTTTTTCATGGGCATCTTCCTCTAGATTTTTTGTACGTTGTGTGTACAATTGAAAAAGGATCTCTTGGTGCATCAGTTAAGATCCAATGCAAGCATGTGTTGTATTGAAAGGTGGCAGCCTTCAAGTTTCGAATGGTGCGTCTGTCTTTAAATTCGAGGTGGTGCATGGTACAAATGGGTGCAACCCATGAAGAAACCTACATGTGGAGTCCTTTGGTGCGCACAACTTCTTTAAAAAATTATGGGAGTCCCCCTAGAAAGTGGACTATGTGTGTTCAAAAATCCTTCAATGAATGCAATTGTGTTCAAGATGACCTTCCATATCATTCCCATCTCAAAGGCGCATGCCATGTCTTTCTTTTAAAAACCTTTTATGTTCTCCAAAACCACCAGCCTGTGTTTTTCTCTCCCATAGAAAAAATATCTTTATCCACCCCTTAATCTCCTAAACTATGCATCCCTTTTGTTATGGCAATTGGCAACCATGTATGCCTGGAGAAGTCTTCCTCTCTCAAAATTCCATATCTCCTCCACCAAAAAAGGATCTTTCAAAATTCAAAACTCCCATTTTAGTGTCTTCACCTTCCTTTAGAATACATCAATGTGTCATGGACTAAGAGAGTCATCCCAAAATTAAATACAAAACTAATTCATGCATATCACCCAAGAAGTCCCACCTTTTTCAAAAACTTCTTAATCACCATATTTAACTCTCCTAAGGTGACCTTCAATAATGCCCAAAAATGTTTCTTTCCTTCTCAAAGTCTTACAAGGATCAACTTTTCCTTATTCATCGGTAAATTTTCCTATAAAAAAATCAAATTATTAAATCAAAAAATGAATAAAATTTTAGAGAATGATAAAATAATAAAAAATAAATAAATAGTAAGATAATAAATAAATAAATAAAAATAAGTAATTGATAATAATAGAAATAAAAAAAAATAAATAAGCCATGTAAGCCATGCAACCATGTAAGTCATACAAGTCATGTTAAGAATGCCTAATGGGTAAGTGTGCCTAGGTGAATCTAAGTGGGCCAAGGTGATCAAGACAAAGTCTAAGTGACCTAAGGTGATCAAGACGATGCCTAAGTGACCTAGGGTAATCAGGATGCGCCTAAGTGACCTAGGGTGAAGTGTAATATGCTTAGGTGACCTATGGTGAGCCTAAATGTGCCCTAGGTGAATCTAGGTGAAGTGTAATGTGTCTAAGTGACCTAAGGTGTGACTCAGTGGTCCTAAGTGACCTAAGGTGAGTGTCTGTAATCTGAAAGGTGCCTAGGTGACCTCGGGCGAGTGTGTGCAAGCTAGAAGGTGTCTAGGTGTGCCTAAGAAGTGTTTAAGTGAACCTAAGTGATTTAGGATGTATTTAAGTGACCTAAAAAGTGTACCTAAACAGGCCTAAGTATGTTATCTTAAAGGTGTACATAAATAAGCTATCTTAAAAAATGAAGGAAAAATCGAAGTCTAAATCAGGGTTGCTAAGAGTCTCCAAGGTGGCTAAAGGTAAGCTTGTGTGTGTAGCAATGGGCCACTAAGGAATTATTAAGAATACCTAAGGTATGTGCTAAGGGGACAAAATGGAGGGTTTACAACATTGGACAATGGTCAAGCATATACTCTAGTATCTTCGTAAAACAAAGGATTATATATTAGTGTATCATGGTGTTGAATTAATACCCCTTGCAAACACAGGTTTAGATTTTCAGTCCAATACAAACTTTTGCAAGTTTATCTATGGGTTTGTGTTCACTTTAGGTCATGAGGTTGTTAGTTGGAGAAGTGTGAACAATCATGTATTACTGACTCTACTATAGAAGTTAAGTATGTTGTTGTTCTTGAAACAACAAAAGAAGTCATTTAGCATAGGAAGTTCCTCATGGAACTTGGGGCAATACCCTTGGTTGTACAACTCTTGATACTATTTTGTGGTAACAGTAGAGTTATGACACCATCTAAAGAATCAAGAAACCACCAAAAGGGCAAATACATAAAGATGAAGTATTACTTGATACTAAAGATAGTAATGAGAGGAGATGTCATGAAGATAACTTATGTAGAAAACTTGGCGGATCTCTTATCTACTAAAGTCTTTTATGGATATAAGAATAACATAGGTGTCAAATATATTCCTAATGGACTTTAAGGCTAGTAAGAGTTTATTAGGATAGAGTTCTAGAAAGCGTGACATGATGTAACAAATTTTATTATCATTAATAAATTTATTTATTATGATTTTGATCTCTTTATCCATCCTTATTTGCATTGACTATCTTTTGAGCATCTACACCTCTATCACTTGCATTGTACATGACTTAGGTGCATTAGGAGTTGCACATAAGACTAAATCATGGGTTCCTTGTAAGATGATGAGTAGTTCAAAGTCGATTCATAAACTTGGGCAATCCATTAGAGACTGTAGTATAATACCTCATAATTGGAAGGATGACTTATCTTGGTCATTTAGATAGTTTTCCAATGGAGAGTACACTAGTGTATACATTTACAAACTATATAAGACCTAATTGAATCATGACATTAACTATGAGTCATGATTTACCAAGCTACTATAATGCATAGATTCTCAACCTTGAGAGAATATTCAGTTTGTGTTCAAATCAATAGGAGGCTTTGACCTATGGGTGACACTCTAAGGTGGTCATATATTTCTTATGTACTAGGTCATTATTGATGAAGGTTGGAAGAACCATGTATTCTCAATAAAGGCACCATAATATTTCATGGAATTGAGACAACATGTCCTCTTAGCTTAAGGACACATAATCAAGAAAGCTATAATCATAGTAATTCCTTAAGTGGAATTTGACATGTATTCTTTGTGAGTTAGAGTATGTCAGTTGATCAGGTAATAGGAAGATTTGTAACTTAAAGATTGGAGAAGTAATCTTAAGAGAATGATAACACATACCTCCTTAGATTATGGACACTAGTTCATTGGAAGTTTACATGTGGTGGGTAGGTCACAAACCCAAACTTTGTCTTGTTGAAATATTATAAGATATTAAAGTGTAGTTAATTATCTATAGTAGGATGTTGAGTCAATTTCAAAATTAGACTTTGTGGGAGCTAATATTTTCTTGTGCGTCTAAATGGTGCTTTTTCAAACTCTAGATTCATGGTAACATAGTTTTGAGGGTAATTTTAGGGTTTTAATTTATATGTGTGCATAAAGGTATTTTGGTAAAAATGTAAGGTTGCACTCCATCATATAAATTGTCTTTTTTAATTAGGCTAATTAATTAATTAGACTATAGTCTAAGTTGGACTCAAGTCACTTAAGCCCACAAGGAAACCTATATAAACCCTCTTAGGAGTTTAGAGCTTCACTTTTTGCATCCTTATCTGAAGAAAAAAAAAATGAACCTCTCTCTAGAGAAAACAACCTTTCTTTTCTTCCAAATATCCATGAAATAAGTGATCAAGTAGAAGATCTTTGGGTATATGAGATTTGCAATGTTTACAATTTATTTCATCGAATTAAAATCAATTTAGGAACATTTATGTCATAGGTATAATGTTTTTCTCTATAGATTTATATTATTTATGATTTTTATTCCCATTTTTTCTATTATAATTAGATCGAAAGAAGTCTAGGAATAGTTGGCATACACCCTGTATAATCCAAGGCCAAGGAATGGAGTAATTTGGGTTTTCTTACAAACTATGTGAGAAAATAAAGGCTAAACTTAATTAAAAGGGAGGGATAGGGAATGGGTGGTGAATTGGGGTTTAAAAAATTCTTTTTCAAATACAATAAATTTAAGCAAAAGAAACACAAATATAAAGAGATAAGGTGAGAAAAAAGCAAACTCAGATTTTATAGTGGTTCAGCACTTTCTTGTTTACGTCCACTCTTCTTAAGCTCCTAACCAAGTGAGGGTTCCACTATACTTGAAGCTTCAACGGAGCTTTTAATCACCTTTACACTTGGATTTCGACTTCAATGGGCTCTTACACAATCCCTTCAAGTCTCTACTCACTTGAAGCTTTTAACACTCAAATAATAAGCTTAAATCTCTTAACCTAGATCAACAAGGACTTAAATACAACTTAAAAGTTAGGAAAAATCACAATGGTGCACTAAGGAATATGCAAATGGAGGTTTAATGCACCAAAGAGAACATGAGAGCTTTTGAGGCAAGAACAAGTAGGTAAACAAATAAATGCAGGTGTTCTCTTGCTCATAAATGAAGTGGAGCTTTCATTTTATAGGTTTCTAGCCTCGATAACCAAAATGCCAAAAAGCAACCTTGATCGATCGAGCTAGGGGTTGACCAGTTCACTATCCGTTAGCCATTAAATGCATGACAGGTGACTGTTATGCCTTGATCGGGAAAAAAAGGCTACTAGAAAAGAAAAAAGATATTTTACATCTCTCGATCGAACCTCGATTGGGAAAGTGTAACCAGTCGACCGATACCATAGTCAATTGAGCCGGTTGGCCATTGCTTCGATCGATTCACATTTTTTGGCCCGAAAACTGATCTTTTTCTATTCTTTTATCTTCTAACACTTAGTTAAGGTCTTTAGGTAAATTAATATTCAAATTTTGAAACAATTTGCCTAAAGTTCATTTGATAAAACTCAGGTTTTGATGAAAATGTAACTTTAATGCATAAACCGAGTTTTTAAATATGCATGAAAAGATATGAAAATCCTAAGTACACTCATGCTTTCATCTTACATATGTTTCCTATGATTAAAGGTTTTCCAAATGTCTTGATTTTACATCCATTGGGTCCTTTGATGAATTTTCAAACTAACACCTGAAATTCTTTATAATTCAAACCAATTAGTCACTTAACTATGGTTTGTTATCATCAAAATGCGATTAGGAAAACCCTTGGGCTAACACTATCCTTTATATTGGATTATATCCTTTCTCTCCTAAAAAACTAAATTCTAAGATTTTGTAACTCCTGAAGAGTGCATGTACCCAATCAAATTAATTAAGATATGGCTTTTTGTAAACTAGTTTACTAACTTGACAAAGACTAGGTCTATACACTTACACAATTATGACACTTTATTCCTTGTCAATCACCACTATTGGTATTAGAGGAATATATACTAGAGGTCTAACTAGGACTCCCTATTGAACTTAGCCCTTGAGTCTAGGTGGTTGATTTTCTACGCCACCTACTCAAGCTCAATAAGAGGATTTCTCTTTATTATTTAACTCAATGGCTTAACTTCAACTCATTTTCTCCTTTATAATACTAATTCTTGGGCCAATTATGGTATGATTAGCAGTAATTAAGCCAACTGGATGATCATGACTGTCATGGTTTGAGGTTGTTGCATTGTTGAAGTGGTTATTATATATATGGGCTTGACTATGACATGAATCATTCTCTCAAAGCTTCTTTCTATTATTATCAATAGTTGGTTTATTTCATCAACTAAGGTTGCAAGTGATAAAAAAAAATCCCTAGGTATGTCATTCTTCTTATATTATTTTTAATGACCCAATCTCTTTATTTTCTATGTCTAAAGGAATTAAACCTTAGCCTTGGTAATGATGATGGGTTAGCCATTAGCTCTACCCTTTTGGTAATATATCAATCTCCTTGATCCTATAATCTTATCTGAATTGCTTTTAATTCTCTCACATACTCAATTAATTGTTGGCTCTGCAAACTTAATTAAGGTTCCATCAAACATCGGTTTTATGACAAAATCTCAAATCTCTCATTTCTAACCAAGGAGTAACACTAGGTTTACTTGAATGTGTTGATCTCTTACCTGAGCATGCCAAAGCAAATTAATGCTCAATGACATTGGTCCAATCTTATTAAAGCAACTAGTCATTGTCCTCGAATATTCTAATTCCTCTAAGTAGAGTGTGGTGTGCATGAGAGAATTCTCTTGTATTTTTATTTTTTTTCCATGGATGATTATGTGTGCATGTCAGGGCCTTTCACATGCACCAGATCCTTTGTTATGTCTGATGTCAAGGCTTTTAAAACATTGAATTTGTACCAACACCAAAATAATAAAATAAGAACAATTATTCATAAGAAAAATAACTATGTGAGAGAATTAACTAATTTACTAAGGATTCTCCCAAGTTTAGCTTACTATATATTAGACTTATAAAGACTAGTAATATAATAGGATACTTTTTATAAAATTAATTGAGAAGAATTAAACCAAGAACCCTTCTCAACATTGATGAGGTCGGATTGCACTTGTCGATCCCTTTGAAAGGGAATGTTTCTAAGAGGTAACATGTTGGATGCTATTTTTATAGCACTTTGACTACAATGTTTCAACTATATCACTTCATAGCAGTCCTTAGAATACGCATTTATGGCATTAATCAATCCACACCTTATGGTTAGAGAATAAATGACTTTGATGTTATTCTACTACTTATTCTCTATTGACGCATGCATCAAATATTAACACAATTAGGGATGGTAAAGTTTGATACAATTCATCAATACGACACAAACCCAACATGTTTTTTGTGGGTTTTGGTTAAGCACAAATTTGGATCAAATTCATGTCAACCAGTATAATTTATTTAATAAATAGGTAATTTTTGGGTTACCTGCATAACACGAATTTAATTTGAATTAGCCCATTTAATAATCTCACTATTAACCTAATTATATTTTTAAACCATTTAACCCATATTTAGGAATGGCAATTTAGCGAGTAAATCAGGTCACATGCCCCGCCTTGCCCCTATTGGGATAGGTATGGAATAAATTAGTCGGGTATGAGACGGGTATGAGAAGGTTTTTTAAAATCCAATTCGGGTTTAGGGCGAGTATGGGTTTGTAGTTACCCGTTCCACCTCGTCCCAAATATATAATTACCAATTTTCCCTTAAATATTACAAAATACCCAAAAACTCATCCCTATTTATATTTTATTATTCCTAGATTTTTAAGGTTTCTTTCTCTCGAAAGAAATACTTTGTTCTCTCAGTTTTTTGCCCTAAAAGCAAAACCTTTTGCTCTAAAAACCAAATTTGTAGTCTCCTAAACAACAAATTATTGGAGTTCTTATGGATCTCTTCCTTCCAAGTAAGAAAACCCTAATTTTTAAAGCTTTGTTAAAAATCTAGCTTGTTTTTCAAATTTTTTTGGTTTTAGTTTATGGGTTTGAGTTTTTTTTAATTGTTTATCAGTAGATTTGTTATTTTTATGCATTTTTGGTCTTCATCTTATATGCATTTTATCATAAATATCGGTTGAATCAATTTTAGTCTTTGGCTCTTATAGTTTATGTTTCTGACATGAATTTTCACCCTGTCCAAATCAATTTCATCCACATATAAACCAATTTTTGGGGTTTATAAGAATAAGAATGATGATTTATGGGATTTTCATTATTTTAGGGTTCAATTTTGGTTTTCATGTTTTTACAAAAACATGTTATAAGAGAACAATCTAATTTCATGTTGTTTTTTCATAGATGAAAACCTTTTTTTTTTTTCTAAACAACTTCTGGAAATATATTATTTAGTCTACTCTTTGTGTCGTTTTCTCTTATGCCATATCATGAATTTATGTATTGTAGGGATTTATTCCACTTTATGTATTATGTATCACATCCATGAAAACTGACCATGTTTTTTAAGCAGCAAAAGATGTAAGGAGGAGCAAGTGTTATTGAAGTTTTTCTATGTTAAAATGCTTATAAGAAACACAAACAGAGATTAGTTATGAAGCATGTTATGCAACTGTAGTAGTAGTTTCTATTTATTTCAGAAAGTCTTATTTTCAAACTTTGAAACTGAATTTTAGATTTCTTGGTGCTGAATAAAATTCTATTAAACTAATTATGCCCACAAAATAATATGGTCTTTCATCTATATTTTTTGGGTATGAATTTGTTTGTGCAGTAGCCTTAGTATTCTATTATAGGTGTACTTCACTGGATGCAATAACGGGCTCTCTAAAAATATCAATAGGTTAGTCAATATTGCATCTAATCAAATAGTTGCAATACTCAAACCTGTCCCACCCCGCACGACCCCGAAAACACATTTGGCACAGGGATGGGATTAGCAACTCTTTTGTAAATGGGAACGGAGGACATTTACCCGCCACACCCCAAGTTTGGGATGAGGATAGGAAAGAGATTTATAGGATTGAGATGAGAATAGGGTAGAGGTGGCCCGTCCCATTGCCAATCCTACCCATATTTAACTCATTTTATATTTATTTTAAATAAATAGGTCAATGAAGTTATAAACATGTTTGGTTGAGACATTAATCATATACATATATACAAGATCTAACTTAACCTGATTATTAAATAGGAGGACATATTATTAAATGAGTTTAAATAAGTTAAATGGGTTATACGATATGTTACATGTTTAATAATTAGGTAGTATTTAGGTTTATTATTTTAACATGATTATTATTTGTGTCGGGTTGGGTTGAGCTATGCAGTAGAATACCTAAACTTTGACACGACACAAACAGGATCCACCTGTAAGTAATTCCTTAATTATGCACATCAATAACCCTACTTTTGCACAAATCATAATAGTCAAGGATTTTAGAACAATATGATTATCATAGTTTTATTATGAAAAAAGACATACCTTTAATCCATACAGAATTTTTGAAAAGACCAAGGACCAAAAAATAACCGTAGTAGAAATCGTGTTTCTCTCTCTTAACCCTTCCACCCTTAGGTTTTCTCTTATGCGTGTTATTGATGGAATAAACCCTTTATTTTATAAGGTGAAGAGAGGACCAGTTTCCTTATGAAATTAAAGATATATTTTCCATCAAAGTGCTTTTAATTTAGGAACTAACTTCTAAAAATCCTATGAATAGGATTGTAGTTTTATTATTTATTAAATCATAATATTTAACTTAATAGTTAAATAAATATCATATAATAATACACGAGACCACATAAAATTCTTACCCCACCAACATGAATTGTTGGGCACAATGATGGTCATTGAATTGATGTGACATGACCCATGTTAAAAGAAAGGAAAAGCTGTGCTTTGGGCTTCTCATCCCAACATAATAGCATTTTCGAAACCTAACAATAGGAAATATGAGAATCAACTTTTAATATGAAAAGTATTATCATTTTTGTGTACCTTGAGTTGGCTCCATCTTATGTGCCCAAATTGCCCCTCTGTTTCTCTAGCTCAACATCCTCAACATCATCCCAACCTTCATGTCACCCTCTCTCATTTGGAAGTTTTCTCTCATCTTTTTTCACTCCCGAAAACTCAAAATTTCTTTTATTTTAGTTCAAAAACTCAAATCCAAAATTCCAAGGCGATGTCAAAACGCATCTTTCGACTCATCTAGGAGCCATGGGAGTCCTAGGGAATTCGAGAAAAATGAAATGAAACTCAGGTGGAGAGAGTAGATACCTAAAAATTGAAACCTTAACCTCTAAATGCATCCTAAACTCATAAATCTATGTCCAAGATAGCTCTATTAGCAAGAAATAACACCAAACATCTCTCCTAAACCATTAAATCGGCAAAGCCCTTAAAGAACCAGAAGAAATAGTGCAGAAAATGAAGCACAAAAGACTCTTAAAGTCTTAGGTCCCGACGAACCAGTGACTATACCTTAGGTACTACCTTAGTAACCCTTAGGTATGACCTTAATCTACCTTAGGTACTATCTTAACTGACCTTAGGTACTACCTTAGTTAAACTTGGGTATTATCTGTGTGAAGCCTTAGAATTTCCTTTATGGATATTACTAACTTCATTTGTGACCTTTGGAGCATGTTATTTTATGATTAATTAGTGTAATCAGTTGGTTCAACTTTGGTATTTTGGTGATTGTACCTTAGGTACTACCTTAATAGCCCTAAGGTACCACCTTAATCTACCTTAAGTACTACCTTAACCGACCTTAGGTACTACCTATCTGAAACCTTGGAACTTCATTTGTGGATATTCCTTACTTCATTTGTGACCTTTATAGCATGTCATTATGTGATTAATTAGTGAGGTCAATTGGTTCACCTTTGGTATTTTGGTGATTGTACCTTAGGTACTACCTTAATAGCCCTAAGGCACTACCTTGATCTACCTTAGGTACTATCTTAACCAACCTTAGGTACTAACTAAGTAAAACTTGGGTATTACCTATCTGAAGCCTCAAAACTTTATTTGTGGATATTACTTACTTCATTATCGACCACCTCGATTAGAAAGGGATAACCAGTTGATCGATTTTATGTCTAAAACTGAAAATGACACCAACCCGCTCTTAGACAATTGAATGAGCTTAACTAAGATAGTACCTAAGGTCGATTAAGGTAGTACCTTAAGGTTATTAAGGTAGTACCTAAGGTACAATTACCAAAATACTAAAGGTGAAGCAACTAACCACACTAATTAATCACAAAATAACATGCTCTAAAGGTCACAAATGAAGTAAGTAATATCCACAAATGAAGTTCTGAGGCTTCACACAGGTAATATCCAAGTTTAACTAAGGTGGTACCTAAGCTAAGGTACAGTCACCAAAATACCAAAGGTGAAGCAACTAACCACACTAATTAATCACAAAATAACATGCTCTAAAGGTCACAAATGAAGTAAGTAATATCCACAAATGAAGTTCTGAGGCCTCACACAGGTAATATCCAAGTTTAACTAAGGTAGTACCTAAGGTCAGTTAAGATAGTACCTAAAGTAGATTAAAGTCATACCTAAGGGCTATTAAGGTAGTACCTAAAGTACAATCATCGATTCGTCGGGACCTAATACTTTAAGAGTCTCTCGTGCTTCATTTTCTGCATTGTTTCCTCTAGTTCTTCAAGGGTTTCGCCGATTTAATGGTCTAAGAGATATGTTCGGTGTTATTTTTTGCTGATAGAGCTATCTTGGACACGGATTTGCGAGTCTAAGACGCATTTGGAGGTTAGGGTTTCGATTTTTGGGTACCTACTCTCTCTACCCGAGCTTTATTTCTTTTTTCTCGGATTCTCTTAGACTCCTATGGCTCCTAGATGAGCCAAAAGACGTGTTTTGACACCGCCTTGGAGTTTTGGATTTGGGTTTTTGAACTAAAATAAGAGAAATTTTGAGTTTTTGGGAGTAAAGAAAGAGGAGAGAAAGCTTCTAAATGAAAGAGGGTGACATGGAGGTTGGGATGATGCTAAGGATGTTGAGTTGGAGAAAAGGAGGGGCAATTTGGGCACAGAAGATGGAGTCGGCTCAGAGTGCACAAAAATGACAAAACTTTTCATGTTAAAAGTTGATTCTCATATTTCCCATTGTTGGGTTTCGAAAATGCTATTATGTTGGGATAGGAGGCCCAAAGCACAACTTTCCCTAGAAGAAATTTCCTTACATAAGTCCCTAACACATGATGCTAAAACTGATGGTGACTATTAATAGGCCCCTTCCCCTTTATCAATTTAGGAATAGATGATAAGTCTCTCTTGTGCATTGATCTAAACTTAGGAAATATGAGCATGTACGAGAGCAACATGGATGCAATCGTGACTGACCTAATAACCTTATCCTACTAAAAGAATGGAAGGCTATCACAACCAACAAAAAGTATTAATTTGTTGAGCTAAAGTGGGTGAATCAAGAGGCCCTTTACCCTTTTATACTCACGTAGTCATAATCCCTTATTTTCTTGATGTAAACTAAAATGGTATTAACCTTCTTTTTTACAATTACAAATACGCTTAAGGAGGTATTAGATAAAATTTAATACTTATTACTTAATAACTTAAGTTGATCTTAAGTTAAATTATATTTAAATTATTGACTTAAAACTTATTACGTAATTCTTACATTAGTATTAAGGTTGTTTGATAAAATTAACTTAAAATTTATTCTAAATTATCAAATTAACATATTTATTTTCATAAATTATAATTATGACAAATGAAGTCAAATAACAAGGGAGATCGTGGAGTAATAAAAAAGATGGTGAAGGAAATTAGGGCAAATGACAATAAAAAATAATAAAATAAAGATGTGAATTTAAAAATAAGTTAATTATTTTTACTCATTACTTGAAGATATTTTTAACTTTTAAGTTATGCCATTAAATTATTTTACCAAATATATATAATTTATTTAATGACTTAAATTAAATTATTAAATCACTTTAAGTTATTAAATTGGTTTATAAACACCTATTAACAATAATTTTAAAAGAAAAAAAAATAAAGTTTTAAAAATATTACAAACGTTTTTGAAATCACTGTCAAACTAACTTTGCTTCACTTCAAATAAATCACCAAAAGACTAGATATCCCCTTTTCTTATCATTACCCTAGTTTTTAATCAATTAATTCTCATAATCATCAACTATTCAATTTTCTTATTTTTCCTACATCAACCATGAGTGACGTGGCCCCATTAAATAATGAGACTATTATCCCATTAAATCGTGGTAGGCCAATGTCATTCTTCTCCTAAAAATTTTACTTAACCCTCCTTTGTTCACTTGTGAGTTGTCACATCATTACCCACTTCCTTTAGGATTCTACCATACTCTGCCATCTCATTGCTACATCCACATAATGCCTGTCACGGTTTGGTCGGCCACATGTTGCTCAAACAAAACTAAGCAAGAAATATTTCATCATTTTTAATTATTTCAATAATAATTTTTAAAATTGAAACCATATAAATTATGTCCTATTAAAATAAGTATCCTTAAAGAATAGGCACTTGAATTCAAAAAATGAAAAATTGATCACTTTTATTCTAATTTTCCCTTTATTTTAAAGTTAGAATTGATGTTTAGAACTGATGTGAGGGGATAGGGATGACTATATTTCTAGGAGCATACTCCATGACAAGCTAATATGTAGTGCATGCATATAAGTTATGCATGAGGATGAAAGACAATTTAATCAGCGTGGTATGAACAAGGAAGCTAAGTAATTAATGCAACTATAAATCTCATGAAGAGTTCGATCTTGTTTCAAGATGAACGTTGGCGACATGCTTAAGTTTACCCAAACCCAAAATACATATCCCATCAAAATCTCCTCTACATCCCATCAAAATCTCTAGAAATTTGCTCCTTTACTACCCCACACCTTGGACTGAAAGGAAATGAGAATGGAAATCATCTCATCACTTTCTGAAGACCTCCCAAGAAATATTTGATACCTAAGACTACTAGTAGGATTGTAGCACCTGATATACCAAATCATACACAACAATATGAACTCAACACTACAACAAGAGTCTAATGTCTCCAAAGACTTTATTAATTGTTGAACACTGCATGGTACATTCTCATTGATACAAGTGAGCGAGAGTTTCAGAGAGGGAACTTGGTCTATGTAGTGGTTAACATATTCTTGTAGCAATTGCAGAGAAGTACTGCATTTCAACATTTCATCTATGTACCTCCTTGGAAACACCTGAAACAATTAAATCAGATGCACAGTCATGTTTGCCTTTGAAGGGTGCCAAATCACATGGTCGAAAGCAGGTGAGAATCCACATGAGATTTAATACAAATGTAAAAACACATTACCATTTATTCAACTTAGCATTATAGTCGACATTGATTCCTGCAATGACAAACAAGAACATCAAAATTAATAATCATTCACTTATTCCCTTTCACAAATTGGTTTAATGACACAACATGAGATGAGCCTAACAATATATCAAATCACGAAGAGATAACTAGAACAGACTGGAACAGCTGTCACAGATATAATGCTGATTTTGCTGGAACTTCCATTTGGACAGCACATTTTGTGGTAAATCTGTAGTGATATCAATAGCCAAGAAATTAGTGTAGAAGAAATAACAGGGCGTTTTAAAGTCTAACATTCTGCATAATCCATATCATTATATCCCATTACACCAATTTTACCATAGGGCTTGCTCCTCACTATTGCATAATTTTAATCTGAGGATCATAACATATGGGATATTAGGAAATATCACAGGCCATTGGAAATATGAACAACACCAGAATTAGTTTCTTTGGGACTGCAACTACTTGCTTGAGTGATCATCTAAATGATGCAAGCTCCTTCCAGACACTTCATCTTTCTTGGTTCATATTCATGCTGACTTCAAAGTTCAACTCACCCTCCAAAATATAAGTAGAAAGTGTATCAATTTTCTTCTTCCTTAAAAGCTTTTACCCAAAATATAAAAGAGGAGACAAAATTCTCAACCATTTTCTTTTATCTTAGAATTCCAAAAGTGACGGTCTGACCCTTCTCCCCAAAAGATTTATCTACCATTTGTCAAATCCTTTTGCAACCATGGAACATCAAACCAACTCAGGATATTGAGAAGGCATCTTTTCTTACATCCCTTGAACTGGTGATGGGAACATGTAGCTAGTGCATATGAATTTCATCTAAATCATAGATGTTGTTTTCTCTAAACTAGAGCAGCAAAGGTTCAGTGACTTACAGAAACTCCTGTGGCCAAAGTCCCCCACCCCCTCATGTGCACAAAAACACTACCCATGAAAAAGCTAAAAGCTCTAGCAAATATAGTTAGGGGTGGACATCTATATGGGCTGAATGTGATTCGAAGACCTTTTCAGTTGGTTTAACTTTTGAAAGCTCACTTTAAACTCTATCATCTGAATGAGGAACAGGTGGCAAAGAAATAAAGAATGATGGGGGAGACAGCAATATCCTAAAACATTGTTAGAAGGGACATCATTAAATGAATAAAAATGTAAAATAAATAACAGTGGACAGCATGGCTTTTGCCTTCACCTTACATCATTGGCATTTTAAAAATATGTTAACATGACCAGTGGTGGAGCCAGGAAATTAATTTGCACAAGGGGCATGAGCGGCTCAAGATTTAGGAATTTATTTCAAGTGGAGTGGGGGGAAGGCAAAACTGCTCGGTGTAGCTTAATGGTAACTTATGAGTCCTTTTAGAAGGGTTTCAAATCCCCCATTATGCATATTTCTTATGCCGAATCTTTCCAATCAGACATTTCACTCAGGTGGGTGGAAGTGGCCCCTTGGGCCTATCATAACTCTACCACTAAACACAATTGTATTTCATTGGCAAAGTAAGGCATAGCTGATTACTTGAAATGGAGACCTAGGAGTGGCGAGTTGAATGCAGTCCTTATTTTTGGAATTTTTGCTTGAATTGGCTGCTCTCAAGACCAAAAGCTTCCCATTGACAGCTGACAACCTAAATCCTTTACCACTGCACCAGAGAATGGCCCAAGTAAGGCAACTGTAAGTTCATTGTCTCAGTTTACATGTTACCACAGTTCTCTTTTGAAGATTTAAATGATTACTAATTTTGAAGATCCATTAAACTTCCTCAGCATAAGAAGTTCTACCTCTTCCAATAATTTTCCTTTCCTTTTCCAAATTACAATACACAAGCAAAGCACATGCATGATTAGTTGTGGTGCTTTGGGGATGGTCACAGTTAAAGGAGGAAGGACGCTTGGGGATGACCTGCCACTGTGGTGGTGGTGGTGGTGGTGGAAAATGAGACAAACAAGCGAGGCAATGATATAGGTGAAGCTACTTCGTCAGTCTTGGTGTTGGCCACTGTCATAGTGCAATGGTGGCAAGAGTGACAATTGGGAGGTGGACGAGAAGGTGTTGGTATTAATGGTGCCATCTGACAGGAGGCAGTAAATTTTCATGGTTGTCGGTGGCCAGGTAGGTATGATCTTGCGGCAATGGTGCAGTTGTTGATGACCATAGCGCTAGAGGTCATGGAACAGGTAGTATAAATTATCTTCTCCAGGTTAAGTAATCAGTGATGTGGATTAGGCTTTACTACAATTGCAAAGCTGAAGTTTCAATGTGTAAGACCAAATTTGACAATAAGACAAGAACTAATCCCTCAAGTGCGTCTTCATCTAGATAGAAAATGTTCAATACCCTTGACTTTAATAATATTCTCTGAGAGTTAAAAGGTAAATTCATGCCAGTTTTGAGTAAACCAAATTTCAGCTATCAAACCCACAAAAATGGACGACAAGAAAATTGAAAAGCCAAAAGAACAAATGAATACAAATAAAAGGTCAAGGGTATCTCCCTAAAAACCAAACTATGATAATAACTCCAGGAAAATGAATCAAGCCTGAATCAATCCACTAACAACTGACAAACCCAGAAAATAAAAACACTTGAAAGTCCAACGACAGAAACACACATTCAGAACAGAAATGTTCAATTAATAGAGAAACAAATGCATTGACCTTCAATTTGTCCTAAAACCCACCATGAAAAGCCTCGTGACTCAAGAACCCCATGATAAAATTACTATGGATGTAGCAGTATAATACAATGAAATCAACAAAAAAGCACGATTGTGATATGATTTGGGTAAATTTGAAGAAAGAATATACCTCGGATGCATGGATCAAGAGACCTCCTTGGCATGGTGGAAGAAAGCAGCAGAGCAAAGAATAGAAGCAATGAATGCAAAAATTCCCAAACAAATCATCAAAGAAATCCCTGCTACCACTAAATCAATCAAGCCTTGCACACTAGCAACACCAATCATCATCATCATCTCTCCTTCTATACTTCAAAATTCGAAGAGGAAATACAAAACTCTGAAGTGGGTCTTGTGATTGAAGCTTGGATTGAACATTATAGAAGCAAATGAGATCCTTCTATGGTATAAATATCCAAGGGGCTGAGACAGACAAAGCTCACGGAGGCGAAGGTACAAAAGTTACAACACATATGTCTTGGGAAGATGAACAGTAGTCATTTGGCTGCTCCTGGTGGGCCTGGCCCTCCTGCTCCTCAGCCCAAACCTGTGGGCTTATATTCAAAGGGCAGTAAAATATAGAATTATGTGTCTTCTTTTAATAAAAGGATTAAAAAAAGAAATAATTGGTTAATAGGGAGGAGATGCTCCCCACATTTATGAATTTATCCACTCCTATATTTTTATATGAAGAGTAACATATTTTGATATAAATGCTTTTTATTATTTCAAATATTTACGACTCTTCTAATCAAATAATCCGAAGAAAATTTTCATCCTCCTATTATTTATATATTGGTTATATTATTCCTCTATTAATCATTTTTTTTTACTCTTGCTAAATTATTTATATTTCATCATATTTTTTATATTATGATTTTTTATGCCTTAAATATATTATATCACAATCAATCATATCACATCACATATGCATTTAGGTTTTATTTCTTTAAATTCGTTCTTTTCTAAACTCATTTCATTCATTTATACCTTAATCTCATTTGTTGTATAGTGATTCTATTTTTGGACATTAAGCCCATCATTTGTACACCTTCATCAAATGGTTTAGATTTTTCTTTTTCTATATTTTTTAATTGTGGAGATTGAGAGTTTAGTATATACTAAATTAGTATTTTGAAATTTGTTTAATAATTATTTTTCAAAAAATATGTGTAGACAATTAAGATTTTTTAAAAAATATATTTTAATTATTTTTATTTTCTTTTAAAATTATCTTAAAAATTAATTGTATAAATATAGAGAATAGTAGAAAATAAGGTATTATAATTTGAAGTTAATTTTAAAAATACAAAAAAATAGATTAGAATATTTCAACTTTTGTATCAAATTTTGTTTTAAAAAATATTGTACTTTTAAAAAAAATAATTTGGAAAGAAACAAGTCTATCTCCTCGTTTAAAGTGATTTTATCTCTTCTCAGAATGTCCCTATTTCCTTGTGTTTCTCGGGCTTTGCTCACATTTTCTTGTCTAGGGACATGTATCAAGTCTCACAACTCCCAACTTTATCCTTTCTTTTTTTGAAATAATAATAATCATAATAATAATAATAATTTATTAATAAATAAATAAAAAACAAAAATTTTGATTCATTTGATTATTTATTACATTGAATATCAATAATTTAATTATTTTTTAAAAAAAATTCCCTTTTGAATTTATTACATTGAAACTTACATATCAATTTATTTTTTATAATTATCTAGAATTATTTATCTATCATTATCTCAAATAAATTTTTTTAACTTAAAATTTATTATAGTAATTATAACAAATCCGTCAAATATTATTTAATATTTGATAAATATTTTTATCAGCATGATAATTTTTTTATCATTATGTTGGATAAAACCTCACATGTGAATGTGCTATTTATGGTTATCTTAGTTTTAACTTTATTAATCACTATTGCAAAATCAAAATTTATTATAATAATTTTAAATATCAAATTTCTAAAATTTTAATAAGTTAATGTTTAAATATTAATTTCTAATAGTTAATAATGATTGGTATCATATCTCCCTATCATCCCAATGAAAATGATTTTTTTAATAAGAATTTTGAATTCTCATTTTATTTATTATTATTAATTATTTGAAAAATTAAATTAACAAGTCATAAGGTGAAACCCT
Source organism: Vitis rotundifolia (assembly GCA_030254885.1). NCBI lineage: Eukaryota > Viridiplantae > Streptophyta > Magnoliopsida > Vitales > Vitaceae > Vitis > Vitis rotundifolia. The sequence goes on from CM058151.1 coordinate 15,562,733, forward strand.
AATAATGGGAAGAGATAACATTGCTAAAAATAATTAATGAGTGAATTATTTTTTACTAATAAAATAATTTAAATTAAATTTAGGAGATGTCTTTACATATTCATTATTAAAAAAATAGTACAATGATAATTTATTTGTTTTAAATCATTTATAAACATTTAAAATTAATTAAAATAATATATAAAATGATAAATTAAAAATAAGATATTAATTAATAAATAATATTTATAAATAAATAAATTGAATATATTATAAGATGATATATTTAAATATAATATAATAATATAAGATTATCTTTTAAGTTTCTTTGAATTATTTATATTTTTATAATTAAGTAATTAACTTAGGTGGTGTTTGTTTTTTTGACTTTTCGCTTAAAGTAATTTAGTTTCAGAATTTAGGTTGTTTGTTTTTCTACTTTTTCATGACTTATTATAAACTTTTTACTAAATAAAAAAAACTAAAATATATAGTTTCTTCTAAATAAAAAAAATAACATATTGATTTTTTTTACTTTTTAATACTTAATAGAAATAAAATACTATAAAAACAAATAACCTAATATTTAACACTATTTAGAATTAAGTAAAAAAACAAACACCACCTTAGTGGTGTTTGTTTTTTTACTTAATTCTAAATAGAACTTAAAACTAAATAGTGTTTAATAATATTAAGTGTTAAGTTGTTTATTTTTGTAATATTTTATTTCTATTAAGTATTAAAAAGTAAAGAAAAACCAACATATTACTTTTTTCATTTAAAATAAATAAATATTTTAGATTTTTTTATTTAACTAAAAATTTATAATAAGTAATAAAAAAAATAGAAAAACAAATAATCTAAAGTCTTAAAGCAAATTACTTTAAGTAAAAAGTTTAAAAAAGCTAACACCGTAGTTTTTATACTTATCATATATTTATTTTTTTAATCAATTAAACTTTTAATTGTATCACTATTTTTATTTAAATTATTTAAAAATTAAAACTTATTATGATAATTTTAGAGATAGAAATTGCATGACATAGTTGGTGGATAGAGCTTCAAAGTTGATTGTCCCACCCTACTCACGATAGTTCTTTATATCAAAATTTTTATTTGTTTTCAATTTTTAATATCATAGGTTTCAAGAAAATTGATCAAATAAAAAATAAAAAATTAAGAAATTATTTTTTCAAAAACTATATATCCAACTTATAAAAGCTTTGAAATTCAAATGCTATCATAAACATAAACACCAAGTCAATTCTTAATTACTAAATGTTTTTAATATTAAAGAATCAAATTCACCTACTATCATGATTATAAAAAAAAAAACTAATAATATTATTCATGTAAATGCTAAAAAACCAACAAATATCCCAACAATTAATAAAATATCAACCATAATAAAGATTAATTATTATCATGAATGCAAAAAACTAATAATCTTATTCATATGAACCATCAATTTAAAGTTAAATTTTGTAAATTATTATTTAATAAATTAATAACAAATTTGTTTTTTATAAACTCATTTTTCACATAAAATTGATAATAGTTTTTTTTTTTAATTCCAAAGTGAAAGAAACAAAAAATAATAGATATATATTATTTATCTTATAAATAAAAAATAAAATAAAACTAAATTATTTTTATTAGTTATAATTAATTAAATTAATTTAAAGAAAAAATTGAAGATAAAGAACAAAATATTTTTTAAATCAATATCTAATTTAATATAAAAATTTTAAATATCTAATGTTAAACATAATTTATATTTTTATAAATATAAATATCTCAATAATTATAATTATTTTTATATATTAAATTTAGTAAATAAAATTAATCAATTTTATAATATATATTTATAATAATTATATTATTGTATAAATATATTATTAGTTAAAATATTTTTAAGAAATGGAAAAATGGAGTTTTTGAAAATCATCTCTTAAAGAAACTGTTTCTTTTTTTCTTTTTTTCTTTTTTTTAATGTAGAAATTATCTTCTTTCTCCTTCCCCTTTTTTTTTTCATCCCAAAATTCGTCTTTAAAAGAGATGATTTTAGCTCATAATTTTTTTTAAAAAGGAGTTTTAGAAATCGTATATTGAAAAGACAAAATTTTTTTTAAATGAAATAAATTGTCTTTTGAAGAAACGATTTTAAAAGAAAATAATAATTTTTTTTTTATGATTTTTTTTTCTCTTTCATAAAAACTACGATAGATTTGGAATTATTTTTTTCTACTAGGGTAGTTTAGGATTTTTTTTTTTTTAAATTACCATACTCTAGTAAAATATCCAGTGTAATCCCCAAGTCTTGACACCTCATGTCCATAGACCTTTTATCAATTAATTTTTAGGGTAAACTTTATGAATATCTCTTTTGAATAATATTTGCATACTATTCAAGTGATCAATTTCTCCACTAAATTTTTTGAAGAAGTTTAAACAATCTAAATTGGTTATGTCCATAGTATCAAATCTATTAACCAAATGGATCTCTTCTTCATTCCTTTTATTTTCATTTCTTTTGTTTTTATAGAGGTTTAGTAAAAATTAATTAAAAGATGCCACCAAAGATGGGTATGCATCCAATGCATTTCCATGTCATATATGTAGGAATCACTTTCATGATTCTTAGGGTATTTACTTTGTATACTCTTCCCCCATTTGAAACCACTTCTAGTGGTTTAAATGAGATTAATTTACATAAGTGGCAACTTGAAAATAAATAAATAAAAATTATTTTTAAAATTAATTAATTATTTTTAAATAAATAAAAATTTACAATCTCATCACGTGGATGAGGTACACAACCCCTTTTCCTTCTCTTTTGTTGTGTTCTTCATGTAAACACATATGTTAGTTTCAAAATTAGACTTCAGTTAAAATGATACGATATTTAATTAAAAGAACTTTAATATTCTTAAAATTGAAAAAATGACCTCCCTTCATCATTCTTTAGAAAACTAATCTATTTTAGACTTTTTTTTTTTTGAGAAATGATTCTCCCGATGTATTTATTTCATGGCTCGATCTACTTATGGATGTTATTAATGTCCTACTTTTCTATTTTTTATGTTTATGTTTAGGCACATTCAAAAATGTCTCACTTAGATACAAACTTATTAAAAATTATGATAAATGGTCTATTCTCCCTCCAAAAAGAGGGGAATGGGAAGCTTGCTATAGGTACAAAAGAGAGATTTCACTAGGCGAGGAGAAAAAAGTTGAATTTTAATGACATAATCTCCTCGAGATCACCGGTGCACGGAGTTATTATTGAACATTTACAAGCTTTATTGTTGAGGAGTCAACAATTCAAATAATGTTCTCATGTGCATAATGTGCTTCTACATCAAAGTCAAATAAGGAAATGAAGAAGTAATAATCTTGATTAATGCGACAACTAAAATCACATACAAGGACAATTATTTGAAGAGATTTCTAAGGTTGATGGTATGAGTGATGTAATAATCTTTTACATCATATGTAAGTGTAAATCAAGTTTTTTGATTTGTATTTGACCTACCCGAATTTGCTATTTTTTTTTAATAGAAAGTAAGCTTGTATAGTGATATTTAATTTAGAATATTTGAGTTTTTTTATTCAAATTAGTGATCTTACTAATAATATTTAATGTATATAACTTTCAAAAGTATTTCAACTTCGTAAATAGATAATGAGTATCGTAAACTTTATTTGTATTTGAATTTTATTTAGGAAATATCAGTGAGTTGGAAAAAATGGTTGATTCACTTGAATTTTTAGAACTTGTTTCAATAGGTTAAACTTAAAATAACTTTAGAAGGTATTCCATAATGTTAGTCATGGAGTATTGATATTTGGGATCCTTTTTCATATTTATTTATTTTCCCATTTTCTTTCCAAATTAAAGGAAAGAGCATGGTTTAAAAATTTAATTTTCTTTTATTCATCTTTTCTACAAAGAATTTTAAAAAGATAAGCCACCCCATAAGAGTCTCTTTCCCATATTTGACTTCTGTGTTTTGCTTCTCAATTCAACCTCTATAATCTCCCTACTCCAACGACTACAGTACTTTACCATGGCCATTATAAACTAGTCTCCTTTCTTGCTATTGTAATCCTCTACTATTGCCACTACAGACTCATCTCCCTACTCCAATAACCCTAGTCCTCTACCATTGCCACTGCAAACTAATCTCCTTGCTCCAATGATTGCAATCCTCTGCTATTGCCACTACTATAGTCCTCCACCTTAGTCCTTGTTGCAGTCCTTTGTCATAGCCACTATTGTAGTCCTTCACCATAGCCATTGTTGCAATCAACCTTCCTATAATTACATCTTCCAGATAAATCTACAGCCCTTATTGTTTTACTATATTTATTTTCCTACTATTTTGAGTTGTATTATACCTTGTTCAAGTAATGCACCTTAAATGAGTCTTTTTGGCTATTGAATCTTAAAGGTAGGATTCTGACATCTTTTTACATTGAAATTGATTTATAAGGATGGTGGATCTACTTTAAGAGTAATGTTTTGTCACACTTTAGCCACTCTTATCCATTAAATGCATAAATTCTTTTTTTTCCCCCTCTTTTGATTGTTAGTTTTGGGCTCGGTTTAGTTCTACCTTAGTACTTGCCATCTAGTTTTTTTTCCCAACACATTCTTTGATTTAAGGTGGTGCAAATGTTGAAAATTGAGGTGGGAGGTTCATTGGAGATGCTTCTAAATTTGATATTGGGTATCACATGTTGAGGGAGGGCTCTAATGGCCATGTAGATATGTTGGACCTATCATTTTGTCTATATTATAGAATAATTGGATACAAATTCTACTCATAATCTCTCATTGATTTTGATTATGTGGCTATGGATTAAAGAAAGATGTATTGAAAATAAACATGAATAATTGCAATAGGAAATGAATGATGACAATTTGTTGAAGAAAAAAAAAAAGAAAAAAAAAAAAAGGAAAACTAAGTTCTTATTTAATGGCTATTTTCGAAAACAGTTCTAAAAACTAGTTTCATGGAACTAATATTTATTTGAAATCTAATTTTTTTAAACTTATTTTCTATATTTTTAAATATATTCTAAAAATAACTTTTATATAGTGTTTTATTTTTAATTACTTTTCATATTTATATAATTATTTTTTTAAATAATACTCATAAAACAATTAAAAAATATTTTCTAAAAACACCATATTTTGTGTTTTTAAAAACAAAAACCAGTTTTCTATTCTCCGATTCTCAAACGTATTTTCTTATCTTACTATTCTAAAATATAGAAAAATATTTTCAAAAATAATTACCAAATAGATTCTAAAATACTATATAAATTGTAAATGATAATAACCCTACCAACTATAAATACTCTTGCACCAAATATCTGCCGGGAAAGGCTTGTTTTAGGACAAAAAAAATCTTATTGAGCTTGGGAAATTTTCTCTCATAGGCTTCCAAGCGGATTCCATAGAAATAGTAAAATATCTTAATTGAAAATAGAAATCAACTAAAATACAATTTCAAAACAAAAATGTTTTCTTTTTCAGAAGTTCTTTAAATAAAATAATGAAACAAACATAAAAAGTCGTATTGCATTTAAAAAATAATTTGTCTCTTATTACAAAGAAATGGAAAAGACCTCTAACAATTCTAGTGCAAATTGTCAAGAAAAACTGAAGATAGGGTTGTAATTACACAAAAATTTCATTCCAAACTTACAATTTATCAATATATATAGATTTAAAAAAAAAAAAAAAAAAAAAAAAAAAAAAAAAAAAAAAAATTCAACTCAAAAGATTTAAGAATTGCAAAGGAAAGGTGTTCCAGAAGATACAAGCCGCCCTTATAAATGAGTCTTTTCCTCTGGGTTTTATTTGGTGGGGTTCAGGCTGTTCAGCTCTCTATGCGGAAAACACCCAGAACCTGCAAACTTCAGTTGACCGCAAAACCCAGGTAGAAAAGCTCTAATTGGCAATTGTAGGAAGCCCTGTTCCCCAAACTTGACCCGGGTTGGGTATTTGTGTGAAAAATCAATTAATGGGTGGTTCGCAATTGGGTGTCAAATCTTGGAGATTTGTATGCATTTTTATAGCTGGATGGAGTTGAAGGGAGCCTTTTGCAGAAGTCAATAGAGCCTGATTTTATCGGTCACTATGCAGGTATATGGGGTTTCTTCCTTTTTATTCAAAAGGGGGGGCGGGGCGGGGGCGGGCGGTGTAAGGCATTGACCAAGAAAATTGGCTGCTGATAGTGTGTTATTGGGAGTGGGAGTTGTATCTTTTAATTTCATCTGCCAACATATTGCCGGATTGCATAGTAGTTTGTAGCTGATTTGTATGTTAATGACTTTAAAGTGGGTGAGCTTCATCATCAAAGATCAGGAACTTATCCATCTAAACTCGTTAATTTTTTTTTTCTGTGTTTCTTTGTTCGAAGGTGTGTTACCCCCAAGAAATTACTCTTCTGGGTATTCATTTTTCAATCAAGCTGGCGTTAGTGGGGTTGAATCTAGTTGGGAAAATAGTGTTTCATCAGGGACCTTAGATTGTGTTGGCGGTCAACTCTGCCCCAAGGGTTAAAATAATTCAGGGAACTCCATGCATTGTCCATAGTCATTCAGATGATATATGGAGATATATACTGTTATTGAGTGAAATAATTCATGGAACTCCATGCATCAGCCTTAGTCATTGAACTAAAGGGAGACAATGGCAGGTTCTGGTTTACTCCAACCTTAACCTAACCCCATAACAAGCTTAGTCATATATCTTTATGGATTAAGTGGGGGAGTAGAATCGAATATGTTCACCTTTACTCTGAGGTGTCTGTTTTCAATATCATTACCCTGTAATTCTTGATCTCCTTATGAAACTGCTATTTAACTGCACAGCTTACTAACTTTGTGAGTTGTTGAGTACTCTATGCATATAAGCAAATTTTATATAGATATTTTTTGGTTATCAGCTGCTGATTAGAATTGAGACACGTTTAACCACCCATAGACTGACTGCCAAAAACTTTGAGGCAGCAATGCTCCACTTATGGCAACCAAATTGGATTAGTGCAATGAAAGCCAATGATTAAACCTTGAATAATATTATCCACTGTGTTTTTTCCTGGGCCAAGGTCTAGGAAAGGTTATAAGTACCAGTATTTTTTTTGGATGGAAGCCAATTCAGAGATGAAGTAAAGGGGAAGGTATTTAAGGTTAGTGGTTACTGGAGCTGAAGCTGGAGAAACCAAGTCGCAGAAGTTTATGGATAGCCACAACAGTTTTGTCTTTAAGGTGCTTAGGTAAAGGCTTAGGGAGGAAATAGGCTTAGGGTTATGAAGGTAGGTCTTCTAGGTTAGAAAACTGAAGACAACAATGTCTAGTTGTGAGTAGGAAGAGGTGCACATCAATGCAAAAAAAATAGAGAAAAAAGAGGAGTGGGAAGAGTAGTTGGTAGAGCCAAGGGTTGCTAATGAAGCTTTGTATTCTTTCTTGGATGTCAAAGGGATTAATGAGTGGGGAAAGCGGAAAGTTGTCAATGCACTGATCGGATTGCAGATAGCTGACTTGGTTTGCTTGCTAAAGGTCAATGTCCAGTAGATGTTGGTGTAAATGGTGAGGAGTTTAGGTGTGGTAGGTTCTTGGAATGAGGTGCCATGGAATCCAAGGGTTAAGCAAGGCAGATTTTGGTTTTTTGGGACAATAGGGTGTTGGGGCTTATTGAAATAGAGGTAATGGTGTTTAATCTCTTGTTAGTTTAAGAGCTATGAGGACAATTTCATGTGGATATTTTCAGGAGTGTATGGGCCGGTTAAAAATTAGGGTGGGGGAAGAGGATTTTTGGGGGGAATTTGTGATATTGGAGGGCTTTGGAATGACCCTTGGTGTATCAAAGGAGACTTTAATGTAGTTAAGAATGAATCCCTTTAGAAGCATATCATTACAAGGAAGTATGAGGAAGGGGCATAGTGCTCTAGAGGAGTGAGGGAAGGGTACAAGTGAGGCTATGGAAGGTAATCAAGAGCAGTTGGGAGGTTTTTAATTGTAGACTTGGATTTAAGATGGGATACAGTTGCAAGGTAAAATTTTGGAAGGATAGGTGGTGCAGTGATGTATCCTTAGGAGAGGCCTTTCCGACGTTGTTCTTAATACGCACCACCAAAGATGCATGGGTAGCCAACATGTGAGATAGGGAGGGATTAGAACCCTAAGTTCATAAAGACAGATTCATGACTGGGAGATAGACAAGGTGAAGGCCCTTTTTAAGAGAATGCAAGCATAGATGATTAATAGAGTTATAGAGGATAAAATGGTCTAGTTGTATATGAAGTGTGACAAATTCATAATTAAATCATTATATTCTTCTTTATCTAATGAAAGATGGAGGTGTTTTCTTCTTGCATTGTGTGGAATCCATGGATTCCCATAAGGGTTCTTTTTTGCTTGGGAAGCTATATGGGAAAGAAAATTTCCATTGGATCAACTCAGAATGAGGGATTGGAAGATGTTAAGTAGATGCTATCTATGCAAAGGAGAAGAAATGGCTCATTACATCCCTCTTCATTGCTTGAAAGCAGTCATTCTACGGCAATTAGTTAATGCTTTCTTCGAAGTGTAGTGGGTGGTGCTCTTTTTAATTAGAGATTTCCGTTTAAGCAAGCATGGATCTTTTGTTGGGAAGAAGAGGAAGAAATCTTGGAGAGCATCTCTTTTATGCCTATTTTAGACCTTAGAAATAAAATAGTGTTTGAAAATGCCGAAAAATGGATCAAACAATTCTTTATGTATGATTTTTTGGAGTGGGCTAGAGTGTACATAGGAGATCCTCGTTATCTATAATAAACTTTCTTGATTGGCTAACCTCTAAGTAAGACAAAGGAGTTGTTTTTTGTGTATCCCTCTGCTGTTATTTGGCCTTTTGGCGCCTTTGTATGCTATATACCATTTTATTAAGCATTGTTAATATATTTGATCTTTGTCTATCAAAAATAAAATAAAATAACATTTATACCAAAGAGCTCAAAGATTAACTAAAAAGCTCTCAGATTTTCATTAACCAACCACTACATTTTGTTTTTGATCCAAGAGTTATATTCATAGACTTAAAAACTCTTCAATAAGCAAAGAACTTCGAAAGCGAGGCTAAGGGACTCAAATTCCCTAATGTCAAAAGTTTTGAAACACGGGTTGGTTTGCTAACTAATAAAATGTCTTTTAATTGAACTCAGAACAGAAACCAAAATAACTAGGGCTCTTGGAAAATAGGTGGTTTCATGAAAAATGGAATTTCTTAGAAATAAGAAACTAGGAAGAAGACTTTCTTAATGTTAAATATATTTTACAAAATCCAATTACAATGAATCCTATAGCTAAACTTCAACTATTTCTAATATGGAGACTTAGCAAAATACCCTTATATGAATTATAGCTTTCCAAATATCAAAAAAAAAAAAAAACACACTAAAAATAAATAAATAACTCAATTTTAATGCTATGTATCAAGATGCCTGAAGAGAACTGTTGGCAGCACTTCAATTGTTTGTAGTGCCTTTAGTAGAGAGTGGCCAAAGGTTTCCAAAGGAGGTAGATGTCCATTAAGGCTCACTCATTGGACAAAGATTCTTTTTCTTTCCAGAGACACTATCCTCTATGTGGGTATCTAGATTGGTCAACTAGTTGGCTGACTATTTAGTTGAGACAAGTTATGTCCTTAGATTGTGGGACACCCCTTGACTATTTTGAGAGATACAATGGCTGCTTCATGCTTTTTGCTTTCTTCTTTGCCATTTCTATTTTGCCTTTTTCAAGAGAGATCTCTATCTTCACATTCTTTTTCTATCTAATTAACAATTTTTATAAAATAATTTTCTTTAATTATCAAGAAATGCTTTTGAACATGTTGCTCTTTCATTCTCAGTGTCTCTACTATAAATCATAGGTGGTCTTTATAAGCTTATCCATGAAGCCTAGTGAAACTGTATAAGAAAAATTGCGAATCATAACTTTCTGAGTAATTAAAAAAAACGTAAAAGAAAATATAAAAGAAATTAAAGGAGTTGGAAGCTTGACTGTAAACTAATCCCTAGGAACATACATGAATCGATGTTCACTGTTGTTCGGATAGCTACATGGGATGTGATGAGTATTTTGTATGCCATTTACCATGAACATTGTAAATTGAGGTATTCATGTGAGATAACTATTTGTTTTTATTCATTGATTTGCTATTTTGAGTAATTTAGTTTAGATTAGACATTTTGAGACTCTTTAATCATAAATGTTACTTTGGATTCAAAAGCATTGACTCTAGCGTATGTGTGGGTGCATCAATAACAAAAAGGAGAATATAGACTATCGGATTATCTTTTTCTTGCATTTTTATTAAATTTTAGATAATTTTGGTTGTTTCATCAGCTGCTCATGCATTTGTTCCCATTTAGGAGAATTTCATGACAGTTGTCACTGAGGATCATGAAACAACATGTTGGGGTTGTGGGTTGCGCCTTCTTCTTGCATCTTACACTCCCATTTACAAGTGCGTATGGTGTGGAGCCATAACAAACCCAAACACATGCAAGCGTGAGAGCAAGTGCTTTCAATGGAGACGTTTACGAGATCGATCCTTTGTTTGTATTCTCATCATATTTATGCTCTTCGTGATATGTATGTCCCTTCAACTTCTATATTAATTATTAAAGAACTCTTCCTTAAAAAAAATATTGGCAAATTAATAACTATTTTTGGCTATTTCTCGCTCTAGGTTTATGTCAGTCTGATCTTTGTTTATTTCTTTTGATTATATTTTATTAAAAAGCAGAATTATTAGTTCCACATCAGCAAATTTGTTGTATTTGTCAAAACTTCGACTATACGTTTGCAAAGTTGTGGTATATATGTAATGGAAACTTCTAGACAGCATGCTGTGCACATTAGAGAAGCTACTCTTAGATGCTTCCCTTACACTAGTTGGACCATATATAATTGCCTTTTTCTTGGTGGGTAAATTACCAGACCTCCCTTGAGGTAAGCTATATCTACATAGATCCCCCCCACTGCTTTGCTTTGGAATGTTACACTGACCTCCCTTGGGGTCTTGGTCAAACAGGACCATCTTGTGCTGCCTCAAAATGTTAGCTGATGTAACCTATCAAAAAAAAAAAATGTTAGCTGGTGTAATTTGGCAATCTCATCAAAGCAACTTTTAAAAACCATATTTGGTATCCCTATGTAAAAACTCTCATTGTTACTCTTACATCCAGAGATCCCATTCTTTCCAAACAACTAAAATTAATTTAAAATAATGTTTACTTAATGTCAAAAATTCTCAAACAAATCAGTAATTAATCATAATTAATTCAAATCAATACACCGTCTTCTTCATCTTCACCAAACCATAATTCTCAATCTATTCATTTCCTAATTCCTCAAGCCTTAAACCTTGCAATGAAAAACCTTAATTCCTTCCCATCTCTTCAACTCTTCACTACTTCCTTTCACCCTTCATAAAAAAACAAGGAATAAAATGGGAAACGTAGTGAACTCCATGGGGGCCCCATTCCCTTTTCTTCAAAATAAATAAATAAAAATAAACAAGCATAAAGCTGCCATGACAAGTAGGTACAAATGCACACCATGGTCACATGGGCAAAACTCCATTGATAGCCCTCCTGTTACTTATCTTGTTTGTTTTCAGTGGTTTTTTTTTTTTTTCCTCCCGAGTTTTTGTTGATTCTCACTGTTTAATATGGACACAAGAAAATCCATGGATGGTGCAAAGAACAAGTGGTAGAGAATAGAGACAAGGATGGGATGTGGAACTTTCTTAAAGAAGCAAAGAAGGAAATTTAGGGTTTCTTTTCATAGGAATGAGATGAACAGTAAAGAAGCAAAAATTGAAAAAATAAATAAGTGAAAAAAGATCTTCAAAATGACGTCATTTTACATCACCTAAAGAAGTGCACTTTATCTTTCTGCATTTTCGTCAATGGTATCAAAGGGAATAACATTTGATAGGAGAGGTCAATCTCATATTCTTTTTTTTTTTTTTGATAAGTAAATAAAATTAGTATTCAAAGTGCCAAAAAGGGGTGCACCAAAGTATACACGATGTATACAATGACCGCTAATAAGTGCCAAAAAAGGAAAGGGAAAACAAAAATACTCCCTTACTCAAACTGAACCTAACCAATCAATAAAATCAACTAAGGACATGGATGTTTTGCCTATAAACAAATTGGTCCAAGATAACAAGTTGCATAAAAACAAGAATTTCAAACTTTGAATAGATAACTCCACGTTCTAGAAAGATCTTCTATTTCTCTCTTTCCATATGATCCAGAAAAGGCATAAAGGTGTTGCTCTCCAAACTTTTCTCCAATTTCTTCCAAAAAAAGTCATGTCAACCTAAGAGAGTCTCTCTAACTGTGGAATGAATCACCCAATACAGTCCAAACAGGGAGAACAAGAGCTTCCACAACACCCATGCCTTTCCACAATGCAAAAGGATGTGGTCAATTAACTCTTCATGAGAATGACAAAGGAAGCATCTATTGGCCAATGACCAACCCCTCCTTTGTAGTTGGTCTAGAGTAAAAGCTTTCCCCCAAGTTGCCTCCCAAACAAACAAGATTGCCTTAGGAGGAACCCACACTTTAGGAATGGCTTTAGACTTCCTACCCCAAGGATAGAGTAAAGGGGTTTAATAGAGAAGGATCCACTCTCTGTCTCCACCCAACACACCTTGCCCTCCCCTCCCACAACAACCACCTTGTCTTGAAGCCTTATCAAAAAGCACTCCACAATATCAATCTCCCAGTTATTTAGAGGCGTAGAGAAGTTAGGAATCCAAACACCCCTCTCAATGTCATATTCTAAAATTGCGAGGTTCGCATATGGTCTTACTCGAATCAAGGTCTACTTAATTTACCCCTTTTTTCTTGGTCATACACATTGCCTGCACGTATTAAATATTAAACAAAGATGGAAACTCCAGTGCATGACTGCTTTGCTTTAATATCAGAAAACAGTATAGTTTAAAGATAAAAGCTATAATAGATATGGTCTTTTTAATCTGTCAACTTTTCCTCTAGTTTAGAGCTGGTATATAATTGATTCAATTATTAAATCATGAATTGTCTTTGGTTTAGTAGGTCATATAATCTATACCTTTTTCCTTTTTCTATGGATGTGTAGTTGTTTTTCTGAAGACGCTGTATTGAGAATTCAATGTAACCTCATATTTTATTGTATGGCTGCAACATATTTTATTATATTTATAATTTTATTAATCTAAGTCAAGGTTATTTTTTACTGAAAAATGTATTGTAGCGATTTTAAACTCTTATATCAGTTGGCCCTACAGTACTGGTTGTTTGTTTCTTGTCCACCTGGTTTTTCGAAGTTGTGGGCCTTCTGACTTCTATTGTGATGGTTTGACTTGTTTGGTGCTTGAAAATGTTTGGGCTTGTCTCCTTTTTATTGCTTTTCTTAGCTGGATATTCTTTGTTCTTGGCTTGATTTAGAGAAATGGAAGTTAGTCAATATACTTTTGATGTTACCAGGGGTTGCATGGGCTTGGTTAATGCACAAACTAAAAACTGATATTAGCTGATATCATGAAGTCACATGTTGCTTACCACTTTGCCTGGAAACAATTATCTCCCATGTTTGTACATATGAAAAAGAAGATAACTTAATTAAATGGGAAATTCAAGCAACCAGACTTTGATGAGACCTGTGAAGGTGGCGTACCCTGGTTACGTCATCCAATGCAACCTATAGTCAATTAGAACTTATAGATATGATATTATTTCAGGGACAGTTGAGGAGGTTTGGGATGCTATAGCTCAGACATATCCAAAAATAGGAATGTTGCTAAGATTTTGTAGCTAAAAGAGATAAGTCTCTGTCTCACCTGAGATCCTTATTAAGAAAATGGGAGGAATGGGACTGTTATTATAAAATTTTGGAATAAACTGTTTTTCAGTTGAATGGGAATTTCAAGGAACCTGACTCTGACACTCTAGTGAGACTCGTGAGGATAGAGATGTCCTGGTTACTCTTCATTGTAACCTAAAGTAAATTATGACTAATGTATAGGAGCCTTTTGTTGAGGATGGTTGAGGAGGTTTGGAAGCTTTGACATATTTTAGGATTGATAGTGTTGCTAAAAGTTTTTTGGTTTAAATATCTCTCACCTTAGCTCTTTGCTTAGAAAAGTAGGAGCAATTGGAGAAATATTATTAAATTTTTCAAATAAATTCCCTTGGTGATATTGCTAGGTTCAGGGAGCTGATACAGGATCAGATATTCTTTGGTTTTTAGTAGGATTGGAACAAACTTTGAGCTGGCCTTTGACAAGTTTCTGGTAGACATACCTCCCTCACTCCCTCAAGAGGATTCTAAGCAGGAGGGGCTGCCAGCCACATAGTAGAGAGGTGTGTAAGTTGAAGGAAAGAGTAGAGCAACTTGAGAGGAGGGAATGATTTGGAGAACTTGACAGTGATAACAATGATCATCTGGCAACTAAGGAGCTTGAAGTTCTCTTTCTAGTGATTTTCAATCATCCTTTGCAATGGAGAATGAAGTTCCCTTTAAATGGGCTCAAAATGTAGTTGTTGTCATTAATGCTGTGTTGGATCTGTTGGCATTGAACATGTCAATTGGGGGGCTCTTTCTTTCCTTTCAAACCTACTTAGAACAGTTCTAACACATACATGTTCCCTTACCTACTTAGTGAACCTCTACTTGTGAATCAAGACCATTAACCAATCCCAACTAGTTAGCAGTACGAAGGCAGAGCCCAAGGAAGATATATGGAGAGAGAGCCGACTCTTGAATGTTGGAGATTAATTACCTTCAAGGAAGATCCATGGTATTTGTAGTAATAGAGTCAACTGTTCCAATTTTGGAAGTTAATCAGTGATAAGAATGCTCTCTTTACTGCCTCAGCAGGAGAGGGTTATAAAGGTGAAGAATCCTACTTTCACCTTATAGAAGCCATATCATGAGTCAAAGCTCTTCATCCTTTCCTTGGCTTCTGTCATAAGCAGGCATCCATGTCTTGTGGGCAGCTGAGAATAAGGAGTTTATTTGCCTTGTTTATAACAAGTAGTTAATTGTAAGGGTATTATTGTAATTTTACTCCTTTGATAAAAGTTAATATTAGAAAGGAGAGAACCCTAATACCTCCTTGATATGCAGCATTTCCTCTCTTCTGCTTTCCACATCTTTTCTCCCCTCTTATAAGCAAAAACCAATTATAATGAGTTAATGAATGCCCCTGTGCTTTAAATAGGTCTTTTCTGGGTATAATACTCTGCATTTGTTACATTCCTATAGCGTGATAGAGACATATTTGCAGGGTCTGAATAGGATACAACCAACTTCAGCATCAACATACTTTCTTCTTGTATAAAAGCATATCTTCTTTTGATTTCTCACGACTGATTAATAAGAAACATAGATTTCTCGAGAGGGTGCACTGATTTGACCACCACAATGTTCAGTAGATATTGGCTATGATGGAATTTTTTTCCTAGTTGCTGTACAGTATTAATTATTTGAGATAAGTAGTTTACACAGTGGTTATTGGAGCAGTTATTGCTTGGTGGATCCATAGGTGCAGCTTTGCAACTAACCTTGCAACTAACCTTGTTAGTGTAAGCTTTTAAAATAAAAACTCTTGCCGAGGCGAATTTTAGCAATTTAGTCTGATCAGTTAAGATCCCTTATTATATTTATGGATGTTGCTGATTTCTTATTATTTTATGCCAGTTTAATGAACCATTGTGTTTAAGAATTTTACTGATTCATTTGTTATTGTGATCCTGAATGTTTGCACCCTCATTTTGCATCAATAAGACATCTCTGTGTAAAACTTAATATTTTCCTATTTGATTGATCTTCCCATAGTCTGTATCTATCTCTTTGTAATACATTTTCTTGTAAGTGCAGGTGGCGGGGTGTTGACTGTGTACCCAGTTGTTTTTTCCATCAGTTACTTTTATGGGATTTTCCACTCCACCATAACAATGATCTTGTCTGTGACTACTCTTTCTACGTTTAGCCTTGCAGCATTTTGTTGCGCTGGCACACCACCAAACATGACGTGGGGTAGTTATCCAGTTGTGGGGAAAGGTAGCCTGGAGAACTATACCTTTTGTCACTATTGTTCAAAGCCGAAGTCCCCTAGGACCCATCACTGCCATTCATGTGGAATGTGTATACTGGACATGGATCATCACTGCCCATTTGTAAGTCTAAATTGTCCTTAATTTACCAATTCTTGTTGCACTGGTGTAGAATATTCTATTTTCCACTTACAACATGTTATTATCTATGTTTTGAACTTCCAATTTAGTTCAATAAGTCTGGAGATTGAAGTAGATATCAAGTTAGTGGAAGTGAAACTTTTTCAGCATCAGCTTGCAAATTTTTTCCATTATTTAGAAATTTGTATAGACCTGAAGCAGACTGCCTATATAACCAAAGAAGAGAAAATGAATTGACTACATCGTGGTTTTAGAAGTCTGAAGTCCTTTGAGTTTAATGGAAATGAAACTTTCAAAACCACTCATCGAATAGTTAATTCTACTTAATGATTGAAATTCTTCACCTTGAAGATAACTCTTCCATAAAAACTTCTGTGTAATTCGAATTGGTGTGCCTCAGCTAGTGGAAAAATATCTGTACTGTAAATTAGCAAGAGTAAAACTGGAGTATGGTCTGAGTTCTTTATATATATTGGGCATATACAGGGAAGTTTAAGACAATTCAAGCCTAGGCAATCACCTTGAAAGTCTCTGTGTCACATGTGGAGGCAATATCTAATTTGAAAGTCTGTCACATGTTGAGGCACTCCAGAAAAACTTTCTGCTTCTTATGAAAGAGATCTTCGAGCATTGAATAGCCTCCCTCTGAATGAATATGCTTGCATGCATCAGTGTGAAGCAATAGATATACGCTACAGGCTTGGGGAGGCTGGGCAAGGATAGATCTGAACCCCTGCTATTCCATCACACTGTACCAAGCTGGGCCATTCTGGCTAATACCCAATCAGGCCAACTGGGTCATGGCCAATTCACCAAAACTTGCAACTCTAAAAATTGTGACATCAACTGGTTCTAATCAAGGCAGAATCTAATTGGATTCAAGATGGTAGACCAGGTTAGTATGGGTATGCCTTTGCCATCTAAAAATCTATGAGCATTAAGTTGGCACTTCTTTTTGTTTTTTTTTTTTTTAATCAGAAACAGAGATAAATTTTTATTGATAAAAGAAAGAGCGAAGGATGAGGGGTCCTTCTCTCAAAATACAAAACCTGATCAAAGTAAGAGTATACTCCTCCACTATGACAAAATACAGTTGGCACTAACTTCTAAGGTTTCAATATTCGCTGACAAAATATGCTAATTCATCAGGAAGTTGATTAAGTTGACACCCAGTAGCATATTAGTTAGAAACCCTGTCTGTTTTGGTTTAACTTGATAGCTAGTAGCTTATTAGTTAGAAGCCCTGTCTGTTCTGGTTCTAACATGCATCTAGCCAACAGCAGATCTTTTCTTGTGAAAAACACGAGTGTCAAGATCTAACCTAAATGGAGTGGGTTTCACCAAGGCACTATTTGTGATATGATGGTGATTTCCTTCAAGTGTTTTGGGAATTCATTTAGAGGAAGGGCTGTTTGGAGGATAGCTTGTCTCTCTTTGCTGTGGATTGTGTGGAAAGAGAGGAATGCTAGGATTTTCAATAACACTTGGAGGTCATCGGATTCATTGTGGGATTCGCTTCATTTTTTTGTTTCTTTTTGGGCTTACCGTACAGACATATTTAAACCGTACCCTTTGAGTGTAGTTCAGCTTAGTTGGCTCTTGATTTGTACACGTAAGGGTTGGGTTATGGGGGCTGCTGTTGGTTTACTTGTATAGGCCTTTTTGTTCTTCTTGTATAGCCTTCTTTGTTTTAAGGAGGTTTGCTTGGTTGCTTTTGATCAGGTTTGTTTTTCATGAGGAGGACCTCTCATCCTTCTTTTGTTTATCTATTAATACATTTGTTTGTTCCTGATCAAAAAATAAAATTAAAAAAAAAAAAAAAAAAACCTAATCTAAATGTAGTAATAGCGTGATCTAGCTTAGTTTCCCTATTATAGCCTCTTGTACCATTCTATTTTTGGGATTTTATGTTTTTAGTCATTCCTTCTATTTAAATTTGATTACTACATTAGGATTTCTTATTACATCTTGCAATGTTAATTTAGTGGATATTTTTCTTTTATGGGCACTAAGACTATATCCTCACTTGAGTTCATTTAAGGGCCTATATGTAATCACTATGTTCCCTTCTTATTGAAAAGACATTTAAGGGCCTATATTTAATCACCATGTTCACTATGTTTGGTTAGCAAAGGTGGAGAATGGCAATTTGTAGATGTGGGTGTCTAGTTGTAGTGTAAGTTGTCAAAATATGATTTTTGTTTGTAGTGGTAATTTGTCAACGGCAGTGTCTAGTTGTAGCATAAGCTATGCAGATATGTATAGCTTGGTGGTGGACAGACAAGTGGTGACAATTTCATGGGTAAGTGAAGGTGTTCAGGGGATTGGTTTTGAGGGTGATTTGGGTCACAATTGAAGACCACATTTACAGTGATGAAATCATGGTTGAGTTTCACTTAAGGAGCTTGTTGCAGCTATCACTGTTCATGGGTTTGGAATCTCTCTCATGCTTCTTTCTTTTTTCATTGCCAAATATGTTTCCACAACTTGTAAAGGAAATAGACACATATTGCATGTTTGCTGTTTATTTATTTGAAATATGCAATGCCAAAGTTGCTGCATTACAGCTTTTGGTCCTAGGGAATATTACACCATAGATCTAGTGCAATCTGACCATTGACAGTTGATCTATCTACTGATGTTTCAGTTATGATTTGTATTCTAACACTAGCTGTGCTAGAAAGGGTTGCACTCTCTATTTAAGAGTTCTTGAGTGATACACATTCTATTACAGAATACTTTTGGAGACTTTTTCTGAAATTGCAGCAAGTCCACCCACCTCTCTTTTTTTCTTCTTTCTTTTTTTCCCTCTTTTCTTTTCCTTTCTCCTCTAATAATATGCACACAACACTTATCAAGAGGCTTGGAAGACTGCTTTGGATCATCCCTCTTGTTAAGTTTCCTTATGTTCTCTCCTCTTATATTTCTGCCTTTTCTATGTCATTCAGTCTTGATACCTTAATGCCTTGGCATAAATTTTGCAATTTTTCTATTAGCTTCATATTGTTCATGTTGTTCAGCTGATTTTAACCCATTTGAGCAGAAAATAGTTAGCATAAAAGTCATAATCTAGAATCACCTCAGTTTATGGTCGTCTTACGTCTCTTTTGAGATCATTTGTTTGGTTTCATGGGTAAAAATCATGCTTAGTAACTAGAATCTAGTTTTTTATCAAATCCTCTGCACGGTTCAAGAATTTATTATAATCCCATGCATGGGGAAAATTTCTTGTTAAATTATGGGCATGATTATTATTTACTGCTGAACTGAATTTACACACATCATTTAGAGTTCAAAGGTTTCTACAGTAGCCTGACAAGAAGCCTAGGCTGCATCATCATTGAGCACAATGCCACAGTAGCATTCCAGGGAAATGGCTTGGGCATGAGCTCCTTGCCATGGTAAAATGTTAGTGATCATTTTAATGCTTGTAGGACTAGTAGCTTTAGAGGATCCACCCTATTTACTATTGTCTATAATGTAGCACTAGGATTTTCAGCTCACATCACAACTTACACTAGATATTCTGGATGCAGATTGGGAACTGTGTTGGAGCTGCGAACCACCGTCACTTCATTGCCTTCCTCATTTCAGCTGTCATCAGTACAACTTATGTTGCAATCATGTCTGTATACGCAGGGTTCCACATCTGGCCACCATTAACTCACAGATCTCTTGGCCGTTTGAATGGATCTGGTGCAGATTCAGGTTTTATAGCCATGAAGGAGATTATTATTGCCTTTTTTAGCTCAGCTGCCCATCTATCCCTGCGAGGGCTTGTCCTAGTTTATTTGTTTGTTTCAAGTGTTTCTGTGGAGATTGGTTTAAGTGTGCTGTTGTGGCAGCAACTCAGCTTCATCTATGAGGGGAAGACTTACTTGACACAGTTAAGTTCACAAGGAGATGATGCAGTTGGAGACAGGGATTGCCAGAATCTCCTCCGTTTCTTTGGCTGCCCATATTCTGCTTCCAGATATTTGACGAGTTTTTCAAATTCTATAAAGAGACACAATAAGTAAAATCCGACAGCAGAACTATAATTCCTCTTTTCTTTTTACCCCTACCCCTGTTATAGTGTACACAGACGGGAAAAACAGATCACTTCCTTTGTTGTTTGTTTCCTTTTTTCTTGCCAATTGAATGGAGAAAGGGAAGGTAAAGTCTGGGATCGGAGTTAGAATACTGCTTGTAAAACATTAATTCTTTTTCCCAATCAAATTAAATATTATGCTCTGTATTTAAATCTTGAGAATTCACAGGAGAAAAGAAATAAAAGTGGGAAACACTTTTCACAGGTTGGTAGGAAAGCACTAACCAAATCATTTACTCAGTAATGGTGAGGCAGCTGGTGGATGGGTTTTGCTTGAACTAGATAAAAGGAGGAAATGATACTAGATACCAAATTGGAATGAATGTTTGTTATTAAGTACAGTAATGCCTTGAGCATATTGCATGCAAATTAAAATCTCATACTATGACAGAGATTTGTAGATTGCTAATCTCACTTGAATCTTAATGTTGTCTAGGTTTCTAGACTCAAGTTTTTGTTTTAGCTCTAATGCTGGCATGGTTTTGCTTGGATGGGGCCTTATAGGCAATGAAAAAATGAAGTGGAACAGATCTGGATTGTACTTCTGGCTGTGTGTGTTTTCAATAGAGGTGTGAGAAATCATTGAGGTATGCATTATTTTTAGCTGAAGCTGTGTGTCTTTGCTTCACTACTTCAGTTCACTTAAAGGCTCTTTTTGAAAATGGAAGATGGCTAGTATTTGTGTTTGGCTGATCTTAAGAAGGCATTTTTGAAAGCCTTTTCTAACTCAGAACTACATATTTAGTCATGATTTCAATTATACTTGTAGTTAAAGTTGAACCCTAAATGGTAATTGCATATGGCTGAAGCATTAAATACCTCCCATGCTGGGTTGTAATGTATCTCTAAATCCAAACAAACTCAGCTTTGGACCTTAAAATGAGGCTGAGCCCAACATAATGGCAGCCCAACCCAAGGTACAGCCATAGTCCAGTGCAAAGTAGGGGTCTAGGAGTGCCCAAAACCCAAAAGAAAAAATGTCAGCATTCACCAACCAGAATTTGAAGATAAGGTCATAACAGCAAACATCCCAACTCTGTTTATTACTTCATTGTTGGGGGAGAGAGAGAGAGAGAGAGAGAGAGATGGGAAAAGCAATCGGTGGGTATGTGGTATCTGCAAGAGACATAAACCCGGTTCCCAGTACAGCACCAGCAGCTAAGCTTCTCAACCTCCTCAACTTCAGTGCTGCTTCAAAAACAGGAAATGGTTTCCCACTGGTAATCTGACTACTACTCTTCCCATTTCAGACTTCTGTATTTTTTTCTTCTTTTCCCTTTGATATGTTTCTTGTTTTCCCTAGCTGTAATTCGCTCTCATGCTTATTATACATATTCTATTATCAATTTCATGCATTTCCACCACCATCGTCATCAGCAACAACAACAAACAAGAAGTTGGTATGACCTTACCCTTTACTCAGCAATTTTGTTATTGGGTTTCTTTGGCATGGTCCCATTATGCAAAAGAAAAGAAAAGAAGATGTTGCCAGACATTTATGTGTTGTGCATAGATAAGTCCCTCCAACCTTTTAGTTTTAGCTCTTAAAAGTAGTAGAAATCAGATTACTAAGAAGGCATCCCACAACTTTCTCGCTCATATTTGGAAATCTGAATGATTTTGGACAGAAATTAGAGAGTTATTGGAGTAAAACCAGCTTAAATTATGCACTTTTGAAATTAATAAAGGGATCAAAATTTCATTGAGAACAAAGAATTTTCAGTCAAGTGTCTCTCTCTCTCAGTTGTGGTTAATACTTTCTGAAATGTTTGAATCAGTGGTTTAGAGTTTATGAATTCTTGCAATGCTGATATAGCATCAAAATCTGGAGAACTTGGACCAACTCTTTCTGGAAGTGTAGCAAAGCTGATGACCCAGTGGTGTTGGAGCATTTGAACTGAAAAGAAAGAAAAAAGAAACAGAAAAGAAAAAGGTTGTTCTCCTCAGTTATTTTTTAATGAATTAAAGGGGTTTGTGTAAAGAAGTTCCACCAAATATCCTTCCTTCGGAATTATTAAGAACTCGTCTGCATCCTCCTTACTGTTTGCTCCCAAATACAAAATAAGATGTTAGGGTTCTGCGGTGTGGACATGCTTACTGGATGTTGCCCCTGAGAGTTGTTGGATCTGCAAGTGGAGAGACCATCAACAGTTTTCCAAGACTATAAATATGAAGTTAAGCTCTAACCATAACCATGAGTATTTGAGTAGAATCAATTGGCTGGGAGAATGTACCAAACCAGTCAACCAAGTTGCTTTAGGTTTCAAACATCCTAATGAATTTCCCCTACTTGAGACCTTCAATGACAAAAATTTCCCCCAACAAGGCTGCTAGAAGATTAGCTTCTCCTCCCAGTTGAAGAACACTGCTTCTTCTCTCAGTGGAAGAACACTGCTTCTTCTCGTTTAGAATGAAGGTTGATGAAAGGAATCCGGGAAAAAGTTTTTCCTTTTGGTCTAGGACTCTAATGGTCTGCTTTATCACATGGATGTGTGCATCTAACACACCTTAAGGAGCATAAGATGTATGCATACAATTTGCTTTAGTCCTCAATATGAGATAAGTTTTGGGGTGTGGAAGACGACCCCTTAGTCAGTTTTGCTGCCCATGCCTCACATTTTGAACCCTGTTTTGTTGGTTTTGCAGGAAAGCTTCAAGTATACAAACAGAAGAAGCCGGGCATGGGGCTCTGGGGCTGCCACAAAATTCAGCACAAGCTACTTCCTGGGAATTAATGTTACTCCAATCACTGGACTCACACCACCACATGCAAACATTGCAGGGGATGCTTATGGCTCTGGTTTCATGCATAGTTTAGATTTAGCAGAGTTGGAATTGGACCCTGCAACAGCAAAGCTAGCAATCGGGTTTCTAGGACCTTTTCTCTCAGCATTCGCCTTCCTCTTTGTTATCAGAATAGTAATGTCCTGGTACCCAAAACTTCCAGTGGGAAAGTTCCCTTATGTGATCGCTTATGCTCCCACTGAACCACTTCTCATCCCAACCAGAAAGCTCATCCCACCTCTAGGCGGTGTGGATGTAACGCCTGTGGTGTGGTTTGGATTGCTCAGTTTCCTCAATGAAATACTGGTCGGCCCACAAGGCCTTCTTGTCCTC
Organism: Vitis rotundifolia; assembly: GCA_030254885.1. Taxonomy (NCBI): domain Eukaryota; kingdom Viridiplantae; phylum Streptophyta; class Magnoliopsida; order Vitales; family Vitaceae; genus Vitis; species Vitis rotundifolia. Next base: position 15,586,181 of record CM058151.1, read on the forward strand.
ATCTCTCAGCAGGTTTAGCTGAGAGGCTCACCCTTACCCAACTTTATTATTTCATGCTTCCCGATACTCCACACCATTCCAGCATGTTTTGAGTTTTGAGTTCCTATTACTTGCATTCCAATTTTCAGGAATTTCCTCTTCTCATTTATTTACCCAGGTTGTTTGATGCCACTGTCAAAGTTCATTACTCACAAATAAATGGAAGAAAAAATCAAGTAAATTTCAACCTGACCCAAGCATGGACAAATATAAAGCCAAAGCAAGAGTAACTCTCAAGATTATTTTACAGTCAAAAGCAAGTAAGAGTTGCTCTCTGCTTCTTCACGGAGAAGGGGGCTACCTCATACCGTCATCTCACACTAAGAGACTTCACATTGTGATGGGGTGAATTGACAAACATATGTTCCATTTTCATTTGGTCCCAAAAAAAAAAAGACTAAATAAACAAATAAGTAATAATAGCATCTTAATCTCGTACAAGGTAAGATAAAAGGAGAGCAAGCAACCAAACCTCGAGTACTCCAAAACAGAAGTCTTTTATTCATCATCAAATACTTCCGGATTCAGAGCCCACATACTTCAGCAAAATTCCTTTTCCCTTCATTGGGCAGTGTTTGACACAAACACCACACTACATCTTGTGTTTGTTTTTCAGAATCTAATTGTAATGTTAATGACATCCAACAAACTTAAAATAAACACAAACAACTTAATTTCTGTTAATTGTCCAGTAACCAGAATTCAATTATTCTCATGGTGACAAAGCCAGCTTTTCCCTCAATGTTTTTAAATGTCAGCCACAAGAAAGTTTCCTGATAGTGACACCTGACAAACAAAGAAAAATGGTTTAGTTTCTATGTTTCATTCATGACTGATTAATTATGTAAAATATAAAACCTTGCCGTCATTACCTTCTCCCCCAGTTTGAATGGAGGAAGACCCTTGTAAGGGCATGTACCGCACCGGAAGGCATCTCCTAATCCACACTGCAGGATGTAAAATAAAACATTTAGAACAATTTTTTTTTATTTTATCAGAATAGAACATTTAGAACACAGGAAAGGGAAAAAATGATTTGATAAATCCATAGCTAAATTGTATAGAAAAACAAGCAAAAGAATATGCACTTTGTAATGCCAATGTAGAGCAGCCCGCCAAGGCAAAAGGCGACCTCCAGATATTGTCTACTATACAGCAGAAGTCAAACAAAACACTATACTAAATGGGATCAGGTCATTCCTTTACTTTGCTATCTATCTTATCAAATTGCCAACCAATTCAAACATGATCCAAACACTCAAAGAGAATCAGTATTTATCTACAGAGAACACAAGTTATGATCGGACATACATTTCCACATGCTGACTGAGGATTGTTCAATTGATCCATAGTCAGACCTAATTTCTCCACTTTCTCCTCTTCCTCGGCCCTCCCACAAGTGCAATTTTTGCAAGCTTTCCTTGTGCTTCCAACTTCACAATCACCATCTGCAAAAGCATCTTTGTTTAATCTGATGCACAACGGCCAATAAATGCAAAACAGAAGGTTCATATAAAAAAAAAAAAAATTGGTTTTGGGATCCTGTTATCTTACCAACTGGCAGCTGAGGTTTCTTCAAGTCTTCTTCAGTTAGAAGGCTATCTTCATCAATCAGATCCATATCATCATCAATTTGAAACTTGGGTAAACTTTTTTCAGCCTTCTTGATTGAAAATGATGAACCAATCTTCCAGGAAGGCTTCTTAGCCTTAATCTATACAAAATAGAAGCAAAAGGAGGAGGGAAAAAACACACATTCAATTGTGTAATTTCAAACATCACATGGTGGTATTTAAAATAAAATAGGATGACAATATTCACACGATCCAAAAAGTATAACACTTCAACAGAGACCAAAAGGTTCAACCAGAAATGTTTACTGCACAAATTTGAATCATTCATAAAGCTTCCTCATTTTAACCTATCCTAAAATAAACAGTAGGTCAAAATTAGGAAAGTGAATAATTGCTAATCAAGACTAGAACTTACCCCAAAAGACTGAGCACCTTCAGATGGCACAACTGGTTTCAGCTGAATAGCTTGTGCTTCTAAAAACCCTGCCATCAATAATTTGCGCTCAAGAGAGGTTTCCTGCAAGAAGACCAAGTTAAGTCTCTTACTACAACAGAGATTTCACCAACTTGCAAATTGTACAATTATTACCCCATCCTTTATCCCTGTAACAGATTGCGAAGTTTTCTGAATTAATACTGTCCCACCAGGCTTTAAAACTCTTGAGATTTCTGTCAGCAACTTATCACAAGGAAATTCAAGTGATCTACAAATAGAGATGACAATATCCAAGGAAGATGACTCCACTGGCAGCTGACCTGTGGTTAAAGCAACATTAAAAAGACTCACGAGCATAGGCATAAGCATACAGCTGAATAAAAATCTGCAGATTGCTGTTTTAGATGTTAGCAAGCAAATAAATCTTATCATGAAAATTGACTCAGGATTTTTCTAAGCACAAGGCTTCTGATGACCAAATTTAATGCACAAGTCCTCATTTTTTTGGTTAGTACACAAACAGCTAATAATGATAACTAAACTAAGATGAATGATTATTTACCTTAAAAATTAATAATCGAAATGATTTGGAGCAACTGTTCATGCTTTGAAAAGATTTTTTTTTGATAGGTATTCATGCTTTGAAAAGATGAGACCACAAATAGTGTCTTTCAGCAATTAGAATGACAAATAACTAAATCGTTACTATACCATTGAAAGCAACAGCATACATGTACGATCTCCTAGACAATTAACAAGAATGTCTCAACTATTTCCCTCAAATCTTACTGAAAAATAAAAGCAAAATGCTGCCAAGTGGCTACAGCAAGAATGCCGAAGAAGAAACTGGTGGTGCCACATCTGTGCCAGTTCCCATGCCAGATTGGGCATTGCCTGCTTCGTTTGATTCTGATAATCCCACCCACAGGTATTGTTACCTTGATTCCTCCTATTAGTGGCTTGTGAGATCTATTCTAGAAACTCATGGTTGGGATCATGATGTCGATTATGAAGACATAAATGTAGAAAGAGTGCTTTGAGACATGATACCCATTTCTTTTTCATGCCAGATTACAAAGGATGAGAAGGATGTCGGTCTCCGAATGAAAATAGATGGTTCAGTAAAGCATGGAGAAGGGCAAAGCAACTCCAGTGGGCTTTGATATGCAGACAGTTGGTATGGACATCCATATGGTCTATGCAGCAAGACCAGGTTTAGTAACTTACAGGAAAAATAAGGCAACAGCTGGTAACAGTTAGATTAAAACTTGAAAGGCAAATTGATTGTTAACTGAAAAGTGAATTTTTGTAAGAATATTTAGAGATTAAAGGGAAAAGATAAGAGCTTTTAAAAAGGATATCTTCACTTCCAATTTATTTTTAATTGAATTTTCATTTATTATGTTGTATCCCAATACCTGCCCACTTTTTGGATCCATGTTAGCCAAGTCCCCATATCCTAAAATTTGAGTTTTGAAGGATCAAATGCCTAGATATATACCCACAGCCGTCACTCATACCTAAACCCATGCAACATAGACTATTGGTGTCATTATGGTCTGCAGTGATCTTGCCTATGGTGGTGGTAGTTTGGAAGCCACCCTAAGGGAAAAAAGGTCATCCTCTAGGTCGTTCATTATCAACTCCTTCGCTCTCTAACATAGATTGGCATGGAGATTTTTCTATTCAATGATCCCTGTTGGAAGATTCACAAACATGATTGGACATGTCAAATTTGAATAACAGGGGGGCAGGACAAGCCAATGTCCGCTTGAATAGCTCAAAACGGCTTCAGATAACTTTAATTGGTCCCATTCCTCCACTAAGAAAGCAAGCTACCTGGTTATCCTCAACAAGGACAGTTTGAGCAATGATGAAAATTAGGTTAGATATGCTTCAACACCTGTGTTGTAATTGGAGAAAACTTCTAAAGAAGCCATCTTTGCATGGCCTGCAACAAATGTGAGTGAAATGAAGCTGCAGTTTCCCCCTTTTTCACATCCCAACCATTTCTTAGCTACAGTCATCAGGTGTTATATATTTGCATTTCATAGTTTCAGTTCTCTGAGAGGCTAAATGGTTAATGCTAAACCAAATATTTCTTGTTATTCAGAAAGAAAGAAGAAAAAAAATTAAGTATGAACATTGTGTGGAGAGAGAAACAGAGAGAATAAAAAAAAAAAAGGTCAATTTACATGTATAAAATACCAAAAAAAAGTGTAGACTTGAGCGAAAAGATCAATTCCATGCATAAAATACCCATAAAAAAATATAAAAAAAAAAACAGGATGAGTAAAGGTACTAAGCATAAACTTGTGTGAAAATATGCAACAGCTTCCAACTTAATTTGATGGCAACTAGAGCATATAGAAGGAACAGTGAAGAAAAACAGTGAATCTAATTACCATCCATTTCAAATTTAGGCAACACAGCAACCATATGACAGCTATGAATACATATATACTACATATATATTTTGATGGCAACTGGCAACAACATGTATTAGAAGGAATAATGATGAAAAATAGCAAGTCTGATACTATTCCATTTCAAACATCTCTTTAGCATATTACTTAGGAAGTAAACTGCTAGGGTGCTTCCTCTGAAACCTTTAGTTTGGAGGTGCATGCAGAAAACAGGTCAAGTTTAGTACTTCCCCACACCAGGGCATCCACCATGTAATATATAACTAAAATTTCATGACATAGGTAAGATTGAAAAGATTCAAAATGCGTGTGGTTCTTCATTTTTTTTATTTTATTGTGTATATTTATTTATTTCATTATTTTGCTTATCACCATCTAGTAATATAAAAACAGAGATTTCATATGACATCATTAAGATTGAAAACATTCAAAATGTGTAATTTTCCTTTTTTTCATAGGCAAATTAAGAGTATATATGGAATAAGGCACCCAGTAAAAGCATGCAAGGATGAAATCAAAATGAAAGGAAGATGAAGTTACTTAGGGAAGATGCTTGAGTAATAATTAGTGGATCACACTGATCAACCCCTGCATTATCAAGCTTCCTCACTGCATCTAAAACTGTACTAATAGGCAAAACTTCATGATCTGTGAGGGCCAATGTGCTATTTTGCAACATTTTGGTATCCTACAACAATGCCAAACAGAACAATTCAGATGGCATCCATCAAAATATTAAATTATTTGTCATGCAAAATATATCCATGTAAACGAGAAAGCAAGGTATGCTTATTCTTTGTCATGCAAAATTTATCTACATAAACAAGAAAGCATGGTATTGTCATACATAGTGCAGACATTGTGGCATACAAAATGGATAATTGATACAAGATGGCCAAAGACAAAGCAGAAGAACGCATGATGCATACACATTGTGATATACAAAATGGATAATTCAACTTGTATTATTCCATATTAATTAGGATTGCCACATCAATTTGCTAACTTTCCTTGACCTCTCCTCTCAACTACAAATCTTCTTCTGTTTTTCGATTCTTTGATCTCTCATAACTAAAAATCATAATGCTTGGGTTTATAAGAGATTACGGCGTTGTTCTTGATGAATTTAATTGATTTGCCGATCCCATGTATGCTTGATTCCCAGAATATTATTTGAACACGATAGAATTAAATCTAGCTACTAACCAGAATATAGCTCCTTTTCATGCAAAGGCAGAATATTGGGCAATAAAAAATACAACATATGAGCTGACTTGGTTAAAATCCGTTTTGTAAAAAACTGGCATACCAGATTCGACTCCGCTCTATTATGACTTTTTTTTTCTGGATAAGTAATCAAACAACCATACATATTGCTAGTAATTCTGTTTTTTCATGACAGGAAAAATTATGTTGGAGTAGATTGTTATTTCATTCACTCACAAATAGAGTTGAAGGAAATTGTTACTTTATTTTTTGATGGATAAGAACCAACTGACTAATATCTGTACCAAAGCCTTCCAAAAGAAGCCTTTGATTCTATTTGCAACAAGTTGAGAATTGTCAATATCTAATCTCCAGTTTTAGGGGGAGTGTTGAGATTGTAGGAGAGATTATAAGATAGTATTGCAGGAAAAAGTGCAGAAGAAATTGTAGGAATATTTTGATATATTTCCTGTTTTTCATACTGTTATAGGCTTATAAATATTCTTGTAATTTCATTCAAAATAGACAAAATATGAGATGAATCTACTACCAATAGGAAATAATGGGAACAGTAGTTAATGATCCTTCCATGAATCCTAGAATGATCAAAGCATCTTCGCAGATCATTTACCTTCATCTTCAGTGGCCTAATGATCATTGAATTACATAGCATTTTCCCAGAAGAATCTTCCATTTGGTACCCATCAACCAGTGTGTATCATAGACTCAACTAGAGCAGCAACTTGAGGCTGGTTTGTGTTGGAAACTAACTGTGGCACTGCCGTAAGGGTTGAACCATGGGGTTGTGCAGTTTGTTTAATGTTGGTATGGTTGTGCTAGGATATGTATACTTAGTAGCAGTCAGTACTAATAGTTAGTAGTTGGGCTTGAGGTTTACCTTGAGTTTGGTTGGATTTTAACCCATCCTCAAAACATTCCTGCTCTACTGCTAATCTAAGCTGCACCTCTCAATTGATCTCCCCTTCATTTGAATGTGTTTACATCTCGCTTCTGTAGAAACATTTGCCTAAAATGATGGAATACATGCCTAAGAAAACATATTTTTTTATCCCTTGTAGATAAGGAGCTCAACATAATTGAAATGACTGTTTATGGGGATGTGATTTGCCCAGGGAACCAGGGTCATTGTAGAACAGTTGCTGAGATGCTTGGGCAATAGAAGTCCAAAGATCACATGGCAGCTTGCAAGTTGCCATTTAATGACGAGTCTCTATAGCAGACAATAATTGAACTTTTCCTGCATATTTACTTTGGACGAAATTGAACCAGGATTCCGTTGAATTTGTCATTTCTGTCTTGTGGACACACAAGATATCTTGAATTACATTTTTTAATTGAGAAGTACATCTTGATGCATTTGATTTGCTTTACTGTAATTGAAATTTCATCAAATACCTTTCATACCTTTCATATCCTTTTCATTTGTTAATTTCACTCACCTCCCTTTCGACTAAAAATAAAGAAGGTGTTTGATGAAATTTCAAACTAATGGTAACTAAATATATTTAGCCCAAACCTCAGGGGAGGTGAGTGAAATCAACCCAAATTCAATTGCTTGCGAAAATTTAGTTGACAGCTACAGAAATTTATTCTGTGAAGCATTGTGTCATGACTTGCCAATTGCTTATTTACACCATGGAGACTTCATAAGCACCCTATTCTCATTAGTTCCATGGCGAGAGAATAAGTAATGCCATAAAGGGAACTCCATTGCCAAGTTCCGCGGATCCAAGTAGAATGCACCTATCCTCACCTATGCCTATTTCAATAACATGACTCCCATCTGAAACACATCAACTTTCATTTCCTACTCATCTAGATTTTGGGCTTGCTTCTCATCTGGTCCAACCCCTCACCTTAGGTCATGGTCAAAGAACCTTAGTTCATCTCTGAAACACTATTTTGGCAGAGATATGCAAATGGGTTACAAACAAGTATCAAGAAAAATGAGCAAATGGGAGACAACCATGAAAGCAGTCCATGGTATGTTGTGTTCTACATGCTACTCTGTTTAGATCCCTTTTTTGCCCTAAGAAAGTAAAGGAAAAAGACATGAAATTGAAATACTGCATCTCAGTTTTTCCTTATATGAGACCAAATAAAATGAGCATGCCTAATGTGACTATTTGGTTCAGTTTAAGCAAGCTCTTTCCCACTCATTTGTTGGGGAAAACCAGAATGTTTAGAAAATTAACACAGAAACTTCTATTTTTTAATCCATTTTCTCAACATCCAACTGGAGGGTTATTGCTTCTCTAATTTAGTTCATTTATTCCTCCTGATACTGATTAGTGGTATGAATTGACCTTTAAAAGAAGTCACTAAGTGAGAAATAAATCATATCAAATTCAAAACCTTTAGTGTAGGCATTTGTCCATAAGCACAAATTATCCAACAATCCAAAATATTCCTATGCTTGGAAATATGGCTTGTTTGATTTTGATAGGAACTATTATCAACCTCAAGCATGTAAACTTTGATTGAATGATTCAAATAGAAAGTTAAATACAGACGTTTATGTCAAAGCTACAAAACATTAAAGCTGATTTCAAGACAACAAAGAAGAAAAAATGGAGCCTCTGAGTTTACTTTAGAATTTCTTGATTGGATGATCATTTTTTATGGGATGTGTTTTTGTTACTCTCTCCTACACATTGCTATTTTGGCACCTTTGTACAACCCTTATGTACTTTGGTGTGTCTTCTTTTTCATTTGGCGCTACTAATAAATAACCTTTTACCTTGATATTTTGGTGTTCATATAGGCACATACTCACATCTAATGACTAAAAATTCTTAAATATTCTCTAAAACGCGTTAAAACATTCCAAAACATAAACATCCAGCAGTTTCAAAATGCAAACCATCCAAGCTACCTAGTAATCGGGGCCAAGACTGCAGCATTGATAGGCTTGTTTGGTTTCAAAATTGATAAATTCATGAGAGCAGTTTCTCCACATATGTTTGAGTAAATTTCAAGCTACATTAGTATAGAGTTATGCAAGAACAAATAGCAAACAAAACGAAGAGATAAGGCTTGGAATGCAAGTAGAATATGATTTAATCTCAAATTCTAAGGGTACATTAGACAAAAATAGCATAGGCAAGACACAAAGATAATCCAGAATATGATGATGAGTTTCCAACATCACTTGGATCAGGTTATGACAAAAAACTCAATTGTTTTCAGTCCTGTGAAGAGTTTCCTATTCTAAATTAACCAAAAAAAAGGGAAAAACTGGGGAGATCAACAGAGATAACACAAAAAATAAATAAAGAAAGAAAAGTAATACAAAGATGAAAGATCGTAAAAATTGAAGCCTTGACATTCAGTCACTCCTAAAATTTATGGGAATACTTTAAAACCATTTTCAATTGCAAGAACCCAATTCAGAATCTCGATTTTACGCTACATAATGGTGATAGGCTCAGAATTCATGAAATTCAAGGTTGGCTTCGAATTCCAGTCCCACAACCAAAATATTCTAATCTCATGAAATCAAAATTTTAAATGATTTGAGCTTCAAATACGAGATGAGCGTAGCAAATTTTGCTTCATAAAAATCATCATTCTTGTCCAAAACATTAAATACGAAAGAAAACAACACAATGGTATAATGTAGGGTTTTAATTTCTTTCCACTTACAAAAATTCCTCAAGAACCAAACGGAACAAAACGAAAACCCAAATCCCATTGGAAAAGAAACAGATCGATCCAAGAACATGACTCACCATGTGGATCAAAACCCCTAGACTTCGTTCGATCTTCGAAGAAACTAACAGTAAACCCCCCGAGTTCTGTAGCCGACTCTCTTTCTCGCTCTTTAGTCTTTTCTAAGGCGAACAACACATCTATAAATATAAAAAAATAGAAACGCACGAGGGATGACGTGGACGAAGTGAATGCCAGGACGGCACCAGAAGGACCAAAAAATTGGTTACGTGTACACTAAAGTTGAAGGACGACTCGTGGCGATTTAGTGATCTGTGTGAGCTTCGCCGTGTTGCACATTAGGAGACCCCGTGAGAGTGGTCCAAAATGACACGTGTCATGCAAGATGGTGACGAGAAACTACTGGGTTCCAGTCTCTACAATACCGACCTTGGCCGGGGAGGTGGGCGCGTAGCCACGTGGAGGTGGTGACAGGTTGCACATTGCGGGAAAAATAAATAAATAAATAAATAAATCAAGAGGAAGAAAATTCCCATTCAAATTTAAAAGATTGTGATTTTCCACTATTTTCTCAACATCCAAACGATGAAGTCGATTAATTGAATTGGGAATAGAGATTGGAACGTAACGTGGAACAGACAGATTGACCGAAACGCAGCGTTTGGAAAAGGAATGGTTGAATATTGTTGTGTCAACAGAGACCCGGGCTTCTTCCGCTGCAAGTAAACCCTAAGGCGGTGTGAGTTGACTCAGGTGGCAAAGGGCTGAGACTGGGCCGGCCCACTTTTGAACAATTCGGTAGGTGATAGTGGGCTGATCCTAGTCCGGCCCAATTTTTTAACCATTGGGCTACAACTGCGTTGATCTCTCATCTTAAGCCGGCACAATCTTTGCCTTTCTCATTATGTTCTCAGTTTCTTTAAAGGATACTTCATCCTTCTTTGTGCTTATTTTCCTTCATTAAATACAATTTGTCTCTCATCCACGAAACTGATTGTTTTTTTAAAATTTGATTACTACATCAGGATTTCTTATTACATCTTGCAATGTTAATTTAGTGGATATTTTTCGTGTATGCGCACTAGGCCTGTACCCTCACTTGAGTTCATTTAAAGGCCTATATGTACTTTTCTCCATAACTTTTGAAAAGAGATTTTTTAAAGTTTCAGACACAGGTTAGAACACAAAGATGCTGGTAGAGGACGTGTGCTTTTTCCATAAACATAAAAAGGAATTATCCAAGTTTGAGTTGCCTTATCTTGATAAATATGACTATTTGCCATCCTTTCCCTTGGTTCTCACAACAAACCATCTCTGTTGCTTCCCTTGATAATCACTTAACGCCAAGATGAGACTAGGGGTGACAATTCGTGTTGATGGATCATATTCATGTCATATCAAAACTTAGGTATTTTACTATATAGCTTAACCCAAACTCAATACGAACGATAATCGGGTCAAAAACATAAACGCAAATACTACCTAATTATTAAATAGGTAACACGTCGTGTAACCTATTTAACTCTTTTAATAATTAAATCATCCTATTTAATAATTAGGTTAAGTCTTATGCATGTCTATTTGATTCAAACTCATTTATACTTAATCCAAACCCGCAAAAAGCGTATTCAGGTTTATGTCGTGTTTGCAAATTGTATCAAACTTTATCACCCCTAGATGAAACCCTAACAATCATCTAAACCCAACTTCCTTTATGTTTATAAGGGTTCTTCTCTGTACTTTTTACTTTCTTTTTTTTTTTCCTCTTTTGAGACTCATGTTTGGTTCGCAAGTGGTGGTGGTGGGTGTTAGTGAAATTGATGGTGGAGAGATATTATGTTTGGTTCGCAATGGTGGAGAATGGCAATTTGTAGATGTCAGTGTCTTGTAGTAGTGTAAGCTATCAAAATATGATTTGTGTTTGTGGTGAACAGACGAGTAGCAACAATTTCCAGAGGAAGTGAAGGTGTTAAAGGGATTGGTTTTGAGGGTAATTTTGGTCACAATTGAAGACCACAGTTACAGTGATGAAATCATGGTTGTGAGTTGTACAGTTAAGGAGCTTGTTGCAGCTATGGCAGTTCATGGGTTTGGAATCTCTCTCATGCTTCTTCCTTTTTCCGTTACCAAATATTTTTCCAAAACTTGTGAAGGAAATAGAAACAAATTGCTTGTTTGCTGTTTATTTATTGGAAACATGCAACGCCAAAGTTGCTGCATGACAGCTTTTGGTCCAAGGGAATATTATACTAAAGGTATAGTGCAATCAGATCATTAACAGTTGATCTATCTACTGATGTTTCAGTCATTATTTGCATTCAAATACTTGCTGTGATAGAAAGGGTTGCACTCCCTCTTTAAATAGCATTTCAGGGAAATGGCTTGAGCACGAGCTCCTTGACATGGTAAATGTTAGTGATTATTTTAATGGTTGTGGGACTAGTAGCTTTAGAAGATCCACCCTATCTATTATGAAGATTTTAAATGTCTAGAATGTAGCATGAGGGTTTTCAGCTCATGACTTACACTAGATATTCTGGATGCAGATTCACCAACACTTCATTGCCTTCCTCATTTCAGCTATCATCAGTACAACTTATGTTGCAATCATGTCAGTGTATGCAGGGTTCCACATCTGGCCATTGTTAACTTGCAGATCTCTTGGCTGTTTGAATGGATCTGGTGCAGATTCAAGTTTCATAGCCATGAAGGAGATTCTTATTGCCTTTTAGAGGTCAGCAGTCCATCAATCCCTGCCAGGGCTTGTCCTAGTTTATTTGTTTGTTTCAAGTGTTTCTGTAGAGATTGGTTTAAGTGTGCTGTTGTGGCAGCAACTCAGCTTCATCCATGAGGGTAAAACTTACTTGACACATTTAAGTTCACAGGGAGATGATGCAGCTGGAGACAGGGATATTTGACTAGTTTTTCAAATTCTATGAAGAGACGCAAGTAGTGAAATCCAACAGCAGAACTACAATTCCTCTTCTCTTTTTTCCCCCACCCCTGTTATAGTGCATACACAGATGGGGAAACAGACGACTTCCTTTGTTGTTTGTTTCCTTTTTTCTTGCCAATTGAATGGAGAAAGGGAAGGTGAAGTCTGGAATTGGAGTTAGCATACTGCTTGTAAAATATTAATTCTTTTTCCCAATCAAATCAAGTATTATGCTCTGTGTTTTAATCTTGGGAATTCACAGAAGAGAAGAAATAAAAGTGGGAACACTTTTCACAGTTTGGTAGGAAGCATTAACCAAATCATTTAGTCAATAATGGGGAGGCAGCTGGTGGATGGGTTTTGCTTGAACTAGAAAAGAAAGGAGAAAATCATACTAGATACCAAATTGGGAAGGATGTTTGTTATTAAGTGCAGTAATGCCTTAAGCATATTGCATGCAAAATAAAATTTCATACTATAAAAGAAATTTATAGCTTGCTACCATCTTTTGAATCTTATTGTTGTCTAGGTTTTCTAGGCTCAAGTCTTTGATTTAGCTCTAATGTTGGCATGGTTTTGCATGGATGGGGTCTTGTAGGCAATGAAAGAACAAAGTGGAATAGATCTGGATTGTACTTCTGGCTCTCTCTGTGTATGTTTTCAATAGAAGTGTGATGGAAATCATTGAGCCATGCATTATTTTTTGCTGGAGCCGTGTCTTAAATCATTTCATTTTGCTTAGCTGGTGTTTGTTTTTTTAGCTTAATTCTAAATAGAACTTAATTTAACTCAATTTTAAATAGTGTTTGATAGAGTTAAGTATTAAATTATTTATTTTTTAAAAAATTTATTTCTATTAAGTATTAAGTTGTTTGGTTTTTATATGCTAAGCATCAACATCTTAACATCTTAACATCTTAATGTATTAAGAAAAATAATTTAATTTAATGTATTTATAAAAAATTTAAAATAATAAAATTATTACAATAAATAATTTATCATTATCATCCTTGCAAAAAATAATTATTATATTAATTTATTTTATATAATTAAAAAAATATTTCAAATTAATAATCTGAAAAATAATAGATTGATAAAACCTAAATCAAACTAAACAAAATACATATCCTAGCATATTTATTACACCTACATATTGTGAAAGTTGCTAGTAAAATTGGCTGAATTGTTGTTCATCCATTGTTTCTTTAGATCACAAAGTTCTCTGATTACAGACCTATACAGGATATGAAAGTTGCTGAACTGTTGTTGTATTCTACACAAACACAAATGCATGCAACCCACCAGAACATTAAAAAAATATAAAAAATAAAAAATAAAAAATAAAAATAAAAAACATTAAATATCATCAAATGAAAGAGAAAAGGAGAATTTTATAAATTCAATGGGTCATTTCACTATCAAGTAAAGTGAACAACATCTAGCCAATAACAAGAACTCAATTTCTGCTCCACCACAAAAAGAAAAGAAAATAGCCCCAATTTCAAACAAAATCATTCATCCAAAGACACAACACTTTGGACCCACCACTCAACCTCACCCAAATAGAGTGGTTTTAGCTTTACCTATTATCCCTGCTTTTCAAATTTTTCCAAATCAAATCTATTTGTTAATAGTAGAAATAAGTATACTCATATATCTAAATACAGTACATTGTTTTTAGTAAAACAAGTAGAATGAAAAATTTATATTTTGCATTTATCAAAATAATTTTAAAATGAAGCATTCAAGAGTTTTGGAATGTTTTTTTTAAGGAAACCCCATGTTTAATTTTTAGGAAAATTTATTTTTTATTTAATAAATTTAGTGAATGCCAACAAGGAATTAGTAGTATCAATAAAAACATAAACTGGGTACCTCAACAAACATGAAATTGATCGTACAAAACAAAGAAAACACATTGCAATCAAGTCCTCCCCCAATTTCTTTACTCAATTTCAAGCATTCAGCATAATGACCACACTGGGTTTAGACACACTTTGAAAAACTAAAGACAAAATTGATTCCCGTTCTTTATCATACATGTGGCAATTCAAACAATGACTGAGAAGTACTAATCAAAAGCATGAACTGGCAATCACAGCAAACAGGAACTAGATCATACAAACAACAGAAAAACACTTGACTTTTTTCTCAATTCAATGAACCAAAAACAAAAACAAGAACAAGATTGCACAATTCAACACTAAAAAACCCACAAAACTGATTCCTGTACCTTATTCAAACTATGAATTAGCACTTCGGTATCTCAGAGAACATGAAATTCATTCCAAAAACCTAACAAAATTCATTGAAATAGACTCTTCCTTCAATTCTGCACTCAACATCAAGTCTTCAGCAAAATAAACAACAGGTTCTGACTCATTCCCATAATCCAAAAGCCAAAAACAAAAACAAAGCCAAAACTAAAAATCCTACCCCTTACCAAACAATGAATGAGCAATATAACCGAAAAATATGAACTGGGTTATGACAGAAAACAAAAAATCCATCACACAAACCAGACGAAAAAAACAGGTAGAAACAAAAGGGAAATGAAAAGGGTCAGTTGCAAATTAATAAGATGTGAAATTCCTTGTGGGTCACTGCTTAATCATATATGCAATATTTTTACCCTCCACTACTTTCCTGATTTCATCAAACATGGTTTTGGCTTTTGTTTGGGTTTCATGAAGTTTTATAGTTGTAGCCATTTTCATCACACAATGCATCAACATTAGGACCCGAAAACAGAAAAATAATGCTTCCTTGCTTGTAGAGAAGGCAGAGGAAAACAGAATCATACAAACAGAATCAAAATACCCTCTGAAAACACTAACCATTAAAATCTTGATATACACCCTGAATCAAAAGCCATTAAGCAAAATTATGAGTTGCAATTCATCGAACAAATGACCAAACAAGGATCCCCAACTTTTTGTGCAACCAAAACACCAAAAGAGAAAATGAAAGCAAAATATTCCAAAAATTCCTGATCTTCTCATCTTTTCCTTGTCTTTCCCGACAATCAAATCAAAGATTGAAAAGAAAAAAGAAAAACTTGACATACCTTGAGAAAACCTAGATCAACAGAGAAAATGGAAAAGAAATGTACCCGAGAGAGTTGGAAATGCAGCAGCGGGGCTTTAGATGTTCGTATCGCGAGGGTGAGGGTAGAGAGTGAGGTGAGATCGTGTTTTGGGTTTCAAATATTCCTTTTTAGCGTTCAGTTTCAGTCCCAAATTTTAAAAATTAACTAAAAAGTCACCAAAAAAGCAAAACAATAAACAACCAAAATTCTAAATCCCTCTCAACGAGAAGTTAAAAAAACCAACACTCTATCACTTGATATCAAAATATTTATTTACTCTCCATTAGTGTCAATAAACAACATTTATTTTTTTTTACTAAATAAAAAAAATTAAAATATTTTTTTTATTCAATTAAAAATAATTTATTAATATCATCCAATATAATTAAATTAAATCTAATGATAATAATTTTTATTTAATTATATTAATTAATATCAATAAATTATTTTTAATTTTAAAAAAAATTAAAATATTTAATTTTTTTATTTAATAAAAAAAAATATTATCTTAATCTTAAAACAATTATTAAGTTTGAATGTATTTTTTATTTTTAAAAACAATAACTTTTACATACCTAATCACGAAAAATATATAAATTTGCTATATGTTCTTAAAAAAAAAAAAAAATTAAACGTGGGTAACAATAATAAATATTATCTAATACCTTAATTTTTCACTTTTATAAATAATTTTTAGAAGCCATTACCTAGGTGTCATTTCGATACATTCTTTTTATTGTCCTATTTTTAAAAACATAAATTATTAGGAAATACTGTGTAAAATGCAAATACTCTATGACACTTATCCTATAAAAGTAACAGTTTTTAAAAAATAATTAAAAATATTGAAATACTAAAAAAATAAATAAAAAATTACCACCTCATATATTAAATGAATTTAAATTTTCTCTAAATTGGGCGGCCCAAAAAAAACAGGAAGATTTCTTAAGCTCGTATCTTAAACCATCATCTTAACAAGCAACAATTCATAATAAAATGATTGAAGGCGGCCCAAATAAATGAAATGCATTGCTCCATGCCGAAGAAGATCAGAAGTTATCCGGAAGCCTAATCTCAGTCACATTCAAGGAGACCATAAACCATTACGACATAAAAAATGAGCAACCATCACATTCGTTGATCAGGCACAAGGAAATAAATGCAAAGACAAGCACAAGACAACTCGAAAAAAAACTGCAAAAATCCTACCAGAAAATTCATTACTTCAAAACCAGTGCTCTAGCTAAAAGTTAAGCTAAGCTAATCAATCAGCCTCAGCATAAGGTGTCTCAAGTTGTGCTTGCTCCGCCTCCTGCACTTCCTTCTCAGTCTTCTTCCCCTTCTTGCATTTGTAGTAAACACTCATAAAAGTCCCCACTGCTCCATACTTCTTTCTGCAGTGCTCATAAAGCCCTGCATCAAACATCCTCCAGAAGTTCTTTTCAGTCAGCTCAGACACTGCATATTGTGGCTGGAATCCATGGTTTTCAATCAACCAGTTCTCCATTCGGCGAACTGCTTCTGAACCATCAAACTGCTCACCCCTCAAGACAGGCCCTGGTGCATAGTACACCCCCACATCTGTGTACATCTGGGCATAATGTGTGTCACCCTGTCTGCGATGCAGCTCAAAGCCTGGTTCAGGATATATCATTGTTTTGACAGGAAGCTTGTACAATCGGTGTGGGCAGAGCCAAATTGGGTATACCTAAAGAATCAACATCAAGCATACTAAATAAGTTACAGGAAAAAAAGCCAGTAATTTGAAAAACTAACTTGGAAGTCATCAACTCAGCAGTGTTTGTGGTAGCATCTAAAATTGAAGCTTTAACCACAAAACTGATTAAAGCAAATATATATATATATATATATATATAAATGACTTCCAGCTATAGAATAAACTGTCAGAAGTCAAAAGCCCTGGGCTTTGACATTCTGCAGGCATAGAAAAACAAATAATGCACTGGTCACCCATCTCCGATCCAGACTCCAGTAAGGCACAATGCACTTTTGGCAAGGTTGTGATGGGTATGGTGTTGATTTTAGTTCAATTAGAAACCAATGTAAGACAAAAGAATTTGTAAAGAGACTCAATTGAAAATATGTATGGCTGCAAGGAAATAATAGTGTACCTCCATCTCATGATGTACCCATTCTAGAGCATCCCCAACTTTGTAAAGCGGAACAAGCATGTCCTGAATTACATGCATCTCATGGTAATAGTTTCTGATAGCTTCACCTTGAGTAGCCTTGAGGAGAGAAACCTTTGGTGGCATCAACCACCCAAACAAAAACCTAAACCACCATTGATCTGCAAATGGAAGAATAAGTTTTCCCTCCCAATACAGACACCTAGTGTGCCTATGGTAATATTCCCTGGTTGGGATGTACTCCACAAACTCCCCTTTCTTTAGGGCTGTCTGTGCATGCTGATAGAACCAGGGCTTGTACCACCACCCAACACTGTTAATCACGTTTCCTTTCTTCTTAGCCTCTTCTTTTGAGGCATATCTCCCTGTCATACACACAGCTTCAGTAGGATTGTAAATCATGGTTTCTACAAAGTCTGGAACCTTCTCAGGATTATCCTGATCTCCGTCTCTGGGAGCAAAAGAATCCAAATAACCCTGTGCAATCTCTTTCAGATTTCCCACTACTGGTTTGTAAGTCAACCTCATGTATTCCTTAATGGGTATAAGCTTGATCTCAGCGGCAACAAGAAGCCCCAGTGTTCCCTGAGACCATGGAATAGCATAGAAAAGATCAGAGTACTCATTGTCTTTGGTAGCTCTAACTAGCCGCCCATCAGCCAAAACGATTTCATAAGCCACAACAGTGTCAGCAAATAGGCCATAAATGTGAGAGCTTCCTTCAATTCCATAGCCATTGATGAGGCCACCAACTGTAAGATCATCAAGCTCAGCAACCACAGCAAGGGCAAGATTCATTGGGACACTAACCCTGCTAATTTGCCCCATGTTGACTAGGGGTTCACATCTGGCAATCATTCTCTCTTTGTCAATGTCCAGGATATTTCTGAAAGCTGAAAGATCAACTTCAAAATGCCGAGCCCGCTTATAGTCAACATTTCTCATTCCAACAGCAATCCATGGTTTCCGGGCTGTGCAGACAAGGCCATCCCTTGATGGGTTCCTCTCTTTGAGACGTTTTATGACTTTTTTGACATTTTCATCATGTTCCTTCTGACGCTGCTTGAAAGATTTCGATTCAGATCTGACATCTCCAAGATATGTGAGGAAGTACAAAGTGAAGGAGATAGGAAGGACAACAAAAATGACAACAATCCATCGGAAGTGAACAAAATAGTCCACCCAAATTTTTTTCCTCTTGGGACGCAAGGGAGCCTGAAGATCTGACATGATGGGAAAGGATAACCCCTTTCCGCTGTAACAAAGACACAATGATTATAAACATGCATGAAGAATTTTAAGGCACTTAGATCAAAAGGGCAAAAATAAGAGATCCACTGACTAGATAATTGTCTTGCATTGGAGTAACAAATTACAGTTTTCAACCAAAACATGAAATTTTAACTTATCCCCAAAAGAGTTCAAATTTAACTAGATCAGATTCATTATAGAGTTTTTCTCAGGGGGTAAAAAGGAGAGGGAGGAGGTGGTTGGGGTTGTGGTGGGGTAGGGGGTGTGGAGGGGAAGAAGAAGAAGAGATCCACTATACAATTTGAGCATGGAATTACACTTTCACAGGCATATACAGATTGTTGTAAGCATCTACATCATAAAAAATTAGACCATTTGGGACACAAGAAGACAAATAACAAAAGCTAAATCTATTGCAATATATTTTGGAAAAGACTCGGCTAGATCAAACAGTTTGACAATAGGTCAACAGCAGACCAACAATTTTATAAGTCATCAAATATTCTCACACACAGAGTTCTGGCATCAGCCAAATTCCAACATAGATTCTAACAAAATAGTAATCCGTAGAAAATGACTTTCGAAAATAAGCAGCAAGATGGCATCTCATAAAATCAACTTGTAGAACTAAAACATCAGCAACAGATCAAGATCTACTAAACAGAGTAGAAATGTGCATGTGCCGAAAATCTCCATTTCGACAGATAAAAGAACCGAAAGAGCACTAGGAACCAAAATGTACTTTTCCAACATTTTCTGAGCAACCAAAAAACATTTCCAGGGTAAACCACATTACAGCTCCAAAACCCTAAAAACATGCCCAATCGGTAACAACATCCAAACACTAGCATTAACCCTTATGATCTGTTTGGTTTCAGAGAAAAAGTGGGAGTACAAATGAAACTGAGACTCCATGCAATTCCCCTTAAGAACCAGAAAAAGGAACAAAATCACAAAGAGAACCATTTTAAAGCA
This sequence comes from Vitis rotundifolia, assembly GCA_030254885.1. Taxonomy (NCBI): domain Eukaryota; kingdom Viridiplantae; phylum Streptophyta; class Magnoliopsida; order Vitales; family Vitaceae; genus Vitis; species Vitis rotundifolia. The sequence continues at coordinate 15,605,954 of CM058151.1, forward strand.
AACAATCAAAACTTTTCTATCATTTCCTTGCTCTTCCTCGAGATCCGAACACAAATCAGAGCTCGACCAAAAGACCTCCTCTAAACTAAACCCCCCCTTTCAAACAGCTCAAGCTTAGTTTGAAAACTGAATCTAGAAACCGGAGAACAACAGTTCCTCCATTTCCACGGCAAACAAAAACCGAACCTAAAAATCTAGAAAACAGATAAAAACCGATCCTAGATTTTCTCAGCAACCAAACATGCAAACTCAAAATCCAGACCACTAAGAAAAACCGTTCCGTCATTTTGATAGCAACCAAACACGAAAACTACAAACTCTGAATACAAAACCGAAAATGTTAAGAGTAGGTTGTTAATCTTCCTCAGAAGCCAAAAACGGAAACAGACAATTTAGAATAACGACAAGCATAATTCCATGAATTTCTCAACAACCAAACAGAAAAATCGAGAATCGAGAAGAGTAAGAAGCATAGAAAGCGAACCCTAACAAGAGAGAGCGGACGTACCGAGAGAGGAATGCAGGAGAGGAACCGGAGGATCCGAACCGCAGGAGATGTGGAGTGAGTGAAGTGATAACAAGGGACTGATTTATAGAGCAACAAACAAAAGGAGTGAAAATCTCGAAGCCAGATCACGCTAGCCAAAGATTCGTTGTCCCTCTCAACCCTACCACGTGACTCCGTCACAGTTTTTTTTTTTTTTTTTTTTTTTTTATTGTTTCTGCCGTTTCTTTCTTTAAATATAATATATCAATTCAAAAAATAAAGGGTCTTTTATAAAGGTTTTATAACTTTTGCCTTGGCGGATCCAATGAGTTCACAAAAAATTCAGGGCCTGTTTGGCGTACGGTTTTCTGTTCTCCACAACCAAAAACACGTTTCATAATAAAAACTCTTTTTCTTTTATTAAAAACAAAAAATAAAATATTTTCTAATGTTTTCAAAAATAAGTTAAAAATATTTTAGATTTTCAAATAGTTTTTTTTTTTTTTTTTACAAAATTAGAGAAAAATTTTTTTTTAATTATTTTTTAAAATAGTTATCAAATATATCCTAAAATATTGAAGTTTTTTCCTTTAAAGTGGGTAGCTTTTCATATCTTTTTGCCGATTTGGAGGGAAAAATGTTAAAAATAGATAAAAATTAATAACTTATTTTTATATATGTTACTTTAAGGTAATTTTATTTATTTTAATTTCTTTATATAAAAATTAAATAATTAAACAATATTAGAGTTTTTAGTAAATTTTTATTACATTTTGTTTTTTATAAAACCATCCAAAAAAACATAATTTCTTATATTCATATTATTATTACTATTTAAACATAATTTTTCTAATAGTATGTCTTTATTCTAAATAAATTATTAAAAACAAAACTATCAACTTATCTATATTTGAAAGAATGTAATTAACCCTTTATTAATTATTTTATCAATTTTTTTAGAAAAAAATTTAAAAAATATTAAAATAAGATATGAAAATTAAAAAAAAAAAATCATATTCATTTCCTATTTATACCTTATTCCCAATCCTATTCATTCAAAATAATTCTAATCAACCCTATTAAAAACATTAAATAGGGTGGAGTAGGTATTGCAAATTTCCCATATCTGCCTAACCTTATTTAATTTTAAAAAAAACTTTTTTAATTACATTAAATAAATATATTTTTATAAATAATTAAAATATTATAATTTTTATTATTTATTTTATTAAAAAGTAATTTTTTATTATTATTATTATTATATATTAAAAATAGAAAAATTAAAATTTTAAATTAATTTTATATATAATTTGGTGGGGCCAAACAAGGTAATACCCGAAACAATCTTAGATTTAAAAAAAATCTTAAATCCACCCATGACTACTTTATTTAAATTTCAAACTTATCTATTGAAAAATGCTCACATACCAAAAAAAAACTATTTTATCATGAGACTTATATGTTAGATAAAAGAAAAGGAAAAACCAATTCACAAGAAACTTCTTTCTCGACTACATGTGATTACACGTTGAATTGAGTTTCTATATTTATTTTTAAAAAATTTATAACTTAAAAAAATATATATATATAATATAATATTGAATTAAAAAAAATATTATTTATTATAGAAATGTTTTTCACTCATACAATAAATTTTTTTTATGTTCAATAAAATTTTTATAATATTAATACAATTTTCAACTAAAAAAAAAATATTAAAAAAAGAAAAAAAAATTGAGGAAAATAAAAATGACAGAGGGTGGATCGTATGAAAAGGAAAGAAACATGATGTAACTCCACTTTTATAGAAACAATATTAAAGAAGGCAAGAGTATTGACATTTTTGGACCTTTTATAATACATTAGGAAACGTGGGGTAATGTGGGAAGAGGGTCTTACGAATCATTATTAATCTTTTTGAATCTCAATCACCATCGGGTCTGGGGGCGCACCATCCGAGGTCCCACCTCTCGCGCTTTTATCGTTTTTATGTCAAAAGACTATTTTACCCACCATGCCCCATAAAATGGTTCATAGAGGCCAATGTCGTTCCCTCCCAGAATATTTATTAATCCAGTCTTTGTAATCACGTAATCTTCACATGACATGTTTTGTTTTTGGAGTATAAAAAACCCGGCACCTGAAAAAATTCAGTTCTTGCAACAAAAGGATTCTTGATAATAAGTCTTGACCATTAGGTTAAGATCCATATATGTATTAAAAATTACTCATCTGAATTAAATTTTTGGTTTCGTGATAGTTGATGTCTGTAATTTTAACTTTAAATTTAAAATCACACTTACTAGTAAAGGTTTTAGAACTCGATGTTATAAGAATGCACTACTTTGATAAATACTTTTAATTTTTTTTTAAAAAAATAGATTACTTTTATCAAAAACTCATCCCAAATGATCGTCTTAAGTGTTATCTTAACCTCAAAAAGACTATTTTGCCCGAAGGAGTTGTACAAAATCCACCATAATGTTTTTTTTTTTTTTAATTTGAAAAAAAATTTAAAAACATTTTTTAAAAATTTAAAGAATATTTGGAAATTATTTTTAAGAATTGATTTATATTTTCTAGAATAAAAAATATAAAAAACATGTTTAACAAGCTTTATATTTTTTGTTTTTAAGAACAAAAAATAAGTATTTTTTAGAAAATATTTTTTAGTTGTTTTATGAGAGTTGTTTTAAGAAATAATAATATAAATTTATATAATGATTAAAAATAAAACACTAAATATAAAATTTATTTTTTAAACACATTTTTAAATATTAAAAATAAGTTAAAATATTTTAAGTTTCCAAACAAACTTTTATTTTACAAAAATCAAATAACAATTTAAAAAACTGTTCTCTAAAATTATTTTTCAGCATTGTTTTTAGAAATAGTTACTAAACATACATTTATAAATTTGTAGTATTTTCTCAAAAAAAACATATTTCCATTTAAAATATTTTTTTCATTTAAAACAAATTTTTTCATTTAAAACATTTCAAATATAAACACTTCAAACAAAAACACTTTCAAACACGATCTTAATAATGAGTTAACATTTGTTTTTAGGCTTTTAATTTATTTTAAAATTAAAAAGAAATTTTGATAGAAACTTTTTTATTTTTTATATTCAAATTAACACAATAATTGAATTTTGTAAGGTTAATTTTAATTAAAAAAAATTAATCATTTAGAAAAAATAATGTAACTCAATTTTCATTTATCAAAATTAAGTAATAATTTCTTCCAATAATTTTATTAAATGATGGGTCATTGATGGGTTGCATTGATTTCAATATGATTTATAATTATTATTTTTAGCAACATTGAGGAGTGAAAGATCACGTTTGAACATCCTTTATTTTATGTTTAAAATATAAGGGTTATTTTTGAAATTTCACAAGAGATATAGGGCCCACCAAATGAACTCATTAATGCTGCATATGGAGAGGAGTAATGCAGACAGGTGGTGTCAATATTTAATGTCACCTAAACCCTGTTTGGTTGGTGGGAAAACGTGGGCTAGAATATATCAAGCAATCGTGGGGTAGAATATTTAATGTCACCTTTAATCTCTCTCTCTCTCTCTCTCTCTCTCTCTCTCTCTAAGGATAAAAATTGAAAATGGAGGAAAATCGTATAAGAAAAAATTTTAAATATTGATACGAGTGAGTTTTGGTCTCCTCCAAAAAAGTAAATTTTTGATTCTTATATCCATTTTTAGTTAATTATCATGATAATTGGTGAGAAATGAAATAGATTTTTTATTTTTATTCTTAAATTCAATGTTTTTAAATATCCTCTTATTTATTTCCAATTCATTATAATATTGAGTAATAAAAAAATTCTCAAAATAAATTATATATGTGTTATTTTGATCATGTTTAATTCTAGAAAATTTGAAAGAAAATGTAAAAAAATAAAGAGAAATATAGAAGGAAAGACAAAATTATAAAAAAATAAAAAAAAAATTAAAATTAATAAATCAATTTTATAAATTACTTTAAACTCATTTCACCTTATGTTAATTTTTTCAATATAAAAATTATATAATTTAAAATTATATAAATTTCATAATACAATTAAATATTAAAAAAACTATTTTTTTTAAACATTTTTTGTCTTTTCTTTCTACTTTTTGGAATTTACCATGTATGGTATCTTGCAAAAATTAAAACTTACCTTGATTTTAAAAAAATTTATTATCATATACCATATATAAAAGCCGAAATGGAGTTTTGTTGTGATTGTTTTTTTTTTTTTTTTTACCTCTGTTTGCTTCAAATATTTACCCATTTGCCATTTTTTTCATTTAATTTTAGATGTATCCAAAAGTATTAAAGTCATTAAGAATGACATTCATGCAATTTGGTATTTACTCCAACTCTCTTTCCTTGATCCGCCTTCCATTATGGTCATTTGACTCTTTTTATTTTTATTTTATTTTAAATATAGTTGGAATTCAGTTTTATTATGATTGTTTTTTACCCTTATTTGTTTCAAATATTTACCTTCTTGCTATTTTTTTCATTTAATATCAGATGTACCCCACAGTATTGAAACTATTAAGAATGACATTCATGCAATTTTGCCTCTACATTGGTTGTGTTTCAAATTAAGCAGGTTATTTTTTAAAATTTGGTTTTCTGTCCTAGATTTAGTTTGCTTTGATATAAGCAAGTTATTTGATTTTTTTTTTTTTTTTTTTTTTTTATGTGCATATCTTTATTATTTTATTTTAGTAATGTAGAATATATGTTTAAAAAAACTATATTCTACAATAAAACCCTAAAAAAAATTTATATTACCATTATTGATAAAGGGGAATACAAAAAAACCACATAGATTTGAGTTATAGAAAACCCAATTGACAACAATAAACTTGCACAACAAATTTCTACAACTCAAATAGAAAAACTAAAGAAAGCTAGGGGCTTGGAGTTATATTAGATCAGGTTTTACTTCAATCTTTTAGATTTCCATATAACCATTTCGATTTCGAAAGAATGCAAAGAGAGAAGGAAAAAAAGAGAGAAAGAAAGAGATTATTTTAGAGAGAAGGAGAGCAAACAAAAAGAGTTGTGGGGTTGTGGGGTTTTTAGAGCACTATAAAATATGAATATATATGTATCATTTCAATTAAAATGTTAGTTCAATTTATTACTAATATATTTTTTTGTTCGGTACTTGTTATATTTGTTATATTCTAGTCAATTTGATTGATTAAATTGTTGTTCATGTTTAAATGAAATAAATCGAGATTGATAAGGAGTTGATCAATGATCCTTGAACTTGTACTTGTTTTGAGTTCGTATTTATTTTCTATCGATAATTTCTTACTAAGGTTTGAGTAGCAAATGATGTCTCTCTTCTTGTAGAATCTCATTTAACTTCTTCATTGCTATTACTACTAATTATTTTAGGTTTCTAACAACTTCAACTATAACCTCAATTTTTATTTTTATTAGTTTGAGCTAGATATGACTTATTCAAAATTCATTGAATGAATAATTAGAAATAATGTTTCTATGAAATTCAAAATATGGAATATCACCTTCGTGCATCAATTACCAATTCTTGGCTCCAATTCAAGAAAAATGACCAAACCTAAGTGGTGTTGGGTTTTTACTTAATTATAAATAGAACTTAAAATTAAATAGTGTTCAATAGTTTAAAGTATTAGATTGTTTATTTTTATAATATTTTATTTATATTTAGTATTAAAAAAGTAAAGAAAAATCAATATGTTACTTTTTCTATTTAGAAAAAACTAAATATTTTAATTTTTTCTATTTAACAAAAATTTTATAATTAGTTATGAAAAAGTAGAATAACAAATAACGTAAAGTTTAAAAGCAAATTATTTTGAATAAAAAGCAAAAAACATAAACACTCTCCTAGTGGCACATTCCAAATTCAAAGTTATGCCTCAAATTAGGCATAAAGTTATTAAATGTGGAAAACAACCCCAAAAATCAATAGAAAATAACCATAAACAATTAAAACTTCACCAATATGGGTGATAAAAAATCATAAGAAAATATATATAATTGCAGACCCCCCCTCTTAGATGGAGGGGTTTTATTTTATTTTATTTATTATTATTATTCTTCTTACCACCCCGAGATTGAGCTGCATGGGGCGGCCAGATGGGATTGATGGGTAAGTTGTTTGAAAAGAGAGACAATTGAACAAAAGGTGACGGCTTATAGAGGTGATAAGGAGATATTTTTGTTAGCTTGGGAAGCAAGTTAGGGGGATATAACTTGGAGGAGAAGCTAGCACAGCAGGGAGGAGGAGATTTTTCTTTTAAGTTTCTGGAAAAGTAGGAGGGTTTGGAGACGACGGAAACCGGATCAAGGAGACACCCCAGGTACGTTCTCTGTTACTTTTTCTATTTAGAAAAAACTAAATATTTTAATTTTTTTTACTCCACAAAAAATTTATAATTAGTTATGAAAAAGTAGAATAACAAAATACGTAAAGTTTAAAAACAAATTACTTTGAATAAAAAGCTAAAAACATAAACACCCTCCTAGTGGCACATTTCAAATTCAAAGTTATGCCTCAAATTAAGCATGAAGTTATTAAATGTGGAAAGCAACCCCAACAATCAATTGAAAATAACCATAAACAATTAAAACTTCACCAACATGGGTGATAAAAATTCATATGAAAAAATATATAATTGTACACCCCCCCTCCTCTTAGATGGATGGGTTTTATTTTATTTTATTTATTATTATTATTCTTTTTACGACCTCGAGATTGAGCTGCATGGGGCGGTCAAATGAGAATGATGGGTAAGTTGTTTGAAAAGAGAGACAACTGAACAAAAGGTGGCGGGTTACAGAGGTGACATGGAGATATTTTCATTGGCTTAGGGAGAAAGCTAGGGGGGATATAACTTGGAGGAGAAGATAGCACAGTAGGGAGGAGGAGAATTTTCTTTTGAGTTTTTGGAAAGGTAGGAGGGTTTGGAGACTAAGGAATCCGGATCAAGGAGACACCTCAAGTACGTTCTCTGTTACTTTTTCTATTTAGAAAAAACTAAATATTTTATTTTTTTTTATTCAACAAAAAATTTATAATTAGTTATGAAAAAGTAGAATAACAAATAACGTAAAGTTTAAAAGCAAATTACTTTGAATAGAAAGCTAAAAACATAAACACCTTCCTAGTGGCACATTCCAAATTCAAAGTTATGCCTCAAATTACGCATGAAGTTATTAAATGTGGAAAACAACCCTAACAATCAATTGAAAATAACCATAAATAATTAAAACTTCACAACCATGGGTGATAAAAATTCATAAGGAAAGATATATAATTGTAGACCCCCTCTCTCATATAGAGGGGTTTTATTTTATTTTATTTATTATTATTATTCTTCTTACTACCCTGAGATTGAGCTGCATGGGGCAGCCAGATGGGACTGATGGGTAAGTTGTTTGAAAAGAGAGACAATTGAACAAAAGGTGGTGGGTTATGGAGTTGACAGAGAGATATTTTTATTAGCTTGGGGAGCAAGCTAAGGGGGATATAATTTGGAGGAGAAGCTAGCAGAGCAGGGAGGAGAAGATTTTTCTTTTGTACTTTTGGAAAGGTAGGAGGGTTTGGAGACGAAGGAATCCGGATCAAGGAGACACCCTAGGTACGTTCTTTGTTACTTTTTCTATTTAGAAAAAACTAAATATTTTAATTTTTTTATTCGACAAAATATTATAATTAGTTATGAAAAAGTAGAATAACAAACAACGTAAAGTTTAAAAGCAAATTACTTTAAATAAAAAGGTAAAGACATAAACACCCTCCTAATGGCACATTCCAAATTCAAAGTTATACCTCAAATTAGGCATAAAGTTATTAAATGTGCAAAACAACCCCAACAATCAATTGAAAATAACCATAAACAATTAAAACTTCACCAACATGGGTGATAAAAATTCATAAGAAAAAATATATAATTGTAGACCCCCCCTTCAGATAGAGGAGTTTTATTTTATTTTTTTTATTATTATTATTTTTCTTACCACCCCGAAATTGAGCTGCATGGGGCGGCCAAATGGGACTGATGGGTAAGTTGTTTGAAAAGAGAGGCAACTGAACAAAAGGTGGCGGGTTACAGAGGTGATAGAGAGATATTTTCGTTGGCTTGGGGAGCAAGCTAGGGGGGACATAATATGAGGAGAAGCTAGTGAAGCAGTGAGGAGGAGATTTTTCTTTTGGGCTTTTGGAAAGGTAGGAGGGTTTGGAGACGAAAGAATTCAGATCAAGGAGACACCCCAGGTACGTTCTCTGTTACTTTTTGTATTTAGAAAAAACTAAATATTTTAATTTTTTTTTATTCGACAAAAAATTCATAATTAGATATGAAAAAGTAGAATAAAAAACAACGTAAAGTTTAAAAGCAAATTACTTTGAATAAAAAGCTAAAAACATAAACACCTTCCTCGTGACACATTCCAAATTAAAAGTTATGCCTCAAATTAGGCATGAAGTTATTAAATGTGGAAAACAACCCTAACAATCAATTGAAAATAACCATAAACAATTAAAACTTCACCAACATGGGTGATAAAAATTCATAAGAAAAGATATGTAATTGTAGACCCCCCTCAGATAGAGGGTTTTATTTTATTTTATTTGTTATTATTATTCTTCTTACCACCCCAAGATTGAGCTACAAGGGGCAGCCGAATGGGACTGATGGATAAGTTCTTTGAAAAGAGAGACAACTGAACAAAAGGTGGCGGGTTATAGGGGTGATAGAGAGATATTTTCGTTGGCTTGGGGAGCAAGTTAGGGAGATATAACTTGGAGGAGAAGCTAGCAGAGCAGGAAGGAGGAGATTTTTCTTTTGGGTTTTTGGAAAGGTAGGAGGGTTTGGAGACGAAGGAATCCGAATCAAGCAGACACCCTAGGTACGTTCTTTGTTACTTTTTCTATTTAGAAAAATCTAAATATTTTAATTTTTTTTATTCGATAAAAAATTTATAATTAGTTACGAAAAAGTAAATAAACAAACAACGTAAAATTTAAAATCAAATTACTTTGAATAAAAAGCTAAAAACATAAACACCCTATTAGTGGCACATTTCAAATTAAAAGTTATGCTTCAAATTAGGCATGAAATTATTAAACATGGAAAATAACCCCAATAATCAATTGAAAATAACAATAAATAATTAAAACTTCACTAACATGGGTGATAAAAATTCATAAGAAAAGATACATAATTGTAGACCCCCCTTCTCAAATGAAGGGGTTTTATTTTATTTTAATTATTATTTTTATTGTTCTTACAACCTTGAGATAGAGTTGCATGGGCCAGCCAAATTGGACTGATGGGTCAGTTGTTTGGATAGAGAGACATTTGAATAGAAGGTGACAGCTTATAGATGTGACAGGGAGATATTTTCGTTGGTTTGGGGAGCAAGCTAGGGGGAATATAACTTGGAGGAGAAGCTAACACAGTAGGGGGAATGAGATTTTTCTTTGAGGTTTCTGGAAAGGTAGGAAGGTTTGGAGATGACGGAAACCGGATCAAAGAGACACCCCAGGTATGTTCTCTATTACTTTTTCTATTTAGAAAAAACTAAATATTTTAATTTTTTTTATTCAAAAAAAATTTATAATTAGTTATGAAAAAGTAGAATAACAAACAACGTAAAGTTTAAAAGCAAATTACTTTGAATAAAAAGCTAAAAATATCAACACCCTCTTAGTGGCACATTCCAAATTCAAAGTTATGCCTCAAATTAGGCATGAAGTTATTAAATGTGGAAAGCAACCCCCAGAATCAATTGAAAATAACCATAAACAATTAAAACTTCACCAACATGGGTGATAAAAATTCATATGAAAAGATATATAATTGTAGACCCCTCCTCCCTCCTTCCTCTCAGATGGAGGGGTTTTATTTTATTTAATTTATTATTATTATTCTTCTTACCACCTCGAAATTGAGCTGCATGGGACGACCAGATGGGAATGATGGGTAAGTTGTTTAAAAAGAGAGACAACTGAACAAAAGGTGGCGGGTTACAAAGGTGACAGAGAGATATTTTCGGTAGCTTAAGGAGCAAGCTAGGGGGGATATAACTTGGAAGAGAAGCTAGCAGAGCAGGAAGCAGGAGATTTTTCTTTTGGGCTTTTGGAAAGGTAGGAGGGTTTAGAGACTAAGGAATCCGGATCAAGGAGACACCCCAGGTACGTTCTCTTTTACTTTTTTTATTTAGAAAAAACTAAATATTTTAATTTTTTCTATTTAACAAAAATTTATAATTAGTTATGAAAAAGTAGAATAACAAATAATGTAAAGTTTAAAAGCAAATTACTTTGAATAAAAAGCTAAAAACATAAACACCCTCCTAGTGGCACATTCCAAATTCAAAGTTATGCCTCAAATTAGGCATGAAGTTATTAAATGTGGAAAACAATCTTAAAATCAATTGAAAATAACCATAAATAAGTAAAACATCATTAACATGGGTGATAAAAATTCATAAAGAAAGATATATAATTATAGACCCCCCCTCTCATATGGAGGGGTTTTATTTTATTTTATTTATTATTATTATTCTTCTTACCACCCCGAGATTGAGCTGCATGAGGCAGCCAAATGAGACCGATAGGTAAGTTGTTTGAAAAGAGAGACAACTGACAAAAAGTGGTGGGTTATGGAGTTGACAGGGAGATATTTTCGTTAGCTTAGGGAGCAAGTTAGGGAGGATATAACTTGGAGGAAAAGCTAGCAGAGCAGGGAGGAGGAAATTTTTTTTTTTTGGGCTTTTGGAAAGGTAGGAGGGTTTAGAGACTAAGGAATCTGGATCAAGAAGACACCCCAAGTACGTTCTCTGTTACTTTTTCCATTTAGAAAAAACTAAATATTTTAATTTTTTTTATTCAACAAAAAATTTATAATTAGTTATGAAAAAAGTAGAATAACAAACAATGTAAAGTTTAAAAGCAAATTACTTTGAATAAAGAGTTCAAAACATAAACACCCATCTAGTGACACATTCCAAATTTAAAGTCATGCCTCAAATTAGGCATGAAGTTATTAAATGTGGAAAACAACACTAAAATCAATTGAAAATAACCATAAATAAGTAAAACTTCATTAACATGGGTGATAAAAATTCATAAGGAAAGATATATAATTGTAGACCCTCCCCTCTCATATGGAGGGGTTTTATTTTATTTTATTTATTATTATTATTCTTCTCACCACCCCGAGATTGAGCTGCATGGGGCGGCCAGATGGGACTTATGGGTAAGTTGTTTGAAAAGAGAGACAACTGAAAAAAAGGTGGCGGGTTATGGACTTGACAGAGAGATATTTTTGTTGGCTTGGGGAACAAGCTAGGGGGGATATAATTTGGAGGAGAAACTATCAGAGCAGGGAGGAGGAGATTTTTCTTTTGTGCTTTTGGAAAGGTAGGAGGGTTTGGAGACTAAGGAATCCGGATCAAGGAGACACCCAAGGTACGTTCTCTGTTAATTTTTCCATTTAGAAAAAACTAAATATTTTAATTTTTTTTATTCGACAAAAATATTATAATTAGTTATGAAAAAGTAGAATAAGAAACAACGTAAAGTTTAAAAGCAAATTACTTTAAATAAAAAGGTAAAGACATAAACACCCTTTTAATGACACATTCCATATTTAAAGTTATACCTCAAATTAGGCATGAAGTTATTAAATGTAGAAAACAACCCCAACAATCAATTTAAAATAACCATAAACAATTAAAACTTCACCAATATGGGTGATAAAAATTCATAAGAAAAGATATATAATTGTAAACTCACCCCCTCAGATGGAGGGGTTTTATTTATTTATTTATTTTTATTATTATTATTCTTCTTACCACCCCAAGATTGAGCTACATGGGGCGGCCAAATGGGACTGATGGGTAAGTTGTTTGAAAAGAGAGACAACTGAACAAAAGGTAGCGGGTTACAGAGGTGATAGGGAGATATTTTCGTTGGCTTGGGGAGCAAGCTAGGATGGATAGAACTTGGAGGAGAAACTAGCAGAGCAGGGAGTAAAAGATTTTTTTTTTGGGCTTTAAGAAAGGTAGGAGGGTTTGGAGACGAAGCAATCCGTACCGAGGAGACACCCTAGGTACGTTCTCTGTTATTTTTTCTATTTAAAAGAAACTAAATATTTGAATTGTTTTTATTCCACAAAAAATTTATAATTAGTTATGAAAAAGTAGAATAACAAACAACGTAAAGTTTAAAAGCAAATTACTTTGAATAAAAAGCTAAAAACATAAACACCTTCCTAGTAGCACATTCCAAATTCAAAGTTATGCCTCAAATTACGCATAAAGTTATTAAATGTGGAAAACAACCCAAACAATCACTTGAAAATAACCATAAACAATTAAAATTTCACCAACATAGGTGATAAAAATTCATATGAAAAGATATATAATTGTACACCCCCCCTCCTCTTAGATAGAGGGGTTTTATTTTATTTTATTTATTATTATTATTCTTTTTACCACCTCGAGATTGAGCTGCATGGGGCGGCCAGATGAGACTGATGGGTAAGTTGTTTGAAAATAGAGACAATTGAACAAAAGGTGGCGGGTTACAGAGGTGACAAGGAGTTATTTTCGTTGGGTTGGGGAGCAAGCTAGGGGGGATATAACTTAGAGGAAAAGCTACCAGAGTAGGGAGGAGGAGATTTTTCTTTTTCGCTTTTAGGAAGGTAGGAGGGTTTACAGACTGAGGAAAGGATCAAGGAGACACCCCAAGTACATTCTCTGTTAGTTTTTCTATTTAGAAAAAACTAAATATTTTAATTTTTTTTATTTAACAAAAAATTTATAATTATTTATGAAGAAGTAGAATAACAAAAAACGTAAAGTTTAAAAGCGAATTACTTTGAATAAAAAACTAAAAGCATAAACACCCTCTTAGTGGCACATTCCAAATTCAAAGTTATGCCTCAAATTAGGCATGAAGTTATTAAATGTGGAAAACAACCCTAAAATCAATTGAAATTAACCATAAATAATTAAAACTTCACCAACATGGGTGATAAAAATTCATAAGGAAAGATATATAATTGTAGACCCCTCTCTCATATGGAGGGGTTTTATTTTATTTTATTTATTATTATTATTCTTCTTACCACCCGAAGATTGAGCTGCATGTGGCGGCCAGATGGGACTGAAGGGTAAGTTATTTGAAAATATAGACAATTGAACAAAAGATGACGGGTTATGGAGTTGACAGGGAGATATTTTTGTTGGCTTAGGGAGCAAGCTAGGGGGAATATAATTTGGAGGAGAAGCTAGCAGAGTAAGGAGGAAGAGATTTTTCTTTTATGCTTTTGGAAAGGTATGAGGGTTTGGAGACTAAGGAATCCGGATTAAGGAGACACCCCAGGTACGTTCTCTGTTACTTTTTCTATTTAGAAAAAATTAAATATTTTAATTTTTTTATTCGACAAAAATATAATAATTAGTTATGAAAAAGTAGAATAAGAAACAACATAAAGTTTAAAAGGAAATTACTTTAAATAAAAAGGTGAAGACATAAACACACTCATAATGGCACATTCCAAATTCAAAGTTATACCTCAAATTAGGTATGAAGTTATTAAATGTGGAAAACAACCCTAACAATCAATTTAAAATATCCATAAACAATTAAAACTTTACCAACATGGGTGATAAAAATTCATAAGAAAAGATATATAATTGTAAACCCACCCCCTTAGATGGAGAGGTTTTATTTTATTTTATATTTTTATTATTTTTCTTCTTACCACCCCGAGATTGAGCTACATGGGGCGGCCAATTGGAACTGATGGGTAAGTTTTTTGAAAAGAGAGACAATTGAACAAAAGGTGGCAGGTTATAGAGGTGACTTGGAGATGTTTTAGTTGGCTTGGTGAGCAAGCTAGGAGGGATATAACTTGGAGGAGAAGCTAGCAGAGCAGGAAGGATGAGATTTTTTTTTTGGGCTTTTGGAAAGGTAGGAGGGTTTGGAGACGAAGCAATCTGTATCGAGGAGACACCCCAGGTACTTTCTCTGTTACTTTTTCTATTTAGAAGAAACTAAATATTGTAATTTTTTTTATTCAACAAAAAATTTATAATTAGTTATGAAAAATGTAGAATAACAAACAACATAAAGTTTAAAAGCAAATTACTTTGAATAAAAAGCTAAAAACATAAACACCTTCCTAGTGGCACATTCCAAATTCAAAGTTATGCCTCAAATTAGGCATGAAGATATTAAATGTGGAAAACAACCCTGAAATCAATTGAAAATAACCATAAACAATTAAAACTTCACCAACATGGGTGATAAAAATTCATATGAAAAGATATATAATTGTAGACCTCCCTTCCCCTCTCATCTCACATGGAGGGGTTTTATTTTATTTTATTTATTATTATTATTATTCTTCTTACCACCTCGAGCTTGAGCTGCATGGGGCGGCTAGATGAGAATGGTGGGTAAGTTGTTTGAAAAGAGAGACAACTAAATAAAAGGTGGCGGGTTATAGAGGTGATAGAGAGATATTTTCGTTTGCTTGGGGAGCAAGCTAGGAGGGATATAACTTGGAGGAGAAGCTAGCAGAGCAGGGAGCAGGAGATTTTTCTTTTGGGGGTTTTGGAAAGGTAAGAGGGTTTAGAGACTAAGGAATCCGGATCAAGGAGACACCCCAAGTACGTTCTCTGTTACTTTTTCTATTTAGAAAAAACTGAATATTTTTATTTTTTTTATTCAACAAAAAATTTATTATTAGTTATGAAAAAGTAGAATAACAAACAATGTAAAGTTTAAAAGCATATTACTTTGAATAAAAAACTAAAAACATAAACACTCTCGTAGTGGCACATTCCAAATTCAAAGTTATACCTCAAATTAGGCATGAAGTTATTAAATATGAAAAACAACCCTAAAATCAATTGAAAATAACCATACATAAGTAAAACTTCATTAACAAGGGTGATAAAAATTCATAAAGAAAGATATATAATTGTAGACCCCCCCTCTCATATGGAGGGGGTTTATTTTATTTTATTTATTATTATTATTCTTTTTACCACCACTAGATTGAGCTGCATGGGGCGGCCAGATGGAACTGATGGGTAAGTTTTTAGAAAAGAGAAACAACTGAACAAAAGACGGCGGGTTATGGAGTTGACAGGGAGATATTTTTGTTGGCTTGGGGAGCAAGTGAGGGGGGATATAATTTGGAGGATAAGCTAATAGAGCTGGGAGAAGGAGATTTTTCTTTTATGCTTTTGGGAAGGTAAGAGGGTTTGGAGATAAAGGAATTCAGATCAAGGAAATAGCCTAGGTACGTTATCTATTACTTTTTCTATTTAGAAAAAACTAAATATTTTAATTTTTTTTATTCGACAAAAATATTATAATTAGTTATGAACATGAAAAAAAAATATCGGTAGGCTTAAAATTGTTAAAAACTTATGGAAATGCAATGAAAATTTCATAATAATATAATTAGAAGTATAATAGACATTTTAAAGTTGTTTTATTGAAAAATTTGATATACATATGATATAATTTGCGATATTAGATGTAATTATATCATGTTGATCTATAAGAAATGTTAATTTTGCAATTGTTCTCATTATAAAGTCACATAAAATACTTTATTTCATTAAAAGCAATAATTTGTACACATTATATTGCAATGTCTCTTAGTACCAAAATGAGGATCGATGTGGTTCAATGAGATTGATAGATGAAGGAACCCCGTCTTGCTGTTGGAGACAATATTGGTACCAACTCAATGAGCCTCGATAATATTGGTTAAAAATTCTAACATGCCATGCATATATCTCTTGAGTCCTGCCCACTACCTTTACATGGACAGGATACTCAAAGTTCATCCATGTGTTAATGCTCAATCCTCCTTCCATCTGATATGGAACTTGGTATGGCATTTGTCTAGAAGGTGAATAATGCGACATACCATTCTCTTCATCTGTTGAACTTGAAGGTTGACCATAACTCATCACATGAGGAGGGTAGACATTAGCCTCATTCGAGGAATCACTAAATTGAGTCCCTATACTCATAAATTCAAAACTCCCTGAAAGTAACTCCTCGTTATATGGTTTCATCATTCGTTATCTTCCTCTATAAGGCTTCCCAATAGCTCCTATGCTTGGACCAGCTTTTCTAGAGCCATGGTCTTCATCTTGTGTGTAGTGTGTGAAATCATTTTCAAAGGGAAAATTGGCTGATTGGATATTGCCTATGTTGACATTCATTAATATCTCATCTTGTATTATCACCTCCATCATCAGTTCCACCTCTTAAACCATCGTAACTAGAAACAGAAGTACCTGCAGCACTAAGTCTACTACTCTGGCCAACACTTGTGGAGTCAATCTCTTGGTGGGAATTCAATGCCGTATGAATTGAATCATCAATATCTTTGCTAAAACTTTCAGAGTGAACTTCTTCGGACAACACACGTTTAACATTAACTCCAAATTCTCGAGCATGAGCAACAATTTGTGGATTGGGATTTCCAACTTCGTCATCCAAGTGTATAGACCTAACCCATTGGAATAACTGATTATCTTCTTCTTCACCCACCTCGACTGCAATGTCAAGAAGATAAAGGTAATCTTTTTCAGCAACTCGATCATTTTCTGCCTCCATATTGCGTAACTTTAGCCTCATATTATAGTAACAAAAAACTAATTGCTCCAATCGAGGGTAAGCCAAACGATTTCGTTGCTTTGTGTGGATGAGAGCAAACGTGCTCCAATTTCTTTCACAGGTAGTAGATGACACAGTTGGTGAGAGAACTTTGATGGCTAGCTTTCTCAATGTAGGTGTTTGATTCCCATACATAAACCACAATTCAGCTGCAACCAATTTGATAATCATATAAATGCTTATGTGGTGAATTTACAATAATGATAATCAATTTTTTCCAATAAAGACTCACCGGGCACCATGGTTAACCTTGTTGCAATTGCCGCTCAATCACCGAATCCTCTTTTCGCATCTCGAAAAAGCACAAGCTATGTATTCAACATTTAATTTGTTAATATCATATTTGTTAGTAAACGTTTAAATAAATTGATGAATGAAATTATTGTTTTATAGAAAAAAATAACAGTTTTTTATTTACCTCATTTCCAAATTGATCAAGTGATTCAGTAGTTGGATCTAATTTTGCAAAAACATCATAGACCGCTTGAAGTAGTTCCAGATCACTACCAACTCCACGCCTATATTGAAATCTTGGATTCAAGAAGTATGCTACAATAAAATTAAGTAGAGTTAGTATTTTTTTAAACAAAATTAAATACGGAGTAAAAACTTATAAAGATATATAGTACTTAAGTACCTGCTGCATGAAGTGGATGTTTTAGTATTTTCTCCCAACGATCTTGTATTATTTTGAAGATCCAATCTCTAGCTCCTTGACGCGTAAGGTTCTCTTTCATCACGTGCATAAGCTCGTACACAAATGGCATTGTGGGAACAACTTTAGAATCCATAAGTCGAAGCACTACGTATAATGGCTCATATAATGAAACTATATTTATCAATCTGTCCCAATACACATGGTAAAACAATAATTGCTCCAACTCTCATCCAAGTTTTGTTTGACTGAGCTTGTGTAATGCCTAATCATCATTCATAAAATTTTTTTTCAAATAAGCCCTTTTTTTAAGAAGACTGTCAAGAGCAATATAATTGGTAGCAAACCTTGTAGCTCTTGGTTGAACAATGTCTTCACAACAATACATTCTCATTTGTGCTATTAACCAACCATGATTGTAAATGAAGTTAGTTATCTTGCGAGCATTGTTTATCACCTCGATAACACTGGATCTTTTACCGATGTCTTCAAAGATTAAGTCGATGCAGTGCGCCGCACACGGAGTCCTGTATAAGTTATACTTCTTCATCAATTGTTTTCCTGCTTTCATGAACGCCAACCCATTATCTGTGACAATTTGGACCACATTTTCTTTATCGACTTCTTTGATAATAGTCTTCAATAGGTCGTATATATACTTGTGGTCTTTGATATAGTTCGATGCATCAACTAACTTAAGGAAGACTGTGGTCCCTTTAGAATAAACCATGAAATTAATATTACTTAATTTCGTGAGCCCTGTCCATCCATCTGACATTATTGTGCACCCATATGTCTTCTATTTTTCTCTTTGTTGGTTCACATAAGCTTCTATTTCTCTATACTCCATTTTCAAGTACTTGTTCTTTATTTCATATGGAAATGGAGGTTCGATTCCCATTCCTGCACTTTATATATAAAAAATATGTAAAACATGTCACAAAAGACTATACTTACTAAAAGTATAACACAATACAACATTTCAAAAATTAGTAATTACTTGCTTGTTGTGCACCAATAATCATATTCTTGAAGTGATGAGACTTTGCTTTTGCGAGTGCGACGCTCTCATTAATGAAGAATTTGCTGATTAAGCGTCCCATCGTTTCTTTAATTGCACCACCGTTGAATATATCTTTAATATTTTTTTGTTTTGCTGCAGAAGACTTGTAAAGTGAAGGGGCAATAGGGGGTGATTGTTGCGAATGTCGCATACTCTGTGATTTTCGCATCATCGGCGGTATACTAGTAGACTGTGAAGACTCCCCCGTTTTGCTTTTGCTTCCTACAATATTCTCATGTTGTTCACGTTCCCATTCTGATGCTTTCGAGGCACGAAATGCAGATTGATATGCATCCTGCTCATATGGGTGCATATCTGCCGGATACATATACACATCTTCGTTTACCAAATGTGTATGATGAGTCCCCATTGTGCCACGTAATTAAGCACGAATGTCTTAAATATCAGCATTTTTTTTTGCTTTTGCTTTTTTTTTGTCATGCACCAGCAATCGTATCTCTTCTTTCACTTCGGGCGGCACTCTCGGACACTTTTTGGTGTTGTTATGCTGGTCTTTATGCGTTAAATGGAACTTGAATTGCGTGATGCTTCCACTTTTCATCACCAACCCACATAAATTACAAATTGTTCCATTTCAGTTACCCTTAAATAGTGAACAATACTTCCAAGTCGGATCTCGCCCTGGCATGGCAAAACCACCTTCACTAGCCATGCTAAATCTATTGCAACAAAAATACACTTGAATGTGATTTCAATGTAAACAAAAATCAAGTCAACATTTAAATTTAAATCTATGAGAAATGTACAAAATAATAATAAAGAATGAACATAGTTGATATTCCATATATAGTAGTTCATGTTAATTAAACTAATTAAATAATTCAGATAAGTTAATTTTTTGAATCTAAATGTAATTTTATAATAAATTTACTAAATTAAAAATTAATCATAATTGAATATGAAAATAAATCACGATAATCATAAAAAATTGAACATTTTTAATATTCCATATATAGTAGTTCATATTAATTAAACTAATTAAATAATTTAGCTAAAATGTAAAGTTTTAAAGCAAATTAATTTAAATAAAAGTTAAAAATATAAACACTTTCCTAGTGGCATATTGCAAATTCAAAGTTATGCCTCAAATTACGCATGAAGTTATTAAATGTGGAAAACAACCCCAACAATCAATTGAAAATAACCACAAACAATTAAAACTTCACCAACATGGGTGATAAAAATTCATAAGAAAAGATATATAATTGTAGACCCTCCCCCCCTCTCTCTCTCTGTGGCGGAGGGGTTTTATTTTATTTTATTTATTATTATTATTATTATTATTCTTACCATCCCAAGATTAAGCTGCATGGGGCAGCCAGATGGGGTTGATGGGTAAGGTGTTTTAAAATAGAGACAACTAAACAAGAGGTGGCGGCTTATAGAGGTGACATGGAGATATTTTTGTTGGCTTGGGGAGCAAGCTAAGGAGGATATAACTTGGAGAAGAAACTAGCAGAGCAGAAAGGGGGAGATTTTTCTTTCGGGCTTTTGGAAAGGTGGGAGGGTTTGGAAACGAAGGAATCCGGATCAAGGAGACACCCCAGGTACGTTCTCAGTTACTTTTTCTATTTAGAAGAAATTAAATATTTTAATTTTCTTTATTCCAATAAAAATTTGTAATTCGTGATGAAAAAGTATAATAAAAAACAACATAAAGTTTAAAAGCAAATTACTATGAATAAAAAGCTAAAAACATAAACACTGTCCTAGTGGCACATTCTAAATTCAAAGTTATGCCTCAAATTAGGCATGAAGTTATTAAATGTGGAAAACAACCCTAACAATCAATTGAAAATAACCATAAACAATTAAAACTTCACCAACATGGTTTATAAATATTCATAAGAAAAGATATATAATTGTAGACCTCTCCCTTCAGATGGAGGGGTTTTGTTTTTTATTTATTTATTATTATTATTCTTCTTACCACCTTGAGATTGAGCTACATGGGGCAGCCAGATGGGACTGATGGGTATGTTGTTTGAAAAGAGAGACAACTAAACAAAAGATGGCGAGTTACAGAGGTGACAGGGAGATAATTTAATTGGCTTGGGGAGCAAGTTAGGGGGGATATAACTTGCAAGATAAGCTAGCAAAATAGGGAGGAGGAGATTTTTCTTTTGGGTTTTTGGAAAGGTAGAAGGGTTTGGAGACGAAGAAATCCGGATCAAGGAGACACCGCAGGTACGTTATCTGTTACTTTTTCTATTTAGAAAAAACTAAATATTTTAATTTTTTTTTATTCGACAAAAAATTTATAATTAGATATGAAAAAGTAGAATAAAAAACAACATAAAGTTTAAAAACAAATTACTTTGAAGAAAAAGCTAAAAACATAAACACCCTCCTAGTGGCACATTCCAAATTCAAAGTTATGCCTCAAATTAGGTATGAAGTTATTTAATGTGGAAAACAATCCCAATAATCAATTAAAAATAACCATAAACAATTAAAACTTTACCAATATGGGTGATAAAAACTCATAAGAAAAGATATATAATTGTGGACCCCCCCATTTCAGATGGAAGGGTTTTATTTTATTTTATTTTATTATTATTATTCTTCTTACCACCTTGAGATTGAGCTGCATGGGGTGGCCAGATGGGATTGATGGGTAAGTTTTTTGAAAAGAGAGACAACTGAACAAACGGTGGCGGGTTACAGAGGTGATAGAGATATTTTCGTTAGCTTGGGGAGCAAGGTAGGAGGGATATAACTTGGAGGATAAGCTAGTAGAGAAGGGAGGACGAGGTTTTATTTTGGGCTTTAGAAAGGTAAGAAGGTTTGGAGACGAAGGAATCCGGATCAAGGAGACATCTCACGTACGTTCTCTGTTGCTTTTTTTATTTAGAAAAAACTAAATATTTTAATTTTTTTTATTCGATAAAAAATTTATAATTAGATATGAAAAAGTAGAATAACAAACAACGTAAAGTTTTAAAGCAAATTACTTTGAATGAAAAGCTAAAAACATAAACACCCTCTTAGAGGCACATTCCAAATTCAATGTTATGCCTCAAATTAGGCATGAAGTTATTCAATTTGGAAAACAACCCCAACAATCAATTGAAAATAACCATAAACAATTAAAACTTCACCAACATGGGTGATAAAAAATTCACAAAAAAAGATATATAATTGTAGACCCCCCCTCCCCACACTCAGATGAAGGGGTTTTATTTATTATTATTATTCTTCTTACCATCCCGAGATTGAGCTGCATGGGGTAGCTAGGTGGGACTGATGGGGAAGTTTTTGTAAAAGAGAGACAATTGAACAAAAGGTGGCGGCTTATAAAGGTGACAAGGAGATATTTTCGTTGGCTTGGGGAGCAAGTTAGGGGGGATATAACTTGGAGGAGAAGCTAGCAGAGTAGGGAAGAGGAGATTTATCTTTTTGGCTTTTGGAAAGGTAGGAGGGTGATTCGTCCCCAATTGGTGTTCTGATTGATTCAGATCAATCAACTGATGTGCTTTGATTTCAATCCTCAGACGGGAGTTATCAACAAAATTTATAAACCTATTTCACCATATACTAGGGTAGCATAGCTAGCATAGCATAGTGGCTCTAGGATCGTCCACAGAGATGAGTTTTCACTTCACAATTGATATTAGTTCAAAAGTTGAATTGGTGGTTTTCCTTTCCAAGGTTAGCTTTAAAAGAAAACACAAGTTTGCATGAAAACGAATGGTTTTAAGCTAACCAAACTAACGATAACTGAAAATAATTAGAAAGAAAGATGTTTCTTGGGATTTCAGGTCACTAAGATCAGGTGCCATCTATAAAAGGGAGATTTCGATCACTTGTTTCTTTTCCTCGCGTTGGGGATTTAACATATAGTTATTTCCCGAACCGGTGTGGTACAGATGCTTACCATTAATGGTCTCAACACTAAATCGCTCTCACTGATCCATCTTGCAATGGCTCGTGCCTCTCACCTAGCACTTGCCATTCAAGGGGATCTTTAACCTTGGATTATCCTTCAAAAGCTCGCAAGAGATAACTAATGGATGTCTCCTTGGAGTCCAAAAGCTTACCAAGTGTTGGCTGGTCTAGAAAATCCTACCTCTGAATCACCTCCCAAAGGCTCGCAAGAAATAAACTAGTGAAACTCAATGGACGGAGTCCACTTGCCTTACCAAGTGTTGGCCTAGGTGATTCAAAGGCGTTTTAAGTTAACTAAAAAGATAAAAACCATAAACGGGTCACACTTTATTTTCATAAAAAATGGAAACAACAAAAACTCACGCTTATGTAGCCGGCACCTTACTTAGCTTCCTTCACCCAAGAGACAAAAAGTCTAGCCGATGTTTGACTAGAAAGAAAATAAAAGAGAAAGCAAAGATGCTAAGAAAAAGCAGAGTAAGGCTCTGTATTTTACTTCCTTCCAAAACTATACAAAAAGTTGTCTCTGAAAACAAGCTCCCGAGAGATCTTTTTAAGTGTTTACAAGAGAGTTTTTATAGGAAGACAATTTACCCTTCCTTCAATACTTCCTAGCTAAGGAATTACATAAGTGGCTGAATACAAGGAGAAAATGGAGATTTAGACACAAAATATCAGAAGAAAAAGAGTCGGTGCACAAATATCCCAGTTTCGCATGTCGCATGGTGACTTGCGAAAATTTCGCAAGTTGATTTCGCAACTTGGATTCCATTTTCGCACGTTGAGCTCCAAGTTCGCAAGTTGCAAAATCACTTTTGCATGTTGGGCTTCTCCGTGACTGTGCAGCTGCCATCCATTTCCATTTCGCAAGGCAGGCCTTAATTTCGCACGTTGGATTCCAATTTCGCAAGGTGCGAAATTGTCCTTCAGCTTGATACAGTTGTCTTCCAGAGGCCATATCTTCCTCATTTCAGCTCCAAATCATACATGGTTTAAAGCGTTGGATTCTTGACTTCCTGAGCTTTGAAATGGTATACAACATGTAGAAAATGGACTTCAGAAAGTGCTCCAAAAGTGCGAAGGAAGACTGCAGCAGCTGTCCTCTGTTTTTCCTCTCTCCGTTGCTCTTTCCTTGCATGCTTTGAACGACTATGGCAAAGGGCTATGGAGCTCCAAAGCTTGGTTTCTTCATGAATTTGAGCTTCCAAAAGCTTTGTCATGATCTATATACAGCTCTCCCTCATTCTTAAATTGCTTTGGTGAGCAAAAAGTTATCAAAAACACCAAAACTTAACACAATTTGATTAGAAAGGATTGCAGGGGTCCTTAACATGCCAATTGAGTTAAAAGGTAATAATTACTACTCAAGAGTGTTTAAAAGAGTTAATTACAAGCTACCAAATAACACTTTTTGAGTAGTAATCAGAGGGTTTGGAAACGAAGCAGTCCGGATCAAGAAGACACCCCAGGTACGTTCTCTGTTACTTTTTCTATTTAGAAAAAACTAAATATTTTATTTTTTTTTATTCGAATTTTTTTTTTAATTAGATATGAAAAAGTAGAATAACAAACAACGTAAAGTTTAAAAACAAATTACTTTGAATAAAAAGCTAAAAACATAAACACCCTCCTAGTGGCACATTCCAAATTCAAAGTTATGCCTCAAATTAGGCATGAAGTTATTAAATGTGGAAAACAACCCCAACAATCAATTGAAAATAACCATGAACAATTAAAACTTCACCAACATGGGTGATTAAAATTCATAAGAAAAGATATATAATTGTAGACCTCCCCTTTAGATGAAGGGGTTTTATTTTATTTTATTTATAATTTTTATTCTTCTTATCATCCGAGATTAAGCTTCATGAGGCAGCCAAATGGAACTGATGGGTAAGTTGTTTGAAAAGAGAGACAACTGAACAAAAAGTGGCAAGTTACAGAGGTGACATGGAGATATTTTTGATAGCATGGGGAGCAAGTTAGGGGTGATATAACTTGGAGGATAAGCGAGCAGAGTAGGGAGGACGAGATTTTTATTTTGGGCTTTTGGAAAGGTAGGAGGGTTTGGAGACAAAAGAATCCAGATCAAGGAGACACCCTACGTACGTTCTTTGTCACTTTTTTTATTTATAAAAAACTAAATATTTTAATTTTTTTTATTAAACAAAAAATTTATAATTAGTTATGAAAAAGTATAATAAAAAGCAACAGATAGTTTAAAAGTAAATTACTTTGGATAAAAAGCTAAAAAAATAAACACCCTCCTAGTGGCACATTCTAAATTCAATGTTATTCCTCAAATTAGGCATGAAGCTATTCAATTTGGAAAACAATTAATTGAAAATAACCATAAACAATTAAAATTTCACCAACTTGGGTGATAAAAATTCAAAAGAAAAGATATATAGTTGTAGACCCCTCTTTCCAGATGGAGGGGTTTTATTTTATTTTATTTATTATTATTATTTTTCTTACCACCCTGAGATTGAGTTGCATGAGGCGGCCAGATGGGATTGATGGGTAAGTTGTTTGAAAAAATAGACAACTGAACAAAAGTTGGCGGCATATAGAGGTGACAGGGAGATATTTTTGTTGGCTTGGGGAGCAAGCTATGGGGGATATAACTTGGAGAAGAAGCTAGCAGAGTAGGGAGGAGAAGATTTTTCTTTTGGGCTTTTGGAAAGGTAGGAGGGTTTGGAGATGAAGGAATCCGGATCAAGGAGACACCCCAGGTACGTTCTCTGTTACTTTTTCTATTTAGAAAAAACTAAATATTTTAATTTTTTTATTCTACAAAAAATTTATAATTTGTTAAGAAAAAGTAGAATAACAAACAACATAAAGTTTAAAAGCAAATTACTTTGAATAAAAAGCTAAAAACATAAACACCCTCCTAGTATCACATTCCAAATTCAAAGTTATGCCTCAAATTAGGCATGAAGTTATTAAATGTGGAAAACAGCTCCAACAATCAATTGAAAATAACTATAAACAATTAAAACTTCACCAACATGGGTGATAAAAATTTATAAGAAAATATATATAATTATAGACCCGTCCCCACCCACCCCACCCCCCTCAGATGGATGGGTTTATTTTATTTTATTTATTATTATTATTATTCTTACCACCTTGAGATTGAGCTGCATGGGGCGGCCAGATGGGATTGATGGACAAGTCGTTCAAAAAGAGAGGCAACTGAACAAAAGGTGGCGGGTTACAGAGGTGACAAGGAGATATTTTCGTTGGCTTGGGGAGCAAGCTAGGGGGCATATAACTTGGAGGTGAAGCGAGCACAATAAGAAGGAGGAGATTTTTCTTTTGGGCTTTTGGAAAGGTAGGAGGGTTTAGAGACGAACGAATCCGGATAAAGGAGACACCGCAGGTACGTTCTCTGTTACTTTTTCTATTTTGAAAAAACTAAATATTTTAATTTTTTTTATTCAACAAAAAATTTATAATTAGTTAGGAAAAAGTAGAATAACAAACAACAGAAAGTTTAAAAGCAAATTACTTTGAATAAAAAGCTAAAAATATAAATACCCTACTAGTGGGACATTCCAAATTCAAAGTTATGCCTCAAATTAGGCATGAAGTTATTTAATGTGGAAATCAACCCTAACAATCAATTGAAAATAACCATAAAAAATGAAAATTTCACCAACATGGGTGATAAAAATTCATAAGAAAATATATATAATTGTAGACCCCCCCTCTCAGATGGAGGGGTTTAATTTAATTTTATTTATTATTATTATTATTCTTACCACCCCGAGATTGAGCTGCATGGGGCGGTCAGATGAGATTGATGAGTAAGTTGTTTGAAAAGAGAAACAACTGAACAAAAGGTAACAGCTTATAGAGGTGACAGGGAGATATTTTCGTTTACTTGGGGAGCAAGTTAGGGGGGATATAACTTGCAGGACAAGCTAGCAAAGTAGAGAGGAGGAGATTTTTCTTTTGGGCTCTTGGAATGGTAGGAGGGTTTGGAGACGAAGGAATCCGGATTTAGGAGACACCCCAAGTATGTTCTCTATTACTTTTTCTATTTAGAAAAAAACTAAATATTTTATTTTTTTGATTCCACAAAAAACTCATAATTAGTTATGAAAAAGTAGAATAACAAATAACGTAAAGTTTAAAAGCAAATTACTTTGAATAAAAAGCTAAAAACATAAACACCCTCCTAGTGGCACATTCCAAATTCAAAGTTATGCCTCAAATTAGGCATGAAGTTATTAAATGTGGAAAACAACCCTAACAATCAATTGAAAATAACCATAAACAATTAAAATTTCACCATCATGGGTGATAAAAATTCATATGAAAAGATATATAATTGTAGAACCCCCCCTTCAAATGGAGGGGTTTTATTTTATTTTATTTATTATTATTGTTCTTCTTACCACCCCAAGATTGAGCTGCATGGGGCTGTCAAATGGGACTGATGGGTAAGTTGTTTGAAAAGAGAGACAACTGAACAAAAGGTGGCGGGTTACAGAGGTGACAAGAGGATATTTTCGTTGGCTTGGGGAGCAAGCTAGGGGAATATAACTTGGACAAGAAGCTCATGGAGCAGGGAGGAGGAGATTTTTCTTTTGGGCTTTTGGAAAGGTAGGAGGGTTGGAGACGAAGGAATCTAGATCAAGGAGACACCCGAAATACGTTCTCTGTTACTTTTTCTATTTAGAAAAAACTAAATATTTTAATTTTTTTTATTCGACAAAAAATTTATAATTAGTTATGAAAAAGTAGAATAACAAACACCGTAAAGTTTAAAAGTAAATTACTTTAAATAAAAAAGTAAAAACATAAACACCCTCCTAGTGGCACATTCCAAATTCAAAGTTAAGCCTCAAATTATGCATGAAGTTATTAAATGTGGAAAACAACCCCAACAATCAATGTAAAATAACCATAAATAATTAAAACTTCACCAACATGGGTGATAAAAATTCATAAGAAAATATATATAATTGTAGACCCCCCCTCTCAGATGGAGGGGTTTTATTTTATTTTATTTTTTTATTATTATTCTTCTTACCACCCCGAGATTGAGTTAATGGGGTGGCCAAATGGGATTGATGGGTAAGTTTTTTGAAAAGAGAGATAATTGAACAAAAGGTGGCGGGTTACAAAGGTGACAGGGAGATATTTTTGTTGGCTTGGGGAGCAAGCTAGAGGGGATATAACTTGCAGGACAAGCTAGCATAGTAAAGAGGAGGAGATTTTTCTTTTGGGCTTTTGGAAAGGTAGGAGGGTTTGGAAACGAAGGAATCCAAATTAAAGAGACATCTCAGGTACGTTCTCTGTTACTTTTTTTATTTAGAAAAAACTAAGGGCCTGTTTGGTTGGTATTTTCAAGAACATTTTTCTGTTCTTGAAAACAAAAAACACCAAAAATTTGTTTGGTTGGGAGAGTCGTTTTTTTTTTTATTGTTCCCCGTGTTCTCAAAATTGCATTGTTTAGAGAACAACAAAATGTTGTTTTCCCTTATTTTTTACTATGTACAGAACAAAACAAACCATAAAGAGAACATCTGTTCTCCGTATTTTTTTTCTTCCCGTTCTCATTTCCTTTTCTCCAGCACAGTCGCGACATCTCCAGTAACAAGAAACGAAGGTAAAAAATTCCTAATTTTTCTCGTTTTGATTTTTCTTGAGTTGTTCTATTTAAAAAAAATAAAAACCTTGCTTAAGGACATAGAAATCAAATGGGAAAATCCAGGCTTGACGGGTAAAACCCCTCAAGGAAAATGGAAAAAAAAAAGGAAAAAAAACTGTGAGAGTGAGCAATGGGGGAGATCGGTAGGAGAAAAAGGAAAACAGAAGAGAATCAGAAAAAGAGGGGGTGCTGAATCACTAAGAGCTCTCTCTCTCTAGACCTGCTCTTTCTCTCTTTCATCCGGACTCCAAAGCTCGGTTAAATCCAGTCGATGACCATGGACCTCCACTCTTTTGCTTCTTCCCTTCTTCCCACCTTCCGATCTCATGAAAGCAAAAATAATTGAAAAATTATAATAAAGTAAAAAGTAAAAAATAAAAATAAAAAATAAATTCAAAAGCCACCCTCAATTCTCTCACTACCTTCCAATCATCCCTCACATTTAACCCGTTCATTCCTTACCCTTTTATTTTCGATCATCTCGCATGCATGTCATTCATGATCAAGACTCTCTAGTCTTCTTCCAAAGTTTTCTCATAAAATTCCTTCGACACTGAACCAAGATCCCATGTTATGCCCACCACCTCACACCCATCTTCTTACCCATGTTCTCATACCCACCGAGACACTTCTCCCACTGTCCCAAATGCTGCAACAGAATCTGTTTATGCATAGTTCGAAAATACTAAGGTCATGGTGCCTATGTTCAGGGCAAGAGAAAATAAGAAAGAATGGCGTGCATTGATCCAACTACCATGATGAGATATTGGAACCCATTTGCGCTCCCTCTCTCTCAGATCAACCTTCAATTCTCTTCATCTTTCACAAGGGAAAATGAGAGAAATTCTTCATGTTCAAGATGGACAGTTCTGGAAAGTTGTTTGCAATGGGCACGACATTGATCTAACTGGATGGTATATTGAGATTTCTGATTTGCAATTAGAGAAAGGCATCTTGATGTTGGGCCAGGGCATCTTATTTTTGTAAAGGGTTTGGCACCTGATGTCGCGAAATATTTGCTGCAAAAGAAATTTTGAGCCCGATATCTATCAGGTAGAGATGCCAAGGTTGTGATTAATCCAAATACTGAACGCACGAATGGATATGGGTTTGTTAAGTTCTTTGATGAGATGAAAAAAAATCTGATCTGTCTTCTCATACCGTAACCGACTAAAACAGAATTAGAGGAATGTCGTTGTGATCGAAACTTCAGGCGCTGCCTGAGATACCTTACGATGACACCGAGGCTAGCAAGTACATTTCCTCCTCTTGGATCATCGAAATTCAGGCCAAGCTTTCTGAAAGAGCATTGTAGTTGCTTACTTTGCCCAATGATGGAGTTCTCAGATTATTCCTTGGCATTGGTTGTGGGTCTGGACTTTGTGGGGATATGTTGTTTGAGAAAAGACACCAATGGGTTGGTTTAGATATCTCAGAGTCAATGCGTATTGTTGCATCAATGCATGACGATGATTTATTGCTTGGAGACGTGGGTCAGGGTTGAGGACTTCGACCAAGAGTCATTGAAGGTGCTAATAGCATCTCAGTAGTTCAGTGGTTATGCAATGTTGACAAGTCCTTGGACGAGTCGAGGTAAAGATTGAAGGTTTTCTTTGCATCATCATGTAGATATTTAGCAGAGGGAGTAAGAGCAGTGCTCCAAATATATCTTGAAATTGTTGCCTAACGTGAGTTGATCTTGGGTTTGCGTGCTGGATTTTCTGGTGGTGTGGTTGTCAATTATCCGCATAGTACTAAGAGTAGAAAGGAGTATTTTGTCTTCATTGGTGGCCCACCCTCATTGAGCACAGCTGTACTAAAAATGAAAGTTGAGGAAGCAGCAAAAACGCCATAATGTGGAATCAGAATTGAGTGTCTGCATTGTGCAGTGCACCTCGTAGCTAAGGATCAATTTCCTTAATGGCAGTCTATCTCAAGTCTCAACCCAGTGCCTATGCGCATGCCAGTTTCCAGTCTGCATGGCCCCTTTTTAGGCCACGTGTCGCCTCTCCTCCTCGCTCCATCTTTGATCTTAAAAGAAATAAAAAGATAAATAAATAATATAAGTAATGATTTTCCCAAACTCCATTTTGCATAGGACCTTTTAAATTTTAATTTTCCAAGTAATTCCAACTCTTCTGTTTTCCACCCTTAGCATTTTTTTTAGGTTCCAAAAATCCATTTTCCAATAAAATATTTTGCTTCCATTTTTCTTTCGATAAGCAATTTTCATATTTTCTTTGATTTTTTAAAATGTTTTTAAAATAGGCAAGAATCAAATTTCGTAATTCCAAGTGATAGAATTTGTGGAATTGATTCATGCAAAAATAAATTGGGCTTTGGTGGGGGCCCGACGTTGGTGAAGTTTTATTTAAAAGAGAAATAAATTTGAGGGAAGTGCAATGTTTGCTTTTGGTGATTTCTTACCTTGTTTGGTGATGCATGTGACATATTTTATGCTCATTATTGCGTACTAACCCCATTTCCTGATAGCGCATTGACATTTGCTGTCAAGGTACGCACTCACTCTCACTTTAATTGTCCTCCATGCATGTTTTTTACTCTTAGTATACGATCACTTTTTAGTATCCACGTTTAATCAATCAATTGTCATACATGTTTCCTTTTATTAGTAGAAACTCGTTTTTAGGGACTTAGAGGGGCGCTGCGGTTTTTACTGTACCTTCCCAATGAGTAATCTAACCCTCGAACCCATATTTGATTTTTCACATACCACCTTTTCTAAATAAGGAGTCGCACTTACGGTTTTTCTTTCTTATTTTGTTTTCCCTTTAAAAATAAAAAATAAGTGGCGACTCCAAATGATTTTCTAAAA
Organism: Vitis rotundifolia; assembly: GCA_030254885.1. Lineage (NCBI taxonomy): Eukaryota > Viridiplantae > Streptophyta > Magnoliopsida > Vitales > Vitaceae > Vitis > Vitis rotundifolia. The sequence continues at coordinate 15,637,309 of CM058151.1, forward strand.
AAATTAAATCTTTTTCAAATAAAAAGTGAGTTCGCCATCAAATGGAAGTGCATGAGCAAAAATACGGGGTTCACAATAATGTTCTAGATAATGATGTAAATCCTAAATTTACTAAAGAACAAACACTGATTTTGGAATGCCAACACTGTAATGTTCTACCCACAATGGAGTTAGTTGTCTAATACTTTAATAATTTAGTTTATGCTAGCATCTCGATTAGTGAACTCAATGAGGGTTTATAACATGTCCACAAAAAAATTACATGTACATTTAATAATATTAGAAATATTAATATATATTATATTTATATTTCACCTTCCACACTATTCAAGTGTTAAAAGATAACAAAAGGATGAAATATCTTTTAAGTTTTTTTAAAAAAATTATTTTTGTATATTTTCAAATTCTTATTCTTATTAATTTTATAAATATATATTTATTATGTGATATAACTTTTTAATCATAATTGAATCATAATCTCATCAATAAATCGTGATCTAGTAACTTTGTTTATTCAAGGATCGATTTGCGTTTCGAAACTCTAAAAAAAACCTATCACAAATACATGAACACTATGTTTTACATATTTATTATGTGATATAACATATGAATCATAATTGAATTATTAATAATTTCATCAATAAATCGTAATCTAGTAATATTTTCTTGTCCAATGATAAGTTCGATTTTGAAAACTCTAGGGAAAACCTAAATCATAAATACATGAACATTATACATGATATCGAGATGATAATATCGTAACTTACAGTATAAATATCGAGATCATATAAAATTTAACTTAGTATAAATAAATAAAACTAAAAAAATACACATTACACGTGACAATTGTTGTATCCAAAATTAAATTACATTAATGACATTTTTCTTTGACCAATCATTATATGTCACGTCAGAATGGAGCACGTTCGTTGACCTCATATCCTCACTTTCCCGCCATGAACCGTTGGAATCTCCTTTCTCCCCACAAGCATAGTGCAAGAATGGCTGCCCCCAAAACCCTAATGGATTATCTCCAACCCTCCAAGCGCCTAAAAGTCTCCACCCCCACCACCTCCTCCTCCTCCTCCTCCCCCAAAAGCCTACTCCTCCCTGTTTCTTCTCTTTCCCATTCCCAATCCCAAGACCCCCACCAAACTCCTCCTTCCTCTCCCTCCTCCGCCCTCACCGCCCACCAAAAATCCCGGATCGAATTCAACAAATTCCTTGCAAAATCCAAGAGAAATCTCACCATCTGCTCCCAGAAAGTCTCCAAATCTAAAGGTACTCCAGTTCTAGGGTTTCTGTTTGCTGGGTATTTGCAATGTGAATGGTTCTGATGTTGTTGTTGTTGTTGGATTGCATTAGCTGAAGGGGTTGGTTTTGTGGAATTGGAGGACCTCTTGGTGGAAGAGACGTGGTTGGATGCACTTCCTGGGGTGTTTCAGAAGCCCTATGCCAAGACACTCTGCAGATTTTTGGAACGGGAGGTGTGCGGCAGTGGCGTGCCCATTTATCCTCCACAGCACTTGATCTTCAATGCTCTTAACTCCACGCCATTCGACAGAGTCAAGGCTGTGATTATCGGACAGGTAACATGGTCTGTGTAGAAATGATATATGAGGTGAACCCATACCTTTTAAACTGATTTAGTTTTTGATGATTGAATATAACTTATTGATAGATTTTTTTTATGAGGGATTATGAGCTGTAGTCACTGAAATTGTGTGATTCTTCACCAACAGAAATGCTCCTTTGTTCAACTAGTCTGTTGAAACTTCTCAATAAAGTGTTCGTGTGCAGTTTAGTCGGTAGCCATGAATGGGATTATCTGTTGTCGCATGTGTATGTTGGAAACCATGCTGAATAAAGGGTGAATGTTAGATTAATTACATTTATTTAATCAGGAACTTCAGGTGCTTTACGTTATTGCAACACTGTTGCACACAAGAAAAGATCTTTTGTTTTTCATTGCTTTCAAATTTCTGAACCAAACCATTACTTCCATGTCAACTTTTCCAACAAAAGTTTTGGAGTTAGTCTCCTGTTTTTTTCCCGGTATCATCCATTTGTATCTCCGATGGTTCTAACTTACTGAACGTTGATAGTTTACTTTCCCAGCCTTCTTTTGAAATCCCATGAAACTTAATTGAATGATTTGAGCAATCTGTTTAACATCCAGCCTTTCATTTAAACTTTTTCTTTTATAAAAATATGCTTGGTGATGGAATTAAAATCATAACATGGTTTTGCAATCAATCTAACTTCATATCTGTTATTGTTGTAATTTTTTATGGTTTCTTTTATCAGTCTTTATTTGCTTATAGGAAAATGTAGAATTAGACCTAGGTATTTTGTTTTTCAGGATCCATATCATGGCCCTGGTCAAGCAATGGGCCTTTCATTTTCTGTGCCAGAGGGGGTGAAAGTTCCTTCAAGTCTGGTAAATATATTTAAGGAACTACAGCAAGATTTAGGCTGTTCAATTCCATCTCATGGGAATTTGGAGAAATGGGCTGTACAGGTAAAATTATATCTGAAGAAAATGTTGATTTTGAATGTGTTTCTTGCTCCTCATCTTTTAACAATCTTTTCATGTCTCTTTTCTTTTTTCTTGTTGATTTATTTTGGTTTTTATCTAATTGATGATCATCTATATATAGCTAAAATTATTCTTGGAAGTTGATTTAATATGTTGTGCTAATCAGTAATCGGATATAACAGTCAGAAAAATTTAAAACATATCCTGTCAAAAAGTATGAGTTTCCATTTCAAGGTTTAAAAGAGGGATGCACATACTTGTACAAGATGTAGTGGTACTGGGTTGTTCTTAAACTATGGTTAAAGGCAATCAAAAGGCTCTTGCACAAGAGATGGTAAGATAGAGGGCTTCCAAGTGGTTTGAGCTACTCTATGTTACACATTTAGGACATAGATTATAAACATAATACCAACTTCACTCTAGCAATCCAACAGCTCATGCAATCAACCTGAAAAACTAAAAGGCCAAAGAAAAAAAATACATCCATGTGTCTTGACTTTTAATCAACTTTGGTGAAAATTGTTTCATTTTCCATTGAGGTTTTTGTCGTCCTTATGAATATATTTGGTTCTTGGAAAGTTTGAGGGAAAGAAAGTAAAGAGGAAAAAGAGAAGGAAAGAAAAAGGCAAGTAAAAATTGTAAAAATTTCTCTCATTTAGTATCCTTGGAAAATTCGAGTTAAAAAAATAAATTATGAGTAATACACTTTCCTCAAACTTTTCCTACCTTTTCTCAAGGAACATAGAGAGGAAAATCTTTAATATTTTCCCTATTCTTGTCTTTACCCTTTTCCATGATCTTTAAGAATAAGAAAATCATTTTCCTTACTACTTTTTCCCCTTTTCATAGCAATTTCCAGGAGCCAAACATAGCCTAAGAGAAATCCAAAGTCAATATATTTTTTGATAAATGAGGATATCTAACCCAATTTTTTTTTTAACTATGAGGGCAAAAACTCAAAATGTAGGAAGAAATGAAGCCAAATCAGGGTCTCATTGCTGATACTGGTTGAATTTTGAAGCTTCTTGTTGAAATGGGTCTCCTTTTGCAGCGTCTCTGTGCTGCGTGCCTGCATGCACACAAGTGCACACAATTATAGCAGCCCTAGCTCTTTCTTTCTCTATTTTGTTTGCTTTGTCAACAGCAAGAAGACAATTGTCCTTTTTTTACCCTATGAGTGGCAACAAAGGTTTGATGGCTATGTGGATGTGAGAAGTGTGTTTCCTCCTTATCTGGATCTCATTTGCAAGAAATTAAAATATTTGGTCCTGTCTTTATATCAAATACAATAATCTCATTTCTCAGAATGAAATACCATTCCCCAGTTTAGATGCCCAAATGCCATACATGATTACATGCCCTTTGGTTCTTGATTCAGAAGAAAAACACTTCTTTTTTTTCCATACAAAATACTTCATTTGTTTTAATATAATGGACCTTTTCTGTAGACTCTAAAAATACTTGCTGGGCAGGTAGAACATATGAAACAAGACTAATAACCTTGCAATAAATAGGACTCAACTTTCTTTGCAAATGTAGGAAGCTTTTAAAATGCCAAAATAATGGTTTGCTGCCTAATAAAAGGCTCATAATTAACTGCAAACTAGAAACATAATAAAATAGAATTATAAATTAAACCCTAACAATTTATTGCTATAGCAGTGTGAACACTACTGATATAGAGATTCACTATGCATTCCTATGGTAATATTCTATAGTAATGCTATGGTATCTACTTGTTAAAACATGCTAAAAGCTATTAATTTGAGGACCTAAGTACTTACTTCATCTGCTAAGTGAATAACATCTCAATACAAAAAACATTTCAAAATAAACACCAATTTCTTTTTCTTGTTATCACATTACTGCTGCTCAAACATCATTTTACAACGATGGCTTAAAATTTGAATTTGAGGTTTAATTCTGAAGATAAAGAAGCAAGCATTCAAATCCATGTAGAATCATGTGGCTCAAAAGGGCAGTGAACTGGAAGTTAATAGATGCTGTTAAGTATAAAAGCATTGTAAAGACAATACTTGTATCCTATTATTCACATGATGTGTGCACTAGTCTATTTGACTGCCCATGGAAAGTCTTATTCAAGTGTTCGGATCCTGTATTAAATATAAAGCATCTACAATTCTCTTTTGCTCTCTCTCTCTCTGTCTCGCTCTCTTTCTTTGTGAGACATTGTATAATTGCAATGCATATCTTATATGCTAAAGCAATTTTTTAGCATTTTTTGTGTCAGGTTAAAAATATCTTATAGTGTCTTTTCTACATAGAATCATGAAGCATTGGCATCTTCCAAAAATATCATCTGACATGAATCACTATTATTTGTAGGGTGTTCTGTTGCTCAACGCTGTTCTTACTGGTAAGAGTTTCATTTAACCTATCACGAATTGCATTAGCATCCTGTGAATGATTTTTTTTCGAAATTTTCCTTGTGTGTAATTTTAGAATGTAAATTCAACCCATAAAAAAATAAAGAAAAAAGGAAAAAGAATGTAAATTGCAAAATGGTTTGGAAATGGTGCAATGTTTTCATAAAAAGCCGATTGTTCCTATGGTTTTATTGTTATTGCTATTTGAAGCAATGCATGATAAGAGATGAATGATGACCTTTTAGCACACCTACATTCCAAATAGAAAGTTTCCTAATGGGCTCCTTTTTATCAAGCTGCTTATCCTGCAAACAGAATGGGACTTGTTAAACAACCAATTGAACCTAAAAGCTTAAGTTATTTCTGATGAAAAGGAATTGCTTAAACTATAATGGACCAACAACATAAATTAAGCCGAAACATATAAGGTTATCACCTCAATGCTCCACCTCACATGCTTCCACCCCTTGTTTGTTCATGGGTTCAATAAATGGTGGAATGAGCGAGTGGTAAGGCTCTCGCTGAAGCTTTACCCTTAAAGTAGGGTGCTGGTGCCATGTTAAACTAACCCAAAAGTTAGCCCACAATGACAATGTGTATCCAGCTGAAACTTTTAGGCTTATAGCCTCAAAGAGACTTGTAACACAAAGAAAAAGAATTATGAGCTTCTAAACTAAGAAATAAAAGATGAAGTAGATAAGATAGGCTAAAGTAGCAGTGTTACCATCGTTCATGGACAACAGGACCACTATATGTGCTTCTTACAGTTTTAAAATCAAGGGTAGGCTTCCAATTTGTTGTCACAAGACTTGCAACCGCTTTTGCTGCTTGTCTTTACCATATGTTCCATCAGTAGGAAGCTGAAAACATGATTTTTTAGGATCATATATGGGAAATCGTGAAAGCATAATACTTTTTTTTTTTTCATTTATATGTTGTAGTGAAAAAAAAAAAATCATCTGTAGTGGGGCCCTCTTGGACCTCAACAGTGATATCATGTTGAAGTTCTTTCTGTATAGATTTATTCTTGCTTTGGATTAGGGTAGTGATATTATTTTGTCTTTTTAAATTTTCTTTTCTTCTAATCCTATATATATATTTTTTTATCTCTTCAGTTAGGAGTCATCAAGCTAATTCTCATGCAAAGAAAGGATGGGAGCAATTTACTGATTCTGTCATTGGAACAATTTCACAAAAGCAAAGAGGAGTTGTTTTCCTTCTATGGGGAAACTCTGCTCAAGAGAAATCCAGGTACTTCATTTAGTAAGCTTAGTTTTTGCATAGAATTTGAATTTCTGATCAAAACATGCATCTAATCACTCCCAAAAAGGTGAAATCTCTCTCTCTCTCTCTGCTCGAGAGAAACTGAGGTGCTCCCTGCAGCAAGCTTTGTTTTGCATAGAATCTAATCTCTCATCCCCCCTCTAGAGAAATCCAGATGCTTCCTGTAGTGAGCTTAGTTCCTGCCTAAAATCTGAATTCTCTGAGCAAACATGTGCCTAGTCATTCTCATTTAAAAAAGGAAAAAAAAAAAAAAAAAAACAGAGAGAGAGAGAGAAAAAAAGAAAAAAAAAAATGATCTCTCTCTCTCTCTTCCTCAACCACCCACATGCACAGATTCCTCTTTATGCTGAAGATTCTTTTATTTTATCTCTTGCTGACTAGAGGTTCTGTGCCATTTTTAGGACATCCCATATGAAGCTTCTTTCTTGAGTGATTCATGTATCACCTATAACCATATAAGTTTATGAATAATTTTCTTTTTGGTTCTGTCTCAGCTAAATGCTGAAGTTTCTCGGAATTTTTATAATTATTTCATATTTTTGTTACTTATGCTTATAACTAAGATTTACAGGTTGATTGATGACACGAAGCATCACATACTCAAAGCTGCACATCCTTCTGGTTTATCTGCAAACAGAGGTTTCTTTGGATGCAGGTAATTTACCTTACGCTGAACATGATTCATATTTTGCACTGTCTATGCACTCAAAGGGAAGACCAAGTTTGGAAATCATTGGAATCTACTAACCTTACCTGTATTGTTCTCTCTCTCTCTCCCTCCACCGTTATAACTTAGTATTTAGTTGAGTAGGTAATAATGGAAGTCCATCTTTACATCCTGGTTTAATGTCAATCTCACACCAGAATACTGCTGCTGATCTGAATTAACTATTATTGTATGTTCTAGTTCGAACAACTCTGCTCACCTCGAGTATGTTTAGAAAGCTTGGATATCTTTTCTTTGGACCTGATGATTTTTTCAGTTTGATATAGATGAGTGCTAGGAGATCTATAGCAATCTCTTTTTAGAAAAAGGATACAAAAAGGGGGAACTCTGTGGCTAAAATTTTTAGCTTGGTTTAGAAGTCTATACTGAGAAAAGAGGAAAATTCTGTTGACAAGTGAAAAGAACCGACTGCCTCTTCATTTTTCTGTATGGAGGACACTCTTATGTCACTGATGATAATGCAGTAGGTTGTGGATGCTATCAAGTCAAATACCTTTTACAATTGTTCGAGTCATTGACATGTGTGAACTTGTTTTTCGGTGTGGTTTGCTTATGTGTCTGGGAAGGAGGAGCGGGTAGGTCAAATGAGAAATGCACAAATTTTCATGATTGTCAAAGGGTTTAATTTTATGCAAATTAATAGCAAGGGAGCTAGAATATGTCAATTATGAAAAATGGCAGGAAATGTGGACTGAAATGCTATTTAGGTACCCTGTTTGGTATCATTGAAGATATAATAAATACATTCCACAGTAGAATGTCAAACCCTCTACATCATTAGTGAATATGAAGTTTGGTTTACTAACACCAAGCATGAATATACCATTTGTAGCCCTTGTTGATATATAATACAACAGAAGCTTGTTTTATTTGCAAGAGCAAGAAACTAAATGATTTTCCGGACAGGCATTTTTCTCGCACAAACAAGATTCTGGAGCAAAAGGGAATACCCCCCATTGATTGGCAACTTTGAGTCCCGCTTTGTGGAAGTCATTTTGTTGGTGGTAGTCAATCAAAGCAGCCCTCTGTGAAGCACTTTTGGTTGTGGTAAGACAAAGTTGTGAGGGTCATTTTTTGTATGTAGTATTTGGGTTACTATGAATGGTTTGAAGCTGACTAACAATGCATACTAATTATCCGCCTGTTTCATTATCTTGTCTGCTTACACCAGGCTCGTTTTTAACCGAAAGATGACTAATATCAATGTCTGCCTTTTCTTACTACTTATTTTTTGATCCTGGGCTTACCGCATCTGGTAACTGGATGCCAGGCTGATTTCCAAATTACTTGCCATTTTGGGGTTCTTTTTGACTCAAATCGTGTGATGGTTTTTGCTTCCTTCTCAAATGTGCAGTTTATAAAGCTTGTGCGTGGAGGCTTTTTATTATTAACCTCCTACTACAATACTGAAAGGTATAGTTTGATCATTATCGAAAAGGTGCTATGAAAAGTTGCTATCAATCAGATAAATGTTATGTGCACGTCTTCAGATTTCATGGTTTTGTAGTCGATTCTCATTCATTCTCATTCCTGTTATTGTGTCTTGGTTTGGTTTCATTTCTTTGTATCATATGATGACGTGACGGTTGAGAAGGACGTGCATCTTGGTCTCAGTCACGTGAATTCATCATTTTCCTTCAAAGGTTCCAATTACAATTATTGGAATGTGTGAAATCATTTTCATTCTTTCTTTCTTTCTTTTCTTTTTTTTCCCCCTTAATCTAAAAGCATTTTTTTCCATGAAAATGTTTTAAAGTTAGATTTGGTTTTCAGAAAATACCAAGAAAATAAAAAAAAAAATGCAAAAAAAATGTTTTCTTGTTTTTGATTGTCCTATGAAAAATATAAAAAAATTGAATATAATTTAAAATTAATTAAAAATTTATATATTTTTAAATTATTTAATTTTTATATTGATGAATTAAAATAAGTAAAATAAATTTGAAGTAGTAAATAAAAATAATTTATTAATTTTTAATTTATTTTTTATTTGTTTTCTTCAACTTTTCCTTTATATCTTCTTTTTCTTGCATATTCCTTTATATTTTTCGAAAACTAAACATAGCCTAGAAAAAAAATTGAGAGGAAAGGAAAAAAGAAAAAAAAAAAAGTGAAAAAAAAATAAAATAAAATTTAAATTTAATAAATTATTTTTATATATTTTTTCAAAATTATTTTATTTATTTTCTTTTATCATACGAAGATGAAATAATTTAAAAATATATTAATTTTTGATAAGTTTTAATTATATTTGATTTTAAAAGTCAAAATTTTTTTAAATTTTAAGTTTGTTTGGTTTTAATTGTATTTAATTTTTATTTTTATTTTGTTTTAATTGTACTTAATTTTTAAGTATTTTAATTTTAATTGTAATTTTTATTTTTAACATTTCTTATTTTGTTCAATAAATAACATTTTTATTTAATTTTATTAAAAAAATGGATGAGAAGATGAGTGAATTTATATAATATGAAAGATAAAATTATTATTAATTAAATAATTAGAAAGATTTTATTTCACACTTCAAGATTTTGAAAAATATTTTTAAAATAATTTATATCTCATATTATATAATAAAATTATAATATATTTATTTGTAAGATATTTTTATCAAATTAAAATGATAAATTAATTTTGTGATAATTTTATTCTATCAAATAAAAATATATTTTAGGAAATAGTTATTCGATTTATGAAAAAGCACATATATTTTTAAATAAATAAAAATAAAATTGATTTATAAAAGTTGATGTTACTTTTTCATCTATCGCCTATTAATTTTTCATCCAATAGTTATGTTTTGAAGTTGCCAACCATAGCAGAAAAATAAATTGTTTTGATAACAAATTTTTAATTTTCTTTAAAAATTCATATTATATTAGAAAATTATTTATATTTATAAACAACTAAAAAAAATTATAATTTATTTACAACATTATAAATTGTGAGCAAGTTTTAATAATTTCAATAGTCTATGTCTAAAAAAATTTTAACAGATGAAATTACGTGGGAAAAAAATGAAAAGAAAATAGTGAGAAAAAAATGGGAAGAAAAAAATAAAAAATAAGATTAAAATTAATAAGTTATTTTTATATTGAATTCATTTAATTTATTTTAACTCTTTTATGAAAAAAATTTAGAGTTTGTTTGACTGTGTGATTTAAAAACAGTTTTTTATTCTTTAAAATAAAAAACTATTTTTAAAAATTTCTAATACCATTTGGTTGTTGTTTTTTGAAAAAAAATTTTATAAACAAAATAAAATAAAGAACAATTTTTATAGAATAAATAGGAATTATTTTTACTAATTTTTAAAAACAAAAGAAAAATATGGTTGATTTAATTATACTTTCTAAAACTTGTTTTTAAAAACTGTTTTTTATTCTTTAACTTAAAAACATTGTCAAATGGGTTATAGGTAATTTGAAAATGCATAATTTTTATTATATTTAGTTCTTAACCTTTTTTTTTTTTTTCCTTTTTATTATTTTTCTGTAACTAAAGCTAGCAAAAAAAAAAAATTGAAAATGGCGAAAAAGCAGAAACCTGGGCCAGAGATAGACTGGGCCTGAAGCTTTGAGCAGGCCCCGCCCATTTACAGGCATGAGTGGCGCAGGAACCTTTAGGCTCTACCCATCCTCTACTCCATATCCTAAAAGAGGAGTCAAAACTCAGGAAAACTCAATCTTCTTCCAAGCTTTTCTGAAAAAAAAAAGAAACAAAAAAAAAGGGAGAAAAAACAGTCTCTGCACAGCAACCTCAGTTTCTTTTTCTGTAATGTTTTCTTTTCTTTCTCATGCCTTTTATTTATTTCTTGTATTTTGCTTCAATTCTTCTGTGTGTTAAAAGTTGGATATAACTTTCATCATTACTTTTCTTTATTTGCTACTTTTTAGATTCTTGGACTCTTTCATTTTCATAGTTAGTGGGGTTTTAAATTTCTTTGAAAGTATGCAGATGATTCCACTATGAGGCTGTGTTTGATAAATTGGTTACATAGAATTGAATTCCATTTGTATTTCCATTTCAAAAACCCTGCTTTTTCTGTGGGATTCTGTTTTTTAATTGGGGTTCTGTGGGGTTTATGTTTAGCTCCTAATTTACTTATTCTAATTCATACACACACCCTGCTTTTTCTCTGTGTGTGTGTGTGGTGGGGGGAATAATCACCATCTAGCCAACTAGAAAATGAAAGAAGATGATACTCTTGCCACTTTTCTCTGCCACATATTTCACCACCTTCTAACATGGCAGCTTAACCAATTTATTTTTTTAGGTCTATTTTATCTATTGTTTAAATTTAATGAATAGAGAATGGAAAAATAATAAATTGTTGATATGGTGCTGGCACAATTGTAGGTGGCAAGGAAGGTGATAAAGAAGGTGATGAGAGTAGCAACTTTCTGGGAAATTGTTGGTTCATAGTGGATACGGGTCAAATATGACTAACTTTCCTGTTGATATACCCTTTACTGAAACTAAGGAGAAAAACTTGATTTGGAATCTGTAATCTTAATCAACTAATCAAAGGCTTGAGAGGGTATTTATTCTCTGTTGGGCGGACTGTATTTCTCTTGATTTTGTTTTGTATTTAATTCTAAGTCAAGATTTCAGTCAGCTGATGATCCTCTTATGCGCATAAGTCCATGAACATATTGTAAGAGGCTACCAAATGATGTTAGTCAGAAAACATTTTGTGAATTGCATGTGCACCTCAAATTTACACATTCACTCCTGTTATACGGCTGAGCAACCTTGCACATGTTTAAATGTATCGTTCTAACCAAATACCAAAATCATTATAGCTTCAAAAAATCTGATTAAATCCATGTCAGCACGGAAACTTCTGTTTTGTGTGTGTGTGTGTGTCAGGAGTCTACTGCTTAAGGGGCCAGCTCATGGCAGACAAAATAAGGGCACTTAACGATACCCTAAATCATGTATATATTCTTATCTTCCTTCATATATACTAGAACATTATGCAAAGAGGATTTTCTGTAGGAAGATTCCTAGAGTTTCCTTTGTCCCACATAGGGAAAGGATGGGAGATAAAAAGTGGTTTATATTGGGTTCCACTTTCTAAGTCTCATGGGCTTGTGGAGAGAAAGTGGAGGCATACATGTGTGCATGAGGCCTGAGCTCATTTAGTGGGATTCCAAGAGGCTTGATCCAAAAACCATCCCATCTGAAGCACCTGAGGGCTGCCAGCATTGGGCCACTTTTTTTTTGCTTGAAGACCAGAGGATTATTGTTCTGCGTGTCATGTCCTATTTCAATACAGGTTTGGAGGAATACTCTGTAAGAGTTGTATTGCTGCAGAGATTAGAGTGCATCATTGTCTTCAATCTGTTGTTGTACCCTGGTGGACAACTGTTCACCCTAACTCACTGATGTATAGTCTAATAAGTACTTGATTTTTTATTAGTGTGGTTTCAATTTGGTTCTCATTTTATAATCCGTGTTTCATTGTGTTGCCTTTGTTTTTAGCATATTAAGTTGCACTAATCCAACAATTTGTACTTCTGTTCAACTTAACACCTCTTACTCTCTTCTTTCTTTTTTCTTCAGAATGCCCTTAATTCACATTAGTATAACAGGAGGTGGACAGATAACTATATCTTGGAGATAGGTAATTAAAGTTCAAAGTGTTGTAACCACAAATTCTCAGATGTTGGGAAACACCAAAGGATGAAACACACATGCATGATTGAACAGTTTTTCTTGTTCCCCACCCCCCCAATCCTCTCCCCCCCGGCCTCCCCTTGCAATTTTATGGTTGGAGTACTATATCATTTCATGACCAACTGATTGAGCAATTTGGAAGAAATTCAACTGAGTATATATGCCACTCTGGCATTTGTAAAATTGTAGTAAATATTTGTGAGGGCATATTGTTTAGAAAGACAACTCAAATTGATCAAAGATTGGTGTTTCTTTTTCTTTGAAATTTGCATTTCTTTTGTTTATTGATCCTTGCTAAGTAAGAGTTTAATTTATGTTCAGGAGTTAGAATGCCAATGATAATTGCGTAAACTATTTGCTTGTTTCTAAAAGAAACAAAATATTGCCTGCTTTAATTGGTTCCTACTAACTTTACAATGTTACTATAATTTGCAGGATATGACAATGCTATCAAGCAACCATTGTAATTTGTGGCTAGGAATTCAAAATCATCTTTCCAGAGGAAGATTTAACCAGATTATATGTCCAGGATCTGGCCCATATATTCCTTCCAGAGGTTCATTTTTTTTCCATGGTCAATGTCTTGCTGGTAGTTCTCATCAAAGTGCCAGGAGATGTAGGCCTATTTTTTCAAGTACAGTGGACGATGGTATGGATCCAGATGATTCAGAAGATGGAATTGACAAGAAACAACCTTCTAATGGTGAATTAGGAGGGGTATGTTGAGTTTTTGTTAGTGTCTATACAACTCATCAATGTAAACAATGGCCTTGGAGGAAAACTATAGGTGCAACTGGAATATGGCTTGTTCATTGTGCTTTTTTTTATTTGATTCCCATAGTTGTTAAAGGCACTCTTTAGAGGTGCCTAGGCCCTAGGTGCAATGACTACCTAGCTATAGGGCCTCCCCTGCTAAGGCGCTCACTTTATTTGAGAAGTCCTATTTTATTTTTTTAAATACTTTTATTCTTGAAATTTCTAACTCTATATTGAAATTTTATATAGTTTTTTTTTTTCTTTTTGCTTAGATTGAGTTCTGGATTATATTATATAAAATTGACATGCACCCTAGGGCCTTGGTTAATTGCATCTCACTTTCCTCAGGGGCACTTTGGTTTGCACTTTGCACCTCTTAGGAGATGTTTCTGCCTTGGGTGCATCTTTGCTTTTCAGAACTATGTAGATTCCTCATAACCATGGTTTTAAAAACTAGACCAGACCGGTTGGTCACGGTTCCAATCCGATTTGGTCAATTGGGCCAAAAAGATGTTGAACCGAAATCGGACCGGTTGAACCGGCAGGCCAACCAGCGAACCGGACGGTTCAATTAATTTTATTTTATTTTTTAACCCAACATCAAAACGACGTCATTTTGATCCCCCCTAGCAACCCCTCGCATGGTTGCCCTAGATGGAGCCGCCCACTATTGCCAGCACCGAGCTGCCATTGGTTGGACATCGCTCCCCCGGCGCCTGCCCCCCCCCCCCCGGCACCCCCACCAACCCAACAAAGCCCACCCTTCCCCACCGCATGGCCGCCTTAGCTCCATTGGCAGTGGTAGTAGCTCCAGAAGCTTTGATTTTTTATTTTTTGAATTTTATTTTTTATGTTTTGTATTTAATATGTTATTTTTTTTGTTGATTATAATTTTGATATTATGTTTAATATTTAATTTTTATAATTTATTATTATTTTTAAAATTTTAAAATTTTAATATTATATAAAACATATATTTATGATGTCACTGGTTCGACCGTGGTTCGACCAGTGAACCGTAAATCGATAACTTTTTCGGTTCAATGATTGGTCCGGTTCTGAAAACATTGCTCATAACACATTGATAGATTTGAACTTTAATGGCCACTGCCTGAAGTTCAACTGTTTCTATTTTTACTCCTGTTTTTTATTGTCTTTGTTACTCTCCAACGAGATCCAAGATTTAAAAGGTTTGAGCTTTTTATTTTTATTTTTTGTGTTGTTTGTTCTTCTAGGAGCATCTTAAATTTCCAAGCATTCTTTTTTTGGGCTTGTGCCTAAGTTGTTTTTTTTCTTCAACATCTAGATACGAATTCCAAAATCTGGCTCTTTAAGAAGTTAGATCATCAATTTGTTTCCATCTATGGAGTGGCTGAGCATTTGAGTTTTCGTTAATGAAACAGTTTCAGTTTTTGTCCACTGATTTTGGGATTGACTTCTTTTGCTAATGGTTTTCCTTGGACAAAATTGCATTGGCAGTTTGTTGAACTGATTTGGTTTCTCTTTCAAATGTGTTTTACTTTATTGTTTCTTTGTAAGCTTATTGGGTATCTTTTGGGGTGGCTTGAAGTTTTTCAATAACATCAGCGAACTCAGAACTAAGGGTTTTCTGAAAGATATTGTTGCTTTAATCAATCCCAGTTTTCAGTTCATTTATGTGCATGGTCATACCATGGGGAGGCATATATTGATCGAGAATATATGATTTTTACTTCTTCAGGTTAATAGTGAAATGATCAGAGAGAATCTTGAAAGAATTGTTGGCTCAGATGATTCTACCTTTAGCGGGTTAGACCTTGCAACTCTTATTAGGAACAAGTATGGGAGATCCTATGATGTTCTACTAATAAAGAAGGTTTGATTTTCTATATGTAATGCATAGCTGTAAATCATTGATAATGGATTTTTCCTTTTTTTAATTGAAAGTGTAATTGTTCTTCATCTATTTTCTTTTCTTGTTGCTTTTTGTGGATTAGTTATTGAAAAATGATTAAGGGGTGTTTAAACATCACTGTTATCTTACATGGAGATTAATCCTTCCACTGTATTTTTTGTAGCATTTGAGCTTAGCGGCTCATTTTGAGTTATACAGCATTGAGATGATGCCATTGTATTTCTCAGAATTTTTAGAATTAAGTTAGGAATTGAAAAGAATGATTCCCCTATCCATTTGTATATTAATATGGTATCATACCCGATTTTCCCTTTGTCACTTGCATACCAGATTCCATTTAGTAAGTAATATGAGTTCCAACTTTTTTATATAAATAATCTATTGATGAACTTAAGGAACTTGAAAGAGAGGTTGAGAACTTTTTCAACTCTTTAAACTTAGGTAAATAGGTACTTGCAAGATAATTGAGAGAGCTCCTAGAGATCTTATTGCTATTGCCACACTCAAGTACATTCCCCTGAATTGTCCCACTCTACCCTCAAGTTGAGTGTCTTCTGTCCTCACACCATCCTACCACCTCATTATAGAAGGGGCATATCACCACTGAACACTGGATTATCATCTCAATAGTGCATCTTAATACTAATGGTCTGTCAGAGTTCCTCTAGCCAGTGAATCCTAAAACACTTGGTTTTACTTGTTTTACACCTTAAATATAATTTTTTAGAAGAATAAAAACTATTGTTGGGAACAACAATCCTTTCTTCTTCATTACTTAGGATTATATATAGCTATCATCCTCTTCTTTAAAAATGTTTTACTAGACTACAAGCTGCAGCGAACAATTGTTTCTCCACGAGTCTGTTTGAAAGCAGGTTATGCATCTATGTCTTGAAACATTGTGTCCGTATGTGGATGAAATTTGAGGTCTTGTTAAATTTAGAACAAAGGGTTGTGAATATCAAGATTTTAAAATTTAAATCACGAATGAGCAGTGCCTTGTTGAAATCAGTTTACCACAGTTTTGGCCAACTTTAGCATGATTTGTGCATGTAAGTTTTGGTTGTATTTGGGTTTACTACTATTTAGGTAAACTCAAATTTTCAGCAAACAAAAAGTAAGTTTCTATTACTGGTATGGCTAGCTTACCCTAAATTATTTTATATTTAGAATAGCATGACTTCTTCCCATCGAGAAATAAAGGTACAATTTATTAAAGTCTCCTAAGTGTATATTTCATTGGTTTAAGGAAAGTTTATGGTATGGTTTCATCAAAACTGTGTTTTGTTATTTTTGAGGTTCTTGAACTTATATATTGATGGATGTGTGCTGACTGTCACTCAGTTGATAACCAAGATTTCTTTTCGCCCCTGAAAATGGCTTTCTTTTCTTGATTCCTATCATCCAAACTAGATTTGATTTTCTGGCACTTGACATGTTATTTTTTATACCCTAATGTAGGAGTTTATGGGAAGAAATCTACTTGCTTTAAATGTCATGTGGAAGTACATGGAGCAGGTAAAAGATTCCTGTGCTACAGATATGTTATGGTATCGTTATTCTATCAGTAATATGATAACATCAAGTTGCAGAAATTGCTTTGATATGTTGAAAGTTTTGTAGAAAAATAGAGGCATCATATTCTTATCTGATAACAAAAGAAAGAGAGAGAAAAAAAAAAGAGAAAGAAAATAAGAAAAGGAAAGATAGAACAAGAAAAAGGCAAAAGAAGAGGTTTGGTATCAGTATTAAAGCATTATAGTCTGATGTGACCTAACAATAAATATTTTAATTTAGACCCAGTTTCTAGAACTAGTCTATTCATTGACTCATTCTCCAATGGTTATCTTGATACTTTGTTTTTTTAATTTGGCCACATGGGAAGAGAATTACTCAGTTTATGTTCATGTTCACTTTTTCCTCGGGTATGAGCATCTGAAATGCAGTCGAATGTAATCTTAGTGGTAGGGAAATGTATGGAGCAGCTACAATGATAATAATAAGCCATGGCTCCCTCATTCTTGGCCACATGCGACATGCCTTACAAGTCTTTGGACATTTTTATATTTTTAAGGCATTTGTTAATTTTGGACATGTGGCTGGACTGCTGTTGTCCTCAGTCCAGCATACTTGAACCCATTAGGTTACATCTATTTTCTTGATATAGAAAGTGCAATTCTAAAACCATAATCACACAGTAATGGCTTTCATAAAAGCTTGAGCCAACCTTAAAACTAGATAAGGGAGATGGTGCCAGGGGTTAACTATTTGAAGTAAAGGGAGGGAGTGCTGTAAGAGAGGGATTGCATGCTTCCCTATCAATATGATTTCAAAGGGGTTTAGGAATCTCATGGCATTGTCTCTTGGCTCGCATGGGGTGGTGAGTCCAGTGGAGGTATGACAAGTAGATGTCCTGGATCCTTGCTTGACTGAGGAATGTAGAATTGTCCTTAATGTGGAATTCCTGATTGTCTTATTAGTATTGATAGTCTAGTGAAGAGTGTAACCTCTTGCCACATGGAGTTTGCAGTGGACTTCCTCCCAATATAATATGTTGGTGGTTGGTTTCTAGCTACAGTTTTGTACAACAGTATATATATATGCTCCTTCGACTTTAGTTGGTTTCATTGATTGGGTGGGATCTCAATGAGGGTGGTTTTTTTGGCTCCTCCCTTTCGACGGCTGTTTTTTTGTCCCAGCCGGGGAGGGGGGTGCATCTCTTTTGTATTTTTTTGAGTTGCTATTTTAGCGTCTCTTTTCAATACAATTTCTTCTCTTTTACTTATAAATATATATATATATATATATATATGGGCTGGGCTTTGTCTTTATTCTTGTTTGTAATGGATCTCACATCCTTTTTTTCTTACTTGCTTTCAGAATTTCTATTTTATGTTTCCCTAGGACAAATAAATCAAGAAATAAATAAACAAACTTCAAGCCACGACTTCTCAAGGCTGCCTTAATGCTGTTTGTAGTGCTTGTGACTACTGTTATTGAAAAGATAAAATACACTATATGGTTATGCTTCAGCCTCTAGCCAAATTATGTGTCTGAAATCATTCTCTTCATGTAGACTGTGTCATGGTTTTCTGTGGCTGCTTGTAAAGACCTCGTCATTACCCAATCTGGATTTAAATTCTGGATGGTCTCATGTGGGATGCCTCATGATATTACCTGCCCTGACATTGGGCTTGTACAATCTAGGTAAGATGAATGCTCTATGACTATATCTTATTTGATATTCGGATTAAGTCCAGTCATTTTTTAATTGACAAGTGAAAGGTGAATCTCAATAATGGACTACACCTAGAGGGGGGTGAATAGGTGTTGTTGAACTTAAAAAATTTTCCCAACAAGGATTTCCTAACCTTAAAATTTTTCAATGTCTATAAACTTCTCTTCCAACAACTTTCAACAAAATATAAAAATCACAAGCAAGTATGTATGCACCAACACTCTCCTAACAATTTATAAATGTAATTCACATGCAAATGCTTCAACACTCCTCAAAATTTATTCAAAAGAACAATTATCTCCTTAACTCATTTCAATTTACTACAAGATATCATTAACCAAAATGAACAGAAAAATAATTGAAGATATTCTATGGATAATCACACTTATTTCAGCTCATATATCTTCCTTTCAACCTATATGCTCAAGTATCCAATGATATCAAAAACTGAAAATAAATCAAAGAGTAGAGTGAGAGAAAGAGACAATTGACATCAGATTTTAACATGGAAAATCTCCGAAGAGATCTAAAACCACGAGCCTACTACCGATTGAAAACATCCACTATGAAGAATGAAAACTGAATACAAGGTTTTACCTAGCTCAAGCCAACCAATCCTTCCCGGACCACTTGACTAGTACCTTCACTTTTAGCTTCTCACCTTCTTCTTCTGGTGCACACTAGGAGTCTACACCAAACTCGATCTCGACCTTTTCTTGAATTCACACAAGAAGAAAATGGGTTTTTGCACAAAACCAAGAGAATGAGAGATGAATGTTTCAGAAATCATCCCATATTCATTTTCAAAAAATCCATTAAAAAAAAAAATTTCTATGAAAACTTGGACGGGATTTTCTTGGAGCAAGCAACCTCAAAGAGAAAAGGGAATGAGGAGCACAAGAATGGCTGTTGCAGTCTCTCTTCTCCAGAAATGGGAGAAAGTTCATTTTAAATGAAAATGAAATCCTTAATCCAAGGGCTGAAAATTAATCTTAAAAACAGGTTAGTTGGATTGATGTGCCCCTGCACCTAGATCGATCCAGAAATAGGAGAACAAAAGCCTTTCAGCAAAAATATTTCTCCTCTTAACTCTTTTAAAGATGAAAAACAGGGTTGATTCACATTCAATCGCCACACATTCAGCTATAGACCTCGGCCTCTTAACAAAGTCTTAATCTTCAAAGGTAAAGTAGTCCAAAGAGGAATTGGAAAACCGAGTTAGGGGACACTTAGGAATTTTGTCTAGAATTGCCAACCTAGCTAAACACTCACAACAAGGAATAAAGATTCCAATGCAAATCAACAGTCTATTACTATTGTGACGTCTGTATGAAAACTGATAAGAAAAGTTGTGATGGTACTGCATATTTGCAAAAGATGTTCAAGAAAAGTAGAAGTTAGTGCTATAATTATGTTATGAGGTAGTCAGCTGTAGTTCTTAAATTCATGGCAGCCTATAGAAACTAACTTCAGTTGAGGCAGCAGTTTTCAATTTCGGACAGATAATTTGTTTTTGTTTTATTTTGTCTTTTTTTTTTTCCTGTTGAAAAAAGTCATATTTTTGTTCATTAGCAACTACACCTCCTGCCTCTTTCACTCTATTCTTTGTTTTTACTTGGAAAGGATCCTGAATTCCTAATTGAAAATCTATAGGATTAGTATGCAGGTTACTGACATGTCGCCATGAAATTTTCCCTGATTCACTAATGAAACTTACGCATATGTGCTACTCAGATTCCATTGGAAGTCTGAAGATGCCCACTTGTATCCCATTTAAAGCTTGTCTTAATTATTTTTCATCTTAGAGATCCTTTCCGCTGACTGAAGAAGAGTATTTGCTGAGGCTTGATGATGTTGCAAACACATTGAAATGTTGGGGAGCTGTCTCACATATTCGGAACAGCCTAGAAAAACTGAAAGAGAGGCCTCGGATTGGCAAGGTAAAATTATTGTTCAAAACTTTGCAAATATCTGTGCAATCTCTTTGGGAGGTTTAATGCTTACTTGAAGTTTTGGAAAACAGTTAGGTTTAATAAGGTGGTTAATTAGAAGTCAGCCTCAAATCTTCAATAAGTAGGTAAAAATAAGAAAAATGTGTGATAAATGCTTAGTTGAAGGCTTGAAGTAGTTAATTCTAATGAGGTGGTTTAATGAGAATTCAACCTCAACACTTCTAAATTGTTAGGAAAATGACAGAACTAACCACCAAATAAATTTAGTACTCTGCAAATTGAATGTCTACTGAGGCACATTGTTCATACCATTTTGGCAGTGAATAAAAAATGTTGTTTTGGTTTTATTTTTATTTTTCATCTCTTTCAGAATTGATGGTTTAAATTTGACTGAAGATTAGGATTAGTTGTAAATAGGTTCTTAGTCTTGAAAAAGGTTGAAGCTAGTGAACATTCAATTGAGATGTGCAGCTTTAAGTCCTTCTGGATAGCATGATTATCAACATCCTTCTTGCTTTCTCTACTATTTTGACACTGTTTTACATAAACCACACCTTAAACCTTCACCCACAACCCACCCCAAACCTCTATTCCCCTAATCTCTAATTAATCATAATCAATCTACTGCAAACCCTTAAATTAGGTCCCAATATTTCACTGGATTTACACCAGAGGTTCCATTACGTAAAGGCTTAAAGTCGGTTGGCATTTTAAGTGCCCCCTTTTGTGTAGAACTGGGTAATCAGGATAAATTTTATTTCTTTTTTTTTGTGATCCATATCATTAGTTATCGTTTTTGTTGAAGAACAACTCTTTACTCTCTAGCGTAATGGCAAAAGCACATCATTTATCTGGGAGGAAAAATCTTGGGTGATGGATAAAAGCACATCATGTATCTGGGAGGAAGGTGTTAACAGATCTCAAACAAATAATGATTTTCATATATTCTACCGTAGGTGGAGGCTGTATGCAGCCTGAATGCCAGTAGGCTACAAAATGAGATAAAACTTCCAATTTTATTGGATCCCCAGTTTCCTTTTCATTGTTGCCTAGGAACTAGAGTTTTCTATCTGACTTTGCATTTTCTTAATTAAGAGAAATGCAGTTTCTTGAAGTGTGCACATAATTATATTCACACTTGTTGAACCTGGAACCAATGAAGGCAAATTCTTAACAAGTGTTACATAACAGTCTTTTCTTATTAACTCATGATTGGTGTCTGCATGCACTTTTTGGCTCAATTATTACAAAAATGATTAATGTTTCCTGATGTATGGAGACAAGCTTTTTTGTCTTTTATGCTTTTTCCTATTCTGGAAGTTTGCGTTGACGGCAATATAATACGACTACACCTAGCTAGTTGTAAGTAATAGAATTGGCAGAGGATGCTAAAACAGAATGTTGATAGATACTGGCATAAAGACATGTTAGCATACAACACAACAAAAATATGGCCCTTTTATGTAACCAAATGGCAAAAAGTCATTCTCGGAACCAAACCAAATGAACACACAGATTTGGTTATAAGGTAAGAGAATTGGCACACATTTATGTCATTCTTAGGACAAGAGCAAGACAAAAAGGAGGTGGATCAAGGCTGTCACTAGGCCCTTGATTACAAACTGAATACATGAGCCTAAATAAAGCTGAATGGTGAAAAATGATTCTTATAATCTGTGTAGTTAAGGCTTCATTCAATTAGTTTTCTATTTTAAAGGTGCAATTTCATCACTATTTTCTCTCTTGAAGCAGGCAGTTAGCATTTTCATAGACATGGATGAGTCTGGGGGTCGCTCAAATGAATGGATTTACAAGTAGATGCTTGTGCTCCTGCAATTTCTCCATACAAACGACATCCTTTGCTCTCACCAACTTTCAAAGTTGAAGGTCTATTTTAGTCACTCTTTGATCCGTAGGAACTATGGTATAGCAGCAGCACAAAGACATGGAAGTAGGCTACCTTCTAAGTTCTACATACGTACTGGTAATGGCATACCAAGAATGCATAGGATCTTTTGTAAAAATTTCATCAATCTAGTCTCTCTTTATATCAAAGTGGTTGTGTCTCCTTTGATTCTCCTCCTTATTCTTTGGATGTAATATGGTGACTCTTCATTTTGTTATTTTCCCTAGTGAAAATATAGCATAATATAATGTCAATATTTTTTATAAGATTGAGAAACATAAATGTTAATGATTTTGCACAAACACTCACACACATGATATGAGACTGACTTTGTTACAAAAGCAATGTAAAGAAGTATTTGGACTTATCATCTTAGTTGTTAAGGGCCTGTTTGGGATAGAGTTTGCTTTTGAGTTCAACCATAGAAGAAGTGAAAGAAGTATTTACTGTTGTGTGATTGAATTATAAATCACTGTTCCACATCACCTTTGAGGAAAAACATAGGCTGCCTTAGGTCTGCTAAATCATGTTGGAAAGTATGGGACTCATGGTTGAGAATTCTACCTAATCACTCTCAAAATTATGTTTGACTTTCAAGTATTGCTTTTTAGGTTATGTTAGGTTTTCACAAAATTTGAGGAGGAAAAAATAAGGAAAGAAAATGGTAATAGATGTTGATAAAATTTTTCTTTGTTTAGTTATCCATGGAAAAGTTGAAAGAAAGAAACTTAAATTGTTGAGGTATAAACTTTCCTCTCCTTTATTTAAGGGAAATGGAAAGGAAAATCTTTCAATATTTTTCTAATATTTTCTTTAGGTTATGTCTGATTCCTAGAAAGGATTAAGGAAAGAAAAAAAATGCTAAAGAAAGTAATTTTGTTTGTACCATGAAAAATATGAAAGAAAATTAAGTATAATTAAAAATAATTATAAATTTATGCATTTTTAAATTATTTAATTTTTATATAATAGAGGAAAATAAATTTGAAGAAGTATATAAAAATAATTTATTGATTATAAACATATTTTTTATTTTCTTCTACTTTTCCTCTTTGTTTTATTTCCTTCGTATTTTCTCTCAAATTTTCCTGGAACTAAACATAACCCTAGTTATGTTGGGTCCTAGAAAAGTACTAAAGAACGAGAAAAAAAGGTTAAGGGTAACAATTTTTTCATGTTTTGTTTACCATGAAAAATTATGCAAGAAAATGAAATATAATTAAAAATTGGTTAATTTTTCAAATTATTTAAGCTTTATATAGAAGTGCAAAAATAAGTGAAAGAAGTTTAGAAACCGTGTAAAAAATAATTATTAATTTAAATTTAAATTTTTATTTTCCTAGATTTTTTTTTTCCTTTTATTTTTTATATTTTTTTCTAGTATTTTTTCTTTCATTCTATTTTTCCTAGTGCTTTCTTCTTTTTTCACCAAGTAAAAATGCATTATTTTAGAGAATAACAGTTACAACATAACTAATATGTGGAACTGCTACTATCAGTTTCATGGCTTAGCAATGCAGGGATTCATGCACCAGTCTGATGAATTAATTAAGAATACACGAACTTGAAAAAATTGAATAGGATGACTAAGAGTTGAAAATTCTCTGCTGAGAGTGAACTATCAATCATCCTTCCTAAAACGATTAGTTCTTGGAGAGGAGAGTGATGTAGTAAAAAGATAGAAAAGGATCAACCATTGTCCCCAAAAAGGTCAATCCTATATGTTGGTAAATACCAAAGGAACGTTTCACTTTTGGCTCAAATGGCATAATGATTAATCGTCTTAGGCTATTTAGTAATTGACTAAGTTAGTTTAAGTTAAATCGATTAATCGTGTTTGCTCAGGAACCATAACGAATCATCGCCTTTGTAAAGGAAGGAAAGGGAATAGTTTTACTAAAGGGATGTTTAATCATTTTTACTCAAATGTAAACCAATCAAACGTCTTTGAGATGAGAAGATGAAGTATTAACACTATTTGGCACAAAAAGATAAAAAAAAAAATGATCAATCATTTTCTTAAAGATTAAGTATTAATTGATTTTTATAAATTTGGGCTCTATGGTTCCCTATCTAGTCTTGTGTGAGAGGGTTTGATATAAAAAGGGTTTTCCTCTTCAAATTTTGAATTCCTTATATATGTTGGTGAATTGAAGTCTGTGGGATTTGTAGAAGTATCCTTCTAGTTATGAAGGTTTGAAAGCTGTGAAATTGATGACACCATTGGAGAGATTCAAAACTGGAATACTCTTTTTCATCATTTTTTACGATTACATTTAGTGATGTACACGCTCATTTATAAACAAGAAAAAGAAAGTAGACTATCAAAGTTAATCCCTTCCTAAGAATGCTGCCTAATCTAAGCTTTCCTAGATAAATTACGTAACTGTTCTTATATATAAATGGAAATAAGAAATTCAAAGAAATAAACTATATATATGGAAAAAAATCAACCTCTAATTTAGGAATATTTTGGCACTTCCCTTCAAGTTGGTTTGAAGATATTTTCCATTCTTATTATAAACTTGAATATAGGACTTGAAGTATCCTTTGAAGTTATCACTCAAAGGGGTGTGCAAATTTATCCACTTTCAATTTTTTCCTTAATAAAATGTTGGTCAACTTTAATAGGCTTAGTCTTATCATGTTATATTGGATTTTGTGTAATGTTGTTTCTTGCCTTGTTATCACAATATATCCTCGTAGGTTCAATGGGTTCCATCCTTAACTCTTTGAGAGGAATCTTAAGCCACAATAATTCACATATTCCTTGAGTCATTGCATGAAATTCAACTTTTGCACTTGATCTTGTGACTATAGGTTGCTTTTTGCTTCTTTAAGTAACTTAATTTCCTCTGACAAATGTGCAGTAACCTGAGGTTGATCTTTGATCTATGATGGACCTTATTTAACTTGCATCTATGTAAGCTTCAACCTACAAATGATTATTCTTTGAGAATGATAAACCCTTTTTAGGTATAGACTTAAGGTATCTTAGGATCGATCTTTTGAACAACCTTCATGTCACACTCTAAGGGTGAATGCATGAACCAATTTACCAAAGCTCATGACATAGGCTATATTAAGCCTTAGGTGAGAAAGGTAGATTAACTTTCCAACTAGTCTTTATATCTTCTATTTTCCACTGACACTCCCTCTATGATAACTTTTAATTTGTAATTTGGGTCAATAGGAGTATTTATTAGTTTACAACTCATCATTTTGGTCTTATTAAGCAAATAAAAAAATAATTCCTTTGTGAAACAAATATTCCCTTGTTGGACCTTGCCACTTCCATCCCAAGAAAGCATCGTGAGGTTGTCAAGTCTTTAATTTCAAATTCTTTTGCTAAAAGATTCTTTAGATTCTTTATTTCTTCCACATCATTGCTTTTCATAACAATATCATCTATATAAACAATTAATGGATTAATTTTCTTGTGTAAAAAGTGTTTAATGAACAAAGGGTGATCCCATTGGTTGTGGTAATACTCAAATTTAAGAATAGACTTAACTAAAAACCCATGTTTTAGGATTGTTTCAATCTATAGATTTTCTCAACTTACAAACCTTCTCATCATTTAAGTTGTCTTCAAAACCAATTGATAAATCCATATAAACCTCATTTTCCATAATTCCATGCAAAAAAATAAAAATAAATAAAAAATAAAAAATCTTAACGTCAAATTATTATAATAGTCAGTCTAAATTTATTGCCAATGATAAGAGGACCCTAATGGAATTACTTTCTTCCAACAAATTCTTAGGTTTCTTGATAGTCAATTCCATAGGTTTGTATATACCTCCTTTTGCCTTGTAACCATTAGCCTTGTACTTAATGGTGAAATCTATTTACACCATATCATTTTTCTTCCCTTTAAGAGCTTTGATTTTTAAAAAATATGGTCTCTTTCCACCTAGAATCTTTTAAAGCATTTGTGTCATTTTATGGGACAAAATTAAAGGAAAAATAGTTGTAAAAGCTTTAAAATTAGGACTAAGTTTATGAAAAGACAAGAAATTTGATAGAGGATATTTAGTATGGGTTCTAACTCTTTCTCTAATGGTAATAGGAAGATTTAAATCTATATCACACATTGGATTAGAAAAATGAGAGGGAAGAGAGTCAAAATTATCTAAATTCTAGGATTGATGACTAGTTATACGTGAGCAAGATAAGATCTTTCAACTTCCTTTGCTTTTTCCTTGAGAAAAAACAAGAAGTATGGTTTATTGCTAGCTATTATCGATTTACAACCTTATTTTCCTTGACATCAACTTCATTTCCTGAATCATTTCCTTTCTCCCACAACTTAGCTATTGCTTTGGTCAAAACGCTTGTTAGTATCATTTAGGATTGGAATAAGAAAGGGGTTACTGATTTCCAATACTGATCTTTATTATAGCTCTTCTTATGCTAAAGATCATCCATTAGAAAGTATGCTTGATCTTCAAAGACATTAACATTTATAGAGACAAGCTTCATTCTATTAGAAGAATGGTAGCAATTTCATCCCCTTTTAGTGGAAGAAAATCCTAAGAAAAAGTATTTTAGAGCTTTGGATCAAGTTTTATTGTATTTCTATTATGGATATGATAAAAGCAAGTCACCTAAATACTCTTGGTGCAATCTAATGATGTGTGAATGAGAGAAACAATGTTTCAATATGTTAATAAGGGTTTCTGAATTCAAAATCTTTGACGATATTGATCTATTAAAGGGTATGTAGCTCAAAAGTTTCATCTCCCTAATAGTGTTTGGGAACATTTATAGAAAACATCAATGCCTTAACCACCTCTAACAAGTGCTTATTTTTCTTTCCCGTTATCTCATTTTGTTAGGGTGTATTCGCATAAAAAGTTTGATGTATGATCCCATTTTCAAGGAAAGACGATCTCATGGTGTTTCTAAGATATTACCTTCATTATTAGATCTCAATACTTGCAAATTTGTATGAAATTGGTTCTTAATCATTTTATGGAAATGTTTGGAAATGGTGGCTCTTGGGAATCTTAGATTACTTCGTTTCGTAGCCCTGAATCATATACGGTGTATGCAATTATCCTATGCTTTCTAAATTTTACACAACATACAACAATGGTAATAAAAATCATTTTAAAACATAGATCTAGAGTTGTAGAATACATACCTATGATATGAATGTTCCTAAATAAAATCTAATTCGTAGAAGACATCAAGATATTGAAGAAGTCGTCTACCCAACGATCTTCCATTTGATCTCTCTTTTCATAGACCTTGACATGATAAAAGTGTGTGGGTTTTTCTCTCTCAAGAGGATGACTAGGATTTCTCTCTAGAAAAGATCTTTGGAAGATAAAAGGCAATCTAAAACCCTAACCCTTAAGGGAGTAATTTTAGGATTCCTTATGGGCTTAAGTGATTTGAACCCAAATTGGGTCTTTGGTCATCTAATCCAGCCCACTTGAGTTTTAATTAATTAATTAAACCTATTAGGCTCTAATAAATTAATTAGTCAAATTTAGAAAGACAATTCATAAGATCTGGTGTAATCTTGTGTTTACGAAAATGCCCTTATGCATACTTATGAACTAAAAACCCAAATCTCTTAAATAAAATGTGTCACAATGAACTAGGAACTTAAGCAAGGGCTATTAGGACTCAGAAAATATCGGATCCCTCATAATCCAATTTTGAAGTTGACTCAACACTTCACTAAAAAGAGTTAACTACACTCTAGTATCCTATGTAATTATAATAAGGTAAAGCTCAGGTTTGTAACTTACCATCCATTATGTGTAAACCTTATGAATTGGTGTCCATAATCTAACAAAGTAGTGCTATCAACCTATCAAGATTACTTTTCTAATCCTTGAGTTATAAATCCTCCTATTATGTGATCAACTAACATACCCTAACTCACAAAGAACATATGTCAAATTCCACTAAAGGAATTAATATAACATAGTTTTTCTGATCATATGTCCTTTGGATCACCTAAGGGGACACTTTATCTCAATTCCATGAGATATTATAGTGTCTCTATCGAGAATAACTATTGCTACAAACCTTCATTAATAGTGACCCAATTTATAGGGATGTATGACCGCTTTAGGGTCTCATCCATAGGTTAAAGCTTCATGTTGATTTCAGTACAAACTCAATATCCTTTCAAGGTTGAGAGTTCATGCAATATAGTAGCTTCATAAATTATGACAATCAATAACCTTATGTTATGATCCATCGTAGGTTATGTTCAATGTGTAACCACACACACTAGTGCACTTATCATAAGAACCATATCTCGAAGGTTAAGATAAGTCATCCCTCTAATTATGAGATAGTGTACTACAGTATCTTCTTGATTGCATAAATTCATAAACCGATTGTGAACCACTTATCATTTTGCAAGGAACCCATGACTTATATCTTTTTGCAACTCTTAATGTGCTTAAGTCATGTACAATATAAGTGACATGAGCATAAATGCTCAGATAGCCAATTAATCTATAAAGGATAATAGAGAGAGTAAGAAACATAAATAAATAAATAAATTTATTAATGAATTTCAATATGTTACATAACATCATGCTTTCTAGTACTCTATCCTAATAATGACAACATCAGATTTATCCTTTAAACTAACATAGGTACAATCATTGATGAAACTATTAAACCACTTGAATCTTGAAAGACATTTTTCTTTAGAAGAAACCCGATCATCATTGTGCACCATAGAGAAAGAAGTTTGATGTCTCTTATTACTTGGAAAAAAAAATACCCAATGTTTTTTGACAACTTACAAGATTCATATTTAAACATACAAAAATCTAGGTTTGAGAGAACATTTTAGGTTATAATGCCTTTAATGACACAAAATTAGGATGAGCGTTTCTTTGACGAAGGAATTGAACCTCTCTCTTGATCCCTTTAACTCCTTGTTTGATAAACTTGCATATGAATATTCATATTTAGCTATAAGTAATAAAGTGTTTCTCTCTCTCTCTCTCTTTTTTCAAGATTGCCAATCATCTTCCCTATAACTAGGTCCTTAACCAACATAACAATTGGAAAAGAATATTATATGAGATATTAAACACATGAAAAATAAAAGAATGGGTTCAAAAGGAGTAAAACAATAATGAGACATTTATAACAAATAAGGATTAGAGACTTATTAGTAACAATAACTTTTTCTTTCCTTGAACAAGGGGTATAAAGTGAGAATTGACTTTTTTGTCATGTGATCAATGACTCTTAAATTAATAATTTGAGGGCTTGAAGAAGAGAAAACATTAGAGGTTGTATGAGTTTTATCTAATTGTGCAAAGGTATAAGAAAAAGAGGAAGAAACTTCATATTTCCTTATAAATTTGTACAAAAGGTCTAGGTTTTCCTTGGTGATAAGGTCTTTCTAAATGTAACCTCCATGACAACTCTTTGATAGACTTTGTTATTTTTATTAGCTAGTTTGTTTCATTTTGCTTTAAATTGTGCTTTTCCATGCAACTTCCAACAAGTCTTCTTAGTGTGTTTTGTGTCATTGCAATGATCACATCAAAGGGTCTTTTAATCTTTATTCTTTCTTAATCTAAACTGTTATGATTGGAAAGAGAAGTTTCTTGAATGATGTTTAGGGTTGAGTTCTCTTATGAAGAAGGCCCTAACATGAGTATCTTTTTATTTTCTTTGCTACGAACACATATATACACTGCTCTTAAAGATGAAAAGGGATCTAAACCAAGTATTTAATCATTAACTTGGTCTAACTCTAAATTCGAGCTAACTAGAAACTCAAATCTCCTTTCTTACTCCATCTAATTGCTTAGGTTTAAAGGATCTTTGCTAAATTCCATTTGAAAGTTTTGATAATGGTCAAGTTGAAAGGAAAAACCCGAATCTCTCCATTTCCCAAGTCCGGATTAGGTTAGAAACATTCATAACTATCCTAGGCTTTTTCTAAATCCTATGCACAACAGAAAAATAACAATTTTATACTTTAAAAGGATTTAGAAAGTGCTAACGAAAACTATACCTCAGATTAGGATGTTCTTGAATCAAATTCACATGGTGAAGATGAAGATCAAAATCACAAAATTCTTGTAAACTCGAATTTTTCCGTCTGATGATTCGAACCTTGATCTTGACACACTTCCGATGAGAAGGAAAAGAGAGTGGAGGCTATGACTCTCAATCTCTCTGGATAGTGGAAGACAAAAACTATGGAAACCCTAACCCCTTGGGGGTATTTATAGGGTTCCTAAGTGGGTTTAAAGTGACTTGAGCCCACATGGGCTAGGGTCACTTAATCTAGCCTAAAAAGGGTCTTAATTGATTGATTAACCCAACAGGGCCTACTAATTATTCAATTAGCCTAATCTAAAGACCTTGTTCACTTATCCCTATGCAACCTTGCGCAATTACCAAAACACTCTTATGCACAAAAGTGAACCTAGAGCCAATCTGACCCTCATAACTAATGCTAACAAGGTAAATGAGTTCAAAACGAGGACCACTAGGACCCATAAGAATATTGGTTCCCTTATAATCCAATTCTAAA
This sequence comes from Vitis rotundifolia, assembly GCA_030254885.1. Classification (NCBI taxonomy): domain Eukaryota; kingdom Viridiplantae; phylum Streptophyta; class Magnoliopsida; order Vitales; family Vitaceae; genus Vitis; species Vitis rotundifolia. Next base: position 15,668,213 of record CM058151.1, read on the forward strand.
GTTGATTCAACATTCCACTATAAAGAATCAATTGAACTCTAGTATCCTGTGTAAATAACAACGAGACACCAAGTGCCCAGGTCTGTGACCTGCTATCCATTGTGTTTAGTCTCCCCATGAACTGGTGCCCGTAATCTAATAAGGTGAAAATTATCAACCTTTCAAGACTACCTCTACTATTCTTGAGTTATAGATCCTCCTATTATGTGTTTAATTGACATATCTTAGCTCTCAAAAGAGCTAATGTCAAGTTCTATTTAAGGAACTATTATGACCATAGTTTCCATGAACGCACATCCTAAGGATCACCCAAGGTGACACATAGTCTCAATCCCAAAAGATATCATGGTGTCTCTATTGAGAATACCTATTGCTACTGGTTTCCATCAACAGTGACCCAATCCATAACAAATATATGATTAGCTTATGATCTCACCCGTAAGTCAAAGTCATTGTTAACTTTAACACAAACTCAATATTATTTCAAGATTGAGAGACAACACAATGAAACAGCTTGGTGATGTCAGGACTACTTGATAGTCTTAAGTCATAACTCATTGTAAGTCCTATCCCATGTGTAACTATACACACTAGTACACTCACCGTGGAAAACCCATCCCGATAGTGAAGTTTGTTGTAGTATGCTATCATCAAATATTATATTTGCTTTGTGTCTTGGATTCTATTTCACAAATCATAAATTTAGGCAATATTCCTCATATTGGAATATATTTGAAATAGCACATCCTAAACCACTTTGGCTACCAAGAGAAATTAATAAATGTTCTACATTCCAATATTCAAAATTTAGGTTAGTAGATTTTCGTTCCTTCACAATATTGAATAAGTATACCATTTTCCCTCTACTCTTGGTGAACAATTTCATGGATTAAGACTAGTTAAGGAAATTTTGTTCATCAAGTTTCTCTATGGTAGTTGGATAGTAAGATTGTCACCATGAGTTAAGATTTGTGATTGATCCATGACTTTCTCTAATGGTTTGTCTTGAGGAACTTCTACCATTGTTTCAAGTAAAGAAGGTGTAGACCCTCGATTTTATCTTCCTAGCACATGTCCTATTAGGTATTTATTCGATACTTTACAGCAATTCCCTGGTGGCCCATTACTACTCGTATAGTTTATCTTTTTTAAGCCACCTTGGGGACTTTGGTTGAGGGGTTTATCTAACCCTATTGTGACTTTTGGCAGCCTTAATTTAGACTTAGGCTTACTTAGATACTCTTGGCACCACTTTAGGCCCATTTAGGTACACTTGGCCCATGAGGCACCACCTTAGGCCCGCTTAGGCACCTTAGGTCCACTTAGACACCCTAGGCCCATTTAGGTACATTTGGTCCACCTAAACTCACCTGAGCCCATCTAGGTAACCTTTTAAGTAATTTTTGCATAGGTTGCATGGCATGCATGATTGCATGGCTCACATTTTTGCATGGCTTGTGTGACACTTTTGTTTTTTAATGATTATTTACTTATTTATAATTTTTTTTTTTTAGTTTTATATTTATTATTTATTTATTTATTTTATTATATCACTTTCTAAAATAACTCTTTTATTCATTTATTTAATCTAAAAATTTTGTGCTTTTGTAGGGAAATTTATCAATGAAAAGGAAAGGGTGGTCGATTGAATCTTACCATTAAGGACTCTTCTCATGCTTGGAAAAATACCATACAATATTTAGCCCGTGCTTAGATATTTAATTCAATTATAAAAAGGGTTGCAAGAGAGAGAGAGTAAGACTTACCAAAGGGGAGAAAATTTGAAGAAAGAGAAGACCATTTTTTTTAAGGAAGATTCATATGAATTGGAATGAATGGAGCTGCATCTATGAGGAAAATTCAACATGCATATGGATGCAATGGGGCTATGTTTAAGAAGGAAAATTCAGCATGAGTACGGAAGGATTGAGGTGGTGTCTAAGGGAAAAATTCAAGAGGCACTTCCAAAAGGAAAGAAGGGAATTAGAAAGGTGCAGGGACAGAGGGAGGATTCTGGTGGATGAATGAAGGGATTAGGGGGGGGAACACAGCTGGAGGATGAGATTCAGATGAGAGTTTGAGGGGCATCGAGAGAAAAGAAGCGTGATGTCCAGAGAAAGAGAAGATGCATAATCACACATCCAACAAGGCATGACTGTCATCTGGTCATCCTTCCATCCAGTTGCACCCCGCGGCCCACGTCCCGCATGGCCGTGCATGGCCACCTCCGATCATGTGCTCTCCCGAACTTTCCCTTGACGGCCAAACTTCCATCTGGTTATTTGTTTTCGGAGATAGCCAAAAGTGACGCAAACGAGTTAATTGCTCTGAATTGGACGACCAGATTACGAGGGATCCAGAAGCGGCGATCAGACTTACACAAAGCAGTCATGCTCTTTCTTCAAAATTTATAGAGAACAAGGGGCGTAGAGTTTTCCGGAATCATGGAAGTTTTCTTCCTCGTCGCTCTCTTTTTCATGTGTGCGATCTCCGGTAATGTCGCTTTTCAACAGAGCAACAGAAAAGAGCATGTTAAAGAAACCCCGTTGGTAAATTTTCTGCACAATCGGAGGGTTTGGAGAGCTGGTATCAGTCCTTTTGCTGGCCAGCACTGAATCCGAAAATCAACAGCAGTGTTTGCTCTATTCATATCGACATGTGATTAGTGGGTTTGCAGCGAGATTGACAGAAAAAGGAAGAGATCTCCAGCATTCTGGAGAGGGGAAGAGGGGGTGGATCTGGTGAAGATTGGGAGCAGCGGTCGACAGAGAAAAGGGGAACAGTCCGGGTTGGAAGGAAGGCAGTTTTGAGGACATCGGGATGGGGGTCAATGACTTTTCTTGAGAGTCATATCGCCATTGACAGGCCCCATGATCATCTGATCATCAACCTTATCATCCTAGGACCACTACTGTTTTCTCTCATCAACCTTTGTCTTCTTTTTTGCTTACTTTGTCGTTTACGGGTTCATTGCGGCTGTCTACGCTTGGCTTTTCGTCAACCCTCATGCGCCTCTAGAACTAGCCTCGCTGGGCTGTCGCCCGGACAGTGAGCGCTCCTGGGCGATTGGTGTTTTCTATGGTGACTCCCCATTTTATCTCAGACCCATTGAGGCGATGAATGTGTGGAGAAATGAAAGTGCAGCGTGGCCTGTGGCCAACCCCGTTGTCACTTGTGCTTCGGCTTCTGATGCTGTTTTCCCTAGTAATTTTGTTGTTGACCATTTTCTCTATGTTCAGGGAGACACATTTTTCCTATTCTATGAAACAAAGAATTCGATCACAATGCAAGGGGATATTGGGGTCTCAAAAAGTGACGATAAGGGTGCAAACCGTATGGAAAGGACAGGCCATGTGATCGCTGATGCTGCTGAAGATGATGCAGAAGACACTGACCGAGCTGTCTTGGCTGCTCACAAGGCATTCAATGAAGGACCATGGAGAACCACACACCATGCAGCAAGGAGAATGGAGGTTCGGTGAAGGCTAATGGGGGCCCATTCATTGATCACGCATCATAGGAATAGAGAGATCAATGCCGCTATTCTTGAATCTCCACACATTGATAAACGGTCCACTTTAGGAGCAACTGGCTTCATGAAGGAAGAGATCACAATATAAAATTCTCCAACAGCATGCCAATCTGGAGAAGAAAGCAGCCCGCACCTTTGGGCTTCGAAACAGCCCCCCCATGTATTGGTTTGAAAGGTAAGTTCACATTCTTGAACTCGTTTTATTTTAGTTTAAATTTATCCCTTCGATTCAGATTTATTTTCTCTTGTTATTTCAATCCATTGATAAAATTGCTTTTGTGCTAAAGTTTATATTTTTATTTTTATTATTTTTTAAACCTGTTTTCATCCATCTTAATTAGTTTGGATTCTAGTTTTGATAAGTACGGATGTATTCGCCATATTAACTCTGATGATTGGATTTTAGTTTTGATAAGTACAGATGTAGTTTGCTATATTGGTTTTGATGAATAATGGACTTCAGATTTCAAATAACTATTGATGTTAATTTGGAATTTAGTTTTTGATAAATAATGAGGTTAGTTTGGGTTTGAGTTTTAAAATTTCATTGAGTATTAGTTTCTTTAGGTTTGCATGTTTGATGCCTTTTAAAAATTTATTGAGTACTATTTGTTTAAATTCACATGTTAGATGACTCTTAAAAATTTACAAAGCTTTAGCTTAATTAAATTCACATGGTAGATACCTCTTAAAAGAAACTCATTGAGCGATATATTTGATTGAATTGTTAGTTCTTTTTATCTTTGATATTGATATTATAAGCACCTTAGGGAATTCTTGAGTTTGAACTTTCTTTTAGAAAAGGTTTTTCTTATCAAATTGACATTTTGAGTTGATTCAAATTTTGTTTTTTTCAAAAATGAATTTTTCCATCATAAGTTTGGCTCCATGATCCTAAATGAAAGGTAGCCAAAAAAGGGATCCAATTTAGCTTTTCTCTCATTTTCAAAACCCTCTGAAGTTAGGAATCAAAAACCCCTATTTTGTGTCTATTGATTGGGATTTAACAAATCATCAGGTCATTTTTTTACTTCCCTTAAAGTCATTTTCAAAAGCATGTAAATCACCAATAAAAGGTTTTAGAAAACATTCATTCTAGCTTTAGGCAAAGAACACACTTTCTATTAAAGTTATGCAACTCATTTCATTTAAGTTGCATTTCTCCTTTATTGGTTTTTTCAAAAATTTGGTTTTTATTCACATAGGTTTGGACTTGTGCTCTCAAACTAATGGGGATACATAGGTAAAACTTACGGAAATTGAATGGGGACTTGATGGAACCCCCATATAAGAAAAATTTTCAAAACTCTTCCTTACTGCCAGTTTTCACTCAATCACTAACCCTTTAACTTTAAAATTCATTTTAGAAACTTCAGAATATTTTAAAAAAAATTTCCATAGCTTGTATAACTTTCCTCACTTCTTGAACATGAATTTAAAGTTTCGTTTGAGATAGAAAACAGTTCCTGAACAGAAGATATAAATGAGTCTTTAGGGGGGGGGCTCTATTTTCACCCAGTTCTAGACACCCGAGATATTTTTGAAAAAATAAAATAACAGATGACTTTTTAAATTTGATTTGATATTTTTCCTTAATTTTAAGCTTCTTGAAATTGATCTTAGACACATGAACTATTAAAAAATATGCTTCTTTGAGGGAGATGTGATTTTTTAGAGTCGTACCTATTGCACATGCTGAATTCTGGACATCTGATTAAGTTGGAGCGTTTTAAAAATATTTTTAAGTAGTACCCGACCCTGAATTTATTTTTCTTGTGATATAGACACCTTGAACAATGTATGTGATTTTTTGTATGATTTTATGTGATCATTTATTCTTTTAAAAAAATTCGTTTATGCATGTTAGTTTTTCTTATCTAATCTGGACTTTGTAGAATCTTTAGGTGTCTTTGGTGCAATCTGTCCTTTGAATGAGAGTTTGGCCTTTGGTATGTTGATTTGGATGTGTAGGAGTTGTTTCTTGATTTTTTTTGCGTAATAAAATTCCACTCCAAGCCATTTTTTAGAAATTGTTTTTTTTTATGCTCCCTTTTCTAATTGCATGTTGATGATCTTGTACATTGCTTGAATTGGTTATTTATGTTTGGAGTCATTTGACTTGCCTTGGCTCAATTTTGGCTTTGGTACTGTGTATTAGACATAATAAAGATGTTACATAATTTATACTTGTCCTAACCATTATAACATTTTTGGAGGAATGTTATAAATTATGCATGCTATCCAGGTACGCCCCCTATGACCTACCTTGTAAATTCTGTAAATATGATTGTCACTGTGAATTGTGCCTATGTTTGATAGTGCTTGGGTATTTGATATATATGCTTCATTGTTCAATTATTTATAATAAAGTGCATGTTGGATGATATATTATTTGAACTAACTTTGATATTTTGTGATAAAGCTTGAGAAGCAGTTCAAGTTCACACTTTGACTCTCTTTTATGATCATGATTAGACTTTCTGGCTTGGTATGTTAATTCTGAAATCACCTTATTCTACCGAGGTATCTATGATCAACCAATTAATTGCCACATTTCCTTCAACTTAGTCAGTAAAGACCTTTGTAGGGCTTAGAGGGGTGCTACCTCTTAGAGGTACCTTCCCAATAAGTAACCTGATCCTCGGATCTAGACTCGGGTTTTTCAAATACATGCTTTTCCAAAAATATGGAGTCACTTTTTCAGGGTTTTCTTTCTTATTTTATTTTCCTTTTTAAAATAAAATAAAATCGTCACTCCAACTTTTTCCAAAACAATTTTTTCACAAATAAAAGTGAGTCTCGTTGATTAAGTGGGAACGCACGTGAAAAATGCAGGTCCATAGAAGGCTTAACAAAAAAGATCTAACACTTGACAATGAAGGCTAATAAGAACTTAGACAAATTTAGGTTTCAATAATGGACGCTAAAAAGTTAATGTTTTGATAACATGTTGGAAAGAGTAAAAATTGGAATACTCTTTTATCATTTCCAACAATTACATTTATTGTTATATATGCAACATAGAGTTGGTTTTTTTTTCCTAAGAATGCTATCTAATTTAAGATATCCTAAACAAATTATTCAATTATTTTTGTACGTAAATAGAGATAAGAAATAATAAATAAATAAATCAATGTACATGGAAACAAATTAGCCACTAATTTAGATATATTCAAATAGATACTTTTGTAGAAATGGTAAATGAATCACTAGTCGTGAGCATTAGTGAAAGATAAATGAATCACTATCGTCCTTGGATGAAAACCCCTAAAAAATGGAAATATGTTGTGAGGACTAATAAGGTTAAACTCTTAGGCTTTAATGCAAGAAGAGGGAGAGTGATCCTTGCTTGAGAACCCTTAAAAGAAGAAGGGTCGTGTGCCTTAGGATGAAAGACCCAAAAGTTTCGTGAAAGGGGACAAATGTATGCCCTTAAGTGCAAGTCCTTAAACATAAATTTATTAGACTATTGTGCAACGTGATAAGGAACTTTAGAATATGTTAATGTGCTTATGGTAATATGAAATGGAAATTCAAAATCTAAGAAAGATAGGCCGTTGTTGGTAAAACAGGTTGCTACTAGTTATGATGTTTCTAAATCCATGAAAGATGTATTATGCCACCAATTTTTGTTGCTTATTAGATTACCCTTGTTACTTAGCTTATTTGAACACTATCCTACTGAACCATCTTAGCTTGTTGATTGGAGCCAAAATATGTGCTTTACTAGCACATATATGATATGATTTATGCAATATAAAAAACTTAAAGAATCCAATCTAACTCAAATTGATACTAAGATCCTAGTTATGGATCTAACATTTATTTTAAGCCTAATTCCAAGTTTAAGAGATGATAGAATGCTAAGTGTAAAAGTCATTGTCAACCATGGAAGTAGGAAGGTTAAATATACATAAATGAGAGACTTCAGACTTGTGAATCATGGAGTCTCCAAGGAAGGGTGAAATGTGTGAATCATGGGCATGAAATACTAACAATGAATGTTATGATGTGAGATAGAGGGTAAACAACTATGAGAAAGAGGGTTGCAAACAAATGTAATCAAGCTTGAAATGAAACTCGAAACTCAAATTTGGCAACAACATATGCTTTGAATTTAAGATGAAATCTGGAGTACTTCCTAAGGTCATTCTTAGTAATGTTGTATATCATTTTAAAGCTTAGAGGGTTAGGAGTCCATTGCTTTAAATAGTCCATAAATTAGAGCTAAAACGAAGAAGTTTTGGCCAATTGAAGACAACTGGGTAGAGTTGAAGGACCATTTCAAAATAGTTTCGAAAATTCAACTTATGATTTTGAAATCCATTTCAAAATTATCTCAATTTCAAAATCACACACTACCACTTTGAGATTTCACCTTATTTACAACAAAAATTGCATCTTGGACACTCTATCTGCCCTAAGTGGGCCTTACATGATTGGAAGCCATGATTTTGTTATTTCTTTAGTTATTTTTAGATAATTATTTGGGAAATAATTGGCCAATAAGAACATACCACATATTAGGTTTTTACGAAAACAATAAAAACTCAAACTATAAAGTTAATTTAAGTTAGGAGATGGTACAATCGCATATTCCATGATACTAGAGATTCTTGGTAATTCTTAATCCATAGTTATTGGATGTTTTCTCGTTGTTATCTATCTTATGACAATTCTACATAGAGTGGTAAAAGCCTAAGATTGAACACAAAGAAGAATTGAGAATGAATTTCTTATTCATTTGATCTACCATGTACATATAATAATATTTATAGATACAATAGTCTAAATCCATTCAAGGGAATAACCTATTTATAGGAAATAATCCAAAGAATAAAATATTCTAAAGTATTCTCAATATGGATGATAGTTCCCAATTTTCAATTGGGAATCCTTAATCTTTCCATACAGTAGTAAATCTACAATCTTTCCATATAGTAGTGAATCTTCAATCTTTCCATACTCACCCTCAATTTGGCTTGATAATGTTTTTAATACCCAACTTACAAGTTATGTTATCGAACTATCCTTCGTGTGACCCCTTATTAAAAACATCTATCAATTGTTCAACTACAAGAATATAAGGTATGCATATTAATCCACCATCTAACTTTCTTTGATAAAGTATTAGTCAACTTTTACGTGTTTGGTTTTATCATGTTGAACCGAATTATGTGTCATATTGATCATTGCTTTATTGTCACAATAAAGCTTCATAGGCATAAGACTTGTCACTTTGAGGTCTTCAAGTAACTTTTTTAGCCATAAAAGTTTGTGAATCCTATGAGCTACAATTTTAAATTCAGTCTCTACATACTTCTCCAAGTCACTAGGTTGCCTCTAATAAATATAGAATAGCCTAATGTGAACCGTTGATCTGTAACATTACTTGTCCAATTATCATCGATATAAGCTTCAATCCATGAGTGATCATAATTCTCAAATAATAAACCTTTTCTAGGTTTCCCTTTTAAATACTTGAGAATTCAATAAGTTGCCTCAAAATGTTCATTCCTTGGTGAGTGCATAAATTGACTCACTACATTCACTATGAATGCTATATCCGATCAAGTATGAGATAGATAAGAGTCTTCCAACTAACCTTTGATACTATTCACGATTCACCACCTTATCTATACTTACTAGTTGTAGTCTAAGATTAGGTTCCTTTGTGGTTTCTACTTATTTGCAACTAAGTAGCCAGTCTCCTCAAATAAGTCAAGTACATACTTTCTTTGTGACACAAATATTCCTTTCTTAAACTTTGCAAACTCCATGCTTAAAAAATATCCTAAGGCGCTTATGTCTTTAATTTCAAATTCTCTTGCAAGGAACTTCTTCAAGACCTCTAGTTCTCCTACATCATCACTAGTAAGGAAAATGTCATCCACATATACAATGAGTATGACTATCTTACCCTTAATTAAGTGCTTTTAGAACATTGTATGATTGGCTTGACTTTGTTGGTATCCACACCTTTTGGAAACCTTGGTGAATTGACCAAACTAGGCTCTAGGTGATTGTTTTAGTCGGTGGAGAGACTTTTTTTTAACTTACATACCTTTTTAGCTCTAAGAATGCTTTCAAAACTCGATGGTAGGTCCATGAAAACTTCCTCCTCTAACTCTCCATTTAGAAAAGCATTCTTCACATCGAGTAAATGCATCGACTAGCTCAAATTGTCATAAAGGATAGTAATACTTGAATTGAATTAACTTTGACAACAGGAGCAAAGTTGTCTTGATATTCAATTTTGTAAGTTTTAGTTGAATCATTTGGCTACAAGTCTTGCCTTATACCTATCAATGCTTTTATCTGCCTGGTATTTAACTATAAATACTCATTTACAACTCACGATCCTTTTATCTCTTGGTAGTTAAACAATTTCCTAGGTACCATTCTTCTTAAGAGTTTTATCTCTTCTATGATTATTGTCCTCCATTCAATGTGACTCAAGGCTTCCTGTATAGTTTTAGACAATGAAATACTAGAGAGATTAGAAGTAAAGGCTCTATAGTTTTGAGAAAGTTTATGAAATCAAACATATTTTGCAATAGGATACATAGTGTAGGAATATATGCCATTTTTAAATGTAATGGGAACATTGAGGTCATGTGAAATACAATCTAGACTACTAGATTTAAGAATTGAGATTGGGTTTGGTGAAAAGATACATGTTTGATCCAAAGGGCCATTATTCAAAGGAGTCGCTTGGCTTATATTTGGTTGTGACTTTTTATTCCAATCAGCCTTCAAGAGTAGACACGTAGCTCAGTTTTAGTTTCTTTTATAGTGGTTCTTTCCTTGAATTAGTTACTATAATGCTCATTCGGTAAAGGTTGGACAATAGGTAACATTTTTTAGTAGGATTTTTATGGGCCACTTAGTATTGAAATTGGTAAGGGTCCCATTTATTTCAAAAAAGGATCTTCTCTCTCAATACTCTCCCCTTGAAGATGATTTTTTTGGGGCAATAAGGTTGGTTTTCAAAAAATGTCACATCCACAGTCACAACAAGTTTCTTTGAAATAAGATTATAGCATCTGTATCCTTTCTGTGTAGGAGAATACCCAAAAAAATGCACACTTTTCTAATCGATGATCAAATTCAGAATGATTTTGTTTGTGGATATGGACAAACACAACGCACCCAAATATTTTCAGGGGTAGGAAAGTAAAGATGTGAATATATGGGAAGATGACCAATCATCTATTTAGAGGAGTGACAAATTTCAAGACTTTGGTGGGCATCCTATTGATTAAGTAAGATATCATGAGAACAACCTCACCTCATAACTATTTTAGGACCCCCATAGTGAACAGTGTTGACCTAGCCACCTTAAGTAAATGATAGTTCTTTTTCTTAGCTATACCACTTTGTTATGGAGTATCAAAGCATGTGGATTGGTGGATAATGTTTTTTTCTTTATAGTATCTTTCAAAGATAGAGTTGAAATATTCTTTCCCATTGTTAGTTCTAATAACTTGTATTCAAATATGGAACAAAGTTTCAATCATGGAATAGAACGCTTTAAACACTCTTCCTACATTAGATTTTTCTTTTAAGTGATACACCCAATAAACTCTAGTATGGTCATCAATGAATATAATAAACCACTTGGTTTCAGTTATGTTTGTGACTTGAGAAGGTCCCCATACATCACTGTGAATTAGGTAAAATGGTTTGGATTCTTGATAAGTATGAGACGAAAAATGAACATGATGATGTTTAGTTAATTGGCAAACTTCGCATTGAAACATCAAATGATTCAAATTTTTTAATACAATTAGAAATAATTGTTTCAAATAAGAAAAACTAGGATGGCCTAACCTATTGTATCATACCATTATTTCATCTTTAACATAAATAAAAATCACACTACTATTTGTAGCTTGAGCTTGTCTACCTTTGAAAAAGATGTTATCAAAATAATAAAGTCCATTAGTCAACTTTGCACTGTCAATCATCTTCCCCGAATGCTAGACTTGAAATTCACAATAAGAGTCACAAAATTTTGCAAAGCAATTAGAATCTTTGGTTATTTTGCTAACTTATAAAAGAGTGCAAGAAAGATTATAGACATGGAGAAAATATTAGAGAATTGGATTTTTAGAAATAATTATAGAATCTTTCCTTATAATCGAATACAAGCTGCCATTTGCATTTTGGATTTTTAACTAACCAGAACATAGAGAATAAGTGGTAAAAAAGTGTGACTGATTAGTCATGTGATCAAATGCACCAGAATCAATGGTTCATAGAGCTAAATTTAGGGAACTAGTGAATGCAGTACTTGTTTGAACTAAAGAACCAAAGGGTACAATTGAAAGTTGGACTTGATTAATCATTTTGTAGAGATGCTTTATTTGTTCTTTGATAAAAAAGGATCTCAGTTTCTATAGTAGCTTGCATTCCAGTACCATTCTTTTCTCTAGGTTTTCTTTTCTTCCAATTTGTTCGTTTCCATTCAATTTCTAGCACTTTTCTCTAGCATGCTGAGGTTTGTTGCAATAATCACACCAAACTTTAGACTTTTCATTAGAATTATTCAAAATCTAGGTTGTAGGTATCTAATTATATGTTGCTACTGTAGTTTATTAGTTGTGTAGTAGCATTAGCCATTGAATTCTTCTTGTTGGTAAGTTTTTTTCCCATCATCACTCCCCTATGACTTTCCTCTCATCTAACTTCAGGGAAGCTTTACTGATTGAGGGTAGTGGCTCTTTTCCTAGAACGCAACCTCTCACTTCATCCAAATCCTCATTTAGGTCAGCTAAAAATTCCATAACACGGCCTTTCTCCACGATTCTTTGATATTAAGCACTGTCTTCAGCACACGACAATTCAAGGTCATAGAACAAGTTAAAATTCCTACCACAAACTTTTCAGGATATTGTAATAACTTGTTACATACATATTCCTATGTGTTGTATTTCTAATATTCATTTTCAACTCATAAACTTGTGAGGAATTGCCCAAATCTAAGTATGTTTCTCTCACTACATCCCATAGTTGTTTGGCAATGCTTAGATATATCTATGTTTGGTCAATCTTTACTTCCATAAAGTTAATGAGCCATGATAAAATCATAGAATTCTCTACATTCAGACATGGTATGTAAGATCATCATATTTTGGGACTTGTTTTGTACTATTCAAATAGTTTATCTTACCATTTTTTCTATTGAACAACTTTACGGATTGTGAGCACCAAAAGAAATTCTGTTTATTCAACTGATGAGTAATAATCTACAAGATTGGACTTTCAACAACCCTAGTCAATGAAAATTGACTATTCTAAGAAGTTTGAATGTTGGAGCAATCCCTTAAGGTTTCAAAAAAAAATACTAAATCATTTGAGGAAAAAAAAAATGGTATACAACCAACTTTAGAAAAGGAAAAAAAAAAATCTAGAATACGAACTAGATTGAGAAAGTAGAAAAAAATAAACAATTGGTAGAAGACCATATAAATGTTGATTTATTTTTTATTTTTTATTTTTTGTTAGTAATCAGCCAAAAAACACTTAAAAGTCTGTCCTAAGGTTTAGGGCGATTTTGATACCACGAACACAAAGATGAATTGAGAATGAATTTTTGATTCATTTTATTTACCACGTACATACAATCATAGTTATAAATACAATGGTCTAAATTTATTTAAGGGGATAATCTATTTACGGGAAATAATTCAAAGAATAAAATATTCTTAAATATTCTCAATATGGATGATACTTTCAAATTTCAAGAGTATTACTCCAATCTTTCCATACAACAGTGAATTTCCAATCTTTCTACAAAAATGTTAGACCAAAACTCAGATTTTATTTCATTCATCTATTATGCAATTCAGAATGGAATAAAATATCAAAAGTTAGGATACAGATAAACTCATATATATGGAGCTCAAGTTGATCTTGTTAGACCATGTATTCTTATTACCTTAAGACTATTTAAATTATATACCCTTGTTTTGTTTAAATGTCTATATGCGAAATTGGATGTGGAATCCATAATCTTAATTAATTGAATTAAAAATTAATAATTATTTTTAAATTTAAAAAAGTTTATTTTAGGAAGTCTTTATCCATATTTTATTATGATTTATTCACAATAGTTTTTTTAAACCTTTAGCAAATAATTAATCATTCTAATCTAAAAATAATTAAACGGATTAAAGTTGATCCTAGAAGACAATAACTCGGAATACTATGAAGTCAAGGTAACTCTATCTTTGTTTTTTTTTTTTTTTTTTTTACTAGAGTTACCACATATTTAAGCTTTACTATTTTAATTACACATGGTGTTGTTTAGTTTTTTTAGTTTAAAAAAAAAATAATTGTTTGCTATTAGGTTGGATTAGGTTTATTTTTATTTTTATTTGTTTCAATTTATTTTTTTTTCTTTTCATTGGATTTCACTTATTTTGAGTTGAGATTTTTGTTGAAGTCAGGTTGCTAAACCTTAAGAATTAGAATGCAACAATGGAGTACCAAAACAATGGTTACTACAACAATGTTGGAACACCATTGACCCTACTCCAATTTACAAGATGATGAATGATTAACTTCATCCCAAGCCCATATAAGAGATTATATTAAGAAGAAATCACCTAAATTCTAAGCTCGCTCAAGGATATAAATCAATAAGAGACTATTTTAGCCTTCCATTGGTTCCTCTTTCACATTTCACTACTCAATTCTTTAGTAACTTTGTAACTTATTTTAATTTTGGTATTCAATCTAGTAGGCAAAACTTTTCTCCTAGCTCTCAATATAATTCTCCACATAGGCCTCCACTTTTTTGAAAAGCACTTGCAGATTTTCAACAATTTGAGAATGAAGGGATAGACTAATGTTAGGTTGATACTTAGAGTATTTAACTCTTTCCCACAACGTAAATTTGAGCTTTAGCAAATTATCACCATTTTTTAGTATATTTTAACCGAAAAATCTCACTAAGTTTTAGACATGTTGAGTGAGGAAATCTTTCTTAAAATGGAATCAACTATGGCCATGATGGTACTTGATAATCATATAGAAAGAAAAACTTATGAGCCTAGTTATGAAGAGGTTAATGAAACTGAGAATTTTGATGTTAACTCCAATTAGGAGGGATATCTCCACTTTTCTTTAATTGCATCATCATTCTCTAATTTTTCCATGGTTCCATATGATAAAAAAAAATAAAAAAATAAAATTGGAGGATTCATTTAAAGAATATATGGAACACCAAGTAGATATGACGAATAAATCAAAAGCAATCATTGTTAAGTTAGAAAAGGCCAATGCTAATTTCAAGGAATCCATTTACCTAACAACTCAAGTTTTGAATGAATTTGAGTTTGATACAAATACATTAAATGATACAATAAATAATAATGAGACAACTATTAAATTGGACCTACTTCTAATAGAAAATAGTGATGAACTTGATGTAACAAACCTTCTTACTATTGCATAAGATTTTGAATTTGAAAATTTTGATGAAATTATACAAGAGTTCATTAACAATGAACTTAATAATAGTGAAAGAGGTAAATTCATCAAACTCATTTTGAACATATTGCTACTACTCCTTGTGAGTGTGACATTGAAAGTCAATCTGATTTAGCAAATGATTGATTGCAAATTAAACTCTGAAGAAATGAGAATTTATCATGGTTTAAAGGCAACCAAGCTTGAGAAGCTTTTAGATATAGGTTCTATTTTTATTTTTGGTTTTTCACATTTTATAATTACTTAGATAGTTTAGTAGTTTTGGGTTTTAATAAAATAAGGTTACTAACCATTCTTAGGTTAGTTACTGTTATTATTGTCATTGTGGTAATGAAGAAGGATTACAGATAGGTCATCTTATTTGTAATGGTTTTTCACAGAGTAGGTATATGATAGGTTGTTATCTCCATATCCTTTAGGGTGAGGTAGGCCTTAAAGCCTAGCTCATCATTTTTGTTTAGTTTTAAGATATTTTTTTGCTATCTTTTAAGTTTGATTTTGTTTAGTATTTTAGGCATTTTGAGTTTGTTTGGTATTGAGTTTTTTATTTATCAATCTAATGAGTTTTCAAGTTGTTTGCTACTATCTCAAAAAAGTAACAAGTATTAGCCTTCAAAGGATTCTAAAAAAGAGTTTAATAAGCAAGTTAAGGGGGAGATTAACTAATATGAGGTCACAATAGTTCCATGAGAAGATTTTTGACATATGTTTTTTTGTGAGTTATAGTATGTGAATTGATCACAAAATAAGAGGACTTAAGACTCAAAGATTGTAGAGGTTATTTTGAAAGGTTGACAACATTTATTTCGTTAGATTACAAAAACCAGTTTATAAGGAGTCTGCATATAATGGATTATAGGTAATCAACTCGAGAAATTGATTAAATTGGATTTTATCAGTTTTTATCTCAATGTAATTTCATAGGATACTAGAAAGCAATTTACTTACTTTAATAGAGTGTTGAATCAACTTCAAAATTGAATTATGAGGGAGTTAGTATTTTATTTTATTTTATTTGGTTTGATTGGTCCCTATTTGAGCTTATATGCTTTGTTGGCACAAATTCTTGAGGTTTATGGGGAATTAATCATTTATGTGTATAATAGTGTTTTAGGAAAAGTACAAAGTTCCACAAAATTTTATGATTGTTTAATTTTGGTTTTGGATTGAGTTAATTAACTAATTAGGGCCTAGTAGGACTAATTAATTAACTAGGACCCAATGGGTTAGATTAAGTAACTCAAGCTCAAGTTGGGCAAAAGTCATTTAAGCTCATAAGAAAGTCTACATAAACCCTCTTAGGGGTTTAGAATTAAACACTTTTAATCATGGTTTTCCATAGAGCCTCCATTTATCTCACCTTGAAGAAGTGCGTAGCCACTTTACACAAGTGCCAAGGTTGAAAAAATGAGTAATTGGGTGGAAGATTGCAAGGTGTTTGAGATCCTCTTCATTGAGTGGAATATGATCTAGGAACATCTATATCAAAAGGCAAAATTTCAAGCACTTGGATTTATTCTTTTAACCTTTTTTTTTTTTTTTTTTTGCCACAATTAAATGTGGTATCTCTACGTTGTTAAATAGATTATGCCTATGATTTAGGGGTAACCCAATAACTAGTATTGGCCCCTTATGATAGGAAATGCATGCTAGATTCAATCTAGGATGTGCTAACTTTGTTTTGTAAGGTATTTGTTTTCATTTAAGGCCAATAAGGATGAATTGATGATTTTTCTTTTTTCTTATATATGGATTCAATAATGGATAGTTGGATTGTTGTTTTCTCTAGATTGGCTTGTAAACTCTATAAGGAGTATAGACTTTGATTTGTCCATGTAAAATCTTTTCCTAGTTGGTAGATGATTTGTAAACTTTGTTTTAAGTAGCGTAAGATTTTTTCTTGTACTTCGATCCATCTATTGTGACCCAAGAGAAGAGAGTAAAGGCTCTAATGGTTTAAAGACATTCATATAGAAAAATCATTCCAAAAAAATGAGTTTTTCAATGGAAATGACTAGAAAGCATGAAAAAAGAGTTCTTGGCTAAGGTACAAGTGCTTAAGCATTCATGATGACAATAACTTAGTTTTGTTGAGATAGAGCTCTCAAAAGTATGATATGATGTAACAATAAATGGATTATTCTAGTTCTCGGTGATTTCCTTAATAAGATTGATTGACATGTTGCTAAGACCTACCATTGGGAATTGAGGAGGTTGTAACATTTCTTTGATCAAAGCCATTTATTCATAGGTAGGGGAGTATATAAGGTTAACAACACTCCCTAGGTCAAAGAATACATAACGGACCTTAAAATTTGACCTTTTTAGAGTTACGAGGAAGAGGTCATAATGTGGGATTTGGATTCAACGAATCTTATCAAGGGGAAAGTGAGTTAATTTGGAGATGTTCGCTCATTTGCAACCATGCAATTAGCTATGGGGTTACTTCTTCTCCAAAGGTTCAAAACTTATTTAATTTTTCTCGTAACTCTCTAATCTCTTTCCTTGGGCAATCTGCAACCACCCCATGCCTGCTATGTATCATGGAAATAATTGTTGAGGGCATTCATGAGGAGGATAGGGAGCCTCTCTTCTTTGTCTTGCGTCATCACCTACTATGTCTCATTTTGATTAATGACCCTAACTTCACATTCTTTATTAAGTTTTCTATGTGGCGCTTTAAGCTCTTTAGAATTCATTTATTCAATGCCCCTAATCATCATGATAGTCTTGATATTTATTAGGATTGTACTTTATAACCCCAATGACATAGGTTCAATAGTGGAAATTTGTCTAATGTCTTTATTTCTTAAAAAACTCACCTATATGACATCTTCAAAGGTGCTTAGATAGGTTAGGTGTGGTTTTCCTTGTAGGATTTGACATTTTTTTATCATCATTTTCTTTGAGTTATTTAGTCGACATGTTTTTCTTTTATTTTCTTTTCTGACTTTAGGTTGACTTGGATGTTTCCCTTATTGAAAACAGAATCATGTCATGCTCTTTAAGAACCTAGGGTTCTTAAATCTATCAATAGCAAAAGCAGAAAAAAAAAAAAAAAAAAAATCAGAATAAAACCTAGATCTATGCAACAAAGACAAAAATTTCCATATATATCTGTGATATTTCGTTGATATATCGTGTATCGGGAGGTGTCGATACAAATTTCAGCCAGATCCCCCAATTTTTCCATTTTTATTGCCATATATCGTTGATTTTTTGGCCTGGTCAGCATAGATTACCTCGGTCAACGTGGGCTATTGTTGGTCAAACACAATCAACAAATGCTACTGCTGAAGGGATTTGAACCTAAGACAAAATGGTTAGAAAGAATTTGCAACAACAACTAAAGCAAGTTGCTCCTTAATAAATGATATGCACCAAAATGAATATATAAGAATAATAAAGATTATTTTATTAAATAAATAATTCAAATTATTTTATTTTTACCTTTGATTTAATTTATTACAAAAAAAATATAAAAACATAATTTTCTATCTTTTTTATATAATCTATATATTTATTAAATAAAAAAAATTATACTTATTTTATTATTTATTCGATATCATTGAATACATTTAAATTAAAATGGATCTTAATTTTAATATTAAATATATTTTAAAATTAAACATGTTATCAAATTATTATTGTAAAATAATATTGTATAACTTAACAATAAATTTACACTTATAAAATTTATATATATATTTTAAAAAATAATTTTAAAGTGTAAAACTCTAAAAATGATATAATAAGCAATAATAAACATTCTAAAGTTGTTTTATAAAAAAAATTATATATGTATATAATATAATTTATCGTATTTGATAATAATATTGTGTTCGTTCGATAAAAAAAAAAAGAATTTTATAAGTGTATATTTATTATTAAATTATATAAAATATTATTCAATAATAATATTGTGATATTTGATTATAATATATCTAATTTTAAAATACATTTAATATTAAAATTATGAATCATTTAATTCAATTGTATTAAATGATATAAAATAAATTATGTATATCTATAATTTTTTTTAATATTTATATTTAATTAACATATAAATGATAACAAAAAAATGAAGAAAATTATCACCATAATTTTTATATTTTTAGTGATCAGTTAAATTAAATTTCAAAATAAAATAGTTAAAATTAATTTGTTAATTAAAATATTTTGTTTTTATAATGGCGTTACTATATAGTTATTATATTGCACATTATATATTATAAAGGTAACTTAGCCTAATGGTGAGCCAAGGTTGCATGTGGTTTTTTTTTGCTCAAGTTCGAGTCCCAAAGCTTGCAACCCAAAATTTAACTTTTCAATTTGACTAGGCCAATCCTCAACTACTGGCGATTTTTCTCCAAAAAATCAACGATTTTGTTGTTGAAATATCAACAATTAAATGTAATGAGACCGATTTTTTCCGAATTTCACCAATTTATCGGCAGAAATCGATATATCGCTAAAATATCAACGATTGCCACCCTATTTCATTTCCACGACCACCAAAATGCGACATTTCAATGAAATTTCACCAAAATTTTTGGAAATTTTCATGCTTGCATCTAGGTGCTAAAAGTCATACCTTTGGACTTGAATGTTCCTTAATCCTATCCTAGTTAATGTAGGGATTTTAAAAACCTATGATCTTCAACCTGATCACATTTTATAAAAATAAAATAAAATTCTTGGCACTTGTATAGAGTGGCTATATGCCTTGAGAGGGAGAGAAAGATGGAGGCCAGGGTTTAGATGACCACTAATATGACAGTTAGAGACTAACACTAAAACCTAAGGGATTTATATAAATTCTCATATAAGCTTAAGTGATTTTGTCCCAAATTGGGTTTGAGTCATTTAATCTAGTCCGCTCAATCCTAATTAATTATTAACCCTAATGATTTTTAATTAATTAATTAATTATTTTAATCTAGAAAAATAAAAAATAAGTAATCATGAGTTTCTATGCATCCTTGCACATATGATTGTATTCCAATTTCCCTTAACTCTTTGTTTAAAATAAGAACGTGAGCTCGAATAACAACCATTTGGACCCATAGGAATATACCAACATTTAGCATACATACGTAAAGGATTTGAGAGAATCACCAATCCCATTGAGCATATAGAATTTTGGATAGTAAATCCCCTAGGAGCTTTTTCTCATATGAGGTTATCCGTGAATGGGGTTAAAGTAAGACTCTAGACAACTTGAAAAACCATGGCTTGAGAACTCTCTTGCCAATGTCTTCGCCTTTTTTTGGTTGTCATGCTATTACAATATTAAACATTAGACATAGTGAAGTGATTGTATTGTTAACGAGGGGATGAGTTGTTATGTAATGATTATGCTTCATGTGATTTAAATGCTAAAAACTCTTTAGGTGTTGTGATTATAATAAAGGTAATATCCATCACACCTATTACGTGTCTTTTCACTATTAATACTACTAAGTGTTGTCCTAAGGGGTTGGTGATGACAACGATTGTTGCCTCAAGTTTGTCCACTCATATATTTGGGCTTACACGTGTCAATTGCTTTATGTGCTCCTACAATGCACATAACCAAAATATATTTTGCAACTATATAAAATTCAAATTAGATCATATTTATTCATTTTTAAGTTTGGAGTCCTTTATGGTTTGTTTCAAAAGAGTAAAATTACTAAGTTTCGTCCTAAGGGTTTGTTAATTACATGATTGTTGCCTCAAGTCTGGCCACTCATGTTTTAGGGTTTATATGTGTTAATTGCTTTATGTGCTCCTGCATCGCACATAATCAAAATATATTTTACAATCATATAAAATTCAAATTATATCACATTTATTCATTTTTAAGTCTCGAACCTTTGATGATTTGTTTCAAAATTGCAAAAATTATAATCGACGTAAAAATTGCATACATATTAAACAAAAAAAAAAAGAAAAAAAGAAAAAGCCCTAAACGGACATGTGTAGTACACATAAATGAAGATGTAAGATGGGGTGACCATGAACATTCCAAAATTATGGTAAAAGAAAACTATTCTTTTAACAGCTTTAATCACAAATTCTACTTTATATTATTCCTTTATTTGTTATCATTTCAGGAAAAAACAAGTGGAAAAGAAAAATTCTAGGATTGGGCGGGTTTCATCACCAAGTGTACATATTATTTGGGCCGTTGAATTGCGATAAAGATGAACAGAAATGTCTGGCATGAGTCTTTCCACAGCACAAACGGTCGTGATCATAGGCACCACCTACTTTCCCTGCACCACACAACACCAAGCTCCAAAACTTGAAAAGCTAGACAACAAAAGAACTCTCTTTCACTCTCTTCTCCGGCAAATGGAACCTCTGCTCAAACTCAACTACTCCAAAACCCAGTTGTAAACCCCCTCCCTACACCTCTGCCACACTGAATCCGAAACTCCCAGCGCTCCCACCATCGGCCCAGAACATTCCAGAATGATCGATGGTTGTGGCCATGATGATGCAGCAGACTTCCTCTGCACCGGCGTCGCAGCCGATCCCTCTCCCTTCCTCCACCTCCTCTCTTAGATCCCCCTCCGCTGCCCCCCTCCAGTCTCAACTCCCCTCCCCTCTCTCCCTTGGCCCCGCAGCCCCGCAGCCTCCTCCGCCGTCGTCTCACCGCCAGCTGCCCCCTTCCGCCGTAGCCGTCGACCATGTGGTGCCGATCGCCGCCGCGCACCCTTCCGGAGAGCCGGCGCTGACGATGGCAGTGCCGCTGGCGAGGGTCCGGCTCTGCGATATTGTGTCTTATGATGGTGCGCCAGCGGGGCCGTATGTTCGGGCGGTGGAGGCGCTGTCGGGGTCTCTGATGCGGCATAACGCGGCGGTGATCGAGCTCGGGAGCGAGGACGCCGCTTTGATGAGGTGCGGTTTGGAGTCGGCGAGGTTGTATTTCAAGGCTAGGGCTTTGAGTGTTGGCACCGGAGGAGGCAATTGGGGGAAGGGGAGTCGCGGTGTTTACATGTACAGGGCGGGAAGGTATTGTATGTGTTTTTCAATTTTTTTCTTTGTTGTTTTGTTTGGATGTGGCGAGTTTTTGGATTCTACGCCAAGAAAGGGTGGAATGATTCCCTCAATGCTGCCTGATTATAATTTGATAATTGCGAATTCTTTAGTTCCTCGTCTTTATAATGCTAGTATTAGTGGATAGAACCATAGAGCAATGGTGTCGTGTCCATAATAGTTGTAATTGGTGGCCAAGAAAGGCTTATCTATTGCTAGATCAAATTATGAAGAATTAAAGGTTGGAGCTTTCCTTAGTAGTGCTACCATCTTACAATATTTGGGAAACTTCTCAATGCTTTTAAGGTATTCACGTTTTTCTATTTTGTTTCATTTTTTCATTTTTTTAAAACTTCCTATGGATAAAAATGGTGAAATTTTTAACAGATGCTTCATAAATATGGTTTCATTATCATGAATTCTCTGCTTTGCAGTCTGAATAATGCTGGCTTTAGTGTATAGCCCAAATGACTAATCTCATGAATTGGTAGTACAGTTTTTTTTTTTTTTTTTTGGTATAACCTTCTATGCTTAGGAATGGTGAAAATTTTTTACAGGTGCTTCATCAAAATGGTTTCATGATTATGAATTCTCGGCTGTATAGTCTGAATAGTGCTGGCTTTAGTGGATAGCGCTACTGATTTATCTCATGAATTGGCATGAATACCTGGCAAAATGGTGTTGCTTCAGAAGTACTTTTCATTGAGAAATGGTTATATAACTGTCACTTGTTGAGAGCATGTAAAGATGAATTAAAGATTGTAGCTACCCAAGTGATACTGTTATCTTGTACTCTGGGGGAATATTGTCAATGGGTTGATGTACTATTTGGGAACCATGTACTTATTATCTGAACCACACTTAGGCAGGTGTCTTGGGAGTTGATATGCATAGACCCAAAAAAATGGTGTTTTTTCATAAATAATTGTTGTGAGTTGCTGAGAAATGGTTATATAGTTAGAGCATGTGAAGATGAATCAGAGGTTGTAGCTTCCCTAAGTGGTGCTACCGTCCCACACTTTTCGGAAAAATTCTCAATGCTTTGATGTTCTACTTGGGATAACATTTCTTTGTTTCATAAATTAATACGCCATGTGATGCAGAATTGGCAGAATAGGAAAAAAGAAAAAGAAAGAGTTTGAATTGGGTTAGGGAACAGGGAGGGGGAAAAATAGGGAGAAAAGTAGAAAATAGGAGGAAAAGTAGACAACTACTAGTGTTTTATTATTCAACAAAGTTAACCTTTATATGGAGAGTGTAGAGCATGTCTAGATAAAACAAATAAACTAAAATTGTAAAATAAATTTGGTAGTGAAAATATATGTGATAATCTTAACTAAAAGATAAGTTCCCTTTGCCTACACTCATGACAAGGGTGAGAAGGGCGTGTTTGACATGTATTTTTCTACATCAATCTTCCCTCCCTAAAAGGAACTCAACTCTAATGAGTGATGACTACATAATGCTTTGAAAGATTAGGGTCAAGATGTCACAGCTTCATGTCATAACCCAAGTTGAATTGACATCTAGGCAATTACGCCATTTGACAAGATAAAGGATGGTGACCACCATGAGAGAATTTAATGACCTCACTTTCAAGTATTCCCTTGATTTTCTCTATTATCTTGGTGGAAATGGTGAAGATCTAGGAATTGGTAGAGCTATAGCCACACTTGTAGAAATATTAGCCAAAACAATTAGAGATTGAAAGTTGCCTTGGTAAGAAAGCAAGTCATCTACATTAAAAATTGAATTGATGTTTATGTGAATAGGTAAATCAAGTAGATAAGTGTTAGGTCCCAAATGATAGAATATGCAAGGTCTAGTTGGTGTAGCATGGAGTTTCTTGTAGGAATTTTTAGTGTAATGCTTAGGGCACAAAGAGCATGGAGTTTCTTTGAGGAGTTTTTGGAGTAATGCTTAGGTGGAAGAGAACCAAGACATACTCACCTTCATTATATCCTTCATTCCTATGGTGTACATTAGCTACTTGTTTGTACTTTTCATTACTTAAACACAATTTTTTCTCTTTATGTTAGAATGCAAATCATGGATGCTTTGAGAAAATGATTCAATGGACTAGATGAGTGAGAAGCAAAGAGAAAGGGAATAAGTTTGTGGGTTGTTGGGGGTAAGCCCATGAAACAATTTTAGAAGGAGATTTGCATGTAGATTTATTAAATGAATTTTTGTATGAAAGCGTTGCTCTAGGTAGTAGGAGATCCCAATTACCAATTTTTTTTTGCTCACTAGGCAAATTAAGTCTCCTACACTATTGTTATCAACCTTAGTTTCACTATCAATTTATGCATGAAATGTTGAAGAAAACTTTATAATAGTTTCAAAAGTTTCCATTATGTCATTTAGAAGTTACTAACAAATTTAATGTCTTTGTTAGACATTGTGAAAGTGGGTATAGTCCATGAAGTTGGACAACATCCTCAGAAAAGAATTGACCAGATGGGAGGCATAAGTTGTTTTCTTGTAATTTATGAAATGAGTCATCTTGAAGGACCGATCTACTTCCACTGAGATAAAGTCATGTCCTTGGGCTATTTAGGCACTCTAGGATCAAAATCCATGTTAAGATCATGGCATGGTGTATCATGTGTGTAGCACTAGGAAAGGTCTGTACAAACTTGTGTTTTGCTTTCTAGCTTTGGTTAATTGACAAGTGCAACACTGGGACACAATCACAACAACATCAGCTTTTGAGGATGGCTAATAGATACTGTCTTTGACCATTGAAATAGTTTTGTCCCTTCTAAAATGACTTGGGTGCCATAAGAGGTCTTTGGAATGACACTTGGTGCTTAGGAGGAGATTTTAATATGGTCAGATTCCTTGAGGAAAGGAGAAGTGTTTTTCGAAGATCATGGAGGACTTGAGTTTGAGGGATCTTCCACTAGTAGGAGGGCCATTCACTAAGAGTAGTGGTTAGAATTTTTAATCTTCTTCAAGGCTAGACCATTTCCTAGTGTCAAATGATCGAGAGAGGATCATTTTTCTGGTTTAATCTAGAATGTTTTACATAAACTTATTTCAAAGCATTCCCCTATAGTTCTAGATGGTGTTGAGTTGAGGAAGGGAAAAACACCTTTTAGATTTGAAAACATGTGGCTTAAATCAAAAGGCTTCAAAGATATTGTGAAGAGCTAATGGGTGAGTTATAATGCGAGTGGCTTGTATAGTCATATTTATGGTAAAGTTAAAGGCCCTCAAACATGACTTAAAAGTTTGGAATAAAGAGGTCCTTGCAAATGTCACAATCAAAAAACTGGAGGCCCTAAACCAAATAAGCTTTTGGGACTCAAACGAGAGAGAAACTACCTTATTTGTGGAAGAAGTTGATGCTTAAAGGTTAGTGGTGGCTGAGTTTAGCAAGTGGGCCTTGTTAGAAGAATTAATGTGGAGACGTAAGCCAAAGGAAATTTGATCAAATCTAAAGTGTTGGATTTTATTAGGGAATTTTTTAATGTTCGCTTCTTTGAGCAAAGTTTGAATGTCATGTTCTTGTTTTGATACCTAAGTTAGGTTAAGCAAAGGGCTTGAAAGATTTCAAACTGATTAGCTTGGTTGGGGTGTTGTACAAGTTATTGGCTGAAGCCTTGGCCAATAGGTTAAAAAAGATGGTGTGTAAAATGGTTTCAGTTAACAGCATGCTCTTGTGGAGGGTAAACAAATTCTTGATGTAGTCCTAATTCCTGATGTGACTCTAAACCCAAAGTTAAAGAGGTTCAATGGTGGGGTCATTTTCTAGTTGGACATTGAAAAGGTGCATCAATGACCATGTAAATTGGGACTTCTTGTTAGTGGTTTTAGATAGTGTGAGCTTTGGTCAAAAGTAGGTGAGATGGATCAACTGGTGCATTTCTATGACAAAATTCTCCATTCTAGTGTCTTTTCTAGTTTCTTTAAGAGCCTAAGGGGTTTGAGGCAAGGGGGTCATTTCTCCTCTAACCTTTTTATTTTGGTAATAGAGGCTCTCAGTCAAATTGTGAGAAGAGCTAGAGGTCTTCATCTTAGGCTTCAAGGATGGAGGTGTCCGATCTGTTGGTTGCCTATGATACCATAGTTTTTTGCTATGCTAATCAAAACCATTTAAATTAGGCCTTCATGTGGTTTTTGAGGCAGTATTCAACTTAAAAAAAAAAAAAAAATGGAGAAAAGTGAGTTGATTCCAATAGTGGAGAAGGAATTTAGAGAATATGGAGGGTCTTGTTTAGGTGTTGGATTGCAAGGTTGGGAAGCTTTCCACTGTATATTTCAACCTCCCTTTAGGAACCCCCCTCTAATTAGTGAGGGCATACCAATTAGTGGAGAAAAAATTTAGAGAATCTCTAATCATTGAAGAGGCAGTACCTTTCAAAAGTGGGGAGATTACCTTGAGCAAAGGTATGTTTTCAAACCTGTCAATTTATTTCATGTCTCTTTTTGCTATTCCATGAAAGATGAGCTAGTGGTTGGAGCATATTCAAAGGGATTTCCTATAGGGTAAGGAGATGCTTGGCAAAAAGCCTCATCTGGTTAGCTAGTTTACTATCTGGTTAGACAAGTAGAGGGGTGGTCTTGAATTTAGGAATCTGCATATCCTTAACAAGGCTCTATTTGGCAAATGGATCTAGAGATTTGGTATTGAAATTAGGGCTGCAACTTGGGTGGGTTGGTCGGATTGATGGCTGACCCTAGCTTAACCCAAATTACAAAATAATCAACTTGAGTCTAACCTAACCCGACCTCCAATTATAGGCACTTAACCCAAACCTAACCCAACCTCATTTTTCTAAACTTGGGTTGAGTTTGGGTTGGTCAAGTTAGACTCGAGTTGGTCAGGCTGATTGGGGAAGGTTGTTAATGCTTGATTAGCTAAGGAGGGGTTTGAGTATATTGAATGGATGCTACTGGTGTAAAGGGCAAGAAGAGTCGGTTGATCATATGCTTCTTCATTGTTCCATAACAAGAGTCTTGTGGCAGCTGGTTTTTCTACCTGTTCGGTGTGACTTAGGTGTTGTACTCCTTTTTAAGAGGAATCCTTTTGAGGGAAAAACGCATAAGAAAGTGTGAAGAGCTGCTCCTTTATGCCTTTTTTGGATGCTATGGATGGAGAGAAATGGACAAGCTTTTAAAGATGCAGAATAGCTGGAACAAGCAATCAAATCCTCTTTTATATGTATCTTTTTGGATTGGGTTAGTGTACATAGATGATACTTCTATGATCATGATAGATTTTGTAGATTGATTGAGTTCCAACTAATGAGTGAGGATTGTTTTTTGTTGGATTTCTTTCTTTTTGTTTGCCTAATGAACATTTTGTATATATTGTGTGTACTTTGATGCATCATTTTTTTGGGTGCTATTAATATATGTTCTTGTTTTGCCTATCAAAAAAATTAACTTTCTTAGGGTTTGCTGCTATTCCATGTGCAAATATGTAAATCTTAAATATTTGACTTATGATTGCTGGAAAAAAAACATTTCTTAAAGTTCTTGTTGGAATCTAACAATTGTTTTTGATTTCTTAGAGTTTATTTAATTTTTTCCTGCTTTTGTGCATTTTTTAAAATTAGTTGATATGTAAATTAGGGAAGTTGTAATTGAGAGGCTTTGTGGGAAGAATTTTTGAAGTATGTCAGTTGTCTTATTTAGTTTCCATCTATTGTATAACTCTGAAAATTGTATATTATTTATACTGTTTTTATTTTTTTTAAATTTTTTTATTTATTTATTTTTTATTTTTTTATGAGAGCATAGGAAGATTCCTTATTTTCTAACCATTCCATATATAATTTATCCAGTATTGAGGTTCGAAAAGACCTACATTTCTTAAAGTTTGACATATAACTTTATTTTATTGAGATCCAAAATACCTACCTAGTGACTGATCAAAAAAAAAAAAAAACCTACATAGTGATGATCCAAATGCTCTTCCTTTGTTTGGCCCAAAGATTAGGATGTTATCGAAATAGACCACTAGGAATTTCCTAATACAAGGGTGTAAAGACCTGGGACATGACTATGATGAATTCACTTATAAAAGACGGTCCTTCAACCTTATTTGATTTCGTTGATTGGGTGGGTTCCCATTGAGGGGGGTTGTTTTTTGTATTTCCTTTTGGACGGTTGTTTGCTTCAGTTGTTAGGGGGTGTGTGTTTTCTTTTCTTTCTTGTAGTTCTTGGGTTGCTACTTTAGTGCCTCTTCATAATACAATACTTTTCCTTATCAAAAAAAATGATGAATGCGCTTGGTCTGTTGGACAATTCATTGCGCACTACCAATTATTCATATTGTTTGGATCGTCAATTTTTTATTCATCTCCTAGTTTAATGATAATTTGGTGGTAAGCGCTATGTAAGTCAACCTTAGAGAACCACTAAGCACTGGCCAACAAATGGAGCATATCATCTAAAATGGTTTTGGGGAACATATATTTGATAGTGATCTTTTTAATGGTTCTATTATTCACATACATTTTCCAAGGTCCATCTTTCTTAAGGGTCAATAAGGTAGGTATAATACATAAGCTAAGGCTATGCTTGATCCATGCTTTTCTAAGAGTTCCTCTACCTACACTAGGGAAGGTTGGAAGTTGGGAACCTAGGATAAGGTTGATGGCATGCTGGATGCCCTTAATTGATAGTAATTCATTAGGAAGCTCTTTGGGAGTGATGTCTTGAAATTCACAAAGTAAAGTGCCAACTTCTAAAGGCTAATCTCTTTCTAGATCCAAAGATACTTAACCACTAAAAGCAAGTATTTCACCTAATTATCTATTCTCATGTATCAACTTGTTATGGTTGAGGGGTTATAGGGTTTTTCGGCAAGTGTCCTTAGGTGCCTTTGTTGTGGTTTGCAATCTCTTGGATGGAGCTTTATCAATGATTTTGATTAGACTTGTGTACCCTTTTTGATGGTTTTATGGATGTAAGGAGTATGGGCTTACCCTTAATTCATAATGGATGACATCAAGATAATATAGCTGGGGACATCCTACTAGTGTATGAATCATGTCCATAGGTAGGTCATCACATTATATGTTGTGAGGAGAAGCACGTACCTTGGTAGGTACCAAACATCTCCTAGATATTGGTAAAGAAGTCTTGTCTACCCATATTACCCTTCATGACTATGGGTGTGGATCAATTTGAAAATTCGTTGTCTCTCACTTCATATATCGTGAGAATAAGCACCTACCTTAGTAGGGACCAGACATGTCCTAGATACAAGTAAGGAAGTCTTGTCCACCCATGCTACCCTTTATGATTATGGTTGTGGATCAATTTGTAAATTCATTCTAGACACAACTGCATTAGAGATCACATTCATTGAACTACCCCAATGAATAACTATCTTAAACCCTTTATGTCCCCACGTGGAGTTAGTGTAAAAGATAGAAGTACACTTTCTTTCATCATCACTTGAAAGGGCAGATAGGATACACCTCATTGATATGGGGTTTGAGTTGTCACCTGTGTTAGGATCTAACGTCTTCCCTTGAATTTGATGGACTTTTCAAGGACCCATTGGATATTGTCCTCTTCCTTGCAAGCACCTTTGACTGATGTATAATGACCAGATTGTGATGAAGGTCATGTGATGCAAAGTTACCCTCACCTCGACAATGGTGGCAATCAATGGCATTCCCACCCTTAGAGTAACTACAAGATCTCCTTGCCCTTGCTTACTCTTGATGTGATTGGTAACCATTCTTAGAGATAGTTGGACTGGATTGGGCACTACTTTCAAATCCATCTTAGGAAAAAGTCCTATACTACGAGGATTTCCTTGTTTTTTTTTTGCCTCTAAGGCCTTGTGATAGGCCACTTCTAAGGTTTTAGGAGAATGTGGATTCACTTCACTTCTAATTTGTGGTCTCAAATCATTAATGAACCTAGTGGTTGAATCGAGGCCTCCTAATAACATCACATGTCAACATTAGTTCCTTAAATTTTGCTAAGTATTCAATGATACTAAAGATTTATTTATTTATTTATTTTGATAAGTGAGGATACTAGAGATTTATTGTTTCAAGTTTAGCCATTGATGTATTAGATCTCTCCGCTAGGCACTAGTGAATCTTCTCTCATTATGTGCTATAGCATGTGATCCTCATAATTGCTCTTGAGTGTGTGTAATAGGCCAAGGTGTGTGCCTAGAGTAAATTATCTTACTGTGGGAGTGGTAAGTTCCTCTTCCCTAGGTTTGCTTGTTGGGTGCTTTCCTAAAATGAGAAATACTTGAGATAATTATTTTCATGGATAAATAGAGATAAATTGAAAATGTCTAACAAAAGGGAGTGTAGCCTAAGTACACACAGTGATGTAGGACAACCCTAGGATGGTTGCCTACACTTAGGGGTAGGTGGATTAGGGTTTTATTTTTTAGGGTGTAAGGAGAGGAACAAAGAATAAATTTTATGGTAGAGAAAATTATAAGATAAGAAATAGAGAGAAAGAAGAAACAATGAAGAAGAGATGGAAAACCTTAAAGTCTCACTAAGGCCTTTTAGGAGTCTCACCTAGAAGAAAATCAATTGAGTCTTACCATTGAGGGTTGCAACCTTGCAATAAAAGAAAATATAATATTATTCATATCAATTTATTCTTTTGATTTACATTGATTAGCCTATTTATAGGCTTCTCTAAGAAATCCAAAGTCTACTAGGACTCTAATATCCTATTATGATTCTAATTCTAATTGTAATATCTAGAGTTTACTAGGACTTTAATAACCTATCATGACTCAAATTCTAATTATATTATAACTTAACTAGCTAATCCTAATTAGACTCTAACAAACAATCCCAATTCAATTCTAATTAATATTAATCCTACTTAAAGTTTTCTTAGGTCTTCTTTTTCTTCCTTGAATAAACTTTAAAAGGCTTTCCCCCATCAATTCTCCCCGGCTTGAAAGAACTCGGCTTTGATGAGTTAGATGCTTGATACAATTCATAGAGATCGGGATTAAGCTTATAAAAATCTGTTGTCGTAATCCATGTACTTTCAGAGTGTGGTTTGCCTCACCATTTCGCCAAAAATTTTTGGTATCCACCTTGTCGAGTAGACACAAGTTGATCATCAAGAACATACTCAATCTCAGGACGTGGGCTAAGAGTAGGTGGTAATTGAAGATCCAACTCTTCACTTACATCGTTGTGATGGCCATGGTAGATATACAAATCTTCCACATTAAATATTGCACTAAAATGCAAGTCTGAAGGGAGCTCTAGCAGGGTTGGTTTGGGTCCCTCCAAGGAGTTT
Organism: Vitis rotundifolia; assembly: GCA_030254885.1. Lineage (NCBI taxonomy): Eukaryota > Viridiplantae > Streptophyta > Magnoliopsida > Vitales > Vitaceae > Vitis > Vitis rotundifolia. Next base: position 15,699,531 of record CM058151.1, read on the forward strand.
TGAGGACATGTTGGTTATTACTTTTAAAGGCTTGGGGAACTCATTAAGAGGCAAGAGACTTTGGCAAATCACGTGTCTTTCTTTGGTTTGGATGGTGTGGTAAGAGAGAAACAATAGGATCTTTGAGGAAAAGGGGAGAACGGAAGAGATGTTATGGGATTTGATTTTGTTCTATTCCTCTCTATGGGCTTCTCGTACTACAGCTTTTAGAGGAGTTCCTCTAAGTGTTTTACAGCTCAACTGGACTGTGGTGTGCGTGTCAAAATTTTGAGTTTGTTGGGGTTTCTCTTTGTTTTTAGATTTCTATTGTTAGGTGTTTCCTCTTTTGTTCAATTTGTGTAGGAAGGATTTCTCATCCTTCCCTTGGTTTCTTCTCTTTCTTTTGTATCTCTTCTTTCTCCTGTATCTTTTCTTCTATCAATATATTTTTCTTCGTTTCTGATTAAAAAAAAAAAAAGTCTAAAGGGAGCTCTAACAAATAAGCATTCTCACCCAACCGCTTTAGTACCTGAAATGGACTCGCTTTCTTTGCTTGAAGCTTTTGATATGTGCTCGGATGAAATCTTTCTGGTCATAGACAAACCATCACTAGATCACCGTCTTGAAATTGAATATATCTTCGATGTGCATCTACTGCTTCTTTATAATTCTCATTACTGATTTTGATTTTTTCTCGTACTTATTCACATATATCTCGTATATGACATGCAAATGCATCACCATCTTGGCTGGTGCGGACAGAAGTAGGTAATGGTATAAGATCAACAGGTTGCTTAGGTTTCTACCCATATGCCACTTCAAAAGGTGAGTACCTAGTAGTACGGTTAGTGGAGCTGTTGAAAGCAAATTTAGCTTGTGGTAAGACATTGTCCCAAATTTTCAACTGATCTCTCACAATGCATCTCAAAAGATTACTAAATATTCTTTTGTAAGTAATTTTTGGTCTTGGGTAAGGGTCTCCTTAGGAGCGAAGCCTTCTTCTCTTGTAGGTTTTATAGATTGGTTGGGTCCCTAGTTAGGGAAAGCGGTGTGTGTACTCCTTGTATACTTGGAGGGCACCAGTTTTTTGGTGTTTCCTCTTTTTGATTAATACAATTACATTTACTTATATATAAAAAAAATGCATCTCAAAAGATTAATAAGGCTACGATTGACAATTTCTATTTGTCCATCAGTTTGAGGATGAAAAGAACTTGAAAATTTTAATTGAGTACCTAGCTTAGCCCACAAGGTTTTTCAAAAATAGCTCATAAACTTGACATCGCGATTAGAAACAATGGATTGTGGTAATCCATGCAATCGAACTACTTCTTTAAAGAACAAGGCAGCAACATAAAAAGCATCTGAAGCTGTGTATATGGGAGAGGAGTCCTCTTTTCTTTTAGGCTTTTTGGATTGGCTATAAGGGCCGGTGAGGTTGTTCGTGCATGTGTTTTTTGGTTTAGGCTACTATGTATACTCCCTGTATGCTTTGTAGCTTTTTTCCCCCTAATATATTTTGTGCTCATTTATAAAAAAAAAAAAAAAACATAAAAAGCATCTGAAGCCTTCTTACATGGGATAAAATGTGCCATTTTGGAAAATCTGTCAACCACAACAAATATAGAATCAAAGCCCCGTTGTGTCCTTGGTAATCCAAGTACAAAATCCATGCTCAAGTCTTCCCAAGGTTTGGATGGAATTGGTAATGGTGTATATAACCCTGTATTTTGCTTTGAACTTTTTCCTACTTGACATGCTCGACATTGTTTGATAACCTTCCAAACATCCTTCTTTAAACTAGGCCAAAAGAAGCGATCTTCTACCAAAGCAATCGTCTTATCTCGTCCAAAATGTCCACCCATTCTGCCTCCATGAAGTTTCCATATGACATGATCACTTAGGGTAGTCCTTGGTAAACATAAATGATTTTTATAAACCAAGTACCCTTCTAAAATCTGGAAATCAATACATGTTACTTTTGAACCACTCAAAAGAGAGGAATAAACATCTCCAAAATCAGCATCATTGTCATAACAATGCTTTAATTCTTCAAATCCAATTGTAGTGGCTGACATGTTTACTAAGAGAAGGGCCTTCCTACTTAGGGCATCAGCTACTTTATTTTCAATTCCTGCACAATGCTTTAAATTAAAGGTGAACAACTAAAAAAAACTACTTCATTTTGCATGTTGAGAGTTAAGCTTTTTTTGAGAATTAAGATATCGCAAGACTTCATGATCCGAATACAAAACAAATTCCTTGTAACTGAGATAATGTTGCCAATGCCTAATTGCTTGCACCATCGCATGGAATTCAAGATCATATGTGGAGTATTTTTTCTTTGCCCCATTGAGCTGCTCACTAAAGAAAGCCATAGGATGCCCCTCTTGGCTAAGAACTACTCCAATTCCCACATGGGAAGCATCATAGGCCACATCAAATACTTTCTCAAAGTTTGGTAAACGTAGGGTAGGAGGGTTCACCATCTTGGATTTGATTTCTTCAAATGCCTTGTTGGCCGCCTTGGTCCAAATAAATGAACCAGGTTTCATGCATTCAGTAATTGGGGCCATAATAGAGCTAAAATTTCGAATAAATCGTCGATAAAATGTAGTCATTCCATGGAAGCTTCACACTTCATGGATATTTGTTGGTACTGGCCAATCAACAATAGCTTTGATCTTCTTCGGATCTGTTTCAACACCCTTAGAAGACACAACAAAGCCAAGAAATACAACACTAGGGCTCATCATAGTTTTAAAAGGCTCAAGGCGCACCAAGGCGCAAAGTAGTCCTGGAGCCTGAGGCGCAAGGCGCACATAAGGCGCGGGCTTTAGTGAAGTGAGGCGCACCTTAATTTACATATATATTTTTATATAATATAATCAAATTTAACAATCATTTATTTGTCATAAACACATAAATCATTGAATATCATCCAAAACTTCAATTTAAGCAACAAAAAACAGAAAAATAAAGAACTTCAAGCATAAAAACAAATCCAAATCCATATTGCTAATAACCTAATGCATATCCAAATCCAAAGTTTCCAAACCAAAAGGTCCAAAACATGAAATCTGTCTACAATTCAAAAGCATAATTAAAAAACATTTAAATAACAACTTTGTCCACAATAAGCAATCATCACTCCTCCTCTAAATCAACAAAATCATCTTCATCATCATTTCCATCACCACATTTGTAGCCTTCCCCATCTTCTTCATCTGCTGAATCAACCATGTCTCCATCTTCATCTTCATCTATTAGTGAATGAGAAGGCAAAGTTCTAGAACTTGAAGCTATGCCCCTCGTTGGTGGTATTATGCTTGAGCTTGCTCTCGCTCTAGCTCTAGTATCAAACCTAGCCTCCTCAGCTCCACTAGCTCTAGCAACATCACCCCATGTCAAATTATCATCATCAAATACAAAATCATCTTGTGCACCTCCATGAGAATCCTCATCTTCCATTCTTCCTATCAACCATTCATTGCTATCATCTATATCTTTCAAAGAAATTGGGTCAATGGTGCTACGTTCATTGTATCTTCTCTTCAAGGCTCGATTATACTTAACATATACCAAATCATTCAAGCGTTGATGATCTAGCCTATTTCTCCTCTTGCTATGAATCTGCAAAAATTCATAAGCTCATAAATATATTTTAAAGTTTTAACTTTTAAGTTACATTCAAAATTGTATTAGACTATTACTTGTAATTATTTTGGTCACTTACATTTTCAAAGATGCTCCAATTCCGTTCACAACCTGATGCACTGCATGTTAAGTTGAGGACTTTCATTGCAAACCTTTGCAAATTTGGAGCTGAAGCTCCATATGCAGCCCACCATTCAGCTGTAGTATATATATTAACAATTTAGTGAAACAATTCACTTATTTTAGCAAAAATAAAATCTAATCATTTAAATAAACAAAACTAAATAACTAACCTGGTGCTCTAGTCTTCCTTGTCCTAATAGCTAACTCATTCCCGAATAGTCCTTGAGCATTTGTGTACAAACTCACTTCGGCCACAACTTTTTCTTGCTTAGTAGGGTCCCTTGTTAGCCTTAAGATGCATTTATACAAATCACTCATAATCTCTGCATCATGCTCTATTTCTGGTTTATCATAGAAGAATTCCGAGTTCAAAAAGTACCCTGCTGCATGCAAAGGCCGATGAAGCTGAATCTCCCACCTCTTATCAATGATGTTGAAGATTTCTTTGTACTTCTCTTCATTTCCATTAAAACTTCTCACAATTGTATCCTTAGCTCTATTCATGGCCTCATAGATGTATCCCATAGGAGCTTTTTTTTCACCATCAACCAAACGAAGCACACGAACTAGGGGACCAGAAACCTTTAAGCAAAACACAATAGTGTTCCAAAATGAAGGCATTAGAACTATGTTGCCTATGGTTTTCCCCTTCTGCTCTTTTGCCCATTTACTATCTGACCAATCTGAGCTTGTAAACATCTTCCTCAAGTTGTTTTTTTGTTCATGCAATCGCGATAATGTGATGAAAGCAGTTGCAAACCGAGTCTTAGCAGGCCTAAGCAATTCCCTTTGTCCGGTAAACCGCCTCATCATGTTGAGTAGCCCTGAGCGATTATAAATATACCCATTTAGTGATATAGCCCTCTCCAATGTCCTCTTGATGTTTGGTAACTTTCCAATATCTTCCAACATCAAGTCAAGGCAATGTGCAGCACATGGTGTCCAATACAAATGTGGGCGCTTTAATTCCAACAACCTCCCTATGTGACATTGTAGATAATAAATTTACATAAGTTCTCAAGATAAATAATTCAAAATTTAAAAGTAAATAAAAATTTAAGAAATAGTATTTATTACCTGCCATCACATAACTTGAGTGATTATCTGTTATAACTTGAATGACATTCTCCTCACCAACTTGCTCTACCCATTTGTCAAGTAACTCAAACATCTTTTCTCCCGTCTTAATCATTGAAGAAGCATCAATGGATTGCATGAACATGGTTCCCTTTGAGCAATTAACCAAAAAGTTCACCAAAGTTCTCTCTTTCCTATCGGTCCATCCATCCGACATAATTGAACATCCATTTTTTCCCCATTCCACCATATGATCTTTCATCAAATCTTTTGTGAGAGCCAATTCTTTCTTAAGGTTAGTAACTCTTACCTCATGAAGAGTTGGTCCCTTCATACCCACACCATATTGCCCAATAGCCTCAATCATTGGTTGGAAACTCGGATATGTGACTGCATTAAATGGAATAGCAGCCTCATACATCCACCTTGTGATAAGCATACAAGCTCTTTCTCTTGCTTCCTTTTTGTAGGCATCATTGATGGTAGTTTGATTCATCCTCCCACTCTTTCGATTTTGAACAACCATCTCTGCATCAGGAGTGAAAAAATGATCCATAGGACCTTTTTGTCTTGGTTTTTTTGAAGAAAACATCCGACCACCACGTCCTCCTCGGTTACTACCTCCACTAGAAATGTTGGTGACATTCATTCTACTATTAATCTCCTCACCAAAATCTTCATCTTCCAAACCAAACAAATCTTCATTAACATCTTCGCTCCCCATATGCATTTGATCTTTTTGATTTTTCTTGGAACTCATGTACCCTTCCATTTCTTCTCTAACATGTTCCGGACATTTTCTACACTTTTTGGCATTTCTATATCCACCAACAAGATGTTGTTTGTGTCTATATATGCCTCCTTTGGTTACTTTATCGCAAAAAATGCATATGATGGTGTTTAAATCCTTTTCATTAATCAAACGAGCATATTTCCATCCGGGATCTCTTCTTCCACTTGCACTAGAGTCCACTTGAGTTTCACTATCATTTTCCATCTTGCAAACAAATTATCTATACTACAATAAAATAATTATAATTAAAATAAGAAAAAAAATTTGAAAAAAAAAATGTATATCATCACATTAACAAAAAATATGCATATCATTATTTTTTGCTTATTTATTTGTATTTTGAAAAATTTTCATGTCAAAATAAAATATTTATATTTAAAAAAAAAATTTGCCAATGAGTGTTATGAGTTATTGAGTCATAAGAATAGAAAAAAATGGAGAAAAGCGAAGAGAAGAAAAAAATACCGAGGTCTTGGAAGGTACGTGACTCTTTTCCCTCTATTTTTCTCCTTTTTTTCCCCTATTTTTCTTCCTCTTCTTCTTCTTCTTCACTTCTCCACGCACGGCTGAGGGTTAGGGCACGAATGGGGGGTGATTCGGGGTGAAAAACCACCAGAAAAGGGGGCTGGAGAGGAAAACAGGTCCAAAACGACGTCGTTTTGGCCTGTTTTTTTTTTTTAAAGAAACAGGGTCCAAAACGACGTCGTTTTGGTCCCTGTTCTTTTAAAAGAACAGGCTCAAAACGACGTCGTTTGGACCCTGTTCTTTTAAAAGAACAGGCTGCAAAACGACGTCGTTTTGGCCTTTTGAATTTAAATCCAAAACGACGTCGTTTTGAACCCTGTTCTTTTAAAAGAACAGGGACCAAAACGACGTCGTTTTGGACCCAAAATTAAAAAAAAAAATTAGGGCTCCCCCAGCCCTCTGCAACCCGACGCCAGAAGAAGAAGAAGAAGAAGAAGAAGAAGAAGGAGGAGGAGGAGGAGGAGATGGAGGGATCGGAGGGCGTACCTGGCCGGAGGCGCGTCAGGCGGCCGCGTCGCGCCTTGCCGGAGGCGAGCGCCTTGCGCGCTTAAGCGGCGCCTTCCTGAAGGGGCGTCGCTTGCCTTCAGGCGAGGCGCCGGAGGGTGGCGTCGCGCCGCCTCGAGCCTAGGCGCGCCTTAGGCGCGCCTTTCACAACTATGGGGCTCATGAAAGTACATTTTTTCAAATTAATGTAAAATTTTTCAGCCCTAAGAGTGCACATTACTTGCTTCAAGTGTTCCTCATGATCTTCACAAGATCAACTATAGATAAGAATATCGTCAAAATAGACAACAACAAACGGTCCAATAAAAGGTTTCAATACCTGCATCATAACCCGCATGAAAGTACTTGGAGCATTAGTTAGTCCAAACGGCATGACTAACCACTCATACAATCCATCCTTAGTTTTGAAAGATGTCTTCCATTCATCCCTTGGTCTAATACGTATTTGATGATATCCACTTCTTAGATCAATCTTTGAGAAGATTACTGATCCAACCATCATATCTAGCATGTCATCAAGTCTTGGAATTGGAAATCGATACTTGATTGTGATTTTGTTGATTGCATGACTATCCACACATATCCGCCATGATGTTAGTAGGGCAGGAACTCCACAAGGACTTAGGCTTTCACGAATAAAGCCTTTAGTAAGTAATTCATCAATTTGCCTTTTCAATTCAGCATGCTCTGTTGGATTCATTCTGTAGGCTGGTAAATTTGGTTACGATGCACTAGGAATCAAATCAATGGCATGTTGTACGTCACACAGAGGATGGAGTTGATTAGGTAACTCTACAGGCCACAAGTCAGAAAAGTCATCAAGGATTTTACGTATGTTTGCTGGATATTCCTTATCTTGTTCTTTAAATTCTTCCACTTTCTGAGTCATTAAAGAAAAAATAACTTTAGTTTCCTTACTCTCATTTTCAAATTGACACATGGTATGTACCTTTTTTGGTTGTGCCTCCTCCTTTGACTTATTAATTGGAGGGACTTCTTTCATTGGACAAAGGATCTTCTTACGTCCGTTATGTATGAGAGCATATGTATTTTCATAGCCGTCATGTTGAACTCTTCTATCAAAGAGCCAAGGTCTTCCAAGTAAAATATGACTTACTTTTATGGGTAAGACCTCACACTATGCAGACTCTTCAAAGTCCTTACCAAAAAGGAATGTTACTAAGCAGCGAAAACTTATCGGGATAGAGTTGTCATTAACCCATGCTACTCTGAATGAATTTGGAAATCTCTTTGTTTCAAGGTTTAGCTTCTTAATAAGTTCTTGCGATGCTATGTTCAAACTACTACCTTCATCAATGATCATGGTTCATAATATCCCTTGGCAAGAAATACGTGTTTTGAAAATGCTAGTACGTCGCTAATCTTCTTCTCCTTTTACCTTTGGGACAGCTAATAAAGGTCGTACTATAAGACTATGTCCTTCTGTCATACCATCATAGTAGTCACATTCTTCACTAGCTTCATCTTCATTGTAGGTCTCTTCTTCCTTTGGGTAACTTTCCAATTTAGATTATGGTTCTTCAACACAAAATTGTAAACCTTTGGTTGGGCACACCACAACAAAATGACCATGCCCACCACACTTAAAGCATAAAGGAGTCATGTCTACTTTTCTATCTCCAATACTCATTGAAGTTTTACCCTTATTACCATTCTTATGAGTCACATTCGAAGTCTGTTGAGTGTTACCCTCACCATTCACATGATTAGAAGTTTTCTAGCTTGATGTGCTTAAAGGTTTGCTTGCTGTCCTGTTGGAGAAAGTGCTCCCAATTTGTGAACTTGGACGCCTGGAAACCCGAAATTTGAGGCCTTCTTCTATTTTGAGGGCTAGTTGATAAACATCATCTATGGTATAAGTGTGTGCATCTATCATCTCAAGTTGAATCTCCATTCGAAGTCCAGCTTTGTAGCAGGCTGCAAGTTGAGCATCACTTTCCCGCACTTGATTTCGAATGCTCAATTCATGGAATTCTTCTGTATATTCTTCAACGGACTTGGTACCTTGTTTAAGGGAAAACAATTTTGTATACATAAGTTTTTCATAATCAATTGGGAGAAAGTGCTCCTTCATTTTCAACTTCATCTTGTCCCATGTGTCAATAGGTGGTTGGCTAGTTCTATGAACTTAATTCTCGATATTATGCCACCATAGATGTGCTGCTCCTTTCAATTGTGTCTTCACAAAACGAACTTTTCTATTTTCGGGCATTGCATACCAATCAAAGTAATCTTTCATTGACATAATCCAATCAAGAAAAGTTGTTGGATTTAGTTTTCCATAAAATTCAGCAACTTCAAGACGTATCTTTTTTGTCACATCATCATCTAACTCAAAAAGTTTGGCCCTTCTTTGATTCCCCATCATAAAATTGTCTTGTTCTTTGTGTGATCGACTTGGCGATTGTCTAAATTGATGACTTGCAATCTCCTCTTTAATTGGTCGTTTTTCTTGACTCTTTTTTAATAAGTTCATGATCTCATCAAGTTTGCTATTTAGTTGTATTATAGCATCTTGATGGGATTGTTGTGTGGCTGAAATTTCCTCCAAGCGTATTGTAGCAGCATCTTGATTGCTATAAGTTTTTTTGGAACTCATGCTTGCATAAGTTGCTCCGCTCCTTAATTGCATATGCCTTCAAGCCAAGAACTTTGGCTCTGATACCAAAATTGATGTAGGACAACCCTAGGATGGTTGCCTACACTCAAGGGTAGGTGGACTAGGGTTTTATTTTTTAGGGTGTAAGGAGAGGAACAAAGAATAAATTTTATGGTAGAGAAAATTATAAGATAAGAAATAGAGAGAAAGATGAAACAATGAAAAAAAGATGAAAAACCTTAGAGTCTCACTCAGAAGAAAATCAATGGAGTCTCATCATTGAGGGTTGCAACCTTACAATAAAAGAAAATATAATATTATTCATATCAATTTATTCTTTTGATTTACATTGATTAGCCTATTTATAGGCTTCTCTAAGAAATCCGAAGTCTACTAGGACTCAAATAACTTATTATAATTCTAATTCTAATTGTAACATCCAAAGTTTACTATGACTCTAATAACCTATCATGACTCAAATTCTAATTATATTATAACTCAACTAGCTAATCCTAATTAGACTCTAACAAATCCAATCCCAATCCCAATTCAATTCTAATTAATATTAATCCTACTTAAAGTTTACTTAGGTCTTCCTTTTCTTCCTTGAATAAACTTTAAAAGGCTTTTCCCCATCACACAGTGTATACAAACAATGCACCAAAGAACAAAACAATCCATGTCTACGCTAGCTAACCCCCAAACTACTAACAAAGTCTAACATGGACAAAAAGGATCTTAAGACTACCACGAGCCACAAAAAACAAGGTCTTAAAAAGCATTTCCTTCATTTTCAAACATTATCACATCACCTCTTTAAACTTCTCCTCATGTTCTGCTTTTTCCAAGTAATCCAAGAGATAACTAGTGGGGTTAACTCCCACACATCTTTGCACTTAGCACCCCAAATGGTCCACATGAATTAAGGATATTCTTAATTGAATAGGGAAGGATAAAAAAAGCACCTACCAAAGAACACATCAAAGTCTATGAAACAATGGTTGAATTCAATGGATGAGGATGTGATTGGGTGATTCATTTTTTTCTTTGTCAATAGGTATTCAAAGGCAATACCTATTGACCAAACTCCATCCTCTTTTCATAAGATGGTCAATAGTGAGTATTCTCTTGAATCTCTTCCTAGAAGCTTCCTTGACCAAAAGACTAACCTTGGAGGGTGCTCTTGCATTCCAAATTAACTTAGCATGGAAAATGGAGACTGCATCCAGCATGATAAGTAGTAGGATCTAATTGAAAAGGAGCCCTTGCTAATTCTCCAAACCAACTTATCCTACACATCACTTGAGATGGAGAAAGAAAAGCAAGGACTGGACTGCATTCACCATCCTATCTAACAAGGAGAAACAATTGAGATAACTATTCTTGAACTTTAGTTATTTTGGAGAAGAGTTGGCTTATTTCAGTTTGTGGGTGACTAAGCTTAGCATCAAAAGAGTCACTTTTGGTCATGGTGCTAGGCAAAAGGATGATGATATAAAGGGTAAAATTATGTCAAGTTAAATTGAGCCAAAATATTGCTAATTTCCATAACTAAAATAAAAAATAAAATGAAAATAAAATTATGTCAAGTAAATTTGAAGGCAACAAGATGCATGTAAGGAATTGGTCTAAGGTTTGTAACGATAAAAAGTTCGAAGGTTTGGGCATTAGAAGATTAGAGGTTCTCAATAGGGCTTTTCTTGACATAGGGACAACAATGGGCTGTGTTGTGTCATGTTAAGATAAGAAATAGTGAAAATTTACTCAACTTGAATACAACCTGTTTAATAATTATGTTAGAATGACATGATACAAACGTGACCCTTTTATTACATGGGTAACATAATGCAACCAGTTTAATGAATGGGTTAAGTGGACTTGTGTATGAATTAATCCAAATAAAGCATTGACATGATTCTAACTTGTTTAACATGTTAACACAATTCTAACCATTTTAACCAATTTAAAATTTAAAATTTATAAATGTGTTATTTTAAGATACTTTTTAGTTATTTTAACTTTTATGTTTTCATTTTTTTAAAATATTAATTAATTTCATTATATAGTTTTAATTATAGTGTGTTTATAATATTAAAAAATAAATTTAAAATTTAAGTGTACACTTGTTTATAATTTTATTTAATGTTTTAATTATAAAATATTTTAAATCTTTAGAATGAAATATATAATTTTTTTCTTATGTAGTTATTTAATTTTTTAACTATATGATCTTTATAATTAAAAAAGTATTTTATTTTTTTTTTTATAATTTTTAAATATACAAAATTAATAAATTTATATGGGTTAAATGAGTCATAAATGGATTAGGTCATGAACGGGTCATTGTGACACAATTAAGTAAACAAGTCATTTTGACACAATTAAATAAATAGGTTAAATGAGTTGAGTAGTCAAATCCTAATATTTTCTGTTTATTAAACAGGTTATATGGGTTGACATGACTATGATACAAACATGATTATACATAACACGAACCTACTAGAATTTGTGTTGTTTTTGAGTCATGTTATTGTGTCGTGCCAAAATTGCAACCCTTAACTTCACAAATGGTTGTGAAGGTTTGCCCTTGAGTGAGAGAGCTTGTGGAGGAAGGTTATTAGTGGCAAGTCTCAGGGAATATGAAGGGGGGTGGAATTTTTGTGAGGTGAAGGAGACTTTTGTTGTGAGTCTATAGAAAGAAATTAGAAAAGGATGGGACAAATTCAGCCATAAGATAGCCACTCGGGTAAAAAGGCTAGACAAACAATATTTTGGTGGGAGGGATGGGTGGACAAACAAAATTCTGGTGGGACGGTTGGACAAACAATATTTTTGTTTTATTTTTTTACTTAGATTTCTTGTATACATAGGGTGCATCCCCTTTTCTTGGTGCTCTTTTAATACATTGCTCTATTTGTTTATAAAAAAGAGGAAAAAAAGAAGAAAGAAGTGTATCTCATTCATGTGTGGGTGGCAAACATGGTGGTAAGCAAATCGCTTGGAATGATTTTTTTCTTATTCCTTCTTCATTGTGACAAGGCGAGATTATTATAGCAACTGGTGTTCTCCATTTTTGGTGTACACTGGGTTATTTTTGAGTTAGTTAGGGAAACCCTCCTAGGGTGGCATGGGTCTTTTATAGAGAAAAGGCGAATTAAGGCTTAGAGAGCTGCTTCTACTTGCATTTTCTGGATGATATGGAAGGAAAGAAATAAAAGATTTTTTGATAGTGAGGAATTCTCTGATCAAAGGCTAAAAAGTTTATTCCTAAACAATTTCTCTATGGTTTAGGGTGTATATAGGTGGTGGCTATACGCATTTGATTAATTTCATAGTGGTTGGGTATTGGATGAGGGAAGGAGTATTATTTTGTACCCTCTTTTCTGCTTTTTGCTTTTTTTACTTGTATACGACCTGTATACTTTTGTGTATTTTTTGCACCTTTATTAGTACAATCTCTTATCAATTTTTTTTTTTTTTAATTCCCTTTTTTTTAATTCCTTTTTTTTTTTTTTTTTTCAAAAGTTTAGTTTAGGGTCCTATGTCATTTCTTAAACTGCCAGTAGACATGAAATATTTGATTGTGCCAGGTCTAATGAAAGGTCTATGTACCTGAACCGTAGACAAATTCAAAGTATGCTATGTGTCTTCAATTATGTTTATGATTAGCCCAGTTCTTGTCCTCCTTCACTTCTGCAATTAGGCTTCTCCTTCTTCTTCAACATTTTTTTTTTTTGGGAAAAAAAAGAAAAAGAAAGCTAAACCCAATCAGAACTAAAGGATTAGTATCTGGTTGGTGGTGCAATGAGTGTAAAAGTTTGGTGAATAAATGAAAAAAAATAAAATTGGGCTGGTGAATTGAAAAGAAAATTGAAATAAAAAGTTGATATTTGAATTTTGTTTGGGCTGAAATGCTTGGATACCAAACTGATGCAGGATGGGCAGGATATGTATATATATGAAACAGATATTGGAATTAGGTTAGAGAATGAAGGGAGGAAAAAAGGGAGAAATGTAGAAAGAGGAAAAATAGGCAGCAACCAATGAGTTTAATGAATCTTCAGATCTGATTTATTATTCATTGAGATGGCCTTTGTATAGGTAGTCCAGAGCACATCTGGATTAAACAAATCAACCAAAATTAAAATAAATTCGAACACCTTGATAAATTTAGAACATGATAATACTAAAAAATAAACCCTGATGAATTTGATAATGAAAACATAACAAGAGAACTAACTCAAAGATAAATAACTTATTGTCTATGCTGTGATTAGTCTGAAAAAGGTGTGTTTGGCATGAATGGTCTGCATCACCATGCTTATGCATGAATTTAGATAATTTTTGTTGGTCGCTTTGATTGAATTTTAGAGGTTAGAAAATAACAAGGAGGATTTAGCACATACAGTTAGAGGGTAGTGAATTACTTAGAAATAGTATTCAAAGTAGCCTGTGTTTTTCTGTAAATGACATGCTCAGGTTGTGCTTTATGCAAAAGATCCCTGGGATGTGAAAGTTAAATGAGATATAGTGGAGGATCTTGAATATGCTGAGTTGGGCGAGTGCTGATACCTTGAAAAGATAAATGGTCAAGAACTACTAAGGGTATCCCTATGTCTCATCAACACGTTAATTTATCTAAAATACCCATGTGATGGGATACGACATGGGTTTGGGTTTGAGATTTGTGTTGGATATGCTCGTATTGCATTAGATATGATTATTTAGCTGATGATTGTTTTATCGCTTTCTTTATTTATTTATTTATTTATTTTTAAATTATGCTCATATTGCATTAGATTCAATTATTTCACTTTTTATCTCACTTTTTTTTTTTTTATTATAAATTTTATCATATAATAGTATAAAATAAATTATAAAAAAATAAAGAATTTTTAGTTAATTTCTAACTCTTGTAACCAAATAAGTGTTTAATCTCTTTCTTAATTTTTTAAAATCATAATAGATAAAATTCAAAGATAAATGTAATAATTAATACCATATAAATTTATAGAAAAATATAATAATTAATAGCATAAAAAAATCTAATAATATCAAAATTAATGTCTTAAAAAATATAGAGATAAATTATAATAATTAATATAAAAAAGTTAAAATTTTCACATGATAAGAAATGAAATATGAATTATATTTTATCACCACATAGCGTATTAGAAGATTTTTATAACACAATCAATATACATTTTTAAAATTTTAAACTAATCAAAGTTATTAATAATCTGATATAATATTTTCTTAAAAATTTTTCTTAGCATCCTATTAAAATAAAATGCCCATAATAAATAGGTTCTTATCGTCTAAAAAAAAAAAAAAAAAAAGGTTCTTATAATACAATTAGTAGTAATATCAAAGTAAATAAAGCTTAGCATCTTATTAAAATAGAAAGGATATGATAAATATATTTTTTAACTACAATTAACCGTATAGTATTATAGATAATTTATCTGATTGTGCTTATGTTTAGTGGTAACTTATGTTTGATTAATCCCGTGGTCAAGGACCTGTACCCATAGTTGAGATCCTTTTCAACTAAATCCCTTTGTCTTAAGATTTTGATGCAAAGGACCTTACACATGGACATGTTTGGTGGGCCGAAGTAGTCATCTAACCATCAGAATGTCCTTGTACTTATAACATCAATTATAATGCTGGTAAGCGACCATGTGTAATACTGGTAAGTGACTTAGAGAAGTGCTATAATGCTGGTAAGTGACCCTTTTGGGGCCTTGGTTTTAGGGGTTGGAATGTATACTGATGAAAATGAGTTTTAGGAACTAAAGATTTCATTCTTAAATGAAAAGATGGCCTGTGGTATACTAAATGGGAGAAGAGAATTCATTGGGCCATTGCCAAATAGTTGGATGCAACATTGTATATAATGGTTATAATGAGGCAAGCAGGAGACTGTTTGGTCGATTTATGTTGATGTTTCCCCTAATCCTGTGATCCTACATATAAAAGAACTAATCTTGTGTCCCATAAGTACATTTACTTAATTTCCTTGATCCTACCTACGGTAGAAATATCCCGTTTACACTTTCTTTAATCCTGCGAGCTCTGTCACTGCTACTACTTTGAATTCTGGCACTTTATCAGCTCATCTTTTGGCATGCTTTTAAATTTCAAATGTTTTTCCCATGCATAACTGATATTTTCACTACTATTACTACTGCTGCTACTATTACTTGTTTGCAATTTTGGCACTTTATTAGCTCATCTTGTGGCAGGGATTTGGAATATTTGGAGTGTGTCTCCCAATGCAAGCTGTTATTTTTGCTACTACTACTACTATGCAATTTTGGCACTTTATTAGCTCATCTTGTGGCAGGGCTTTGGAAGATTCAGACTTGTCTCCTCCATGCATGGCTGAAGTTTTTAGATGCATGGGAAAAGCAGCTCGTGCTGCTCTGTGTGCTATTGCAAGATATCTTCGTTTGCGAAGCGAGTAAGAATAGTGATGGTGGAATTTTGTTTGGATTTCATTTTTCTTTTCAATTGTTTTTACTTTTAAAATGTATATCATGCAGTGTTTTCAATCCTCTGCTGGATGATACCCCATTGCCTATTAATGAGGCATCCTCATCAGTGCTTGTTGCAACCTACTCTCATGGGTCCTTGCAAAATGGCAAAGGAGCCATTGGGGGAGGGAAGCCAGCTTTGAATGGTGAAGTTGAGAAGGGTTTGCTGACATTGATTTCTTCGGATAATCCTGGTCTTCAGGTATCTCTCTATCTTTCAAATGACAAATCCATCATAAAATAGGTGTAATTTTTTTGTCGGGGGATGATTGGTCATTCTTATTCAAGTTGTTGGCTTCAAATGCTTGTATCAAATTTTGGAGATGTACTCCTTTACCCTGGAAATTATTGTCATTGCACCTCTGTTGTTTTATTATGTGTTCCTTAAAATCATTTTTATCAGTTGTTTTCTTCCCTAGGTTTGTGACCCCAATGGTCGTTGGTACCTGGCAGATGGTGGGTCAGCTCCTGGGGATCTTTTGCTGCTTACTGGGAAGGCGCTTAGCCATGCTACTGCTGGCCTTCGTCCTGCTGCCACCTATAGAGCTGCTTCTGATTACACTTCAGGCACTGCTAGTGGAAGGTATAAATTTGTTTGTTTGTTTGTTCTCATTTTTATTTTGTTTTATTTTATCTTTGGTTTGTTTTTTATGTATGTATTTGTTTATTCATTTATGTTTTAAATTTCTCTTGTTTTAAATATGTAATATATATGGTGTTGAGGCAAATTTTAGTGCCACTTTCCAATAAATTTCCAAGGATTACATGTTGATGCAGTCTTTCTAATAGGCTGGCTCTGTGCTTGTAGGACATCACTAGCATTTAGGCTTATGCCGCAGGGCAATGCTATATTGGATTGTTCTCCAATTGCTGCTGCTGGTCATGTAATTCCACAGAGCTATGTACCAATCTCTGTAAGTCAATTTATGGATGACCTTTCTGCTGAGGAAGATGGACTGTGCAACCCTTCCGATAGCACTTATGTAAGTTTTATTGTCAGTTTGCTTGAGCAGTAACACAGTAAAGTAAACAATAAACAATAAAATAAAAGAGACAATAGCCTGGAGAAGTTATTAGTAAGTGTAACACTCTCTAGTTTGTAGTTTGTTGTCTTCTCTTTTCTTTCTGATCTTGATAGCTTCATTGAAGAGATACGACAAATTCATTTTAAAACTAGTTTTGAGCTACCTAATTTTAACTAGTTTTTCAGTCATCAGGATAGGTGCTGTTGTTATAGGATGCCTAAGAAAGTTATTTTATATAAGATTTTGGAATCCATGCTATATCATTTATTGACATTCAGGTTTTGAATTTTTGATTCATGTCTGATTTGAACATGCATTATTCTCTGATACATAATGATGGTAATTCATCTAAGATTCAGCCCAATATGAGGAATTCTTTCCACCATTATTAATGCACCATCTATCATCTCCTATGTATTTTCTATGATCTTATTTATTTATTTTTTTTCCAAACGATTGAATCATTGGATTTTTTTTGTCAGTTCTAGAAAGGTCATCATTCTTAACATACTCCTCTCTCATAATGCTTACCCATACACAAGTAAAATCTTCCAGTCATTTTTTCTGATAATGGTAATATTGACATCAATATGACATTGTTTGCTTTGTTCTTTCACATCTTGAATTGCACTTTGAAAACGTGTACCTTGACTAAATTTTTTGTCTTGGGCCTTGTATTCACAGGTAGCTCGAAATAGTTTTAATAGGGAACCATCATTAAGAAGTGTGCTGTCAGATCCCTTATCGTAAGTTTTTGAATTCTCTATGCTGGCACTTACATCTCACTTTGTTTTTTGGTTAAGAATTGAATAAAAATAAATCTTGTAATCCAATTATTTTTTGTCTAGCAAGAGAAAATTTGGCAATTTTTTTTTTTTTTGTTATTGAAGACAACAATTGATTGATAATGAATTAAAGGTGCAAAAAGTGTAAGCTAGCCTTCATGAAAAAGTTACAGAACAGTACAGCACAAGAAAAGATAGCAGTAAGCAAATAAAAGCCTTGATGGCCCAACAAAGGGTCCTAAAAAGAGTACATCTCAAGGAGGCATGAAATTTCCTACAAAAGTCTCTAGCAATGAAGTATCTATTAACGAATTATTCCTTATCTGGTTAATTAATCAAGGAATCCAAGTTTCTCAACAATCCATGCTTGCAACTTCAGTGAAGCATGTGCCAATGTGTCATGGAGCACTAGGCGCACTAATTTTTTGTTTTGTTTACCGAGCAAGTATGACAACTCTGCAAAAAGTATGTAATTTTTTGTTGCATTTAAGCTGAAAATAACTTTCTTCTACTATCACTCAGAGAGCATCAAAGAGGAGATTTTACATTACTTTGAAAAGCTCTACTCGGGTCACATTGGTGAGCCTTGGAGAGTTGAAGGTTTAGATTGGTCCCCTATAACTAAAGAGAGTGCGTCTAGATTGGACTCCCCTTTTACTGCAGAAGAGATTCATAAGGCCATTTTTCAATTGGATAGGGATAAAGCGCTGGGTCCTGATGGCTTTACCATGATAGTGTTTCAAGATTGTTGGGATGTGATCAAGGAGGATTTAGTGAGAGTGTTTGCAGAGTTTCACAGTAGCGGGATCATCAATCAAAGCACTAATGCCTCCTTCATAGTTTTGTTGCCCAAAAAAAGCATGACAAAGAAAATCTCAGACTTTAGACCTGTTAGTTTGATCACTAGTCTTTACAAGATAATAGCCAAATTGTTATTAGGACGTTTAAGAGGGGTATTACACGAAACTATTCATTCTACTCAAGGTGCTTTTGTTCAAGGGAGACAAATATTGGATGCAGTTCTCATAGCCAATGAGATAGTGGATGAGAGAAGACGTTCAGGGGAGGATGGAGTCGTTATCAAAATCGACTTTGAAAAGGCTTACGATCATGTGAATTGGGATTTTTTGGATCATGTGTTGGAGAAGAAGGGGTTTAGTCCTAGATGGAGGAAATGGATGAGAGGCTGTGTGTCCACGGTATCTTTTGCAGTCTTAGTGAATGGAAACGCTAAAGGGTGGGTCAAGGCATCTAGAGGCTTAAGACAAGGCGATCCTTTATCCCCCTTTTTGTTCACTTTAGTAGCAGATGTACTGAGCAGGATGTTGTTGAGAGCAGAGGAAAGAAATTCGTTAGAGGGTTTCAGGGTGGGTCGAAACGATACAAGGGTGACCCATTTGCAATTCGCAGATGATACCATACTCTTTTCTAACACTAGTGAGGAAGATTTGTAGACTCTCAAGAGTTTACTGCTAGTGTTTGGGCAAATTTCTGGGCTTAAGGTTAATCTTGACAAGAGTAACATTTATGACATCAATATTGAACAGAATCATCTATCTAGGTTGACCGATTTGCTAGATTGCAAGGCTTCTGGATGGCTTATGTCCTACTTGGGCCTCCCTCTGGGAGGGAATCCCAAGGCTTGTGGCTTTTGGGATCCTGTGGTTGAGAGGATCTCAAAAAGATTAGATGGGTGGCAAAAGGCTTTTCTATCTTTTGGAGGTAGGATAACTCTTATCCAATCTTGCCTCACCCACATGCCTTGCTACTTCCTTTCCTTGTTTAAGATACCCGCTTCAGTTGCCGCAAAGATTGAGAGATTGCAAAGGGATTTTTTATGGTCAGGGGTTGGGGAAGGAAAAAGAGATCATCTTGTTAGCTAGGATGTAGTTTGTAAGCCAAAGGATTTAGGGGGTTTGGGATTTGGGAAAATAGCTCTAAGGAATGTTGCACTCTTAGGGAAATGGCTGTGGAGATACCCTAGGGAGGGTTCAGCTTTATGGCATAAGGTTATATTAAGCATTTACGGATCACACTCTAATGGATGGGATGCCAACACAATAGTCAGATGGTCACATCGTTGTCCTTGGAAGGCTATTGTACAAATCTTTCAGGAGTTTTCCAGGTTTACTCAGTTTGTGGTAGGAAATGGGGACAAAATTCGGTTTTGGGAAGATTTGTGGTGGGGGGATCAATCTTTGGGTTCCCAATATCCAAGACTACTTAGAGTAGTCACGGATAAAAATATTCCTATTTCTTCAATTCTCGGATCTACTCGTCCTTTTTCTTGGAACTTTAGCTTTCGTTGCAACCTATCCGATCTTGAGATAGAAGATTTAGAAAGACTCATGCGATCACTTGATTGTTTGCATTTGACATTTTCAATTGCTGATGCGAGATCCTAGTCTTTAACTTCTTAATGGCTTTTTACAGTCAAGTCTTTCTTTCTTGCCTTATCTCATTGTTTTGATTCTCCTCCAGTTTTCCCTACTAAGTTCGTTTGGAATTCTCAAGTCCCCTTCAAGGTTAAGTCCTTTGTCTGGTTGGTGGCACACAAGAAGGTAAATACTAATGACTTGCTACAATTGAGAAGACCTCACAAAGCTCTTAGTCCTGATATTTGTAAGTTGTGCATGAGGCATGGAGAATCAGCAGATCACCTTTACCTTCATTGTTCCTTGACATTAGGGTTATAACACAGATTATTTCAGTTAGCCAAGATGGATTGGGTTCCCCCGAGGAGCATTTCCGACATGCTATCCATCACTTACAGTGGCTTTGGTTCATCGAGGAGAGGGATAGTTTTGTGGCAAGCAACGTGCATAGCTTTAATTTGGGTTGTGTGGCGGGAAAGGAATGCAAGGATTTTTGAGGATAAAGCAAGGAATTAGAGAATCTTTGGGATTCTATTTTTTTTCCTTGCTTCTATTTGTGTTTTTTGTTCCAAGGTTTTTAAGGGGACCCCTCTTATTGTGTTACAACTTGATTGGTTAGCGGCGTGTAATTCCGTTGGGTTGGTTTAGCCTAGAGAAGTTTATCGTTTTTACATTGTATTTTCTTGTTTTTGGTTTCTTGTAGTCTTGTTTTATTTGGTGGGATGATTCCTCATCCTTTTCTTGTACTTCTTTTTTCTATTAATATATTCCTTTGTCGTTTCCTATAAAAAAAAAAAAAAAAAGAATTACCTGCTAGAGCCCGCAATGCAGGATAAAAGGAAAACTAAAGTGTTGCCTTTCTTTTCCTGTATAACTAACAACCTGCTTGGGTCTTGAGGGGGACGGATCGCTAAGCTATGGGTTAGTCAACTTGGTTCTCTTTTATTGGGAAAGAATCCTAAATGACCACACCAGATTGATGTAGTTGGGACTCTCAAAAAGAAGAAACCAAGTTAGACAAATATCAAGGTGACAACTAAAATGTTTTCAATGGAAAGGATTAAAGGACATCGCATGGAACCATGTAAGAAGCTTTACAAAAGAGCATAGAATGTATTCTTGTTTTCAAAACTAATGATGAATTCCACTTTTCCTCAAAGGGAATTCCTCCAATTTTAAGCTGGAGTTAAGATTGGAGATCTCAAAATGCTCAAAAGCAATGCTCAAGAATCCTACATCCAGATTCTAGACAATCCCTTGATATAGTATGAATGACTGAAGAAATTTATTTGATGACAATAAAATATGAACTGACAAAAGTCCTTTGCTTATATTTGTGTTTTTTTTTTTTTTTTTTGAAATCACAACTAAAGCAAAAAGAAATAAGAGATTAAGGAGGAGATGAGGAGACAGAAATGATGAGAGAGAATAAGTAGAGACAAGAAAATCAATGGTTTGTTTGCCTTTTGGAATGTTGAACTGCCTTTACCAACAACACCTATGCTCAATAAGAGAGAGGACAAAGACATAGGGTAAGACCCAGTCTAGTTATAAAAAACCTTCAAAAGTATGTCTTGTTCTTCTTATAATTTGGTAAATGCATGCTGTAAAGTTTCTGTTCTTTGCTGGGCTTAAGTAGAGTTTACTAAAACTAGGAAAGACTTGAAAAATGTAAGTAGTTAATAAGGAGAGAAAAAAAGGCCATGTGCACCATTGCTGTAGGAATGCACACCAGATCTCCTTTAAGAAAATTTTAGGTTGAAATTTGTATTTTATGACTCTTTTCAAGGTGAATAAATGGTTTGCCAGTGATATTCATGTAACCCACTAGCAGCTTAAGAATATGGGTTAATGAAGAGAAAGAGGGACTCGTGATAATGGCCAATCTGAATGGTCAAGTTATGTTTTTACTATGCATTTATATTTAAAAGGTTCAAAGAGAGTCAGTAAAAACTTTTGAATCTTTGCTTCAAAAATTTGATATGACTTCATTACTTGTTATTTTTTTTTTATAGGAAATAACAGAAACTGTATTAATAAAGAAATAGTTATTACTGTGAGGCATCCTTCAAGCTAAACACAAGGAGGAGGCTAATATTACTTGTTTCATGCTTATGTTAGGTTGTTGGGAGATACTTATTTGATAGAATTAGAATTCAAATAGTAGTTGCAATTTTACTCAAACAAGCCTGCTATGTTATCTATTTTTTTTTTCTCTGATGGTCTAAACACACAGAACCTGCATTAGTATTTCCTATCTAGATGAAAAGAAAATCAAAACCATCGTGTTGATAATGTTAGATATCTTACCTCTGGTGAGTATTTCTCTAAATTTTTCTTGTGAGCAGTTGCCTAATAAGGCTAATAGAATAGAAACTGTATTGTCCTTGATAAGGATGATACAATAGTTTTACCCGTCAAGGTAGCCTAGTTGGTCAGGATGAACATTGGGAAGTGTGGTCCTGGTAAATAACACATGATCATGGATTCAAATTCTATCATTGATGATACCCTGATTTTACCCAGGGCTGGTTGTTGCGGTGAGGTCAGCACCTCGAGGTTTGGGTCCCCATGGAGAGTCTTAAGGGCTTGGCCATGGAAGGTTTATTGATTATCAAAAAAAGGAAAAAGAATAGGATAATACAACAGTTTAACGAGTCCTCAAGGTTGAAATATGTGATTAAACATATCCTAAACGTTTTTGTTTCAATTTGAGGATGATTACTTATTGTCATGCTAAAACTGGTTCTTCTGGCATGAATAATGTCTTCCAGTTCTGTTTAGAAGACTGGATTTGGTCTGGTGTTAGTGGCCTGTTTAAGTGGCAAAGACTTGCATTACTGAAGAACTTATGCCTATTTCTTATAATGGACATCAAATAAATTTATTCAATGACAATGCTCGAAATAATGTCATATACCTGTTTTTGATTATTGCATGTACTTCTGTTGATATTATCTCATTGAATGACATGACTGATTTTGGGGTAGCAGAGTGGAATAATTTGCTTTTCTGGACTGCATATATGGGGAATATTGGTCTAAATGAAAAACACTAGTGGGAGATTGAAACCCCATATTTTCCTTTGTTCCTTTGCCTGCTTTCTGAATGATGCAAGAAAATAGAACTGTGATGGCTTCGGATCATGTTTGTTGTATGTGATTTCTTCTGTTTCTTCTTTTGAAGGAATAGATAAACTATTTGTGCAAAGCATGAATAAAAAAGGGGTTCGATATTCTCTGCCTTCAAACCGTATAACATGAGAGTTCCTGTCAAAATAGGTCCTAAAGATTAGACTCAGATTTGGTTTTCCAATGTATAGCTTCTTCTCATTGAGGGAACTTATTTTACAGATATCATAATTTATTTTGGATCTTGTGATGGATCTCTGACCAGAGCATTTGACCATTATTCCTATAGAGAGGAAGATTATTTGGTCCCTGTGATCTTGATCTTCAATGATGAAGTTCTCTCTTTATCTAATCTGGCTTATCTTTATTTATTTATTCATTTTGATAGATAAAAAGGAAGCTATATTATGGCTTATCTTTGTTTATTGTTTATAAGCCTCTGTTTTTTTGAATTTTCTGTTATTTTATATATAGCATATTGTTCCATATTCATCCTAGAAGACAGATTATATAGTTTTCCTCTGGGTTGTAAGAGTACCGTTTTTTTCCCTTTCTTTAGGGGTGCATTTCTTGAAGATGCAATGGTTGTTTCATGCGGGCACTCTTTTGGTGGTCTCATGCTGAGAAAGGTCATTGAAATGGTAAGTCAGACCAGTCTCTTAGTCCCTATAAAATTGTTAAATGTGCAACCATGGTGGCATTTGTTGAGATCTATGGAAAAACATGTGTACTGTAAGTTGATAATCCTGTTTCTGGATATGATGGTTGAGTCACTATTTATTCTTTTGGTTGAGATATACAAACTGGTTTTATATGAATTGTTTGTTGAAAAGATCTGCATCTCAATATATTTATGGGTTACATGAATAGTAGACATACTAGAACTTTTTCTAGCTGTATGTAGATTTGTTTATTTGACTGATTATCTCATTCACCTTTTGTTTGTTATGCTTAAATTCTGTTGATTAAGATACCAGTGCATGATTAGATATTTTCAACTTCCAAAAATTTCAACTTCTAAAAAATTTGAACAGATAGCTGGGAATAATTGCCTATTGATGTCCTTTCTAAGTGATTCTGATTGCTTTATAACTTGCCATAAATTATGCTACAGATTTAAAAGGTCCGGCATTAAGTTTACTAGAGTGTTCATGGATTTGTCATGCAGAAGTTTGGTATTAGAGCTTCAGGGTTTGCCATGATGTTTTCACAATGTGATAGGTCCTATACCTTATAATTAATGGATAGACACAGAGATTATTTTCTTCTCCTGGTCATAGCAGAGATGGATGATTTAATTGATTGAGATACTTGACATAGTACAGCCTCAATCTCAACTACTTGGGGTTGATTAAATGAATTGTTTTTTCTATTCTGCTAGTCTAAGCCATGTCCTCTGTTAGATTCTTGGCAATCAGACCATTTCTCCCTTACCCTATCCATGTCTTCTATTGGGGCCAATCCCTTTCTTTAGGTGCCTTCTACTTAAATTTGATGGTAAAAAGAACACCCTTATTAGTTGCTTTTCAGAATTCTTATTTATAAGTGACCAAGGTTTTAAAAACCGGACTGGTCCAACTGTCTCTGGGCTGCACATTGAGCCGGGGATGCCATCGAACCACCATTGAACTAGTCAGTCCGGAAATCAACCTGCTAAATCGATAAACTGGGCTGCCGGTTCGGGCTTGGATCCCTTCTTACCTTATAGGGCCAAAATGGGCTTAGGCATTGTTGTGGGGCTGGGCTATTAGAAGGGCCATTTGATGTTGCTTATAAGAGGGGTTGATGAGCAATACAAAGCCATTTTATTTCCTATCTCCTTTCGATGTGGGATTGGTGGGAGGGAGGAATGAGAAGTTTTTTTTGAAACATAACACACCTTGAAGTTTTGAACTAAAGACCTCTAGTTCAAGGGGCATGGACAGCCCACTGTACTACTTGAGTTTTTTTTGCACATATTCACACAACAACAAATTATGTAACAATAATGTTTTTAAAATTTTTATAATAATAAAATTGTAAATAATATAAATAAAATGTGTAGAGCAACGTCTTTGTGCCTTTTTTGGACAATTTGGAAAGAGAGAAATAGAAGATCTTTTGAGAATATGGAGTTTTCTGTTCAAAGGCTAAAGTTTTTGTTTTTGTGCAGCTTATTATCTAGGACAAACTTGTTTATAGAAGATACTTCTATGTTTTTAGTTGATTTTATTGATTGGTTGGGGTTGGATAGAGGGAAGAGGTATTTTTGTTTTCCCTATACTTTTTGGCGCTATTTGACGACCATTGTATACACCGTGTGTACTTTGGTAAACCCTTTTTGGCATTTTTATATAATTTACACTTACCCATCAAAAAGAAAAAATAAATAAAATAATGTAATAATTTTTATAACTGTAAATAATAAGATATATAACTTTTAATATATATATATATATATATATATAGTTAAATTAAATAACTTTCAATAAATATCTTCACATTTAAATATTATATGCATTTTATTTAACACAATTTTAAAATATTAATACATTTATATATATATATATTAACGTGATAATATTAAAGATGAAAAAAATAAATATTATTAATTTTTAATGTTTTATATATTTAATTTTTTTTATAAATATTTTTAATTTTAATAATATATAAAATACATATTTATGACGTCACCAGTTCGACCGTAGTTTGACTATTAGTCCGACCAGTGAACCGTGAACTGGTAACTTTTCCGGTTCAATGACCGGATTGGTTTTAAAAACATTGGCTGTGACTATATCATTATTATTGCCTATAAAAAAGAAGTCAAATGGATTTATTGATATGGAGGATTCATGACTTATTTGCGGACTTTGGGTGCTCTTTCTCGTGGAGTCCATGCCTGAAACCGGTCAACACTGGCTTTTGGCTAAACATTTGCTAGCTTAGAGGTTTTTGTGAGGGACTTTACTCCTTAGTTTTTCTCTCTTTGATCGGTGTGTTTATCTTTGAGCCTCATTGTGGATGCTTTTTTTGTTTTCCATTATTTTATCCCTTGCTACTTTTTTGTTGCCCTAGTTGGTGCTTGTTGGAGGTTCGGTTCTCTTTGAGATCAGATTTTGTATTTTCCTGAAGAATATATATATATATATATTGTCCTTTGTACATTTTTTTTTTCATTTAATGATAAAATAAATAAATTCATAAACAAGATAAAATTGTATTAAGCCTAAATGTCCATATTTGAAGCTGGGGGAACTTTTAACGTTTCAGAATTTTGAAACTCCAGGTCATATATTTACCAACTGGTGTTAGAATGTTTGCAGATTTGGAGGCCAAGCAAGGGTAAATGTAGATTAAAATTGGAATTATGAAAAGTGGTTTAAATTGTTAGTTTCAAAGTGAAAGCCCAAAGGTTATGTCATGTGCTGTGTACGTTTTAGTGATAGGCTACTTATATTATTTTTGTAAGAGAACTCAACCTGGAATTTATCCATCCCCACCAACGCGTCACTTAAGCCAGGCCCAAGTTTTGTTTTCATATTTATAAAATGGCATAATTCAAACTTTGTAGTAGTTAAAGCCTACATGGAAAGTTAAGCTATTTTATCTTCTATTTTTCGTTAGTCTTTGGGTTTTCTATCTTAGATTATCTTATTCATTAGGTTATGGCTGATGGTGTGCTTAGTTGGGCTTATTTTGTGGGCCACTTAATTAGTTTGCATTGTTTGAGTTTCACAAGACTGCCATAGTTACTTGTTTCCCACTTGGTTCTAATTACTGGTAGCTTATGAATGATTTAATGGAAAAATTGTGAAGTAAGGATAGAGCTTATCTGTCTTTTTTTGTAGATAAAAAGTAAATTAGATTCAAATGTTAAAAGGGGGTCAATCCAATTACATGTGGAGACCACCCAAATGGGATAGGGGAAAAACAGTGTAGTAAAAAGCTTCAAAACAGTAATGAGCCTTCCCTGAAGAATTCAATGAAGAAAAACATTCAGGAGGACATTGTTAAATTTCAAATCAGAGATCTCCACATTAAAAAAGGTTAGGATTTCTCTCCTAGATGCACCAAAAAAGCACAATGGGACTGCTCTAAAAAGCTTCTTTTCTTCCCCATCAGGCTACCTCTCCACTGATAGCAAGCTCTTTAAAAACAAGGCTGAACCCAATAAATTCCAGGCATTAACACCAAAGCACAGATATGATCACTTTGGAGGAGAATGTTACTTGATGACTCCTCATCCCACTTGTATAGACAACAGCAATTCATGAGAAAAAATGTATTTGACTCAATTAGTCAAAGGTGACGATTTTTTTCCTTTTTGTATAGAAACAACCACCTTCATTTATCTTAAAAGGATAAGTACAAGAAGGACAAACAATCCTTCAAGGATATACAAAAAAGGTTATAAAGTAACCAAGTGCTGGATCTTCAAGGATGTACTAAAACGACTCACCCTTATTTCTCTTCGAAGGTAAGGATTTTCTCTGAGGCTGCTTTCCATGTATAAATAGAAGGTAAAAATCTGAGATGTTGGACAAGAACCCTAAGCAACAAGAGCTGGAAACCAAGGACTGTCTTGGAAAAAGCACCATAGAGAAAGAAGACCCTGAAAAATTACCATTCTTGGACATTTTCCAGTAGGTGCATCTTCCTGAGTCACTTTTATCAGTGCACTGGTGAATACCAATGAAAGCTCCCACCTATTCCAAATTCTAATTGTGGGAACTCCAAAAAAACAAAAAAACATTGAGTTCCAGTGGCCTTGACCTCGCACCTCATTCCAATAATGAGCAACTCATGCATCCCTGTGTTTCTCTCTTTTTGGTTACCTTTAATCAAGTTCTCAACCTTCTTCCAATGCCAAGTGCTGGTACTTGGTACATATACTTTCACTTATAGCCTATATTTCACAGCCTTGTTGAACTATTATAGCCAACCCAATACATCCCTTTGGAAGCTAATGCTAGGAGACCCGAAGTTTCAAGATCATATTTTAGAAATAGTTGAAGGTGTGTTGAATGTTAAGGCACTCGTGATCAGTGTATCTTATCAGATTGGGGTAATTCAAAAAGACTTCTTCAACCTGGTATAAATCAATTGGTCAGATGAGACATTTGGTTGTTTAAAAAGAGAAGGTGATTTAGGCCTTTAGTGATGTAATCCAGGGGAACATTGTGTTGATTGGTACCCACCTGGGAGATTTCCTAAAGAGTGCAGTTCAACATGATCTGATGTTACAAAAAGCAAATTTAATGTTCTAAACCATGATTGGGATATGGGCTTTGCTAATAGAGTCAAACTTCTAAATTGATTGGGATAGCTAGGATTCCTAATTAAGTCATGACCTTGGCTTGGTTAGTGGGAAAGTTCCAATTTGCATATGCTGCATATCTAGAAGAAACTATGATCAAGTACAAGTTTAGCTAAACACATGAACCATCCATATTTATGTGATTGCTATGTTAAAAGTTCCTACTTAAGTTAAGCATCATTCCTGTAAAAGAAAAGAAAAGAAAAAATAAAAATAAAATGAAGAACTAAAATGTCAAATAAAATTTTCATTCTTTAGTCATTATCATATCTCAAGGTTGACATTCAGATCATTCAATAACTTTGTTTCATTCGTATAATGCCTCTTTGATATTCATTGGGTTATTGGAATAACAGTTATGCTTAAGCATCACTCTTCAATGGATTCCATCAAATAACTATTGTACAATGCTTGCATGTTGGGTCATCTTTCTTTCTTTTTTTCTTTCTATTTTAATCCTAAAAGTAGCTCTTAAACAATGATATAATAATTTTTTAAAGAAAAATAATTCAAATTTTTTTTTTAAAAGGTATTAAAGAAATGTCAAATATGCATATATTGCATGTATTACCATGCATCATGTGGACTGTGTATTGCAGCATATGATTAAGATCTATGTGTCCGAGACATGTATTGTTTCACCTAAAAGTGTTTTGTATCATTTGTGTCAGTAGGAATGTAGGATATTGCAACTATAGATATATCCTTGTTACATATTAAGAAATAAAATGACTAGCTAAATCCTATAAATAAATAAATATTATAGTGGTTGATAAATTATAAATTAGAGCACTTTATATTAAATATACTAACAGAACATATTTTAAAGCAATTATGAAAATATTGATGGTTTGATTTTATGGAAATATTGATGAAAAAACATGAAAATTTTGATAAATGATAAAACAATCAATAATGCACTTATTAAACCTTTTTTTTTAAAGAAAAAAATATTTGTATGATAAAATTAGTTACATTGGTCAATAATAGAGCATGCACTTATAATAAATTTGATTTTGCAAGTAAATATTGAACATTCATGCAGAGATTTAAAAAAAAAATTATTTCATTGAATTTGAATATTTAAAAATACATTACATTATATTTAATACTGGAATGATGATATATGCAGTTTGAAAGTACTTGAGGCATGTGCTCTATTGTTTTGTTATTTATTTATTTATTTATTTTTTTAATTTTTTATATGGTAATTTTTAAAAATGCTTGTAATTTTGTTTACAAGTTAATGCTTCATTTGAACTTAATTCTTATACAAAAAATATAAAAAAGACCTATTGAAGAGATTATTGTGGTGATTTTTATGTCTACCATACAAAACTGGATGAAACTTGACCACATTTAGATAGAGAAAATTAAGATTTGTTTATTTGTTATTTTCTTGTGGTCTAAAAATTTTTACCTTTAAAATGTGATTTTCTACGCATATCTAAAATCAAAAGTAAAATTTGATTTTCTACACGTGTCTAAATTTAGCAGTAAAATGATATAAAATTTGATCATAAAACAGAGTCAGAATGATTTGCATAGATAAATGAAAAATGGGGTTTTCATTCAGTTGTTTGGTTTTTGAAATTAGAAAGTTATTATAGGGGGCAAAATATGATGGATGTATTTAAGCAAGGAAATCTAAAATTAGTAAAAGCTTCAGCATAGTGGTAAACCTATTTTTCCTATCTAAGGCAGACTTGGCTTCAAGTACACATAACACAGTTTTGTTTCAACATTTTAAGGCTACTTTTGGCTGATTTTCTTTTATGTAATAAAAAAATAGCAAAATATCATGAGATACATTGTGGTATTCCATGAGTAATAACCCTTAGATTTTTGCAATATTTTTCTGATTTTAGTTGATCAAATGATGATTTATTATTACTCCGTACTTTTCATTTCAGTGGCTGCACAAACCTTAAGAAAATTCAAACCTTGTGTTCAAGAAGGTAAAAGGGTTTTTCTGTAACCATTTTCTTTTGAAAGTAAAAGGCTGAAATGAAGTATTACCAAACAAAAATGGACAAAGTTTGACATGTGTGGGTGGTAGTACTTTCTCCCTGTTTTACATCACAAAACAATATTTTTTTTGATAGGAAACAACACCAAGAATATATTGATAGAAAAAGATGTACAAAAGGAGGATGAGGAATCCTCCCAACAAAGGAGAACCAAAACAAACATAAAAACATAAGAAGAAAGCAATATACTACTCTATGTCAACTAAGCGCAAGCGCCCTTGACTCTACCATCCCGTTGGGACTACACACTGCTAGCCAATCTAGTTGTAATACATTAAGGGGAATGCCCTTAAAAACCGCGGAACAAAAAGCCCAAAGAGAAGCAAGGAAATGAATGGAGTCCCAAAGATTCTCTGAACTCCTAGCTTTGTCCTCAAAGATCCTAGCATTTCTTTCCCGCCACACTACCCAAATTAAGGCTATGCACGCATTTTGCCACAAAATTAACCCCCTTTTGGATTTGCCAAAATCCTTAAAATTGATTAACATCATTTCTGAAATGCTTCTTGGAGGAACCCAATCCAACTTGGCTAGCTGAAAAAGTCTATGCCACAACCCCATCGACACAGAACAATGGAGGAATAGATGGTCTGCCGATTCTCCTTGCTCCATGCATAACTTACAAATGTCAGGACTAAGAGCTTTGTGGGGTCTCCTCAATTGTAGCATGTCATTGGTATTTACCTTCTTGTGTGCCACAAGCCAGACAAAGGCTTTAACTTTGAAAGGTACTTGAGAATTCCATACAAACTTAGTGGGGAAAAAAGGAGATGAATCAGGCATTTGGGACAAGGCTGTAAAGAAAGATTTGACTGTAAACAATCCTGAAGACAATAAGGACCAAGATCTCTCATCTGAAGCGGAAGTGGATAAATGAAAACAATCAAGATAACGCATGAGGCGTTCTAGATCTTCTATCTCGGAGTGGGATAGATTACGTCGGAAATTAAAGTTCCATGAGAAAGGGTGAACAGAACCGAGAACTGAAGATATAGAAATATTTTTATCCGTGACTACTCTAAATAGTCTTGGATATTGGTCTTTGAGGATCTGATCCCCCCACCACAAATCTTCCCAAAAGCGAATTCTTTCCCCATCTCCTACAACAAAACGAGTGTATTTGGAAAAATCCTGAAAGACTTGTGCTATGGCCTTCCAAGGACAACGATGTGACCATCTAACTGAGATGTTGGCATCCCAACCATTTAAGTGTGTCCCATAGATGCTAAGAATGACCTGATGCCACAGAGTTGTACTCTCCCTAGGAAACCTCCACAGCCACTTCCCTAAAAGAGCGCGATTCCTAAAAGGAATCTTCCCGAACCCCAAACCTCGTTTTGCCCTCGGCTTACACACTGCATCCCAACTGACTAGATGATCTCTTTTACTTTCCCCAACCCCTGACCAAAGAAAATCCCTTTGCATCCTCTTAATTTTTGCAGCTACTGAAGCGGGAATCTTAAACAGAGAAAGAAAGTAGCTAGGGATGTTGGAGAGGCATGAGTGTACAAGAGTTATCCTGCCTCCAAAAGATAAGTAAGCCTTTTGCCACCCTTCTAATCTCCTAGAAATTCTCTCAACCACTAGATCCTAGAATCCACAAGCAGTTGGATTCCCTCCCAAAAGAAGACCCAGATAAAGTAAAGGCCAATCTGAAGCCTTGTAGTCAAGCAACGAGGCTAGCCTAGAGAGATGATTCTGATGTAGGTTGATGCCTAAAAGGTTACTTTTGTCAAGATTAACCTTAAGCCCAGAAACTTGACCAAACACTAACAACAAACTCTTAAGAGTTTGTAGTTCTTCCTCACATGAGTTAGCAAAGAGGATGGTATCATCTGCGAATTGCAAATGGGACACCCTAAATCCATTCCTACCTACCCTGAAACCCTCCAGCAAACTTCTTTCCTCAGCTTTCAACAACATTCTACTCAACACATCTGCAACGATAGTGAACAGGAAAGGGGATAAAGGGTCACCTTGCCTTAAACCTCTATATGCCTTGACCCACCCTTTAGCATTACCATTCACTAGAACAGCGTAAGAGACCGACGACAAACAACCTCTCATCCACGTCCTCCATTTAGAGCTAAATCCCTTCTTCTCCAACACATGATCCAAAAAATCCCATTTCACGTGGTCATAAGTCTTTTCAAAGTCTATCTTGAAGACAACTCCTTCCTCCCCTGACCGCCTTTTCTCGTCCACAATCTCGTTGGCTATAAGAACTGCATCCAGAATTTGTCTCCCTTGAACAAAAGCGCCTTGAGTAGAATGGATGGTCTTATGTAGAACTCCTCTTAATCGCCCTGACAAGACTTTTGCTATTATCTTATAGAGACAAGTGATCAGACTGATAGGTCTAAAATCCGAGATCTTCTTTGACTGACTCTTTTTGGGCAAAAGAACTATGAATGAGGCGTTGGTGTTTTGATTAAAAATCCCACATCACAAAACAATATCCCATGGAGTGTTGAGTTGAAGCTTGTCCTAGTTATCATAAAGAATGTTTTTCAAAAAGTTGTTTAGCCCTATGTTTGTGGTTGAAAATCAGGTTCTTTTGTACTACTTATGATCTACATCTAATCATCAAGTGGACATCACAGCAGCATCTGACAGTACAGATCATAGATCAAACTTTCCCCAGTGATAATGAGTAATTTTTTGTTTTGGTTTGGTTTTTATTTTTTATTTTTTATTTTATAGGTATACCTATTTGTTTTGTTGTTGTTTTGCTTGTTTGTTTGGTTTTTTCTCTCTCTCCTGTTTTTGGTGGAGGGAGGGGGAGAGGAGGTGTGGTCCTCAATGGGACTTGAACCTAGAACTTCCCATGAACTCACCCCAACCCTTTACCACTTGGGCCAGACCTCAAGGGCATTAAATCCTCAACTAATCTGCTTTCATCTTCTAATTGAACATGTATATTGAATTTTATTTGAAACAAACGTTTCATTACCATGAAATTGGTAATCACAAAGAAGTTCAAGAAATCTTTCCCTATAGGCTGTTAAATAAATCTGATCAAAAGCATGAAAGACTACTATTGTGAAAAGTAAAAGTAACTGCACAACTGAAAGTGGTACTACTACAAAATTAATTCCCAGGTAGGTAGAAAATGCACTACAAAGGACATTTCATATGCTTGGCTCTGTGTTTGCTAACATAATTGCCATGTGATTAGCCTTTTTTTTTTTTTTTTTTTTACTTATTCCAAAATTGGACAATCACAAAGTCTCCCTCTCTTTGAAGAATTTATAGATCCAGGGGGTTGGGCCAACTTGAGGCTGTTTGACAAGGCTTGAATCTTTGCCTCAATGGCTAGACCTTCGTCATTATATTTTGGATATGTTTGCACCGATCAAAATTTAATTTGAGCAACCCACTGGAGGAGTCCATATAGGAAGTGCTAGCCAACCTAGTAGATCTGCAAAATGGTGCTCTCTGTCTGTCTGTCTGTCTCTTTCTCTCTCTGTGTCTCTCTCTCACTCTCCCTCTCCCTCTCTTTCTCTCTCTCTCTCTCTCTATCTCTGCCTCTTTGTCTGTCTCTCTGTCACTCTCTGTTTCTAATCATGTTTCATCCCATAGTATAACACAATTGATGAAGATGAACCTATAATTTTGTCAACTGTGATGAAAAACATTCATTATGTAATTTTATCATATCATAATGCTTGTAGGGTCTGACCAGGAATCACTGTATCAAGGAGAAAAGAATTTTCAGCACATACTTAATTTGTTTGTGATGGGTGGGTAGTGTAGAAGGTAGTATAACATTCAAAGCAATAGAACAACAAAAGTTACAGAACCACCAGAATCCTGCTAAACAACAAAATGGGAGAACCAACCTGTCATCTATAAGATTCTGGTAAGGCCTGAAAATCCAGATGAATTTAACTACATTTTGTCTCATGGTCCACCTAGCATTTTTGCCTATTTGGTGAAAAAAAAAATTGAAGACACAGAAGAGGTTGGATTTATGAGTGAATATAAGCTAAATATTATTAAGTTCCCTTGGTGGAAGCCAACAGAACTTGTTTCCAGATTCCTTTTGCTTGATGTTATTTTAGTAGGAGCAACCTCCTCATTGTCATCAATTGTGTTTGTGGCTACATTTTTTCTGAGTTTTAACATTTGTGAAATATAGAAAGTTCCATATGCTATGATGACCAGCATCCTATTTTTCATCCTGAATGATTAAAAATTACAAAGAATGCCAGGATGGTAGTCTGGTTAGGTGTCTGCAAAACTGCCCTATATGCCAACTTCTGTATATTTTATTAAAACATGAAGATGGGTTGAAAGATGAGTTGAGGATAAGAACATGTGAATACAATATGAAGGTGCTAAGTTGACAATATAGCATCTTATAGGTTGGACTATATGTAGCTGTATTTCCATGAGTTTCAATATATGTGCATATGCTATAGAGCTTAATCTGATGACTGGACTTTGAGCACCCTGAAAAGTTGCTTTCTGGTTTATCATTATTGTATTTACCATCTCCTCTTCTACTTCATACATTGGATTTATTACCTTGGGATGGGAAGAGAAATTTAACGATTTATTGTTTGCATCCAGTCAAGATGTACTCTTTGCAATGCAGAAATTGAGACCAGTTCTTTGATCCCTAATCATGGTAATTCCAATTCACCTTGTTTTTAATCCATTGATCCCTAATCGTGTTGTCTTTTTCTTCCTTCTGTTTTTCTGTTTGATATCTAACTTTTTCTACATAATTTTATATGCAGCTCTTAGAGCTGCAGCTGCCGCTGTAAAACATGAGGATGACCGGAGGCTTTTTCATAATGCTGCTCTCCGGAAGCGTCGGAAAGAAGTTGGTGACCAAACAGATTCAATAAGAAGATTAAACAGGGTATGCTTGACATATATGTGATTTTTCCCCCTTTTGTTTTAGAAATTACTATCTAAACTTTGGCAGCATGTTCTATTTATGCTATGGCATTGGAGAAACTTACACAAACTTAATGGAGATATAAGCTATAACCTAATAAGAAACCTTGTCAAAAGTGGACAGGATAGAAATATTTAAAAGACACATGAAGTGTGAAAAATCCTCAAAATACTCTCTTTTAAACATTTCAAAATGTTACCTGTGATAGGGATTTTGTTGCCGGTTTTCTAGTGATGAAACAGACCTAGAAATTGGGTTTCCATCTAGTTTCCGGAGGTTTTAGCTCCTTCAGAACTCAAGTTGTGGGAGTGTAGCTTAATTAGTGTAACATGTTTTCAGGCAAACAAACATATAGGTGAAGGAAGTTAGTTACAGAGCATAATGGAAAAAGAAAAAAAAAAAAAATCCCTCACATTTGTTATCTTCCAATTTTTATTTTTAGAAGTTGGGTCTCAACCACATTTTTAAGCCTGGCAAAGGACTCACTTCTACTAAATGTAAAAATCTTTTTGCAAAATTTTGAGGCATTGCCTTCTTGTATGCTTAAATCATATGAACCTAATTGATACTTGAACTTTATAAGTTTTGACATCATGAACAACACATACTACGTGTATCAACAATAATTATACTAAATGGATTTTGAAAGGAGACATTTGCATGCTGATAATATGAAAATTTGTAAGATGTCATGGAGAAAGAACAGAACTTACTACTCAATATTGTGAGAAAAATATTAATCACAATAAAATGAACTAATCTATTAAATTGTCTTCAGGAAAATGGAGATATTACTGCTGATGATGGGATGCACAGAGGCGTGCAGTATCCATTTTCAGTAAATGAGAAAGTGATAATTAAGGTGAGCTCTTTCATTATCTTACAATGAC
Source organism: Vitis rotundifolia (assembly GCA_030254885.1). Classification (NCBI taxonomy): domain Eukaryota; kingdom Viridiplantae; phylum Streptophyta; class Magnoliopsida; order Vitales; family Vitaceae; genus Vitis; species Vitis rotundifolia. The sequence goes on from CM058151.1 coordinate 15,735,792, forward strand.
TTTCAGACCTGGGTGCTTCTAAATAAATCAATGTCAAGTGTTAATTGATGAGTGAACCTTGCAGGGAAATCGTAGGACACCGGATAAATTTGTTGGGAAGGAGGCTGTCATTACATCCCAGTGTTTAAATGGCTGGTGAGTTAGTAGAACCTAGCTCATTGTTCTATAGCACTTTAAGCTTAGACTACTTTCTCTTGAGAAAGGTTCTTGATATAACTACATTTGAACAAGGACCACAGACTAGACCTTGTTGGGTGATAAGGGGTGAATACTCTTCAGTTGAGGTGGTTCAGTGGGTGAACATGCTATGTCACCCACGTCTATTGATGCATAGAGATTGAGAAGCCGGGCTAGACAAGAAATGGAATCTGGTGGGACTTTTAATTGTCCTCTATGCATGCTAATGTACTTAGAGCTGCTAATGGAATAAGCAGCATGCCATTTCACATTTACACAGCTGATGCTATAAGCCCAGAGCAGAATGGTGAAAGACAGAAAGAAAGTTTCTTTGAGTTAAAACCTGCAGCATCATGACTATATCGCTAACCCCATAGCCAGCTCCTTGGATTTGTTGAGATTTGAGATAATTCCCCTCTTAAAATAGAAGATGGGATCTCATTCTCCACAACTCACCCCAATTCTGTCTCAGTGGAACAGTTTTGGAGCTCTATATTCAATGCTTTCCTAAATTTCTTGCAGGTACCTGCTTAAGATTATTGGAAGTGGGGAAAGTGTTCGCCTACAGTATCGTTCGTTAAGAAAGATCTTGAACTCCCATGCAGCTGACGACAGATGTCCACCACAGCCAATTCAGAGCAGCAGCTGATAGATTTCAAATTTATTTTTAGTTTGAACAAAGTCCTTTCATCCCGGTAGGGCACACGTAGTAAGATTTCACTCCAGCTCTTAAGGGAAAAAAGAAGAAAGAAAAAAGAAAAAGAAAAGAGAATGTAATATTGGTTTTCTTGTAAGATGCTGTATTAGAATGTGAGTTCATTTAGGTAGAGAAGAGGAAGTAGCTGGTTTGGACCCACGAGTTGCAGTTTAGAAGCATGTAAAGCAAAAGGAAGGTGGATTGAGAGAGGGTAATACGGCCATGTTTGGAACACAATTTTATGTCCTGAGATATTCCAAATTCTAACATTGGATTTGTGTTCCCTCTTGTATTTATCTCTCTTGAGAAATCATGAGGTGTTTACTATAATGCAATGGAATATTTCAGATGCATTTGGATCGTTCCATCTTTGTCTTAATTTATGTTCATGGAAACCTTTAAATCATCCAAGACAGCTGCCTTACAAATGAATAGTGCCAGAGTTTAAAAGGGCATCTCACACAACCACATGTCAGAATTTGTTAAAGAAACCAAGCATAGATGATTGTTCAGCTATCCGTCGGTTCTTCATGTGGTTCACTAGTTAATATGACACACGAACGCAAGGTTAGAGAGAAATTGTTCTTCAGCTTCTTAAAGTGTAGGGGTTTAGAGAGACTGTTCTTCAACTTCTTGGAGTTTAAGATATCTATATAAAACTACTTTTTTTGCGTACATGAACTAGAAAAAAAAGAAAAAGAAAAAAGGAAAAGAATAAGAAGATACAACTATATAGATCCTAAAAACAGAAAAAAAAAAAAGGAAATAATTTTAAATTAAGCTAGTTCAAAAATATTTTGACATTCTCAACTTGCTTGTAAGAACTTTAACATTTGCTTTTGAAGGTATTTTGCCGGAACATTTGATAGTTGCTTTTTTGTGGGAACATAATTTATGTGTGATAAGCATGTCAATTACCTTCTAAAGGTTGACAGTGTCCTTTATCCACACTTGAGCTTAACTCCTTTTGACCTAATTTCCTATTAGGATTGCTTGGTGTATTAGTTGGTTTATAACCCAACATTTTTATTTCTTTAAGCAAGTCTAGAGAAGATTTTCATCGCGAAACAAAGAAAACACTTTGAAACCTTCAAATTCCATATTGAAAGTATCTCAATTGACCAACATGTTTAATTTCAAATTCTCTCTAATTCCAAAAGGTTATCACTAGACAAGATGGTATCATTTACATATATTGTCAATATGACAATCATATAGTCATCAAAATGTTTATAGAAAATGTTGTGATTGGCTTGACTTTGCATATGTAAAGTGATCAGCTTGACTTTGCATACACCCAAGACTTTGGATGGACTTTGTTAAACAAACTATGCTCTTAGGGATTGCTTTATTAGTTCATAGAGAGATCTCCTTGATTTACACACGCTTCTTATTTTGAATAACTACTCAAAACAAGGGGCTAGATCCATATACACTTCTCTCCAATTTTCCATTTTAAAAAAGCATTCTTTACATTGAATTGTTGCAATGACCAATTCAAATTGGTTGCAAGTGACAATAAGATTTGGATGGTGTTTATCTTGGCAATTGGTGCAAATGTCTCTCAATAATCAATGTCATAAGTTTGTGTAAAGCTCTTGGCTAATAACCTAGCTTTATACTTCTTCACAAAACCGTTAAGCCTTATACTTGATTGTAAATACCTATTTTATCTTGCCGGTGTCTTTCGTCTTGGCAAACCCACCAAAACCCACGTTCCATTCTTTTTGAGAGCCCTTATTTTCTTCCATGAATGCTTCTCTTCATTGAGGAACAACTAGAACATCTGTACAGTTTTTGGAAGCTCATAGAAAACATGTGAATGGTAAATGTTCTAAAGGAATTAGATAACCAATGATATGACACACATATTTAGGAATAAGATGAATGGTACAAAATCTAGTACTTTTCATAAGGGCAATGAGAATAATAAGGTTATAAAAAACATTAGAATTTGTATTTGGAGAGAGATTGGGTAAAACCATACCTTCTTGGATCTCTATGATCAGTTTTGACTCTCGATCAATGGCAAGAGTATGAATTGCTAGATTACCTTAACCATTTCTCCTTTTTGTGTAGACATGAAGCTTAATTTGAGGTTTTTTATATAGTAATTCCCCATCGTCAATAATTCTTCATTGTTTGGTATAGTAGAATTCGATTGACAAGATGGACCTAGACTTAAGTTTTTTTATACAACCAAACTTGAACTAAAAGAATGTGAAAGAATAGGACTCACATTGTCATCAAAGGTTGACAAGGGTAAGGATGTTTTCCCAAAAAGATTTGCCTCAATCATACACTCTGCCATTGAAAAGTGCTTTTGATAAAGTAGGGTTGATTCTCAAAGAAGTTACATCCATGTTAACAATAAATTTTGTAGAGATAGGATCATAACACTTGTACTCCTTTTGTGTACATGACTATCTCGTGAAAACACCCTTTAGTGCATGGGAATCAAAATTAGTTATATGTTGTTTATGAATATCAACAAACGCCTACACTAAAAAACTTTTAGTTGAATTGAGGAAAATAATTTTTGTATGAAAATGAAGACCAAGAAAGAATGCTTCAACAAGGACTTTCATAGATAATAATGATTTTGTGGACCAAGAAAGATCTAGGTCCACACACATGCATCCACTCCTTTGCGCATCCCTAACTCTCTCCCAAATTATTAATTAAATTATTGAAAAATTAACTATAAAATTACAACACATTTCAAGATAAAGACCATGAAACAAGTTAAAATATTATATTTTTCACCATTAATTTAAGAAATATAAATATTTAAAAAATCAAAAATTTGAAAATAATTTAAAATGGGATATATTAATTATTTTTCACCTTCTAACAAAAATTAAAAATTCAAAGGATGATTGACTATTATACTTTCATATTTCATTAAGATAAGTTGTTTTTGTTTGTCTTGCTTTTGGAGATTGAATACTAATATTATTCACTAGTTGTTCCACAAATTTGACTGAGAAACATAAACTATTTTGAAGATAATTTATGATGGTATCATGAGCTTGCAGGTGGATACTTCAATAATTCATATACATGAATTGGAAAAAGAAGTCCAAGCCACCAAATTTGACTCCAATGTTACTGAAGCAAACCCTAAATAGTATGGATGTGGAAGTGAATCTTAGATTGGGCTCTGTAATGGATTTCCTTCTTGCTTTACTTACCATAGCAGTTGTAGGGCTTCTAGCTAGGGATGGTTTTATTGTGTAAGGTATGGAGAATTCAGGTGAGAAAGGGAAGGTTAGCGCTAGAACCATATGGGGCATGGCCATTTAGAGGCCACCTTCATTTACTGTGCGACCAAACCCCAATTTTTTGAACCTTTAGAGGCGTGGTTGATAAGTTTGGTCCCGTGTTCATGATCCGACTTAAAGTGTAGAGTGCACCGCGGTCTAGTGGTGAGTGGTGAGTGACCATGAAGCTGTTAAAGAATGTTTCACTACCAACTATAAGGTCTTTGAGACTGCCCAATTTTTAGCACTGGAAATCTCTTAGGTTACAATTGTGCGGCGTTTGGTTTTGCACCTTATGGACCTCTTTGGCGTGAGATACACAGGTTTTCAGTGATGGAAATTCTTGTCACCTGACGTTTTGATGCGTTGAAGCATATACAAATTTTGGAATTAGAAATTTGCATCAAAGAGTTGTACTTGCTTGGGAAAGAGAGTAACTGAGTGGAAAACTTGAGTTTTATGTGGCTAAGATTGTAGCTAAGGGTTATAGTTTGAAACTTTGTTTCAACTATGGAAAACCTTTTCAATAGTGGTCATACTCAAATCCATTAGATTACTCCTATCTATTGCAGTGTGTCTAATTTGTAATATATAACAACCAAACATTTTCATAACAAAGGGCCTTCAGTGTACAAGAAGGCACAAGGAAACATGGTGATGCTATGAGATCTTGCAAGTAGATGGCAATCTAATCATTGTTTATGATGTAGGGATATTATTATCAGTCAAGATCTAGTGGTCTACTCAATTCTAGATAAAAAGCTAGAGGAAGACATAATATATTCTTGGGGTTAAGGTCCTTTAGGATTGTAAGAATAAGAAAATTGTGCCATGTCACCTACATAGATGAGCATTTGATCAATTACATGATGCAAAACTCCAAGAAGGATTTGTTACTATTTGGATTTGGAGTTGTCTTTCTTAGGATCAATGTCCTCGGACATTTATGGAGATAAATCGCATTAAGACAATATCCAATGCCTCTGCAATGAATAACCTTAAGTATGCGATGCTATGTGCTACACCAGATATTTGCTTTACTATAGGAATAATGAGTGAATATTAGTCCATTTCCTGATTAGAGCTTTAGGTGGATGTCAAACATATACTCTAGTATCTTTGGAGAATAAAGGATTATATGTTTGTGAGTCTTTGCGATGAGTTGGTACTCCTTTTATACTGGGAAATTGAACTTTAATCCAATAAGGACTCTTGCAGGTCTATCTTTGGGTATGTGTACACTCTAAGTGGTTTTTTTTTGGTTTTATTTTGTTTTTGTTTTTATAGCAACAAAGGAAGCCTTTGGGCTTATGGGAAGTTCTCTTGGCTATATCATCTAAGATCCTATTATGTGATAACAGTAGGACGGTAGCATGGTCTAAAGAATTGAACCCCTAGAAGAGAAAACACATAAAGAGGAAGTGTTACCTTATTGTGAGATAGTATAGAGAAGTGATGAGACTATGGAGCATAATTTTTTTCTGCGGTGGCTAGTTTACTTTTGGGGCTAGTAGGAGTTTGTTGGGATTGAGTCCCTAAAAGCAAGACATGATGTAGCAAAGTTAGACTTAACTATCTTCTTGCTATTCTTTTGGTGTATTGACATTGATTTGAGCATTCAAGTCATGTCTCTTACATTGTACATGACTTAGGTGCATTAGGAGTTGCACAGAAGATGCACGTCATGGGTTCCTTGTAAGTTGATAAGTCATCCATAGTTGGTTCATATATTTGGGTAATCCAGTAGAGACTATAGTGCACAACCTCCTAATTGGAGGGATGACTTATCTTGACCGTCAGAATGAGTTTCTCATGGTGAGTGTACTAGTGTATGTGATGCACACTAGACAAGAGTTATGGTGAATCATGACACAAGACTATCAATTGTCATGATTCACCAAACTATTATACTACATAGACCCTTAACCTTGAGAGGATATTGAGTTTGTGTCAAAATCAACAAGGGGCTTTAACTTATGGGTAAGACTCTAAAGTAGTCATATATAGCTATGGATTGGGTCACTGTTGATGGAGATTGGTGGCAACAGGTATTCTCAATAAAGACACCATGATATCTTATGGGATTAAGATAGTGTGTCCCCCTAGGTGATCCAAAGGACATATAATCATGAAATTTGGGGTTACAGTAATTCCTCTAGTGGAATTTGACATATGCTCCTTAGAGTTAGAGTATATCAATTGATCGCATAATAAGTGGAATTTGTAACTCAAGGATTTAAGAGATAATCTTGATAGATGATAGAACTACCTTATTAGATTATAGACACCAGTTCATGGATAGTTTACATGCAGTGGATAATAGGTCAAGGAATTGAGCACTTTGTGTCTCATTGTAATATACATAGGGTACTGGAGTGCAATGGACTCTTTATAGTGGGATGTTGAGTCAATTTCAGAATTTGATTCTAAGAGAGCAAGTACTCCTATGGGTCATAGTGGTCCTCGTTTTGAGCCTATATTCCTTAATGACACGATTTATGAGGGTTGGATGAGTTTTTAGTTCACTTTTATGCATAAGGACATTTTTGTAAGTATGCAAGGTTGCATAGGGATAAGTGAGTGGTATCTTTAGACTGAGTTAATTGATTAATTAGGGTCTTGTATGGTTAATTAATCAATTAACAACCTTTTTAAGTTAGATTAAGTGACCCAAACCTATGGTAGGCTTAAGTCACTTAAGCCCAATAGGAAGCTTATAAAAACCTCTTTAGGGCTTAGGGTTTCAAAGTCTTGTTATTTTCCCTTTCAGTCTAAAGAGAGAACCCTAACCTCCATCCTTGAGATTTCCATCATCTCAGTGCCTAGACACAATAAAGAGTCATTGAATGGAAGATCTTGGTGTTTACGAGATCCATTATGACTTTGGAGTTATCTATATCAATTGGAATCAATCCAGGAACATCTAGATTAGAAGTATGTGGCTTTATTCTCTAGATCTATGTTTTCTATGGCATACTTATTATTTTTGAATACCTGTTTATTCACTATGATAGATTTAGAGAGCCCTAAGGATAATTGCATGCACCCTACACAATCTAGGGCATGGGAATGGAGTAATCCGAGGTTCCCAACATGTCCAACCAAGAAGTCATGGGTATGTCTAAAAAGATTTGACTTGTGACATATAAGGTTTCTTTAAGGCATAAAAAGGTTCGGTATCATTTTTGGACTTAAAATGTTTTAAAATGATTTTTCAAAAGAAGCAGGGGCTTGCTTAAGCGGTAAGGATCAGTCAAACGATCATCCCACTCAAGCAGAGTGCTCAAATGGTCAAAGTATGCTCAAGCAGTCATGATAGTCTTACCGAATTTAGAAATGAATTTTGGATGAATTTCACTCAAACTCCAATTATGGAAACTTAAGCTACTGAAACTTTTTAGGCTTTTGCTTGTAAATACCTAATTATTGTTGGCATATTAGATCTAAGAAATGAAAGTAATACTAATTTTTTTAAAATTGATCTTTTAGGGTTAAAGTACTAACCTTTAGGTTTGGATATTCCTAAACCTTAAATTCGAAGTGTTGAAGACAACCTTGAAGTTGTTGGAAGTCTTGTAAACCCACGATTTTCCTCTCAATGACTTAGCCTTGTTCTTGGCATACTTTTAGTAGGGAGGAAATGAGGGTGGAGGTTATGACTCTCTTTCTCTCTGGATAGTGGAAAACAAAAGTTATAGAAACCTTAATCCCTATGGGGTATTTATAGGAATCCTAACTGGACTTAAGCGACTTGAGCCCACATGAGGTTGGTTCATTTAATCTAGCCCAAAATGGGTCATAATTGATTCATTAATATAATAGAACCTACTAATTAATCAATTAACCTAATATAGAGACCTTGTTCTCTTACCTTTGTGTAACCTTACATAATTACCAAAATGCCCTTATGCACAAAAGTGAACCTAGAGCCAATCTGACCCTTATAATTTATGTCAACAAGGTCTATGAGCTCAAAGTGGGGACCATTAGGACCTATAGGAGTATTGGCTCCCTCAAAATCCAATTATGAAGTTGATTCAACATCTCACTATAGAGAATCAACTGAACTCCATTATCCTATGTAAATAACAATGAGACACTATGTGCTCGGGTTGATGACTTGCTATCTATTGTGTTCAATCTCCTCATGAACTGGTGTTCGTAGTCTAACATGGTGAAATGTATCAACCTTTCAAGACTAACTTTATTATCTGAGTTACAAATCCTCCTATTGTGTATTTAACTAACATGTCTTACCTCTTAAAAAACCTATGTCAAGTTCCACTTCAGGAATTACTATGACCATAGTTTTCATGAACACACCTCTTTAAGATCACTTAAGGGACACACTATCTTAATCCCATGAGATATCATGGTGCCTCTATTGAGAATATTTATTGCTATCGGCTTTTATTAATAATGACCAAATCCATAGGAAATATATGATCAACTTATGATCTCACCCGTAGGTCAGTGCCACTGTTAATTTTAACACAAACTCAATATTCTCTCAAGGTTGAGAGACAACATAATGAAGCAGTTTGGTGAGGTCATGACTTCTTGATAGCCTTAAGTCATGACTCACCATAGGTCATATTTAATGTGTAACCATACACACTAGTGTACTCACCATGAGAAACTTATCTTAATAGCCAAGATCAACCATCCCTCTAATTAGGAGGTGGTGCACTACAACTTCTAATGGGTTGCCTAGACCCACGAACTGGTTGTGAACAAGTCATCTATTTACAAGGAACCCATGACTTAGATCTTTTGTGCAACTCTTAATGCACCCAAGCCATGTACAATGCAAGAGATGTAGGCAAGAATGCTCATAAAGTATAATACATGGAATAAGGATAGATAAAAGTGAAACTGGAACATCATTATATAAATAATGAATTCCAAATTTATTATATCATGTCATGCTTTTTAGGGCTCTATCATAACAATTATAACCCTTTGAGGATTAGAGATTGTTTATCTTAGAGATTTAAGAGATTAGAGACCTCTCATCCTTAAAGAGAGAGATTCCTTGAGAGAAAGACTAAATTTCCATATCATTTCTCATATCTTATTCAAGGATTTAAATATTTGAATTGTGGGTTGAAGACCTTAATCCATTCAGAGTGGCCGAATAATCTACTAGGGAGCAATAGGGAGTTGTTGCATCACGGACGTAGATCAAGTTGTAGGTGCTAGAGAGTAAGTCTGTAGGGTAAAACAACCAAGTAAATGTGTAACTTGATTTCGAATAGTGGATTTAGATTGGTAGGTCTTAGACCTCGTGGTTTTTTATCTATATAGTTTGTAGGGGTTTTTTCACGTAAAAATCTTGTGCCTTGTTGCATATTTTTTTTTATTACTGCTTATCTTATGGTTGATGATAAACTTTTTTATTAATTGGTTAGTTGGTTATTAAGATTGTTTGGTTGGTTATCTTGGAGGTTATGGTTGTTATACCTATAACCAATTATTATTTTCCTAAATATCTCTTAAGGTATACTTTGGATATTAACAATTATATTTATCTCTAACCAATTGCAGGGTATCTTTAAAAGTTAAAATCATATTTTTGCATACTTAAAAGATATTAGGTATAATCCATTAAGTTAATTGAGATATCCCTAATATCTATTGGAGTAAGAAAAAGTTGGTTATAATTTATAAATATTTATTTAAATTAAAAAAAAAACACTCATTCACCCCCCTCTAGGTGTTCCCTATTGGACTTTTAGTTGTTATTCAAGTGGTATTAAAAGCAATACCCATTTTTTAGAGGTGTTTAAGAGTTAGGATGCCATAATAGTTATCAACGGTCTTATGCCCTAATGATGACTACTTTTCCTTCTTTATTGACTACTTTGCATAAGTCTTGGTGAAAATTCATCTTATGGTCTTTGTCTCACATTTGACTAATGCTTAGGAGGTTTTCCTTAAGTCCTTCAACATATAGAACTTCATCTAGGTTAAGACAACTAGGGATAGCTATGCTACCCTTGCCTTTCACTTGAGTTATGATTCGATCTCCAAAAGTAACAACCTCACCATCATAGTTTTCAAGAGAAGTGAAAGAGGATTTGTCTTTTGTCATGTGTCTAGAGCACTTACTATCAAGGTACCACTTACTAGAAGATTTAACTTTAAGAGCATTGAACACAACTTGACATTTAGACTTGTCATTTCTCAACCAGATGTGTTTAGTCCTAGATGGTGACTTGGAGAAACTAGATTGACTTTTAGGCTTTTGATTGGTTCTATTCTCTTTCCTATTGTTCATATTTTTAAGGGAATTATAGTCATTCATAAGTCTATTCATTTGGGATTCATATCTTTCTAGAAACATAGTGCAACATCTAAACTAAGAATGTTCGGTTTTCTTATAGTGTGTGCATGGTGATGTCCTTTTAGGAGATTCTACTTTGTTAGGGGTATCATCCTTACCTTTGACAAACATAGTTTCTCTACTAGAGGGAGTTTCATCTTTATTAATGTAGTCCAAACCTCTTTTATCACATTGGGTTTAACATTTATCAAGAATTTCATTAAGCACTTTAGTTCCAAGGTGAAAATTTTCATTCACAGATGAAAAAAGATTATTATTATTTTTTTATCTCTTGAGTAAGGACATTATTCTTCTCAAGGAAAGAATGATGCTTAGATTCAAGAAATATAATTTTCTCAAGTAAATTAGTCTTTTCAGCATTAAACACATCAATCTTGTTCTTATGAGCATCAAGGATATCATTATTTTTCATATAACTCTTAATTAGTCTTTCATGCTCAACAATAAGATTACTTAAGAATTCAGCCCTTTGTTCATCAATAAACTCATCATCATCACTATCACTATCACTATCACAATCAGTATCATTCATCGATTCGACAAATGCAATAAAAGCTAACAAGTCATTAGGATTATACCTTGCATCCTCAGAAGTTGTGGAAACATTTTCTTCAAAATCTGTATCACTCTATGTTGCCTGCATAAAATTTTTAATATCTTTGGGGTTAGAACAATCTTGATCATAGTGTCCTAGACCTCTACAGTTAAAAGCATTCAACTTTCTTACCTTCAAAGGAACCTTTTTGTTTCTCATTGGATGATTGTTCATTGGGTCTTTTTCTTTTTCTAGACTCTTGGTTCTTGTAGAACCTTTTATTCAATTTAATGACCCTTTTAATCTTTTTAGCCATATGGGCCAATTCATCGCTAGTTATATCATATGGTATTTCTATATCTTTCTCCTCATTCTCAAAAGTCTTAAAGGTAGAGTTTTTAGGCTTTTGGGAACTAGGGTCATCTCATATGTTTGAATGGAGCCTACAAGTTCATCAACTCTCATGGAATCGATGTCCTTTCTCTCCTCTATGGTAGTTACTTTAGGTCTAAATCTATCTATAAGAGATCTCAATATTTTCCTAACTACCTTTGAATCTAGAATAGGTTCTCCAAGGTTAAACAAGGTATTAATAATATCACTTAATTCAGAATAAAAAGAAAAAAAAGTTTGATTTTCATGTATCCTAATATTCTTAAATTTAGTAGTAAGCATTTGTAATTTAGAAATCTTTACAGTAGACGTAGCTTCATGATTGGCTTGAAGTATATCCCATGCTTCCTTTGTACATTTGCAATTTGCAATCCTGCAAAATTCATCTAGACACTCCGTTAAAAATACTAAATAAAGCCTTAACATTGGCTTCACTACCTTCATTATTGGCTTTGTCCCATTTAGTTTTAGGTTTAAGTTCTCCTATTGATCTTCCTTGAGCATCAAGGATTAATAATGGTCCCCAACCATATTCAACTGAATTTCATACCCTTTCGCTTTGCATTCTAAGGAAAAACATTGTTTGTGCTTTCCAATTGGAGTAATTATTCCCATCAAAGTATGGTGGAAAAAGAGCACCACTTTTTTATTCTTCCATATCGGACTTACAAGATCAATAAAAATTTGATTTTTATCTTATGTGCTTAATAAAAATTTGATTTTTAAATAACATGATCAATAAAAATTGAATTTTTAATTAATAGGATAAAGAATCATTATTTATCCCGCTTTGATACCAATTAAAAAAATGGTAAAACACTCAATACCACTTGAAAAACAATTGAGAGTCCAACAGGGAGCACCCAAAGTGGGGAGTCGAATGGGTGATTTAAAAATTTAAATAATGATTTATATGTTATATCAAAACTTTATCTCAAGAGATATCAGGGATGTCCCAAATAGCTAAATGGCTATACCTAGGATCTTAAGGTATATAAAAAAATATGATTTTTAACTTTTAGGGATTCCTTGTAATTGGCTAGGGATAAAAATAATATAATTGTTAATATCCAAAGTATACTCTAAGGATGCTAGGGAAAACAATAATTGATTATAGGTATAACAACCATAACCTCCAAGATAACCAACCCAACAATCTTAATAACTAACTAACCAATCAATCAAAAGGTTTATCACTATCATTAACCAAAATATAAGCAGTAATAAAAAGATATGCTATGAGGTACAAGATTTTTATGTGGAAAACCCCTACAAACTGTGGAGATAAAAAGCCACAAGGTTTAAGACCTAGCAATCTAAATCCACTATTCGAAATCAAATTACATAGATTTACTTGGTGGCTTTACCTTAAAGACTTAGTCTCTAACACCTACAACTTAATTCATGTTTGCAATGTTGGAACTCCTTATTGCTCGTTAGTAGGTCTTTCGACCACTTTGAAGGGATTAAGGTCTTTTACCCAAAATTCAAAGATCCAAATCCTTGAATGAGAGATCGAGAATGGTGTGGCAATTAGGCTTTCTCTTAAGAGTCCTTCTCTTAAGAATGAGAGGTCTCTCAAATGATATATTTTCAATCTCCCTAAAAACTCCACAATCTCTAACCCTTAAGGGGCTATAATGAGGTATTTATAGACAAATACCAAAAGAGTCTTGGTATCTTAAGATTCCAAAATAGAGTTTTAGTGAAATTAATGCAAAATTTGTTTCTAAACTCAATAAGACTGTCACGACCACTTGAGTAGACTTGGACTGCTTGAGCGGTCCTTATTGCCAACAAAAATCTAGAACAGAACACATCACAAGATAAATCATTAAAAAATATCAAGAAGTTGAATTTTTACATGAAAAAAATTGAGAAATAACTAAAAGGAGTCTAGTTTCTAGCTCAATTAGCCAAATTCACAAATCATATGTCAAATAGTACTAGCACTCAAAACAATCAGATTGGTTCAAAACAGGGTTAGTGTATAGGGCATGTAAAAATGAATTTTTTTAACCTATCTAGGGTTGCCTAATATTTGAGCTAAAATTCATACACAATATCTAAAATGTCTATTTCAAAGGGAAAAAAAGCACCAAAGCATAATCACACTTCTAACATATTTAAAATCAATTTAACATTCAGAATTTCCAAAGCAGAGCATGTGTACAAAGTACCTAAATATGAAATTATATCTTATTCTAGAAAAATCCAAAGTAAGTGATATAGGTGCCTAAAAATAAATTTAGAGAGTGTATTATTAGGGAAAAATAAATCATGAATCAAACATGTTATCTTATAATTTAAATTCACATATCAATCTCGAGGATACAAAATAGAGCATTGAAATAAGCCATTACTTGAAAAATAAGATTTTAAAACTTGAAAATGAATGTGTAGGGAGTTACCACTTCCCGATTTAATTTGAATGAAATTTTCCATGATTAAAGAACTCCATAAGAAGCCATGTCCAAATTTCATTGCCATGAAAAATCACAATTCATTTTGAAAACAAATTTGAAATGTATACCAATTGAAAAAGGTAGCATTAATATTTTTGAAAACTCATTTTGAGCCTATGGAACTAAGATGGTATTAAAAATGAGAATGAAAATTTTGAAATTCTTGAAAACAATTTTTCACAAACACACAAGCAAACAAGGGAATCAAAATAAGTAAAGAATACCTATTCAAGCCAAATATGTGTATTAGTGTGTGTGAAATGTGAAGATCAACATTCAACTGTATTTAGCTTTATTAGTAACCTAAACATGCATCTAAGATTAATTCAAAGACCCTAAACATGTTACTAAATCACCAAGCAATCAATGACAACAAAAAATTCACAGTTAAGCATAACACAATTAGTGTAGGCATGTGAAAGTGTCCTAATTAAATAAGAGGACACCAAGTGACATATCAAAATGAAAATTAAAAAAACAAAATCACAATTTCAAAATAAACTTTAAGCCAATTATCATAAACATATCAAATGGTTTTCTTAGGTAACATAAAAAATAATCTCAATCAATCAAAATCGAAAAAACCTAGAATCCACTAAACCAAACAACAATTCATTATGATAACAATCAATCAATTTAACCAAAAAAAATCAACAATTAATGGTGGCCTTTTCATCCACCCCAAATTTAAATCTAAACATGAAAAAAATTAAAAAAAAAAAAAGAAGAAGAGAAATTGAAGAAATAGAAGCATGTACATAGAGTCAAAACAAACAAGATTAATGAGCATTCTTTGATGTCTTCAAATTTACCAATAGTGTAGCCAATTTTCAGCAGTTTTAATCCAATATGCAGCCACAAATAATTCAGCAACAGTACCTTAAATATCAGCACATGCAGCACCGAATTGACACTTGGAAAATTCAGCTTCTCGGTCACAAATGGAGCTTCATTTCTCATAATCTTCATTTATCCATGGGTGAATTCTCCATAACCATGAAGCTTCTCTACTCCCCTCTCTTCTCTCCTCTTTCTTCTTTCCTTTTTCCTCTCTCAAAGATGCTCTCTCACCAAATGACTTCATACTTCCTCTAAGCTTCTTCCATCCCCTCTTAAGTCTCTCCCTCCCTAGAGACTTCTTTTTTCTTTCTTTTTTTTCTGTATCTTCCCATCTCTTGCCCTTCAAGCCACTACTAACCTACATCACTTCACCCACCTTCTAGAGAATTTCTAACTTGGTCTCAAAGCTCTCCCTATCCTACACACTCATCCTACTAACATACACACAACTCTCCCTAACCTTTACTCAACTCACTAACCTATACACAACTCTCCCTAACATTCACTAACACTTAATGTAATTCTAACTAAAACTCTCTAGTCTCATCTAAGCTCTTAACCAAAGTTCTCTAACATATTAGAAGACTCACTAGGCTAAACCAACCATGCTAAACTAATCTAACCTACTTTCTAAACTAAGCCAAACTCAAAGAGCTCTTCTAAACCACTTCTAAACTAAACTAAACCAAATCTAAACTAAAGTAAACTCAAAAAACTCTTATAAGCTACTACTTCTAATTAAACTAAACTCAAAGAGCTCTTTTAAACCACTTCTAAACTAAACTAAACTTAAAAAAAAATTCTAAACTACTTCTAAACTAAACTAAACTCTAAGAACTCTTCTAAACTAAACTAAACTAAACTCAAAGAACTCTTCTATACTAAACTAAGTCGACTCCAAACTTACCAGCCCAACCTAAGACTTACTAACTCAAACTAAAACTCTTTAACTCAACCTAGGACTCACCAAGAAATAAAGAAAAACTAAATAGACCAAAACTGGACTAAAAACTAAGGAAAAGGCACCCTAAATAAAAAGGACCACTAGGGGACTAAAACTAAAGACAACCTAGGATTTACCTAAAACTAACTTAAGAGAAAGAAAACAAGGATGGGGGAGGCCTCTAATAGTCACGTTAGGACTCGAAATAATCCACTAATGATCTCCAAAATGTAGCTCAAAAATCAATAATGAGTTGTGTAAACATAGACTAATATGGGATGATGAAAAATTGAGCAAAAAGGGTTCCTGAACACAAGCTAAAAAAATAATATGGTGAGAGGAAAAATAATAATGATAATAAGTGCATGCTAGGGACAAAATAGAGGGTCAACACCTACATACTATAAATCTCTTTATTGTGATTAGTGAAAAAGACACCTTAACCAATAGGATGGTATGCAAGAACAAGACACCTTTCACGACAATTGTATAAAAATCTTTTTTTATTTGAAATTGTGTAATAATGAATATATAATTCCATAGTATAGGGTGCCAATAATAAATAGATATATTTTCTTCAACAAAATCATACAAGCACACTCTAATCATGCTTATTGCTAAGACTCTAGCAAGACTCATGATTCTCTTAAAATGAAACCTACAAGACTAATGATTCTCTTGAAATGAAACACTTGTTAACAAATACTCAAAACTTTGACATAGCTTTAGATAGATGTGTATTTCATATAAAACTCATACTTTGCATATTACTTTGTGATGTTGGAAAATAAGTCACAAATTGCCACCTAGAAAATAAAATAGTGCAAATAAAACCATTTAAGCCTTGTCATAGTCATCATAGACAATAAAAAAAATACTGGACTATTTGAATTATCATTGTTGATAGATATATCAAACTCTCAAAATACATTAACATGATTATTAGTTCAAACAAAGAGAAGTAAATTGGGAAAAGCCTTGGGAAATATATAAAAGAACTTCTACCAACTCCAGAAAGTCTTCAATTACATGTTTATCAACAAACAAAACTTCTAATATTGTTTTGCTAAAAGAGAAAGGGAAAAAAGGATTTTCTCATATAACACATTTGTCATAAATAAAATACCATACATCAATTGATAAATTGTACTTCAAATATTTCTAGGATTTAAAAGATATAATATAATGAGGAAATACAAGAACAAAAGTTATTCTAAAACAATATAACATACTATTCAATAGCTCATAAAGAACTTTACTAATATTCTTATTACCAATTAAAATACGAATATTCATAACTTGAAATAAAATGATTTTTTCAATCACTAAAACCAAGACATAATTATAATCATGACATTTATAATAAGAATCTTGAACGTTCAACCATAATAGAATAAGTTTTAACTAAGACTCATATCTAAAATTTGCAAAATAATTGTAGATGAAGAAGAAATTTGAAAACCACAATCCTATAATTCAATGGTTGAGAAACAGTTTTAGAGATAACACAAATAATGTACAATTTTAAACATAATCTACTTTCTAAACAATATGAAATACTGCATAATCAATGAAATTTCTCTTCACATCCAATATTTCTCTTGAACCTTTATCCATCCTCAGAATGGAAAAGTAATAACTAATTTTTTTTTTTCATTAACTCAACTTTTTATTAGGTGCTAAAGTACAGGCCTTGCCATGCGACTCAAAAATACACTATCATGTAAGGGCAAATTAAATTCCTTTCCACTTACATCATCGATTATCATGTAAGGAAATCTATTCCTTCTTCATGGTGATTTATGATCAAAACAACATAGAAACATAAACAAACTCAAAACACTCAAATCATATAACCTTAGAATGACTTAAAATTCCATGTGCATGCTTCCTTATTAAAATCATAAGGACAAATTTACTTTTTGCCATAAAATTCTTAAGTAAAGGATGAAAAAAAAGTTACACTTATTGCTCTTGTCAACGGTTGAAACAAATGACCACTTTCCAAACCTACAAAGCCTAGAAATTTTTTCCTAAAAAAAAGAAGCCATAAGGAAGCCATGAATAGGATGAGAATTTAATTTCGAGAAGTACAATGAAGAAAATTTTTTAAGAACCTAAAATTACCCAAGTTGATTTCAAAAAATTACATCAGTATCCCATTGATTTCACGACACCTCAATTTTCTTTCAAGCTCAACTCCTCTCACCCTTCATTCCACACTAACTCCGATTTTCTTAAGAGCCAAATGACTACCACAAAACCAAAAGGGACTCTCTTTGACTTTGTACAATTGGGGTTTCTACAAGTATTGTTTGATTAGAAGCTCTAATAACTTTTTCTTTTAGTCTTAAAACCCTAATTTTTTATTTTTATTTTTTAAATATTCTTAATCTTCCTTTTTTTGGTTCTCAAGAAAATGTAGGAAAAATACCCAAAGAATGTTTTGGGTTGTATTTGAATTTTGTTGTCCTTTGTTTTGGGTTGTTGTACCTTCTCTAACATAAAGATGGACCTTTCTTTTCCTTCGTTTTTCTCGACAACCAAATGAAAGTAGCATCAATATATTATGTTTTTTCTTGACCATGAGCTCTATGTTTTTTGGGCTTCCCAAAACTGAAAGTCAGCCAACCAGATGCTCAATAGAGTTCGCACTCTACTTCTCTTGGATCCAAAATGATGAAAATCTAGAAATTTTCCTAGCCTTTCTTGGCAAAATAGGTAGTATTAAAAAATATCATAATCTTTGTGTTTCCATTTTCCCTCAATTTTTTTCAGGAACCAAACAACAAACTAAATTACAACATTTTACTTGGTTTGATACCGCCTCTGACAACCCATAAAACAAATCTCCCAAAAGTAACAATTCAATGAGAGATTTTAAGGATGTTGGTTGGATTTTCAAAACATTAACATTCAAGATTTGGAGTTTGAGAGTTTTGGGGACTTTAGGGATGTCGGTCAGGATTTGAGAGTTTGGGAGATTTTAGGGCTTTCCATTTATATGGGGATTTTTCTATTTGTTGCTCCTTCATGTTTATTAATGCCACATCAAATTTGGGGACTCTTGCCTCACCTAAAAAAAAAGGTCTCTTAAGGGTATTTTAGGTATTTATAGTTGATAAATTAGTCTTATATCTTCCATAGTAATTTCATAACTTCCTTTAGCTTTCCACACTACTTATTGCAAAGTTTAACCTCTTTAGAGCAATTTTCAGCTTCATCTCCCCCTAAAGCATAATTCTCCCTTTCTGCAATTCAAAGTGTCATAAGAATTCATGCCAATACATACATAACCTTTAATTATGAAATGACACCTCCAGCTTTAAACAACGTCACACTGATTTAAACTATGAGAATGCCACTCTCCATTTACCTCACTATGTGTCATAATCAAGGCTTGCACTTCCAAAGGAAGGTGTGGAACAGTGTTGTATACCTTCCTTTCTCCTGATTATACAACCATCGACGATGAAGTTGTGAGCATATGAAAGAAAAAATTTGATAGATATTGGCTTGTGGAGTTATTAGATCAATACTAGTGGTAAAATACTTAGGGAGTATGTCTCTTTTTGAGTACTTTACCTGACCCATCCTGGTTGTAAATAATCTGCCCATGTGTCATCGTGTGTCATTATTTGACAGCCATTCAATATTACCACCCCTTACAAAGTTGGAAGCCAAGGTAGACGTGGGAATATGGACTTGTCATGTTTTATCTATAAGTGCGAGGACCTTTTTGGTTATCAAAATTTTGCTTCTCATAAGCTAGTTATGTGCATTTATTATGAACAATATCTATATCTATATCTATATATATATATCAATTATAAATTTTAAACTAGACGTCTTTACTATAATTCCATTCAAAAATAACATTTTAAGGGGTCATTTGGCTATTAAATAATTTTTTTTCCAATTCTGTTTTGATTTTTGTAAACAGTAACAATGTATTTTTATTTTTATTTTAAATAAAAATAAAAATAAAAATAAAAATGAACTTGGTAATTATATCAAAGTAAAAGCACACTTTTCAATAATTTTCTTATAAATTATTTAAAATATTTTTATGCTCGTAAGTGAAGCATTGGTGTTGTCAGTTCGATGGAAAAGAACAAGAGGCAACCAAAATGTGCATTTGAATGGCTGAACGTCGGTTTGAGGCAAGACTCAATTTTTCCAATGTCACTGAGAATACACAAGTGCTTACTAATTTTACACTGAAAGAAAGATACTGAAGAAATGCTGGTCAAGCATAACAGCTTTATTCATTCATCCAAAGAGCACACAGAACCACATAGTGAGAATTAACTGCCACATGCATGGCCAGACCTACAAATTCAATTTGCCATCAGCAAGGTGAATTGGCCATTAAGCAATCACTAGTGTGTTATTCATGATCTATCTATATGATGAACAGACAGGATGTGCTTCCAGTCCTCTGCTGCACCTCTAGAATGAAGGAAACTCAATGCTTGGACCACATTTCTCCTTGGGCATCAGTGGACATCGGATAAATTTTTTCCCAGAAGTGTCCACGCAAACGTAAACCTGGTAGAGCTGTCTGTTACCCGATGGAGCCACAGTGCACTGTATCCCAGGTGGGAATCCAACTGCATCTTCTATAGCTTTTCTAATTTGGTTTAAGCTGTATGATGTTCCATTTGGTTTAATGTCTGTCACGTTTATTTGTTTTCTTAGTGTTTTCAGAAACAGCTAGCCGTAAAGAATAGTGTAAAACATGTAAAGCAATATGGTGAAAACAGATGCATACCTGCTTTCTCAAGAGTTTGGAGGAGATCTACAGCTTTCTTGCCGTCTAGAGCTGCTTTAAAGTACTGGTGTTGGCTGAGGACGGACTCTGAGCAGGTCCCATGTTTGTTCCATTCATGTGCCCAGAACTTGGTGCCGTTGCCGCTTGGGCAGGCCAGTGTTGGCCAATTATTTTGCATTAGGATGATGAGGTCTGAGATCTACACCATGATGATATACACTAGGATGCTTATTAGAACTACCAGATGAAAATATAGGCAAATATTATTCTTGAATTTGTTCACTGCAAATTAACTTCACACAAATTTGTTTCCCCGTTGCTATCAAACTTGGCGATGATTCAATTAGTAGCCAAATTCATTATCACCAAAAGTCCCCTAGATTGAGGTGACTTTTTGTCTACTTAAGTCGGCTCAGTCTTTTTCATGCTCCATAAAAGGAAACAGTAAGAAATGCTAAGCAAATGGAATGTTCTGACAATTAGAAAAAGGACATTAAGAACGAATTTGAATATAATTACATTTTTCTGATCTCTAAGTTTCAACAGGGATGCACATACCTTAGATTCATCGTAAGGGTTATCTGGGTCGCAGTTGGAGGGGTGGGAGCCATTGTTGTAATTGGGCCAGAGCCCATGAATTCCGAAATCTGCTGCGGGCTTCCCTGTTGTTGGATAGCAGCAATTTCGCTGAATGTTACAGAAGGATCCTGGCCACTGAAATTAATGGAAGAAGAAAGCTCACAAACTTTAGAACAACCCCAAGATAAAATAGACACACATATGTATATGAAAGTGCAAGGATGACTAACTTGTTGAACTAGGTAAAAGAAATCAAAGTCCTGTGAAACACACACAAGTGTGAGACAACGTATTGTCAAAAGCATGATGAAGAATGAATTGTTGGACTTCATCCCTCTCAATCTGTTTACCTTTCTGTGTCTTATCCAATGAAACAGTGTTGATATATAGCTTTATTTATAGGCAAAAATGGAAGATGAGGACAGAATACCGGGGTAGGATGCTGTTATCACTTGTGTATTATTTAATCATTTTTTATTGCTTGGTTTGCATGTTGAACGGTTGCCCTCCATCGTTACGTACGTGGCCGGCTTCCCCTTTTTCAATTCCCCATTCTTTCTTTTTTGTTTATTAGACATATTCCTTATGTTTCTTACGATTTTTGTTTGTTTCTTCCTAATATTTAATGCGACAATGATTTGGAGGATCGTATTGAAATTAACAAGCAAGTTATTGTTCAATGGCTTGCTTTTGTAATCAATCATAGGCTATAACGCACTTCAAATCAAGACTCTGCACTCAAAATGTGTTTGATAGTATTTTGATGTGAAATAGTTATAATGGAAGAAGCACATATTAAGTGCTTCTATGGTAAAATCTATAAGTGATTTTTTAAATTTTTTAAGAGTATTTTATAAATTTCGTTAAAGGTCCATTTTTTTAAAAACGTTTTTTTATTCTAAAATGTCTTTTTTAAAAACATTAACAAGTAGACTCTTAAAGTTCATTTGACAATATTTTTACTCAAAATGTTTTTAGTGAAAGGAGAAAGTAAATAGTACAAATGATCTTTCAAAACTATAAGTAATTTTTCAAAATTTTAAAAGTGTTTCTAAATTTTATCAAATAATTAATTTTTCTTTAACAACACTTAAGGGTCTAGAAATGTTTTTTTTTTTTAAAACACTACCAAACATACTCTTATTAGTTAACAAGAGTTCTACGTGTCCGGCTTCCCCTTTATGAATGTCCCATTCTTTCTTTTTTGTTTATTAGACATATTCCTTATGTTTCTTATGATTTTTGTTTCTTCCTAATATTTAATGCGAGAATGAGTTAGAGGATCAAATTGACATTAGCGACCAGGTTATTGTTCAATGTCTTTCTTTTGTACTCAATAATCTGCTATAATGCACTTAAAATTAAGAATCCACCCTTAGAATGTGTTTGATAGTATTTTTATGCAAAATACTTTTAATGGAAGAAGCACATATTAAGTACTTCTACGGTAAGCACTAACAAGCGGACTCTTAGAGTTCATTTGACAATATTTTTACTCAAAATGTTTTTAGTGAAAGGAGAAAGTAAATAGTACAAATAATTTTTCAAAACAATAAGTAATTTTTCAAAATTTTAAAAGTGTTTTCTTAATTTTATTAAATAATTAATTTTTCTTCAACAACACTTAAGGGTCTAGAAATATTTTTTAAAAAACACTACCAAACAGACTCTTATTAGTAAACAAGAGTTCTACGTGTCCGGCTTCCCCTTTTTGAATGTCCCATTCTTTCTTTTTTGTTTATTAGAAACATTCTTTTTGTTTCTTATGATTTTTGTTTCTTCCTAATATTTAATGCAAGAATGAGGTAAAGGATCTAATTGAAATTAACGAACATGTTATTTTTCAAGGGCTTACTTTTGTACTCAATAATCAGCTATGATGCACTTAAAATCAAGACTTTGTACTTAAAATGTGTTTGATAGTATTTTATGCAAAATACTTTTAATGGAAGAAATACGTATTAAGTGCTTCTATGGTAAGCACACTATAAGTGGTTTTTTTTTCTTTTCTTTAAGAGTATTTTGTAAATTTTACTAAACATCTATATTTTTTTCAAAATGTTTTTATACTAAAACTGCTTTATAAAAATACTATCAAATGGACTCTTAGAGTTCATTTAACATTGTTTTTACTGGAAATATTTTTAGTGAAAGGAGAACAAAAACTATACAAATGATCTTTCAAAACTATAAGTAATTTTTCAAAATTGTAGAAGTTTTTTCTAAATTTGGTCAAATACTTAATTTTCTTCAAAAACACTTTTTAAGCTAGAAATGTTTTCTAAAAACACTACCAAATAGTCTCTTATTAGTTAACAAGAGTTCTACATGCCTGACTTCCCCTTTTTCAATTCCCCATTCTTTTTTTTTTTTTGTTCATTAGACAAATTCCTTTTGTTTCTTATGATTGTTTCTTCCTAATATTTAATGCAAGAATGAGTTAGAGGATCGAATTGAAATTAATGAACATGTTATTGTTCAAGGGCTTGCTTTTGTACTCAATAATCGACTATAATGCACTTAAAATCAAGACTTTGTACTTCGAATGTGTTTGATAGTATTTTTATGCGAAATACTTTTAATGGAAGAGGCACATATTAAGTGCTTCTATGGTAAACACTATAAGTGGTTTTTTTTTTTTCTAAAAAAATAAAAATAAATTAAGAGTATTTTGTAAATTTTGCTAGATGTCTAATTTTTTTCAAAATGTTTTTTATACTAAAACTGCTTTGTAAAAACACTACCAAATGGACTCTTATAGTTCATTTAACAATGTTTTTACTTGAAATAGTTTTAGTGAAAGGAGAAAGAAAACAGTACAAATGATCTTTCAAAACTATAAGTAATTTTTCAAAATTGTAGAAGTTTTTTTCTAAATTTTGTCAAATACCTAATTTTCTTCAAAAACACTTTTTAGGCTAGAAATATTTTATAAAAAGACTACCAAATCGGCTCTTATTAGTAAACAAGAATTCTACATGTCCGGCTTTCCCTTTTTGAATTCCCCATTCTTTTTCTTCTTTTTTTATTAGACACATTCCTTTTGTTTCTTATGATTTTTGTTTCTTGTTAATATTTAATGCAAGAATGAGTTGGAGGATCGAATTGAAATTAATGAGCACATTATTGTTCAAGGGCTTGCTTTTGTACTTAATAATTGAATATAATGCACTTAAAATCAAGACTCTATATTTAGAATGTGTTTGATAGTATTTTTATGTGAAATACTTTTAATGGAAGAAGCACATATTAAGTGCTTCTATGGTAAGCACTATAAGTGGTTTGTTTATTTGTTTGTTTATTTTTTAATTTGTAAGAGCATTTTATAAATTTTGCTAAACGTCTAATTTTTTATACTAAAATTGCTTTGTAAAAACACTACCAAACGGACTCTTAGAGTTCATTTAACAGTGTTTTTACTTGAAATATTTTTAGTGAAAGAAGCAATAAAACAGTACAAATGATCTTTTAAAACTATAAGTAATTTTTCAAAATTGTAGAAGTTTTTTTTATAAATTTTGTCAAATACTTAATTTTCTTCAAAAACACTTTTTAGGCTAGAAATGTTTTATAAAAACACTACCAAATGGGCTCTTATTAGTAAACAAGAGTTCTACATGTCCGGCTTCCCCTTTTTGAATTCCCCATTCTTTCCTTTTTGTTTATTAGACACATTCCTTTTGTTTCTTATGATTTTTGTTTCTTCCTAATATTTAATGCAAGAATGAGTTGGAGGATTGAATTGAAATTAATGAGTAGGTTATTGTTCAAGGGCTTGCTTTTGCACTCAGTAATCGACTATAATGTAGTTAAAATCAAGACTTTATACTAAGAATGTGTTTGATAGTATTTTTATGCGAAATATTTTTAATGGAAGAAGCCCATATTAAGTGCTTTTATGGTAAGCACTATTAGTAGTTTTTTAATTTTTTTAAGAGCATTTTGTAAATTTTGTTAAATGTCTAATTTTTTCAAAATGTTTTTTATACTAAAACTACTTTCTAAAAACAATACCAAACAAGCTCCTAAAGTTCATTTAACAATATTTTTACTTGAAATGTTTTTAGTGAAATGAGAAAGAAAATAGTACAAATTATCTTTCAAAACTACAAATAATTTTTCAAAAATTTTATAGTGTTTTTAAAATTTTGTAAAATATCTAATTTTTCTTCAAAAATACTTTTTAGGTTAGAAATGTTTTTTAAAAACACTAACAAGCGGACTCTTATTAGTAAACAAGTGTTCTACCCAAATAATTTCTGTTGGACAGAAATATTTTTTCTTAATGAAGGAGAACAATTGATGATGGGGGAAGAAATTCACTCTTTGTTAGCCTATATTTCTTTATATGGTATGTGTGTGACATGATTAAGCTCAACAAATGAGCCTAATGTAGTAACAATATTGTTGAGTATATGGAGCCAGGAAGATAAATTGTATTGCGAGCAACTTAATTAAGCTGCAGTTTGAGGCAAGTAGCAGAGAAGTTTGGAGGGTTGGAGAATCATTTGTTTTCTATTTATATTAGCCTTTTCTCTTGGCGCTTTCACATTGAAAAGACTCTTGTCAACACCATGGGGATCCTAGAGCTAACAGATAACTGAATCCCTGAACTTGCCGGCCTTTCCTCTTCACATCAACTGCGTTTTGGTGGTATTTTGTCTTTTTAACCCAAAAGTTCCTCGTTCCTAACGTAATGGTGTTGATATATATAAAATATGGACAAAATAATAAGTGAAATGTCCTTTGTTTATCAATCCTTTGTAAGATAAGGTATTGAATCAGTTGTATATCGAATTTTTAATTCAGTCCATATGAATGGTTACTTAAAAAATACACTTGTATAAATAACTTTTACCAACGTTTGATTTTCAAACATGCTTCTGGCTTCCTACTTTTTATTCAGCATTCCTCTTCATGCATGTCTTTGTTTTATCAGTTGTATGGCTTGCTTGTTTTGTAATGCAAAGTGATTCAGTATCATCCTCTTTGTTTTTTTTCCTCTTCATATTCAATGCAAACTAAGGGAGTTGGAGGATCGGAGCGGAGTTAAACGCTATGAAACACCATCTTTTAAACTTGGACTGCATCGAAACAAACTCTTGGTTCACATGCATTTTATTGTCAATGGAGTTGGTCATGGTGCATAAAAAAATAAGAGTGCGTTTGGTACTGATTCTAAAAAGTGTTTTTGATTTTTTTAATGCTTGAAATTTTTTATTTTTCAAGTATTAGAAAAACTAAAAACACTTCTTAAAATCACTATCAAACACACTTTAAATATATTAGATTTGATAAGACTATAATTTAATTGAATCAGGTTCTGCCAAACAGTTCTTATCTCTAAATTTGTATAATAGTAGGTGTCATTAGCAGATAATGCACATGTACTATTAACCAATAAATTTTCAAAGTTTGTTTTTAATTATTTGATAGAAATTACAAATAAATAAATGAATAAAACAACATTTTTAAAGATATTTATGAAATTATAATTAAAATAATATAATTTATGATTAAGTGTAGGAAAATTATTATTTTCATCTATTTCATGGTTGCGAGTGAAGTTATTTTAGGCAAGTTATATTTAGTAAATGATTACATTGGTATACATATATAAACACCCAAGGTAATACCTAGTGAAAGAGTAAATTGTACAAAAACTCAAAATAATAAAGATATTAGAAACAACATAGGTTAAAAGAATAAATAAATTGAAGGCTAGCTTAAAATTCTAATACAATATTTATAACTTGAAAGCAAGAAACATCTTAATAATCTCATAAGGAGAAGTAACTTACAATGGAGAGAGATGAAATAATTGAGAAAACCTCAAAACTAACAACTAAGGAGGTTACAATATATTATTCAAGTTATGAATGTTGTATTAGAAAATTGTAGTGATTAGAAAACATGAAAGCCACGTCAACAACATATTTCAGGCTTCTGCATGCATTAAGATAAGATTTCCTACTTTTCTACCTAAGCATAAGTTAAAAGATCTATAGCAAAGGTAGATAAGATTCTCCAACGAAATTACTTTTGCCTCAAACTCTTTTCAACTTTAGGTTAGAATTCCTAATTGCCCATATAAATGATGTTTTAGTTTACTCTTTATAATCCATAGAAGAACACTGCAAATATCTTATTAAGTTTATTCAAACTATTAAGGAAAATGGTTTAAGTTTATAAGCCACTAAGATTAATCTTTTCCAAACCAAAGTTGCATTCCAAGGACATCATATTTACCAAGAGACTATAACTCCTATTGATAAGAGATCGATCCAATTTTTTAATAAGTTTCTAGATGAGATTAAGATAAGAAATAATTATAGCATTTCTTAGGAAGCCTTAATTATATTTTAGAAGTTCTTAAGGACATGCATAAGCTACTTGTGTGCATCATTAAGAAAGAGACTCAAGAAGGTGTGGACCCTCTATAAACCCTTCATTTTGTCTTCTTAGCACATGTGATGCTAGGTCTTTTCTTATACTTCTCTCTTGATTTGTAGTCATCCGTTGATGGTGCATTGATGCTCATATGATTATTATTATTATTATTTTCTGAGCCACCTTCAAAGGTCTTTTGTTTAGGGCCCATCTAGAACCTCGTTGTGACCTTGGCCACCCTTCGAGTTTAAGTTAGACTTCACTTAGGCACTTTTGACCTAGTTTATTTAAGTACTTTTTAGGCTAGGTTCCACTTGGTTGTTTTTCTAATATAGGATCACTTAGACACTTCACTAAGCTTAGCTCACTTAGGTTTGTTTTCTTGATTTGTGATTGCTTGATTTTTTATATTAGGTGATTATTTGGTGTGATTTTGATTTTTTTTATTGCTTGAGATGAATTTTTAATATTTAATTATATGAGTTCGATATTTTTATTATTATTATTATATATTGCATTAGTCGAATATCTTGTTTCTTTCTATTGCATACACAATATTTGTACTTTGGTTTGTTTTATTTATTTATTTATTTATTATTTTTTTATTTTTCAATTACATGATTTCTACCTTATATTTATTTTCTTCTATTTTGCATGAGGAAATGGGCTGCATGTTTTGGAAAGGAGAATCAAGGTCAAAATTTTCTAAGGAAAAATAAGCTCAATAGGCTAAATCTTTTGGGAATGGAGAATCAAAACAGGAAGAGGAGATTATTTTTTTTAAAAATAAAAATAAAAATCTATGGATTGATAAAGCAAGGGGAATTCTTTTAAAAAGTCCACACATGATTCTTGGGAGGACTTTCCAAAATAGCAGCCTGGATATTTCTGGGAAGATCTCTACGAAGGCATTTTCAACAAGACAGGGGGGTTAGATTAGAAGGGGGGAGAAAAGGAGAGTAGAACAAAGAAGGGAAGAGATACAGTCCACAAGCATTGCAAAGAGGGGGAGAGCATAATAGAGGAAAAAATGGGAAAAGTCCACACGCACTATTTGAGCAAGAAGAAAAGAAAAACACGAAATGAGAAGAAAAAGCTAGGAGGGGTTTTCGCTGTTCTTGGGGGAAGAAAGAGAGCTTGAAGATGAGCACATCTTGCTCGAGGAAGAGACTTCTAGGTATGGTCATTGTGATCTTCGTGTCTTTCATTTTTTATTTATTTATTTATTTATTTTTACACTATTTCACTCTCACTTTCAGTTAATTTTCTAGGCATTATTTGTTGTTTGAGTGTGATTACAAGAAGATTACATGATGCCTTTCTGATTTTGGATTGATTGCAAAATTCACATTGTTTTATTCTTCTATTTCTTTTGGTTTAAATCTACTGATGAATATGAATTTGGACTTATATTTGACACTCTATGCTTAGAGGTTATACCTAGTTTTTGTTTATTTATTCTACTTGTCTCACCTATTTAGACCTATTGATTACAACATGAAATGTGGTCTTGTTTAATCGATTATTTGGTTCTTTTGAGTATGCTCTGTTTCTTGAGACCTCCTTTCTTGCTCTTGAAAAACCTTAGTCATTATTTTATTTGGAAGTTTTGAGATGGTCGAAAAATGCATTCAGCTTCAAATAACTTCTGGAAGTGCTTGATATCGCTTGTACCCTTAGACCTCTTCCATAAGAAATTGTTGGAGCTTGGATTAATGGTCCTAATGGTAGGACAATGAAAGTAGAAGATGTGGAAGAAAAGAAAGATATGCTAACTCTAGCTATGATCACAGATGTAGAAAACAAAGAGTTGATCACTCCCGAGAAGGCTGTGTTGATTGAGCTCACATCGAGAATCACAAGGATTAACATAACGTTTATGACAGCCATGAAAGGGTACAAGATGGTCTTGACCACACTTTCCTACACAAGCTCGGAGAGGAAGGAAGTACAGAATCTTTGGCAGTTAGAAATGATGGTGAATCGAAGCTTGCTCAATCCCACATGCAGACTGAGAACTATCATAGTGAAGATCATTCTTTAAACATTCATGATAATGATACTCAAGTGAAGGCTTTACAAAGTGAATTTTTGAGGGATAAGAGTCACTGATCCGAATTAAGGAGTAGTTTATGTTAAGGTTGAAGTCATTTGACATCGGAAAAAGACAAAAAGATGAGAGTTTCCTTGTTCTATGAAAGGAAGTCTCCACTCCCTATACTACTCACCCAAAAAAGGTTTTCATTCTTTTGTTCTCTTTTATGTTCTCTCATCTTCATTGAGAAAGAGATTGTAATTTTGTCTTCATATACTTGATATTTTTTATCTTACCCCGTGGAGGTTTCCCTCTTAATTAAGAGGGTTTTACCACATAAGTACTTTTGCTCATTATTTTATTTATTGCTTTATTTGTCTTTTTATTATTCTATTTTCAAATTATTGTTGTGAGTATCATTTCATAATAGTGGTATCGGAGCCTAGGTTTATGATAGTAGGTGGTTACTTGTGTGGTTAATACATGTCTAGGAAAGTTCTGTCAAAAGGGCAATAAGAGCCTAAGGAAAGCAAGTTTTAAGCGGGACCATTGTAACCCCTCCACTTTCTTGGGGATTTTCCTGGTGTATTTAACACAAGCACTTACTACTATTTTGGGTTGCTGTTCATTGTAAAAGTGAAACAAATGACAATGAAATTTAAGAGAAAAAAAATTCAATGGGAGCAATTTTAGGCTGTGGAAAATGAAAATGAAAACCATCCTTATGAAGGAAAATTGCCTAGAAGCAATTGGTGAAAGGCTAGAAAATGTTGAAGACAAAAATGGGAGCAAATGGATGGGGATGCTGTTGCAAGCTTACATTTAGCAATAGCGGATAATATATTGTCAAGCATTTCAGAATTATGGTCAGTAAAAGAAATTTGGGATACTTTGAAAAATTTATATGAAACTAAGTTGTTGCACAACAAAATCTTCTTAAGAAGAAGACTCTACACTATTAAGATGTTAGAATCTACTTCGATGATTGAACACATCAACACCCTAAAAACTTTATTCTCTCAACTATCAGGTATGAAACATAATATAGAATAGAATGAATGTGTTGAACTTTTACTCTAAAGTCTAACTGATTCATATGATCATCTCATCATAAATCTGGCCAATGCTGATTTGAGGGCAATGCTAGTCCTTAATGATATTGCGGCTATTGTACTTGAGGGAGAAAGTAGGCATAAAAACAAGGAAAACATAATATCTTCTTAGCAAACCGAGGCTTTAATTATTTTTAGAGGAAGATTAACAAAATATGGTTCTAGTGGGAATAAATAAAATAGGTCAAAGTCCCAAGCTAAGAAGAAAGTTAAATGTTATCACTGTGGAAAGCAAGGATAGGAAAAAAAGAAGTATTAGCACTACAAAGAAGAGAAAAACATGAAAAAGAAAGAATTTAAGCCATCAAATACCCAAAGTTGTGTAGAAAGTAATTTAGATGAAGGTGAAATCTTATATAGTGAGACAACAACAATTATGAAGGGCAGAAAAGGATTTGCTGAACTTTGGTTAATTGACTAAACAACAACATGACACATGACTTCTCATAGAGAATGGTTTCAACAATATGAACCTATCTCAAGAGGATCGGTGTACATTGGTAATAATCATGCCTTGGGGATTGTTGGCATAGGCTCCATCAAAGTAAAGATGGATGATTGTGTGATTTGCATTATTCTAGAGGTATGACATGTAAAGGGCTTAAAGAAGAATCTACTATCGATGAGACAGCTGGATGACATTGGATATGAATTCCATGCTAAAAGGGGAATCATGAAGGTTATTAGATGTGCACTTGTGGTGATGAAGGTAGAGAAGATTGTTGCAAATCTGTACATGTTGCATGGGAGGACATATTAGGAGTGGAGACTTCCATTGCAAACTTTGGAGAATAATTAACAAAAAGGTGGCATCGCAAACTTGGTCACATGTTAGAAAAGGGATTAAAAATTCTCTTTGATCAAAAGTTGCTTCTTGAACTCAAAACTGTAAGTCTACAATTCTACGAGCATTGTATTATCAGTAAGAAGCATAGATTAAGATTCAATAAATCTACTGCAAGAAGTAAGGCCACTCTAGACTTGGTTCACTTTGATGTTTGGGAATCACTAATCACATCACTTGGGGGAGTGAACTATTTGGTGTTGTTTGTAGATGATTATTCTAAAAGAAGTTGGGTGTACCCTATCAAGAGGAAGTCAGATGTTTTTCCAGTATTCAAAACCTTTAAAGCACAGAGGGAGCTTGAAATGTGAAAGAAGATTAAATGTTTGAGGATAAACAATGGAAGAGAATTTTGTAGCTAGGAGTTTGATGTATTTTGTTGTTAAGAAGACTATTGGTTAGACTCCACTAAAAAAATGGCATAGTAGAGCAAACAAATAGAACTCTCATAGAAAGAATGAGAGCTATGTTGAAGACTACAATACTACCTTATAAATACTGGGCTGAAGCAACCAAAACTGTTTGCTATATAATTAATAGGTCTTCATCAACAGTAATTGAGATGAAGACACATATAGAGATGTGGATTGGTATGCCAGCGAACTATTCCTTTTTGCACATATTTTGGGTGTCCTGCTTATATGATATATAATGACCAAGAAAGAACAAAGCTGGATCTAAAATCCATAAAATGCATATTCTTGGTGTATGACGATGGAGTAAAAGGGTGTCACCTGTGGGATCTCACTGCCTGCAAGGTAATCATCAGTAGAGATGTCATCTTTGTATAAGACATACTACAAAGTAAAGAAGGAGATAACACACTGGTGAAAAATGTAGGTACTATAAATTTCATTGGAAATAAACAATCAGAATAAAAACAACCAGAATCTTTTGAAGTAGTTTCAAAGCATAAGGAACAAGTACCAATTGAGTCTGAGATACCTAAAATGCGGTAGTCAACCTGAGAAAGAAGATAACCTTCCTACCACTTAGAGTTTGTTATGGTAATTGATGTTACATATTGTCTTCTTACAGAAGATAGAGAACCTTCAAATTTTCAGGACGCCATAAACAGTTCAAAGTCATCTTTATGGATAACAACAATGCAAGAGGAAGTTGAAGCTTGCAGAAAAACCAAACATGGAAACTTGTGCCACTACATCGATTCGAGTAGTCCTGGCTATGTGTGTTATATTTGATTTACACCTTGAGCAGTTAGATATGAAAATTATGTTTCTTCATGGAGAGCTTGAAAAAGAAATTGATATACTCCAACCAAAAGGATTTGAAGAAAATGAGAAAGAGAATTTGGTTTGCAGGTTAACCAAATCTCTGTACGAAATAAAACATGTGTCAAGATATTGGTACAAAAGATTTGATTCTTTCATGTTGAGCCTTGGGCACAATGGACTCAATTTAGATCAAAATATATATTACAAAAGATTTAAGGGTGATGATTTTATTATCTTCCTATTATATGTAGCTGACATGTTGGTTGCAAGCCCCAACAAAGATCAAGTCCAAGAATTAAAGGCACAATTGGCTAGGATGTATGAGATGAAGGATCTAGGACTAGTAAATAAGATTCTAGGGATGTAAATTCACTAAGATAAACAAAACAGGATGATTTGGCTCTCATAGAAAAATTATTTAAAGAAAATTTTACATCGTTTCAACATGCATGGTTGTAAGCCAATTTCTACCCCACTTCCTATGAATTACAAATTATCCTCAAGTACGAGTCCTAGTAATGAAGCGAAGATAATGGAACTGTCTCAAACATTGTATGCATCAACAATGGGAAGCTTAATGTTTATTATGATTTGTACAAGACTAGACATTGCACAAGCAGTGGGAGTAAGTAGGTTCATGGCAAATCCGGGAAAAGAGCTTTGGAATACAGTTAAGATGATCCTTAGATACATCAATGGGACCTCAAATGTTGCATTATGTTTTGGAGGGTCAAAATTCATCGTCAAAGGCTATGTTGATTTAGACTTTACAGATAATCTTGATAAGAGGAAATCCACTACAAGCTATGTGTTCACATTTACAAGAAGAGCTGTGAGTTGGGTTTCAAAATTTCAAACTATTGAGGCTTTATCTATGACAGAAGCAGGGTACATGGCAACTACACAAGTTTGCAAATAAGTTATCTAGACTAAAAGGTTATTGGAGAAGCTTGGGCATAAACAAGAGAAGATTTCCTTGTTTTGTGACAGTCAAAGTGTCTTGCACATTGCAAGGAATGCTACCTTTCATTCCAAGACTAAGCACATAGGTGTTCAATATCACTTTTTCCTAAAAGTGTTAGAAGAAGGAAACATGGATATGCAAAAGATCAATATGAAAGTCAATTTAGCAAATGTCTTGACAAAACCAGTTCATACTGATAAATTCAATTGGTACAAATCCTCTTATGGCTTAGCAATAACATAAATAGTATGTGATAGGGCAAGACATAGAAGAATGACTTTAAGGGGGAGAATGTTAAGGTTGAAGTCATCCCACATCAAAAAAAGATAAAAAAAAAAATGAGAACTTTTTTATCCTATAAAAGAAGGTCTCCACCCTTATACTATTCATCCCAAGAAAGACTTTCATTCTTTTATAAGCTTTTATGTCTCTCCTCCTAGTTGAGAGAGAGGTTGTAATTTTGTCTTCATATAGTGAATATTTTTCGGTCTTACCCTATGGAGGTTTCCCTTTTAATTAAAAGGGTTTTGACCACATAAGCCCTTTTGCCCATTATTTTATTTATTGCTCTATTTTTCTTTTTACTATTCTATTTTCAAATTATCATTGCGAGTATCATTCCATAACAATTTATGGGATGAGGACAAACGAGACTAGTTTGATTATGATGGTGTGTTTGGAACTATACTTAATCAGTTTTGCATTTAGGCTACTTACTGTGTATGGAAAATGAAGTGCTTCTTAAAGGCACCAAATTGGATGTGAATCATGCAGGGTTAGTAAGATAGTTTATATTTGAAAAGAAGAAGTCGAAGCTCTTTTTACCTAGTTAAATAGCGAAGGTCATGTAGATGCTTGCATCACAAATGACAGTGATACATTCCTTTTTGGGGCTAAATATGTGGTAAAATGCCTCCAACCCAATTGTAAGGGTTAGAATACATTTTTGTGTAAGGGAAGGTTGGGAGGACTTGAATTTTAGTCGATGAGTCTCATGCACCTAAAGGTTGTTTTGAAAACTAAAAGAGAAGAAACATAGTCAACTGAGAATAACCTAATCAGATTCAAACTACAATATGTCTAGAACCTTTGGAATGTCACCACATGTCAAATATTGAAGCTTACTCCTAGTGATCCTAACAGTACAACTAACAATGCACTTCTAAAGGTTTTATGAGAGTATCTTATATAGGGTCAGAAAATAGAGCCCACCTTAGGACAATTAAAGGTTTTACGCACTCTCTTTTACCACTTTCATGGAAAAGACTTATCTCTTTCATTGTAAGATGAGACTAGTAATTTTTGGATGGAATCTTGGATTTGTTCATGGAAACCGAGTATAAGGATTTTAGTAACAGTCATCTTGATAATGGGAAAGTAAGAGCTATCACACAAATACTATTGATGCCATCGGGGTCTAAGATTGATTTTTTTAGAAGAAAGCTTGCAATTGATGTAGGTGCAACAGGTTCTTAGTATGTGAATGCCACACTTGGTGTGGACAATCAATCAGTAAATGGAAACTTAGAATGACTTTCAAAATATGGACAGAGGTGAGATTCTAAATGCTGTTTGGTTCTACTTTTGGGGTATGGAAGCTATTTCATGATTACCATAATAGTTCCAAAGACTACAAGTTGATAATAATTTTTTCAAGAGGACACTACAAGGATTGGTGCTCGACCTTATTAGGAAAACAAGTAATACCAATTCCAAGTCCATTTGAAATTTTATTGAACCACAAGTGGTAAGAAGGACCAAAGCATAACATCCTACGCAGCCTACTCCTCTCATGTTGCCTCTCAGGCTAATCTTTCCTCACCCATCACCATCTCCACATTACCTTTAAAATCCATCTTTGGAATCCTCCCAAACCCCCTCAAAACCTTCGCTTTACCTTACATTTCCCATTCTAATGCCCTTAGACCAGTTTGTTGAGGAAACCCGGAAGACAATAGTAATTTCTCCACACAACCCGACGTCTTGAGGACGAAACTAAAAACAAGAATCCACCTTATTTTCTTCAGAAATTGTTGTCCAAGAATATCAAAAAGCTACTAGGAAAGAAGCTTCGTACCAAATGAATTTGGATTTCCTGCAAAACTATTCCCAAACATTTACCAACAAACCCAAGATTGGTAACATTCCTTCACAAGCTTTGATTGTGGATTCTACATTAGAAGCTTGTGATTGTGATGATGGAAAAAAAAAAAGGATTAAAGTTGTGATTCGTCTAAATTTGGAAAGCTGCTCAAAGCGAAGGGTATGATTGTAAAGAAGGGATTGGTTAATCAAATTACTGAATCAAGGTTTCCTATTGATTTGAATTTACTATGCAATCCCTATTGAACCCAAAGTCATGTACAATGTAAAAGACATGGGTTGAATGCTCAAATCAATGTCAATACACGAAAAGAATAGTAAAGGGATAATTAAGTCTAACTTTGTTATATCATGTTTGGCTTTTAGGGGCTCAATCCCAACATGAGATTGGGTGGTTCTTAGGCATTCTAGATCTATGCTTATTCTTTATTTCTTTAAGAGTGTCATCAAAAGGTACATCTTCATCCATGTTAGAGTCAATGTTTCTTTCAAGGATATCATTAAGGCTTTCTTTTGTGATCTCCAAGTCTTTAAGGTTATCCCTAATTGATTTTTGGGTTAAAATTTAACTCTCAATTATATCATGATCATATCCAGTATCATTTACAACTACATTAGAAGACTCTTAGATAATTTTTGACTTTTGATCATAAACCCTATACACTTTACTCATAGTAGAATAGCCTAGGAAGATGCCTAAATTAGATTTAGCATAAAACTTTCCAAGGTTCCCCCATCCTTGAGTATATAGCATTCACTACCAAAAGTCCTAAAATACTTAAGGTTAGGTTTTCTCCCAATCCATAATTCATAAGATGTCTTATTTTTTCTAGGCCTAAGAAAAATCCTATTGCCAGTATAACATGCCATATTGATTTCTTCTGCCCAAAATTGCATAGAGGTATTATGCATATGAATTATCACCCTAGTCATTTCTTATAGTACTCTATTCTTTTTTTTTCAGCTACTTTATTCTACTAAGGAGCTAGTTATAGGGGCTGATAATTCATGTTTAATTCATTTTGATTTACAAAAAAGGTTAACATCTACATTGTCAAATTCTCACCCCTATCACTCCTAATCCTTACAATTAGATGGCCTATTTCCACTTGTATTCTATTGAATAAAGACTTTAAGTGCTCTATGGCCTCTAACTTCTCCCTAAGAAAACTTACAACATAGTATCTTTTAAAATCGTCTACAACTATAAGGACATATCTCTTGCCATCTCTACTTTTAGTTTGCATTAGACCCATGAGATCCATGTGAAGAATATCTAAAGGTTTAGCGGTCCTTATTTCATTTTCCTTTTTGTGTGAACTCTTAGTTTGTTTTCCTTTCATACACTCACCACAAATGGGTTTAGGTTCACCACTAAGTCTAGGGATACCTCTAACTTTTTCATTATTCACTAAGTGCACAAGGTCCCTATAGTTTGTGTGACATAGTCTTTTATGCTAGAGCTCAGTAGGATCAAGCTTTGCCTTAGAGCACATAAGTGGTTATTAGGACATTGAGTCTTTTTTATATGCTGGTAATTTTGTTCTAATTTATGTTTGACCATAGAAATCTTTTTAGATAGTGACTTTCTCTCCATTGACGATCAAAGGTTACTATTTGTCCAAATAGGAAGTCACATGTATGTCTAAAAAGGTTTCACTTGTGGCATATAAGGCTTTTTTGAGGTATAAAAAGGTTCGGTATCATTCTAACTAAGCATTTTTACACACTCCTTTGATTCTTCTCCACTTTTTACAACATCATCTTTCTTTCATCGATTTCAACAATTTTAGATGACTTGGGAATGTTAAAATATGCATTGTGTTTCACTATTCCTTTTGCCTTGACTCTGTCAGAATGCTCAAATGTTTTCAAAGCATGTGTCAATATATTATTTGGACCACTAGTGAGAATACCAAGCTTCTTACCATTAGCAACCAACTCATTTTATAAAACAACATAACAAGTTAGGTTCAATATCATATTTCTAAGCATTATAACCTTGAATTTATTGAATAAAGTTATGATGCCTATAGCTTGTACCAATATTATGCTTGGTTTCAACATCATAGTTGTCTTTCTTCTCTATGACCAGTTTTCATAATTTCCATCTAGGCATAGGTTTCCTAAAGCTATGTTTTTAAAATTGTTGCATAATATAATGACTTCGATAGGTATTACTATTGCACAAGTTTGATTGATATAAGATTCTAGAACTAATCATTTCTATTATAAGATTATACAATACAAATAAAAAACAATTAATATTTTTTTTTGAAAAAAAAAATATTAAAAATAATTGATATATTTTTAATAGTTATAGTAGTGTTAATTTTTTGTCTAGAAAATAATTATCTTTACATCCATTTTACTAACAATTTTTTTTATAGTTTGTCTCATTAATTATAAAAAATTCTTTATCACATCACACCTCATACATTATAACCACAATACTAAATTTTCCCTACTTGGCCAAGCATGAAAGAATAAAAAATGTATAAATCAAAACAAGTGTGACTTATCATATCTTGCTTTGTGATTGCATAATCTTTTCTACTTAATTGATAGAAATAGATGTTCAAAGACTATTTTCATTTTGATTCTTTGACTTTTTTTGGTTTGAAAGCTTATTCATGACTAATTTCCTTCATATCTACATCTCAATGTAGTTGTAATAAGGTGGGGGTTCTTTAAGGTGTTCACGATCACCCTCCGAAGGCATAATATGGTCTTTTGTAAGACAGTTTTTGAATGATGAGTTTTTGCAAGTGTATTATTCCTACCATCTTCATCAACCATGAATGCATTTTGCAAATTCAATTAGTTTTTGGTAAACATGCATATAATGAATTGAATAAGATGTAGAAATACTATTTAAATAATTATTTCATATTGAAAAATGTCTCATAGCTTTTCTTTTAACTCATTTAGCACTACCTACCAATCAAAATAGTTTACTAGAACTAGGTTCCTTGCAAGAATTTCACCAAACTACAACATTGCATAGATTTTCAACCTTGAGAGAAAAGTAGCAAGTGTTAAAATCTTTAGTGATTTTGATCTATGAGTGAGATCCTAAAATGGTAATATATTCCCTATGGATTAGGTCATTGTTGATTAAGGTATGTGATAATTAGGGAAGAAAATATCGCTGATATTAGGCGATATATCGTCGAAATATCGGCGTATCGGCGGGTGGCGACACGATATATAGCATGGATATATCGGTGGTCAATGGCTAGTCAATGAGGTCAAAGCTCAAAATTGACCTTTTTTTGCTGTGCTGTTAGGGGGTCAACAAAAGGTTCAGCAAGCGTTCCACTCTCCACCAGGGCAAAGTTGCCCTTTGATATATAATATGCAATAAAGAAATATATATCAAAAGTTAGGATATAAATAAAATATTAAAAAAAAAAACCTTTAAATAACAAATTAATTATTTGAATGAAAATTTTTCATTTAATTGATTAGTAAAAATATATCATAATTTCATTGATAGTGTTTTTAATATTATTAATATATTAAAAATTTATACATTTATCATTATTTATTTTATAATATATTATGATTTTAATATTAAATAAATTTTAAAATTAAACATATTATAATCACATATCATAATATTATCATCAAATAATATTTTATATAATTTAATAATCAACATACACTTATCAAATTTATATTTTTTATTAACATGTACAATATTATATATATCAATTTATTCAAAAAAAAAAAAACTTTAAAATGTCTATTATGCTTTTAATTTCATTTCTAAGAGTTTTATTTTATATTTTTATAAGTTTTGATCAATTTTAGGTCTACCGAAATATATTATAATCAAATATCACAATATAATCATCCAATAATATTTGATATAATTTAATAATCAATATACACTTATCAAATTTATATATTTTTATTGACACGTACAATATTATATATATATACATTAATTTATTCAATAAAATAACTTTAAAAAGTCGATTATACTTTTTATTTCATTTCTAAAAATTTTATTTTATATTTTTATAAGTTTTAGTCAATTTTAGGTCTACCGATATTTTATGTCAAAATATCCACCGATATATCTCCGATATATCTATGATTACCGATATTTTCATCCTTGGTGATAATAGATATTCTCAAGATAAACACCATAATATTTCATGATATTAAAACAATGTGCTCTTTTAGGTAATCCTAAAGACTTGTGATCATGAAATCAATGGCGCTATAATAATTTTTTGAGATTTGATACATATCCTTTATGGACTAGAGTATATTAGTTGATTATATAATAGGAGGATTTGAGACTTGAGGGTGGTAGAGGCAATCTTAAGAGGTTAATAGATTTTTTGCTTTATTAGATTATGGATGCTAATTCATGGAAGTCTACATGCGATGGATAATAGGCCATATACCATAAAAAATGATTAAATTGGATTTAATCAAGCTTTATCTCAATGTAATTTCATAGGATATTAGAGTATAGTTCACTTTTTTTTTAGTGAAATGTTGAGTCAACTTCAAAATTGGATTATAAGGAAAATAAAACTTTGTTAGTACAGAGTTTTGAGGATTTATGGAGAAATAGTCATTAAGGCTGTGGTTTCATAAGAATTTATGATTAATTAATTTAGGTTTTTTTTGGATTAGTTTAATTAATTAATTGGAGTCCATTAAGACTAATTAAATAATTAAAGCCCAATGTGCTAGATTAAGTAACCTAAGCCCATGTTGGACCGAAGTCATTTAATCCCATAGGAGAGTTTATATAAAACCCTTAGGTTTTGGTTTTAAACTCTTTCCAACTAGTAGTCTTCTAGAAACCTAGCCTTCATTTCTTTTTTTTTTTTCAAGTTATGAAGCCACTCTACACAACTGTCATGGATTTAAAAAGGAGCAATCAAGGGGAAGATCACAAGGTTATTGAAATAACTACATCAACTAAATTAGGATCTAGGAGCATTCAGATCTAAAGGTATGGTTTTTAATACCTACATCTAAGATTATTTTTGTTTTCATTGACTTTAGTAGCCCTAAGATTTAGAGAGCATATAGCCCTATGATCTAATATTCCAACATGATGTTCCATACAATTCTTAATCAAGCTCACTCATCCTTTATGCTAAAACGGTCTTTTTTAAGGCTTGATAGAACAAGACCATCTTAGATCAACTTGGTCTTCTACATAGAATACTCATTAGGCCTAGGTTGCCAAAAGGAAAGGATTTAATTTATGTCCTATCTTTTTTAGATCAATCAATGTGAACTAAACTCATCAACTTAGGTATTGTTCTTGTTGTCAACCTTATCACACTTAAAGAACACAAATCTTGAATTCAAGGAGTCCTTGATTGGTAACAACCCAGGGAATTCAACCTTTAATTTTGATGCATCTATTTCATTAATACATTGAGGGGTTACAAGTACTTCGACCTGTTCTTCCTATATGAAGTTGACCCACTTGATTTTGGGGTCAATATACTTTATATACATCTCCACAACTTCAATGTAATGACCCGCACCCAACCGTGTAGATATTATTCATTCTAGGCCCGAAGGGACCCTCATGGCTTTAACACACGTTTATAAGGTTAAGATGAGTCCATACTTATATAGTGTCAAGAACTTTCCCCTCTATCCGATGTGGGATGTCACAAACATCACTCCACTCAAACACAACATTCTCGTTGTGTCCCATGGGATTATGAGGCCAAACAGACAAACACCCCCTTATAGGGCCAAAAAAAAATCCCACATCAAGGTCAGGGATTGACTCTGATACCATTTGTAACGACTTGCCCTCAATCGTGTAAATATTGTTTACTTTGGACTCAAAGGGATTCTTACAACTTTAAAACGCGTCTATAGGGTTAAGAGGAACCTCTACATATATAGGGTTAGGAACTTTCTCCCATATCTGATGTAGGACATCACAAAACTTTTGATATAAATTAATTTAATAAGGGTAAAAAAGTCTTTTCGTATTTAAAACCCCTAGGTATAAATTAGATCTTTCCTATCTTCTCTATTCAAAAAACTCTTTTACACAAAGATTAGAGAGCGTAGAGCTAAAGGTTTGGAGGTCTAAGACTTGAGTCCAAATTTTTCGGGCAAGATTTTAACCCTTAAATTATTATTATTTGTTTAAAATTCATTCATTAGTTTTGATCCATTTAAAAATTCTTTA
Organism: Vitis rotundifolia; assembly: GCA_030254885.1. Classification (NCBI taxonomy): domain Eukaryota; kingdom Viridiplantae; phylum Streptophyta; class Magnoliopsida; order Vitales; family Vitaceae; genus Vitis; species Vitis rotundifolia. Next base: position 15,777,680 of record CM058151.1, read on the forward strand.
AAAGATTTCAATTTTAATTAGGGTTTTTTTATTTAATCTTTTTAGATCAAAAGATTGAAAATTTATGAATGCATATTAATTTATTGATGGAGATAGGAAAATTCTAAATATTCAATTGAATATATCAAAAATAAATAAATAAATAAATCATTGATTGCGAGTTTTTTTTTTTTTTTTTTTTTTGAAAAAAGAAAACGAATGAATTATATGATGTCAAGAAGGAAAAAAAATACAAATAAATAATAATAATAATAATAATAATAATAGGGACAGGGAGTGGTAGTGTAGTTTAGGGTTAAAAAAAATGGAAGAAAGAAAAAGTATGCAGGTGCCCTAGGAAGGAAGTTGGGTAGTAATGATGATGAGGAAGAAACTTTGTTTTTATTTTGGGTTTTGTGTGTGCACTTAAGTTTATGCATTGAATTTGAAAATTAATAAAAATAATAATAATTTTTTTTAATAAAATTTTTAATTTAGTTTAAATATATAAAAAGAAATAAATGGTTGGAATAAGATTAGAAATAAATACGAGTTTTATAAAAATTTGAGAACTTATTAATTTAAATTATTAATGTTTAGGAAGTTGGATATAATAATAAGGTTAATAATATTGACATAGGAAATTAGTAGGATTTCTAATACTAAATAAAATATTTTTAAAATTATCAAATTTAGACTTTTAGATAAATAATCAATAATAAATGTTGTATATGATATTATGTTAGGTGAAGAGTAAATTCTTCAAGCTAAATTTTCCAAGGTTTTTAAGTGTTTCTTTGAGGTAAGGGAAATCAATGCAGATTTTATAAAATAAAATAATTTTCTTTTTATATTGTACTTTGAAATGTGTAGAAATATCATTTTTATTTCTATGCATTGATCAAATATATGTTTTTATGAAAAATATGTTTAATTATTTTCTCTGTTTATGAAAAATGAAAATAATAGAGATATGATATTTTGTTTTGTAAGTTTGAATTAATGAAATGAAGTGTTTGACTTTAGTTTATATGTCATAGTCAACGAGTTATAATTGTTGACATTTCTATGGCCCTAGTCAATGGGTTATAATTGTTGACATATCCGACCCTAATCAATGGGTTATAATAGTTGATATTATATGGCCTTAGCGAACGAGTTATAATAATTGACCTTATGACCCTAGTTAATGGGTTATAATTGTTGACTTTTGGTTTTGTTCACCTTAAATGGAACAAATTTGAAACTAGCCACTCATTTGTGGAGTCCCACCTAACTAGGCACCATTTGTTTTTTGATAACCAGAGTAAAAATATTTTAAATGTATTTGATATAGTTTTGAAATGGATATGAGAAAGTTTTGTTGAAAAGTTTTGAATGTATTAGCATGTTTAACTCAAAAGTTTTTATAAAAATGAATAAATGTTATATCTCATGTTTGTAATTATAATTAAAAATATTTTATCCATGAAATTGTATTGATGTTCCTTATTGAGCTTTAAGCTCATGCCTCTTTGTTGATAAATTTTCAAGTACTCTCAATTCGAGCAAGAAGTGATGGCTAGGTTAGGGAATTTTTCTTTGTTAGGATTTTGGTTCAAACTTTATTTTGAACATTATTTAGATGTTAAAATTTAATTTCCGTTTGAATTATTTGAGTTTGGAGTTATTTGGGCAATAACACTTAGGTTGATGTGTTAGTTTTTAAAGTTTAGAATTGGGGATTATAAAATTTATTTATTGTACTAATTTGAATAGAAATTTGGTAAGTGGTAATTTCCAGTTACAAGATGAATGTTTGTGTCGTTTTCACTTTGAGCCTTTAGGTTTGAGGTGTGAAATGATTGTCATGCCCTTGGAGTGGGTTTTGGGGCGTGACAAAGTGGTATAAGACCACTAGGTTATGATCTTGTTGGGAACTTGTTTTAGTCTATTTTGGGGATAGATGAGTGACGCATTAGCTTAAGTTTCAATTTTATCTTGTATAAATTCATATTCTTCCTTATGAATCTAAATTGTCTAATTGGTTTCTTAGTGACTAATTTAGTTATATCTAATATTTTTTTTTAGGACAACATGCCACTAAGAAGACTAAGATCTTCCCAAAACAGTCAAACTAATAATGATGTACCTCCTCCACTTGAGGGTTTGCCTCCCATGAATGCAGAAGAGCTTTATAGGTATCTTGAGACTTTAGCTAGTTTGGTTGAGTGTTAGGCTAGAGTTATTGAGACTCAAGCTATTGGACAATCCTCATCTTTTAGGGGTAGCTCATTTGAAAACTTTAAGAAGTTAGGCCCTCCTTACCTTTCTAGTACTTCAGACCCAATGGAAGCAGAAGTTTGGATTCTTAAGATAAAGAAATTCTTTAATGTTATAGAGTGCTCTGAGGAGCAAAAAGCCTCTTATGCAACATTTATGTCAGATAAAGAGGCAAATCATTGGTGGTGTATGACCAAAAGACTTTTAGAGGATCAAGGACCTATAGTTTGGAGACAATTTAAGGAAACATTTTAAAAAAAGTACTTCCCTGATACTGTTAGATGACAAAAGGTGGGAGAGTTTATTCATTTGGAACAGGGGAATATGACAATGGCCTAGTATGAGGCCAAATTTACAAAGTTGTCACGTTTTGCTCCACAGTTGATTGCTATAAAGGAGGAAAATGCATTAAAGTTTCAGGATGGATTGAAGCCTATTTGAAGAACAAGATATCTATTTTGAAGCTTAGTGTCTATTCAGAGGTTGTAGATAGAGCCCTTATAGCGGAAAAGGATAATTAGGAGCTTAAGTAGTATAGAGAGCAACAAAAAAAGAGGAGTAGGAATGATGGTGCCCATGATAACCAAGCACCAAAAATGTTTTGTTTCAATTGAGAGTTAAAATAAAGGGGAAATAGTGCAAAATTTATATATGACTTGTTCTATTTGTGGTAAGAAACATTGGGGTAAGCCTTGCTATAAAGAGTATGAAGCTTGCTTTGGTTGTGGGAAGCATGGACTTATGATTCAGGATTGTCAAGAGAATAAGAAGTTTATAATTAGGGAAGCCTAATGAGGATAATAAGGAGGATAAACAGAAACCCAAAGTCCAAGGGCGGATGTTTGCTATGACTCATCAACATGCTCAAGCCACTACTTATATGGTGACAGGTACTATTCAAATTCACACTTTATTTGCTAGAGCCTTGATTAACCCAAACTCAATACACTCTTTGTTTTAGTATCTTTTGTTGGTTTGTTAGGTATGCTTGTTGGTAGCTTGGATGTTGATTTGATTGATACTACTCATGTGGGACATTCTATTGTGGATAATATAATGTTTGGAGGTTGTCTTGTGATGATTGGCTACAGAGAGATGTCAATTGACTTAGTACTCCCTAACCTTCAAGATTTTGATGATAGATTTGTTAATTTCCTGCTATGTCTATGTTGATTGTTTTAGGAAAAGTGTGACTTACCATATTTCTGGTAAACTTGAGTTTAGTTTGAGGGAAAACATGTAGATAGACTATTGCATATGATCTCAGCCTTGCGAGTTAGTTCCTTACTCAAGAAAGATTATCAAGAGTTTTTGGCCTATGTGGTGTGTAATGGAAAAGATACTATGTCCTATTATTGTCAGGTTGATAAAGGTCTAGTGAAACAATCTTAGTATTTGAGAGGTCACTCATAGAGAAAGAGATACAAGAAAAACATCCTCGTTTATTTTAAGACTCATGTATGTCAAGTTTAGAGGATTAAACTTCTGTTAAGGAGGGGGGATGCAATGCCCCAAACCCAAATTAGGGGTAAAATTGTAATTTAGAAATTAATAATTAATTAAATTAATTTAATAAGGGTAAAAAGGTCTTTTCGTATTTAAAACCCCTAGGTATAAATTGGATTTTTCCTATCTTCTATATTTAAAAAACCCTTTTACAAAGAGATCAAAGAGTGTAGGGTTAAATATTTGGAGGTCTAGGGTTTGAAGTCTAGATTTTTCAAGTAAGATTTTAACCCTTAAATTATTATTATTATTTTTTAAAATTCATTTATTAGTTTTGATCCATTTAAAAATTCTTTAAAAGATTTTGATTTTAATTAGGGTGTGTTTATTTAATCTTTTTAGATTAAAAATTGAAAATTTATGAATGCATATTGATTTATTGATGAAGATAGAAAAATTCTAAATATTCAATTGAATAAATAATAAATAAATAAATAAATAAAATAGTTTAATTATGCTGGCTTTAGATTAAAAAATTAAAAAAAAAATTATTAATTGCGAGATTTTTTTTTTTAAAAAGAAAATTAATGAATTATACGATGTGAAGGAAAAGAAAATACAAATAAATAATAATAATAGGGACGTGGAGTGGTGTAGGCTTAAAACAAAAAAAATAAAAAATGGAAGAAAAAAAAGGGATGCGTGTGCCCTGGGAAGGAAGTTGGGTAGTAATGATGACATGGGAAGAAACTTTGTTTTTATTTTGGGTTTTGTGTATGCATTGAATTTGAAAATTAATAAAAATAATAATAATTTTTTTAATAAAAGTTTTAATTTAATTTAAATATATAAAAAAATAAATGGTTAAAATTAGATTAGAAAGAAATGTGAGTTTTATAAAATTTTGAGAACTTATTAATTTAAATTATTAATGTTCAAGAAGTTGGATATAATAATAAGGTTAATAATATTGACATAGGAAATTAGTTAGGATTTCTAATACTAAAAAAAGTATTTTTAAAATTGTTAAATTTAGACCTTTAAAAGTTAAATAATCAATGCAGATTTTATAAAAAAAGAAAAAAAAAATTTATATTGTATTTTGAAATGTGTAGAAATATTATTTTTATTTTTATGCATGGATCAAATATATGTTTTGTATGAAAAATATGTTTGAGCATTTTCTTTGTTTATAAAATATGAAAATTGTGGAGATATAATATTTTGTTTTTTAAATTTGTATTAATAAAATGAAGTGTTTGACTTTGATTTCTATGATTCTAGTGAACGGGTTATAATTATTGACATTTCTACAACCCTTGTCAACGGATTATAATTATTGATATATTCGACCATAATTAATGGATTATAATAGTTGATATTATATAACCCTAGTAAATGGGTTATAACAGTTGACTTTATGATCTTAGTTAATGGATTATAATTATTGACTTTTGGTTTTGTTCATCTCAAATGGAACAAATTTGAAATTAGTCATTCATTTGTGGAGTCTCACCTAATTGGGCAACATTTTTTATTCGATAATTAGAGTAAATATATTTTGAATGTATTTAATTTAGTTTTAAAGAAAACTTGTTTTAAAATGGATATGAAAAATTTTTATTAAAAAGTTTTGAATATATTAGTACATCAATAACTGGGCATTCAAACTGTCAGATGTAAATATTGTCATATTCTTTCAAAAGCTTCTCAACCTAACACAAGAATTAACAACAAAAACAGAAGAAGAAACAACAAAACAAAGATCAATAAGAATGAACATATAAATCAAAAGTTGTGAGATTGTTTAAGAAATCAACATGGCTTTGGATTTTGAATAGAAAGAAGTAGTGAAATTGCATTTGTCTTCCTTTCTTAAACACAATATATGAATATATAGGATGAGAATCATAATACATCATTAAGATAAGAACCACTATTGTATGTTACCCATGCACCTGAATGCAAACTTGGGCAATTCAATATCATATTTCCTCTCATTCCCAAAGATGGCCAAACATGTAAGTTTTATTCATGTGGAAATTTTAATTTTCAAAATTTAGAATTTACTTCAAGTAAATAATAGCAAATCTCCAAAAGTTCTTTAAATCAACAAAAATTCCTAAATCCATGTGAATATATATATATATATATATATCCATTTTATTTATGGTATAGATTTATTCAAAAAAAATATTTTAGAAAATAAATGGTAAGTTTATACAATATTTATTAATTTGAAATCATCGCCCGCCTGTTACTCAACCCACCAACCATTTTCCATAATTTCCTGGAAGCAACCTTCGCACGTGTACCAGTACCAAACGACGCTTCAAACAACCTCTGTTTGTTGCTCCATCACTTTCACTTTTAGTCCCCCTTCAACCCGCTGCTCTGCACCATATTTGAAGATATTTTAATTTTAGGTTTTCTTATTTCCAAAACTGAACAAAATTCTTTAAATCCTTTGCGTAAAATAACATCTAGTAATTGATATCTTTGAAAATATGGTTTATTTACATAAATCGCACACAAAAATATGATAATTGATATCTTTGAATTTGCATTTTTGTTGATGAATTCTCTTTGATTCAGGGAAATATACAAATTTACATCACTTTGCCTGCTGCTTTTTTGGTTTCCCTCCGTTTCCGCCAACTCTGTAACTATCCAACATGTCATTCCTGGTGCCCAAAACCGTATGAAACATCCCATTCACGCCGTTATGTAATCCGTCCAAACCCTCCGAAAAAGTTTTTGTTGCCGTTGCCAGCTCCTTAACGGCCTCCTTCAACCGCTCCTTTGTGTCCTTTTCCTGATCTCCTCTCGCCACGTCATCAACGGCGTCACACACTGTCCTTATCCGCGTCTCCACGCCGTTGAGCTCTCCAATCTTCGACCCCTTGATCTTTTCAGAGATCGTCGTCTGGAGTTCGGCGAAGGAGTCAGCCCATGCGAACTCGGCCGGAATTTGGATGGCAACGAGATCTGGAAGTCCGTACAGAGAGAAGACCACAACTCCGGCAAAGAATACCGTCATCGCCCCGACGGAGTAGACCGTCCGGCGGACGAGTCTCTCCACGCTGGAGATCTTACCACGCGACGCATTTCCAAGCCCTAGCGCGAGATCGCGGATCAAAACCTCGACATCGTTCTCGAATCTCCGTTTCGTGAACCCTCGGGGACAGTTCGCCCAATCCGCTAGGGAATCCCTAGCTTTCTTGAGCTTCTCCGGGGCCGGACTCTCGCCGGAGAAGTCGAGCAAGTGAATAACAAAATTGATCAACAAACGGCGTTGGCGAAGGCGTTCGATCTCAGACGAAATCGAATTACAAACGTCTAAAAGCTTCACGCTATCATCCAAGAAGCAGGCGAGGGAGTCATCGGACGCAGAGGGCTTCAGATTGGAGATCAGGCTTCGCACCTCCGCATGAATGGTGGAGAGGAAATCGACAGCGAGGGAGAGCCAAGAGAGGGTATGAGAAGGCGGATTTAGAGCTTTGAGGCGGCGGATGAGGGCATCGTCGAAGGAGCAAGAAAGGAGTTCAAAGTTGTTGGGAAGAGAGCTCTTTCTTGACCCGGAAAACGGTGAAAAAGTAGAGAAGCGAGAGACGTCCACCTGAAACATACTGAAGTTTATAACAGGAGAGAGCCCAAGTGGGAAATGGAATTGAGCATTGGCTGCTACGGTCTTATGATATATATATAGAGAGAGAGAAGAGGGGGGGGCTTCCAAGCGGGCGAGCGAGGGCAGACACGATTAGACAAGGAAGTTACAAAATCACCCCCATGACATGTGCTGAAAAAGTAAAGGGCATTATTGGTAATTCGAAAAAAGAACGGACACACGGGAGGATGGTGGAAAGGACCGGGCCGTATGAAAAATAGGATAAGAGTGTAGAGGGGGAAAACACGATGGGATTGCTGAATGGTGGGTGACGTTAGTTTGTTGGAATATTATTTTTCTTTTTTTAATAAAGAATATTGAATTTTCATTTTATTGGGCGGGCCCTGCCTCGGGTGCGTGGACTGTTGCATGCTGATAGGGCGTTCGTGTTTCATACCTTTTTGACAGCCTGAAAGCCTTTTCTTTTGGGGTGGCAGCTGGCAAGGACAAGTGGACTAGCGGCGCGTTTGGAGGGCTGACAACCTTTTCAACAGCCCTCTATACTCATTCATACTATACTATGTATTTCCATCTAGAGTTGTTATACTTTAGAACATTTCAAAATTAATTTCATTATGCTTGAGGAGATTCAATAATTTTGACTTTTGCAAATGTAGTACCTGCAAATTTACCATATAAAAAATCTGTCATATTCACAAACAAATATATATATATATATACATAAGAGTAAATTGAAGGCTTTGGCATGCATCATGTAGTCAAAGTCAAATTACATTCAAAATTTCATTCCCTCTAGCTGGGAAAAGACACTGTTGGCTTCCCATAAATGACCTAATGGCATCTTTCATAAAATTTTTAATAAAAATTAAGTTTTCCTCTTAATACTATAAATTTTCCAAATATCTTTAAAAATTAATTTTGAGGTGGGAAATCTTTTTTGATATCTCAATTTTTTAAAAGGGATCTTTAAAATTATTACTTCTATAATATAAATCTACTATTATTTTTTTATTTTAAAAATAAAAAAGAGAAGGTGTATCCAAATGGATACTAAATTTAAAAAATTAAAAATATTATTTTTAGAAAAAAAAAAGTATATTCAAAGGATACTAAATTTTAAAAAAAAATATTAATCTTGTTTTCAAAGGAAATCAAGATAATAAAAGAAGGCTTTGATGTAATGTTTTATATTTAAGTGTATTAGGTAAGAAATATTTCCAAAGAAACAGTCAAGAAAACATCAAATCCAAAGGAAATCAAGAAGAAAGAGAATACCTAAAAGCAAAGGTTCATCAAAATTTTATTTCTTTTAAGATCTCTATGTAAGATTGAAGGTACATTATTTGTCAGGATAGAGCTCTTGAAAGTGTTGATATGATGTAATATTTGGATTTTATTTTACATGATATCAAATTTTCATTTACTAACCTATTATGCATAATGATACATTTGAGTATATTGATTTAATCACTTGAATTGTGCATGGTATAGAAGATTCAAATAATAGGTTTCTTACAAATTGATGAGTTTGTTCATAGCTTATTCATGGACTTTCATAATCCATTAGACATTGTAGTGCACTACTTCCTAATTGATGAGATGACTTATTTAGGTGATCGGAATGATTTTTCTATGGTAGTTATACTAGTTTGTATGTTTATACATTAGATGAGACCTACAAAGTGTCTTGACTTATGATTATCAAATTGTCATATCTTCTCTAAGCTACAATGTTGCATGAGTTCTCAACATTGAGAGAAAATTGCATTAGTGTTGAGACTATTAGTTACTTTAACTTATGTGTAAGATTCTAGAGTGACCGTAGATTCCCTATGGATTGAGTGATTAGTGATTTTAGGTAGGTGGTAATATATATTTTCAATAAAGATACCATGATATCTCATGGATTTGAGACAGTATGTCCATTTCGATGATCTTAAGGATTCATGATTATGTAGTCTATCACCATAGAATTTCCTTTAGTGGAATTTGACATATATTCCATTATATATAAGAGTATGTCAATTGAAGATGATATAAAAGGATTTAGAACTTAAGAATTGAGAGGTAATCTTGAGAGGTTGATAGCTATTATTTTATTGGATTATGGGTATCAGTTCATAAGAAACTTACATACAATGAATAGTGAGTCACGAACTTGAGAAATTAATTAATTTGATTTGAATTTAACATCAAAGGATACTACAGTGCAATTGACTATCTTTAGTGGAATGTTGAGTCCACTTTAGAGTTGGATTATGAGATAATCAATATTTTTTTATGAGTTGCAATGGTCCTAATTTAAGCTTACATTCTTCAGTCACACACAAGTGTAGGGAATTTTCATTTAATCATAAGAGTGCATAGGGGTGCATAAGCGTAAGCAATTAAGAGATTTTGTATAAGGACAAGTTTGCATAAGTGGTTATGATTAAGTGCTTTTAGTCTCTACTTGGGTTATTTAATTAATTGGAGTCTATTATGACTAATTAATTAAATAGGACTCATAGATGCTAGATTAAGTGACCTAAGCCAATGATGGGCCACAACTATTGAAGCTCAGTTACACTTTATATAAACCTTCTTAGGTCTTAAGGCTCATTGACTTGATTCTCTATTCTTTCATCTTCCACATTAAAGAGTAATAGAGTAGAAACCTTAGCCACTATCCATAAGGAAGAGTAACAACTTAACTCTAGTGCCCAGGAGAAAACAAACTATGATATTCTTAAACAGGATTGAAAAGAAATAGCCTATTCCCTTACCTCCAAGTATCGATATTATTTGGTAAAATCCAAAGAGATCAAGAACCTAAAAGGGCTCTAAATTGTCTTGGATTTGAAGAAAGATTCTTTTTATTATAGTAATGGAAGGTAATCGGTAACTCTTGATAGCCCTTCCTGAGTTATTAAGTGGAAGATATATGGTCTACGGAATCACCTTCAATACTTGGAATTTAAGGTTTAGGAGCATCTAAATCTAAAGTTTAGTATTTTAACCCTAAAAATTCAATTCTCAAAAATTGACATTGCTTTCGCTATGCATAGATCTAAGATGCCAACACTATGGTTATAATGCATGGGATTTTTCATTTATACACCTAATTCTTCAAAGTTTATCTAAGTGCTAAATTGGTTGTATATTTTCATAAATTGGATGAAAAAAAAAAATTCAAGAAAAAACTAAGTTTAAATTTGGTTAAAATCTTTCTAAAAGGTTTTTCAAAAGTAAATGAGATAATATTTATTATTTTTTGGTCTCGTTTCAATCTTAAAACTTACATTTTCTTCAAACTAGTTCATATATGAGGGAATTGGTTGAGCCAATTAAGCCCAATCGATCAAGGGGGTTAAATGTCCTCCTAGGGTACTAAAAGGACTTATTGATCGATTAGTTGACTCCAAACTATACCTAACAGCTAGTTTGGGTCTCCAACTCCCATTTCATCTTAGTGCACCTCAATCTTAGTTTCTTTGTATCTAATTGAGCTTAAAATTGTATTCTAGGATCAATCCTCTTTCATATCTAATCTTATGAGGTATTGCCAAGTGTAAGATCACTTAAGGAGCTCAAGAATAGGGTAGAGGGTCCATTAAAACCATAATCCAAGGGTGATAGTTTGGAAAAATATTTCACTTCAAAAGTCTTATTGTTGTAAAGGATTGCTTGAAACCATAATTTAAGTATAAAACTTGAGGGCTTGGGTTAAAAGCCTCATTAATGGAATCCTTAACATGATTGAAGTTTGAAGAAAGTAGATGTAAGTCAAGTTGCATCAAATATAAAATCTTGTGTTTGCATTTTTCTATTCCTTATCTCTATTTGTTATTATATGTAACTATTGTAGGGAATCTTGGATCACTTTATTCCCTATCCAAGGATTAAGTTAAGTTCATGTGAATCTTCATAGGTCTTTCTAAATCTTATGCACAACAAAAACATGCAATTGGAAAGTCTAGGATTTAAATAGTAAGATTAGTGTGCTTACTTTTGATTTGGATGTTCCTAAATCAAATTTGTGTGGTGAAGATGAAGCTTGAAGTCTTTGAAAGTCTTGAATACTCAAGATCTTTTTCTCGATGACTCTTTCTTATTCCTTAGCACTCAAACAATGGGGAGGGTGAGGTTAAGGCTCTTTCTTCTCTTTGGATGATGGAAGATTACTAACTTGAAACCCTAACCCTTAATGGAGTATTTATAGGGTTCCCTTAATGGGGTATTTATAGGGTTCCCTAACTGGGTTTAAGTTAGTAAGCCCACATGGGTTTGGGTTACTTAATTTAGCCTATAATGGGTCCCAATTGATTAATTAACCATATTGGACCATCTAGCCTCATCCAAAGATGTTGTTCATCAAGCCCTATGCAACTTTGTGTAATGACTAAAATGACCTTATGCACAAAAGTGAATCAAGAGGTAATCCAACCCTCATAGACCGTGTTAACATGGTATATGAGCTCGAGTGGGGACCATTGGGATCCATTTGATAATATTGGCTTTCTTATAATTCAATTTTGAAGTTGATTCAACATCCTATTACAAAGAATCAATTACACTTCAATACCTTATGTAAATAACAAGACACTGAATGCTTAGGTTTGTGACTTACCATCTATTGCATGCAGTCTCCCCATGAACCAGTGTTTGTCATCTAATAAGGTAAAAACCATCAACTTCTCAAGACTTCCTATACTATCCTTGAGTTACAGATTCTCCTATTGTGTGATCGACCAACATGTCTTAGCTTACAAAAAGCTTATGTCAACTTTTACTTAAGGAACTAGTATGGTTATAGTTTACATGAACACACCTCCTTAGGATCACCCAAAGAGGCACATTGTCTTAATCCCATGAGATCTCATAGTACCTTTATTGAGAATGCTTATTACTATTAACTTCTATCAACAGTGATTTAATCCATAAGGAATATATGATCATTTTAGGATTTCATGCATAAGTCAAAGCGTTGAGAAGTAATACAATGAAATAACTTGGTGAAGTCATGACTACTTGATAACCTCATGTCATGACTCATCATAGATTCTATCCAATGTGTAACCATATACACTAATATACTCACCATGAGAAACCCATCCTGATAGCTAAGACTAGTCATCCCTCCAATTAGGAGGTAGTGCACTACAACCTCTAATGGGCTACCTAAACCCATGAACTGATTGTGAACAAGTCATCTACTTGTAAGAAATCTGTGTCTTAGATCTTTCATGAAATTTCTAAAACACCCAAATCATGTACAATACAAAATATGTAAGCTTGAATGCTTACAAAGTATCATGCATGAATTGAAGATAAATTAAAGTGGAACAAAACTTTATTAATAAATAATAAATTCCAAAGTATAAGTCATAGTCTACAAGACTTATGAGAACATCAATTTGATTCTTCAACACTTGGATTCAAGGTTTGGGAATATTCAAACCTAAAGGTTAGTGCTTTAACCTTAAATATCAATTTTTTGAAAGATTGGTATTGCTTTCGTTGTTTAGATCTAAGATGCCAATAACTGGTATCATAGTATAATGTTATAAGCACGCTTAGATCATTGTTTAGGATGTGTAAACCTTTTTTTTTTGCAATCTTGATATTATCCCATGGCCAAGGGATGCATGTATGTTTCTTTTTTATTATCATATGTGTTGATTGAATGGGATAATTGTTTTCTTTCTTTGTTTTTTCATAGATTTGGTTTTAAGCTCCATTATAGGAGCATAAGATTTAATTTATGATATAAAGTGTTTGTTTTTTATTATTTTTTATATCCATGGAAGGCTACACGAGGAGAATTCCTCAAGGATGTCAATAAAAAGTTGATCTTTATTGGAACATCATCTATGAAGAATCAAGGAGTTTAATAGTTATAGAAGAAAGGATGAATCTTTCTTTTGAATGAATAAAAAAAAAAAAAAGGAGTTTTATCTTGTAGATGGAGAGATCTATTCTCCATCACTAAGATATCCAATCATGGCCTCTCTCAATATAGATTTACCTTCAACATTTTAAGGTTAGATTAAGTTTTGTGGTAAAATTGCACCTCTAATATGTTTGGATTATTGGCTTATTGCATTGATAGTAATGACATTTGGCATAGTGTGACCCCTTATCTGCTTCCACATAGTTGAGTGATATAAGCCAAATTTAATAGTGTGCCAGTCAGATATGTGCCTTAGCCAATGATATTAGCATCAAGCTACATTTTAACGACTTACAAGATTGACATAAGTTGAATTGGTGATTAAGCCTCAAGACTATGTTCGGATATGGGATAACATATCAATCATGTTGTTGATAGTAAGGTAGCATTAAGACTTACTAAAACCCATTCATGCAGTGGTATCATTCCATCATAGGTATATTTTTTATTTGACATGCATTTTTTTATGAATTAATGATTATTTCAATAATACTACTTTTTTGTTGCTTCTTTCACTTTTGTTTTTTTTTTTCAATTCTAACTACTACTTTAGATGTGTAGAGAAACAACATGGTCATATATAAGTTGTTTTATCCTTGTGATCTACATAGAGCTATGAGACATACACATAGTGTCAAACAAGGCATATGAGGCAATAGATCTATTGGCTTAGTTGAAAATTGACTCTTTGACTATAATTACTTCACATGTGCTTACTCAAGGGGATTGGGGGGTGAGGAGGAGAGGAGAGGACATAAGGAACTTACAATGACACAATAGTATTGTCTTCATACTCCTATAGCACCTATTATTTGCACCTAATAGAGACCGAGTGAGAGCATGATGCCAAGGACAAAGGAGAGCATGTAGATATATGATGCAAAGGATGTCCATGTTCCTCCTAATTTCTAGTTTGATCTTGATGCTCACATTGCTCATAATTTCAACATCGCTCCTAATGTCAAGTTTGATCTTGATGTTGTAGTTGAGGGACTCTTAGCTACAACATAGATATATCAAAAGCATCTAGCTCATAAAAAGAGATCCTACCATGTGATTTATGAAATTTAGTGTAATGTTTGATAGGTTTATATTTCTTTGTTTAATATGTTGTTATGCTTTTATTTATTTATTTATTTTGTATATAGTTTTTGATATGTTAGTTCTTTTAAATATAATGTAGTAGAATAGTTATGAGGATTATTATTAAATTTGAGTTAATTATGTCACATTGATTTTTTATTAGTTAAGAATAAGTCCACTTGATCTACATTGATTACTTGTAGAATAATCATATAGGTTGAGTTCAGTTGATTATTATGGATGACATGAGATTGAGTGTTTTTTTTTTTTTTGTTTTTTTATTTAAATTTTTTTAATCCAAATCGAGTTAAAATTTTATTTCTCAAATATTGAATGTTGGATGGGTTGAGCATTTATCTTGATTTCATTTGTAGATATTGAATTTTGGAGAGGTTAAGATTATTGTGATGATTTCATTTAATAGATGTTAAATTCTCCATAGATTATATGTTTGGAATAATATGTAAGTAAAATAAATTCCTTGTCTCTTGAGGACACGAGTTTCTATTTAATAAAAAAAAATTATGTTGGACTTGTGTTAAAGTTGTCTTCGGAAGAAACAAGTTCAATGCAAGTGACTACTTTTGGTAAAACTAATATGGAACTCGTCTATTCAACAAAAAAGTTTATATTTTTTTTTTGTTTTTTATTTTTGTTTTTATTTGCTTGTTTCTCTATGCTGACATAAAATAGCAATTTTTATTTTTATTTTTTAAAATGATTTTATTTAGTGTACTTGTCCATTTAGCCAAATGATTTACCATCAAACATACAAAATTAACCCAAGTGGTGAATAGTTGAGATTAGGCTTAATGCTGACTAAATTAGAAGATAAAATTGGAAAAGCAAAGAGTAAATAATGTTGGTGAGGCTTGTTGGAAACTTGTCTCAACTTGGAGCTTTTCATTTGTGAAACACTTTTTCTTGGGCGTGTGGATTCTTGTCACACGCATCTTATGATGCCCCCCATCTATATCTCCTTTTTGGGAAATGTCTGTTGCTTCTCCGATTCGTAAGATGGGTTTCCTCATCATTTATTTAGAGGTTCCTTAGCCAACTTTATAAGAAGACTACAAGTGAAAATGAGTTGAAAATGAGATTGGTCCAATAAAATAAAAGTCTTGCCATAAAAGCTCCCTCCTACCCATTTCCTTCATCAAATCCATCATCACCCCATATTGTCTTTTATTACTTTTTATTTTTTTAACATAAATGTTATCCAGATTGAGGAGATTCATGGCAAAATTCTTACCCATTAAACAAATGTGTAGGGAGAAACAATCTTGGCTTGGTTCATCATCCATTCCTCTGAATATCTTGGCTTGGTTCACCATCCTTTCCTCTGAATACCTTGGCTGATCATATATATTTACTGTTGTTGAATTGCCTACCCTACATAACTCATCAATCATCCATAACCCTTCAACTGCAAGGTGGCTTGTACGGTTGCTTTTAGCTTTCAAATCTGTGAGACATGTGAAACTGTTTTATCATGTGGTTCCCATGGCTACCTACCATATTATTTATCTAAGCTAATGTATTACAAGATACCCAGAACATGGCTGGTTCTCAGAAGCACACTACACACCCATCCTTCCAAGTTTGATTGATACTGCTTATAGGGTTGCTTCTCCAATTTGTTCTGTTTGAACATTTCCACAACATTCATGACATAAGGTAATGTTTGACATTATGTAATTAATTCAATTAATATAATCAATTTTTTTTTTAATAGGAGGTTTCTTGGGAAACTTAACAAGAGTAAAATTGAAAATGGAGGCATGGGGATAAGGGTTAATTTTGGGTAACTTGGAAGGTTAAAGAGATATTGTTTGTAATTGAAGCTGGGGTGGAAAGACTGAAACATATCCATAGTTTTTTCTTTGGTTATTAACACCTTTCCTGTTTTTATGGTTCAATGTTCTGATTGATAATGATGGGGTTTTCAATCTCAATTCTTGAGGTAGCTTCAAATTTCAGAAAAGAAATGTCTGTTGCTATTGCTTATGGGTTGCTTCTCCAATTTGCTTTTGAACATTCTTCTTATGTTTGAATATTTGAACAGACATTCATCATATCATGTTTGACCTGATCGAATAGAAGATGGGTTGAAAATGAGATAATCCCCAAAGAAGAGAAAAATAGATAAACCCTATACTTATCACAAATGAAACAATCTGGGTTGCTGTTATAGAAACTGTTTTTTAAAAATTGTTTCACACTTGTGCTTTGTTCCGGAAGAGTCCGGCTGCCACTACTAGTTATGGGTTGCTTCTCCAATTTGTTTTCTACGGTTCTATTTTTGAATACTTGCCAAGCTTTCATAATATCAGGTTTGACCTAGTGCCAATAATTTAAAATTTTTTGAGTACAGGGGTTTCTTGGGCAACCTGAAAAGATTTTCCCGGAAAAGAGAGGAAGCCATCTTAAATGGGGTCCTAATGGTGACCACAAGTGAAGTTGAACAACCTAGGAATATTCCATTGAGACCCAAAAGATTAGTCTACAAAGAAAGCTTCTACGTATGAGCAACTGAACAAATGAGTAACTCTGATTTTATTGCCATCCTCTAGCTTAGTTGACCACCATTGCTTCCTGCCCGTGTTTTACATGATGTTAGCCCACAGCTCATGTTTTAACACTAGAGACTTCACAATGGGCACCAGATGAAAAACTCTAGTCCAAACAAAAAACATCTTATCCAAACTCAACCTAAATGGATTATCATTCTTAAAAACCATCAGCTGCTGGACAGACCTAAACACATTCGCCCTGAGCCAAATGCATACCTCTAAGATGCTGATTGTCTAACTTAACTTGAGAAGTTCTCTCCTCGTACACTGTAAGCTATATCTTTGCATGCTTATTATGTACTACCCTAAATATCGTATTAACGTATGGTTGCATCTCAAGTATGATAATTCCAAACTCATTCAAGTACCACATCAATACCCAAGTTTGACACAAACCAAGGTTTGAGTTCTGATGAATTTAACAAGTTCCCATCAGCCATTTCAAAAGTTTTCAACATCTAATTCTTATATCCTTTTAACCCATAGTACACTTTAAAATCAGTTGAAGACCCAGGGCTCCATTTTTCAAGCTTAAGTACTATTATAACAATGAAAACGAAATCTTAAATCCCAACTGGGGTTGGTTACATGAATCCTCAGTCTGCTATTCACTCCTATCTAGAGTTCTATCCTCTCTGAACTATTGCTCCTTTCTCTTTGCCTCCACCCAAGCTCTTTTGTATCTTCCCCTTACTGCTTGAGCACCTTCAACTTGAATCAAATCTCTCATCCTCGCCGGGACTCTGTTGTACATGTTCAAACCATCATAAATATTTCTCACTGAATTATTTCAACTAAAACTCAGTCCTGCGCTTGCACACTTAAAAGATGGAATATATCTTTTATTTTATGACAGACAAAAATTTCCTTAAGTTCCCAAATTCAGGCACAGAGATCACTAGCAAGTTGAAGTACTTAGATATACGAGGCAAATATACTCATTTTTCCAATTAGGCAAATACAGTCTTGAAGTTCAAGAAACCAAAATGCCATCTATCATGATCCGAGCCAAATACTGAAATGGGAAGACAAATTTTCAAGGAAGAGGTGGGCCAATATAAATCAAGCATGAAGCTCATTTCATTTACCAAAATAAACAGTAAAGGTCCATATATGCAGTTTGTGTGCATATGACAAAATAAATTTAATAATGTATTTACAAATATATGATGGTCTTGTTTTCAAAATGTTAAAATGGTACCTTGAGATTGATAATTTTCAAGGTACACTAAAATACATCCAAGATTCTTCCAGAACCTCCGTTCGTTAACAAAATCAATAGCAAAAGCCTATATATGCACTGCTTCTGCACAGAACATAAAATAGACAAAATATTACAAACATAAAACAGCAACTTCTACTTATCTCTCTCTATCTTCTCCAGGTTTGGCCGCTCTTTCAGAATTCCTATATGGGGAACTCCAAAGCTGTATAATGTTAGATATGACCCAAAACAATGGGTTTAATCATCACCTCCTTGGCCAATCTAACTGTCCCATATTATCATCAGTTATGTTCCAAGCTCCTTCAGCAATCTCGTCAAATAGCTGGTCCCAACCCCAATTTGAAAAACCCACGAAAAACCAATACTCTGTAACAGATTCGTTTGCTGACTTCAGCCCTTCAATTTCCGAAACTGTGGCAGACTGATCAAGAAAGTAAACACCAGGTAAGACTTCTGGGTATTGATCTTTAAAAACCCTTCGAGTTAAAGCAACAAGGGGCTTTCCACGTTTTACGACTGGGCCTCCAAAGGATAAAGGAGCCTCTTTCAGGTGATCTACACCTTCTGCCAATTCATTGAGAGATTCCCAATTGATATGTTTGTTGATAATCAAACCATGAAATCCTGTAGCCTGATCTGCCTTCACAATGAGAATTGTGGATTTATCAAATGGATGGGCATCAAGAAGCTTGTCAGTAGCAACAAGGATTGAACCAACAACCACATGATAGGCTGCTTCATGTGATCTGCTTGATGTGTAAGATCTTATCCGGTTGTATTTATATGCTCTTTTTGGAGTTCTGTTCTTCAATAGGACTTCATGCTGTCTTTCCTTTGCGACAGGAGCTTCCTCATGAATTATAGTTGGGGATGCTTCCTTAAACAAATTCTGATTCCTGATTTCTTTTTCTGCTTTTGTCCATAAAATGCCTAGCAAAACCCAAAAAGCACAGCTAATAAAAAGAAGCAGAACTCTAATAAGCAAACATAAGTATAACTGTAAGGATTTAAAAAGAAAAAATAGGAGAAAAAAAAGAAGAAAGAATATGGAGAAGAATGGATGATTCCAGAAACCCCAACTCATCGTGGTAAGCCTGCCATATAATTGAAAATTATGTCATTGTCCACATGATACCTTCACCTCTGGTTTATGCCGAGAAACTATTTTAATTCTCCAATTACATCATGTCTGCATGGTAATTACAACATGCAATGATTACACTTTTTTATGTACTTAATATGAATAGGGTAATAAAATGTTAAATCCTCATATGCACACAAGTGCTATTGCATAAAGGTGGAACTATTAAAAAAAACCAGTGAGCATAACCAAGATGTAATAAATAGCTACAGCAGCATGACAAAGGTGCAATTACACAACCAATTAAGATAGCAAGTTAATTCATCTAAGTCAAGATGAAAATGAGAAATTCAATCATTCATTGAAAAAGAAAAAGAGGAAGGGAATAGAATTGTATAATGTGTCTAGCAGAGGAAGTTATGATCCTGTTGGAAAATCGAGACTGATATGGAAAGAAATATTTTCCAAAACTGATATGGAAATAAATAACTTTGTAAAGTTGTAAATTAGCTATTAGTTGTCAATCTTTGTATTTTTGGGAAAGTAATTGTTAGGAGTAATTCTTTCCCTTTAATCAGTAATTTAGTTTCCTGATTTAAAGGATTTGTATATGATGTAAACTCTATAAAAGAATAATCTCAATGAAAGAAAATTATTCCCGTGAAACCCTATTTTTCAAGTTGGTATTAGAGCTAGCAATTTGCTTGCCGAAACCCTCCTTCTTCCTCTCTTTCAATCCCTATTCTCTCTAAAACCATGTCGGATATTTCAAACAAATCCACTACTGTTCCTCAATCTTCTCTGAACAATCCCATCATCATTGATTCTTCAAAAATCAGTCCTACCACCTCGGAATCTCACTCTGTCCAAATCACCACGATTCGCTTGAATGGTGACAACTTTCTGAGATGGTCTCAATCAGTTCGGATGTACATCTGAGGACATGGAAAGATGGGCTACTTGACGGGTGAAAAGAAGGCTCCTGCAGTGGATGATCTGAACTATGCTATATGGGATGCTGAGAATTCCATGGTGATGACATGGCTTGTGAATTCTATGGAAGAAGACATTAGCTCTAATTACATGTGCTATCCAACAGCACAAGAGCTTTGGGAGAATGTAAATCGGATGTATTCTGATCTAGGGAATCAATCATAGATCTTTGAATTAACCCTTAAATTCGGTGAGATACAACAAGGGGCGGACAACGTCACAAAGTACTTCAACTCCTTGAAGCGGATCTGGCAAGACCTTGACCTCTTCAACACCTATGAGTGGAAATCTGGCGAGGATAGACGTCATCATATGAACACCATGGAAGACAATCAGATCTTCAAGTTCTTGGCTGGCCTTAATGTCGAGTTTGATGAGGTAAGGGGGAGAATCATTGGAAAACAACCCCTGCCTTCAATTGGTGAAGTTTTTTCAGAAGTTAGAAGAGAAGAGAGTCGGAGGAATGTGATGTTGGGCAAGAAGGGACCTAGAGTTGCTATTGAAGGTTCAGCCTTGGTTACCACAGGTGGAGGATATAATAAAGCCGCTGCGTTTCAGCGCAAATCAGATGAAAGACCACGGGTTTGGTGTGATTTTTGCAACAAGCCTCGCCATACCCGTGAGAATTGTTGGAAAATCCATGGGAAACTTGCGAATTGGAAAGGAAAAACAGGTGACAAACCAGGCCGAGCCATTATTCCTACTGCTAATGAGGCTAAGACCAACCCCTTCACCACTGAGCAAATGGAGCATCTTCTTGCACTACTGAAATCCAACTCAACATCCGGTACTCCTAATGTTTCTGTGGCATACACAGGTAATGAATTATATGCTCTATCTTGTCGTTTTAAATCTACTCCATGGATAATCAATTCTGGAGCATCTAACCACATGACCAATTCCTCAAACATGTTTGAATCCTATTCACCATGTCCTGGAAATAAAAGGGTTATGATAGTTGATGGTAATTTCTCACCTATTGCAAGAAAAGGTCTAATAAAAATCTCTGAGGGAATAGATCTTAAATATGTTCTCCATGTTCCTAAACTTGCTTGTAATCTCTTGTCTGTTAACAAATTATCTAGAGATTCCAATTGTTGTGTTATCTTCTATGAATCCCATTGTATTTTTCAGGATCGGAGCTCGGGGAAGATGATTGGCAGTGCTAGGATGATCAATGGTCTCTATTATTTCAAGGATAATTTACCTAGTAATAAAATTGCTCAAGGACTAAGTAGTATTAGTTCTATTTCTGTTCATGATCAAATAATGGTTTGACATTGCAGATTAGCCCATCCTAGTTTCTCTTATTTAAAACATTTGTTTCCAGTGTTATTTCAAGAAGTTGATCCCTTATCATTTCAATGTGAAAGTTGTTTATTGGCAAAGAGCCAACGTAAAACTTACATTCCAAAACCCTACTATGCATCAAAACCATTTTATCTCTTTCACAGTGATGTTTAGGGACCTTCAAAAGTAACCACAATTTTAGGAAAAAAAATAGTTTGTGACCTTTATAGATGATCATACACGTCTTTGTTGGGTATATTTAATGAGGGAAAAATCTAAAGTCGAAAGGATTTTCAAAGAATTTTACAGAATTATTGAAAACCAATTTCAAACAAAAATCAGTATTTTGAGATCTGATAATGGGACTGAGTACTTTAATAAAGTTTTGGAAACCTTTTCAAATGAGAAAAGAATTTTACATCAATTCTCGTGTTCTGATACCCCTGAACAGAATGGAATAGCTGAACGTAAAAATAAACACTTGTTAGAAGTAGCACGTGCTATGATGTTTTACATAAATATTCCAAAATACTTATGGGAGGATGCCATACTAACTGCTTCATATCTAATCAACAAGATGCCTACAAAAATTTTGCAATATACCACTCCTTTGGAGTGCTTGAAAAAGGTATTTCTAGAATCTCGAATTAATTCTGAATTGCCCTTGAAAATATTTGGTTGCACTGCATATGTACACATTCCAAAAAGGTTAAGATCTAAGTTAGACCCAAGAGCAGAAAAATGTGTTTTTGTAGGATATACTCCTAATAAAAAGGGTTACAAATGTTTTAATCCCCTTACAAAACATTTTTTCACAACTATGGATGTTTCCTTTATGGAAAATGTCCCATATTTTACCAAAAATTTACTTCAAGGGGAGAAATTAGTGGAACCAAAGTTTTGGAAAATTGTTGAACCTTTGCCTAGTGTAATTCTTGATATCTCTCTTGAAAAAGAAAATAAGGAAACTAAGTCTACTGAATCCGAATCTGAAATTGGTCAGTCAAAAGAAGAAATACTACGAATGAAAAAAAATAGAAACAATCTTAAGCCTGTGGTTTATTCAAGGAAAAAAGTCCCTGGAAGAAGTAAAGACCAGCCGATCATCCCAGCACATGGTCAACCAAAAGCCCTGGGCAATGGCCCTTTAAATGCTTCAGGTAACCCTCCTTCTGTTCCTATTCCTATACATGCTTCTTCTTCTCCTGTTACTGATCTAAGTTTACCATCACACTTTGATCCAAGTCCAGAAATATCTACACCCGAACCTAGTTTAGGATTAGCCCCAGTTGTTCCTGCACAGGACCTTGACCTTGATCTCCCTATTGCTCTTAGAAAGGGAACCTGAGCCTGCACTACACATCCCATTGTCAAATATATCTCCTACAGTAACCTTTCTGACAACTATAGAGCATTCACTACAAATATTTCAAAACTTGTGGTACCTAGAAATATTTAGGAAGCACTAGATGAACCGAGTTGGAAATTGGCAACGTTTGAGGAAATGAATGCCTTAAAAAAGAATGGCACTTGGGAGGTTGTAGATTTACCAAAGGAAAAAAAAATTGTAGGGTGTAAATGGGTGTTTACAATAAAGAGTAAAGCAGATGGAAGTGTTGAGAGATACAAAGCCAGACTTGTGGCAAAGGGTTTTACTCAAACCTATGGGATAGACTACCAAGAGACTTTCGCCCTCGTAACTAAAATAAACTCGATTAGAGTTTTATTGTCCCTTGCAGTAAATTCCAATTGGCCCTTACACCAATTGGATGTTAAAAATGTCTTTCTAAATGGAGACCTAGAGGAAGAAGTGTTCATGAGTCCTCCACCAGGTTTTGAAAAAAGTTTTAGAGTTGGGAAAGTGTGCAAATTGAAGAAGTCCTTATACGGACTTAAGCAGTCACCTAGAGCTTGGTTTGAGCGTTTTGGCAAAGTAATAAAATATTATGGATATACGCAAAGTCAGGTTGATCACACGATGTTCTACAAACATTCAAATGAAGGTAAAGTAGCCATCTTAATTGTGTATGTTGACGATATTGTGTTAATTGGGGATGATTGCAATGAACTAGAGAATTTGAAGGGGAAACTTGCTGAGGAATTTGAGATTAAGGACCTGGGGGCATTAAAATACTTTCTTAGGATGGAGTTTGCTAGGTCCAAAGCAGGTATCTTTGTAAATCAGCGGAAGTATGTTCTTGATCTTCTTGATGAGACGGGTATGTTAGGATGTAAACCTGTTGAAACACCTATAGAGCCAAATGTAAAACTGGGATCGGGATCATTATCAGAGACTTGTTGGGAGATTGATTTACCTATCCCATACACGCCCTGACATAGCATTCTCTGTAAGTATGGTTAGTCAGTTTATGCATGCGCCTGGACTAGAGCATTTTGAAGTTGTTTACAGGATTCTAAGGTATCTAAAAGGGACACCAGGTAAAGGCCTTTTGTTCAAGTCACGAGGACACCTACAAATTGAAGCCTACACCGATGCAGACTCGGTTGGAAGCATAGTGGATCGAAGGTCCACCTCTGGGTATTGTTCATTTGTAGGTGGCAACTTTGTTACGTGGTGAAGTAAAAAACAGAATGTGGTTGCTAAAAGCAGTGCTGAGGCTAAGTTTAGAGCTGTAACTCATGGTATTTGTGAGATTATGTGGATAAGAAGATTACTGGAAGAGTTAAAGATGACAAGTTCATCTCCTATGAAGTTGTATTGTGACAACAAGGTAGCAATTTCAGTAGCTCACAATCCGGTTCTCCATGACCGCACCAAACATGTGGAAGTGGACAAGCATTTCATTAAAGAGAAGATAGACAACGGATTGATTTGTATGACCTATATCCCTACCGAGGAACAAGTGGTTGATGTCTTCACCGAAGGACTACACAAGAGGCAATTCGATTTTCTAGTTGGCAAGCTGGCTATGGAAGATATCTTTAAGCCAGCTTGAGGGGGAGTGTTGAAAAATCGAAACTGATATGGAAAGAAATATTTTCCAAAACTGATATGGAAAGAAATAACTTTGTAAAGCTGTAAATTAGTTATTAGTTGTCAATCTTTGTATTTTTAGGAAAGTAATTGTTAGGAGTAATTCTTTCCCTTTAATCAGTGATTTAGTTTTCTGATTTAAAGGATTTGTATATGATGTAAACTCTATAAAAGAATAATCTTAATGAAAGAAAATTATTCCCGTGAAACCCTATTTTTCAAGTGATCCATGCTTTCAACTTATAAAGTTCAAATTGAAGTTCAAATTTTGTTTGAACAGAAGAAAAGCAGAATACCAAAGGAACTGAAGTTCAAACTGAATAGGAGCTTGGAACAGATGCAAAGAGTATTGCCAGAAAGGTTATTATGCAAATTTGATAAGGCATTTTATATTGCAATTGTCTTCTAGTACTTCTATATGCATCATGCACAAACATTACAAGTCATTGGTAAACAAGAAATTCCTGTTAGCAGTTTCTATATGGTCTGCCAACTAAATTGCAGAATGGAGATCTTAACTAGAGTGGGAAACTCATTCGGCAACACAACACCCATAACATAGGTTATGAAAAATCTCTTTGCATAGAAGGCTATAAGAATTAGAACTGCATGTGTGTGTATCAGATATGATACGTAAACAAACTAATCATCCACAGAAGGGGCAAAAGGAAGCAGAGCAATGGAAGCAAAACATGTATGCAACAAGAGATTAGTAACAACAAAAACAATGGATCAGCAAAAAAGTCCAAAACCTGTTATTGTTATGATATTATTATTATTAGAAGTGCACAGAATATACAGGAAGGTGTAAAATGTAAGGTAACCCCTAATCTTTTCTAAAATACCCATTTTGATCCAATCTAATTCTAATAAAAATTTATAAACAAATTCTAATTACCCTAATTAATCTCAATGTAAACTATTTCTAATTACTCAAAAATAAATCAATAAAATAAACTAATTAGCCATTAATTGAAATTAAAGTTAACAATAAATCTGAGAAACCGAATTGAAATTAAAATGAACCCTAAATCTGACATTTAGATATGAAAAGCAGTCGTCCACACCACTAGGTCATCTTCTTCCCCGCATATACATCTTCACCATTTTTCCCATCTCCAAAATCATCTCTGCATCTTCATCATCATACCTATTTCCAAATCCCAGCTACCATTTTCATCATCTTCCCTATCTCCAACACCCTAATATCCAAATCCTATCATTCATCATCTTCTCTTCACTTTTACTTTTCTTTTTCAAATTGTTTTTTTCTTTTTCCCCTTTGTCAGACTTTGACTTGCTCTACAGTGGCAAACTATGCTAGCGATGGTCTATTTCTTGCATTTTATTCTTGGGAGAAATTTTCCCCTATTTTCAAAGATTATCTCATCCTCTTAAAAAATTAACCTTTTCCTCATTTTCTTTTTGTGCCCATGTGTATTTGTGTGTTTGGTTTGCCTAAAACTTCATGAAACCAAATCATCTCATTTGCTTCCATATTATTTGTATTTACTATATTATTTTCTCTTCAAGTTTTTCCATCGGAAGTTTTTTATTTTTCTTTTCTTTTATTTATTTATTTATTTATTGTTGTTGTCTTCCCATGGCTGTGTGAACGTCTTCATTTTTCCCCACACACTCTAAAACCTAATTTTATTTCTCACTTTACAATCATTTAGCTGTAAAATGAGGCTTTGATTTCTTATCTAGATCCAACACCCTAAAGCCTTTTGACTAGTGCTAATTAAGTATATGTTGAATTTTCTGCATTTAAGCAAGAAAATTGTGATACAAAATGGGGTTCTTTTTTAAATTTTTAGGATTTGAAGCATGCATTTGCAAAGGTGCTTCCAATTAAGACTTTTAAAGATGCAATAGATGTCAATTTGTCTGAATGACCCTCATGTCTTTAAACCTTTCGTATATATAGGAACTATACAACAAGATTTCACAGCGTTCCACTAATTACAATAGAGATTTTCTCCCAATCCCCTAGTTGTACATGCTACTCCTATATGGAAAACCCAACTATACAAAATAAAGATAATAAAGACCTATCGCATATAGAGAAAAATAGGGCTTAAAGACCTACCACAAGCCTCAATGGGCTTGGGCTCAAGTTGTGGCAAACCTAACTAATAAGTTGCCACACATCCTATTAACACCCCCCCTCAAATTGATGCGGGCGGATCAAGAAGCATCAATTTTTCAATCATGAATTAATGATGGTGTCAAGTAAGAACCTTCGTAAACACATCAACGGTCTAAAGAACAGTGGAAATATGAGGAAGAGTAATCACAACCCCATCAAAAGCTTCATGTATGGAATGAAAATCCACCTCAACGAGCTTGGTCCGCTCATGAAAGACAGGGTTAGCAGCAATCTGAATAGCACTCGTGTAGTCAGCATGAAGCGGAGTAGGCTGGAGCTAAGGAAAACCAAGTTTGGCTAACAACCCACAAAGCCATACAATCTCAGAGCAAGCAGAGGACATAGCACGATACTCGGACTCTATAGAAGATTTTGAAACGCGAGCCTGGTTCTTACTCTTCCAAGAGATAAGAGCATTTCCGAGAAACATGTACCACCCTGTGACAAAACGACGAGTGTCTGCACAACCTGCCCAATCAACATCACTATAATCGGCTAGCAAAAGAGAAAGAACCAATCGGAAAGAACAATCCACGTCGAGAAGTCCCCTTGAGATAGTGAATGATACGTCGAACAACAGCAAGATGAAGGTGGTGAGGTGCTTGCATAAACTGACTAACCTATTGGACAGCAAAGGAAATATCAGGTCTTGTAATCGTTAAATAGTTTAAGCTCCCAACTAATTGTCGGTAGAATGAAGGATCAGAAAGAAATTCCCCTTCCTCTTGTTGCAATTTCAAATTCACCTCCAAAGGTGTAAGAATCGAATTTCCATCCTGAAGACCAGCCAAAGTAATCACCTCCTGTGTATACTTGTGCTGATGCAGATATGTACCTTCTAGTGTGGTTTGAACCTCAAGGTTAAGGAAATACTGTAGATGGCCAAAATCTTTCATATGAAAGGAAGCCTTGAGGTGCCATTGTAACTGCTCAATCAACTGGGAGTTCATTCTTGTAATCACGATATCATCCACATAGACCAAAAGCACGACAATCCCGATAGTAGTCTTGCGGGGAAAGAGAGATGAATCAAAATTACTTTAAACAAAATGGAAATCAAGAAGAGTGGAACGAAACTTATCAAACCAAGCATGCAGTGCCTGCTTTAAGCCATGCAGAGATCGGTTTAGGTGACAAACATCAAAAGATGGTGTAGAAAACAAACCCTGGGGAGGAGTCATATAGATGTCCTCCTTGAGATCCCCATGTAAAAAAGTATTCTTGACATCCATCTGCAAGAGAGCCCATCCTTTAGAGGCAGTAATGGCTAGGACGGTCCGCACTGTAGTCATATTAGCAACAGGGGCAAAAGTTTCCTCATAATCAACACCATACTCCTGTTGATTTCCAAGGGCCACTAGGCGAGCCTTATACCTCTCTAAGGAGCCATCAAATTAGAACTTAACCATTGAGACCCATTTAAACCCAATAAGTTTCACACCAGGAGGACAAAACACAATATCCCAAGTGTGATTGTCTTGTAGTGCCTAAAGCTCTTCTTGCATAACTCATTGCCAACAAGCTTGCAAAAATGTCTGAGAATAAGAACGAGGCACAACAATAGTATCCAAAGTCATAGTTAGTGATGTATGAGGAAAACCATACCTATCCGGAGGTCGAGTGACTCTACTAGACTGTTAAGGTTCACTATCCACTAGATCAGGTGGGGAATCAGTAGCAGGAAGGGGCGTTGTTGGGCGTGGACAACGTCACTGGTACACAAAGCCTGGCTTAAAGCGTTCAACAACATGGGACACATCATCAAAATTGGGAACCATGGCAAGATCAGATTGTGAAAGAAGATGAGACTGAAAGAAATATTGATTCTCAAAGAAAATCACATTTCGAGATACACAAAGTTTGTTAGCAATAGCATCATAAAGCAAAACCTTTTTTAGCATTACTATACCCCATAAAAGCACATCGTGCAAATTGAACAGTAAGTTTATGACGTTTAGTGGGTGGGAGATGGACAAAACAAACACACCCAAAAGTATTAAGGGACTAATACTTAGGATGATTAATCAAGTAGACAGCAGTAGACAATGCTTCAACCCAAAATTTACATGGAACAGAGGATTCAATTAACAAAGTACGAACAACATCCAAGAGATGTCGATTCTTGCGCTTAGTCACTCCTTTGCTGTGGGGTGTAGGGGCAAAAGCGTTGAGAAAGGATCCCCTTTTGCTGTAAGTAGTTCTAAAAATTGTGAGACATATACTCTCCCCCTAAATCAGAACGTAAGACCTTAATATAAGCTGAAAATTGTGTTTCAATTAGAGCAACAAAGGTTTGAAACACAAATAACACATCTGCCTTAGATCGGCGAAAGTAGACCCAGGTGAAATGACTATAATTGTCGATGAAAGTTACAAAATACTTGTACTGAGCATGTGAAATAATAGGACTAACACCCCAACCATTAGAATGAATGATCTCAAAGCATTTTGTAGAACGACTGCCATGCATAGGAAAAGGTAAGATCTGGCTTTTGCCAAGTTTACAGGTATCACAATCGAGACACAAACTAAGAGATGAAAACTAATCTTTATTCCCCAAATGACCATGTTTCATTAGATGTGTCAATACTATAGATTTTGGATGGCCCAATCTTTTATGCCATACCTCACTTTTATTTGCTACTGTAGTACAAGCCTAAGACATTAAACTAGGAATAGAAAAATGTAGAGGAAATAAACGTCCCACTTTAGGCCCCTTCGTGATCACTCTCTCAGACACCTAATCCTACATAATACAACCACCACGAGAAAAATAAACATCACAGTTAGTATCCACCAATTGGCCAACAGAAATCAAGTTTGTAGACAACCCCGGTGACACAAAAACATCACTGAAACCATGACCAAGAGTGCTAATAGCAGTAGTAGGAAGCGTACTGCCATTGGCAATCTGAATGTGTTGGGCACCTTCATACTTGCAAATACCATGTAACATTTCTGCGCTGCCAATCATATGATTTGAGGCTCTTGAATCCACAAACCAAGAAGGCGTGAGTTGGAAACTCTTACCTTAAAGTCCAAAAGCAGAGAAAGCTGACATAATCATTTGTTGCACCATCTCGGGTGTGAGTCCAGGCTGATTAATGTCAACTGGTCCAGTTGATGTGGATGCAACATTCTGTGAAAGATCTGAAGCCACTGGTGGGATCTAAACATCCACATGAAATGCTTGTGCCTGTTTGTTTTTGGGTTGTATTGGGCATTCCTTAATGATATGGCCATCTTTCCTGCAATAGTTGCAGAATTTCTTGCTGCAATTCCGTGCAATATGCCCATATTCCTTGCAGCTGTAGCATTGAATTTTTGTTTGGTTTCTTCCTCTTCCCTGAGCAGCATAGGCCACGTTAAGCACCTCGGAATGAATCTTAGCTTGAGTCATTCCAAGTTGAGTGGACAGCCGCTGCTCCTCTCTTAACAATTCACTAAGACAAACATCCAATGAGGGGATGGGATCATGGTTTAGCAACCTGCCCGTGTGGTCTCAAATTCTGATCTCAACTTCATCAGAAATTGATCTCTCTGACTCTCGGCATGAACATCTTGAAGTGCACTTATTGATGCTTGAGGAACCTTGGCATGAACAATGCTCGAATACTCGCTCCATAAGTTCAGAAATCCACCATAAAATTGTTCAATGGATAAATTTTCTTGGCTATAGTTAGCAATCTCCAATTCCAATTGGAACCTTTGAGCATTGTTGTCTTGATTGTAGATACGCCTCAGATACTCCCACAGCTCTTTAGCAGTGGTGAAGCAACGAAGGTTATTCACCATGTGAGGCTCAATAGATCCCAACAACCAAGAAACAATTCTTGTGTCCTTGCTGTCCCATTGACCAAGATCTGTTCTGCTGGCAGGAGCTTCACTCTTGCCATCTATATGGCTCCACAAGTCTTTCCCTTTCACAAACATCCTACAATTGGAACTCCCATGCAAAGTAATTTTTTCCATTAAAACGCACAATAGTGTTTTCTCCTGACATCATGCAAAAGTATTGACTTCTAATGGACAGAAACTCCAGAAATGAATTCAGGCAATCCGCAACACTGAATTACCCTCTGCAGATCAAAAAGAAACCCAGAAAACTCCCAAGAACCTCCAGAAATCCTCCAAGAGAATGCACCACTGATACCCACAAAATTGACTAAAAAACCAAAGAGCCTGAAGGGTTAAACCAAGAGATTATGAGAGGTTGAGACAGCAAAGAGTTCTTATTCAAAAAGTAGCTCTGATACTATGTCAATTTGTTTGAATGACCTTCACGTCTTTAGACCTTTCGTATATATAGGAACTATACAACAAGATTTCATAGCGTTTCCGCTAAATACAAAAGAGATTTTCTCCTAATCCCCTAGCTGTGCATGTTACTCCTATATGGAAAACCCAACTGTACAAAATAAAGATAATAAAGACCAGCCGCATATAGAAAAAAATAGGGCTTAAAGACCTACTGCAAGCCTCAATGGGCTTGGGCTCAAGCTGCGGCAAACCTAACTAATAGATTGCCGCACATCCTATTAACAATAGAGGCCTTTTTCATCTCCTTCTCCATTTTTTTTTTTTTTTTTAATTTCCTGATGTCATAAGCATGACTGTAATTCTGGCAAGGTTGGGGTTAAAATAGGATTTTTTTTAGATATTTCTTAAAATTTGGTTCATTAATTTTTGTAGAAAATAAATGTTGGGATGGTTTTTGAATGAAATGAAACTAAGGAAGTGCATTTGAAAATAACATGTTGAAAAATGAAAAAAATAAAAAATAAAAAGGTAAAAAAGACAACAAAAGGTGGTTGTTCTACTAGCATTTGAAGAAGATGAAGTTTGTCATTTTATACCTCCATTAATGAAAGTTGGGAGACAAAATCTAACAAGGGAGGTTAATGTTATTTCAGAAAATGAAGGGAGGTTCGTGTAATTATCATATAATAAGTGTAAAAAGGAAGAAGAGTTAATTGACTATCTGCCCCTTTAGTGTACCAAAGCAATAAACCTATGGCAGCTGGTTTTTTTCTCTATTTGGAGTGGGCTTAGGTGATTCACTTTTCAGTAAGAGAAAATCTCTTGAGTTGACATGGAAAGAAGCAGAAGAAAGCTTGGAGTGTCACTCCCTTATGCATATTTTGAATGTTATGGAAAGAAAGAACTAAGAGGTCATTTAAAGATGTAGAATAGTTGGATCAAATAATCAAGTCTTCCTTTATGTGTAACTTTTTAGATTGGGCTAAAGTGTATATAGATGATCATTCTATGACCATGATAAGTTTTGTAGATTGATTGAGCCCCAAGTAACCAGAGGAAGTTTGTTTTTGTTCTCTCTTCCTTTTTTCTTGTTGGCTGGTGCTTATTCTACACAGTGTGTGTACTTTGGTGTGTCCTTTATGTAGTGCTTTTAATTTATTTTTAGGTTTCTATCATAAATATAAATAAAACCAAATGCATTAAAAAATAAAAACGCCATAAGAACACTCCAAATTACATAGGACGTATACAAAAGGTGCCATAAAGCACAAAAACAAGAAAAAACCCCAACAACAACCCTCGCCCTTAACCAAAACCTAACCACTCAAAGAGATCAAACAAAGATAAAGAATCAATCTTTAAACATTGCTTTACCTAAGCAAACAAATTTCTAGAAAAGAACATCCTCAAAAACTAAATTGAATGATCCTCATTCTCAAATGCCTTGATATTTTTTTCCTTCCAAACCATCCAAAATAGACATAAAGGAGCTACACTCCAAACCTTTTTCCTCCTACCCACAAAAGAACCATGCCACCTTAAAAGAGCCTCTTTTACAGTAGTAGATTGCACCCAATGAATAACAAAGAGATCAAATAGTAGTTACCAACAGACCCTAACCAAAGAACAATGAAGGAGGATTTGATCTATAGATTTTGGTTCTTCTTTGCAAAGAAAACACTTATTAACCAAAGACCACCCTCTCTTCTGAAGCTAATCTAAAGTCAAAACTTTTCCGCAAGTTGTCTTCCACACAAAAAAGTTGACTTTCGAAGGACTCACAAATTCCAAAGTACCCGCCTTGGAAAAGACACAACTCCTCCTAGTTCCAAAGCAGCATATAAGACCTTCACAAAGAAGTTATGATTGTGCAAGTTCATCCACCATCTTATCTTCCCTCTCTATATCATCTGTCTTTCCTTGCAACTTGACAAATAAATCCCCAACTGCATCCACTTCCCAATTATTCAAAGGTCATGAGAAACAAGGATTCCAATGACCACTCCCCATGTTATACCCAAAGATTTGCCACCCAAGCCTCTTTTGCAACAACTTAGGCATATAAAGAGGGGAAAGAAACACATAATGGTTCATCCCCACATCACTTATCCGTCCAAAACTTCACCTTCCTCCCATTAACCCCAGCAAAAGAAAACGACCCAAGAAAGTGTTTCCTTTCCTTCCTAATGGATTTCCAAAGTTTGACTCCATACCTAACTCTAACTTCATCGAACCACCACCCACCCTTTTCTCTCCATATTTGCAACTAATCACTTGTGCCCAAAAACACACCTTTTTCAATGGCATACCAAAAGCACCTTATTTAACAAAGACAGATGTTGAATCCCTAACCCACCCTTGCTCTTCTCCACAAACACAATAGACCACTTCACAAGATGTATCTTTTTCTCCAACCCTCCACCTCCCTAAAGGAAATTCCTTTGAGTGTTCTCCAACTTTCCTAACTCTTTATGCCACCTTTTTACTGCTCTTTTTTGTGCCTTTAACTTATTGGCCAACACAAAACTAGACAATCTTGAGAAGTTAAACCTTTTATCACTTCTTCGCTTTCTTAACAAAACCCTCATCATCTAACAAGGCCAACCACATGCCATAAATTGAAAGTACTCTTCATCTCCTTAAAACTTCTAAATAATAATAATAATAATAATAATAATAATAATAATAATAATAATAATAATAATAATAATAATGAACTTTTCTTTGGTCTATTAAATAATGGTTTGACTTTTTTCTTAAATTTGGATAAGAGACACGTAATTAAGGCATCCTAGAAATCTTTGAAGCTAGTTTTTGTCTTTGATTTCTTTTGGAAATTTGTTCGCAAATTGTATTCATCTATGAATTGGTCTAATTGTTCCCTAAAAGGTTTCATGTCCTAAAAGTATGATCTTAATTTAGAAGATTTTCATTTTTAAGGTTGAAACTACCAGATATTTTTAAAAAAAAAATATAAAAAAATATTTGAAGATGTTTAAAGTGTTGGACTATTAATTATGAAAATATTAAGACATCTTCTACACATACAATTGAAATTTTTGTATAAGGATTAAAAATTTTAGTCATTATATTTTGAAACTCTAAAGGAGCATTTTTTTTTATCCAAAAGGCATCACATTTCACTCATAGTGTCCAAATGGAATTGTAAATGTTGTTCTGCATTAATCTTGTTCTTTGGTTTGTATTTGCCAAAATCATAATATATCACATTTTGAAAGGATTTTTGCTTGATAAAGTCTTCCTAACAAAGTTTTTTTGTTAGGAATGGGCTATCTTATCCATTGGAGAACTTCATTGAAGGGTTTGTAATTAATAACAAGTCTTTGCACTCCTCTTTCCAATTTTGTCTTATCTTTAACACTTATAAAGTTGCACAACTCTATGGAGACTTGCTTTTCCTCACCAATCCTTTCTTCAAAAGTTTTTTAATCTCATTTTGACAATATTCAAGCAACTTG
The DNA here is from genome assembly GCA_030254885.1 of Vitis rotundifolia. Lineage (NCBI taxonomy): Eukaryota > Viridiplantae > Streptophyta > Magnoliopsida > Vitales > Vitaceae > Vitis > Vitis rotundifolia. The sequence continues at coordinate 15,812,058 of CM058151.1, forward strand.
ATATTTGTATAAGCTTGCCTTAGTTAGAATAGCTTTCCATTGAAATTTTTTATATATGGTAAAATGCTTTTTCCTCTCCCAAAAAGCATTGGAAATTTCTAAACATACTTCTCTTTCCAATCGCTTTTTGAACATTTCAATTTTGTTAGTACTTTTTTGGTTTATTTAATTGTTTTTTGAATTTGTTGATATTGTAGCTCATTAGATAAATACCAAATATGTAATTGTTTCTTTTGGATTAAATTTATATTGTGTAATTGTATAGAGTTTTCTTTTAAGGAATTTTTTTTCTTTTTTTTTCATTGGTCTCATAAATTTAAAGCAAAGTTGTTGCTTGTGAATTTTTGTTTCAATTCCTTCTTGATCTACCAAAAAAAGGATAAATCAAAATAAGGAAAAGGATTCCCAATATTATTTCTTGTTGCATATCTTTTACTAATATCAAAATAAGGAAAAAGGTTCCCAATATTATTTCTTGTTGCATATCTTTTACTAATATGAATGTTGTCTTAAAACATAAATTTTTATTGCCAATATGGGCTCTAGAAATTTTGTAACTTATTTTTAATTTTTTGAGAATTGGCTCCATATGATTGGTAGTTTTTTCATAATATTGTGTGAGGATTAATTCTTCTTCAATGCAATTAAGATCAACTTTGAAGTATACTAGAGCTATTGTTCTTAATTCATAGTCTTTTATCATTATGTTGACACATTTATGCCATTTGTGCATGTGCATTCATGTTATCTAATTGAGAAATATAGTTTCTTCTTCTTTATTCTCATTAGCTTTTGAAGGTTCTGATTGTTCTTCAATTTTACAAGAATTATCTAATCTTAGCTTTAACAGTTTTGAATTGATTTGATAATTTTCTTCTTGTAATATTTTTATTTGGGATTTGATTTCTTTTATTTTATATTGTAAATCTTGAAGTGTTGTTGGGTGAGTTTTTTCTTTTTCAAGTCTGCCCATTATAGTTTTTAAGTTATATGTTTGTTCTTCTAGTTTATCCTCTTGTAACTCTTGTTTCTAAGATTGAAAATTTCTATAATATATTCTTTTTGAATGGTTGGATTATCTATTTTGTCAATTATTTCTATTAGTAAACTTTGTTCAGTTGTTAGCACATTAAGACTTTTTGTGTTACAATAACAAGGTCTTTTACATTCGCATTCACTTTCTTCAATGGATTCAGTGCCTGGTGAAGAATCTTGTATTATATTATTTAAGTTTTCTTGTTCTATTTATCTCATTTTATTAAATTAAGCATTTGATATTTTAAATTTTCTCCTATATCTAGGTTTTGAATTTTTTTATCTTCCCTTACATTGATTTTTCAAATGTCCTGGTTTTCCACATTTATAACAAATAGGAGTCTTAGATTTAGATTTTTGTCCTTTTTTTTTTTTATTTGTTTTATCTTGCTTTACTTTTTTTTTTTCTTTAGAATGTTGTCTTTTATGATTTTTGCAATATTTTTTGTATTTATAATATTTTTTCTTTCATTTTTCTTTAGATACTGAATGAGGAGTTAAAGTCATATTGACCACAAAAGGATCCTAACTCCTTTTTGCTTGATTTGAGTTCATTTTGAACTTTTGCATTGATTTTTAACAAGGAACATAAAGACAATGCTTCTTGATTTATATAATTAATAATTTCTCAATATGTTAAAGCTTCATAAAGAATGACTCCATCAAATTTTCTTTAATTCTAAGTTTGACTTTTTCTGTAAATACTTTTGGAAGAGCATTAACAAATCTATCTTTCCAATAAGGTTGCTAACCACTTATTCTAATAAAGGCCTTAGTGATGAAGAAATCTTTATACCAACTGAAATCTTCCATTTTTTTTACATTTTAAATTGGAAAGAATTTATGAGGTTCTTTCTTGAAATAATAAGGGTTCTCCTAAAAAGTGTTTGGTTATTGTATATTTTAAAGTATTCACAACATCTTGTGATCGATCTTCTTATTTTACAAAATTTAAAATATAATTTCACTCTTGACGATTAAGAATATTATCCTATCATCCTTTTAGTTGCCCAACAAATCCTGCAACTCGATGTACAACCATATGATCAGTATTTTTTCTAGCTTTGTAGTCAGCAGCTACTATTATCATTTCTTGTAAAATATTGAATATTTGATGTTTACTTATTCCATTAATGTTCCATTCATATATCCCTTCTCCATCATATTTAGATTGGGTAAATTGACTTTGTTCTTCGTACTGCATACTAGGAACAGTTGGTATAGGATAATAGTTTTGTGTTTTAGGTCTTGATTGACTATTCTGAATTTTATTATTTTGTAATTCTTCATCCATTTTGAATATGTTTTCTAACTCTTCTGTAGTTAATTTTGAAGGATTTTCTATGGTGTTAATATCTTTGGAAGAAGAAGGTGGATATTTCTTTTTTTTTTTCTAATTTTTTCATGAGCTCATTAAGAAGTGGATCAATTAAAGTGGATATTAATTCTATTGTTTGATTTTCAAGGATTTCTATTGGTTTGATTGTGGGTTTTCTTTGTTTAAATTTCTATTAAGCGTTTCTTTTGAAGGTATTTGAGGTATGGAAAGTATTCTTAAATTTGTATTATTTTCAATCTTGTCTTCTATTCTATTTACCTGGTCATCAATGGTCATTGGTATTTGATTTGTATAATTATTTTGTTGATGAATTCCTTTAATATCATTTAAGATTACTCCTATACTATTTTTATCTTTTTTATTAATTATTTTAAAAGAGTGAAGTCATTATTTTTGTATTATGTATTAGGAAACGATATTTTAATTGTTACTAGTAGTTTCCCAAGGAATTTCAAATTCTCTTCCAGATTTTCTTACAAAAGAATTTTTATAGGCAAAGAGATGAGCTTCTCCAAAACATCCCCTTTCAAACCAAATTCTTCTCCAAATGAAATAGTCATGACAAAAGATTCCTATTCCAAAAAGTAGAAAAATTCAATCTCAATTTCTTCAAATTTAACTCCTACAAACAGATTTGAAGTTCTTTCTCAATCCTCAAACCTAAACTCTTCTATCAGGACCTTCTCTCCTATTTCTCCAGCAAATTCTCCATTTTCCTTCTATGCTCAAACTTTACAAACTCTTAATCAAACCCAATATATGAAGAAAGATTTCTCTTTGATGGTGCAGTCCTCGACTCTAGATGATTTTAAGATAAATTCAGAAAAAACTCCAATAATGGCAAATTTCCTCTCAAAAGGATTTTATTTTTTTCCTCAGTCCTTACACAAAACTTAAGAGTTTTATGAACAAATTCTTATTGATTCTAAATTAGTTGAGATCAAGCACAATCTTAATGAAAAGAATTTAACAGAACAAGGAAACAAAACCTTTTCACCACTAAAAAATTTTTTGACAATAAATCCAAACCAAACTGTCATAATTGTTATATAATACTTTTTATTTTAAACTTGATCATTCATGGTTTTTTCATTTCGGTACCGATCTTCAACAATCTTTCCAAATTGGTTTCAAGAATGATGACTATATTTTAGAGCTACTCAAGAAATCCATCCTTTGATACTCCAACAAGGATTTGAATTTTTCAAAACAAATTTCAAAGCTCCCTCTCAATGTTTAAAGCTCTTTTCCAAATTGGTTTCAAGAATGATGACTATATTTTAGAGCTATTCAAGAAATCCTTCCCCTGATACTCCAGCAAGGATTTGAATTTTCTAAAACAAATTTCAAAGCTCCTTCTCAATGTTCAAAGCTATTTCTATATATGGCTCACTTTACACTTCCATGGATGGTATGTTGGGAATTCACTCTATTACAAAAGATAGCGTCTCATTTCCCCAAAATGTCTGAAACTAGTGAAAATACACCATCCTCTCAAACAACCCTACCCTTCGATGCCTCCTCTACATTCCAAGCCTTACCACCTTTATCTACCATTTATAATGACAGCCCTACACTCCAAATCACCACTCAAAAACTCAATGACTAGAATTTCCTACAATGGTCTCAATCAGCCAAACTTTTTATTAAAAGTAAAAGGAAGATGTGCTATATCACGGGTGCCAAATCAGAACCTGACTCCAATGATCCAAGATATGAATTGTGGGACGAGGAAAATTTAATGGTCATGTCTTGGCTACTACACTCGATGCAGCTGGAGATTAGCCAAACATACTTGTTTCTCTCCACCACTAAATAGATTTGGGATGTCATCAATCAAACTTATTCCAAGATTGGAATAATGACACAAGTATACGAGTTGAAGTGTCGAATCTATGCAACTAAGCAAGGAAGGTGGTCCGTGACTGAATATTACAATAAACTACAAAGTCTATAGTTGGAATAAAGCATTACCAGCACACAGAAATGGTAATCGCTGAGGACACTACTAAGTTGAAGAAGATAATGGAGCAAGAGAGAGTATTTGTATTCTTAACTGGTCTTAATCCTGAATAATGAATAATGAAAGTAAAAAACTCAAAAAGATGCAAGTGCTTATAATAAATTCACTGGTTGAGGAAAAAATACCCTTATCTCCCATGAGATGACGAGAATTGCTTCCATGACCAGCTATAAACTTGATAACATCAGTTACTGCCATATCCCCTTCATACGATAGAGCATTCTTTGTTTCAGCAGGAAATAAAACCAGAGCCGGATATATTTCTCTCTGCATGATCAAAATACCAAAAGAATACAACATAAATACCCCACACAACACTTGGATAGAAGAATTTTTTTGCACAGTAATGGTAACTGGAAAGTGGCATGAGAGCTTGTTAATAACTGAAGTCCATATATGGATATATAAATAATAGAAAATAAAATAAAATAAAGACCACTTGTATATAGGTTGTTGAATGCTGGGCACAAGCCTCTATCAGACTATTGGAGGAAAAGATGCTAGTACTACAGAGTTTTAATATTTCTGCAGCATCCAGAGGCAGAATCTTTAACTGCTAAAATGAATGGCTCCACTGCTATGCATAGAGTGGCCTTTCTGGTTTTGACTTACTTTGGGGAAAACTTTTAACACAATCCACAAACAAAACTTGAAAATGACATGAGAAGGTAAAAGGTTTTCATTTAAAAACCAACCACTAAAAAACTGAAAAGTTACCTAAATACCTTTGATAGAGTAATTTAGAATTTCTTTATTTCCTTTCATTCCTTTCTTAAGTAGATCTTAAATATTCATCCCCTTCAATTTTAGGTTCAATCATATTTGTTCCATAACGCAGTAATAACTAAACCTATACATGACCGATTTAACTATTAGATCATGTTAACATAATTATGATTCAATCTATATATAACCTTTTTAACCTATAATTTTTTATTAGGAAAAAAAAAAAAAGGAAAAAAGAAGGCCTAGACCACAAGAATGAGGACTTCAGAAATAACTCTTCAATTCATAGCTCTTTCAAAATCCTCCTATTGCATCCCTGTAATGCCAAAAAAATAAGGGAATGTAATACCCACAATGATCCAATCACCTCATTAATGGAAGATTTGTGATTTGCATATTCCTCGCCCTGATGACACAAATACCATCAATTCAACATAGCCCTTTCCCTCCTTATTAGCAGATCTATGGTGAGAATCTATTTTCTAAATAGTTTTTCCATGCTTTTTGTAAAAGTAACCGTCCTATTGCATTTCCTTGAGCTAATTCTATCTAAGGAGCTAAAGCTCCTCCTACAATTAAAGCCTCTGCATAGCTAATTGCCTGTGAAAAGATTAATGCTAACAATGAAAGATTAATGCTAATAATTGTTATAAAAGGAGGCTTATTCCCTACACCAAAATTCAAGCCGAGATTTTGTTTTCAGTTTTTTTTTTTTTTTTTTTTTTGATAAGTAAAAAAAGAAATTCATTAATGAAGAGGCAAAAAACCACAACACATACAGAGAGTATACAAGGCGACTAAGGCCTCAAAGACAAAAAAACCCGAAAAGGCTCACCTCCCCTTAAGTGGTTGCTAACCACTCCAAAAAACCTATAAGGGAGAGAGACTCCTCACCTATATACAATCTTGACCAATTCCATAAATTACAAACAAAAAAATTCTTTAGTTTCTGGATATTCAACACACACCCCTTAAAGGCTAATCTATTCCTCTCCTTCCAAACCGTCCAAAAAATACACAACGGAATGGATTTCCAAACCTTTTTCCTTTTCTTCCCCACAAAGGGGCCCCTCCAGCTAGTTAAGACCTCCTTTACAGTTTCTGGAAAGACCCAATTCACGCCTACTAACCCAAAAACAATATCCCACAAGACTCTAACCACTAAACAGTGTATAAGCATATGATTTACATTTTCTTCTTCACAACCGCACAAAAAACAACGATTAGGAAGTTGCAACCCTCCAATCTGGAGTCTATCCAAAGTAAGCACCTTCCCCCACGTCGCCTCCCAAGCAAAAAAAGCGACTTTGGTTGGCACCCTATCCACCCAAATACACCTTGAAGGAAAAACGATGTCATTAGGAAAAGCCAGCAAGCTATAAGCATCCTTGACCTTGAACTGACCATTTCTTCCTCCCTTCCAAATAACAAAGTCTTCCTCCAAAGAAGGCTTATGACCCCTCAAAGCATGGAGCAAGTCCCCTACCATATCCAACTCCCAATCATTAAAACCCCTCGAAAAATTTAGATTCCAACCTCCTTGACCAGAATTTTGATCCCACATTTCCTTTATCGTCGCATTCCTTTGAGCAGCCATGACAAAGAGGTGGGGGAAATCATGGGACAATGCTATACCAGTACACCAAATATCTATCCAAAATCTGATTCTGGTGCCCTTCCTAGCTATGAACACCATATTATCCCAGCACCAAGCAGATTCTTTCAATATCTCCTTCCAAACCCCTACTCCAACCGCCCCATTAGCCTTCTTTGACCTCCATCCAAGACCCTCTTGCCCATACTTTGTCGTGATCACTTGTTTCCAAATATTGTCTTTGTCACAAGCATACCTCTATATCCATTTACCAAGTAAGGCTTTGTTCAACAAAGCTAGCTTCCTTAGGCCTAGTCCACCCTTGTTTTTATCTGTGCAAACCACCTCCCATTTAACTAGGTGAGTTTTCCCCTCCAATTCCCTCCCCCCCGGCAAGAAGTCCTTTTTCACTTTCTCTAGCCTTCTAGCAACAATCTTGGGCATTCGAAAAATAGACATTTGATAGATTGGCATGCTGGCCAAAGTGCTTTTTATGAGGGTTATTCTCCCCCCTTTAGAAATGTACTGCCGTTTCCAAAGCGCTTACTCTCTCTTCCACCCCATCCCACACAAAAGGAGCCCTATTAGGAGCCCCAAGAGGCAATCCCAAATATTGAGAGGGCAAAGATCCCACCCTGCAGCCTAACTCCGCTGCCAACTCTTCAATCTCATCCACCTCACCAACAGGGATAATCTCACTTTTGGCCAAGTTAATCCTAAGAAGCAGCTTCAAACCAAAAGAGGATCCAACTTAAACGAGTTAAGTGCTCTTTGCTAGCCTCACAGAACACAACTGTGTCATCAGCAAAGAATAGATGGGAGATGTTCAAGTTGGATCTTCTGCCGCCCCGAATGCTACATCCTGATAAGAATCCCCCCTCAACAACTCTCCTAATAAGGACATCCAGCACTTCCATTCCCATAACAAAGAGATAGGGAGATAGGGGATCTCCTTGTCTAAGACCCTTTGTGCTTGGGAAGAAGCCAGCTGGAACCCCATTAACCAGAACTAAGAACTTTGCTGAAGATAAGCAGCTCCACATCCACCCCAACCACTTAGGCCCAAAGCCCATTTTTTGCAAGACCTTCAGCAAAAACTTCCAGTTGATACTGTCATAGGCTTTCTCAATGTCCAATTTGCAAATAAGACCCTTCTCTTTTCTTTTCTACCATGAGTCTATCACCTCATTTGCAATTAAGGAGGCATCAAGAATTTGTCTTCCCATCATAAAAGCATTCTAGGCAATGGAAACCACCTTTCCAACCACTTTCTTGAGCCTGTTAGCTAAGACCTTGGCCAACAATTTATAAAGCCCCCCTAAAAGACTGATAGGTCTAAAATCTCCGAGATCCTCAGCCCCACTTTTCTTAGGAATCAAAACCAGAAAAGTATTATTGAGGCTCTTAAGAAAGGAGCTATGCTCGTGGAACTCCTTAAACATTTCCAAAATTTCCTCTTTAGCAAAGTCCCAACAGTTTTGCCAAAAGGCTGCAGTAAAGCCAGCCGGCCCAGGGGCTTTGTCCCCATTCATCTCCATCAAGGCTGAATGGTTCTTAGCCTCAGAAAAGGGGATCTCCAGGTCCTCCGCTTCTTGCTGACTGATCTGATCTAACTGAATCCTCCCAATATCTGCCTTCCATCCCGAATCTTCTGAAAGCAACTGCTGGAAGGTGTTCGCAATTCCTTCCCTCACTTCTTGCTCCTCTGAAAACCACTCCCCATTAATCTTAACTCTATCCAGGGAGTTGTTCCTGCAATGGGCATTGGCCATACGATGGAAAAAGCCAGTGTTTCTGTCCCCCTCCCTTAGCCAGATCTCTTTTGAATATTGTCTCCAGTAAATCTCTTCCAGAAGCACCCACTTCTTATAACTTTCTTTTGCTTCCTTTTTTAGCTCTGTTTCCTCCACAGTCAAGCTTCTTTCACTTTCCACCCGGTCCCAAAGATCCACTTGCTGCAGGGCTTCAGCTTTGTTATAGTCCAACCTCCCAAACACCTCTTTATTCCACACTTTCAACTTCTGTTTAATTTCCTTCATCTTAACAGCCAGCCTAAAGCTAGCAGTACCCTTGACCTCAATCCCCCGCCACCAGCTTCGAATAAGATCTTTGAATCCCTCAACCTTGAGCCACATGTTTTCAAACCTAAATGGAGAAGGGCCTCTTCTTATTCCACCCCCCACCAGAAGAATTGGGAAATGATCAGAAACCGACCGGGGCAGTCTGCTTTGGAAAACACCACTAAATTGGTCTAACCAGCTAGGGGATACCAGAAATCTGTCCAGTCTAGCCCATGACTGGTTATTAAGACTCCCACACCAAGTGAATTCTCCCCTCTGCATAGGCAGATCCACCAGCCCTAAATCATCAACAATCTCAACAAATCTACACATCATTGAAGTTATTCTTCTCTGTCTGCTCCTTTCTCTTTGGAGGAGGGTGATGTTAAAGTCCCCCCCTAGGCACCAAGGGTCTTCCCAACGGCCTCTAATCACCCCAAATTCCTCCCACAGGCAATCCCTTTCCGCTTTGGTGAACGGCCCATAAACTCCCGTGAATACCCAAACAGTCCCATTTTCTACATTCCTAAATCTGCAAGAAAGGGTGAATTGGCCCTCCTCCCAATCCAGAATGTCCAAAGATCTCTTGTCCCAACAAATCAGAATGCCTCCCGCAGCCCCCTCTGCATCCAGGGCTCTCCAATCTAGAAATCTCCCAGAGCCTAAACTTCTCACAACACCTTCCGACATAGATTGGATTTTTGTTTCCTGGATACATAATAAATCCACCCTCTGGTTCCTTATAAAAGTCTTGATAATTTTTCTTTTGAAGCTATCGTTTGCCCCCCTCACGTTCCAACTCAGGACCTTTATCTTCATTGGGCTGCTACAATTTGGCTCCTTTTGCCCTGTGAGGGGCCTTTTTGCTTATTCCCCCCCTCATAGTTTACAGAGCACTCCGACCTCCTTAGCTCCCTTTCGAATTTTGACTTCTCCAAAAGCTCTTTGCTGTGAATCTTCTCCCGTCTCTTTCTGATTTTAATCAAAAAGTTCAAGATTTCCTTTTCCAATCCCTCCGTTGAGAATCCCAAAAATTGGCTAAACTTTGCCAGGCTACTATCCTCCCATTTTTCCTCATTCACATTTCTCACAATTTGTGTCTCAGGCGTGCCCGAGTCCCCTTCCACATCCTTGATTTTATCACTGCTTCTATTAGCTTCTCCCAAGTCCCTGCAACCGTTATCATTCTTATTGGATCCCTCTTCCGCCGTCAACCCCATTGTGTTCTCCACTCGGAAATCCCCCTCTATATCCCCAGAATGATCATAAAACTCCCCCTCCGGAGCTGATCAAAATAAATAGAATTATGAAGAGGAGCCCCCACATCACTATTTTCCTTAGAGTAGAAAAACGACCCATACCTCAAAGCTTCCTCTTCAAGAGCCTGGTCTGTAGCTGAGAAGCTGACTTTCATTTGTTGCTTCTTGAAGTCCTCTGTTTCCCAAACAGCAAGGGGCTCCGTCACTGAGAGAAGCACTCTTCTGGAAATGTTGCAGTCTAGAAGGCAGGCCTTCTCTTGAGGGCCTTTGCTTAAGGCCTGGGGTAGGAGCGTTGGGTCGGCCCTTTCCAAGCCTTCAACCCCACCCAGCTTTGGGCTAATCATCCCTTCAACCCATCTCCTAGACGATGGGCCTGCTTCTGGTCCCTCAGCGCCAACCACCACTTCTTTAAGCTTTGAGCCCAAAGAACTATTATGCATTGCAGGTCCATTAACCCTCCTCGCAACATTAGAGCCCACGATTGGGTCGGACGTAGTCGGCCCAGACACCAACGCATCTGTGTAGGCAACCCATTCCTGTATTGCCGAGCCTTAGGTCCGATTTGCAGGCAACTCTCGGCCCGACCTACCCTCCTGCGCACCCATCACCTCAGATGGCAGTGACAGCATCTCGAGCCTCGCACTTACCTTCTCTTTCTCCACGTGTAGCCCCGCGCATGGAATGGCATCACCCCTATCCTCGCCTCCCTCTCGTCCAAACGCTCCACTACGGACCACCTGGTTCTTCCTCCATACCGGTCTAACCTCCCACCAAAGAGAAAGTAAATAGATGTCCTCCTCAACTCCGATCTCCAGAACACTCGACATAAAGTCTCCTCTCTTTTTAACCAAGATTCAAGCCCACTAAAGCTCCCCCAACGTCTCCGCCTGGGGGTCAGTTGCAACGAAACCCTCGACTCTTCCCCCACTCTTCTCAAAATCGTCGGATTCCACAGCGAGATTGGAAGTCCAACGATTTTAACTCATACTTCATTTCTTACCTCCTCCTCTACCCAGCAGTCGCTTCTAGGGTTCCAGTGCTCCAGCCCCAATTGGAGTCCTCCCCACGATTGATTCCCTGAGGATATGACACATCTTGCTTCTTCCAAATCTTCAAACTCCATCAAGGCCTTATTCTTCTCCAATCTAGTCAGCCCTAACTTTCCTTTCAGTCCCCAAGAGTTAGCCCATAACCTCCCCATTCTCTCTAGGTCCTCTTCTCCTGCTACTCTGGAATTCCAACTCGCAATAATGCAATGTTCCAATTTCTGCAGATTTCCTAGTGTTTCCTCCCTTCTAACCTTCACTTTGACTGAGTTTGTGCTCCTCCAACTTGATTTCTTTACTACTTCCGCAAACGATCTCTCCAAGACAGATTTCCCTACAACCCTTTCTTCCTGCTTATTTGCTTTTTTGCCAACAGCTCCTTCCATTTGTTGTAATTTCTCCGCCATAGTCACCCATCCTCCTTTGTCCCCTCTGCCTTTCGGAATGAAGATGTTAAAACTCTTTCTTTCCGAGTCGACAACCCTTAGCCGGAGGAACCACCCCGCTCTGTTTGAGCCTTGCAGCAGGGAGTACGATCTCCCCTTTTCCTTCCACTCTCTTCCCCATTTTCCTTCGTTCTTATCCTTAATGCAATGGATGAATCCCTCCAAGAAAAATCCTAGACTCTCTGATCCCAGTCGGACCCACGACGAGACCCCTCTCTTCTTCTCCACGATGAGTACTTGGGATTTTCCTTTTTTTTCTTCAAAGACGATCTCGAATATCTTGGACTCCACTGCAAAGCTGCTCTCCTTCCTTCTTCTTCGAAACAATGCACTACCTTCTCCCTCCTCACCATCGCACTCTCTCTCGCTCTCTCCCATATTCTCTTCCCTTTTTGTTCTCAGCATATTCCCCATGAAGATACTAGTTAAGGAATGGAAGACATACAACCTTTCCAAATTGCTTACCAAATGCCATAGCCTATCAAATCCCTTCCTTCCCTTGAGCAACAACCCCCTCCTAACTCCCAAAATTCTCCTTGATAAAGAATCTGCACATGACTAATGCAGCTAATGGAGGATATATATTAACCAGTAAACTATGTAGCATCACTACACAGAAATTAACCAGTACTATGTTTGGCTGAAAACCAAATATTGCATCAAAGACCAAGCATGAAGGACTGATAACATGATAGCACACTAACACTTCATAAAATATAAGGTACTTCACAGGGGAGAGAGAGAGTCTGTGTGTGTGTGAGAGAGAGAGAGAGAGGTGGCAAAAAAGGATAGATGGTATGTAGCAAACTCACTTACAAAAAGGTCTGGTGATATAAAGTTTGAATTTCAGAACTATTTTGATATGGCTTATAAAGTTGAATTAAAAAGCAATGTTAGTATTCAAGGTCAACACTCATTGTTATCAGTGTTAAGTAGAACTCCCTCGCACCTCCCTAAATCTTTCTCCACTTATATGTATTCTTGAACAGGATGGACCTCAAGTGAGTATTTAGAATATGCAACTGGAATTTAGAGGTACTGCTGTGGCAAAGCTAGCTAACAGTAAGTTAGACAGGCCCAAAGACCTTATATATATAATTCTCTCTTTCTTCTGATTACCCTTCCCATTCTAGATTTTTCTTGGAATGAAAACATCGTTAGAAGCATGAACAAGGCTAACAGACAGTCAAGGCAATGTCCAAACAGGTTCAATACAACAAAGACTCTCTTCATCTCTACCATTGCACCCCCTTGATCTTTGTTGACCTTTTTATGAGAGTTTGTTTGGTCCATTCCATCCAAGAACGAATATAAGTGGAGAACACTTTAGAGAGTTGGGCCTATCTAACATACTGTTAGCTAGCTTTGCCACAACAGTACCTCTAAATTCCAGGTGCATATTCTAAATTCTCACTTGAGGTCCATCCTGTCCAAGAATCTATACAAGTGGAGAAAGATTTAGGAAGGAGTGAGGGAGTTCTAGTTATCACTGATAATAATGAGTGTTGACCTTGAATACTAACATAGCCCTTTAATTTAGCTTTATGAGTCATATCAAGATAGTTCTAGAATTCAAACTTCATATCACAAGAACCTTATATATATAATTCTCTCTTTCTTCTGATTACCCCTCCAATTCTATATTTTTCTAGGAATGAAAACATCATGAGATTTTAATATGCAGCAGTTAGAAGCATGAACAAGGCTAACAGACAGTCAAGGTAATGTCCAAACACATTCAATTTCCTCTCTCCCATTGCACCCCCTTTTCTTATTATCAACATTACCCCTTTCACAACATGCCTGTGAATTTTTCTAATTTTTAAGAAAAAACGTAAAATGAATGTGTTGTGTCCTTTCCATGTGTCAATTCCCTTTTCTTTTTTCAAGTGTTCCATGTTGGCATGTCCTTGTTGTGGTGTATCTTATATCTCTGTTCAATGTCCATGTCAAACTATGTATTGCAATACAAATCTGAGTAACTAATAAGTAATGAAATTCCTAATTTTTGATAACTGGTAGTTTCTCTCTGCTCGAGTCCTTACCCTACTGCACTACATGCTAGGCAAGAAGCTTTGTGGTATCCTATTGCATTTTTTATTTCTTTTTTATTAGAAATATGCTGATTCACTAATATGATTGTTTAAGTACAAATGACTGAAGAGAAGTGCTTCCAAAAAGATAACTAATCGAACAAAGAAAGAAAGTGAACTTCTCAAGTAGGAACAATAGGATAACATTACATCTCAAGAATATAACATGACCTTGTACAAGTTAGAGCAACTCTACACTCCTTAAGGAGTTAAGAAATCCTCTACAAGAGAAGCCTGAAGCTAGGCTCCTTGTTTTGCTAAATGATAGGCAACACGATTTGCTAGACGAGGAGACCAACAGTGGAGCAGCCCAAATTGCTAGCAACATCTAGAATTTGACAAAGCCACCCATCATATTTCCAAGTGCAATAGTAGAATCCAAATTTTTAACAATATTTTATTCAATCAGTATGTCATCCTGTTTTACTCTTCTTTATAAAGGAGGTTTCTTGTCTGCTACTAGCAGAAAATATTAAATTGTTTCCATATAGAGGTGATTGGATGGTGGATTGTTATCCTAGGCAATTGAAATGTCTAGAGAAATTTTTTGCTTGGCAATGGTTGACCATTGGTGTGGTGGGGCTGACTTATTTCTTGAGGATGAAGTTTTCTATTAGTAATGGTTGTCAAATTTTGGCTTGACTATTGGTGTGGTGGGGAGCTTCTATATGAATGTTTCCTGAGGTTATTTAATTTTACAGTCCATAAGAAGACTTGGGTTTTAGATTATTGGGTTGGTGCTTAATGGAATCCAAGGCTAAGGAGAAAGCTTTTGGATAGGGAGGTGACTTTGGTGGACTCCTTTCTACATTTGCTGAGCACTTATTCTGTTTCTAGCAGCCTGGAAGACAAATTTACGAGGAAGATTGCTAATGGGAACTCTATCACAGTCAGATCATATCATAAGTCCCAGGTATTAGGAGACCTTCACACATTCCCTACTAAGTTGATTAGAAACTCAAGATGCCTTCCAAGTTCCGTTCTTCTGTGTGGGAAGTGGCACAGGAGAAGATTTGATTGTTAATCAGCTCATGATCGGAAGTTGGAGTATGCTTAAGCTGTCTTTGCAATCAAGATTTAGAGTCTGCTGATGACATCCTCATTCATTATAGTTGATTAGTCCACAGTCCTTGGTGTTCTCCTTGTTTGATGTTTCTTCAATCTTTCCTTGTTCAATTAAGGTTTTTCTGCTTAGTTGGTTTGGTGCATTTGTGGGAGCCAAGGGCAAGTTGATTTGGAAAGTGATCCTCTATTTATTTAGATCCATCGGGAACAGGGTAATGACAGAAGTTTGCTGGTGTGAAGAGATCGTGTTTGATAGTGAAGATGTGCTTCTAAACACGTTTTTCATGTGGATAACAGGGGGCATGTGTTAGCTACCTGTCCTTTCTATGAGTTTGATGATAGTATGAAGACATTAACTCGTACTGTTGTAGGTTTCTTTCTTTCCCTTTTTGTGCTGCCTGTGTACTTCATGTATACATATGGATAGAACCCCTTTTATGTTAGGGGCTTATTCTAATATACTTTCCTATTTGCCTAAAAAAAAATGGTTTGGAGAAAATATTACATAAGCCAGGTCCAAGAAGCAAGAGGAACCAAACAGTGGCTGAGCCAGTTGCAATGCCTAATAGAGCCTGGGTCATGAAAAACCCAGTGTGCGAACCCATGAATCCACAAAAATTCCTAGGAAAACAAAGCAAACAAAGGCATAAATACTATATAAAATAAGCAAAATGTGGATTCGACAAGATGCACCTGATCATTTGATTTTAGAATCAAACTACATTCATTCAATGTGCAATCCATCAAGTAAATCAGTGGGAGCTTCAAAGTAGCATCCTTTGAGTTATCTGTGACATAGGTAACCACTTGTTAGGGCATAAAATTTCTAGGAAGTTTTTTCTTCATTCTAACATTTCTTCCATCAATAGTATTAGAGAAAAAAGACTTTCTAGAGTTCAAATATTAAGAAAATTAGGAAAAAAAATAAAAAATCATATTATATCTAAAATCATGCAGTGTGTACACCAGATCAATCACTACTTCCTTCAATAGGAAACCAAAAACTTCATTATTAACAAAAAGGGAGCAAAATAGAGAAGGATAAGCCATCCTTTGAACAACAAATATCCCTGAACACCCTCCATTTAGAACTTACAACAATATAACAAAACCAACAGAATCCCCACTCATGCAGCCATTAGAAAAGCCTCTGTCAACACACCTTAAACCTCTAGAGAGAAAAGAGAAAATCTAAGAATAAAACTTCCAAGGTTCACTCTTTCCTTGTGAAGCCCATAAAAGCACCAGTGTTGAATCCCCCTCCACTATAAAGGCTTTCAGCATAACGAGGATTTCTACTTCAATAACTAAGTCAAAACCTGCTGATCTAGAGAATATTGCCCTCATGGTTCCCAAAAGAAAGAGTCTTTCTGTTAGAAAAACATAAGTCTAAAACTCTGTCCATGTTAAAATAAAATTTTCTTAAGCAAAAAAAAAAAAAACATGTCCCTCAGCATATGTTCAAATGAGACACGTTAACTGATAACCATTCTCTTTAATGAATATAATATAAATAACAATAGAGGGAGAAGCCCCATTGGCACAGTCAAAAGTATAAAAATAAAGACCTGATGTAGGAGCATTCAAGAAATATGCTAAGACCAAACCACCTTAGTGCTTTAAAATCCAATTGTTTTAGCACTAGAAATTCACTTGAATAAGGATTCCAAATATTTAGGTTTTTTATTCTAATTATGATTTCATCATATGGAAAATTACACTAACCTCCTCTGAGGTATGGCAAAATTACATGCAGCAATCCTTTCTTTTCAAATATTACACAGACCTTCCCTAACATTCCAGTCGAACACTTTGATCATCAACTGTCAACTGACCTTCCCTAACATTCAAGAAATTTGCTCCTCTTTACATACATTAGTAAGGCTCAACAGTAACATAAAAACCAATAAAAAAGAAAACACAACCTTAAATGTTGCAAACCCGGTTCATATTGCAAACCTGTCATCTTCATATTCTTATCCCTTATCTTGTTTATATCATTTTATGTTCATTATTTCCAATGGAACAACATTTATCACTTAAGACAAGTCTCATCCACAACAACCTCTTCGTCCCTCTCATTTCTTTCAACTTGACTCATACCATCCTCATCTCCATAATCTCTGTCATTTTCATCATTTTCTACAGTTGGATCAAACTAGGGTCCCTACCATCCAATGATACGGGGCATTTATGTAAATTTTTTATTTGAACTTATGAATCATTATTGTTTGCTTTTAGTGAAAACGGGTGAACATTTTTTGGGAAAATAAAAACAAAAAAGTGCAAATTTGCATCAGGGATTCAGGTTTTGAAAATAAGGGATTGGGGTTTTTTTCCAGTAATTTTTTTAAAATTTTTATTGTTTTTAAGAAATGATTTATGTTTTCATAATTGTTTCACCTACTAGACTTTTTGTTTATAATTAACAAAAATCATCTTTATTCAAAATTAGCTCATCTTCATCCATTTTTCTTTTTCAATCATTCTTCTTTTTTGAGGTTTTACTCAATTATCCGTTCAATAAAAATAGTTATTAAGAATCTCTCGTTCAAATTTTTTTCCAAGAAGGGATTTTACTCCTTTTTTTCACCTTTTTCTTTTTTTTTCTGCTGAGTTAAGAACCCAGCTAAGTTTTAGGGGGCTCCAATTTTTCTATTGGCCCCAGATTTCATGCATCTTAAACCTTTGCAAAGAAAATAAAGGGGGAAGAAAGGCAAACAAAAAATATTTTAAGGAGAATCAGTTCATTCAACATAGAAATTGGAGAGAGAGAGAGAGCGGGGGGTGAGCATTCATGAGGCATGAAGTCCAAATAAACTTAGCACATTAAAGATAATTGTTGTATCATTAGAAATGTATTTAGATATATTTTTATATATTTTATGTATTCTTATTAAGAGTATTTGATTAAAATTGTTTTCCTATTATATTTAAGTATTCATATGTGTGTGTGCATACGTATGTATATATGCATTTACATGTAAGTAAAATAGAAAGTACAAGAAGATGAGAGTGAAGGAAAATGGACATAATTTACAAACAGCTGGAAGATGAGAATTGTGCAGCCTATAGAACCAAATCCATTTATGGCTGAAAGAAACAGAATATTGCCAGATTTCTCTGCTAAACAATGCACCTTTCCATACAGTCTCTTTTCTCTCTTTGCATATGTGTCATTTTAACTACAGCATGACAGTCATTTCCATCTATAGCATTGTTGACATTTCAAGATGGAATGAGTAAGTGGGAGACAGGACATTTTCAAGAGTGTTCCCTAAAAGATGTTAATAGCTCTTTGAAAATTGGGTTTTCCAGATGGAAGAACTCATTTTGGGGTTGCAAATATAAAAATATCTTCTCTTCTGTCTTTTGGATTTGAATTCTTTTGTGGATTTTTTATTAATATTTTTCTTTTAATTTTTCTAATAGTGGTCCATGAATTCTGATTTCAATCTGAAGATATAGAGGCCATCAATAAATTACATGCATCAATGCAGCTATCAACCATTGGATTATTATGCATGTCATGGCATTGAGAAAGATTCTACAGCTTACAATTACCAGAATGAGACGGATATACCATGATTTAAACAACAGTGAGAAAATATAAAGCAGAAAAAGATGCATTTACTTGGAATGCCAATATAAGCAAGTGAAGGAAAAAGAATTAATAAAAAGAGATAATAAACTTCAGTAATTACAGACAGAAGAAAAAGTACTTACTGCTGCTAAATATTGATTCTCCATTCTCAGATCCACTCTTCAACATGCTCATGTAGCCCTTTATTGCCCGGTATATTTCACGAACAACCAGTTCCATTCTCAGGCAAAATCCACACCAATTGTTGGTGAAAAGGACCAACACATCTTTCTTCCAAGCATGGCCAGCATATTGACTGCTAGATTTGTTAAAACCAAGAACCAGCTCCGAGAATGTATGGGTTGTAACTCGAGGGATAAAATCCACCTCATGAAAATCCAGATTAACAAATGGTGGACGTGGGGCCTCCCTAGGGCTTAGAACAACAGAATCAGAGTGTTGATATGGAAGAAGGCTTCCATTACAAAAACCATCAAGAAAAGTAGCCAGTGAAGAATAACTAAACACTGTATTTTCTGGGAAAACATAATGCTGCTGTAAAATAGGATCAATTATTACTGCTGATGGAATCTTTGAACCAGAAGTTAGAGCTCTAAGTAACCTGTAGCCACCATCAGAAAAGAAAAAGGAACCTTTAAAACCTTGAGAGTATTTCTGTTGTTTCCCTAATTTGTCTAACTGTGAAAAACCTTTTTCTTCCACCTTCAGATCTTCAGTTATTGCAAGTTCATGACTTGCAAGAACTTGGGCAGGTTCTATAGATGGTGACTGTGTGCTTGTAACAACATGAGTTGTCCTCTCTTTGCCATGCTCAGAAGAAGGTTCAACAACAGTAGGTTTAGATTCTTCAGCCATGTTCACAGCAGATATACCTGCAGTATATGGTGACTGATCCTTGTCCAAATCAGCACTATTTTCAACAAGGCCTTCCACAGACAGTTCTGGTGAAACTTGACTAGACTGAGGTTCAGCCTGTGATGTTGATGTATCAGCTATTTGGACATCAAAGTCATCAGATAGAAGTTGGAATCCTACCTCCTTCGCGAGTGAGCTTAATTTTGCCTTTTTCTGATGCTGAAGCAAGTATCCCAAGATCTCATGCAAGGAACTACCTTGTAAATCTGAAGTTATGCTATCCAAACGTTTACCCTTATTTATAACCATGACAGATATCTTATCTTTTTCTTTCATCTCTTGACTTGTTGGAGATACCAATAACTTAGGATGTCCAAATTTACTCCCTGATGCATGATAAGCTTGGAGTGAGGGTTTATCAGGCTTATTGTCACTTTGTCCACCCATTTGAAATGATATCTGATAGTCCAGTGCTAATTCTCTAAAAGCATTCAGAGCTGCCTTACTCTTTCTTCTAGTTCTTGATGAATCAGATGATCTATCCACAAAAAGAACAACTGATGGCTCACTCGAAGGTAAAGTAGGCTCAGTATCATGCCCATCATCTTCCATCTACACGATAGAAAGACAGGTGAGGAATCAATATACAGAATAAAAAACACACTAATTAATCTAGAGAATAAGAGAGAAGAGGTATAGGCAAAATGACAAATAAGGAGGCGCCTCATGGATCAACAAACATTAGAATCTGTGGATTTCATAATTGACATATGTCATAGTCATAATTGGCACAAATGGAAGTCATACTTGGCAATCTGTAGCTTATCCATACTGTATTATAAGATATGAGTGTCATGAAAAGGGATGGCTTGTCGCATGTAGATGATATTTGTTTCTGAAATCATTACCAGCCAAAAACATGCTTTCATGCTGAAAATATTAATTAATTATTATTTTAAAATACCATGGCCCAGCAAGATTATTATATTTCCTACAACCAAGATAAAATTATTCAAGTGCAGACTGTAGTTCTTGAAAGGATGCACTGTGATCTACATACAAAGATGCATCAAAAAGCAACATCCAAAACAAGAGAGAACCAGGTTAAATTGAATCATTCTAATAAGAGAGACAGGGTATTCACTATATCATTGGAAGTTATTGAAAGATATGGCCCTCTATCTATAATACACTCTGCTGTAAATGCATATGCAGGATTTGATCAACTATGGGACAACCATCGGGCTCAGCAGATGTATCTTTTCAAGAAACTTACAGCTATTGAGGCCATAAAAGCAATTTACTATACAACCAGCAAAGTGTCCAGGCAGGCAGCTCAGCTGGTTGGAGATGTGTATCATGGTATATAAGATAATGCAAAGACTGCAATCAGAAAAACATAATTACCTTGGAAATAGACACTTGATATTGAGCAAGGTGCAGGATATCAGACAAGCCATACATGCCCACCACAGTCACAAAGATATTGCAACAGTCTAGCCATGCAGTTAAAAGATCCACATATGATAAGACGAAGATACATATGATACAAGCTTCATCATTTAACTTGCAAGAAGATGGTGTAGTTCAGCTAATGGTCCAGATTTCACAATGAGTTAAACATGTCATACATCTAACAAGATTTGGGGCATACAGGATTCTGGAAAAAGCCAGGCAGTATGATGCAAACAACTCTCATGCACCACTTAGATCAACAAAAGATTACTGCAAAACAGGTAACTTACCTCTGCAACAAGTGAATTTCGCATCTGTAAAACACTACGGAGGTCATCCCCTTCCTTCAGGATCTTTGAACAAGAGGGACATCCAGCAAAGTAAACCATTGCAAACCATGAACCAGAATCTCCAATACCCAGAGATGAAAGCAGAGATCTATTAGAAACTAGACCAAATCTTTGCCGTTCTAGGGGCAGGAAGAACTCTCCTGCAACTGTCATGAACTTCGAGAGAAAAAAATCAAACTGCTTAAACTCTTCAATGGTACAGGACAACTTAACCCCAGTTGTTCTATTCTCAGTTTCCAGGTAAGGATCACTGTCATTTACTCTGCTGAAATCTCCAAGCCAAGGAATTTCATTAAACCCATTTTCAATGCCACAGTTCAGCTTTTCATTTTGCATTCCCTGTTTTTGAGAAAAAAGGAAAATATGAGGAATACATTTCCAAGACATTCACCTCCATTTTTATTCCAATCAGCCTTGTAATGAAGTGCAATTAGAAAATATCATCCACCTTCTGGTTTTTGTTCCCTCTTGGTTCAAGTGTTATATTTGTCTCTCCCTTGAAATTTGATCCAAATGGAACCCCTGCAATGCAAAGCTTTCGTCAATGTCATAAATGAACAAAGTGACAATGTGATAATTGTAATCTTGATGTGGACTGAGATACTGAGACTAAGGGAACATCAAGTTCTCATCTTTCCAATAATAACATTTATTTGGTAAAAAAAAAATGATTTAATAAAAACACTACAGAAATATAAAATGAAACTTTAAAAGAGATCAATAAAAAGTAAAATCATAATTTAAATTCAAAGCATCATAAGCTAAATGTGTGCACGATATTATATGATGGGTAGGGTGCTAAAAGTAAGTGCTGCTAAAGATAAATATATACAATTCCAACATACATGCTGTCATATGATTTAAACTTTTAAATAACATAAGGTGTCCAAAAACAACCTATTTACACAGTAGAAGTGTAATACAACCAGACCAGTACCAACTACCATTGCTACCTCCACCTGGAGAAATATCAAAAGCGAGATCTCAACTGAAGAGATCTTGAGACCTGCAGAGAAGAGAGATCTTGATGGATGCTCAACCAGTTTTGAGAACATTAAGGCCATGCATGCAACATCGCCTATATATCGGGAATTCATATATTAGGCAAACTTCATTTTGTGTGACCAGCAGACTGTCCATTACTTTAGTTCATGGTGGAGACACACACATGCTTGCTAAGACACAACAGGATCAGCAAACTAAGATGTGTCACTCAAGCATAAATAGGAGGAGAAAACACCAAATGGAGTTCAGACCAACTAACAAAATCTCATCATTCACAACAAAATTTGTCCTATGATCTCTTCAAATATTTCCTGCTCTATAATTGTATTATATGGTATATCCCTCTCCACTAAGATTTTTATTACTAAAATATACATGTCAGGGCATATTGACATTGCAGTAAAGGAGTAGTGTTCATCTAGGCTCTCTTATAACAAACACAAACAAGAACACAATGCAAGCAAAGCATGGAAGCTAGGCAAAATCTAAACAAGCTTCCAAGCAACATATACAATTAACATATGCATTGTCCAACCATTTGTTTGAGTTATACACCAAAAGGGGAAGGGACAATTAGCCATAAAAAGCATTCTGGATAATATTGAGCTTGAATTTCATTCAATCTGATGTTAAGAACCACACATGCATAACAGATGCATTGGATGAAGAAAAAAGAATTTAGTTCCAGAGTTTGAGACACCTTGTTCACCAAAGGCATCTTCAGTTCCATTGTTCTTCCCCTTTGCCAGCAATCTGGGGGTCCATCCACAAAATTCCAGGAGAAGTAAAGCTTTGTCAGTTGATTCAAGAAACAGTTTCAATTCCTCGTGAGTTTTTAGGGGTTTGAGGGGAAGTTCTTCAGGAAAAAATGACATAAGAGAATAAGCAGAAGATAATATGTTTTGGGGTCGAAGTCTTCCTTGATACTTATAAGGCACAGAATGGTGGTAGTTTAGAATTGTTATTTCCTCCATAGCACCAAGGGCATCTGCCAGCACCTTTTCACTATTTCTGTATATAAGCATCAGTTTTATGGCACCAAGTTTCTCTTGCCTCTCGGTAACTACATTAGCTAATTCCTTCATAAGGGATTGAGCCTCACCAGACCCTGGATATCAAACATCAAGTTTATCAGCAATATCATAAAGAATTCTTTCAAATGATAAAATATCTAAAGCTTACAACTAGCTAAAAAGTGTAGATGCACAAGAATAAAATAATATGTTGACATAGAGGACAAACAGTTAGCACTCAAGAACACATAATGGTAAAAATAGCACCCCAAGCCACATTGTCTAGCAATCAAAGAAAAAGACTTCAAACTTGAGAATCATGTATATAGCCATATACATGATTCCATTTATAAGCCAACTTCATACAAACATAAGTATACAAAAAATATTGAGAAACAATAACATATAAGAAAACTTAGGGGAAGGATAACAAAAGTTATTGATCATGTAAGATAATGCGATTCTACAGTAAAAAAAAAAAAAAAAAAGAAAGAAAGAAAATTGTGAACTGAGGCCCCTTTTAGGAGGTTCAGATTGTATATTTTACCGCCACACCCAACTTTGTCCCAAAGAATTCCCCTCAAGACGCTTTTCCATTACCCCTTCCCATGAGAGTAGCTCATCTCTTTTAGAACACAATCACATTTATCCACTTCATTTTGAACAACATAACTTTCCCCCACAATGATATATGAGTCACCTCTCTTGAAGCCTTATTGAGTTCAAGCACACTCCTCTCCTAGAAAACCCCCTTCTCTCAGAGTTAATCAATCATATGGTTTCTTATTCCACTTGACCAAATCGAAAATGTCCCAACCCCTTGTAGATCTCCCAAAAAATGCCCCTCTCAACTTCTCCAACAGATTGTCGATTGAAATTAGGATAACCAACAGACATATATTATTATAACAAGAAAACTTCAGAAAATGCTTGTGATGGGGATTAATGTGCCTCCTTTTGATACATCTTTTCTTTTCCAAGTTGCCAATATTCTTTTAAACCTCCCCACAACTAGGTTGCAAATTGCCTAGGCTTGAAATTGGCCTCCTAAGGAAGTCCAAATAAGTCAAGGATAACTTACCAAGCTTGCATCCCAAAACCTCAGAGAGTTTATAACCCACAAAAGTGGCTTAGGTCACTTGGTTCTTGCACCCTAAATCCCAATTCATCCACATTTGCAACATAAATGAATAAAACTTTTTTTTTCTAATACATGATCCACAAGGCCCTAGTCCACATTATCATAGGCCTTTTCAAATCAATCTTCAAAATCATATAAGCAAAGACAAACAAAGTATTGAGGCCTGGTTATGGAGAGCCTAGGAGGAGGTTTTGTGAGATGGAAAAGAAGATTTTTGATGTAAGGCTCGAAGGAATTGATGGGGGGAAATAGATTTCAATCACAAAAAGAAGTTATAGCAATATCTTCTCTTTGGCCTTTGAAAGGAAGAGATTGGTTGGCTGTTGGAGCAATTGAAAAACGCATCTGAGCAGGAAAGATCCTTAGGTTTCATCAAGAAATTCAAAGGAAAAACATAGACACATCATCTAAAGGTATGCATTAATAGAAAGGAAGGCTCATCACGTTGTCAAAGTTTGCAACAAATCAAAGAACTATCATTAAGGTGATTTCAAAGGGTGTTAGAAGCAAAGGGTGGGAAGGTTTAAGGGTGGAGATATCTTCAATGGAAAAATTCCCTTCCAATGCATTTTTGGTGAGTCAAATAGAGGTAATGTTACCTAAGAAGTTAGCAAGTTGTGGTCATTGTGGTGTAAAGTGATCCTATGCAAGTATCGTTCAAGAGGAGGGCCTAAGGCGCTAATGTCCCAATCGGAAAGTGAGCTAGAGTTGTGGTTTGAAAAGCAGTATTAGGATGGAGGATTGGTTAGAGGTAGGAAGAGTTATTGCAAGTATTTTGGATATGAATGGTATGGTGTCCATTACACCATTCTCGATCTTCAAAGAATTGTTCTTCATGGATTCCATTGAAAAAAAATGTTGGCTTCAAGAGTTAGGAAGGGTATCAATGAAGAGAGGTCTTGCAATAACTTTAAGGAGATTATCATTAAGGGCAAACACTAAGTCCTTAGAAATTTAGGTGAGATTGGATAGAACTAGAGGCCTTCCCTTCCATTTATGGTCCGAGAATCACTTGCATCATTTGATGAAGGGTTGGGGGAGAGTTACCAAGATGGATGATGCTTTTTAAAGCTAGTTGATCTTTCAAAAATCAAGATGAGAGTAGAATTGGAACCAAACATGGTGTTACCAATGCCATTAGAGGTGAAAGATGGATTTCGATGTTTCACAGTGTCCATTTTAGTCATCAGAGAGGAAGATGATTGTGTGAAATATTAGCCTTGTGGATGCTACTCCCCATGTCTTTATGATTCAATTCTCTTTATAATGTCACCATGAGAGGAGGACAATGTTGGTTTACAATGGATTCAAAGTCCTTTGATCTTTCTATAGAGGAGTTTGGTGGGAAGTTGAGAGGTGTCATTGTGGAACGAGGCAAAGGCTTTTTAGTCTAGGTGAGATTCAGAAAGCTGAGTTTAGGATGCTTGTTAGAAGGGTTGGAAGCTTGCTTTTGAGACAAAGAATTGCAAAGGTGGAGCAAATGATGGAAAAAGGGAGGTAGGAAGTTCAAGTTGGAGAGTCAATCAAATGGGGCAAGGAGGTTCATTTTCTGCTTTGTTATCATGGCAAATGCAAAGAGGTTTGCCTTGATCTTTCCAAAAGGGAGGGGTCTCCATGGGGGTTGGTCCATTTTGACGAAGAAACTTCTTTCATTAAGGGTTGTTCTTGCAACTAAGGCCAAGAAAGTGGTCATTCCAATAGAGAAGAGGAGTAGCTCTATGGTCATCTGGAAATGAGACTTTCGCAAATGTAGTTAGGAAGAATCTAGGCCTGGTGGGAGATGCGGTCTAGCTCCAACTTGGGAAGAGTGAGGAGCAAAGTAGGGAAGAGTGGTTCAAGTTTGTCTGGTAGGGAGGTTCAGAGGTTTGGGAGTTATTTTGTACAACACATTCTCTTTTAGTTTCTAGTTCAAATAACGATAGTGTTATCATGCTATGGCACAATCGTTAAGGTCATCCAAGTTTAATGTATCTTAAACAGTTTTTTCCTTCATTATTCAATAAAGATTCTAAAGTGTTCCAATGTGAGATTTGTCAATTTTTTTATTTTTTTTTTTAATAAGAGGAATTTGAGATTTGTCGATTATGAAAACATGTTCACAGTTCTTATCCCCTTCAATCATATAAATCATCTTATCCTTTTTCTATGATCCACAGCAATATTTGGGGGTCCTCTAAAATAAAAAATGTAACAATTTCTAGTTTTTTTTTTTATTATTATTATTATTTTTATGAATGATCATACTAGAATTACTTGGATATTTCTTATGAAGGAAAAATCTGAAGTGGATCAAATTTTCAAAAATTTTAATAACATGATTTAGATCCAATTCCATGCAAAAATTCAAGTATTGAAAACTAACAATACTAGAGAATATTTCAACTCCATTATGGGAGATTTCCTCTTAAGCGAAGGCATTGTTCGTCAAAGTTCATGCATTGAAACTCCCTAACAAAATGGGATTACTGAGATAAAATAGACACCTTTTAAAAGTTACTAGGTCTATAATGTTCTCCACCAATGTTCCCACATTCTTTTGGGGAGAAGTTGTACTTACTAATGGAATGTTTTCTCGTGTCCTCCGTTTTCAAACCCCATGCCAAGTCCTTCTCAAATCTTATTCGGATACTCAACTTCTATCCACTATTCCATCAAAAGTGTTAAGTAAGCTCAATCCTCCAACAATCAAGTGTGTATTTCTTAGGTATTCACTAAACCAGAAAGGCTACAAATGTTACTCCCCAGTAACCAGAAAATTCTATAATAACTCCATGGATGTAACATTTTTTGAAAATCAATCTTATTATTCTAAAGCTGATATTCAAAGGGAGCATACCACTCAAGAATACCAATTTTGGGAAACAGAAATCACAACCAGCAGTCTTCAAACAATTGATTCTCATATTCCCCAGTCCCATATCCCTCATAGTCCAAGTCCTCCAATGATTGAGTCTTTAGACACCATGGTTGAGCCACCTAGAACTCGTCCTCATTCAATTCACTCACAACCTGCCAACAACAATGACTTCATTGTCTACTCAAGGAAGAAGACTCAAAAGGAAACAGAGAAAAGAACATACCCCAAGCAAGTTCATGAGGCAGAACCAAATTCAAACCACAGTGAAATTTCCCCAAGTGACACAAATTCTGACCCTGTCACTAATGAGTTACAGAATGACAGTCTTAATCTGCCTATTGCCAAGAGGAAAGGAGTATGATCTTCTATAAAGCATTTGATCTATAATTTTTTATCTTATGATGGATTATCACCTGTTTTTCAAGAGGAAAGGGGTATGATCTTGTATAAATCATTCAATTTATAATTTTTTATTATATGATGGATTGTCACCTGTTTTTTGTGTCTTTACCATTAGTCTTATAGACATCCAGATTCCTAACAACATCCAAGAAGCTCTTTAAATTCCTGAATGGAAGGTTATCATTGGAGAAGAAATTCGAGCTCTAGAAAAGAATGGGACATGGGAAATTATGGAATTACCCAAAGGGAAAATCCAGTTGGGTGTAAATGGATATTCACTGTAAAGTACAAGGCAAATGCAAGTTGGATATTCACTGTAAAGTACAAGGCAAATGCAAGTGTGGATAGGTTCAAGGCTCGTTTGGTTGGAAAGGGATTCACCAAACCTATGGAATTGACTATCAAAAGACATTTGCTCCTATTGCCAAGCTTAACACTATCTGGGAATTGTTATCATTGGATGTTAACTTAGATTGGTCTCTCCATCAACTAGGTGTCAAAAATGCATTTCTAAATGGCTACTTGGAAGAAGAAATGTATATGGAAATCCCTTCAAGTATTGAGACAAGATCAAATATTAATAAAGTTTAGAGGCTCAAGAAATCCTTGTATGCCTCAAAAAGTCTCTGTCCACTTGGTTTAACAGATTTACAAAAGTTGTAAAAAGGTATGGATAGTCTTAATATCAGTCTGACCACACAATGTTTGTTAAAAACCCTCTTAAGGGAAAGATGGCCATTATCATTGTATATGTAAATGATATCATCCTAATTGGAGATCATGAGGAAGAACTATGCAAACTCAAGAATTTTCTTGCTAAAGAGTTTGAAATCAAAGATCTAGGAAATCTTAAATACTTCCTTGGAATAGAAATAAATAGGTCAAAAAAGGGCATTGCAGTCTCTCAATAAAAGTATATCCTTGATTTACTAAAAGACGGGGATACTCAAATGCAAGCCTGTAGATGCTCTTATGGATCACACAGTCAAACTAGGAACTAAAGAACAAAGTGCCCCTATGGATAAAGAAAGACACCAACGTCTTGTGGGAAAGCTAATTTTACTTTTCTCATACTAGACCTAACATTGGTTTCTCAGTCAGTTTGATGCAGCACACAATCATCATTAGTTTCTTATTTTAAGTTTATTTGCTTTACTATTTTGTTTAAAATTGATTTCCTAGTTTTCCTAATTTTCAATTATCTTCATTTCTTATTTCTAGGAAAAGTTCCCAATTATCTTGGTTCCCTATTTCTAGTTTCTTATTTCAATTATTTCCTTTATTTTGCATTACAAACATTATTTAAAGGTTTATTGTAATTGTTAGAATCAATTCAATATAAGTTATTAAAATTATTCCCTAATTTTCATATCCTATTGTGATCTTTGTGTTTGTTCTTGAGTGTTTTTCCATTTCGTTTCCAAACCTTCCACTACACCAAAATTGGTATTCTAAAAAGTATTTTTACCTCAATCTGATGGTTGACAACAATTCCAAAGGGAAACGAACCATCAACAACAAACGGCAATTCAAAAAAATCAAACAACAACTCAATAGGATCGACGAAACTCTTCGCAACCACACATAGATGGTGGTTGTGTTGACTGTCGAAGAGAAGTGCGAACCCATGGAGCAGCTACTAGACTAATGTGGCAACTAGCAGGAGGGCGGCTACAAAGACTAATGCCAGCCACATATCGGGCCACAAATCGATGACGGAGGTGTGATTCGCACTAGTCCAATTGCGAATTGTGATTTTCGCGAGCCCCTTCCATTACGGGTGTATGAGTGTCAGAATCAAGGAGCTCCTAAGCAGCGTGACAACAACAACCTCCAACAAGGGGTTTCGGTCAGTGACAATGGCAAGTTCAAGGTTGGTGGTGGCTTTCCACGAGTGGTTGCAATGGTTTTTTATGAACAAGATGTGTTTTTTCCACCTTTTCGAGATAGTGATGATTTTTTACTTCCACAGTAGAGGAATATTCAACAAAGGCAACAACGAAGGTTGGATGGTTCATCTAGAGAAGAAGATGATTTTCATTTCGATTATCGGGCTAACAATCATGGTCAAAATAACCAAGAATTTAAGATGAAGATGGATTTACTGAGTTTCAACGGTCGATTACACATTGAAAACTTTCTCGATTGGGTCTGTACCATCGAAAACTTTTTTTACTATTTGAATATTTCAAAAGAAAATCAAATAAAGCTCATGGTGTATAAGTTGAAAGGTGGAGCTTCTGCATGGTGGGAACAACTTCAATATAATAGTCAATGGCAAGGAAAACAACATGTTCGTACTTGGCCCAAAATGAAACAATTGTTACAAAGGTGATTTCTCCCTCCAAATTGTGAAAAAATTTTATATCAACAATATCAAAATTGTCAACAAGCCAACCACACTATAAATGAATACACAGAGGAATTTTATCAAATAAATGTCCGCGTTAATTTGTTTGAGACGGAGAACCAATTAATTATTCATTATATTGGAGGTCTAAAGCTGGTTATTTAAGATCAACTGGCTCTTCAAGGGGTTTGGACCATGACAAATGAAGTTAATTTGTTGATGAAAGTGGAAAATTAGATCAATAGGTCCACGACGCGCGCTCAAAGTAACTCTCGGCAACCAACCCAAAAAGCTTTTACTCCAAAAGGGTCAACAACTTTAGGCATCAACAATGGTAGCAATAAAGATTCCCCTTCCACCCAAAATTCTGCGCAAAATCCAATTGAAACTTCAGCCTCTATTCGATCTAATACTGAAGGCCGAAACCAGCAGCAACAACTAGTCAATAATGACCCTTATGTGCGTCCAAATCTTGGGAAATGTTTTTAATGCAACCAATCAAGCCATATTTCAAATAATCGCCCGAACAAACGATCTGTTAACCTTGCAGAAGAAGGAAGCGATGAAGAGGAACAAGTTCTCGAAGAAGATATACATGAGGGTGATGAGTTTGCAAAAGGAGATCTAGGAGAAGAAGTGGCGTGCATTGTCCAACGACTTTTGTTTACCCCAAAGAAACCAAACGACTCTCAACGACACTAAATATTTCGGACCCGATGCACTATTCGTAATAAAGTGTGCAACATGATCATTGACAATGGCAATAGCAAGAATATTATTTCCAAGGCTTTGGTGAAAACATTAAATTTAAAAATTGAGAAGCATCCTTCTCCATCCAAGATTGCATGGATTAAGAAGGGCCCAGTAGTTCAGGTGCTAGAAGTTTGCAAGGTTCTTTTGTCGATTGGGAAGTATTATAAAGATGAGATCATATGTGATGCGGTGGAAATGGACGTTTTTCATATTTTATTAGGGAGGATATGGCACTATGATGTTGATGTCACTTATAAGGGTCGAGATAATACTTTCGTTTTTTGGTGGTTTGACAAGAAGATTGTTTTGATGTCATGGTCTCAATCATTAGAAAACAATTCGGTTACTTAGGAAGATCAACCGCTATTCACCAACATAATAGGCCTAGATTTCTTTAAGCAAGTCAAGGAGCCAAATTTTGTTATAGCATTGGTAGTTAAGGGTCAATCTAAAGCAACTATTGATATTCCCACCAAGATTCAAGAGGTACATGCTGATTTTCCTGATTCATCTCCTAATGAGTTACCTCCTATGCGAAATATTCAACACCATATCGATTTAGTACCTAAAGCTAGTTTATCTAACTTGCCACATTATCATATGAGCCCAACTGAGCATAAAAAGTTGCAATGACAACTTAACAAGTTGCTTGATAAGGGCTTAATTCGTGAGAGCATGAGTCCTTGTGCAATCCAAGTTTTACTCACCCCAAAGAAGGATGGTAGCTAGCACATGTGTGTGGATAGTCGCGCTATCAACAAAATAACAATCAAGGATCGCTTTCCTATTCCACATCTTAATGACATACTTGACAAGTTAGAAGGTGTTATGGTGTTTACCAAACTTGATTTACGAAGTGGCTATCATCAAATTCGTATTTGACCAAGCAATAAGTGAAAGATGGATTTCAAGACTAAAGACGGCCTTTACGCATGGTTAGTGATGCCATTTGAGCTATTAAATGCGCTAAGCACATTCATGTGGTTGATGAACCAGGTTCTTCGTCCATTTATTGGAAAATTTGTGGTGGTTTATTTTGATGATATTCTCATCTACAGTAAGAATGAAGAGGAGCACTTATCACATCTCAAGGAAGTTTTGTTAGCCTTACGAGCTAATAAATTGTATATCAATCTTAAGAAGTGTAGCTTTATGACTAACCATCTTTTATTCCTTGGATTTATAGTGGGAAAGGATGGTATTCAAATTGACGAGATGAAGGTAACAGTAATTCAAGAATGGTCAGCTCCTAAAGCCGTGCATGAAATGCAAAGTTTCCACGTTTTAGCCACTTTTTTATAGGCGTTTTATTTGAGGATTTAGTACAATCATGGCACCTATTACCAATTGTTTGAAGAAAGGCCAGTTCCAATGGAACAAAGCGCAAGAAGACAGCTTTGAATCAACAAAAGCAAAGTTGTGTGCTACACCAATGTTAGCACTCCCCAATTTTGAGAAAGTGTTTGAGGTTGAATGTGATGCATCAGTTCTGAGAATTGGGACTATCTTATCCTAAGAGGGTGTAATTTTTCAGTGAAAAGGTTAGTGAACCTCAACAAAAGTGGTCTACTTATGAGTTTGAATTTTATGCAGTTGTTTGAGCCTTAAAGCATTGGGAGCATTATTTGTTTCAATGAGAGTGTGTGCTATTTACAAATCATCAAGCTTTAAAGTTCATCAATTCTCATAAGACAATGAATTGAATGCATGCTCGATGGATTGCCTTTTTACAAAAGTTCACTTTTGTTATCAAACATAAGCCTAGCCAATAGAATAAAGTAGTTGATACATTGAGTCGACAAGCCTCTTTATTAGCTACAATTAGTACTAAGGTGGTGGGGTTCAATTATTTGAAGGATACTTATACTATTTATGAGGATGTTGGTGGCATATGGGCATGATGCAACAATAAGGAGTTTGTTACTGACTTATTCTGGATTGATTTTTATTTTGGGGTACACAATTATGTATCTCTCATTCTTCTTTG
Source organism: Vitis rotundifolia (assembly GCA_030254885.1). NCBI lineage: Eukaryota > Viridiplantae > Streptophyta > Magnoliopsida > Vitales > Vitaceae > Vitis > Vitis rotundifolia. The sequence goes on from CM058151.1 coordinate 15,844,516, forward strand.
CACGACTATTTTATTACATAATTACATGCTAGCATGAGGACATGTTGACCGAGACAAAACAATCAGCTTGGTAGAGGAGAGATTTTATTAGCCCCAGCTCAAATAAAATGTTGGGTGTTTCACTCAGCATTGCCCAATGTGTCAAAGAGCTAAAAAACAAGTTCAAAATACTACTCTTTATACTCCTTTACCTACTCCAGAGATGATTTGGCAAGATTTAACTATGGATTTTGTTCTTGGCCTCCCAAGAACTCAACGTGTAGTTGATTCTATTTTGGTTGTAGTTGATTGATTTTCTAAGATGGTTCACTTCCTTTCTTGTAAAAAGATTCCAGACGCTTCTTATGTGGCCAATTTATTTTTCCGTGAAATTGTTCACCTGCATGGCGTTCCTCGTTCAATAACTTTTGATAGGGATGTGAAATTCCTTAGTCATTTTTGGAGAACTCTATGAAAATTGTCTGCTACTTCTTTGCAATATAGTAGCACGAGCCATCCCCAAACCGATGGGCAAACTAAAGTGGCTAATCACACTTTTGGCAATATGATACAAATCTATTAGTGGAGATAAACCAAAGCAATGGGATGCTGCCCACAGATTGAGTTTGCTTTAATAGTATGCCTAATTGTTCTATAAAGAAGACTCCTTTTGAAGTTGTCTACACTAGTGTTCCAAGGCATACAATGGATTTGATTCATCTTCCTCCTTCTCATGATGTCAATCCTAACTGAGGAGTTTGTAGAGCGTATTTAACGAATTCATCAAGAAGTGAAGAAGAATTTAGAAGAGGTTGATCTTCGTTACAAGACTACTGCAAATTGAAATCAGAGCCTTAAGTTGTTCAATGAAGGTGATTTAGTGATCGTCCATCTCCACAAAAATCGTTTTCCTGCTAGCACATACAATAAGCTTAAAGACAAGAAAACTAGTCATTCTTGCATCTTTCAAAAGATTGGTGATAATGCTTACAAGATTGATCTTCCAACTAATATGAACATTTTCAATACTTTCAACGTTGCTGATATCTTTGAATACTTTCCCCCGGATGAGTTTTCTTCACAACCACAAAACTCGAGGACGAGTTTTCTTCAAGTGGAGGAGATTGATGCAACACACGATCATCATTAGTTTCATATTCTAAGTTTATTTGCTTTACTATCTTCATTTCCTATTTTTAGGAAAAGTTTCCAATTATCTTCGTTTCCTATTTCCTGTTTCTTATTTCAATTATTTCCTTTATTTTGCATTACAGACATTATTTAAAGGTTTATTGTAATTGTTAGAATTAATTCAATATAATTTATTAGAATTATTCCCTAATTTTCAGATCCTATTGTGATCTTTGTGTTTATTCTCGAGTGTTTTTCTGTTTTGTTTCGAAACAAACCTTCCTCTACACCACAATTCATGAATCATCCAATAGAGGAACACATGGAAGTCATGTATCGAATACTAAGACATCTCAAGATGACACCTGGCAAGGGCCTATATTTCAAGAGGACAATGAAAAAGAATACTGAAATCTTCACAAATACAGACTAGGTTGGATTAGTTATAGCCTGAAGATCTAAAGATCAACTCCAGGGTATTTTACTTATGTGTGGGGAAATTTAATTGTTTGGCGAAGCAACAAACAGTCCGTTGTAACTTGGAGCAGTGCAAAGGCAGAGTTTAGAGTTGTGGCTCATGGAATTTGTGAGGGAATATGGTTAGTAAGTTTACCAGTAGAGCTAAAAATTCCATTGGAAAAACCTATGTAGATGTTTTGTGACAATCAAGTTGCCATAAGCATTGTCAAGAACCTTGTTCACCATGACTAAACGTACCAGGTGGAGACAAATTTTCATTTCATCAAAGAGAAGATAGAGGAAAGAATAATCACTTTGATTTACACTCCAGCGAGTCTTCAAATACTTGATGTTCTCACTAAAGCACTTCCAAGATCCAATTTTGAAGACTTGGGTTGCAAGCCAGGTATGATCAATATTTACAATCTAGCTTGAGGGAGAGAGTGGAATTTCATTTTTGCATTTTCAATCATTTTACAGATGGTTTTTACAGTTTATTACTTTTGTATTTAAGTCTTCTTTCCTTATTTAATAGGATTTGGGCTAGGATGTAACCCAACTCCTATCTTTCCCAATTTTGTTCCCTAAATTAATAAGAGATTTCTCTCCTCCACACTAGGATTTTAGTTAGCTAATTTTAGGAAGTCTTTCTCTGTCATGTATGTTAAATACCTATGTATTTTTCATTAAGGGAGGTATAATAAAGGGGGAGAAAAAAACAAGAGTTTTTTTTTCTCTCTCAAAAATTTTTCAATTACACTTACGAAGGACATGAATGAAAAACTAGGAAAAGAAAAAAAAACTAAGGGTGCCAAAGTTTGAACACTCATCAACAAAAAATAAGAAGAAGTAAATAAACTATAGATTGAGCAAGTATAAGTCATTAATTTCTTAATATAAAAGAAAAGTCAAAAGCCAAAGTTTAAGGGGGTCCAGACTCGGCCATCTCTTCTTTCTGGGTGAAAGACGGTTTGTGGAGACCTTCGGAGGAGGAGCTACTTTTAGAGGGGAGATCGAAGACTGACTGTGCCCTAATGGAGGAAGCGTTGAGGTATGAGAATGTCTCTACCCCTATTGGAACGTTGGTTTATGATTTCCCATCTTCCCCTTCTTCTTTTTCTGGTTGGACTCCATTGGGAGAGTATTACGACCTTTCTGGGCCGGTTTGGAAACATTCCAGAGGGAATCACCGGGCCGCATGGTTAATGGCACGGGGTCTTCAGTGAAGAAGACTGTCACTCGCTGGGAGATGATGGAGGTTAATAATGGTAGCATTGAAAAAAGTAGAGAGGAGTTGTGCTTAGCTCGTATAATGCCACACGAAGCTAGAGGATAGGAGGAGGTTAGCTGGGAGGATAGCGACTTGGCTAGATTCAGTAAGTTTCTGGGGTTTTTGACAGAGGGATTGGAGAAGGATATTTTGGAATTCCTGGTCAAAATCAGAAAAAGAAGGGAAAGAGTTCACAGTAAAACTCCTCTGGAGAAATCGAAATTCGAAAGAGACCTGAAAAGACTTGAATGTTCCATCAACTATGAAGGAGGGAAGAAGCAGAAATGTACTGTGCAAGGAAAAGGGTGCCAGATTATGGTAGTCCAATGAAGTTAAGGTTGTTGAGCTGGAATGTGCGTGGAGCTAACGATAGCTCTAAAAGAAAGGTGATCAAGGCCATGATTAGAAGTCAGAAGGTGGATCTGTTCTGTATCCAGGAGACAAAAATTCAGCCAATGTCAGAGGGTGTGGTGAGGAGTTTGGGCTCTAGGAGGTTTCTTGATTGGGGAGCTATGGGTGCTCAAGGCTCTGCGGGTGGGATTTTGATTTGTTGGGACAAAAGGACCCTGGAGATGCTGGAGATAGAGGTGGGGCAGTTTTCAATTTCCTGTAGACTCGGGAATGTAGAAGATGGGCTCGTTTGGATTTTCACGAGAGTGTACGGACCGTTTACCAGAAAGGAAAGGGAGACTTTGTGGGAGGAGCTAGGGGCAATAAGGGGTATTTAGGATGACCCCTGGTGTTTAGGGGGCGACTTCAATGTCACCCTATCCCAAAAGGAAAGGAGCAGTCAGAATAGGTTGACTGGTGCAATGAGAAGGTTTGCTCAGGTTGTCGATGAGTTAGAACTCCTAGATCTTCCTCTGCAAGGGGATGTGTTTTCCTGGAGTGGGGGTAGGAATAATCAGTCTTGGGCTAGACTGGATAGATTCCTAGTGACCCAGAACTGGCTTGACTTGTTTAGCGGGGTTGTCCAAAGTAGACTTCCCAGGCCCACTTCAGATCACTTCCCCATTCTACTGCAGGGTGGTGGTTTAAGACGGGGCCCTTCCCCGTTCAAGTTTGAAAACATGTGACTTAAGGTTGATGGGTTTAAGGATCTTCTCAGGGGTTGGTGGCAGGAAGCGGGGGGGAGAGGGAGGGCTAGTTTTAGATTGGCCACTAAGTTGAAGGTGATGAAGGAAAAAATCAAAGGTTGGAACAGGGACGTGTTTGGAAGGCTGGAAGTAAATAAAAGCTCAGCTCTCCAGCAAGTTGAATTCTGGGATAGGGTGGAATGTGAAAGGAGCTTGTCTGAAGGAGAAACGGAGCTGAAAAACGAAGCTAAGGAAACCTTCAAAAAGTGGGTGTTATTGGAAGAAACCCATTGGAGACAATTGTCTAGGGAGCTGTGGCTAAAGGAAGGGGATAAGAACACAGGTTTTTTCCACCGGATGGCCAACACTCGCCGGAGAAACAACTCTTTGGATAGAATCAAGATTAATGGGGTGGAGTTGGCTGAGGAGCAAGAGGTGAGGGAGGGGATTGTGAATGCTTTTCAGCAACTGCTCACTGAAGAGCCAGGATGGAGAGTTGACATTGAGGGGCTGCACCTTCAACGTCTAAACCTCAATGAAGCTGAAGCCCTGGAGCTGCCCTTCACTGAGGAAGAAATCCACTCAGCTCTGATGGAAATGAATGGAGACAAGGCTCCAGGCCCGGATGGGTTTACAGTGGCCTTTTGGCAATTTTGCTAGGACTTTGTGGAGGAAGAGATTGTGGACCTGTTTAAGGAATTTTTTTATTAGAAATCTTTTGCCAAAAGTCTCAATACTACCTTCCTGGTCCTCATTCCAAAGAAAGGTGGGGCTGAGAACCTTGGGGATTTCCGGCCTATCAGCCTTTTAGGGGGACTATACAAGCTTCTGGCCAAGGTGCTGGCCAATAGGCTGAAGAAGGTTTTAGGTAAGGTGGTCTCTGTGGATCAAAATGCGTTTGTGAGGGGCAGACAGATTTTGGATGACTCGCTCATAGCTAATGAGGTGATTGATTTTTGGCAAAAGCGTAAAGAGAAAGGGTTGATTTGCAAATTGAATATTGAAAAAGCCTACGATAGCATTAATTGGAATTTCCTCATGAAGGTCCTGCACAAGATGGGCTTTGGGTCTCGATGGATGGAGTGGATTTGGTGGTGCATTTCAACTGCAAAGTTTTCTATTCTTGTCAATGGGGAGCCAGCAGGTTTTTTTTCCAATTCCAAAGGGCTGCGTCAAGGAGATCCCCTTTCTCCTAACCTTTTTGTTTTGGGTATGGAAGTGCTAAGTGCACTTATGAGAAGGGCTATTAATAGGGGCTTCATTTCAAGTTGTAGACTTCGAGAGAGAGGGGGGATGGAGATGAATGTGTCCCACTTGCTCTTTGCTGATGACACAATCATCTTTTGTGAAGCAAGGAAAGAGCATCTAACCTCTCTAGGCTGGATTTTGGCTTGGTTTGAGGCGGCTTCTGGTCTAAGAATAAATCTAGCTAAAAGCGAAGTAATTCCTGTTGGGGAGGTTGAAAATATTGAGGATATCGCAGTGAAGTTAGGGTGCAGAGTAGGGGCTCTTCCTTCTATGTATTTGGGGCTGCCCCTTGGAGCCCATCACAAGGCCTTGTCTATGTGGGATGGGGTGGAAGAAAGAATGAGGAGAAGATTAGCTCTTTGGAAAAGACAATATATGTCTAAGGGCGGGAGAATTACACTCATTAAAAGTACACTGGCCAGCATACCTATCTACCATTTGTCCCTTTTTCGAATGCCTAAGTTAGTAGTAAAAAGACTTGAAAAATTACAAAGAGATTTTCTTTGGGGAGGGGGAAGCTTGGAAAGGAAAATCCACTTAATCAATTGGGAGGTGGTGTGCACTCAAAAGGAGAAGGGGGGTCTTGGTATTCGGAAGATTGATCTCCTGAACAAGGCCTTGCTGGGTAAATGGATCTGGAGATTTGCCTTTGAAAAAAATTTACTTTGGAAGAAGGTGATCGGGGTGAAGTATGGCCAAGAGGGATGTGGATGGAAGACTAATGAAGCTCGCGGAACGTTTGGAGTGGGGGTTTGAAAGGAGATTCTGAATGAGGCAAGTTGGTGTTGGGATAACATTGAGTTCAAGGTGGGGAAGGGGACTAAGATCAAGTTCTGGACTGATCATTGGTGCGGCAACACGGCGTTGTCCCAAGTTTTTCCCCAGTTATTTGCCTTGGCGGTCTATAGGAACGCAACGGTCAATGATGTGTAGGACTCAAGCCTTGGTCAAGGAGGTTGGAATCTCAGATTTTCTAGAGATTCTAATGATTGGGAGCTGGATTTGATAGGAGAGCTGCTTCTTTTGCTGACGGACTTCAGGATTTCTTCAAAAGAGGACTCAGTGTTATGGAAAGGAGGGGGTCATTACACTTTTCGGGTTAGGGATGCTTATAATTTGCTGGCTGCCCCCAACCCCCTTATCTTCCCAGAAAAAAGCATTTGGGTGGATAAGGTCCCAACTAAGGTTGCTTTTTTTGCATGGGAGGCCACTTGGGAAAAGATCCTCACTTTGGATAGGCTTCAAAAACGAGGGTGGCAGCTCCCTAATCGTTGTTTTTTGTGTGGTTGTGAAGAGGAAAATGTAAATCACATTCTTTTACACTGTATAGTGGTCAGGGTCCTCTGGGAGATCATCCTTGCCTTGTTTGGGGCTCAGTAGGTGGTCCTAGAGACAGTCAAAGAGGTGTTATTTAGTTGGAGAGGCCCTTTTGTAGGGAAAAAGAGGAAAAAGATTTGGAATTCCATCCCGTTGTGTATATTTTGGACCGTATAGAATGAAAGAAATAGATTAGCTTTTAGGGGGGTTTTTTAGCTATACAAAAACTCAAAAATTCTTTTGTATGTAATTTGTGGAGTTGGACTAGGGTGTATATGGGAGAGGAGTCATCTTCGCTCTTAGGCTTCTTGGAGTGGCTATCGGCTCCTTAAGGGTTGGTGAGGTTGTGTTGTTCATGTGTTTTTGCTTTTAGGCTACTATGTATACTTCCTGTATGCTTTGTGGCTTTCCGCCCTCTAATATATATTTTGTGCTCATTTATCAAAAAAAAAAAAAAAAAAAAACAAGAGAGCTAGAACAAGTCTAAAGATGAGGTATACAAAAATCTCTAACCCCAAGTGTGCCTCTCCTCTTTTAATGGAGCCCTCATGAGCTCCTTCCTCTTCATTTTCCCTTGCCGCAAGAGATGAAAGAAGTCTAGAGAAGCAAAGCAGTGGGGTTAGGGGTTTACGCTTGGAGGAGAGGAGTTGGGCAGCCCCTATTCCATTGCTTATTTCACTACGAGATGGGGTGCTCCCAAGGACTGACATGCAAACGCAAGGAGGCCTCTTGCCCTTTAACAACACTTTGTTAGAGGAAGTCCGATGTAAGACAACCCTAGGATGGTTGCCTATACTCAAAAGTAGGTGGGCTAAGGTTTTATTTTTAGGATGTAAGGAGAGGTACAAGGAATAAATTTTATGGTAGAGAAAAACATAAGATGAAAAATAGAGAGAAAGAAGAAACAACGAAGAAAATATGAAAAACCTTAAGAGTCTCACTAAAACCTTCTAGGAGTCTCACCTACAAGAAAATCAATGAGGATTGCAACCCTTGCAATGAAGAAAAACATAATATTATTAATATCAATCAATTCATTCCTTTGATTTACATTGATTAGTCTATTTATAGGCTTCTCTAAGAAATTCAAAGTCTACTAGGACTCTAATAACCTATTATGACTCAAATTCTAATTATAACATTCAAAGTCTACTAGGACTCCAATAACCTATCATAACTCGAATTCTAATTATATTATAACTTAACTAGCTAATCCTAATTAGACTCCAACAAAAACTAATCCTAATTCAATTCTAATTAATATTGATCCTACTTAAAGCTTACTTAGGTCTTCCCTTTCTTCCTTGAATAGACTTTAAAAGGCTTTCCCCCATCAAAGTCACAAGGTTCCCAGGTGTTTCTCCTTTGTCGATTATTCCTTTGGGGGGTTTGGGTGTCTTCTTCTTCTTTGGGTGCTTTAGAGGCTTTGACAGTTGGGAGGAGGTCCGCAAAACCTAGGCTTTTAGAAGATAATTGTGGAGTGGAGGATTCTACTCCCCTTTCTTCTTCTACTAGGTTGCCCGCCCTCAATAGTGGTTCAAAGTTTCATTCAAAGGTAGGGCAATCCTTGGGGCCTATGGGTTCTTGATGTCAGCCGCTAAGGATGATGCTTCAAAATGACAATTTGTTAGATTGTTTGAGAAGTGATGCGAAGGATCCTTTGGGTAAGGAAATGGTGATCAAGGCTGAGGAGTTGGAGTCCTCTAAGGCCTTAGGGTTTGGATGCGGTTTGATGGGGAAGGAGCATAACCTTGATAACCTTCCTAGTATGTTTGCTAATTTCAGCAACTTCATGGGAATGCATGTTGTAGGTTTTGAAAAGGAGATCAACTCCCTATTGAGAAAAATGGAGGCAAGAAAAGGGCTCGAGGTTAAGGTCTCAAAAGGAAAAAGGGAAACTCTTTTGGCATCCCATTTGGAGAGGGAGATATAAAAACTAGAATGCTCAATCAATTACAATAGTTCTTCGCTCACTATTAGGGGAAGGGAAAGGAGCAGTAGGAATTCAACACTAGTTTTGTGAGACTGCTTTTTCGTTTCTTGTTTGTTAGAGGGAGATTGGTTAAGTTAGGGTTTTGGGAGAATTTCTTATTTTTCCAAATATGTATCAATGGGTGTAGGTTGGGGGCATTCCCTGGTTTTAAGAGCTCCTACTAAGGCCATTTCAACTCACTTAGGGGTTGGTTGTTGTCAAGAAGGTGGTGGGTGTTTTTTTTCTTTCTCTTTTCTTGCCATTTGGCCCTAATTGTATACTTCGTGTCTACTTTGATGAGCCTTTTTGTAGGCATCTTTAATATATTATCCTTTTTACCTATAAAAAAAATAAATAAATGCAAGAAAGCATAAGGTAGAGAGTACGAAAAGGTCAATTCCTAGGTCAATTCCTAGGTCTACCAATAAATGAATTTTCAAGCCACCTCCCATTGAGAAGAAAACAAAAAAAGGAAAAATGTAAGAACCTTTCAATTCCAAGGGGCATCTATGTTACCACCTAACCACAATGCTGGAATTGCATTTTTTGTTAAGCCACTGTTAGATACTTTTGATGACACTATGCGACAATGGATCAATCTCCCTAAGAAAGCTCCCAGGCCATAACCTAATATGGTCTATTCCTAATGGAAAACCCTCAAACCCCAAATTTTCATCCTTTAACTTGCAAACTTGATCCCAATTGATAAGATGATCTTTGCTCTTTTCTCCAAAGAAATTCAAATTTGATTTTCTCAATCTAAAAGCAAAAGCAATTGGGATTATGAATATAAAAAGATCATGTAAGGGGATATCAACCAAAAAAGATTGAATTATAATGCTTTTTTAGCCCAAGAGATAGAAAAGCTTTCCTCCAACCATCCAAGCTTCTCAAAATCCTATCAATCACAGGTTCTGAAAATAAAGCCCTAAGGTTCCCTTCTAAAGGAAGGCCTAGATTACATGAAGGCCAATCACTTGCTTACAACCTATGAAAGCTAGAGAGGAAAAGCTATCTTGCTTCACATTTATGCCAAAAAAGGTGTTTTTTCAATGTTGATTTTAAGGTCCAACAGAAAACCAAATTCAAGGAGAACAAGCTTACTTTTGTTTGCATCATTTACATTTACCCTGAACGTTTATCCAATGTGAGTGACTTCTCAAAGAAAATTCCAAGAGATCTCCAACCATTGGAGTCAAGTGAGGGTTGGAAAGATAACTTAGGGCAGAAAATCAAATCTCTACATAAATAGAGGTAACATGATGGATTCTTTTGTTTTCTTTTTTTCTTTTTTTCTTTTTTGATAGATAAGAAGGTAAATATATTAAAAAGGGCCACCAAAAGAGTGAACCTCAATATACATAACATTTACACCAACCGCCAAGTGGTAACACCAAAAGTCAAAGCTATAAAACAATAATTACTAAAACGACACCAACCTCAACAAGATCTCAACCAATTGAAAAGACTACAAAGAGTTGAGCAAGCATCATTTATAAAAATCTTAGTCTCCAACCACAAAAAACAAACAAAAGAATTTTTTAGTCTTTAGAGGGAAAACCCATCTCCATTAAAGGCAATTTTATTATTAGCCTTCCAAACTGTCTAAAAGATGCATAAGGGACCTGCTCTCCAAACCTTCCTACTCTTTTTGCCCACGAAAGAACCATGCCAATTTAGAAGTGTTTCTCAAACCGATGAGGGAAGCAGCTAAAACAATCCAAAAAAGGAAAAAAGCAACTCCCATAAAATCGTTTCCTTTACACAATGGATAAGGAGATCTCTATGGACTCTTCCTCAATATGGCATAGAAAACATCTAGTTCCCTAAGCTGCCTCACAATAAAAGAAACTGACTTTAGGTTGCACCCACAGCTTCCATATGAAACTCAATGGAAAAGAAACTGATGTCTCCAGCTCTAAAGTGGTGTAGAGAGACTTCACTATAAACTTGTTGCTCTTTATCTCTCATCCCTACACACCCTCAACCCATACAAATACAACAAAAACCTCTCTACACATCCCACCTCCCAATCATTGAAAGGGATAGAGAAACAAGGGAAGGGTTCCAACCCCCATCCCCCTTAATCAAAAGAATTCCAAACATCCTCTCCCCACACCTTCTTAGAAACTACTAAGGCAAATAAGAGCGAGAAGGAGCTACACAAAGGTGCAGTCCCACATCACTTATCCTTCCAAAACTTGACCCCTCCACCCATAGCCCACCAAGAAGGAGATACTACTACTCACAAGATCCCAATCTTTCCTTATGAGTTTTCAAAAACCAACACCATACCCCTCCCTCACCTACCAAGAACACCACACCCCTCCTTCCCCATACTTCCCATTGATAACTTGATTCCAAATGGCCCTCCTTCCATTCGAAAGCATCAATTCCATTTGCAAAGTACAGCTTTTTTGAGTGTAGAAAGATGTTTCACACCCAATCCCCCTTTCCTTTTGTCCAAGCAAACAGTCTTCCATCTTACTCGATGTGGTTTCCATTCAAAAGCCCCACCACCTCATAGAAAGTCCTTTTAAATCTACTTTACCCTCAATCTAACCGACCTTGGGATGCACAACAAGGACATAAGGTAAATGGGAAAACTAGACAAGGTGTTTCGAATCAAGGTAATTCTCCCTCCTTGAGCTATGTATTGTCTCTTCCACATGGCCAACCTTTTATGAAACCTTTCTTCCACTCCATCCCAGGCCACCACAGATATAAACGGGGCACCCAACGGAAGACCCAATAAGAGGAAGGGAGATTACCCACCTTACAGCCAAACTTTAAAGCCAAATCATCTATATCATCCATCCCTTCCACTACAATTAACTCTCACTTATCCAAATTTATTTTCAATCCCAAGATAACCTCAAACCACATAAGCAACCAGCATAAGTCATCTAATCCTAAGAGGCTTCACAAAAGCGAGGGTTTCATCTGCAAACAACAAATGGGAAATTTTAACCCCTTCTCCACCCTTACCCTAACCTAGCATCCCGTCAAAAAACCCCCACTAACTACCCTCTTTAACAAACAATTGAGCACCTCCATAGTAACATGATGAATTCTTTGGAATACATACATATTGTTAACTTTGAAAATTTTACATCTCTAAGACATTCTGCCACCTATAATATCTTTGTTATAAATATGACAAACAAAAGAGGAAAATTATGTAAGCAAATCCCTTCATGCCCTACAGAATACCTTTTTATATGAAGCATAAGCATGTTAGCCTTCCCACAAACATGTTTTTAGTAAAGCCCCTCAAGTTTGGATAAAACACACTATTAACTTGAATAAACATGAGAATGCGCAATGGTGTAGGCTTGACATTATCAAGAACAAATGTCAATTTTATAGTCGCCCTTCAATCTTGTAATGCCATGTTTAATATTTGAAGCCTATAATTTCAAGTAGGTCGACGTGCCTATTTTAGCACATACCAATCCCTTCCAGTGGGATAATCACTGTACACCACCTTCTGCAAACAGCCATTACTTTTATGCCTACTTTTGAGATCAAAACACAGATTTCCACCTCATATCCACTACATTTCTACTGAATTGGTTAGTATTTTCACACCAGATATCGCAAAACTGTTGTTCTAACACTCCATCTGCTTCCACCAAAAAAAGAACTCAGAAAAAATCAATCTCTTTGCAACAGAAATTAATTTTTTTATTTTTTCGTGGGAAAAAAATATTCTCAAAAAATCATTTCCAGGAAAGCAACGGAGGCCCAGGTCATGAAAACTCAAAAATTCATCAATAATCTTTGACAACGTCTTCTAGATTATAGTTAAGTCAACAAATAAATAAAGGGAGAGAGAGAGTGAAAGAGAGAAATTACAGGGAACAGTGATGAGAAGGAGAAGGTGGGGGTGGAGTCGGATCTGAGAAGAGAAGTTTGCTTTGGTGAGAATCTGCCATTGGGAACTCCTTTCTCCACTTTGTGATTGTGAACCAAGTGCCAGGCTTGAGACCAAAACACAGGAAAAGATCACCGCCAGCGTTGTCTTCATCGTAATCCCACACACTCCCTTTGAACGAGGAGCCTCTCCTTATTTTCTCCAATTTGGGCGGCTTCCACTGTCCCAAAACAACCCAACTCCTGCGCTGGCCTGCAACTTGACCCACCTGACCCAACCTAGATTTTTCATTTAAAGTATATTATTTTATAAAATATTAAAAAAAAAAAACTAATGGATTATTAGATTAAAACGATCATTAAAAATCCAATTTTAGAAAATTATCCCTTCATCATTTTTTTACTTTATTTTGACAAATATATTCTTATTATTTTCTTATAAAAATAATCATTTTTTTTAAAACATATCATAAATATTTGAGATAATTAAGGGTATTTATATCAAAAATTATTACTCTTCAAACAAAAATATGGAAAATGATAAATTCACAAATATGGGAATATTTCATCTCTTTTAACCTACTATTTTTATCAAAAAAATAATCATTTTAAAAAACATTTTTATTTCTCAAAATTGATATTCAATACTTTATCTTTTATTTTTTATTCTCCCATTTGAAGGTTTTTTTAAAATATAATTTTATTATCAATATAATTTATAATATAAATTTGTATTGTAATTATCTTTTTAAAAGATGATTTTGATATAATATGAAATCATTTGCAAAAGCATTTTTTTCAAAATGAAAATTTAGCATAAAAATATTTATAAATTTGTTCTAAAATCCTCTCTTAAAAAGATGATTTTCATATAGATATAGAGTGTAATTCATAACTACCTTTTATATACATTTTTTAAATCATATGTTGTTTTACAAAAATAAAATAAATAAATAAAAAGTCATCCCAACCCACCTCCATTAAGGATTTTTTTATTTAAATATTATTATTTCTAAAAATAAATTTATAAAATATTTATAAAAATATATTACTTAATTTTTTTTTTTTTAATGATTTTACATACTAAAATCATATTCTCAAAAGATGATTTCTTTTTCTTATTTCAAGTTAATTTATCCTTTCAAAATGAGATTTTAGTACAAACACAATTTATAAATTTATACTAAAATAGATTTTTCAAAAACATATTTTTGACATAGATATAAAGTGTTATTTTCAAAAATAAATTCATCACTACCCTTCTTATATATTACATCTCCAAGATTTTTAAGCCAAGCTAAAATTAATTGATCCAAGAGTTATTTCAATTGAATAAATAATTAATTAAACATACTTAAAAAAATATTTTTTGATAAATAATAGAGATCGATCTAAGTTAAAATAAGATAAAAAAAAACTATAAGAAATTTAGGGTTAACATCATCATAACTATTATATATAATAAAAAATAACTATTATATATAATAAAAAAACTTTAATAATATTACGAATTTAGGTTTCCATTTGGATAGAGGATAGATCAATCTTTTCATACTTACATTAATTAAAAAAAGTAAAAAAAACAATAGTGCATCAAGTGTCACAAAACTAAGAGTTAATTTTACTCACTTTCCCTAAGATTTACATTGAATACATCTAACCCTTGTTAGTTCTAAATTTTGTCAAAAAAACTCCCTTACTCTTCTTATTGTTTATTTTCATTTACCTACTTTTTAACTTAAAATAAGAAAGATTTTTTCATAAAATTTCAAATCAATATGGACTAAAAAGATGTTTGTTTTTTAGCTAAATAGAAAAAGGTAAAATATTTGGTTTTTTCTATTCAACTAAAAGAAACTTGTTTATATCAATTAACATAACTAAACTAAACTTATTGATAATGGATTTATTTTAATTATGTTGGTTAAAATATGTTACTTTTAACTAAATAAAAAAAATTAAAATATTTGGTTTTTTTTTCTTTAGTCAAAAAATAAACACCACCTACATGTATGTAGCTCAAACTTTAGGAGAGGTGAGTGAAATTAATCCTAAAATGAAAGGTCTCACTTTAGTAAGGAATGGAATCTTTTCAAAATTATACCAAAAATGCACTAACTTGCCAAACAAGGAATGTCATGTGTGCACCCTGATTCCTATTTAGATCCCATTGCTTTATACCTGACATCTTATCACTTAATAAATTATACATGATTTTATTATTTTATACCATGATCTCATTTCTTTGTACCTCAATCACATCTATTGTAGTTTAGTCTCATATGTTTATATCTTCATTCAACAACTCAAATTTCACCATGTACAATGATTTGGATTCAAAGTTCAATATGTTAGCTAATCAATACTATAAATTTCTTTAAAGATAAAAGTAAATATATATCATATCATATGAAGGTGTTAGTTGTGTTCTCAAATAAACACAATTGGACTTATTATGCTTAAACAAATTGAATAGCATTGGAGTTGACTTCCTCAACCAAAAATGTGGCCCAACTATATGAAAGTTGTTCACACCCCCTGTTTAGACAAATTGACAAAATAAAAAACAATGACCAACACAATAAAATAACTATATTCACATCAAACACAAGAAAACAAAAATATGAGCCAAATAGTCTTGTTTATTGGGAATGCAGAATTATAATTCATGTTCCCTAATGCCTTTGACTTTTGCCTTACATTGAAAACCTTAAATTCATTATCGATACCCACTCATTTTCCCTACTCTTATTTTCAAGTTGGACTTAAGTTTTCATTCCATCCCCTAGTTTAACATTTTCTGATTATTTTCAATCTTCATCCTTATTAAGTTGATTCTAATATTTTTCATCTACCTGCCAGTTGCTTGGACATGAATTCCTAGTCTAAATTGGACATCGGTACTAGAGAAATTTTGTTTCTCCATATATTGAAGAAAATGATGCTTATTCCCCCTACATTCCCACAAACATAAGTGTGCTCTTAGGCATAACCTCTCTAACTATAATAATAGGTAGAAGTGCGGTTATGCTAAGGTAATAGATGTTAGGATAGAGCCTTTAAATGTAAGATATGATGTAATAAAGTTAGACTGAAGTTTCCACTTATCTATTCGTTATCTACATTAATATTGATTTGAGAATTCAAGTGTGCATTACATATGACTTGAGTGTATTGGGAGTTGCATAAAAGATTCAAGTTATGCGTTCCTTATAAGATTGATGAATTGTTCATAGTCGGTTTATGGACTTAGACAATCTATATGAAGTTATTGTACACTACTTCCTAATTAGAGAGATGACTTATCTTAATCATCGAGACGAGTTTTCCATGGTGAGTGCACTAGTGTATATGGTTATATATTGGATAGAACTTATGGTGAATAATCATGAGATTAATTATTAGACAGTTATGATTCACCTAGTTACTATACTACCTAGACTCTCAACCTTGAGGTGTATATTGAGCCTATGTTGAAGTCATAAAAAGGATTTGACTTATAGGGACCCATAGGTGGTCATATATTCTTTACAAATGGGTCATTATTGATGAAAGTTGGTGACAATAGGTATTCTCATTAAAGGTACCATGATATCTTATGGGATTAAGATAATGTATCTCCTTAGGTGATCTTAAAGAATTATGATCATGAAACCTGTGGTACTACAATAATTCATTTAATGTAATTTGAAACATGTACTTTGTAAGCCAAAGTATGTATTTGATTACATATTAAGAGAATTTGTAACTCAAGGATTTGAGAGGTAATCTTGAGAGATTAATAACACATACCTCGTTAAATTATGAGTACTGGTTCATGGGAAATTTGTATGTAGTGGATAGTAAGTCACGAACTTAAGTTCTATCTTGTTGTATATAGGATGCTAGAGTACAATTGACTCTTTGTATTGAAATGTTAAGTTAATTTTAGAATTGGATTATGAGGGAGTCGATATTTTTGCATGGGTCCTAGTAGTCCCCATTTGAGTTCTAAATTCATGATAACACAATTCTAAGGGTATTTTTGGGTTTCTAATTCATATATATATGTAAGGGCATTTTGATAAAAATGTAATATTTAGATCATATGAATTGTCTTTCTAAATTGAATAATTAATTAATTGGAGCCCAATAGGGTTAATTAATTAATTAAAATCCAAGTGAGTTAGATTAATAGACTGGGCCCAAGTTGGGTTCAAGTCACTTAAGCTCATAGGGAAGCCTATATAAACCCCTTTAACTTTATTTTTCCACCTTTTTTTCATAGAGATTCTAGAGAGAAAACCTGAGCCATCCTCTTTGGAGAGAAGACTACCCTTCACTTACGCCAAGATCCATGAAAAGAGTGATCAGGCGGACGATTGTTGGGTTTATAAGACCTATGATGCCTATAGAGTTTCTTCATTGAATTGGATTTGATATTGGAACATCCAGATTATAGGTATCATGTTTAAATTCTTTAGATCTATGTTTTTAATGGTTTTTATTGTCATATTTTTCTATTGCATTAGATTTAGGAATATATTGCATGCACTCTAAAAGATACAGGGTTGGGAATAGAGATATTTAGGTTTCCCTACAATAGGAGAGTGAGAATTTATTGCCTAAGATGAGCCAAAATTGTATGATGTCCCCAATGGCTTCAACTATGTAGGTGGGTTTCATAGATAAATGCTTTGATTCTCATTAACATAAAGTTAGAGTTTAATGATTTAGATTTTTTCTAAATTCACAAATGAGCAAGGCTGATTCTATTTTAGGCTAGCATTAGATAAAATGAAGATGCTAGTGATTGTTTTGGGAAAGGAAGGCCATGAAGAATACCTACTTCATCATTTAACCATCAACAAAGCCCTTTCTTCCTTAAAGTATACACAAATTTTATTGAACCAAAACAAGCATTAAGAAATAAAAAGCATCGGTTCCCTTGATTTGACTTTTCTCCTAAGTTTGATTCTATTCAAATTCATGAAGACACAAAATTATTTGAGATGGAGAAGTTCTTGTTGCCAATCCTAGCTAACAGGAGGCTTAGCAATGCCCCATATTGATGAGCTAAGAGAAATATTAATTAGGAGGAATCTAATAAGCCAAGTTCAGGCAAGAGAGGAAAAGTGTCTAAGCAAACTAAAGTTTCTAGTATTGCATCACAAAATATTCCCACAATTGTGTTTGAGTAGGTCTAGATCTTTGAGAGTGTAAAGGAAAAGTTTGATAAAATTGACATGGTGGAGGTATAAGATAATGATCTTGACATGAAAAATGATAATAATGAAGCTTTGTTAAGTGATGCTATTCCTAGAGTAACCTTGGATGACAAAACATTTGAATTGCTTAAGGTTTTTGAGGTTGTCACAAGCTTCAATTTTGAAGATGCTGCTTTGAGACCTCTTTCTTTAAGCCAAGAGGAACGTGGCAAGTTGGAGGATGTCTTTTTACAAAGTCTTTCATGGCACCAAGAGGACTAAACTTCTTATCTCCATTGCCAAGGCTCAAGAGGAAATTGAATCTTGTGCGAAAGAGCTAGATGGATTTAATCTATAGTGAGGGCCCCAGTAATGGAAGAGAAGAACAAGGTGAAAGCTCTGAATGACAAACTACCTACCAACTCTACGGTTGAGCAAAAAAAAAAAAAAAATCATAGGAATCAACATATAGTCATTACTATTTAGACTTAGGTGACTTTCTGAGTTGATAAAAATCTAAGTTTGAGTCTATTCTTAAAACGATTTCAGTATAATTATTTTAGTATATATTGTTTATGTTGGGCCATAGTTTAGCCCATGCATCCCATTTGATTTATTAGTTTATGCATACCACAACTTGTTCTCCTTTAGTTACTTTGCTATGCATGCTTGCACTATCTCCTACATGGTAAGGTAGAAATCAGTTGCATGGTTTACTAGTCTACTAACTACTCCTTATTAATGTATGCCCTAAATATTGTCACAATGTTGGGCAATTGGACTAGCCACTACAAGATGAAGTCTCCTCCCACAATCTCCTAGGTGATGATACTAAATTGCTAAGTTTTGATCAAACTCTTTCCGCAATAATGGTTTAGAATTGAATGTTACTTTTTCGCTCAATTTATTAATTTAAACCTGGGAAATAAGAACAAATGGTAAGATACTCTTCCATTGATGAAATTGTAGCTAACCCTATTACCCTACTACTTGAAAGAGAAAGGGTAGTTGGGATTGACAATGAAAATATAATTTTGATAGAGCATTTCCATTGTCTCTACTTAGGTCTAAGACTCTTTGATGTATGATTTGTTAAACATTCCTATTTCCATTTTTTTTTTTTTTTACTGAAACCACTCACTCATTACTGCCATGATACTCACCTAGTAGTTTATGTCTTAGCTCTATTGCCATGTTACCCCTTCTTAGATTAATTTCATAAGACTGCACTTGACCACATTTGTAACTAAATTTGAAATGAATAACTATTAACTTATAATCATCATTGTGTTAAAAAAGGGTTATCTCCTTTTCCTTTCCCTTTTATAATCACTTTGCCTTATTAAAGCCCCATTGACTACCACTTGACTTTATATAAAGTTTGTATTAAATTATGTGACCATAATAAATTTTAAATTTAATGACTCTTAAAAGTTCATGTAGACCATTTATTAATTTATTCTCCTTAAAACACTTCTAATATTTCCCATCATACCTTCAATTCTCTTTAGGCCATGCCATCTCCCAACCCAACCAACTTTGTGCCCCCAAATTTGATCAAGACACGTCATAGCCCATCTTACTACATTATCCAATGCAATCTAAACCTCAATGCACACCAATGCCAATGCCATGTCAATTCTTCCTTCTCTTGCCAAGTTAGTCAGCTCCAACATGGATTCATTACCTTGGTATTGGGTAACGGTTTTTAGTATTTAAGAGATTGTTTGTCATATTTGATTTTAACATAAGAAAGATATAAAATAAGATAGGAGGTAGGATAATATATTTTATTTAATGTTTGATTGAAGATGAGATATATGATAAATGGAATAACTTATCTATCTTCTTTCTTATAAGATATAGTAATTTAAATTGAGATATAAGATATACATATCATATGAAGCATAAATTCATTTTCTTATTTTGTTTTTTCAATTTTCTTTTCATTTTTTTTTCCTACGTTACTCATTTTGCTTGCAAAACAAAAACCTAGGGTTGACAATTTCAATTTTTTTGGCAAAATTAGCCAGAGCATTTAATTGGGTTTGCTGGCTGGTCTTCATGGCCTGGCTGGGCTTTAGGCTCTAAGGCATGTCATGATTGAAGGAGGGTCTTAATTTAAAGCCTTCTTCATCCTTTTCCCATGTTAATGTGTTACCCTTCTCCCATCCAGATGTGGGATGGATGCTTGAGACCTTAAATAAAGGAATAAGGAAGATACCAACTGTCTATTGATGCTATATTGCTTAAATTTGCAGAAAAATAAATAAAATAACATAATACATATTAAAAAAATTTGTAATAATAAATACGTAGGTAATATATGTAAAATAATACAATATTTTTTAAAATTATAAAATAACAGAACATAAAAGCATATAAGTATATAATTTCCAATATATAAGAAAAATTGAATAACATAATTTTTCTTTCATTTTCAATATATATTTTCATATTTAAATATTATATTTATTTTATTTAATAAAAGTTAAAATATTAATAAATTTATACTTATTCATAATTTAATTTGATAATATTAAAATAAAAAACAAATATTATTGGTTTTTAATATCTATATATATATATATATATATATTTGTTACAATTTTATATTTATTTTTAATTTTAATTATATTAAAATAATATATTTACAATGTTACCGATTCAACTACGGTTCAACCATTGAACTATGAACCACTAGCTTTTTTAGTTTAAAACTTTTAATTAAAAGAGTTAAAATACTCTTATAAAATTTAAAATATTTTAATCAAGAATATTATAAATAAAAAAGAAAAAAAATTACATGTTAAAATATAAATTGTGGAAAGATTTCTAAATAATATTACACGTGAGAGGGATTTCATATTTTTAATATCAAACATTGAGATGCAATATATTTTAATTTTGAAAAAGAACTAAACACTAGGATGCAATATATTTTTTATTTTTCCATATATAAATCAAATTTGATTTAACATATATTATTGGATACAATATCTTAAAATATAATTTTTATTGGATATAATATTAAAAAATATCACATCCTATTGAAAATAATACTTTAATATATTTATATCCTATACTATTTTACCCGACCAATCAAGCATCACCTAGGAGAAGGTTATAAAATTGAAATAAGAAATGGAGATTCATCATCAATGAGTAAAGAAGGGGATATCATTTTGATAATAAAAACATTATAATTTGAAACTATTTCTCACTTTGAAATATAGTATCTTATTCTAGTTTTGTTAAGCAAATTTCCATTAGTCAAGAATATTTCCTTTAATAGTGTAATTTATATGCATGTACTCATGTACATAAATGTTAACCCAACTAAGATGTATTCAATAGAATGGCTATGAATGTCTAATTTAATAAATGTTTGTACTTTTTCTTTTACTAATTTCTTAGGGTTGGTTAGCATTTTCCCTTTTGGGGAAAAAAAAACAAAATTTAAGGTTATGTTTGATTTCTAAAAAATATTTAAAAAAAAAAAATCTAAAGAAAATGGTTTTCTCATATTTGGTTTCACTAAAATATAAAATAAAATTAAATATAATTAAATTGGTTAAAAATTTATATATTTTAAAATTATTTAATTTTTATATAATAAAAAAAAGATGAAATAAATTGAAAGAAATATATAAAAATAATTTATTTACTTTGAATCTATTTTTTTTTATTTTTCTTAACTTTTCCTCTTTATTTTATTTTCTTCATATTTTCCCTCAAATGTTCTGAAAACTAAACATAACCTAAAGCATTCAATCAATCTTAATATTTTAGTGATCGCCCAAGCAAAAATGCTTCAACCTTTTATAGTTTTAAAATTTAAACTTAGACCTATGAAAAATTTTAAAATCCAAATTAATAACTCATTATATCTGGAAAAATCTACATCTATAGCTGATAATACACATAATTAAACTTATATAGTAGTTCTCTTCCTGGTTTAAATTTTTAATTCAAGACTTTTTGAAAATTGAGAACTTAAAAGAGGGGCCATTCATGTGGAGGTAGATCCCAATTCCCTACCTTTTAAACCTCCATCTTCTTCATTCAGATTATAGTTTCTGCCCATTTTGCTTTAGAGAAAAGAGCACTAAATAAAGGGTTTCTTGTGTATTTAATGCAGTCAAACTTTCCAGTTATAGTGACTTTGTGGATATTAGTGTGATCCTAGTATTAAGTTCTTTTGCTTTCTTTTTTTCAGTGGGATACAACTAGACTCTAAGCCTTTCAGAAATTCATTTTCTCAAGGAATTTTAATGCTTGGTAGATTCCCACTTATAGTTCATAGATACCTTCACCTATAAATATAAGTCAGATGGAGGAGCAAACATCATATATTCATATATGTGGATAAACTGTAACTCACATATCAATAGATATGGAGAAAGCTTGGCTCAAGTTTGCTCTCCTAATTGGCCTCCTGGTTACTGCATCTTGTTTGTCTCTCTTTCTCTTTCTCTATTAATATTTTTTTGGTTGTTTTTTCTCAATTTGGCATGTAGAGTAATGGAGAAAATTAATGGTGGCAGGTTTTCCATTGGGAGCAGAATCAAGGAGAGTAGTCAGTCTGCGTTGTAAGGTTGCTAAGGACTGCAAATTTCTTTGTCCAACCTGCAAATTTTGCTTTTGTTTTGACCACTTGTGCGCCTGTAGTAATAAGGAGCTCACAGCGCTAGCCATCATTGGACAGCGGGGAGATTAGCAACAAGTTCCTTTGCATTATTATATTGCTAGAGCATAAGGGATGTGAATAGACAAAAAGTTGATCAATATATAATAGAAGTTGATGACTACTTTGCAGTTTGGTTATTCTCTTTGATCAAAGGAGAGATAATGTCTGTGATTTATAGTAAGATTCTGAATGAGGCTTGGGTGATGAATTATTCAATCACAAAAAATGAGCTTCTAGAAATTGTCTTTGCCTTTGGGAAATTTAGAAGTTATCTTATACGCTCATCAATAGATGCCAAGGTCAGATTGATCAGATGGATAGTTCTTTTGCAAGAATTTGACCTACATGTTATGGATAAGAAAGAGGTAGAAAACACACTGGCATGACACCTCTCAAGGATCTTAGTTATCATTGATTCCTTCCCCATCAATGATGCTTTCCTAGATGACTCCTCAATGACTATTACAACCCTGCACTGGTATGCTGACATGGTTAACTTCTTGGCAAGTGGGAAGATGCCTAGTCATTGTATGGAGCCAAGTAATGCTAAGTGAGGGATAATTTTTTTTAGGAAAATAAAAACCAACATGGAAACTTTGCTCCTCTAAAAACTATAAATTTAATTTAAAAATTTTTAAAAATAAAAAATAATGACAACTAAATATTATGACCAAAAAAATAATATTTCCCATTAATTACTAACAAAATATTAAGATTAAACTAAAATTTAAAAATAAATAAAATCTCATTTAATATTGGTACTTTTTTTTTTTTTCGTTTATTCAATCTCTTTCTTTTTATACTTATTTTTTTATGACTTTTTCTTATTGGAGTTAACTAAATCATAAAAAATAATACTTTTAAACTACTATTATTGTAGTGATGATTTACTATATGAAATATAAATTTTAAGTAAAAGACTTTACTTTCAAGTATCTTGATTTAGTTATTTGAAAAATTAAAAGAAAAAAATTAAAATATTTATTTGATATCTATAAAAATCTTAATTTATACTTTTAAAAATATATATAAAAATTTAGATATTTGAATGTAGGTACAATGAATGAAACTAAGGTATAAATAAATAAAATAAAATTATAAAATAATGAGACCTTACCGTACACACATCTTCCATTTGAAATATATCAAAATTTATAATAAAAATGATTGAATTCTTTAAAATAGTTTTACGGTTTTTGCTACAAATGATTAAAATTTCTAATGGTTTTTCTTTATTTATTTATTTATTTATTTATTTTTTTTTATTTTGAAATTTTCCTTTAAATGTTCTTGATGATATATCTATAGAAAAATAGATTTTATATAATATATATATATATATATATAAAATCTATTTTTTTTAAAATATTCTTAGTTCTATGGTTGTTTGATTTGACACATTTTCATAATTAATATTAAAATTATTTAATTATTTAATTATTATTATTATTATTATCATTAATTATTAATTACGTTAACTATAATACGATATTTTTCTCCTCGCCCCCTAAGAGAAGTACCTAGCTCTGCCACCGGTTTAAGAAAAAAGGAAATTTCTAAGTGAGGTTACTTTTGTTGGGATGATCCCTATTGGTTCAAACACCACCCTGACCAAATCTATAAGAGATATACCCAATGAGGAAATTGAAAATATCCTGTCCATGTGTCATTTAGAAGCCTATGGAGGTCACTTTTCAACAAGAAAGACAGCACCGAAAATCTTTCAGTCTAGTTTTTATTAGCCAAGGATTTTTAAGGATGCTTATGCATTACTGCAAAGCTTGTGACAAATGCCAAATAGTTGGATCCATTTTAAAGAGGAATGTGATGCCTCCTTCCCCATCACCACTTTAGAGATTTTTAATCAGGGAATAGATTTTTTGAGGCCCTTTCCTATCTCACAAGGCCATTAATACATCCTCATGGCAGTAGTATGTTTCCAAATGGGTTAAAGCCATACTAACAAGACCCAATGATGCCTAGGTGATAAAAAGATTCATAAGAACAAATATCTTTAATTTCTAGGTATGAAGTCCCTAAAGTCTTGATTAGTGATGGAGGCAATCACTTCTGTAATAGGACATTGGATTCACTATTATCTAAACATGGTGTAAATCATAAGGTTGTCACACCCTAAGATCCTCAGACCAATGGTCAAGCAGCATTAGCAAATAAAGAAATAAAGAGAATATTGGAAAAGATAGTAGGAGTCCAAGAAAAGACAGGACACACCACTTGATGATGTATTATGGGGCTTATAGGACTAAGAATGATGCATTATAAGACTGGAAACACCACAAGAGTGTCCTAAGAATGTCACCATTTAGGATAGTCTATGGTAAGTCCTTCCATCTGCCCATACAACTTGAACATAAGCCATATTGGGCCATCAGGAAGATAAACTTTGAGATTGGCAAGGCAGAAGAAGCAAGGAAAATGGAATTAAATAAGATGGAAGAGAGGTAAGGAATGATGCATATCATAATTCCAGAATCTTCAAAGCTAGAGTTAAGACATTCTATGATAAGAATATTCTAAGAAAGGAATTCTTTCCAGGACAAAATGTTTTGATTTGTAGCTCTAAATTGCCCCTGTTTCTAGGGGCGAATTGAAGAGCAAGACCCTTTATTTTTACCAAGTCTTTCTTTATGAAGCAATAAAAGTGAAGAATCCTAAGAATGAGAACTTTTTTGAAGTAAATGGACAGAGGTTGACATGCTTCATTGAATGAGTCTCTGCACCAAGGGCCATTGTACCTCTGGGAACCTCTACTAAATCAACATGAAAAAGGCATAGCAATCCCATTACCCCTTGTAAATAATAATTTAGGAATCTAGGCCCATTTGGCCATGTTTTTTAAAACTTATTTATAAAAATTGTTTTTAAGATAGAGAAAAAAAAAAAAAACAGTTTTTAACTATCTTTTGAAAACAAGAGTGTTTGGCTAAATATTTTTAGAAATAGTTTTTAAAAACAAAAAATAAAAACTAGTTTGGATGAAAGTATTGGCATTATTTTTTAAAAACAATTTTATATAAAATGACATTCAAGTTAAATCTCATTAAAAATAAATAAATAAAATTTAAATTATATATAAATTATAGATAAATAATTTTTTAATTGTTAAACAATTTTTTTTATTCTAATGAAACAAAAATCACTATAAAATTGAAAATAATTTTAATATTCTTTTTTGTTTTATGAGAAAAACCAAAAAGATATATTAAATTAAAAGTGTCTAGCAAAAATAATTGCAAACAAAGTACATATACAAAGTATTTCAAGTCAATTATAAAAGTTCAACAATTTTCATACTTCACGTATTTGTACCAATATTAATACAAATATTTAACGACTAATGTTTACAAACTATTAATATAAACATTCCACATTTACTATGAAATATGATATCAATAAGTTGTTATAGCTGCTGTTGCTTTGTTTGATAAATTTATTGCGTGACTTGTTTCGATTGTAGTATCGTCCTTATTTTCAAATTCAAGCTCTTTTTCTTCTCATTGTCTAAACATAACATCATTTTGAGTCCACTTACAAAGGAAATTATGAAGAGTACAACAAGCTACAACTGTTAATGGTTGTTTACTTGGTTTGTAAGATGACATCATTTTTAAAATTGGAAAATGTGTTTTCAACACACCAAAACAATGCTCAATTATATTTATAAATAATGTAATATTGGCTTAAGCACCACATATAAATTTCAATTGATGATGAGAAATTTCAATTATTGGTTTTTGCATATTTTTATGTGCCAATTGCATTTCTTTGTCCTCTAAAAAGAAGTCTACTATGGCACGATCTAGTGCTGAGGCCGAATAGAGGGCTATGGCCATTACAACAATTGAATTAACACAAATTTATTATCTACTATGCGATATTGGCATTCCCTTATAATTAATGACCTCCTCAACTTTTGTGTGACAATATCAACACTCAACATATGTTAGTGAACTCCATGTTCTACGCACGAATCAAGCATATAGTGCTTGATTACCTTTTTGTTCGGGAAATAAAGATAGCTATAGGAGCTCTCACTACAAAATTCATTCCCTCAACCTTGCAAATTGTTGATGTCTTCCCCAAAGCACATTTTCAATTCACCAACTTTTATTTCAAGTTAGGAGTTCATCCAATTCCACTTGCCAACTTGAGGGGGGTTGATAAAAACCATGAAGGGAAATAAATCAATCAGATATTTACATGAAAAGTAAACAACTAAGGCAAAAAGAAACATACCATAGAACTTGACTGTATTTTTCATTTTGAAAATGTTCTAAAGCTTAGGAAGACGAATAACAGAAAAACAATTGTTTGATACATGAAGTTTATAAATGTTGACAAATTTTTTGAATTGAGAAAAAACACACTAAAATAGAAAAACGATTAAACTCTACTTACATAAAAATGAAGCACAACTTTGATGGAACAAAACTAGAATGGAAAAGTTGTTTAACCATTAAAGTTTCTCACTGCGAAATTTGAACTTCACTAGTAGAGCATACGCTTACGGGGTCGAAAGAGAAACCTAGAGCCATATGTAGAGCGAAATATATCTGCCAAAAGGGGATATTGCAGTGAAAAATAGAGTGTGACTGGCACACAAGCAGATACTGCAATAAGAATAGGGGCCCATGCGAATCCATGACCGAAAACTAGGAAAAAGGTTATGGTAAAAGTTACCATCATGGATATAATAGAAACGAAAAGTGTTATGAGTCCAAACATCAACCTAGAGGGTAATGACTCGAGAAAATCGTCTTCTGCGTAGCGTGAGGTTAAGATAGATAAGAACACTAGTATTGAAGTCGAAGAGGAAAATAACGCTATTGCATCCGATACTGCAAATATCATGAAGTATTTCTTTCTCAACAAAATAGGAATGCCGGTATCCTGATTGCTACCACCTGGTACAGTGAAGGCTGCAGCAAACACTACAGTGGCTATAAGCGTTGCAACAAGCATAGATTGAGCAGCTGTTCCTCTCATCCACTTCTCTCCATCCTTCATTAAATTTTTGTGCTCCTTGGTGAACAAATCCCGGGGTGTTTTACCATCTTTGTTTTTCCTTTTTCTGTATGTAGGCAGCATGATCTTCTCCACCTCCTACCACATTTCAAATTGTAAGATAAACAAAAATTTTATAGCAAAAAGAGTATTATAGAGTTTGTTAACTGATACTTACCTTAAACCATAATAGCTCTCGCTGCATTTGAAGAGCTGCTCCGGATACAATTTTGCGTTGAGGTAGGGGTGCCAATCTTCCAGCCAAATGCAACATGTTGTTATCATTATCATCTTTATATGGCACAATCAAATCCTTCATTGAGCCTATCTCATATATAAGATTGAAGATACTCTCACGGCGATGTAAAACCGCAATGTGAAATATAGTCCTGTTGTCATTGTCTGATTCCCATATGAGATCAGGATAGGAGCCAACAAGCTCTGTTAAGAAGACGGTGTTTCCTAATTCTGCTGCAACGAGGAGAAGGGGAGAAGGTCTTCTGATCAGATCTGAAATCTCGGAGGGCATTCGTTGTCTAACCTGCTGCCAAAGGTGTTTGACTAGTCGAAGGGCTTGGGTTTGCTTCGATTTTTTCTTTCGTTCTTCTTTGTTACATGATACTGCCAGTGTAAAGCAAATTAATTTCCATTCCAAAATCAAATAGTGGCAACAAAAAAAATAGCAACATTAGAAACGAGCTTGTGTTTATGATTTGGCTTGACATCAAATATGGTATGACAACATAGGATAAGCTCATGAATTCGGGCTTGAGAGAGAAACTAAACAACTATAATGGTACCTGTTGGGATGTGCTATTAAAAGCTAATTAAATTTGGGTTAATATCCATTCAGTACTATCCACCAAAGTAGACTTAATTTTATAGTGGTTGGTAGTTGATTTTACTGTTAGGTTTAGCTGCCATTTACTTCAAACCTCAACAAAAGAAAGAGAAAATAACTTGCTTGAATTGATGAAAGTGTTCCACATATGAAGCTGATCTCCTCCAGAGAATGCAGAAGGCTTCCGAGCCAGGAGATGCAATGCAGTCTCATCATTCTCGTCTCTTTCTACAGCCAATGCTGGGTGGTGGTGCAATATGTCCAAGGCTACATCTGCATCATGAATAAATATTATAAATAAAGAATTGCTGTTCTGATTTGTTGACTTCATATAGTTTCCCCAAAGAAGCCATTTTGTGGACATGCAAGGCGGTGAGTTTAAGCAAGCATTTAGTAAAACAGAAATTATCAAAAATCAAAACCTTGGAATAGTAATTAAAAAATTAAGTAAAATATAGTGAATAAAAAATTGTTTGCTAAATGATTCACCAACTCCATGATTGCAAAATCTAACTGAGGAAGAAAGTGCTTAAAGCTGGTGGTATTTGCTACTCAAAAAATATTGTTCTGGTAATGCAACCAAAGACTATGCATTATATAAGACAATGCCTT
Organism: Vitis rotundifolia; assembly: GCA_030254885.1. Classification (NCBI taxonomy): domain Eukaryota; kingdom Viridiplantae; phylum Streptophyta; class Magnoliopsida; order Vitales; family Vitaceae; genus Vitis; species Vitis rotundifolia. The sequence goes on from CM058151.1 coordinate 15,873,198, forward strand.
TCCCTAGATTTTAACCGGCTGGTGGGTGATTCTGGATGAGGAGATACAAATTATTTACTCACCATACAGATCAGTACTGATGCATGTATTAAGTAGACCAACCCAATCACCAGGAGCTAAATGTTCATGAAGAGTCTTGTTGTAGAGATACCACACCATCTCACTATGTCCTAATAGAGCAGCCATATGGAGTGGTATCATTCCACCTCCACCTTGGATCATTGGAAGCTTTTCATTCTTTTTCACCATAACCTCTGCAATTCTCACTATTCCTGATGCAGCGGCAAAGCAAAGAGCAGTATTTGAATCTTTGTTCTGAAGTTCTAAGTCTTTTGGTTCCATCATGTTCACCATCTCCTCAACAAATCGGACATGCTTTGCCGCAGCAGCTATGTGTAGGGTTGTATCCCTTCCTTGTGTGATGGTCATGTGCACTGCTGGTGGAAACATTTTAAAAATTCCTTCAGCAGTTTTCCAGTCACCTTTCATTGCCGCTCCATAAAGAGGTATGCATACAGTGAGGTAGAGGTATCTTTCTCCTGTGTAAGTTTCCAGCATCAAGATAAGCATCTCAGTAACACATGCACCCTTAATGAAAATTTTCAAATCAAATACATTTTACAGATTCTAATGCGTTGACTTCAAAACTCTGGCTTGAATTGGCCTCTTAATGTGAAACCTTGTGGGGAGCTATCACCAAAGCTATGGCTTTATGTAGAGCGATATTTTTTCAATCTTATTATTTTGCCCGTGGCATAGCTTCTATGTACGAACAATGTTAATACAAATAGTCATGCATAAGACCTTCTAAAGTTAATAAAAATGGGACAAATTCATTAAAGATTAGAATAAGAATAAGATAACCTACCAGAAAGTAGAACCAGAGGTGACATCGGTTGAGGTGAAGTCAAAACCTCAGTTTCAGGTCCATCTTGTGCTGGTGAGCTGATGGAATCAACATCTATTCTTGCCTCTTCTTCTTCTTCTTCCATCAGATTTGCCATTGGAGGTGAAGTGAACTCCCTGATGGGGTAAGTTCAACTATGATCAAGGCAAAGACAACATTTATATGATTAATATATAATCTATATACATATCATTTCCTTTCACCTTATTTAGTAGAGACATGCCTTCTGCACTAGAAAACAAGGAGAATGCAGCATTAAGCTTCTTGATAGCCAATCAGTTACTAATTAATTAAGATCGTCATGCCAATAACCAAGGCTTTAGCACGATCCAACACTATTAAGTTTGCTCTTATATTACTTACCTTCTTTCTTCTGATTCCATCCTCCAGTCATCCTCCACACCCAACCAATAATTCTCTTAGAAATTTATAAATCAAATTTATATCTAGCCTTTTACTCTTGTCCATTATAATTGAAATTAACCAGTAGTCACAGTCATGTCATGATCACTCAAGCTACTTCAAACCTTTACCTAAATATCTTTTTCAAGAAATAAGGCCATGAAGAATTAAAATGCACTAGTAGGTAGACAAAAAAAAATGAATCATCAGTCATTCCGGTATGGTCCCAACCCCCAAACCAAACCAATCATAAAGGAATTGGGAATATCTGGATGCAAAGACAAAACTAACAGTGCCCAAAAGTTCAAGCTCAAAGTTATATAGATAGATAGATAGTCAAAAAGAATATTAAAGAAGACAGGTTGAGCTAATATTATTGCCAAGCAATGTGCAGAATTTTACAACTGATCATCATGTTTCTTGCTGAGAATAAAAGAGAAAGATGTAGAAGAGATATGTAGCACCACCCACTGATTAATACAACGTTTTTTTCCCACTTTTCTTCACGTTAATAACTACTATAAATTAATAAGGGTTCAAATAGTTACCTCCTTGAGGAAAAACCGAGAACAACGAACTCCTAATTCGTGAATTCCTCAAGTTACTTCACCAGTGGACAAAATATACAGTAGAAAGAATTGGTGAAAAACCTCAGAATGGAAGAAGAATACTTACCATGCCATGGTCAAGCTATCCAGGATTATATAACAAGGCATCTACATATTTTTTTCCTCGAGTCAACCTAAGTCAATTTAAAAAAATGCATTATTCCGAGGTACAAGATCCGCTTTTCTAGGAGTTTAATATGTTATTATATTTCATTAGCTGTGTTATTTACAAATTATGCCATCCATTTCTCTTGCAGTTGAATAGGGTATTATATCTAATTATACAGCTACTTCTATTAATTTTATATGGTCAGTAAAGGTCAAGTGGCCTGAATTAACGTGCATATGCTCGACTTAATTATGTAAGTTCACACTTGATAATCACATGGTCCGCTTCTGATTTGTGCTACGTCCAAATAATTGACATGGATATGTACATGCACATCAAAGCTTTGACTAATTTACAGAAAGTGCTAGCTAGAAAAAACAAGGCAGTGATTTTTCAAAAAATTTGAAAAAATATATGATAAAAAATTAATTGAATTTAATCCTTCTTTCTTGTTTTTAATTTTTTCTTTCCTTTTTGTTTTATTAATTTTTCCCCTTCAAAATTTTCATGAAAATCATAACTGCTCTAACATGTCAAGGGAGTAAAATCCACTTTCCGACCAATATGAACAGCATCTACAATTTTAAAAAAGCAAGATGTATGGTGGTTGGGGAGGCTGCATCTCAAGAGTGATCATCTGGAGCCTCGGGGTGGAAAAGAAAAAAAAAATTGAATAGTGAATTGCTGGTGGTTGAAGCAAAACAAACGTGCAGAAGCTCTAAGTTTTGGTGACTTCCGCATTGATTTGAGAAGTGTAGTTGAGAATGGTGCACCTCGTGTTTGCTATTATAATAAATTTGCTAGAAGGGTTGACCGAAAGTAAGCCCATAAAGTTCGTTATTTAGGCATGTTCGTTCTTACATGTTCGCCAGAAAATCAATAGTGGGAACTGAAGTTCTTGACATGTAGATGTTCTTACATGTTTTCCAGAAGTCCTCCCTCCATATATCAGCCCTTTCAGTTCTTCTCATCTTGCTGAGAACTAAGTTCTTAGAGCCCCCCTCCACAGTTAATCTAATTGCAATTGTGCGTCATATCAGGCTGCCTCCAAGTCGATCACATCTTCCTGCAGTTAGTAGGGCAATATTATCACAAGCTAATATCAGGCCTCAAAATTCCTCTCATCTTCCTGTATTTCCTAAGGCAATGAAGTCAGAAAGTAATCTCAAGCCACGTCAAAGGAGTGCAATATCATTAACGGCTAGTATGGTGAGTTCTAAAAATTCTTGTCCTCCTGCAATTCCTGAGGCAATAAAGCCAGCAAGCAATGTCAGGGTGCGTCAAAGAACTGCTCCTCAACATTCTTCTCAACTTCCTATAGTTTCTATTAATGCAGTCAGGTCAGCAAGCATTCTCAGGCCAGGTCAAAGAACTGCAAAACTATCACCCGCTAATAACATGCCTTCTCAAAATTTTTCTGGTCTTCTCATAGTTTCTAATGCAGTAAAGCCAGCAAGTGATGTCAAGCAGCATCAAAGAAGTGCAACATTTTCACTATCTAAAATCAGGCCTCCACAAAATCCTTCTCAGCTTCCTATAGTGACCTCGGCAAGTAAAGTCAAGCCGCATCAAGGAAGTGCAACATTTTCACTATCTAAAATCAGGCCTCCACAAAATCCTTCTCAGCTTCCTATAGTGACCTCGGCAAGTAAAGTCAAGCCGCATCAAGGAAGTGCAACATTTTCACTATCTAAAATCAGGCCTCCACAAAATCCTTCTCATCTTCCTCTAGTTTCTAGTACTGCAATAGAGTCAGCGAGCTATGTCAGGCCACGCCAAAAGATGCAAGTATCCTCAGCAGCTAGTATCATGCCTTCCAAAAATGTGAGGCCGCATCAAAGAAGTACAATATCATCAGCCTCCAAAGTCATGCCTCCTCAAAAATCTTCTCATCTTCCTTCTGTGCGTGATTCAATGAAATCATCAAGCACTGTCAACCCCCATCAAAGAAGTGCAAGACTCTCACCTGCTGATTGATAGAACTCATGAGAGTTTGCCTCTGAAGTTTGAAAAAGTCTTTGTTAGACTTAGTCTCTGTTTATTTTTTTTTAATCAGATTCTTGTTCAAGCATTTTCTGTTTTCAGTTAGTAGAAGTAGTGCCAATAAAATCTGATAGTAGCTGAGATTTTTTTGCAATTTCCGTTTGGTTGTAAGCCTATAAATAGGCATTCTCATTTGTGAAATATATGTGTGCCTTCCTTCAATTCTGAACTCTTGGATTATTTATTTTTCCTTTGCAAGTTCCAGCTTTTTTTTTACAGATTCTGACAGTGGTATCAGAGCCTTGTTCCTACGGGCTGTGAGGCAAAGTTTCTTTGAGTGTTTTGAGTGCTAAACACAGTGAGGTTGAGTGATTTATTTCAGGCAGCTGTGGTGCAAACATGTCTACTTCCAGCAGTACTTCCTCTGTAATTCCAATGTTCAATGGTGAACACTATCACATTTGGGCTGTCAAGATGAGGTTTTACTTAAGGTCTCAGGGTTTGTGGAATGTTGTGATGTCTGAAGCTGATCCACCACCATTGGGAGCAAATCCTACAGTTGCTCAAATGAAAGCACATGAGGAGGAAAAACTCAAGAAAGACAAAGCCATCACCTGCCTACATTCAGGACTTGCAGACCACATCTTCACCAAAATCATGGACTTGGAAACACCTAAACAGGTATGGGACAAGCTCCAAGGTGAATTTGAGGGCAGTGACAGAGTCAAAACTGTCAGGCTCCTCACATTGAAGAGAGAGTTTGAATTGATGAAGATGAAAGACAACGAATCTGTGAAAGATTATTCTAGCAGATTAATGGATGTTGTAAACCAAATAAGGCTTCTTGGTGAGGCATTTATAGATCAAAAGGTGGTAGAAAAGATCATAGTTTCAGTACCTCAAAAGTTTGAAGCCAAGATCTCTGCAATTGAAGAGTCTTGTGACTTGCAAAGTCTCACAATAGCAGAGTTAACTAGCAAGCTTCATGCACAGGAGCAAAGGGTCCTAATGAGAGGTGATGAAGCTACTGAAGGTGCTTTTCAAGCAAATCATAAGGGAAAGAGTTCTGGAAACCTGCAAGGAAAGAAGTTCTTCAAGAACAACAAAGGGAAAGCTGAAGGATCTTCAAGAAAAGGAAACTTTTCGCCTTGCTCTCATTGTAGCAGAACCAACCATGCTGAGAAAGATTGTTGGTACAAAGGTAAACCTTTTTTTAATTGTAATTTCTGCAATAAACTTGGCCACAGTGAGAAGTATTGCAGAGCCAAGAAAAAACAATCTCAGCAACAAACACAACAACATGCAAAGGTGATTGAAGAAGACAAAAATGATGATGAGCATTTATTTATGGCATCACAAGCACTCAGTTCTCATGAACTGAATACTTGGCTCATTGACAGTGGCTGCACCAGTCACATGACCAAACATCTGTCAATTTTTACCTCCATTGACAGATCAGTTCAACCAAAGGTCAAGTTGGGAAATGGTGAAATTGTGCAGGCCAAAGGAAAAGGGACAATTGCTATCAGCACCAAGAGAGGTACAAAAATTGTCTCTAATGTTCTTTACATTCCAGAACTAGATCAAAATCTTCTTAGTGTTACACAAATGCTAAGAAATGGATATGCAGTCTCTTTTAAAGAAAATTTTTGTTTTATCACTGATGTACATGGAGCAGAGATAGCAAAAATTAAAATGAATGGAAATAGCTTTTATTTGAAGCTTGATTTAGTTGAAGGTCATGTCTTTAGTGCCAAGATTGATGAGAGTGTTGTTTGGCACAAAAGATATGGTCATTTCAACTTGAAGTCACTGAAGTTCATGCAAGAAGCTGGTATGGTTGAAGACATGGCTGAAATCACAGTTAATGCTCAAACTTGTGAAAGTTGTGAGCTAGGGAAGCAGCATCGCAAATCATTCCCTCAAAATATGTCTAAGAGAGCCACTCACAAGCTGGAGTTAGTTCATTCAGATATTTGTGGACCAATGAGCACAACCTCATTGAGCAACAATGTATATTTTGCTCTATTTATTGATGATTTCAGTAGAATGACTTGGGTTTATTTTCTAAAAACCAAATCACAAGTGCTCTCTGTGTTCAAAAGCTTCAAGAAAATGGTTGAAACTCAAAGTGGCCAGAAGGTTAAGGTGCTCAGAACTGATAATGGAGGTGAATATACCTCAAAAGAGTTCAATGTTTTTTGTCAAGAAGCTGGAATTGTACACCAGCTGACAGCTCCATACTCACCACAGCAGAATGGAGTCTCTGAGAGGAAGAATAGAACGGTAATGGAGATGGCAAGGTGCATGCTATTCGAGAAGAAGCTACCAAAGCTTCTATGGGCTGAAGCAGTTAGCACCTCAATATATTTGCTTAACAGACTACCGACTAAGTCTGTTCAGAGCAAAACACAAATAGAAGCATGGTCTGGTGTAAAACCATCTGTCAAGCACCTGAAAGTGTTTGGTTCATTGTGTTACCTTCATGTGCCATCTATCAAGAGAGGTAAGCTTGATGAAAGAGCTGAGAAAGGTGTTTTTGTTGGGTATGCAGCAGAATCAAAAGGTTACAGAATTTATAGCTTGAGTAGAATGAAAATTGTGATAAGTAGAGATGTGCACTTTGATGAAAATTCCTACTGGAATTGGGACTTGAAGAAAGTCCATAAATGTGATCAAACCACTCCATCTATTTTTGAACCAGCAGTAGAAAGTACAAGTATTGAAGATCCACTTGATGTTGAAGTAACTTCAGACACACCAGTGCTTAAGGTAAGGCCATTATCTGATGTGTGTGAGAGGTGCAATCTTGTACATGCTGAGCCTACATGTTACATAGAAGCTGCAAGATTTCCAGAATGGATTGGGGCTATGAAAGCTGAAATTGATGTTATTGAAAGAAATGGAACTTGGAAGTTGACAGAATTACCTGAAGCTAAGAAGGCAATTGGTGTAAAATGGGTTTTCAGAACCAAATTCAATTCAGATGGTTCAATCTTCAAGCACAAGGCCAAATTGGTTGTGAAGGGTTTTGCTCAAGTTGCTGGAGTGGACTATGGTGCAGAAGGCTTTGAGGTTATTGGGCATGAACACAAAGTGTACAAGCTGCACAAGGCTCTCTATGGTTTGAAGCAAGCACCAAGGGCCTGGTATAGCAGAATTGACTCTCACCTGATCCAACTTGGATTTAGGAGGAGTGAAAATGAAGCTACTTTGTATTTGAAACAAAATGAGGATGGTTTGCAATTGGTAGTGTCACTTTATGTTGATGACATGCTAGTGACTGGAAGCAATGTACGGTTGCTGGCTGAGTTCAAAATGGAAATGCAAGATGTATTTGAGATGTCTGACCTTGGCATCATGAACTACTTCCTTGGAATGGAAATATACCAATGCAGCTCAGGTATCTTCATTTCACAAAGAAAATATGCTATTGATATTCTCAAGAAATTCAAGCTAGAATCATGCAAAGAAGTAGCAACTCCGCTGGCACAAAATGAGAAAATTTCAAAAAATGATGGTGAGAAACTTGAGGAACCCTCTGCATATAGAAGCTTGGTAGGTAGCCTACTATACTTGACAGCAACCAGACCTGATTTGATGTTTCCAGCTGGTTTGCTTTCAAGATTCATGAGTTCTCCTAGCAATGTTCACATGGGAGTTGCAAAAAGGGTGCTGAAGTATGTTAGAGGTACAACAAATCTTGGCATCTGGTATTTAAAGACAGGAGGAGTTAAGCTAGATGGCTATGCTGATAGTGATTGGGCAGGAAGTGTTGATGACATGAAGAGCACTTCAGGTTATGTATTTACAATCGGTTCAGGTGTCATTTGCTGGAATTCAAGAAAGCAAGAAGTGGTGGCTCAATCAACTGCAGAGGCTGAGTATATCTCCTTAGCAGCTGCTGCAAATCAGGGAATATGGTTAAGGAAATTGCTTGCTGATCTAGGCCAGGAACAAAGCTCACCAACAGAGCTCTTCTGTGACAACAAGTCAGCCATTGCCATTGCTCAAAATCCTGTCCAACATGGTAGGACCAAGCACATAAATGTAAAATTTCACTCTATAAGGGAAGCTGAAAAGAATTCACTTGTCAAGTTGCATTATTGCTCAACTGATGTGCAACTTGCTGACATAATGACTAAGGCACTTCCTAAATCAAGGCTGGAGTTCCTAAGGTTGAAGCTTGGCATGTCCAAGGCAAATCTCAAGGAGGAGTGATAGAACTCATGAGAGTTTGCCTCTGAAGTTTGAAAAAGTCTTTGTTAGACTTAGTCTCTGTTTATTTTTTTTTAATCAGATTCTTGTTCAAGCATTTTCTGTTTTCAGTTAGTAGAAGTAGTGCCAATAAAATCTGATAGTAGCTGAGATTTTTTTGCAATTTCCGTTTGGTTGTAAGCCTATAAATAGGCATTCTCATTTGTGAAATATATGTGTGCCTTCCTTCAATTCTGAACTCTTGGATTATTTATTTTTCCTTTGCAAGTTCCAGCTTTTTTTTTTTACAGATTCTGACACTGATAACATGCCTTCTCAAAATTCTTCTCATTCGGCTCTTGCATACACAAATGCAATAATGTTAGCAAGTCATTGAGGCCACTTTTTAGAAAGTGTAACATTTTACATGCTAATGTTATTGGACAGTACACTCGAATTTGTGAAGTTTTCAAAATATTAGAATTTTATTTGGTTTTTAAAGGTCAATTAAAATATTTTTAATTTGACTGGTTGATTTAGTTTTTATATTCAAGTAATTGAAGTCCCCTACAAGACTTTCATATTTTTGTTATAAAGGGTTTTTATTTTGTCAGACGTGAGTATCCATAAATAAAAAATAGTGTCATGGTTGAACAAGAGTAGAGGACGATCATTTTTTCCAATTTTTTTCTCAATTATTTATCACTCTTTATGTAATAGTTTGTGTTTTTAACTCTATTACTCTAACAAATTAGTATGAAGGATTAGAAAAAATGACAAATGAGACTTATCTCCTCCGGCTCAACAACAAGAGGTATGAGAGAGTTGTAAAGGACTACAAGGAGCTCCAAGATGAAATCAATCTATCTCAAAATCAAAGAAATTTTTACGAAGATATCATAATAATAATAATAATAATAATAATAATAATAATAATATAATAAAAGACAAGAAAACTCTATTATTTCGCCTATTAAGCAATCAATGAGATACTTTTGAGAAGATTTCAAGTACAACCACCTTCTAGAAAACATGATATTATTTCGCCTATTAAGCAATCAAGGAGATACTTTTGAGAAGATTTCAAGTACAACCACCTTCTAGAAAACATGAGAGATATTACACAACACACATAAGAAAGTATACTATCAAACGCTTAAGGAGAATTTAAAAGTTTAAATATGAAAGAGTTAGAATACCAATATGTGATTTTTTTTTTTTTTTTCAAGAGTATTATTGATTGTAAAGCTGTTAAGAAATGGTAAAAATATGAATGACACTCATGTCATTAAAAAAAAAAAATACTTTGATCCTTGAATTCAAAGTTTGATTATAATATTGTTGTGGTGCCATTAAAGTGTATAAAAATTTAATTCTATGATCATTGATTAATTTTTAAGATCATTAGAAGCTCATGAAGAGATATTAAAAATGAAGAAATTATAGCCAATTCTTGAAACAAAACTGACATTAAAGTAGAATAAAAAAATAAAAAATCTTGATAATGAAATAAATCAAAATAATTGTGGTATTGAAATAAGCAACCATTTATGTATGGATTCAAAAATATGATTACAAGGCTTGATTAATTAGAAAGTGGTCATGTTACTTTTGGAGATGCATCCAAAATTTCATTAAAAGGCAAAAGTAAAATCCTGATTTTTTGAAACTTGGAAGACATTAATTCATATGGAATGTCTATTATGTGCCTAAAATGAAAAACAATAATTTTGGGTTAACTCTTATGATATTTATATGAAAAATCAAAACCTCTCGATAAGATATTAATATGCTGATTTGATTGGTTAAGTGTCCATGACTAGAAATAGAATGTTTTTGTTGAGCATTCAAAATGATGTCGTAAAATACCTAAAATCTTGTATCATTAATTTCTCTTGGATTTGGAACTTAAGATTTGGACGTCTTAATTTTGAAGAATTGAAATTGTTGAGTAAGGAAGCAACTACAAGATCAAAAGAGCCTTCAGAACTCTTTGATTTGGATTTATGCAACTCAATTCATAAAAATTCTCTGGTAAAAATAAATATTTTTTTGACCCTTTATTGTTAGTTTTAGTAGATAAACCTAGATGCATTTTTCAAAGAAAACATTTGAAGTGTTTAGTGCTTTTACAAAATTTAAAGCTCTTATTAAAAAAGAAAATGACTAAAATGTAAAGGCAACAAGATTTGATAGAGAAGACAAATTCATATTAAAAAAATTTGAAAAATATTGTGAAAATAATAGGATTCATCCACCTTTAATAGTTTCATATTCTCTACAACAAAATAAGTAGTTGAAAGAAAAATATAACTATTCTTGATACTACTTTGAAAATTAAGAAAATGCTTAAAGAATTTTAGGCATTTTCTATGAATTGAATATGGTATTACATTTCATTAGTTGTGTTATTTACAAAATGCGATCCATTTTGTTGCAATTGAACAGGGTTTTATATTTAATCATACAGCTACTTTTATTAATTTTATATGGTCACCAAAAGTCAAGTGGCCTAAATTAACATGCATATGCTCGACTTAATTATTTAAGTTCACACTTGATAATCACAAGATCCATTTCTAATTTGTTTTACACTTAATTATTTAATTATAACCATACATACACATGCTTGAATATGTGCTACGTCCAACTAATTGACATTGATACATGCATATTAAAGCTTTGAGTCAATTACTGAAAGTGCTAGTTAGAAAAAAGAAGACACCAATTTCAAATTCTTTTGTATGGTTGAGATTGAAAAACAGAAATAAAAATGAAATATAATTCTAATTAAAAACTTTTCAATTTTCAAAATCTGCATTCTTTTCAAAAAAAAAGAAAAAAAAGAAAAAGGAAAAATAAATAAATTTGAAAAAAAAAAAAAAAAGGTTGAATTTAATCCTTCTTTCTTGTTTTTAACTTTTTCTTTTGTTGAGCTTTCCCCTTTATTTTATCTTCCTCATATTTCTCTTCAAAATTTCAAAATTTTGATGAAAATCATGGAATAATGTCAACTGCTTTAACTAGTCAAGGGAGTATAACCCAGTTTCCCACCAATATGAACGACATCTACAATTTAAAAAAGAAAGATGTATGGTGGCTGGGGGAGACTACATCTAATGTGATCATGTGAAACCTCGGCGTGGAAACAAAAACAATAGAATAATGAAGTTTTGGCTGTTGAAGCGAAGCAAACTTGAAGAAGCTCTAAGTTTTGTTGACTCCCACATCGATTTGATCAGTAGTATAGTTGCGTATGGTGCACCACGCACTTGTTATTATGGTAAATTTGGTAAAAGGGTTGACCTAAAGTAAGCCAATAAAGTTTTTTAATGAGGCATGTTCTCACATGTTCGCCAGAACATCAAGAGCGGGAACTGAAGTTATTGATATATAGGTGTTTTCCAGAAGTCTTCCCTCCAATATTTCAGCCCTTTCAGATCTTCTCATCTTGCTGAGAACTTTGTTCTCAGATCTTCCCCTTAACAATTGATCTAATTGCAACAATGTGTCATATCAGGCTGCCTCCAAATCCATCACCCATTGGTGCGGTTCGTAGTGCAATATTATCACCAACTAGTATTAGGCCCTCAAAATTCCTCTCATCTCCCTGTATTTTGTAAGGTGACAAAGACAGAAAGTTATGTCAAGGCACCTCAAGGAAGTGCAATATCTTTGCCCGCTGATAGGTGCGTTCTACAAATTTTCATCTTCCTGCAATTCCTGAGTAAATAAAACCAGCAAGAAATGTCAGGGCGTGTCAAAGAAGTGCAAAACCATAGCCGCTACCAGCATACCTTCTCAAAAATTTTCTCGTCTTCCTGTAGTTTCTAATGCAATAAAGTCAGCAAGTGATGCAACGCTGCGTCAAAAAAGAGCTAGATTATCACCAGCTAATATCTTCACAACTCTTCTCATCTTCCTATAGTTTCTAATGCAGTGACCTAGGCAAGTAATGCCAAGTTTCATGAAAGAAGGGCAAGATTATCACCTGCTAATATCATGCCTCCTCACAATTCTTCTCATATTCCTATAGTTTCTAATGCAGTGACCTCAGCAAGCAATGCCAAGTTGCAGGAAAGAAAAGCAAGATTATCACCAGCGAATATGCCTGGCAATTCTTCTCATCCTGTAGTTTCCAATGCAAGTAATGTCAAGCCAAGTCAAATAGAGGCAATATTATCACAATCTAATGTTGTCCTTCTCAAAATTCTTCTAATCCTCCTGTAGTGCCTAATGCAATAAGGTTAGCAAGTGAAGTCAATAATGTGCCTTCTCAAAAGTGATAAGGAAACACATCCAGCAGAAATCAAGGCATTGGCAGTAGGATCTTCCATTCCTAGAATTAAAAGATTTGGTAAGCCACAATCAAAGGATGAATGCTCAAGTCAAGAAGGCAATCAACAAAGTTGGCAATTCCTATTTAGTTCCTAATGTTTAGGAATATGTTTCTATCCTTTCTGATTCCGTGCCTAGCTGGTGTATGCCCTATTGATTGTTATTCAATCAACTGGTGTACCTCGATTGTGGTTCTCAGATAGGAGTAATCAACAAAATTTATAACCTATTGCACCATGTACTAGGATAGCCTCAACTAGTATAGCATAGTGGCTCTAGGATCGTTCACTAGGAAGGGTTTTCAAACTACAATTAACATCAATTCAAAGATGACTTGGTGCTTTTTCATTTCAAGGTTAGCTTTAAAAGAAAACATAATCTTTGGTTTGAAAAGGACTGGTTTTAAGCCAACCAAAAATAGTAACTGAATTTAACTTAGAAAGAAAGATGTTTCTTGGAGTGTTTGGATCACCAGGCTCAGGCTCCAACTACAAGAAGAGAGTTCCGGTCACTTGAATCTTTTCCTCGCATTCGGGATTTAACATGTAGTTATTTCCCGAACCGGTGTGGTACAGATGCTTACCATTAATGGTTCCAAACACTTAATTTCTCTCACTGATACACCTTGCAATGGCTTGTACCTCTCACTTAGCATTTGCCATTCAAGGTGATCTTTAACCTTGGATTATCCTTCAAAAGCTCACAAGAGATAACTAATGGATGTCTCCTTAAAGTCCAAAAGCTTACCAAGTGTTGGCTAGTCTAGAAAATCCTACTTTGAATCACCTCCCAAAGGCTCGCAAGAGGTAAACTAGTGTAACTCAATGGACGGAGTCCACTTGCCTTACCAGGTGTTGGCCCAGGTGATTCAAAGGCGTTTTAAGTTAACTAAAAACGTAGAAACCATTAACAGGTTGCATTTTCTCTTCATTAAAAGCTGAAACAACAAAACTTCCCATTCTTGCATTCGGCACCTTACCCGGCTCCCTCAACTCCAAGAGACAAAAAACCTAGCCACTCATTCTCTGAGGAAACATCCTCAGAGCTTGTTTGGCTAGTAAGAAAAATACAATCAAAATGAGACGGTAAAGCATAGCAAAAGCTCTGTGTATTACTTCCTTCAAAACTATACAAAAGTTGGTCTCTGAGAAGAAGCTCCCTGAGATATATTTCAAAAGGAAAAATTACAATATATATATATATATATATAAGAGGTTATTCACCCTTTGCTTCTTACTTCCTAACTAAGGAATTCTCTAATTGGTGGATTACAAGGAGAGAATGGGGATTTAAACAACAAATATCTGAAGAAAAATCTAAAAGTGTCGGTGCGCAAATATCTGGAAGCACTTGGGTGGATTTCGCAGCATGCACATGGGCTGCGAAATTTCGTAGCAAAAGGTTGATTTCGCAGCTTGGGAAATTGCCCTTCAGCTTTGGCGCAGTTGACTTCCAATGGTCATAACTTCCTCATTTCAGCTCCAATTTGCACACCATTTGAAGCATTGGACTTTTGACTTCCTAAGATTTGAAATGGTATATAGCATGTAGAAAATGGACTCCGGGAAGTGCTCCAAAAGTGCTAAAGAAGACTGCAACTGCTGTCCTCTATTTTTCTTCATGATTTCCTTCTCTCTGTTTTTCCTCCTTGTATGCTGTTGAACGACTTTGGCAAAGGGCTATGGAGCTCCAAAGCTTGGTTCTTCATGAATTTGAGCTTCCAAAAGCTTTGCCATGAACTATATACAACTCTCCCTCATTCTTGGATTGCTTTGGTGAGCAAATTACTAACAAAAACACCAAAACTTACACACTTTGATTAGAAATGACTGCAAAGGTCCTTAATATGTTAATTGGGTTAAAAGGTAATAAATACTACCCAAAAGTGTTTAAAAGAGTTAATTACAAGCTATAAAATAGCACTTTTTGAGTAGTAATCACTTTATGAAATTATCTTAGATTCACACTATATCAATGTATCAACAGGCAGTGTAATACAAAATATTTTTATTTTGATTGGTTGATTTAGTTTTTATATTCATGTAATTGAAGTCCCCTACTACAAGACTTTCATATTTGGGAAACTTGTATTTTGGGAGGGCCATTCGGAAATAATATGGATTTCAAAACCCTAAAATAGGAAATATGATATTCAACATGGTTTTTGTGCACTTTGTGTTGAGTGGACTTTTGAAACCCACTTTTCCCTTACCTAATCTCCATGTTAGCATCCACGTTGAGATAGTAGGCAGAAGGGTTAAAAAAAAAATAATTACATTAATTTCCCAAACATCTCTCTCTTCACTTCCTCACCACCCACATTGAAGCCAAAGACCCCCAAATTTGAAACCATAAACCCTCCCTGATCTTCCTCTAAATCCAAATAACCTAAATGCCATGAAATCCTACTTGTGATTTTCTCATATATCCCCAAAATCCCTATAATCCCAAGAAACGAACCCTAATCCTTATTCGCACAAGTCTATGTCGTAGATTTGAGAGCGTGGGGAAACCCTAACCTCTTTGTCTAAAGATCTGGCTCTGAATCTCTATCTTCATCATCGTCATCAAGTGATATATTTTTATGTTGGTATATTTATGGTGGTTTATTTGTGTTAATTTTCTTTTTTTCACATCGAGAAAGGAGGGTGTGTCGAAACATGACTATGAAATCTACATATTCTCTCTTTCTCTCTGTACAAAACTTCATCTTTCTCTGTAAATTCCTCTCAATTAAGGGTCTCTTTGAGAGATTCGATTCAGTTGTTGATCTTTTGTACTATTTATCGGAAACCCTTTTTTTTTTTTTTTTTGTTGGAAAATGTTCTCAAATTTTGAAGGTAAGAAATTTGTTTATTTTTAATATTGAAACAGAAACCCAATTGTAGTAATGAATTGAAAATGTTTATTATTATTATTATTTGTTATTTGTTTGGTTAATTTAAAGGTTTGTGGATTGGTTGATTATCTCTAAGAAATCATTGATCTTAAATTTTGTTTTTTTTTTTGTTTTTTTTTTTTTTTTTGTTTTTTTTTGTATTAATAAATTAAAAATGTTTTTTTTTTATTAGTTTTTTGTTTGTTTAATTTAGAGGTTTGTGGTTCGGTTGATTATCTCTTAGAAATCGTTGCTCTTAATTTTTTTTTTTAAATTTTTTGGAAATTCTAGGAATACCTACGATTGATGTGATTTTGATTTTTTTCTTTTTCTTTTCTAATGCTTGGTTGTACTGTGTTTAAGTTTGTTATGGATGTTTGGGTGGGCATTATTGAAATTAGTGGGTTTATTTTGAGAAATTTAGTTTTTCGACTGAGGAATGTATGCTTCTGAAACAACAAGCATTCAGTTGAGGAATTGTTTTAGGGTTAAAACCATACTAGAATTTAATTTTGTTGTTTCTACATCTTTTAAAGAATGGCAGTTAGAGTGTGTTCTTTTGTTGTTTTAGGGTTTTTAGGTTGAAAATTGATATGGATTTATGTTTATTAGATTGAGTTAGAATTTTTCCCACGAATTTATCTGAGAAGCCATGATATCTAATTGTGTTTTGAGATGGTTTTATACTAATTAGGTTTGTTTGTGTCTGTTTTTGTGCATTTATTTGAGAAATTTTTTTTTGGTTTTATATTTTGAAAAATGGTTTTTGGTTCATGACTCTTAGAATTAGAAAGATTTAAGCCAAGTGGGATGAGTTAGCTTTGTTACTTTGGATTTATTTAATATTCATTTTTCTAGGTTCTGTTTTTGAGATCAGATTACATTTGTAAGTCTTTAAATTTGAGATGACTCTTATTTTATTTTATTTTTTGTCAAATGGTACAGTAGTTTTCAAACAACATAACAGATGTAGACATAGGCATTATTGAGGCTTGGAGACCTTTGATGCAGTTCTTTTAATTACATTCCTTTTTACCATAGTTTAGGATTGGCTTTTGCTCGAAAATATTGATTCTTCATTTTGTTCTCCTTCATATTTAATGTAAGCATCACTATTTCTATATCTTTGTTATCTTTGTAAATAATTTTTTTGACTTGAATTGTATAGCATACTCATACAATTCAAAGTTGCAAAAGTCCTGACGCACAAATTACCATCTTATGTGGATTTGGGAGATAAGAAATTTACAAGTTGAAATACATTGAGCTTTGATAATTCTTACATATTGAAAACCTTTTTATTTGTACAATATATTATGATGGCATTTCAATATTTATTTTTGCATTAAATTTTCTTATAAATTTTTAAGCAAATTCATGGGTCACAAAGGCTACCATGGGCTTCAGAATTGGACTTTAATATTTGAGAAGCATTCCCTTATTATAATACAAAATGCTTTTGGAAGTTGGTTATAGAATTCCTTGGGAAATTCTTTTAAATAGAACTTTGTTTCCCTTCAATCTATTACTTTTAGGAAGATTTTAACTTAAGTCGTACAGTTTCATGTGAAAAAAATTGTCAAATCCTCTTTTATGTGAAATTATGGATTTTAATTAGTGTTTTGCAGAACCCTAATATTAGGAATATTATTGTATGTGTTGTAATACTCAATTTTCTCTTCAAATCCTTGAACCCAATGTACCATCTCAAACATTTCTTTTTGTTTTACAAATGAATGTTGGAAATAGGATAGGCTGATGAAGGCCAAAGAACCAAGAACCAATTTGGGGTAGATTTGGAGATCAATCATTGAATGGTTTATATGATTTCTTTTTCTAGTTTCATTTGATTTTGAGTAGATTCAGTGGCTATACTTATAGTAATAAATACACAGTACCCTGTTTTTCATGGTGATCATGTTAGACTAAGATTTTTTATCAACCTCTATATGTGGCTTATGCCAAGAAGTGAAAGCCATTACTCATGGAAGGCTCCATTTTAAGACTTTTGTGAATGATGGATGGACCTAAACTTATGCATTTTTCATGTCTCGAAGTTAAAATATTATTTTATATGTTTGTTTTATAAGTTTGTAGGAAATTTGAGTATTAATTATTGAGTATAAAATTTTATGCTCAAATGGCCTTGCAAGAAAGTTTAGCTAAATTCAAGAAGCAACAAGAGAAGTGTCGATTGACTCTCACTAGCATTGCAACCAAAGCATGATCCCCTAAGCCCAGAGTACCTTGAGATGCATGTTGGAGCAGTTGAGCCTAGTGATCGTGCTTTGGTAGCGATGATGTAATTGCTATTGGTGGTAGTCTTTGTGTAGCTATGAATTTACTTGTTAATCATTTTGTAAAAGTTTGAACATTAGCTGTGTATTCAAATACTTTGATATGCTAGTTCTTTTGGAAATGTTGGTGTTTTTCTCTATTTTTTTAAGGTGTATATTAGTTACTGCTATTAATGGAAAGAATAGACAGACACTTGATTCCTACATTTTCATCATGGTTGAAAAAGTTAAATGATATTACATGATTTATTATAAAGTTTACTCTCAAATATCAAAGATGAGTAATTTAATTTAGTTGGTTATTTTATTTTATGAGATCAAGGTTTTGATTTCTTTATGATAGTGATACTGCTTGACCAAATTAGATTTGTCAAAGATCTTTATTCAATTGAGATTTATGTGGAGAATTAAGATAATATTTTAGAATTAGATGCTACTACTTTTGGTTTGGACTAGCGATCTTGTAGCCAGCTCTTGATGGATTTCTAAGAACTATTGTAATTAACTTGGGACTATTATTCTTGGTAATATCTTTGACCTCATTTGGAGTGATGTTTTTGCCCTTCAAAAAACTAGAATAGCAATGTTTAGAGAGGTTATAAACTCAAACACTTTAAAATTATTTAATCTTTATGTATATTTATGTATATATATATATATATATATATATATATATATATATATTTATGAAATTAAAATGTGTTGAAATAAGTATAAAATTAATTTATTGACTTCAATTCTATTGTATTTATTTCCAGTTGTTCTTTTCTTATACTTCTCCCCTCTAAATTCTTTTCTTCCCATTAGTTTAAGGTAACCCTAAAGCAAAATTGCAGATAGCATAACCAAACATCTCCTAAATAACAATGTCATGTTGTTTTCCATCTACAAGCACCTCCAGAATTGGACAAAAAACTTTCACATATTATATCAATTTCTCTCATTTCATCTTAGCATAAAAATTAAGTCAAATCACAATTGTGGCCCATGACAGGAGGGAGAATATTAAGTCTTTTCTTCTTATGATTCAAAACAAGAAGGAAGATTTTGAGCATAATGACAATTTTTTTTAAAAAATAAAATAAAAATTCACTTAGGCCATTCCTAGGACATTGTCATGAAACTAAGAATCTTCAGTTATGTGATGAAAATAAGAAGCTTCAATTCCTTTCCCTTTTTCAACCTCATCAAGTATTAGGCCATTGTTGTAAGTTCATCCCATTGAAGCTGCAAGGAGAAATAATTTGTGAAAAAACATTATAAACAACAATAAATAAGTAGAAATTCATATGTCAAGACTCTATCAAAGGCTTACATACCAAGGGCTTACTCAAAGTTAACGATTTTGATGGGTTGGATGGATGATTGAGATTTGGGGCCTATTCAAAAGCGCCAGTTTGTGTGACTAGGTATTGACACATCTTTTTTTCCCCCTTTTAATGTTCCAAAACTATAAAATTCAATGGCTTAGATTTAAATATCAAGACCATACAAAATCGACAATGTAAGAAACATAATATTGAATGCATCTTATGTGTCTATGTGTTGGAACTTTTACATCATACTAAAATACATAATAGCTTTGTTTACAATAAACTAAAAAAGTGATTTTTTTTCATATTTAAATTTACCAACACAATTTTATTTGTACAAATAATTGAGGTCAATTCTTTAAAGAACTAGTCTCCAAAAATTGATTATTGAAAGCTTCTATTTACATGCTTCTATTCAGTCTTAAATATGCCGATTATTTTTGAAAAGTAGCAGGCCTACATAATCAAAGCAGGGAAAATATGAGTTTTTAATTGTAGTTGCAAGGCTGTGACAAAGTGAAATATTAGCATTAAAGAAAATTAGAAGTGAAAGGCCATTGGATTTAAGGGAAAAAGTGCGAGGGTAGGAGTTTTAACTCCACATGAGGCTCCACAAGATTTTTGTAATCTTTTATCTTCATATTTTAAACTATAATGATAGTAAGGGGGAAAGAGAGTGAATAATAGGTAGGATTATAAAGAAATCTTTGTTTTACATTTACTTGCATACACAATGTTAATCTCCATCACAAATCAAGTGTATGAAGAGTTCATGTAAATGGGAAAATATTAGAAAAAGAAGAGGAAAATGGTTAAGAAATTGTGAAACATAATCGTTTGAAAAACTCCATCACATAAATCATCCAATAGCACCAAGTCAATGTACACTTTTGTTAATTCAAGTTTATTGATGAATGTACATATATGAAATATTTTGCAAGGAATGCTGATCATCAACTTCGTGTTCAAACTTTGGTTTTCCAACTGATGAACATTCATCACTTCTCATCCATTTTGGTTCATAGAACACCCAAGCTCGAACAACTTCCTCTCTAGAAGTATATGCTTTGTAAACATTCCCCTTATAAAGGAGCACATTTTTTTTACATTCAACCCAAGAATCGTACACTCCATTTCTACGACCAACAAACACTACATAGTATGTTTGCATGTTCGTCATCTGATGACATAATAGTTGTTGGTTATTTTTTGATAATCAATTAAGTAATGATTATTGCAAAGATAGTACAAAACGTATATAATTCAAACATGTATACCACATTTTGGGATAATAACAATGATGATTAACTACAAAATTCAAAATATAACAAGTAATGTTCGAGATTCAAGTTCTGATACTTCACATAGGTAGTACCAAACTTTAACAAAGGTAGTACTCAAGATCAGTTAAGGTAGTATCTACGATAGGTTAAGGTAGTACCTAAGGTTGATTAAGGTGGTACTTAAGGGCCATTAAGGTAGTACCTAAGGCATAGTCCCCAAAATACCAAAGATGAACTACTTGACCACATTAAATAATCACATAATGGCATATTCTAAGAGTCACAAATGAAGTTCCAAGGCTTCATACAGGTAGTACCCAACTTTAACTAAGGTAGTACCTAAGGTCGGTTAAGGTAGTACCTAAGGTTGATTAAGGTGGTAACTAAGGGCTATTAAGGTAGTACCTAAGGTACAATCCCCAAAATAACAAAGGTGAACCAATTGACTACACTAAATAATCACATAATGGCATGCTCTAGGGGTCACAAATGAAGTTCCAAGGCTTCGGATAGGTAGTGCCCAACTTTAACTAAGGTAGAACCTAGGGTCAGTTAAGATAGTGCTTAAGGTTGATTAAAGTGGTACCTAAGGGCTATTAAGGTAGTACCTAAGGTACCATCCCCAAAATAACAAAGGTGAACCAATTGACTACACTAAATAATCACATAATGGCATGCTCTAAGGGTCACAAATGAAGTTCCGAGGCTTCGAATAGGTAGTGCCCAACTTTAATTAAGGAAGTACCTAAGGTCAATTAAGATAGTGCTTAAGGTTGATTAAGGTAGTACCTAAGGTATAGTCCCCAAAATACCAAAGGTGAACCACTTGACCACACTAAATAATCACATAATGGCATGTTCCAAGGGTCACAAATGAAGTTCCTAGGCTTTACACAGGTAGTACCCAACTTTAACAAAGATAGTACCTAAGATCAGTTAAGGTAGTACCTAAGGTTGATTAAGGTGGTACCTAAGGGCCATTAAGGTAGTACCTAAGGCACAATCCCCAAAATACCAAAGGTAAAATACTTGACCATACTAAATAATCACATAATGGCATGCTCTAAGGGTCACAAATGAAGTTCCAAGGCTTCACATAGGTAGTACCCAACTTTAACTAAGGTAGTACCTAAGGTCGGTTAAGGTAGTACCTCAAGTTGATTAAGGTGGTACCTAAGGGCTATTAAGGTAGTACCTAAGCTACAATCCCCAAAATAACAAAGGTGAACCAATTGACTACACTAAATAATCACATAATGGCATGCTCTAAGGGTCACAAATGAAGTTCCGAGGCTTCGGATAGGTAGTGTCCAACTTTAACTAAGGTAATACCTAAGGTAGGTTAAGATAGTGCCAAAGGTTGATTAAGGTGGTACCTAAGGGCTATTAAGGTAGTACCTAAGGTATAGTCTCCAAAATACCAAATGTGAATTACTTGACCACACTAAATAATCACATATTGGCATGTTCCAAGGGTCACAAATGAAGTTCCAAGGCTTCACACAGGTAGTACCCAACTTTAACTAAGATAGTACCTAAGATCAGTTAAGGTAGTACTTAAGGGCTATTAAGGTAATACCTAAGATATAGTCCCTAAAATACCAAAGGTGGACCAATTGAACACACTACATAATCACATAGCATGCTCTAAGGGTCACAAATGAAGTTCTGAGGCTTCACACAAGTAGTACCCAACTTTAACTAAGGTAGTAACCTAAGGTCGGTTAAGGTAGTACCTAAGGTTGATTAAAGTGGTGCTTAAGGGCTATTAAGGTAGTACCTAAGGTACAATCCCCAAAATAATAAAGGTGAACCATTTGACCACACTAAATAATCACATAATGGCATGCTCTAAGGGTTACAAATGACATTTCAAGGCTTCACATAGGTAGTACCCAACTTTAACTAAGGTAGTACCTAATATCGATTAAGGTAGTACCTAAGGTTGATTAAGGTGGTACCTAAGAGCTATTAAGGTAGTACCTAAGGTATAATCCCCAAAATAACAAAGGTGAACCACTTGATCAACTAAATAATCACATAATGGCATGCTCTAGGGGTCACAAATGATGTTCTGAGGCTTCACATAGGTAGTACCCAACTTTAACTAAGGTAGTACTTAGAGTCGATTAAGGTAGTACTTAAGGTTGATTAAGGTGGTACCTAAGGGCTATTAAGGTAGTATCTAAGGTATAGTCCCCAAAATAACAAAGATGAACCATTTGACCACACTAAATAATCACATAAGGGCATATTCTAAGGGTCACAAATGAAGTTTCAAGGCTTCACACAGGTAGTACCCAACTTTAACTAAGGTAGTACCTAAGATCGGTTAAGGTAGTACCTAAGGTTGATTAAGGTAGTACCTAAGGTACAGTCCCCAAAATAACAATGCGACTTGCAACCGGATATGTTGTAAGTTCCATTGGGATTCAATGGGACTTGTAGGTCATATGGTTATTTGGCAATAATATGGTTTCCACAACCCAACACAAAAGTTCAAGTCCACCAACGACCCCAAAATCGTTGATGTACTCCATTTCAAACAAAGGAAGTATAGAATAATAAATAAAAATTATTTACCTTTAGATTTTGGTTTGGGGTTAGGGCAAAATGCGACTCAAGTCAGCAACTGAGAAGAAGAGGGAGGATGTAATGCTTTTGGTGATGAGAGGATGAGTTTCGAGCATGCCTAAATACTAATCCAGAAATCCAATCTTAAAGGACCATGATGATGATGATGAAAACAACTAGACACAAAGTAGATTAATTGGGTGAGAGATTTCTAAATCCCTAATATTTTCTAGTTGGTGAATCGATGGAAATGGAGATGGAGATAAAGTTTTAATCTTAAGGTTTCTTTAGGTTTCGAGAGGGACAAGGAGAAGAACAAATGAGATCTTGAGTTTTCTTTGGTGCTTGGTGGAGAAAGGGATTTTATTTTATTTTATTTTTTTATTATTTTTTTTAACATGTGGACGCTTGCTTACCTAGTAGAAAAGGAAGGAAAATTTGGCATTAAAAACCACATAAGCTCAAATTTGCATGAAATCCAAAATATTTTTAATATTAATATGGTTAACTTTAAAATGGGAAAGTTGGGTTTCTATTTTACCAATATTTCCATATCAGCCTATGGAAACCAAAGAAACATTTTTTTTTTTTTATAAACCATTTTTGTATTGATTTATTGCAATAAATTAAGTTAAAAGTTCAAGATTTTTTTGATAATATTTTTAAAAACAATTATTGAGAATGGTTCTCAATTATTTTCTAGAACAATTATTTTTTTGTGATTTTAAATATGAAAAATAGTTTCTCAACTTAAAGTTATTTAAAATATGTATATTAAAAAAAATTATGAAATATTCTTCGTCTTCTAAAATAAATAAATAAATATACATCAAAATTATTCTAAAAATAACATACTTGTGAAACGCATTTTGAAAAAAAATTATTATTTGTCAAAAATGTTCCAAATATATTTTTTAAATTAGAAAACAAATTTTCCAATATATATATATACACATTCATAGAATCTTTATGAAATTTAAAAAATATTTAATAAATCAACTTAATAACTTAAGAAATTAATATAATTTAATGATTCAATCTAAGTTATTAAGTATATTTAGTAAAATAATTTAATATTATAATTTAAAATTAAAATTAATTTTTGACAAGAAAACTTAATGACTTAATATAACTTAATAGTTTAAACATAAAATTACTTTAAATCATTATTAAGTATTATGTTTTATCAAATTCTAATTGACTTATTTTTCTTGGCATATAAGTGTAAACATAATTTTCTTGATTTCAGAAGAAAACCCCACATAGCCTTCATGCTGGTAGTGGGAGCAAAGACAACATAAGAATTTTTGGATGGTTTGACAATATTTTGTTATATTTGTTTTTAAAAATTATGTTTAAGTTGAAGAATGAAAAGTAAATTTGTAATGTTTTCTAAAAGTAAAAATGTTTTATGTGTAATTTTGAAGTGCATTCCATACATATATATATAAAAGGTTTGAATATATTGTTCTTAAAACAAATTTTTATTTTGATTTTAAAAATGTTGTAAATCAATTTATATGATTTTAACTATATTTAATTTAAGTCTTATTAAAAATAAAAATTAATTTGTTATTATAAATAAATTTTAAAATATATAGTTTTTAGTAAAATATGAATACTAATATCAAAATCATAATTTATATTTTTTTTTCATAAAAAATGATATTATGTATTTTTGTAGTTAATTATAAAGATATGGATATTAATATCTTTATATAATACAATTATTTTTTAAAAAAGTTTAATTTCTTTTAATTTGAAAAAAAAAATAATCATAACATATATAAATTTACTAACATATTTTGAAGAATTAATTTTTAAAATTTTGAACTATTTTTAAAAATTAGAAGATTTATTATTAAGTCTCATTGGATTTGGTTTCACTTAATTCAAGATTGAGTTGTCAAGTAAGAAAATTTAAAATAAACAATAAAATTATGATGTATTATATATCATACTTGGTCTATTATTTTTTATAGTGATTAAATATATTTTTAAGTTTCAAATCATTTTTAAGAATTATTAAATTCCATAATAAATTTATTTATCAGCAATAAAATTTATAAAAATATAATTATGTGTAAAGAAACAATAATAAAATTTTATAGACCAATTCTAGTAAATGACTTTTTATTATAAAGTGTATTATATTTTTAGTTGTAAATTATTTTTCTAAATTCATAAACTTGTTAATAAATCCGACACATTCAAGTCTACTTTTTATTATTATAAAAGTATAGTTTAAAAGTGCAAAATAGAGTCATTTTAAATCCATTTTTATCCATAAATTTATAGTATTAATTGGTTGATTATTTGAGTTTTAAATCATTTTTAAAAAAATTACTAAATTCTTTAATAAATCTAATGCATTAAGTTTTACTTGATTTTGAGTTTATTTAGCTAGTGAAAAAATTCACAACATATACTTACATGTAAGGAAGAAACTAACAAAGTCATTCACAATGAATTTTGATCTATCAATTTCTAATGGTATTTGAATTAGTTTTAGGTTTCATGACTTTCTAGTACTAACTAGATTAGTTCTTGAGTTCCAAATTATCTTCAAGTTTCAAATTGTTAGTTCTAGCTTAGTTTTTGAGTTTCAAATTATTTTTGAATCAAATTATTTATAAAAATGATTAAATTGTATGTATCAAATATCATTTTATTTGAGGTCTCATTGTCTAATAATTTTTTTTTAAATAAGTTAAAAGAAATTTGAAAAAATAATTATAATTAAAAAAGATATATATATATAGTGAATGGTGAAGAGAAAATAAAATGAGAAAAAGAGATGGTGTTATTTTTTTAATTATTTTTTTCAGTTCTCCAAATTTTCTGTTTATTTTTAAGAAAACCATTAAAATAATTTTTGTTTGTTTTCTATAAACTATTCTTCATTCCACTTTAATTTTAAAAAATAATTTCCAAATAACAATCAACAAAAATGTTATTAATTTAATTAAAAAAGCAATTTCTCACCTTTAAAAATAAAAATTTATTTTTAAATCATAACGAAAACACATTAAATTATAAGAGTCATAAACGACAATATTGATAAGAATCGCAATCCTTTATTTTTTATTTTTTATTTTTTTTCTTTTTTGGCATCAATTTCACAAGATATCTCAACCTTATTTCCCCCTATGTTAACTAAGAAACAAAAAATCACTTCACCTATGAGTAAGGTCCTCCTCAAGAGAGGACCTTCAGAACCAACCTTTCCTATTTGATGTTGAAAAGAAATCTTCAACAACTTTTGATACCTTGTGACACAAATTAAGCTATAATGGTTGTAGAAGGTTGTCTTGATACCGAATTTGACATTATGTACAAAATGAGCTGAAAGAATGACAAAGAAAGATTGAACATAATTGAAAAAAAGAGGAAGAATGCACATAAAAAACTATTAAGTACCAAAGGGAAATGGGATCCTCATTGATCATATCACTCTCCGCATCTACCAAACTACAAAAATCCTTCTTTGTATATAGAAAGTGATGGAATAAAGTTGAGTTATTCATGAAGATTTTTAACTTCTTCACTAACATCTTGATAACAATGGTAATTATATTTGTATCATCCTGATGGTGGTTAATATTTATTTTAATATCTCACTTTATCATCAATTGCAGAGGTTTCCACTTTTCTTTTTCCTTTACACCCCTTAATATTTTATTTTTTTTTTTTAAAAAAGACATGTGAAACTACGCCAATGTCCTCATTTTTTTGTACTAGTGGATGAATGGAGAAGATAAAGGATTGGATTGGAATGGTTACGAGTCTTTTTCATTCAAACAAATAAAAGAAATTAGAGATATGAATGGAAAGAGGAATGAAAAGAAATGCAAGAAATTAGAGTTAAAAGATGTGGGTGAAAATAAAACATAAATAAAACATTAATCTATGTTTGCATCTTAGAAAATTTGAGAAAAAAAATAAAAGAAATAGAAAATGAAGAGGACTAAGTAATTAAAAATGAAAATGAAAATGAAAATGAAAATTAAAAATTAAAAATAATTTTTACATTTTTTTTTCAAAATAATTTTATTTATTTATTTTCACCTTTATAAAGATTAAAAACATATAAAAATTTTAAGTAATTTTATCTATATTTATTTTTTTGTATTTTTTTTAGAGTAAATCAAATATGAAAGGTAAATGATTTTTTTTCTTTACACTTTCTTAAACTAAGCGTTGCTATGCTTGGTAAGTTATTAAAATGATGATAATGGCTTACAAGAAGAAAGCCAACAAAATTTTTCCCTTTTTCTTTTTCTAATTTTCCTCAATTTTTATTCTCATTTCTTTGGCGCAAGCTGTTTACAATCCAAACGAAATTGAACCTTCCATGGAAAAGGAAAAAAATAAAACAAAATAAGAAGCACTATCAAATTTCAATTTTTTTTTTTTTTCATGAAATAAATTTCCTATTTTTTTATTTTTTATTTTTTTAACATTTTTCATGGAAGAATCGATAAAAATGTTGGGGAAAAAAAAACTATTCAAAAGTAATTTATTTTTAATTTCAAAAACCAAATTTATTTTACCTTTTCTTCCTATTTGCTTTCCCTAGGATTTCGCATAATCAACCAAACATAGCCTACACGTTTCCTATGTCATTTTCCCAGGAAAAAGGACAGGTGTTTAATCTCGATACTCCACTTATTTTCATTAATCAGCAACTTAAAGTTTTCGTGGGACAAATACAGAGAATATAAAGAAAGATTCCTCTTATCACCGGATATAGTTAACAGTGATGGTGAATAGGCACAAGGTTAAGAGCAAACTTCTTACGGACAGTAAGACCTGCTGCTTCTTCCATGTTAACATCTGCCTCCTTCATCCCATTCGGCAATTTCCAATCGAAACGATATAAAAGATTAGCAAGTGTGAGCTCCACTGTCGCAATCGCCATATACATACCCGGGCAAATTCTTCTACCCGCTCCAAAAGGCAGTAGCTCAAAATGTCGTCCTCTAAAATCCACAGAGTTGTCCATAAACCTCTCGGGCAGAAACTCCTCTGGGTTCTTCCAGAGGTTGGGGTCTCGCCCGATTGCCCAAACGTTTACTTGGACTTGGGTTTTCGGGTAAATGTGGTATCCGTTTATCTCAAAATGGGACATGGTTTCTCTTGGAAGTAGAAGTGGGACGGGAGGATGTAGTCTCAAAGTTTCTTTGACCACCATCTTGAGGTAGTGAAGCTGATCGACATCACCCTCCGTGACTTTTCCTTTATTTCCAATGGAGTTTCTAACTTCAGCCTGGGCTTTTTTCATCACTCTTGGGTTCCTAGCAAGCTCGGTCATTGCCCAAGTTACGGTGATTGCACCAGTGTCCACTCCAGCCAAGAATACATTCTGAGGCACATGTTAAAAGTAGGCAAAAGAACACTTCAGTTCCAAGTATACCAAGCTAAGCATTATGCCATTCTTAGTTCAAAGAACCCAAGACGCAAAGTCAAATTAAATGATAATCGATTGGCCCTTTTATAGATAGCTCCAAGGCACTCCACGTAACTGCTCCTGCCTCCCGTCCCTCTCTTCCACATTAATAGAACTTATCTAGTATTTTATGACACGAGATCTGACCATAACTACATTAAAACTTAACAATGTAAAGTGTGTTGAGTTATCTAAGTGTGAGCTTAGGAAATGTGATATTAAGCTTCCAAAATGGGGATCTGATCTATCATTCATCCTTTAAATAGCTAAGAGTTGAAACAACAATAATACACATTCATGATACTTAACAAACTCAAAAAAGAAAGGAAAAAAAATCAGACGGATCAAAGGAGTAGGTTGGTGGCTTACCATGAGGATTGCTTTTGCGTTATCTTTAGTAAACTGTACAGCACCGGATTCAGACCATTCCCGCTCTATTTTCAGCAGCACGTCGATGATGTCTTCATGCTCCTCTTTCACCCTTCCTGGGTTGAGATGGTCCTCAATCACCCGTTGGTAGAAACCGTCCATTTCAAGGAAACTCCTCTCAAGCCTTCCATGAAGACCAGTGAGTCTATCCACAATCCGACCCACGTACGGAAAGAAATCGGCTGCAGTGAACCCGCCCAAGAAAGCCATGACTTCATGAACCACTTCCTGAAATCTTCCGTCACCAAACTCACTCACTTGAAAACTCTTTCCGAATGCAATCCTACAAATTATATTTGCAGTGAGAGACATTAACCTCTCGGAAAGATCAATAGGACTTCCAGAAGATGATGATTGCGCAATTGAATCAATCAGCAAAGCGACCTCCTCTTCTCTGATGAACTGAAACGATTGCACCCTTTTTGTGCTAAACACCTCATGAACACAGATCTTGCGTACCTCCCTCCAGTAATCGCCGTATGGCGCAAAAGATATGTCTCGGTGATTGTATGAGAATTTTCCAAGTCCAACTAAGGGAGGTCGACTGCAACAATCAATATCATGAGTTTTCAAGAATTCCCTTGCAGCTTCCGCAGAGGAGACTACGACGGTAGGGACACCGAGCTGAAGGAGCATGATGGGGCCATATTTCTTAGATAGTTGCCACCAAGAGTAGTGAGGCAACGCACCAAGTTGGTGCAAATTACCTATAATGGGAAGCTTAGTAGGGCCAGGAGGCAGCGGCTTCTTTTGCCCCTTCAACTCTATTCTCCGTTTTATGAGATACATAAGAGGGAGAAGCAGCAGAAGCAGATGAAGCCACATCGATGGGGAATAGAGCGCCATAGGAGCTTGCTAGCTCTATTAATCTTAGGTGGGTTGTAGATACACTACAAAAAGATAGTTTTATAGTTGCGGTCCTATCCTGCAGAAGTAACAAAAATTGTGACCATAAAATTTAGATAGGGATAAAATAGAGAAAAGCTTAGTCATAGACCATAGAGGGTGCAGACAAATTCTATGACTGCAGCCACTTATAATACTGCCACTAGAAGAACTAAAAATTGTTAATAGTTGCAGCTGTTTGTGGCTACCAATATATATAGGCTATATAGGGTTGCAGTTTTCTCTTGGCTGCTACCATAAGGCTCACATGGATGGCACTTTCCCTCGCCCCTACTATAGGTAATTATGTGGACATAATTTATTCAGACAAATCCTATGGCTGCAGCCACTTATAAGACTGCCACTAGAAGAAGCTAAAAATTGTTAATAGTTGCAGCTGTTTGTGGCTACCAAATATATAGGCTATGTGGGGTTGCAGTTTTCTCTTGGCTGCTACCATAAGGCTCATATGGATGCACTTTCCCTTGCCCCTACTATAGGTAATTATGTGGACATAATTTATTCACTACTATAGAGCTTTATTTTTTATTTTTTATTTTTTTTCAATTAAAATTCTTGGCTGCCTTTTCCTATTTATCAATTAAAATATTTTCAAGAGGAAAACCAATATCCGAACACATTTACACACACAATTGCCAATACTTCCAACGTTAATTGGAAATAGAAAATGCAAAAGACTTTGATGAGCTGTTTTGCTGAACCACTGGCAATAAGTGGGGCAGTAAGCGAGCACTTGTGAGCATCAATTGCAAGGTAGGCACAATTGCCATTTCTCAAATCCTGAGATGTTACCAGCCTGAGATGCACTCACAAATGGTTTTTGGTGTGTGCAGGATGAGCCATCACTCTAATGCTAGAAGGCATTCTTGAGGTTTCTCACCATCATGCCCTTTCCTCTTTCGGTTCGGTGTCCCACTGATCTGATCTTCAGACAACACCAAGGTTCAATCTGCGAAGTAAGGGACTCATCAATGTTTCCTTCAAACAAGACAAAAAGCAACGGAAATGGATCATTCTGCCTTTTCATTTGTGTTTCTACGTATGACTCGTAGTGACCTGGTGGAATTTGATCATTCAGCGAATCTCATCGAAAACGGTTTCACAGTTCAGGGGATTATTGGTAACTTTGGAATTAAAGTCTATTATTTTAAGCCCTTTCAGTATTTATAGTCAAAGCAAAAGATGAAAGGAACAACATGACATCTTCAGCTTCAGCTTTTACTTTTGCTTTTGACAAGGCTGAAACTGATCCTGGAATCAAAACTCATATACACAAGTAGATATTTAACAGGAAAGGATCCAAATCCCTTCAATTGATTAATGTATAAATGAATCATATTCATTGTTTGAAGTGACAACAAAATTCTGGAAGAAGAGAAAGTTTGACACTGGAGAGCAACAAAATGACAAGACCATAAATAAATTTAACACCAAGTGCTACTGCTCCAAGATATCTATGATGCATCTCTGAAAAATTCAGATGATGATCAAGAAGGCAGGCTCATGGGACTATCAAATAACCATTTGATTTAAGATTAAAATATTTTTCATATTTAGGCTCCAAGAAAATTAAAATAAATGAATAAATGGTGATGATAATAAATAAATAAATAGAAAATCATCCATAAAATGTTATTGGCAAAGATTTCACAAATTGAAAAATTCTATGCAATTTGAACACCTACTTGGTGATCATGTCCAAGGAAGCAATGAGAAACTATATGCAAACTACTAAACAAAAATAGAAACAGAACCTACTAAGTAGAAACAAGTGTTTTCCGCTAGGAAAAACAGGACAAAAGAAAAAAGGGAAATGATTCTAAAATC
This sequence comes from Vitis rotundifolia, assembly GCA_030254885.1. Classification (NCBI taxonomy): domain Eukaryota; kingdom Viridiplantae; phylum Streptophyta; class Magnoliopsida; order Vitales; family Vitaceae; genus Vitis; species Vitis rotundifolia. Next base: position 15,904,698 of record CM058151.1, read on the forward strand.
AATTACGAAATAATTGATGTAGAGGCAAAAGGGACCTAACAGGCCTCATATGCATATGCTTGGAAACAAAAAATTTATCTTTCTACATAGTCAAATGATAAATAACATATTCACCCACCTCTCATAGGAGGTGGGGCGGTTGTATATTGTCTCCACATATGCCAAAACCTGTTTCTTGAGGGTAATATGATACTATCAAATATTAGACTTGCTGAGAAGCAAATATATCATGCTACTCTCTCAATGGTAATAATAGCCTGCCTAGTGTTTTGCATCAGGAACACAAATGATAATATCATGGCCTCGCTCCCTAGTCCCAATTGGTTTCTTTAGTTTTTGTCCATGAATGACATTTTATTCAAATAAGCATGGATCTTTGTTAACAAAACATCAAATCTCAAAGCTTCTTGGCCTTTCTTTTTGAGTGTCAAGTCATTTTCTCAATATGCTAATCTAAAAAATCTCTTTTATGTTCCTGCATGTTTGTTTTATTGATGCGAATTGGGACTCACCATTTGTATATATCCATTGTATGATTCTATTATTATTTTTTTGCTGAAAAAAAGGTTTATAATAGATATCATGTTCAAGAGAAGCATTTTTGTTGACCTATGTGTTTTGTATTTCTCCAAATTTTAGAATATTACCATAAAGCTTTTGTGCCAATCTTGAAGGGCTTAGCCCTTTTCTTTTTCTGTTTACCCAATCTACACTTGCAACGCCACACCATTTCTGACCTCTAGTGAGGGTCACTAGCCGCTGCTATAAGATAATATTATTCGTGTAGTGTATGTATGGTGGTGTTTAATGTGCCCCAACCGTAAAATGGAGATTACAGGTTTAAATAGGGAAAAGAAAACTGTCCGACGGTTGAAAATTTTTACAGTTGAAGGTGGATTTATCCTACTTAATACTTGATCAATAGCGAAATAGGGCACAAAAATACTTAGTCCAAAAACAGTTTTCCAAAGTTTTTTTTTTTAAAGATGTATATCCAAGATAAACATTCACTTAAAAAATCCAATTGATTTGATTTCCTCCCATCCAACTATATATATATATATATATGTTATTCTCTTAGTGCTTTCAACACCTTGATCTTCATTAGGCAAGTACTTCAATGGAAGATTCAAAAGATCTTACACTTACAAATTAGGTTTTCAAAATTACCAACTTAAAGTACTTACAAAATTCCTTCTCAAGCCCACTACAATCCATTGTAGCCTTGACTTCACTTAAAAGAAAACATGGTAGGATTAAATTTTTTTCTTCAGATAACTCAAATCATTTATAAGAATGGAAAGATTGGTCATGAAAAATAATTTTAACATAAATCTATTCACTCCCTCTGGGCCTATCAACAAAAAGATTCCAATTGGCACCAAAGAATACCAATTGACCTTCTGAGAGAGTTATATATGGTGCATGCATAAAGAATGATTAATGCAAATTTTGCAATAATTCTAACATCAAGGTAACCTGTACAAAATCTAGAATTAAGGCAAAAAGAAACATAAAGTAGGACGTGATTACTTCTCATTTGGAAAATCTTTCAAAGCCAAGGAAGATGAATGACGGCAAGATATGCATTGATTTAATACATGAAGTTTATAAATGTTGGTGAAGTTCTTTACAGGAGAAGAAATGCACTAAAATAGAAATACAATTAAAGTCTATTTACATACAGGCGAAGCACTAGTTTGATGGAATACAAGTAGAAAGGAAAAGTAGCTTAACCATTAAAGTTTTTCATTGCAAAATTTGAACTTCACTAGTAAAGGATATGCTTCCTGGGTCGAAAGATAAGCCTAGAGCAATATGTAGCGCGAATTATATGTGCCCAAAGGCGGCATTGCATTGAAAAATAAAGTGTGACCAGCAAAAAAGCAAATACAGCAACAAGAATAGGGGCCCATGTGACTCCATGACTGAAAAGTAGAAAAAAGGTCGCGGTAAAAGTTACCATCATCGATATAATTGAAATGAAGAGTGTTATGAGTCCAAACATCAACCTGGAGGGTAATAACTCGAGAAAATCGTCGTCTGCATAGCGTGAAGTTAGGACAATAGATAAGAACACTAGTATTGAAGTCAAAGAGGTGAATAACGCTATTGCATCCGATACTGCAAAAATTATGAAGGATTTCTTTCTCAACAAAACAGGAATGCCAGTATCTTGATTGCTACCACCTGGTACAGTGAGGGCTGCAGCAAACACAACAGTGGCTATGAGGGTTGCAACAAGCATAGATTGAGCAGCTGTTTCTCTCATCCACTTCTCCCCCTCCTTCATTAAATCTTTGTGCTCCTTAGTGAACAAATCCCAGGGTGTTTCACCATCTCTGTTTTTCCTTTCTCTGAATGAAGGTAGCACCATCTTTTCCACCTCCTACCACATTTCAAATTGTAAGATAAACAAAAAGTTTAGACCAAAAAGATTATTTGTGCAGTGATATTTACCCTAAACCATAATAGCTCTCGTTGCATTTGAAGAGCTGCTCCTACGACAATATTGCGTTGACGTGGGGGTGCCAATCTTCCAGCCAAATGCAAGATGTTGTTATCATTCTCATCTTTATATGGCACAATCAAATCCTTCATTGAACCTATCTCATATATAAGATTGAAGATATTCTCCTGGCGATGTAAAACTGCAATATGAAATATAGACCTATTGTGATTGTCTACTTCCCATATGAGATCAGGATATAAGGCAATAAGCTCTGTTAAGAACACAGTGTTTCCTAATTCTGCTGCAACAAGGAGCAGTGGAGAAGGAGATCTGATCAGATCTAAAATCTCGGAGTGCGGTTGTACTATAACCTGCTGCCAAAGGTGTTTGACTAGTTTAAGAGATTTGTTTGGCCTCAAATTTTTCTTGTGTTCCACTCTTTTACATGATACTGCCAGCGAAAAATAAATTAATTACCATTCCAAAATCAAATAGTGGCAACAAAAACAATAGCAACATTAGAAACTTGTACGTGATAGATCTATATATATATATGCATGAATAATATGGTGATACTTTAATTAATTTAGTAAAAAAAAAAAAACAAAAAAAAAAAAGGAAACAATCCAAATATATGGTACAAAAGGCAGAACAACAAAAAAATCAAGCTATCATGGATGGCTGTGGATTCCAAATATAATAAGCTCTTTTTATGACATGAAGCATGGATTATAGCTATATAATTAATTAGATTGTTCAAATGTAACAGCAGTAATTGTGAAGAACACCCCCCTTTTATGAGAAAAATGATAAGCATTGTACATACAAACGAGGAACAAGAGAACTTGGGCTAAATTGATTTGTTTCCCGCATGCTTTAATGATTTGGCTTGCCATCAAATATCGTATGACAACATAGGATAAGCTCAAGAAATTCAGGCTTGCTAAATTAAACAACTATAATGGTACCTGTTGGGGTGTGCTACTCAATTACAGCTAATTAAATCAGGGTTATCCTTGTATTATCCACCAAGGTAGACTTAATTTTTCAGTTGGTGGTAGTTTATTTTATTATTCCTTTAGTTTTCATTTACTTCAAACCTCAACAAAAGATAGAGAAAATAACTTGCTTGAATTGATGAAGGTGTTCCATATATGAATCTGATCTCCCCCCGAGAATGCAGAAGGCTTCCGAGCCAGGAGATGCAATGCAGTCTCACCATTCCCATCTCTTTCTACAGCCAATGTTGGGTGATGGCACGATATGTCCCAGGCTACATCTGCATCATGAATTAACAAAATATTACAAATAAAGAATTTTTGTGCCTATTTCTTGACATTATATAGTTTCCCCAAAGAAGCCATTTTGTGGACATGCAAGGTGGTGATCATAAGAAAGCATTTAGTAAAACAAAAATTGTTAAAATTAAACCTGGAATATTAATTAAAAAATCAAATAAAATACAATGAATAAAAAATTGTTTGCTAAATGATTCACCAACTCTATGATTGCAAAACCTAACTGGGGAAGGAAGTGCTTAAAGCTGCTGGTATTTGCTACTTAACAAATATTGTTCTGGTAATGCAACCAAAGACTACGTACGCATTATATAAGACAATGCCTTTCCCTAGATTTTAACCGGCTGGTGGGTGATTCTGGATGGAGAGAAAAAATTATCTACTCACCATACAGATCAGTACTGATGCATGCATTAAGCAGCTTAACCCAATCGCAAACATTTAATTGTTCATGATCAGTCTTGTTGTAGAGATACCACACCATCTCACTATGTCCTAATAGAGCAGCCACATGGAGTGGTGTCATTTTATCATAATCTCGGATCATTGGAAGGATTTCATTCTTTCTCAACATAGCCTTTGCAATTCCCACTATTCCTGCTGCAGCAGCAAACCAAAAAGCAGTATTCAAATATTTGTTTTGAAGTTCCAAGTCTTCTGGTTCCATCATTTTCACCATCTCCTCAACAAAGTGGACATGCTTTGCTGCAGTAGCAATATGAAGGGTTGTGTCCCCTCCTGGTGTTATGGTCAAGCGCACTGCTGTTGGAAACAAATCAAAAATACCTTTAGCAGTTTTCCAGTCACCTTTCATGGCGGCACCATAAAGAGGTATGCATACAGCGAGGTACAGGTCTCTATCTCCTGTGTAAGTTTCCAGCATCAAGATAAGCATCTCAGTAACAACCATAATGAAAATTTTCAAATCAAACATTTTAATTCAAATACATTCTACAGATTCTAATTCATTGACTTCAAAACTCTGGCTTGAATTGGCCTCTTAATGTGAAACCTTGTGGGGGAAGCTATCACCAAAGCTATGCCTTCATGTAGACCAATAATTTTTCCACCTTATTATATTGCAATTGTATAACTTTTAAGTATGAACTATGTTAATTCCCATAGTCATGCATAATTAAAGAACTTCCAAAGTTAATAAAAATGAGACAAATTCATTAAAGATATAAATAAGAATAAGATAATTAACCTACCAGAAAGTAGATCTAGAGGTGACATCTGTTGAGGTGAAGTCCCAGTCTCAATTTCATGTCCATCTTGTGCTAGTGAGCTGATATCTATTCTTACCTCTTCTTTGTCCATCACACATGCCATTTGATGGGTTAAGTTCACCTATGATTGAGGCAAAGACAACATTTACATATTAATGTATATTGTATATGTATACATCTCATTTACTTTCACTTTTCACCTTATTTAAGGGAGACATGCCTTCTGCACTAGAAATCAAGGGGAATGCAGCATTTAGCTTCTTGATAGCAAATCAGTTACTAATTAATTAAGATCATCATGCCAACAACCAAGACTCTAGCATGATCCAACACTATTAAGTTTGCTGTAATATTACTTACCTCCTTTCTCCTAATTACCCCCTCCAATCATCCTCCAATTCCAAACAACAATTCTCTTACATAGAAATTTATAAATCAAATTTATATCTAGCCTTCTACTCTTGTCCATTATAATTGAAATATGCCAATAGTCTCAATCAATTGTCACTCAAGCTACTTCAAACCTTTACCTAAATATCTTTTTCAAGAAACAACGCCATGGAAGAATTAAAATTCACCAGTAGGTACAAGAAAATAAAGGAATCGTCAGTCCTTCCTATATGATCCCAACCCCCACAACAAACCAATCACGAATGACCAGGAAATATCTGAATGCAAAGACAAAACTAACAATGCCCAAAAGTTGAAGCTCTAAGTTATATATACATATATGGATCGATAGATAGTCAAAAGGGTATTGGAGAAGACAACTTCAGCTAATATTATTGTCACGACCCAAATTTTAGGCAACCTAGAACTTGACCCATGACCCCAGGTCAAAGGTTTGACCCCAAGGGTTTCTCCTAATCCAAGGAGACAGTCAACCAATAATCCCAAATAAATCTATTAAACTAAGATTTACTATATCATATCATATCATCTTATTTTATTTTATTTTTCCAAAACTAACTATCACACTATCACCTATTCACAAGTACAATAAATCCGTCAACATCTTACTACCCAAGATGATAACCCAAATATTTACAAAAAGTTTTACAAACTAATAAAATATAGTTTAAGTTACAAACGTCCTTATAATTCAAATTACTACCTGTTAAAACGTAATACAACTTAAAAACAACCATAATTATGGTTCTTTTACTCTTTGGGACTTTCTGGAACACTTCCTGAGCTTCTTGTAGTTCCTTAGAAAGTATATCTACATCTAAAAATTTTAGAAAATAAAGGGATGAACATTTCCACATTGCTCAGTATGGTGTTTTACACCTCAAATGGGTTAGAAATTCTAAGTCAATAAAACATAATCGCATGACAAAAGATAATATTACATCTACATTTTATACCTTAAATGAAATCTCAACTATACAAATTTAAACCAATCAAAATTATCACTTTTCTTTTTCAACCATATATATATATATATATATATATATATATATATAGCATATCAAACAATTCCAAATTTACAAAATAAATAAGTCATTTCAGTCTCGAATAATATATTCAATCATACAATTGATGTCAATCCATTAAAGAATGCAATTCTTTATTCCAATGCAAATATGATGCAGACGCTTACACACAATTACACACTACACTATTATTTTTGGACTTTTACCGTAGGATACGTATCTGTACCCAAATACACTCCCCATTCGGAGTCTTCCCAAAGTAAACTTTTGGGTCTTTCACCCTAAAGATCTCGCTCACTTCTTAATTCACCTCCTCTGTGGTCCTTCCATTTCTCATTTCTCTTTTCTTTTCATTTTTTGCCCTCTTTGGGGTCTTCTCATTCTTATTTCCATTTCACACAACCATTTTTTCATTTTTTTTTTCTTTTTCTTCACACAATCATGATGCATATGAAGTACAATCAAATCATATTTTAACATCCACAATTTTCTAAGACATATTTCTATTTAATCCCATTATGTTTCATAATTTCCAACAATCCACACATCAATTTCTTCTTTTCTTTCCCTTTTTTATTTTTTATTTTTTTATAGGTAATCCACACATCGATTTCTTCTTCACTTTAATCACCACAAACATAAAAGAAAATTCACCAATAATTTGCATATCATCAAAATATAGTTTAAACCTTAACCACATAAATTTTTTTATTCTCACCATGCTTAATAATTTCCAACAACTAACATAACAATTTTTCTTCAACAATATCATCACAAATGTTAAAAAAAAAAAATCTCAATAATCCAAATATCAATGAAACATAATTTATACTCTAATTTTATTTATTCCCAACAATCTCAATAGTTTTTTTAACACCCAATACAATTATTTTTCCATATTTAAAACATAAAAAACGTCCAAAAAATTCTGAATAATCCAAATATCAACAAAACATAATTTACACTCTAATTTTATTTATTCCCAACCATCTCAATAATTTTTTTTACACTCAATACAATTATTTTTCCACATTTAAATCACCAAAAACATCCAATTAAATTCTTAATAATCCAAATATAAACAAAACATAATTTAAACTCTACTTTTATTTATCCCAACAATTTCAATAATTCGTAACACTCCTATTTTTCTATATTTAAATCACCCCAAATTTTACCAATATTCCCAAAATCATAAATCATCACAATAAATTTATCAATAACCATAATCACACTTCAAATAATATAAATAACATCTATTATCTTCCAAAAATATAATATATAATTTTTTGTTCCAAAGAAAAAAATATTAAATCAGAGTTTGAGGGTTAAACCACTTTACCTTAAATTCAAAAATCTAACCATTAAAACTAAAATCGAGCTCCGTCAAAGTGTTCTTCACGTTGAATAGAATATCCTTGTAAAATTTTAAGCGAAATAGAGGTCATTTGGCGGGTCAATCAGCCGGCTGAAAGCGTGCAACATTTTGCCCTCCGTGACGCCCTGTTCTGTCGTCGCTCCTTTTTTTCTTCCTTATCTTTTTCCTTTTGACTTTCTCCCCTCGTCCACTTGATTATAAATATATATTATTATTATTAAACAAATTTAAAAATACCATGTACGTCCCCTTTTTTAATAATAAATTAAACTTATTTAGTTCACACTCTACAATTATAAATTATATTCAATTTATAATTTTTCGTTTTAGGAAAACTATCATTATATGCTTAATTAAATTTACTATAAACCTACTTTTAAAAAAAATAATTTAACTTTAATTACTTGAACTATTTTTGCTCTTAAATTCATTTATGACATAATTTCATTAACTATTAAAAAAAATTAATTTCATAAAATGTTTGACACATAAAATAATTTTTTAGCATCCAAGAAGTTGAAATTCATAATAATCTTTAACTGGTTAATTTTACCAATATTTATTTACTAGTAAAAATTTAAGCAATATTCTAAAATTTAATTCTATCAATTATTTAGTCATTCAATTTATAATAATCAAATTCTCAACTCTTTGGTAACTTTTATTTAATTTACTTCATTTATCAAATTCTTCAATTACATCAAACTTTCAAAAGTTAAGTTCACTAAATTCACATTTAATTAATTTTTTATTTTGTACATTTTTCTTAATTCATATATTATAACTTACTCTTAATTTAATTTCAATTCAATTTTTTTTTTATATTTTGCAATTCTATAATATTTAATTCCAATTATAAAAATTAAATTAATTTGTTATAAAATTAAATTAATTATCCATAATAACAATTCAATATAATATAAACTTTTACCAAGTTTTTTGTTTCACTAATAATTATTTAATAATAATTTAATTAATGCTCATAATATATTTAATATTCAATTTTTTAGAATATAATCTCAATTATTTGATGGTTAAATTTTTTTTCAAATTTAAATTTAATTTATGAAATTTCTAGTCTTATCGAAATTTTTTACTAATTTTTTCAAAATCTTTTTCAATTAAATATTAACATGTAAATGTTGACCATTCTTTTTTACCATTTGACTAGTAATTTCATGAAGACTTTTCTAATCTTTGAGTCTAACATGTCATTAAAAACCCACGTGTTATAATTATTGTCAAGGAATCTATAGAATTTTACAACCCATCGTGTTTGTCGCTGAGAATGAAAGAGAAAGAAGTAGAAGCGGAGCACCCACTGATAAATACAATGCTTTTTTCCCAGCTTTCTTCACTATAACATTAATTACTAAAAATTAGTAAGGGTTCAAATAGGAATATGTTATATGCCCAATATCTCATTGGGTGAGAATTCAAAAACCCATGATTTTTTTTTGCTATCTACTTTAATGCATGTCAAAAAAACATTATAATTACCTTCAATTTCCCCAAGATTATTAAAATTAATGTTACCATCCCATCACACAATGATTCTATGATTTCTATCAAGCAGCCATGCCCTAAAAAAGTTACAATTTTACCACCCCAAGATGCTAATTAATTAGTGTCATTAAGATAGTAGACATAAAGTATCCAACCACTTTTCAGATTCAATGATAGTCCATACACCAATGGCAGTTAGACCACAGACTACAAATGTGGTTGGTTTCAATTAAACTATAGTGTATAATTGGGGCTTCTGATAATGCCCTTCCCTAGTGTGTTACCATCAATGTACCTACTCCACACCGTCAGGTGGAGCCAGGACCACTGAAAACAACAATAAACCATCATGCCCATCCAATCCTTTGGTCAACCCCAGTGGAAACCCATAGTATGTGGATCAGATGGTGGATATGGACGGACTCAGTACAGTTATTAACCTCTGCAGGGGGATGAGACAGTGCATTGATGTCACTGAGGCATGAGACCACACCCATGGTACAGTTTATTCACCAACTCATGCATGGACACTGATCCTCCATGCATAGTAAGGGTTCAAATAACATTATAAGTTATTTAGGAATCACGCTACCCACTTCTCTTGCAATTGAATAGGGTCTTATATTTAATTGTACAGCTACTTTTAATTTTATATGGTCACTAAAAGTCAGGTGCTGAATCAACGTGCTCCACTTAATTATTTAAGTTCACACTTGATAATTACAACATCCACTTCTGATTACTTTCACACTTATTTAATTATAACCATACATGCACATGCTTGAATTAATGTACGTCCAGCTAGGTAAGGGCTTTTTCAACTTTTGCGGCAGTTTTTAAAAATAATCCTTAAAATATGGTAGTTGTGAAAATATTTACAAATCTACGGCAGTTTTGTCCACGTGGAAGGTGTCTTTTGAAGAGACACCTTCCACAATTTTCAAAATCATGATACTAATTGAATTTAAGCTGAAGGTGTCTCTTGAAAAGACATTTTCCACAATTTCATAAAATCCAATATGCATTAAAGGTGTCTCTTCAAGAGACACCTTCCACAATTTGATAAATTTAAATATGTTTCATGAATTTCATTTTAAAGTTGAAGATGTCTCTTAAAAAAACACCTTCAACAATTCCAACAAATTATAATTTTTACAAAATGTGTCACTTGAAGAAACACTTTCCAATATATATATATACTAAAATTACAGAAAATTGTATTTATACTAAAGGTGTCTCTTGAAAAGACACTTTCCACAATTCCACAAAATTCAATATGTATTAAAAATTATGGAAATAATTTTAAAGCTAAAGATGTCTCTTGAAGAGACACTTTCAATATAAATTCGAAATTTTCTACTGTGCATAAAATTGTTCAATATAAACCCAATTTTTTAAAAATAATGGAAGGTGTTTCTTGAAGAGACACCTTTAGTATAATTCCAATTTTTGGGTTTATACGGAAATGAAGAGACACTTTTCACAATTTCCATACAAACAGTGGAAAATTTTGAATTTATACTAAAGGTGTCTCTTGAAGAGACACTTTCCGTATAAACCCAAAAAATGGAATTATACTAAAGGTGTCTCTTCAAGAGACACCTTCGATAATTTTAAAAAAATTGGGTTTATACTGAAGAGACACCTTCCACAATTCCCAAAAAATAGAATTATACTGAAGGTGTCTCTTCAGGAGACACCTTCCATAATTTTAAAAAAATTGGGTTTATATGAAGAGACACCTTCCACATCGGAATGAAATTATACTAAAGGTGTCTCTTGAAGAGACACCTTCCATAATTTAAAAAATATTGGGTTTATACTGAAAGTGTCTTTTCAAGAGACACTTTCCACAATTTCCATACACGGTGGAAAATTTTGAATTTATACTGAAGGTGTCTCTTGAAGAGACACTTTCCGTATAAACCCAAAAATGGAATTATACTAAAGGTGTCTCTTCCATAATCTTAAAAAAATTGGGTTTATACTGAAGAGACACCTTCCACAATTCCCAAAAAATAGAATTATACTGAAGGTGTCTCTTCAGGAGACACCTTCCATAATTTTAAAAAAATTGGGTTTATATGAAGAGACACCTTCCATATCGGAATGAAATTATACTAAAGGTGTCTCTTGAAGAGACACCTTCCATAATTTAAAAAAAATTGGGTTTATACTGAAAGTGTCTTTTCAAGAGATACTTTCCACAATTTCCATACACGGTGGAAAATTTTGAATTTATACTGAAGGTGTCTCTTGAAAAGACACTTTCCGTATAAACCCAAAAAATGGAATTATACTAAAGGTGTCTCTTGAAGAGACACCTTCCATAAAAGAAAAAAAAAAATTCTATCTCTTAATTAGTATTTCCTGCTGTACAACTAAATGTTCAAAATTTATCACCTGTATACATTATAATCAATATTTTAACATTCAATCCAAAACCAATGAAAACAAGTAAACCAAATGTCAATTTGGTAAGCACATTTCCAAGTGTAAAATAAGTCCAAAATAGATAGAATACTATGGAACTTACGTTAATAAAAAGTTAGTCAATCCAAAATATAACAAGTATAAATATACATCTTGAGTATTTGTCCAAAATAATGATATGAAAAATACTAATAATATCCAAAATACAAGTCAAATGTAGTAACATCCTCAATGTGTACCGCACGATGGAGCCTTCCTCTTCCGTTGTGGACGTCTATGATGTGCATGCTCCCCACTTGGCTCTATGGGGCTAATATGTAACCCTCTATGAGCTCCACGACCATGTGTCCTATCACGTCCTCGACCATGTCCTCGACCACGATCATCAACCAATGTAGCCTCTATCGATGGTGGTGAAGATGTAATAAGTGGTACTACAGGTGGGGTGGATGGCACCTCCATAGGTGTAATAGGAGTCTCCTAAACAGGTGGCAAGCTAATGTCAGTCGATGGTGCATCTCTAAGAACAGATGTATGCCTAGTCCCTCTCGTATGAGCCCCTCCGCCTCTAGTCCGTACACCTCATGATCGAGTAATGCATGATATCGGCTGCTGATGAGGTGGTGGACTACCTCTCGTATGAGCCCCTCTCCCTCTACTCTGTACACCTCCAGATCGAGTAATGGATGATATCGGCTGCTGATGAGGTGATGGACTACCCCTCGTATGAGCCCCTCCCCCTCTAGTCCGTACACCTCCTAATCGAGTAATGGATGATATCGGCTGCCCATGAGGTGATGGACTACCCCTCGTATGAGCCCCTCTCCCTCTAGTCCGTACACCTCCTGATCGAGTAATGGATGATATCGGCTGATGATCAGGTGGTAGACTAATGTCAGTTAATGGTCGCACTGGGGCAACAACTGGTGTATGCCTAATCTCCCTCGTACGAGACCCTCGTCGAGTAGGTCGTACATCTCCTGATCGAGGCTGGAGCTGTGTAGTAGTATCAACACTAAATGAAGCATCCAAGCGATCCATCCCATGTATAGCCTCTAATACAGTAGTACATAGCCTGCGAATGCGAAAATCATCTAGAGGTGCAATATCATATATCTGGTGTATGCTGGTAGTCTGTAAGTCAAATAAGAGTTAAATTAAATTCTTATAAAAATAAAATAAACTTTAATAAAAAGATAAAACAAGAAAATTACCAGTAACTCATGGAAAGACCCAGTCCGAGTAAGAAACCGAACAGTAATGGAGCGATACCACACCATGTATGGATCATGATACCCCAATGAACCTATAGCCATCTCGCCTCTAGCAATATGCTCACGCCTAAAGGTCCAACGTCGAATATAGTCTCCATGTCGAGTAGCCCAATCAACATCATGTCTACCTCTCAGATCACATTTGTGTAAGATTGACTCATTATCACATGGCTGAGGAATCCCTTGACGAAATCCAAACTGCCGCAATACTCGATCAGGTCTATGCCATTCAATTATGTAGAAACTTATCAAAGGTGAGATAGTGCACCATATATCTTTCCCAGCAGTACAATAATCAGGAAGACCAACACTCATGTCATCAGCATAAGGTTGCCATATAATCTGTACCCAAGAAATGTTAGATATAATTAGTGGTTTAGAATTTGTTTAGAGAGACAAGTATAAGAAATGAATCACATTTTTATGACCTGATCTGCTGTCAGACGATCAAGATGGTGCCTATACTGAGCTAAGACGTGCATGCTAATCGAAGTAGTCTGAAACTCATCTCTCCAACTATAAAATTAAAATAACAAAGCATAAATAAATAAATAAAAATGTTAGAATTTAAGTTTATGCATGTATCCTCATAATAGTAAAATTTGTGGTAATATTATAATACATACCGAATGGCCAATGGAGGTGGAGGCAGCTGGTCATCATGTGGAGCTATACGTAAACGATGAGGTGCAATAAATGGGAACCTCTCCCATACCCATAACTGGAGCAAAATCAATGGGCCAGATATATCATGTGTATCAATATGAGAGGCTCGACACAACTGTCGATAAAGCTAGGCTAAACAGGCACTACCCCAACTATACCTACCAGAAACCTCAAAATCCTCTAGAAGGGGTAAAAACATAAGATGCACCTTATCGCTAAACTTTCCTGAAAATAGAAAACCTCCAATCAGCTGTAAGATATAAGCCCTAGTATAACGCTGAATAGACTCCTCATCAGCATCTGGTGCCAAAGTAGGGAAGCTCTGACTCAACCATGTAAGATGAAGGCGCTGCCCATCTATGTCTGTATCTCCAGGAGTCAGTCCTAATAGAGAAGAACATACACGCCTCCAATCTAAACATGTGCTACCAGTAAATACATCTCCATCTACTGGTAGTCCAAGAAGAATGGCAATATCCTGCAGTGTAATTGTGCACTCCCCCTGAGGTAAGTGGAAAGTATGAGTTTCAGGTCGCCATCTCTCAACAAATGCAGTAATAAGATGCCAATCTAAGGAAATGAATCCTAAGCGTGCAACACCATAGAAGCCCGCCTGCTGCAACAATGGAATAATAGGCCCATCAAGTACACTGGTGCGATAGAAGATCGCCTCACGTCGTCGACAATGAAGCTTCTTAAAGTCAACACCTGTCCATGCTAGAGATGACCTGTGTGTGGCCTATCCATGTAGAATTGTCGGATCCAATGGTCCTGGCTCCATCGTGCGGTGATACCTACATATAGCAAATAACCATTAATTCTTGTTAACATTAGTATGATTACAAATTTACAGACATTACATAAAAATATCATAATATCAAAATGGATAATCTTTCATACTTTAATTGTCATGAGAAAGGGGGTTGGAGGATTGCCCTCCATCTTTTGTGGGACAGTTGCGACGATTATGCCCCGCCATTTTACATAAGCCATATCGAACCCTAACACTTGGTTCCTTCAAATCCATTTCATTCCTTATCCTTGATGATCTAGGACGCCCCTTATCCCTCATCAAAGTTGGGTCAGGGTGGAGAATAGGAAAATCAGGATACGACCAATAAGATTCATGAGGAATTGGATTAAATTCAGGAGCGTAACTACTGGCATAGGCATCCATCCTATAGTATTTTTCAACAAATTGCCAACTATCAATCCTCATATGAGCAGAAACAGCTAGCACATGTGAGCATGGAATGCCAAATGATTGCCACTTATTACAACTACATGTACCTTCATTCAGTTTAACAACTTGTTTGTTACGTCCTTTATCTATATGAAACCCATGGAGAGCAGTAATTACTTCAAATGTTTGTTGAATTCGATGGAAAATGGTGACAGTATGTCCACTAGCTTTGGCCTCAGCTCTTCTAAATTTTTCAATTGCATACGTAGTATACACATCTCCAGCTGCCATTCTAGCACGTATCTCTGCTCTACGAGTCTCAAAGTATGACACACATCGATAAAAAGTTAATTGAACAAGTGCAGTGATAGGTAACATTCGCGCCCCCTTAAGCACTCCATTTATGCATTCAGCAATATTTGTGGTCATCCACCCATACCGATATCCTAGATCATATGCTTGAGTCCATTTTTGAGTGTCTAACTTTGAAAACCAAGCCAGACTTTTTTCATCTAATCGTTTTAACTCCTCCATGTATCTCTCATACTTCTGCGGTTGATGTTGACATCCAGCTCTATACGCCAACTCTTTTAAGACCTTATTCTTAAATTTGTCATTAAAATTGCTCACTACATGTCTAAGACAATAGCGATGTTGCGCATGAGGGGGACTCCATCCAACTGATGGATTTCTAATAGCAGCATTTATTCCTGCATGGTGATCTGAAATTAAGCATATTCCTTCTCTTTGAGTGACGTGACGCCTTAATGCAATAAGAAACCAAGACCAACTATCCTGTGATTCTTCCTCAACAATTGCAAACGCAAGGGGGAATACATGACCATTTGCATCAATTGAAGTAGCAATTAAAAGCTTCCCCATGTATTTTCCATATAAGAATGTACCATCAATTTGTATAATTGGTCTGCAATGCTTGAAACCTTCAACACTTGCCCCAAATGCCCAAAAAACACGCATAAACCGCACATTCCCAGAAATCCCTCCTAAAGGTATTGTCTTCCAAACAATCTTTGTTCCAGGATTAGTTAGCTGAAGAATGTTCAGCCACTTCGGTAATGCTTGATAAGATTCATCCCAATCACCAAAAACTCTAAGCATTGCTTTTCTCTTAGCTTCCCAAATTCTCTTACAATAGACATCATATCCAAATTTATCCTTCACTATCTGATGTAATGTAGCAATAGAGGTAGTGTGATCCCTCTGAACTACATTTTGGATCTCTCTTGCAATCAATGTAGAGTCCAATTGAGAGTGGTCTTGTGATAATTTAGGATAAACACAAGTATGAGGACCTGCGTACTTGGTTATCTCAAACATTCCATGGCTTTTACGACGACATGCACGAAGCCTCCAATTACATCCTTCTTGCCACTTCTTACATCTTACTGCCCACAATTGTGGTTCTGATTCACAAACAACCAAATGTTGATTCCGACATATTGCATAACGTTTTACAGCATATTGCAAGTCTTCTTTACTCTCAAATCTCAATCCTTTAAACAACTCATTGGATTCATTCCACAATCCAGTACGTGATGTGGGAGGCTCAGCAGGCATGCTATTTATTACATCCCAATTCAATTGTTTGAACATTGGGGAAGGCATAATATGTTCACCATCATCTAAAGAAGCTTTATTTGTTGGAGGTTCATCATCATAATTCATCTCATTAATCTCGTCCTCATCATAAAATTCCACATTTTCATTTGTAAATGGGATGTCAACATAGTTGTTTGTTGCTATCATAACTGACTCAGTTACTACTGCCAAATTCGCCCCCATTACGTCATTGTGTGCTAAATCCTCCTCCGTTTCATCAGTGTGCACTGCCAAATTCCCCTTTCCTGGTATTTCCACATCATGACCCATAATTTCTTGATCAAGTGATGGACTTAACCCAGATGAATGATCCCTTGGACGTGTCTGCAAATACATTTCAATAGTATTCGATGGTGGGATTTGTGCTACAACATGAAACATTAACTTTACATCATCATCATCCTTAATTGGTAATTGTATATAGTTAATGTTCCCATTTCCAATCGACATAAGACTTGGATACCGAAATATCATGGATAACATGGTATGAGCGCGATCGATCGACATAACATGACACAACTTATCCTCCAACTCATCATATTTGATCAAATTGTTCACTAAAACACCTTTTTTAGGAGGACAATTGTAACACACCCCATTTGGGCCATCAATTATTTCACCATCCTTGTAACACACAATTGTAAGCAAACTATCCATTCATGTACCTAAAAAAAATCAAATAAAAGATATATAAGACTGAATCAAATTAAATTTATTTTAATTTATCATATTCAATTTAATGTATTCATTTTATACAAGATAAACTATTTAATTTTAACAAATAAAAAGATAGTATATCCATTTTGCCCTATAAAGAATCTCATTGGATTTGCTTCCAAGTTGCAACCCAGTGAAGAATCCCATTTTGCCCCATGAAATTGAATTTGTCACCTGGTAGCATTTCTTTCACTACATTGGCAACAAGCTTTACCTAGTGAAGAATCCCAATTTACTCTCATGAAAAAGACCCTATTTTCCTCTGCCACTCTCAATCCTTGCAGGTACTAATCTAATCATGTTATTATTTTTTATGTTTTTTGCAACCCCCGTTTGATTCCCCAGAAAATCCATCTCCTATTCGTTTTCGGGAAAATTCATCCTCCTTTGATTTCCGAGAAAATCCATGCAAAACCCCCCAAGGAAAACCAAAAAAATTGTTTTTTTTTTTTTTTTTTGTTTTTCTTTCCTCCCTATGCCTTTTGGATCAGTAATAGGGGTCTCTTTGCTTTTGTGCCATTGGATTTAAATTTCACCAACCCTAAATCCACGATTTTTGAGTTAGGCTGAAAAACACAATCTTTCCCCGCGCAAATCATGATCAGATTACCAAATAACATCTTATGTTTTTTTATAAAAAAAAAAAAAAAAGTGGACACATAATCGGTGACGAATATTGTGTTGGAGCCGACCAATAAAAAAATGAAAACAAAATTTTCAACTTTCCCACACTTTCTTGGCAACCAAACAGAATCACAACCAATCGAACCACAAAAAAAATGAAAACTTTCTCCATAATTTTTAGTCTAATCGGTTTTATTGTAAAAAAAAAAAAGGAAAACTTTATTTTTTTTTCAACTTTCCCACACTTTCTTGGCAACCAAACAGAATCAAAACAAGCCAAACAAAAAAAAAAATGAAAACTTTCTCCATAATTTGTAGTCTACTCGGTTTTATTGAAAAAAAAAAAGGAATACTTTATTTTTTTTTCAACTTTCCTACACTTTCTTGGCAACCAAACAGAATCACAAGAAGCCAAACAAAAAAAAAATTGAAAACTTTCTCCATAATTTGTAGTCTACTCGGTTTCATTGTAAAAAAAAAATGAAAACTTTATTTTTTTTCAACTTTCCCACACTTTCTTGGTGAATAAACACAACCACACCACCAAATATAAGTACAAAACTTACAGAAAACACCGGGGCAATGGTCTCTCAGATCTGCACTTCACTTCCTTCCTATTGGTGTTGAGGCAAGAATCTTCACTCCGTGATCAGCTTGAGGGGAAATGGATTTTCGAGCAGAGGACAAAGAGTTTTGAGGCAGAGAAAGAACGGGTTGGGAAAATGGATTTTTGGGCAGAAGACAAAGAGTTTTGAGGCAGAGAAAGAACGGGCTGGGGGGGAAATGAGTTTCTACTTATTTTCAAATATAAAATGCTTTTTTTTTCTGCTCTCATCCTACGTGTCATCCTACGTGTTAAAAAGTGCCGTAGATTTGGAATTATTTTCCAAACTACAGCATTTTAAGAATTACTTTCCCTGATAGCCGTAAAATTGTAAAGAATCCGCTAGGTAACATGGACCCATGCATATCAAAGCTTTGATTCAATTTCAGAAAGTGCTAGCTGGAAAAAAACGACAGTAATTTCAAATTTGAGAGTGAAAAGAACAAACAAAAATAAAATATAATTATAATTTAAAAAAATTATTCTTTAAAAAAAGAAAGGAAAATAAATAAATTTGAATAAATATATGAGAAAATTAGTTGAATTTAATCCTTCTTTCTTGTTTTAACTTTTTCTTTTTTTTTGTTTGGTTTGATTACTCTTTTTCCTAAAAAAATTTCATGAAAGAATAAGTTCAACTGCTTTAACATGTCAAGGGAGTCTAATCTTCTTTCCAACCAATATGAACAACATCTACAATTTCAAAAAGGTAAGATGTATGGTGGCTGGGGGAGACTGCATCTCAAGGGTGATCGTGTGGAGCATCGGGGTGGAAAAAAGAAAAAAAAAAAAAAACAATAGAATAATGAATTTCTGGTTGTTGAAGCGAAACAAGCTTCAAGGTCCAAGTTTGGTGACTTCCACATTGATTTGAGTCGTATAGTTGAGAATGGTGCACCTCATAATAAATTTGCTAGAAGGGTTGACCCAAAGTAAGCCAATAAAGTTTGTTAATTAGGCATGCTCCTTCTCACATGTTCGCATGAGGGAATTGAAGTTCTTTGACTTATAGATGTTCTTACATGTTTTTCAAAAGTTGTTCTTGTAGACCTGTATTTTTCATATCCATCTCCACTCGTGGACGAGACTTATTTTTTAATAATAAAAATTTGTTTTTGGTAAAATCAGAATCGGAATCATCATTTATTTTATTTTATTTTATTTTAAATAAAATTTTAAAAAACCCTAGAAAAAATTCAATTCACAATTTTTGAAAAAACATATCTTTAAAAAAAGTATGAGTGAAGCAAACAAAGTGACTGGTACGCAGGTAGTTAGAGCAATTATAACAAGGGACCCATGCAAATCCGTAATGAAAAACTATAAAAAAAAATGTCATGGTAAAAGAAACCATCATGGTTGTGATAGAAGTGAAAAGCATTGAGAGTCGAATCATCAACCTAGAGGGTAATGATTCAAAGACCATTGTCTTCTGCATAGCATAAGGTAAGGATGAATAAGAACATTAGTATTGAAGTTGAGGAGGTGAATAATGCGATTGCAGAAACCATGAATGACTTCTCTTTCAACAAAATAGAAGTGCCGGTGTCTTGATTGTTACCACCTGGTACAGTAAAGGCTCCAGCAAAGACTACAATGGCTATAAATATCACAACAACCATAGATGAAGCACTTGTATTGAATAATGCGATTGCAGAAACCATGAATGACTTTTCTTTCAACAAAATAGAAGTGTCAGTGTCTTGATTGTTACCACCTGGTTCAGTAAAGGCTCCAGCAAAGACTACAGTGGCTATAAATATCACAACAACCATAGATGAAGCACTTGTATTCTGCAACCACTTCTCTTCTTCCTTTATTAAGCCTTCATGCTCCTCAGTGAATAAAGCCCAGGGAGCTTTGCCTTGTGAGTTTTTCTTTTCTTTATATGAAGGTTTGATAATCTTCTTCACCTTCTACCACACTAAAAATTTGTAATATGACATAGCAAAAATGTCAATATCAAGACAAGAAATATTTCCAATAGAAAAACCTAACTTCTAGACCAATTGAAGAATCCTGCAAGTTGCATTTGACCTTCAATCTCCATCTCCTACCACATAAAGAATTTGGTTGCCCCATTCCCCTACTTCCTCCAAATTTTTGTATAACCTTATTAACTGTATCTTTCTTTTTTCTTTTTAAATTGTGAGAATTATTTATAACATCTGTTAGATAAGAATTAATTATTATAACTTTGATCACAGTCCAAGAAACCATATCATGGAATGCATTAACTCCATCACATTTCAGTACTAGAGGAATAAATGAATTGTTTGCATCCACTGTTGATTCAAGTTTTTGAGATACTAGGGTTAATTCATGAGAAATAAAACTTACTTCTAAAACTGGTGACCAAAAGGCATATGGAACCAAAAATAGTCTTATTAATTTACAATTTAAGTAGTAATATTTACCTTAAACCACCGTAGCTCTCAATGCATCTGAGGAGGTGCTCCTGATACAATATTAAGCCGACTTTGAGGTGCTAACTTTCCATCCAAGTGCAACATGTTGTTATGATTCTCATCTTTATATGATATTATCAAGTCTTTAATTGAGCCTATCTCATATAGCGGATTGAAGATGCTCTCATGATGATGTAAAACCATAACATGAAATATAGCCTGTTGTGGTTATCTACTTTCCATATATATGAGATCAGGATGAGAATGAACAAGTTCTGCTAAGACCAAAATGTTTTCCTAATGCTGATGCAATAAAAGTCGAAAGGTCTCCTACTCATATTGAAAATGTTGGGTTTGTAGATATTGTTCATTCTAAACCCAAATGGGTTATCATGGCTTTGAATGTTGTCTACATGGTTTAATACTCTAGATCAAAGGGGTCACATGGCTTTGAATGTCGTCTACATGGTTTAAAACTCTAGATCAAAGGGGTTTAAAATGTGTGTATATGATTAAAAGAAGTTTATACTTCTATATCGTTAGGAACTACTTTTTCCCCTATCTGATATGGGATATTGCAGGAAATCTCCGAGTCATCTAGTTGTATAACCTATTTCCAAAGGAATTTGACTAGTTGAAAGGCTTTTATGCTTGCTTCAAATTTTTTTTGTGTCCCATTTTCTTCCTTGGAACTGTAGTGAAAACAAACTAATTACTCGACAAAAATCGAGTAATCACAATAATGGTAGCAAATTAGGTTCAAAAACTTGTAGTAATGGCACTTCGATGTAGAGTGTGTTTGACAGTGATTTTTAATATTTAAAATTTTTATCTTTCAAGCATAAAAAAGACTAAAAACACTTTCTAGATTCACTACCAAACGCACTCGTAGTCAATTGTAATAAAGTAACAAAAACCATTGAAAGAAACCGACTATCAATTTTAGCCAATGCGAAGGCAAAAAGGCAAAAAAAAAATGTAGTAAATTTGGATGATTGCAGATTCCAAATGAAGTTAAGCAGCTCATATGATATGAAGCAAAAAAATTGCTACACCGATTGGTTGATTTATATAGTTTCACAAAGAAGCCATTTTATGGACGTCAACCTATTCTGGAGATTTTGAGCTATCATTTGATATACCTTTTTTTTTTAATCACCATGTATTATAAATGGATGGGCATGCACCTGAATTAGACTTTGATACCTTGTAAACTAACTCAAGGAAAAAGAAGGTAAAGAAATGTTTCACTGATAAAATAATGATATTAGATTGATATTACACATCTCAGGCAGACTGCTATGTCGATCTCTTCTTCAACTAGATAGTATTTTTTTTTAAAAAAAAATAACTTTTATTTTGTATGAATCTGTCACAAAATTTGTTAGGAAAGAAAAAGCCATAAAACATATTTTGGAAGAATCATTCCAATTTCTAATCTAGAGATGTATGGATAGATGGATAACGTGCCAACTCTGCAATTGCAGGAGTTGAAGGATTATGACAACTTGAAAAGACAAGAAGTACATATATATGTAACAAATTTAGCGAGTTCAAAAATATTTACTCTGTTGAATCTTCATCAATAGTCTTCTTGCAGAGATACCACACAATCTCACTATGTCTTAATAGAGTAGCCATGAGGAATGGTGTCATTCCTTTACTACCCTAGATCATTGGTAGGCGTTCATTCTTTTTCACCATAAATTCTGCAATTCCCACTGTTCCAGCAGCAGCTGCAAAGCAAAAAGTCTTCAAATTGATGAATGGTAGTTTTTTTATTCATCATTTCATTCGTTCATGTACAGAGTATATATAGAGGGTAATCACCATTCTAAGAATGGGAAAGAATGATACAAAGAAAGAATGATATAAGGAAAGAACAACTAATATCCTAATATCTCAACATTCCTAATATCTCAACACTCTCCCTCAAGTTGGTGCATAAATGTCACACATGCCCAACTTCTCTAAAAAATTTGAGAACACTCGACTTGAGATTGCAGCTTTGGTGAGGATATCGACCAATTGATCTTCTAATTGAATCTTAGGCAATTCCACAATCTTATAATCCAACTTCTCCTTAATGAAGAATCTGTCCACCTCAACAAGCTTTGTACAATCATGTTGTATTGGATTATGAGCAATATCACAAGTGGCTTTATTGTCACAAAATAATTGGATTGGTTGCCTAGATAGGTAACCTAAATCATGTAATAGGAGTCTTAGCCATAATGCCTCACAAAGTTCTAGAGTCATACCCCTAAATTCTGCTTCTGCACTTGAATGAGCGACGACATTTTGCTTTTTACTTTTCCTTGTTACAAGATTACCACCTACAAAGGTAAAGTAACTAGATGTAGATCGCCTATCATCCACTGTACCAACCCAATCAGCATCAGTATATACTTCTATACTCTAATGATCAACATTTTTAGTGAACAAAATTCCCTTCCCATGAGCATTCTTCAAATACCTCAAAATATGCATGACTGCATTCATATGTTGCTCTCCAGGATTATGCATGTATTGGCTCACTACACTCAATGCATAAGCAAGATCTGGTTTTGTATGAGCTAAGTACATTAATCCCCCCATAAGTCTCTGGTATCTTCCCTTATCGGTTGATACTTGATTAGGCTCAACACACAATTTCATACCTTCTTTTATTGGTGTATCAACAGGTTGACATCCCGACATTCCAGTTTCCTGTAAAATATCTAAGGCATACTTTCTTTCAGACAAAAAAATTCCTTCACTTGATCGAGAAACTTCAATCCCAAGAAAGTATTTCAGATGACCTAGATCTTTCATTTCGAATTCTCTAGATAGATAATTTTACAGAGCTTTTCTTTCTTCGGGATCATTTCCTGTAACTACCATGTCATCCACATATACGATGAGTGTCGTAATCTTACCACGTTGTTTCTTCAGGAACAAAGTGTGATATGAATTACTTTGACGATAGCCAAAAGCTCTCATTGACTTTGTGAACCTTCCAAACCATGCTCTCGGGGATTGTTTCAACCCATACAATGACTTTTTCAATTTGCACACCTTCTGACATTGCTTTTCTGACACCATGCATCCTGGTGGAAGATCCATATATACTTCTTCAAATAACTCGCCATGTAGAAAGGCATTTTTCACATCGAACTATTATAATGGCCAATCCAGGTTTGCAGCTAAAGACAGTAATACTCAAACTGTGTTGATCTTAGCTACAGGTGCAAATGTCTCTGTATAGTCAATTCCATAAGTTTGAGTGTACCCTTTTGTTATCAGTCTTGCTTTAAAACATTCAATACTACTATCTGCCTTGTACTTCACAGTATAGATCCAACGACATCCAATTGGCTTCTTTCCTAGTGGACATTTTACGAGTTCCCATGTTTCATTCTTCTGCAATGATTTCATCTCTTCATTCATGGCTGCTTTCCACTTTGGATCAGCTAAGGCTTCCTGCACACTGTTAGGAATAACTATAGTAAATAATTGATTTATAAATGACTTATTTGATTTAGACAAACGATGGTTAGACACATAGTTGCTCATAGGATATTTGACTTTGGTAGACAATTCAGGTTCATATGTGGGTTTAGGAATACCTCTATTATGACGGTGTGGTAACCGTTTCATGAATGGATCGGGTTCCAAATTAAGAACACCCTCAGCAGACAACGATTGGTTTGGTATTTTAGTGAAGACATTTTCAGACCCAAATTGTTCAGATGGTGGTGATAGTTCAATTGTACTGTCTCTTCCTTCTTCTATCACTTCTTCAATTTCTGGGTGGTCATTACTACTTAGTTTCAAAGTTGTACCACTCATATCCAACTCACCCACTTTTTGGTTCACTAGTTCAAATTGTCCATATTCATCCTCCTCAGAGATATGATAATCATAATCAAGAGTCTGAATTTCCTTCTGGTACTCCCCCTGAAGTTCAGACTCAAATGAAAAATACATTGAATCTTCATGAAACACCACATCCATTGTAATGAACATTCGTCGAGTTAGAGGATGGTAACATCAATATCCATTTTTGTGCAATGCATATCCAACAAACACACATTGCAATGCACGGGAAGTTAACTTGGTGTGTTGGTGTTTGTGTAAATGCACAAATGCCACGCAACCAAAAACATGAGGAAGTAGATTTAGGATGATTGGGGCAACTACGGCATTAGTAAGAGCTTGGAGAGGTGTTTGGAAGTCAATTGAGCTGGAAGGTACCCGATTGATCAAGTATGCGGCAGATGTGATTGTTTCTCCCCAATAAGATATCGGTATTTTTGCTGCTATCAAGGAAGCACGAACAACCTCTAACAAGTGTCGATTTTTCCGTTCAGTGACTCTATTTTGTTGGGGTGTATTGGAACAAGTAGTCTGATGAATAATGTCATGTCCTTTCAAATACTTTTGAAGATCAGAACTCTGATATTCTCCACCATTATCACTACGCAGAACCCGAACCTTTGCATTGTATTGAGTTTCAATCATTTTATGAAATTTTTGAAACAACAAGTTCACTTCATCTTTGGTCTTCATCAAGCATAACCAAGTCATTCTGGTACAATCATCAATAAAAGTAACAAACCAACGTGAGCCACTCAAAGTTGGGACTTTGGATGAGCCCCAAACATCAGAATGTATAACCATAAAAGGAAGCAAACTTTTATTCAAAATTAACGGAAACGAAGCACGATGGCTTTTAGCCAATTCACAAATATCACAATAGAAACTAGAAATATCACTATTTGCAAACAAACTAGGAAACAATTTTTTTAAATAACCAAAGGAAGCATGTCCCAAACATCAATGCCACAACCAAATTTTGACTTTTTCTTCTCCCCCTCAAATCCATCTACCATCAAGGCTTGTTGCAACTTATTTGAATCTTTTGACTGCAAGTCCAATTAATAGAGTTTTCCCCGCTTAATACCACAACCAATCGTCTATCTTGTTTGGATGTCCTTAATAATACAAAATTTAGGCCAAAAAATGACAATACAAGATAAGGTTGCAATGATTTGAGAAACTGACAAAAGATTGTAATCTAAAGATGGAACAACTAAAACAGAATCCAAATTCAAAGTATCAATAAAAGTTAAGGATCCTTCCCCAACGATTGAGGTTGTGTTATCATTGACTGTGGAAACAATTTTTTGTGAGGAAGGTCTAAGGGGTGAAACATGTCTAGAATCAAAAGTCATATGATCTATAACACCAAAATCAATTATCCATGCACTATTAATAATAGGTGTAGAAGTATTTAAAAATTTACCACCATAATCTGTAGCGGCTACCATTGCAGAGGCTTTCTCAGCAACATTAGCCTCTGTTTTTATTTCGGCAATAGCTATAGTCGCAGTTTTCTTGGAATCTTTCTTCCGTTGATCA
Source organism: Vitis rotundifolia (assembly GCA_030254885.1). NCBI lineage: Eukaryota > Viridiplantae > Streptophyta > Magnoliopsida > Vitales > Vitaceae > Vitis > Vitis rotundifolia. The sequence goes on from CM058151.1 coordinate 15,930,929, forward strand.
CGATTATGATCCCACCAGTCTAGATATCCCACAATTTCAAAGCAACGACTCTTGGTATGACCAGTCTTATTGCAGTGAATGCATTTGAAGGTTGACTTATCAATATTAGGGCTTGTCTTAGGATGGTTGGTCCTGGATTGGTCCTACCAATTTTGGGTTGGTCGCTGTCAAACTACCATAACGACAAAATATCTAGGATTTCAATTCCATGGCTCTGATACCATCTTCAAATTGATGAATGGTAGTTTTTTTATTCATCATTTCATTCATTCATGTATAGAGTATATATAGAGGGTAATCATCATTCTAAGAATGAGAAAGAACAATACAAGGAAAGAATGATATAAGGAAAGAACAACTAATATCCTAATATCTAAACATTCCTAATATCTCAACAAAAAGCAGTATTTTGCATTTCTATTTTGTAGTTCCAAGTCTTTTGGATCCAACAATTTCACCATCTCCTCGACAAAGTGGACACACTTCGCTGTGCCTGCAATGTGCAGAGCTGCATATATTCCATCCCTTTTTTTATACCAACATGCACTGCAGATGGATATATTTCAAGAACTCCTTAGCTGTTTCCCAATCACCCTTCAAGGCAGCTTGATAAAGGGGTATGCATACAGCAGGGTAGAGGTCTCATTTTTCTTCTAAGTTTCAATCATTAACATATGCTTAACAGTTACACATCATGCAGAACATATTTTCAACCAAATTATTCCAACTCAATCAATTATTCAATCAAAAAGCATGATATAGATTCATGAGCTTCAAAAGAGATTATAATTTGAAAGCCAATTCTACTTCTAGCTGTAATTTGGTTTGAAGATGAAAGCTTTCATAGTTCATTGATTTCAGACTCATATACATGCTTACACCGGATTCTTTTTTCTATCTTCTTATGTGGCCTGTTGCATACCCCCTATGCAGAAACTATGCTAGTTGAAATTTTCACAAAGGCCTTCTAAGATTAAAGATGGGAAATTTTCATATAGAAACTGAACAAGGATAAGATAAATTACTGAAAAGTAGATCTAGAAAAGGTGTCATCTGTTGTGATGAAGTCGAAATCTGAACTTCAGGTCCATCTGATACTTGGGAGATTGGGGTTGAATTGACATCTGTTCCTGCTGCTTCAACTGACCTGTCTGCCACTGGAGTTGAGGTAGGTTTACCTATGATTATGGCAAAGGACATGTTGATATAAGTGTTAAATATAATGCAGATATGTCTCATATTCATTCGATTTAATTAGGAGAGACACCCTTCTTGTGCTAGAAACCAAAGGACTGCATATTTCCTTTAATTTCTTGGTAGCCAAGCAGTTTCTGTTATAGATAACTCCAATAGCCCAGACTTCAGCAGGATATGTACTGTTATATCATTCTTGCTTCTTTATTTTCCATTTTCTTCTTTCTCCTCCCCTCCTCTTGCCATCCTCTAATTACTTCAACCACTTAATCACTCTCTTACATAGTTCAAAAACCATTGATCATGTATGCATTTCACTTAAGATACTTCAAATCTATCGTGCAGTAACAAAGATAATTCAGCGAGATCACCCTTCTCGCCTGCCACCAAGCCTCACAGATAACCATTTACAAACAAAGGACTAGAAGAACAAATGAATGGGGAAGCTCGAATTTAATAACTTTAATTAAGAACCAGAATTTGATATCAGGTTAAACTACCTGTTACTTAAAATTTAAGCTTAAGGGAATGGACGACAATGTGTGTGGATAGTAGGTATTTGTAATTGTTCATGTTGTAATTTGGGTTGGAGTTGTTGAAATCTAAGTTGTTATGATTGGACCTTGGGCTCATTTAGTTTTGAGGTTGTAGTGGTTTTCTATGGACTATGGAAACCCTGGGTTTGTGATGTGGGCTATAGCCACAGTGAGGATATGAGAGTGGCATACCCTTTTGACTCACCAAAATAAAATTTGTGTTGTGTCCGATTGCTCTTTATTCGCTTGCTCATGTTTTTAGTGGAAGTTTTAGAATTTGTTTGTGCAAGTGTTTGAATTTTTATCTCAAAGAATGTATTTGAATTTTTTTTCTAAAAAAAAAAATGAAATTTCCCATTTCCAACTCCTTACCCTTTCCTCTCTATGGCTATCCTAAACATACTTTGAAGTCATTTCCAATTTGTATCAAGTTTGCATATTCGCTCTTGCTTACAATTAATCATGTAGTTACCTAAATGGTTAACCAATCTCAAATCCACCATTTCTTGAATGTTGAAATTATGCTTATTACAAAATTGACTAAATTTTTTAAAAATGAAAATAGTTAATTGTCAATATTTTTACTAAGTCTACATAAGTAGTAATTATCCTAAAGAAAAAAAAAATAGTTAGTACGATTTTTGTAGTACTCCTAATATCATTATTGACTTATGAAAAATATCAATGCAAGGTCAAGGTAATTATTTTCATTTTAAAGTGAAAATGTTGAGTGAATTGGCTTTTATGAATTTAATATAACTAAAATAAATGTAATTAATTAACAAAACTATTAAAGATTTTTAATTCAATACATTCAGGTCACAAGGAAATCAATTTCGAGAATAGAAATTGGAGCAAACAAGAATTTTTCAATTACGTTAATGTTTAGCCAATCGAGATCAACCTAAATAATCAAAGTTACATTTAAAACCTAATTTTTCTTTTAATCTAGTTTCTTAATTACCATATGATGAATGAAATTCAATTAAGGTTTTTGACTAGTATCCAATAGCAATCTACTATACAATCTCCTTATCCAAACTAATATTTGATAACATTTAAATGTCATTATTCTTCCTAATTTCAAATCCTGAGTTTTCATAGTTTATGGTCTCAGATAATTTTTAGTCTGTCATGGAGGTATTATCATTTGACACAATCCATTAAAGAAGAAAGGGACATCAATATTAAAATTACTATCATAGGTCTTCCATCCTTTGTCTAATATGTTGTTACATATGATATTAAAATTTGTATGAAAATAACCTTACCTTTCTCTTCCTCCATATTCCTTTTCATTTCTTTTTATTCTTCATAAGAATTTTCTAAGTCAAAATAATTCCTTTTTTTTTTTTAAGTAAAAAAACAGTTCTATTTAAATCGGTTCTAAAAGCCTAAAGCAATTGAATTTAACATGTCAAGACAAAACTAGCCACATGACTAAATATGCCCCAAAAACAAATGTAAATATCATAAATAGTCATCAAACCCATGAACCTCAAGCTTGTTAGACTCTCATTTAGGCTAGTTGGTGCTTTGAAGGCTCAAAAGCATAATCGATTTTTTTAATTAAATATAAAAATAAATAAAATTTAATTTTTGAACATGTAAATGAGCCAAATTTTTTATTACTAGAATACATTTAATACCCAATTATAGATAGCGTATTCTAAAATACTTTGATTTAATCTACAATTAATTTAGAGAAATTAAAAAAAATTAATAAAAAAAACCGCATATAATTCAAAGAAAGATTATATTTTAAGATTTTCAATATCCGCATTAGGTGAAAATGAGAATATATATGTATATAAATAAAAATAAAAAATAAAAGGAAGAAAGATATTGTGTTCTACTTTATTTACTTTTTATGGTTTTTATTTATTTATTTATTTTTTTGTTTTTAAAAATTAGTGAAAACAATTTCTTATCCTCTGAAAACTATTTTGTGTTTCACTTTGTTTTTAAAAACATATTTCCAACTATTTGATCAAATCATCAAATAATGTTATAAATATTTGGAAACAATTTTTCATTTTGAAAAACAAAAAATTGTTTTTAAATCATAAGATTAAACAAACTCTATAATCTTCAATTTTTTTTTTAATGTAAAAAGATTTGAATCGGATGTTTGATAAATCAACTTAATAATTTAAAGTAAATTAATAATTTAATTTAAGTTATTAAGTAAATTAAGTATGTTTAATAAGATAATTTAATGGCATAACTTAAAATAAAAAATAACTTTAAATAATAAGAAAAAATTATTAACTTATTCTTAAGTTCATATTTTTATTTTACTTTTTTACTCTTATTTGTTCTAATTATTTCCATGATTTTCTTTATCTAGTTACTTCTATAATCTTCTTTATTACTTCACGACCTCCACTATCACTCGACCTCCTTTATTGTAGTTATAATGTATAAGAATAAATATATCAGTTTGATAATTTTAAATAAACTTTAAGTTCATTTTATTAAACCACCTTAATACTTAAAATAATAATTAAATAATAAATTTTAAATTAACAACTTAAATATAATTTAATTTGAAATCAAGTCATTAAGTAATAAGTATTAAATTTTATTAGACTCCCTCTAAAATAATTTATCAAAACTTTATTGATTATTTATTTTTATTTTTTCCACTCAATTAGTAGATTTTATAAAACAGTAACACTTTTACAGAGAATACCTAGTGAAAAAACTTTTATCAAAAACAAAAAATTGTTTTTCTTCGTAAAAATTACTCATAAATGTTACATTATTCAATTGAAATTTAAAATATCATAAATTATATATATATATATATATATATATATATATATATATATATATATATATATATATATATATTTTTTTTTTTTTTTTTTTTTTTTTTTTTTTTTCTTTTTTCAAGCCGAATCATCGAATGTTGGCCCTTGGTGGAACATAGAAAATAAGACATTACCTGCTTCAACAAACACGCAATAGGCACATCTGACACAAATTTGTAATTAGCATATTAAGACAAAGGTTCTCCCTCCTTTGTCTGACATGCTTTTACGGTCGACAGATGATAATTGACGATAAACGCCATCATGGACTTCAATCTTCTCAATTGCAATTGCCAGTCATGTGTGAATATATCTCAATAGTTTCTTGGGAAAAAAAAATACAAAAAAGTAGAAAAATGAAAAAAAAAAAATTGGTCGTCATCCATGATGGCAAGAGCCATGTGGAGGGGCTATGGAAATAGGTGGTTTTTTTATTTATTTATTTTTAATTCGAAGTTGACCACAAATTTGAAATTATATTTCAAAGGATAAACATGATACATGAAAGTTTTACGAAATTAAGATCAAAAGATTTTTTTTTTTTTTAAATACCCTTTCCTCTCTCTTCCTCCCTATACATTTCTTTTTTCGTTTTATTTATTTATTTATTTATTTATTTATTTATTGTCATACATATTATTGGGTTTTGTGATATTCCATGTGGAGAAAAAAATTGATATTGCCATATGAATATAAATTTTTTTTAATTTTGTAAATATCATTTAAAGTCATGAGCACTCTTTAAACCTAAAACAAATAATCTCTATACCATTAAAAGTAAGTCATTAGAAAGTCTAATATGAGGGCCACTTTATATGGTATGCAAGGGGGGTCTATTTGTATGATATGAAAACGTTATGTCTACATAGGAAATTAAAAGTGCGTTTTGTAGTAATTTTAAAAAATATTTTTAGCGTTTTTAATATTTGAAAAATAAAATTTTTAAGTATTTCAAATATTAGAAACACTTTATAAAATCAATGTCAAACGCACTCTAAATTAATTTTAAAAAGTTGTTTTTAAGATAATTGTATATTTTAATTTTAGTTAAGCGGATAAAATTAACTTAGATGACAAAAAAATATTAGTCTTTCGTATTACTTGGAATATTTTATTAAGGAATATTTTCTAATAAAATATGGAATTTTGGCTCAATTTTAAACAAAAAAAAAAAAACACTTTTCATAACCAACCACGTTCTAGAACACCTTAATATGAAAGTCAAAAAAGTATTATTTTTAATATAATTTTTATTTTAAATAAAATAAAAAATTATTTAATATTTAATAAAAAATTTATAATATTAATATTACCCTTTGTAGTGGTCATTTGCAGAAATGGATTTTGGCTTTTAAAACGACCTAAATCGGAGGCAGTAATCACGGGATCATAGTAGCATTGGCATTATTATTCACATGCAATCCTAGGTGTTTGGTGTCAACAACTATCTGATTAGACCTGCCTTCAGGTCTTGGCTCTTTCTTCACAACCAGACAAACAGACCCCTTCAGCAGATATCACACTACCATACATGGTTTTCGGTTTTCAATATGCACTTCATGAAATGATTCCACCCCATGCATTAATTCACAGTGAAGCCTCCATTCTGGAGTTAAATAATTCCTACTTGTCTATAGTCTATATGATTTTCATTTACTTGATTAGAGGAATCTAGATTTGATGGAGAGAGTTGAGGAAAATCCCTTGATTTGTTGCACTTGTGATCTCTAATGGACCCATGTTAAATTATTAAATTTTCTGTTCGTTTTCTTTTTCTTTTTCTGTCCCAAACCTATTGTTTGGACTTGGGTCCCAAAATGGTATGCCAAAATGATAATTGGGAATCCAACTTGTAAAATCTTACAAGTTATCTTGAAAGATTTCTTTTTGAAACTGGACCTATTCCTGGAAGGATGTCCTGCTTAGAGGCATGTCACATCATAGGTGTAGATTTAGAAGTTTGGAAAGTTGCTTCTCTAATATAAGAAACTTTTAGACATTAAAAAAAAAGAAAGAAGGGAGAATGATATGGAAAGTTGCTTTGGTTAGGAATTACGTTTGGGGAGGGCAAATCATATGGAAAGTTGCTTTGTTTTAGGAATTGCGTTTAGGGAGGGCAATAGGTTGGGTCCTAAATGGAATAGGTTTGGAAAAAGTTAAATGGGTTTGATACGGATTTGTGTGAAGATCTTTTTCTCTTCTCCGATCTCGTCCCGTCCCATCCTACTTCATTTCATCTCTCTTTGCCTCATGTTGACCTATTTATATATATAATAATTAAAAAAATATTTAAATTTTTATTTTTTATTTTTTTCTTTTTCTACATATATAAAGTAAAATATTATTTCTTATGAAAATATATTATAAAAACTTATATTAAAATCACATAATTTTAATATGTATATATAAATTTTGAAAAAAAATAAAAAGTTAAGTGGGTAAAGTATGAGAAATTCCTTTGTTTTGTTCGGTTCATAATTTTTTTTTTTTTTTTTTTTTTCTCTTTTAAGACAAGGATGAGAATTTATTTATTTGATATGATCAAGGTAAAGTGATTGGGAAGGGTGACTCATTGCATTGTCATCTTTAATTATATTCAAACCCACCCTTTCTATTTTCTAACTTATCCTACTTCTTCACCCGTTGGGACTTATATTTTTTATTTTCTCAACCATTCCCACCTATCTCTAATACTCCAACAACACATTTTCTTCTTTTTATCTTCAAGTACGTTACTAACAGAACAAACTCATCTTCCTCTTCTTTCCAACCTCAAGGCATCTTCTTCACAAAAAACGAGTTGAAGGTACATTTGATTTTCATCTTAAAGATTAGAGCCTGATAAAATGATAAAAATATACTTGAAAATTTTGAAAATGAGGAAGAAAGACTAAGGCAAAAATAGTTCCTTCATGGACTATCTAGCACTAAAAATCTCAACATCGAAGGGTCATACAACATCTTAGTAGCAAACACCTTGATGTTCTCCAACCCCTTAGCTTTGGATACCTAGGAACCATCCAATGCCTTACCGTTGGACGTACGCAATGGAAAAGGAAGTCCTATGGACTTTTAAGAATAGGTGTTTTTGAAACTAAAAATAAAATAAAATGAGAAGAGTGAGGAAATGTATGTCATAAGGATTTTTTTTAAAAAAAAAAAAAATCTAAAGATTAGGGATAGAAATGTATTATCTCAACCATGATTACAACTTGCTAACTAATGATTTTGCTAACAAGGACATAAACCTACCTAAACGTTTTATGGTTGAATATTTGATTAAACATCTTCCAAATCCTTGGAAAGATTACAAAAATAACATGAAGCATAAAAGAAAACAAATGTCTCTAAAAGATGTTAAAATCAATCTTGGGATTGAAGAACAAAATAGAATAGGAACAAGGATGAGAAAGCCAAAGAATTGTTCTTTAAGGCTAATGTGGTAAAAGAAAAACCTAAGCCCAAAAATAATAGGCCAAATAAGCAAAACTCTAGGACCAAGCTTAATACAACAAATTGTTATGATAAAACCCTTAAAAATATGATATGATGTAATAAGCTTTTGGATTTTATTATTTATTAATAAAGTTCCAATTTACTTTTATTTATCATATTTCCATGCATTATACCTTGTAAGCATTATGACCTGCATCTTTTGCATTGTATGTGACTTAGGTACATTAAGAGTTGCACGAAAATCCAAATCACAGGTTCCTTGGAAATAAATGACTTGTTTACAACTGGTTCATAGGCTTAGGAAACCCATTAGAGGTTGTAGTGCACTACCCCCTAATTGGAAGGATGGTTGGATTTGGCCATCAAGTTAGGTTTTCCATATGAATGCGCTAGTGTGTATGGTTACACATTGAATGGGACCTACGGTGAGTCATGATTTAAAGCTATCAAGTAGTCATGATTTCATCAAGCCGTTTCATTGTATTATCTCTCAACCTTGAGAAAATATTGAGTTTGTGTTAAAATTAGTAATGACTTTGACCTATGTATGAGATTATAAGTTGGTTATATATTCTCTATGGATTAAGTTATTGTTGATGAAAGTCGATAACAATAAGTATTTTCAATGGAGGCACCATTATATCTCATGGAATTAAGACAGAGTGTCTCCTTGGGTAATCCAAAGAAGGTGTGTTTATGTCAATTATAGCCATTTTAAATGGAACTTAACATTAACTCTTTAAGAGATAAGATATGTCAATTGAATGCACAATAGGAGGACTATAACTTAGGGATAATAGAGGTAATCTTGAAAAGCTGATAGATATCATCTTGTTAGACTATAGTCAACAATTCATAGAAAAATTAAACACAATGGATAACAAGTCATGGACCCGATCAAATAATGTTTCGTTGTTATTTACAATTGGTACTAAAGTGCAACTAATTATCTATAATGGGATGTTAAATTAATTTTAGAATTAGATTTTGAGGGAGTCATTATTGTCCTATGGGTCCCAATGGTCCCTACTCTAAGCTCATATTCCATGATAGCATGGGTTATGAGGGTTGGATTAGCTCTAGATTCACTTTTGTGCATAAGTGTATTTTTGGTAATTAAATAACGTTGCACGGGGATAAGTGAACAAAGTCTCTGGATTTGGCTAATTAAATTATTAGTAGGTTTTGATATGTTAATTAATCAATCAGGACCCGTTTGAAGCTAGATTAAGCAACTCAAGCTGTAATGAGCTCAAGTCACTTAAGCTTAATGGGAACCCTAGATACCCATTTAGGGGTTAAGGGTTCAAGTGTTTTTTAGAAAGTTGTCTTTCATCTCCAAAGAGAAAGAGAGTCACAGCCTCCACCCTCCACCCTCCACCCTCAATCAGAAGTATGCTAAGTATGTGGTTCGAGTCATCGAGCGAAAGACTTTAGGTCTGCGAGATTTTCTAAGATAGAGATCTTCGTCTTCACCTAGTGGAAATGATTTAGGAACATTTGAATCCAAGGTAAACATGATAATTGCAACATCTAAATCATATAAGGCATGCTTAGTTACCAAAGGGTGTAGATTATTTTGACATATTTGCCCATGTGACTAGAATATCAATCCTCAATTAAAGTCTAATTAGGTCAATCAATCAATTAAGACCCATGTGGGCTAGTTTAAGTGACCCAAGTCTTTGAAAGGTTCAAGTCACTTAAGCCTAATAGAAACTTATAAATACCCCCTCCCCCTTAGGGGTTAGGACTTTAATCTTGCTTCATGTTCACTTAGAGAAAGAAAACCTACCCTCTTAGAGGTTTCCACCCCTCTAGTGCTAAAGATTCAAGGAAAAGTCATCACAGTGGAAGATCAATGGGTTCACAAGACTACAATGACGAGGATTAGATACTCATTTTCATTGAAAATATTAGATTTGAGAACATCTAGATTTAGGTAAGCACTTCCATATCACCATTCTTTAGATTTTGGATGTTTTATATATCAAGTATGCTTCCTTTTCTAGGATCTAGAGGCCTTACGAAGAATAGCATGCACCCTAACTAGGGAATGGGAGTAATCCAAGAATTCCCTACAATATCAACATTAATCGAACAATAGCATATATATAATCATATAAACTAATAATTTCCACACCATATACTTCCCTTTATCAGTTGAATTCCATAACCAATAAAATTATATATTAACTAAAATATATTTTGGAGCTCTCACCTAAGGACATGCATCCATACTCCCTACTAATCCACACATGGATCTTCCTAGGAATATTTTTGGGTCTTTCATCCCAAGATACTTTACCCTTATTCCTTTGGGGACTCTTACCCAAGGATCATTCCCCCTTGTTGCTTTTTACATATCATTTCAAGCTACCTTTATTGGTGTCTTTTTCTTATGTTACCCTATTATTATACAAATTAATACTTGCATTTAAATCCTTTTTCTTTCATTCGTAAAATATGACAAATACTAGCAAATTAAATCAATATAATTACATTACTGCAAATTGCAAAATATTATTTTATATACTATAAAGCATACATTATAATTCTATTTTGTTAGCTAAATTTTTGGTTAAATATAAGTTATGATGATAACAAAATAAAGAATTCAATTTAATATTTAATTTAAATATGATAGCATGAAATTATAAATGAAACCAAGACATCTTTTTTTTTTTTTTCAATATTATGTATATAAAATAGGTTCTTTTGTAAGATTAAATCAAAGTACAAACCAATCAAGATAAATATACTTCAATATTGACCTATAAAAGAATGAATAAATATTTTTAAACAAATAAGAATCACATTTTTATAAAGATTTTAAAAAGAACTCATATATGTGTTATTAATGATTTTTATAGAAAAAAAAAAAAGTTTGAATCCTATAATATTAAAAGTCTATGTCTAACATGTTTTTTCACTGATAAAAAGGTTTTTTCAATTTTTTGAACCAAACCAAGCTATTGCAATTGGTCACTTATGCACTTTTTTATTTTTCCAACTTGAGTAGTTAAGTGGTTGACTAAGTAGTCAACAAGCTGATCAACCATGCATCCATCTAGGTTGGTTGCTTAAATGGCGTATTTTTGGCAATGTTTAGAAAATGACCAACCAATTGTGGTAGGTCAACAAGTTGGGCAATTTGAGTTTTGACGATCACCAACAATATAATTAATGCATAATGACTAGTTAGATGGTTAACTAAGTAGTTGATTAGTTTGTTGGAAAAAAGTGTATTCAAACTTGCTAAGTTAATTTTGAGTTCTCTTGATTTCAAATTCATCATATTTTATGAGAAAGTGGTTCTAAGTGTTGAAAGAATACTTATAGAATTGTCTAGGTCTCTTAGTACCAAGAAATCAAGTGTACATTGAAAGATTCCTTAATTTAAAGGTCTAGTATTGTGAAACACCTTAATGTTAGGAACTCTGGATCACTCTGTTACCATCCTATAATCAGGTTGGGAGCATAAAACTACTCTTAGGGCTACTAGATCCTATGCACAGTGGAAACATAGTATTTAAAACTATTTACAAGATCTAGACTACATGTTTAGAATGCTTACCTCAGATTTGGATGTTCCTAGATCAAATCCTTGTGGTGAAAATTCTCGTTTGATGTTGTGATGGTCAAAGGTGATCTCCTAATCCCCCAATCTTCTATCCAATGACTCATCCTTGAAACTAGGCACATAGATGGTAGAAGTCTAGAGGTTGAAGGTTAAGGCTCTCACTCTGGAACGTGGAAAGAATAACCCCAGAGGATTATCTATAGGGTTCCTATCAAGCCTAAGTGACTTGAGCCCATCTCTGGCTTGAGTCACTTAATCTAGCTAAAAAAAAGTTATAGTTGATTAACCCAACAAAACTCCAATTAATCAATTAGTTCATTCCAAAGATACCATTCACTAAACCTAATGAAACTTTATGTAATTACCAAAATTCCCTTATACACATAAGTTAACTAAAAACTAATCCAACCCTCATAAACCGTACCATCAAGGAATATGAGCTCAAACGGGGACAATTGGAACCCATAAGATAGTGTTGGCTCCCTTTGAATCCAATTCTAAAATTGACTTAGCATCCCACTATAAATAGTCAACTACAATTCAATACCCTAAGTAAGTAACAATGAAACACTAAGTGCTTGGGTTCATGACCTGCTATCCATTATGTACTGTCTTCCTATGAACTAATGCTCTTAATCTTATGATGTGAAAGCTATCAGTCTCTCAAGATTATCTCTACTATCGTTGGGTTATAGATCATTTTATTGTATGATCAACTAACATATCTTAACTCACAAAAAGCTTATGTCAAGTTCCACTTAAGAAACTACAATAATTGTAGTTTACTTGAACATATATCCTTAAGATCACCCAATGAAACATACTGTCTCAATCCTATGAAATATCATGGTAATATCATAGGTCATGTCCAATGTGTAATTATACACACTAGTACACTCAATGAAACATACTGTCTCAATCCTATGAAATATCATGGTACTTTTATTAAGAATATTTGTTGCTATTGATTTCCATTAATAGTGATTCAATCTATAGGGAATATATGATCACTTTAAGATTTCAATCGTAGGTCAAAGTCATTACTAACTTCTACACAAACTTAATATCCTCTCAAGATTGAAAGACAATACAATAAAGCATATTAGTGAAATCATGACAACTCGATAGTTTTACGTCATGACTCATCATAGGTCATGTCCAATGTGTAATTATACACACTAGTACACTCACCATGGGAACCTCACCCAATAGTCAATACCAATCATCCCTCCAATTAAGAAGTAGTACACTACAACCTTAAATAGATTGTCTATGTCTATAAACTGGTTATAAAAAAATCATCTACATGCAAGGAACTCATGATTTAGATCTTTTATATAATTTCTAATGCACCAAACTCATGTACCATGTAAGAGATGTAGGTCAAAATACTAGCTCATAAAAAATAATGTATAGAATAATGATAGATAAAAGTGCAACAAGAATGTGATTAAATAAATAATGAATTCTAAAGTTGTAACATCATATCATGTTTTTAAGGGTCTTATCATAACACTAAAGGTTTGAATTAGAGCTTAAGGTTATGGATATAAGTAGGATTATGCCAAGACATGCACATTAAAATCATTGTTTGCATTTTCTTTTCCTAACACTTCATTATTTTCTTACTTCTATCATTTATTATGTTTTACATCTTTATTCCATTAATATTGTAATTTAGCAATTTTTTTTTTTAAAAGTGATCATCACCCAATTTATCTTTCTTGTGATTACCATAGGTCTGCTCTTAGTAGAGTTCACATATTTGTATTTCATAAAATTATATTAATTAGGCATAGATTTTTTACTTTAAGGTGGATAAAATTTTTATATTTTAAATAACTATAAATTGTCAAAGTAGAAATAAAAACAAAAGATAAATATAAAAAGAAAGAAATACCACTATTATTCACCTATTGTGAAGGATAACTACGTTATAAATTTAATTTTTTGTTATTTAATTTAATTTATTATTATTCATAGATCATTTTTATTTTTTAAAAATATTTTTGAAGATAATTTTGATAAATAAATAAATAATTGTTTTTTTGTGCAATTTATAGGATGAAAATGTTTGCTCTAAGATGCCCACTTACCACATCATTAATTCCAATAGACCTTCTTCTTAATTATCACATAGTATTAGATACAATCGTATAAGTTGACTACCCTCATCATTACATTGATAAGATATTCTTCACCATAATTTAGTCAAGGTTTGAAATATCGGTAAATATATCAGTATTTGAATTTTATGAATATATCATAAATATCATAGAAATATGGGTGAATATTTTAACAAAAATATCAATTGAACAAAAATGGTTCAAAATTCATGAAAATGGTTAAAAAACTTTCAAAAATGATAAAATAAGTAAGAATACTAATATTAAAGTTATTTTGTAAGTGTAATTAAGATAAGTATGATTAAAAATAGTATTTATCAAGTTTTAATAAAAAAAAATTAACTTAAACTCCTTTAATATGTTTATATTCATTTAGTTTAAAAATTAAAAAATAATAATTTTATTAAAACATGTTTTATTACATTTTAAATAAAAAATTAAATTGATTTATGTAAAATATTTTATTTGAGATTTAATTTCTAAAATGTTATTACAAATATGTAATGACAACTTTTTCAATTAACATTAATTTATTTCAATAACTAAAATTATTAATAATTTATCTTATCAAATTAATTTTAATTTATAAAATATTAAAACTTCATTAATTTTTTTTTTATATTGTAGCAATTTTAGAGTAAAATTATATTTTTAATATTTTAAAATAAAGACATTTAAAATTAAATAAAATTAAAAGGATAAATATAAAAAAAATTAAGAGTGAAGTGATAGTAATTTTTTAAATTAGGATTTGTGGGATAAATATGAAAAGTAGTTAAAAATAAAAAAATTATATAAAATAAAATGATAATATAAATTTAAAATAAAAGATAAATTACAAACGAATAATTAAATAAATAAAAAATGACATATATATATATATATATATATATATATATATATATAACTCGTCAAAAAAATCTATGATTTTTTACACAGAGAAACCTCCTCCACGCGTGTGCTCTCCACTTTCGATTTTTCCATGAAATTTCGATTTTTTATCGAAATATTGGTAATATATCATTGATATTTCCAATTTTTTGGCAAAAAATTGTCCTTGTCGCGGTGACTAATTTTATTTGCTTCGACTACCTTCAATATCCAATATTTCATTAATGTTTCAATGAAATATCCCGAAATTTCAATCCTTGTTGTAGTACACCTTTAGCCAAACAAGAGCAATGGTCATCTTACCAAAAAAAAAAAAAAAAAAAAACCCATTATTAAAAACTTCAACGAACAACCTCTTGTTGGTAACAAACTTGCAAAACCAATTAATACATAATAAATATTTCAAAGATATAAGAGATGCCATTTTAATGATTTAATGACTTTCCATGTAACTAAATATTGCTATCATTACTACTCTTCTTGTAACTAATGCTTTTGAAAAGATGCATATTTTTTCTCAACAATCTATAAGAAGCGAGCAAAGTCTCAAAGCAAGGCAAATGATCAATCATTCTCTTATCTCTTTTATCTATTATGTCTTCTAAGTTCACAATCATGACTAACTTGATCATCGGACAAGAATCAGTCTACACGTCTATCCTAACCAACTTCTTACAAGTGGGAGGAATCAAAAAAAGGGCATTAAGAGCAAGAAAATAATAAAACAGTTACCTCAAATAAATTTTTAAAAATTAATTGGTTAAAATGGATGAAATAATCCTCATATTTATGAATTTAACCTCTTCTATATTTTTGCTTGAAGATTAATCGATTTTTGACATAAATGCTCTTAACTATTTCAAGCATTTATATTTACGATTTAAAAGAACTAGTTATTTTTACAAGAAAAGAATAAACGTATTTTTGTTAAAATGTAACAAAAAAAGAATGGACGGCTAGACTTATAAAATTATGCTTTCAATGATCTTTTTAATCAAATAACCCAATTTTAACTCCCTTGTTAGGACTTCACAACTTGATTTATTTGAAGAAGTAAGGACACTTATGCTTTTCTTCATATACAATATAGGAAGTAGATCTTTATTTAATGATTTTTTTAAAAAAAATATCATAATTATCATTTCTTTAATAATACATTTTCTAAACATAAATTCAATTGCACCCACAATTGTAACTACCTCTACTTCTATTAAACACAAAAGATGTTATCTCAAACAAGGCATAATATAATTATTATAGTGCAAATACTAAGTTATACACAAAATTGAACTTCTAAACTACACAAACACTTATAATGTTAGAAAATCACTTGTGGTGTTTTTAGGAGAAACGCTTGATAAGTGATTCTCTTAAAAATATTTTCAAAGAAAATACTTCTACTAAAAATACTTCTAAAAGAAACACTACCAAACGTAATCTTAATTATTGAACCAAACCAACCTAATTTAATATTAGTTTGATTTATTAGATTTAGGTAAAAATTGGAACAAAAAATATTTGCTTTGAAATTAGATAACTAAATACAAGTTATATCATCCAACCTAAAAGTATGATAATTCAAACTAAAATATTTCATGATAATAAAATTATTTTAGATAGATATCCTTAACCAAAGAAGCTTGTCTTTGCTAAGAAAATGAAGAAAAAACAAAAAAGAGAGAATAGAGATAAATAAATAAGTGTTAGCTTTAGATGAATAAATAAGGGTTATTTGATTAAAAGGGTCATTGGAAACCAATTTTGGAAAGCTAACCCTTCATCCTTTTTTGACCTTATTTTAACAAAAATGTCTTTATTGTTTTCTCGTAAAAATAACATTTTTTTTAAAACATATTGTAGATACTTAAAATAGTTAAGGACATTTATATCAAAAATAGGTTATTCTTCTAACAAAAACATAGGAGGGGATAAATTCACAAATATAGAGATTATTTTATTCCTTTTAACCGGTTAATTCAATAAATAAAGGTTACTTATGGTGGTGGTTGGTTTCAAACCAACAGAAAGCAATTTAACCCAAAATGAAACCAATAATTTTCATAATATTGGTTTTTTTTTTATGGAACTAAACTAATAAATTCTGTCCACTCCTACACAACTATGCTTTCTTAACCGTACAATATCTCAAACTTAATCTCAATCATTGATCTTTAAAAATTCAAAGGTTAAGATTATGATCATCAATATGATACATCTAGATGTATTAGAGGATTTTCCTTTTAATTATTTAGAATATAGTAACCTGTTTAGAATATTTTTTTAATTTCTAATTTAATTAGCATAAAAAGTAAAATAAAAATAATTAACTTTACTATACTTGAAAAAATAATTTTATTATTTTTAAAAATATTTTTAAAATTTTAATTAGATAAAAATATGTTTTTTTCATTATCCTTGGCAATATAAATCTTATGTTTTTCTAAAAGGAAGATAATAGTGTGGGAAACTACTAACCAAGCCACGCACAAGTAGAAAATAAAAAATAAAATAAATAAAAATATAAAAAGACACAATTTTTAACGTGATTCGACTATCAATGTAATCCTTACGTCCACAAAATGAAGCAATACTCAACAATCCAATAATCAAAACGAGTGAAAAGGGTTACAATGGTAAAGGTTTAAAAGAAACCTCTCAATTACAATTACACTCCCTCAAAAAACCAAAATCCTAAACATAAAAGGGTTAAATATATAATAAGGGCAAACTCGTCAATCATCACATAAAAAAATAAAAAATAAAAAAAAAAATTATCCAAAGTTCTCTCAAAACTAAGTGCAACAAAACTAATCCAAGTTTTACAATCCAACATAAACTTCAATCCATACATCTTTAAAGCCTTGAATTGGTATTTGGCAAGCTAAAAGTTATTTCTTTTTAGTAATTTTATTAAAATAAATTATAACCTAAAAATAAATTTCATATAAAAGTTAAAAAAATATTATTTTTCCCATAAGTTATATTTTATCTCACATAAAAAGTTATTTCATATTTAATAAAATTCTTATAATATCAATATTATTTTTTAAAAAATACAAAATTATTTGAGAAGATTCAAATCTTCAAATATTTTTAGCGTAAGAGGAACTCTTCAAATTTGTATAAATTATTAAATTAAATGTCATTTCTTATATTTTCAAAAAATTAAAGAAAATTTATCTAGAGAATGATAGGTTCATTAACACACCCAAGTTTCATTTTAAAAATAAAAATAATTGTAAAAAAATATTTTCATTTGTCATATCCCACACAAAACTTCAATTATTTTTTCTTTTCATCAATTCAACAAATATATGTTGGGTGAATAATTAGAGAGATTCTCTGAATTGAAATAATAAATGTTGTATGATTAGACATTTACAAGACTATATGCATGCATGTGCACATTTGTCCAGTCGCCCGTGTCCAATCATTCATATGTTTTTGGGACGACATGAGACCATTTTTAATTATAAATAATAAAATAGTTTAATTCAACCACCATTTTATGGGCCCATGGTTTGAATTTTTTTCTTGTTTAATGAGATTGAACTGCAAAATCAAACTAGCAATTCAAAGGTAAAAATACTTCAAAATTATAATAATTTTTGGTACGATATTGAAAATGACGAGTTTATCTCTATTATATAAGTAACATTTTTATATTTTAGGATTTTATTTTTTAACGAATACGGTCACAATTGAAAGATTTTTTTTCGAGAGTTTCACTATTATAATTTTTTTTATTCCTTTTGATTAGCAGATTTTGAAACGTTGGTACACTTCATGGATATAAAAATCACATTAATTATCGAAGCTCTTATTATTATACATATATAGGGGTGGAGCTAGGCAATGCCTATGGGCATTTGGCCCTCGTGAAATTTAAAAAAAAAAAAAAATGTTAAGGGTTAGTGGGAAATTTTTAAAAAATTGTTCAAGATTAGTGAGATTTGATCTTGATCCCTTGACCTCAAATTCTAAAGGGCCTACCTGCCTACTATTAGGCTATGCAAATACTCTGATGTTATTTTATGCCCCCTTCATATAAGTTCTTGCCCCCCTCAACCTATTTTGTGGCTCCGCAAATTCTGAAGGGCCTACCTGCCTACCATTAGGCTATGCAAATACTCAATGTTATTTTGTGCCCCCATCCAGAAGTAAGTTCTTGCCCCCCTGAACCTATTTTCTGGCTAGCTCTTCCAATATATATATATATATATACTATAAGATAAAACAATATTATTACTTCAATACATCGGTAAAAAAATTCAGATAATACAACACCCATCTCATCTTCACTGATAGGCCTAAATATAGACTTTTCCACATAAAACAACCCAACAAATATGACTCTGGGAGCTTAGAATTATTTACTCAACACAAAATTCTAACTTGTGGATTCTTCAAACTCAACGCGTATATGATATAGTCTTTGAATTCCCAGATTCCTCTCAACAAAATCATAAGCAATTCCTCAAACATACACTCAAATTTTATCTCAAAATTCACAATGAAAACACAAGGCTTTACAAATTGGAAGCATGCTCTCCATATGTCAACATAGTCTAGGCAATGCTTTATTGTTACCAGGTGAAGTAGCAATCTTGTTCCTTGCCATTCTTGACATCTGACCCTTCATCTCCCTGCAGGCTCTCTCCAACTCTACCACCCTCCATTGCATTCTTTGCAGGTTCAACCTCATGTCTTCATTCTCTTCGGAGACGCTTTCTGCATCAAAGCTATTGTACAAGACCATTTGGGCGTGGCTCTTGATGGGACTCTCATATACAAATTCTTGTGTTGTTGGTATGTTGCATTGCCGAGACTGAGAGGCAAGTGCTTGAACTGCAACCTTTGGAGGAATTCTCAGGTTCTTCGCGAGGTCTTTGCAGGCTTCCAGGGTTAGCTTCTCATAGTTTAGGCATCTGCATAACCTTGATCGCTCCTCAAATGAAAGAGTAGGATGAGACTACACTACCCCAAAAAAGAAAATATCAGTGGCTTCATCAGAGAGTGAATGGTTGATCAAAGGCATTGTAAGCAAGGATTTAATAATGGAGCCAACAGACAATTGACCTTAAAATTGAAGAAACATTTGAATCCATAGCTATATATAAGGGCAATTCTAAGCTATATATGGTTAACAGTACCACAGATAATGACAATTTAGTAAATTTTTTTATGGCTGTCCATGTATGACATGTCCAAATAGAAGAAAACAAATTTCCAGGAAGATGCCAAAGGGCTTGAGACAAAAACAAGTTGAAAACTGATTTCAAAAGTTGATTAGAAAATCAATTTTTTCTGCGGAAAAATTCACATGAACAGTAAAATCTTGTTTTCTTTTCCATTTTGAGTTTTCCAAGGAAAAGAAAAGAAGAAATGGGCTATGTAGTAATATTCACCTGAAGATAGATGTCAATAGCTCTGTAGACTCCATCAAAACAATCTCTTGCAGAATCTGGTAAGCTTTCTGCAACCCCGAGAAACTTTGAGATCTTCAGATTCTGATCAGGAGACACCTCTCCCAAGTACTTATCAATCAATCTTCCAACTTTCTTCATCTTCTGTGCGGACACACCATCATCACTAACAAAAACTCTAATCAATCTCAACACCAGATTCACATCATAAACACCCCCATCATGCCCGCATACCAACAAATCATCCAACGTTGCTTGATCAAGCATCCCCCCAATCAATCTCTCCAGCCCAATTCTACAGTCTCTGCTCAGACCCAATCTGGAAACAACCCTCAATATCCAGAACAGACCCCTCCAAGAAAATGCTGTCTTCCCCAATAAAATCACCCCATATGCAACTGTGTCTGCAAGGCCACCATACTCAGACATTGAATTCAATGAACCTTTTCTATGGACAGCAGTTTTCTGAAGGTAATGGAGGAGGAATTTCGTGAGGACTAAGCTGTTGTTTTCAGTGCCATAGGCCCCTAAGCTTTTGATGACCTTCTCTATAATCTTTGGAGGTAAAATGCTCAAATCATCAAACCACCATGCCTTGCTAGATGAACGGCGCCTGATGGATTGAGGAGTGTTCTTCGTCGAGGAAGAGAACTGAAACCCTGATGTAGTCTCAGGAGAAGATGAAGAAGAAGAAGATGGAGCAATGAGGATTATGTCTGAATTCTGCGCAAACTTTGCCAGAAATGCACATATGAGCTTTTCCAAAAGGCCTGATGAGTCTGCATATGAGAAGAATGATTCACAGCTCTTGAGAGAAAGCAGTATATCATTCCATGACCAGTAAAACATTCCTTCAAGAAAGGTCTCTGTCTGTTGCAAGAGATTGCAAGGTGAAACCTTCTCAGTCATTCCAAGAAAGACTGCACAGCAATGGAGGAGAGACACATTTGACACGGTTACAGTTATCCTGCCATGGTTGTAGCAGAATCTTGAGACCAGCTCAAACCCATCTGCTCCACCTGGAAAGTCATCGATATCGATGCCCGAATTCTTGATCTGGGTTCTTCTCTTTTCTTTCTTGATGACCTTCTTCAACCTCCCTGAATACTTTGATATAATCTTCTGCAAAAGGTGAGCTTACAACACTTAAAAAAAGATTTGATTGGTCACAATTACAAGGGAATTGAGTTCTGATTGAGCTAGTTTTGAGATTATACCTCATTCACAAAGAATGTTTGTTGGGCATTCACATGGATTTGCAGATCACAGAGCTCTGGCATGGCTGCTATGCATTGAAAGAAACCAAGAAACCTCCTTGTTGGAATTGCAGACACTGAGAAATGTTCACGGTTGTGTTTTGACTGTAGACAAAGAAAAGAATATATTTATATATATACACATTATATGAGCTTGTATACTTGAAACCGTGGGTGATGGTGGTTATCTACTTCCCATGTATACCCTTATAGGGGGATCATGATTCATGGGCAATGTCTGCTTCTCAAAGATTTTGAGAGAAATGATAAAAAATATATATATAAAATAAAATTGATATTATTTAATTTTATTAACTTTTTTCACTTCAATATCAATGCTTTTGTTCTTAAAACATTGAGATACAGATTTGATTTTGACCTTTATAATATTTTCTTTTCCTTTCTCAATTCTTTCATAAAAAGTGTTTTTTTTTTTTTTTTGGTACTTTTTTACTTAGGTTATGTGTGGTTAATGAAAACTTTGAGGGAAAATATAAAAAAAAGAAAACATAGAGGAAAAGTAGAAATATATATATATATATATAAAATTAATAAATTAATTTTATTTACTATTTCAAACTTATTTAGCTTATTGATGTAAAAATTAAATAATTTTAAAATATATAAATTTTTAATTAAATTTGATTATAATTGATTTTCTATGATATTTTTTATAAGAAAATTAAACATGAGAAAATTATTTTCTTAATATTTTTTTTTTCTTTTTTTTAGTATTTTTTGAGAACCAAATGTAACTTTATTTTTTGGACCTAAGTTCATGAACCCTTAATAGATGAGCTATTGGGCAATTTGATATTTATGTTATTTGATTATATCTAGGAGCATCTTCTGAATGTTCCTCAAGGGTATAGCTCTGCCTGCCCAATCGAATGATGCTTAACTAAATAAATGTAGAAATAAAATAAAATAAATATATTCTATGGTGTACAGAACACAAGTTGATAAAATGAATAGAAAAGAGAAAATGTAGAGATATTGTCTGATCTGCAAGTCAAGAAGGCCTACTTTCATTAAATTGGCATTTCCCTTGTCACATACCCAATTTTGGCTCTCCCCCATTGGCTTGGATTTATGTGAAGTGAGGATTTGGGCATGTGAAACATGGGGCCCATGCCCTTGTGATGAGAGAAAACAGCCAAAACAACCCAAAAATATATGTAGTTTTACAGGGCGTTGTTGGGAGTCTTGGGAGTGGTAAGTTTACTATGCACCCATGCCATGGGATTGAGAGATTGACAAAACAAAGGGGCTTATCTGTATTGGAACAACCTGTGACAAGCCATAGTTTTATTTTATTTCCTCTTATTTTTTTATGCTTTTGGTGGTTATTTTATGATTTTTGTGATTTATGACAAGCCGAACTTTTCGACTTGGTTACTCTATTGTTATTGTTCCGATTTGGATTGTATGGACTAAATCAAATCAACAACCGAAAAAGTTAGAGAATACTTGGTTTTTTTTTTTTTTTTTTAGTATTTTTTATTCATAATGTCTCGTGATGATGGGAAAATGATAAAGTATCAAGGTGATATCTGCCAAAATCCTAATCCAAATCATTGAATGCATATGGTAAAATTTAAATTGTTAATAAGGATACACAAATAAATGGGATTAAAGTGTGAAGGTACAGACAAATCATATCAAGGTATCACGGTATAAATAAAAAGTACTAGGGTATAAATAATGGTACTTAAAGATTTATATATAACACCACCTAATTGATTATGCCTTTTCAGTATTGGAGGTGGACTTTCTGATGATGGGACTTGTAAATTTTGTTAAGCGGGAGGTGGAACAAAAGTAAGGTGAGAATAAAAAAAAATTGTAAAGAAAGGTTAACATGTTGAAGATTAAAACTACTAGAAGGTTAAATTATGGATTGATGATCAATATTTGATTTTGTAGAAAATGTGGATAAGTAAAGTCACAATTGAATGTAATGTTCATTGATGTGTGAAATGTAAATTTATAAGAAAAGTTATTATTCATACATGATTGGTGGTTAATTAACTAAAAGAAAGAAACGACAAGTTGAACTAAGATTTTGGGGTTGTAGCAATTAGAAATTATGCAAGGAACTCAAATTTACACCTTCTCATGCTCATGCCCATTTTTCACCATATCCTTGTGGGAAGCCCAAATCTTGTAGAGGTTAGCCAAGAGATTGTGAATTCGTATCAAGCTCAAGCCCATTATGAAGTCATTATCCTAACAAGTCAATACTCAAATGAACTAAATCAAACTAGCAATCTAATAGTAACTAAGTTTCTATAGCTATGGAAGCTCCGGTTTCTAACTTAATTGAGAAATGAAATGTAAGTTAAGATCATAAGTCTATAAATAAGATTTGGTTCATTTTGATTTCAATGATAACAAAACAAGATTTGAAATTAATGATTATATTTCAAGTGTGATTAGACAAAAAGGTTTTCCAAAAAGATAATCATGAAGAGATCAAGTGAAAAAAAAAAATCAAGGAGAAAAAATCATAGAGATGACATTCCAAGTTCAGTATCTTTCTTAAAATCTTTTTGTAAGGTTGTCAATCCACTAGAATCATACATTTCATTTTCATTTAAGCACATAAAATCATCAAAGTACTTAAATTGATTTTATTCTTCTATAAATTGGATAAAAAATCTTTCTAAATGAAAAATACCTTTGTTTAGTGTTATTCATAGTTAAAAAAGTTTTCAAAATAATGAGTTTATCTAAGGATTTGGTGTTAAAAATGTAAAAGTTGTAAAAACTATAGAGTTCATTTATGCATCTTTTAATAATTTTTATAAAAAAAATGATATTGATTATTTCAAGAATAAAAACTCATTTTGTGACATGTATTTCATCATTAAAAAAGGGGATTTCAATCTCATATTTTTATATTGAAACAATATGAATCGTTTAAGGTTCATTTATGCATCAATTTTCCATATTTTGTGTATGTTTGACCAAATTAATTTGACCAAAGCAGCTTACGATTACTTATTCACTCAACTGGTTGAATGGATTACTATTCACTCAATTAGTCAAGGACTAGTTGAACCAATGATCAACTGATCAAGCTCTTGTGATCTAAGGATCACTTTTTGTACCTTCTATCACTCAATGGCTAGTAGTTAGTTTGACCGATTGGTTAACCAGCCGACTCCAAATTATGCCTAATAGCTAGTTTGGGCTTCTAATTCCTATTTAAAGGCTTCAAACTTCTTGTATTGATGGGAAAAGAGTTCTAAATCATTCTTAAATGTTATTTAAGCCTTGTGGAAGTGTTTTTAGAGTACACTTGCTTTCAAACTTACATTTTATACTAGTGCACCACTTAACCTAATTTCTTTGTATTTCATTTAAGCAAATATTGTAAAGAAAGAATTCTTTCTTTATCTCTATTTCTTATGACAAGGCTTTTTATTTTTGTTTCTTGTGACAGGGTTTTGGTACCATAATCTAAAGGAAAGAGTTTGGAAATTTTGTCTTGAAAGTCTTCTTATAAAGGGTGCCTTAGAACCATAATCTAAGAGGATAATTGGAGTCATAAGTCCAAAAGATTTTATTAGAAACATAATCTAATTTTAAGTTCGCAAGTTTGGGTTGGAAGCATTGAAATAATGGAATCCTCAATACAATTAAAGCTTAAGGTAAGTGAGTGTAGGTCGGGTTGTATTAAACCATTATTAAAACTAGTGTTTGGAAACTCTCTATTTTTATCTCTTTATTTTTATGCAAATTTCTCTTTCATCATATTTGTTATATAATTGCATATAATTGTTACTTACATTATCTAAGTTTAAATTTGTAAAAAGTAATCATTGCCCTATTCACACACCCCCACCCACCCTAGGATGAATACATTGGGTTGGTATAGCTAAAATCTTAATATATATCAACCAATGTATGACCTTAAATACAAGTTGTAAACGTAGGAAGAAAGCATGGAAGGACTAGAGTCCTCAATTACATATAGCATAAAAATGGAATAGTCATGATCTATGACTAATGTAGCGCAATGATACTAACAAATCCACCCTCTACAATAGGGTTCAACTCCATCACCTTAAAAATTAAAATATAATAAATTGAACCATTCAATATGCAAAATGATGATATGCATGCCTTAATATGATCACTATAGAAGAAGTTGAAGAAATATGATGATTTTTCATTCATTCTTTCGTATTATACAACTAGCCATATATATACAAGAGAAGATAAAACTTAAAATAATTAAAATAAAATAAAATAAAAATAGAAGACAAATCACATAAATTCTTGAAAGCCTGAGAAATTTTATTTCCTTGTCTTCTGATATTAATTTCTTTCTAATTCCCCTTTCTCTAATTTTTCTTTATTGACTAGACTTCCCACAACTTGTGGAGGTAAGAATCCCATTTCAAGAGCTTCAACTTTTGCAATTTACTTTTCTTATCATGTCCAGAAATGGAATGAACACCCAACTTGGATCAAAATTGAGCAAAAGATTATTAAAGAAGGGCCTTAGTGAACACATCCACTATTTGATCATGCGGCATAGTGAGTAAGAAGAGCTCTAATACAACCTTTTCTTGAACAAAAAGTCAACCTTTTATACGATAATGGAACATATGGGATAAATAGTCATGTGTAAAGCACTCAAATTATCACAAAGAAGTTGTGGAGGCTAGGAAAGATTAACAATGATATCTGAAAGCACAAAGGATAACCAAGTGAGCTCAACAATTGCATATGCCATAGATCACAACTGATAATCGATTTCACCACTAATTGGGTTACAATAGGTTGTTGTTGGGATAAAGCCTTTAAAGCACAACATGATATAACAATAATGAGAATTCATTAATCTTTACATTATGATTCCAATTTTCCTTTCACTATCTTATATTTATGCATTATACCTTCTGAGCATTTTGGCTTAGCATCTCTAGTATTATACATGACTTAGTTGCATTAGAAGTTACACACAAAATTCAAGTCATAGGTTTTTTGCAAGTAGATGATTAGTTAACAATTGATTCATGGACTTAAGTAATTCATTTAAGATTTTAGTGCGCTACCTCTTAATTAGAGAGATGGCTCATCTTGGTCATCCGGATAGGATTCCATGGTGAGTGGACTAGCGCATATGATTACATATTCGATATGACCTATGATGAGTTACAACATTGGCTATCAAGTCGTTATGATCTCACCAAGCTACTATATTGTATGGTCTCTCAATCTTGAAAGGATATTGAGTTTATGCTAAAATTTGCAATGATTTTGACCTACGAGTAAGACCTTAAAGGTGGTCATATATTTTCTATAGACTGGATCATTGTTGATGGAAATCAATAACAAAAAGCATTCTTAATGGAGGCATCATGATATCTCATGAGATTGAGACAATGTGTCCCTTTAGGTGATCCTAAGGACATGTGTTCAAAGTATCTATGGTCGTAATAATTCATTAATTAGAACTTGACATATGCTCTTTATGAGTTAAAATATGTCAGTTGATTATACAATAGAATGATCCAAAACTCAAATATTGTAGTGTTAATCTTGAGAGGTCGATAAAATTCACGTTGTTAGATTATGTACACCAATTCATAGGGAATCTGTATACAATGAATAGTAGGTCATAGACTAAAGTTCTTATATCTATTATAATATCATATAGGATACTTGACTACAGTTGACTCTATATAGTGAAATGATGAGTCAACTTTAAACTTATTATGAGGGAGCTAGTGTTTGCTTATAAGTCTTAGCGGTCCATAATCGAGCTCATATTTCTTGTTGGCATGGTTTATGAGGTTTAGTTGTGTTCTTTCTTTACATGTGTGTGTAAGGGCATTTTGATAAATATGTGAGGTTGCACAAGAGCTTGTGAATTGTCTCTTTGAACTAGGTTAATTGATTAATTGGAGCCCAATAAGGTTAATTAATAAATTAAGACCCAAGTGGACTAAGTTTAAGTGACTTAAGCTCATTGGAAGCCTATATAAGGTGTTAGGCTTTCAATCTTGCATTCCTATTCACTCCAGAGAGAAGAAAGATCTAGCTTTCCTTTCTAATACTTGGATTCAAGGAGAACAAGACACCGTAGTAAAAGATCTTTGGGTTTATGAGATCTACAACGCACATTGTGCATCTTCATTGGATTAGAATTGATCTAAAAACATCTAAATTTGAGTCCAAACATTCTTTTCTGGATCCAAAAGTTTTTATATGTTTATTTGCTTCCATTACTAGGATCTAAAGAGCCTTAGGAAAATTTGCATGTACCTTAATGACCAAAGGATGTGAATGGAGTAATTCAGATATTCCTTATATGCGTATCACATCCTGAACAAATAAGCCTTCCTTTTAGTATATATAGTTGGGCAAGACATTCTAGAATCAATGATAAGTTACTTAACATTTTGTAGACTAAATAACAATGACCTTTTCGGTAATCCAAAGTTCTTTGGAATTCAATGGGCATATCTAAAACAATGTAAGACAATCTAGATAATGTATTACGTACATATCCACTTATCACTTAGTAGATATAAGAATATTTCTCAAGAACTCTCGAGATTCTAAATAGTTCATTTGGACTCTATAAATAGGAAGGGTCCTCATTTGGTCAAAGCAATGCATGTCAAGCCTTGTATAATATGTTTTGTGCAATAAAAGCTTCCATTCTTCAAACTCTCTACTCGTGTTTTCATTTGATCATTTAACTTCCAAGTTGCATATACCTTGATTAGTATCACTAGCATCAAGTGTTAATTTATTTAGAGTGTCACATAGGTTGCTTAGGAGAAACCATAGTACATGGCTTCTCTCTTGAAAGCACTCCGCTGGTAATTTGTTCAGAACAAAAAAAGGCAATAAATATAAAATAATAGTTCAATTTAAGTAGGAAGAACCAAATTCCCAAAGTAGCAATTTTAATTCATGCTAAGGTAGTGTTTATTTTTTATTTTTTATTTTTTATTTTTTATTTAAATTTAAATAAAACTTAATAGAATAAAGCATTAAGATTTTTTTTTATTACCTTATTTCTATTAAGTATTAAATATTAATAGGATGAAAATCATATTAAAATTGTGTTTTAATTGTTTCAAAAGATTATTTTTAATATTCAGCAAAAAAACCAAATATTTTGAGATATGATCCACATTAGATGTATAGTTTTTACAACTAATTTTACCAAATTTTTGCAAAGAAAGCACTTCTAACCAGCTAAAACTCTTCTAATCTTCCCACAATCACTGATCTTTTTATTCCAAAAGCCTCCATCAGAATTGAAGTACAATAAATAAAGGCAAAACCCAGAATCAATTGTCTCAACCAACTCCCAACTTTCTAACCTTATTTAGATGAAAGACCTCCTATCCACCATTGTGCTATAGTGCTGTCAAATTGCTTCTACTAGCAGATGAAAACAAGTAGACCATGAAAGATCAATCGCTTGATCTTCCTTGATGGTCTCATTAAAGTCAATCAATCTCCTCCTTTTTGCAAAACAATAAGAGCACAGAAAAGAGAATCCACTAAAAAGATTATTTCAGACAGGATATAACACAAATAGCCCATGCAAGCAAACTCTGATTCAACAAAATTGACCTAATCAGCCCACTTCCATTATTTGTCCAAATCAAATAATAGAGGAGTTCCTACTCCAAAAAGAGGTGGGAGTCCCTGCAACCCTACCAAAGATAGGAACTGAAAAGTGATCAATTCCATTCACAATCAAATTTAATATGAATACATGACAACCAAATTGATTCAAGGAACACCCCATTTCGAGTTCCAGAAACCCGGCTTCCCCCCAATAGTAGAGCACCTAACAAGAAAGCATTCATGAGAACACAGGTCACAGTTTTCCAAACAAAGAGGGAAAAACAAAACATACTAGTAAAATGTAAGTTCTACAATTCCAGACCAAGATTGATTACTAAAAGAAGCAAAGATGATTAAACATCAAATGTCATCCTTTGCCAAAGCCCAAAAAACCACTTTAATCTCAAAATGTTAAGACCGCCCAATACTATGCTAAAACCTTAACTACATCCTCAATAACGGTATCTGTTCCGATCCCGGTCCCTGTCTCTATCCCGGTCCCGGTCCCGGTCCCGGTCCCTGTCCCGGTCCCGTCCATAGTCTCTGTCTCGATCGTGATCATAATCTCGGTCTCGGTCTCGATCTTTTCCCCTATCCCTCTCCTTGCTTCGGCTCCGACGCCTATCCCTATCATCTCGTTCTCTATTCTTCTCCCTGTCATCGCGCTCCCTTCCCCTGTCTTTGCTTCTTTCTCTACCATCTCTGTCGGCCATACCTTCCATTACAAAATTTTGTACAAGTAAATCAGCCTTGCACAACAGTCAAGAGTCAAACAATACAACAATTTTTAAACTAGACCAGTGATCAAAGGAAAGCAACTTTTCATGGGATCAAATGCACCAAATCTCACAATTTGGGAAACACAATAAAAGCGATAATTCAGAATTATTAATGCCATTCTATATACTTTCAAGATGCAAAAATTAATTCCAAGATGGAAACAATCTAGGAGCACAATGGGGCTGGGACACTTTTAGTTGACACAAAAATTGCAATCAAACACTAGCACAAAAAATCCAAACAATCAAACTCCAGATTTTTCTTAAGAATAACAGAAACAGTATTGTTTTCACAGAAACGATTCTATGTCGTCATGTTAAAAAAAAGACCCTTAGAAGTTTGTACAAGACAACAGCTTCTCATATCATTTATTAAATCTATTACTAATACAATACAAAGTATTTAAACTTGAAACAAGTCTCCCATTATCTTTTTCCAAATTTGAGCTTCCTTCCTTCTTCATATTTAAGTCAGGTTGCTTCTATAACTCTTACAGTTTAAAGAATATATATATATATATATATATGGTCATATGCAAGGATGAAAATATCGGTACTTCAATTTTACGGATATATCGGCGGATATTTTAAAAAAAAAATATCGATAAACCTAAAATTGATCAAAATTCATGAAAATATAAAAAAAACCCCATATAAATATAATTAAAAGTATAACAAACATTTTAAAGTTACTTTATTAAAGAATTTAATATATGTATAATATGATTTATTATATTTGAAAATAATATTATATGCATCAATAAAAAATATGTATTTTATAAGTGTACGTTTATTATTAAATTATATCAAATATTATTTCATAATAATATTATAATATTTAATTATAATATATCTAATTTTAAAATATATTTAATATTAAATTTATGATCCATTTAATTTAATTATATTAAATGATATAAAATAAATGATAATATATGTATAATTTTTTAATATTTAATTAATCTATTAATGATATTAAAAATACTATGAAAAAAATTATGATGATAATTTTTATTTTTTTTGTAATAATTATAATTAATTTGTTGTAAAAAATATTCTTTTGTGCTGACTTTTAGTATATATATACATTTGGTTCAAATTAACAATAATTGCCCTCGTGGAGATAGGTTGTAGGAGGTCTTTGGGGAATGGAGCATGGGCAGGAGACTAGGGAAAGGGGAGCCTAGGTAGAGGGGCAGGCTTGGGCAGAGGGGCAGGCCTGGGCAAAGGGGCAGGTGATTAGGGTAGCCAGGCAAGCAGTCTGGGGTAGAGGGAGGGCGTTTTTTTTTTTTTTTTTTTTTTGCAGAAATATCGCCAAAAAATGGGCAATAAATTGGAGAAATATCAGCAATTTTTGTCTATGACAACCGATTAGTGAAAAAAATCGGTAATTTATCGCCCCCAACCGATATATCAGCGATTTTTTGCGATTTTTCTCCTCTCTGATTTTTCTTCACAAAATATCGTATCAACGTCTCCCGATACACAATATATCCCGACATTTTCCTCCTTGGTCATATGTAAACCTTACAAATTTGGAGAGATTTTCAAATCTACAACCTACAACATGTGCTAGGTGATTTCATCTAGATCACAGAGTAGTAATGAAATCTAGGTAGATATTTTGTATCATATTGTAAATTAATATGATGGTTACAATAACTCGTAATAAACTAGTTCCATGTTGGTACTTCACTTTCTTCACATAATACCTCATTCTTCTTTGCACTTATCCCCTTCTCATATTAATACAATTTTTGTTCCTTGAAAATAATTTAAACAAGGGTACTCTAAGTTTTTTTGTTTTTAACCTTTTTAAAATATTTTGGGCTTTGCTTGAGTGGTTTGTTTTCCTGTCACCTCATCTTTATGTACCATTGTTGGGTGGACAGAAATCCTTAACCCACTTGTAACTCTTTCATTCTTTTAACAAAAGAATTTGGTCTCCTAATAGTAAGAGAGAAAGTGGAACAGGAGAAATACCTAATTCCTCCACTTCCCATCCTGCACGCCCAGCACCTGGAAGTACCTGTCCAGCTTCGGCTTGCTGCGTTTTGGCACGGAACTTCTTTTTGAGATTTCCAAATTCATCATACAACTCACCATCATCCTGAGTGGAATAGGAAACAAGTTTAAAACCAGAATAAATATGAAAGTCAACATATAGCTTGTACACATTTATCTTACTTCTTCAGCCTCCCGCCGGCGTCTTCTGGTTTCCTCTATTTCTTCTTCATCAAGTTCTTTGTAACCTCCACCACGTCCTCCTCTGTTTAACAACCCAAAAAATATTATGAATATTGGCATTACAACTCAAGATATTATAAAACAAAAATTAGGATGAATGATGAAATAGAAGTACTTAATGACTCAATGACTATTTTCACCAGATGAAAACTCATAACATTTCTATAAAAATTTGAAAAGGCAGAAACCCAAATGTAGGGTGAAACCTCTTATGCTTAGAGAATGTGACAGTATGGTACACCAGGGTGGCCATATATCCACACTTTTGTCTGCTCATTCTTTTTCCGCTCTTGAATTGGCATACGTGACAAACTCTGGAGTTCAGCAATATTCATCATTGATTTGCTCCACAAATTGCTCATATTTTGGAAGCATATTTCCTCGTGCTTCTCATCCCACAATCTATCATTTTGAGCTATCTCTGGATACCCATTGTATTTATGTTTTCCAAGTTTCTAGACGTGTTAGGCCAGTGTTTCCACTTAAATTGGGTAAAGTTGCAAAGTCCAGGTCAAGTGCACTTGTTGCATCAAGAATGAGCACATCAAAAAGCCAAAAATTGAGAATCAATGGAAAATCGCCCCCAAAATCTGCAACCCCAGCCATGCTTATTTGACCTGTGGATGTGGTTGGCTCAGCCTTATGGGTATGGATTCCCATTTTACAGATGAAAGATGGCTAATTCTCCATGTCAGGGAGCTCCTTTGATCCCTTCATTTTGGGGTTTTAGATTTCCTGATTTTTCTTTTATCTTATGCTCAAGCTTTATTTTAGATTGATCTTACCTTGGTTAGCTTCATTTGTTGTTGAACTCCATTTTTGTAAGCATTTCTCTACATTTTCATGATGCATTTTGGTAGTTGTTTTCATTCATGGAGATACTTATGTTTTCTTTGCTTAGTTATTTTATTAGGGAGATGGCTACTTGATGAGTGACCTCCTATGATTGTCTGTACCGAATTAATTTGGGTTTAAAGTACAAAATCTATATTATGGTTTTGTTTTTGTTCTCTCTTACTCTCAACCTGATTTTAGATTATGAAATGCTTGAAAAGTACTTAAGGTGGTTGGGTTTTTCATACCTTGACCTATGATTGTCATCTCTTGATTTTGTTATTCTAGGGTTTGAGTTAGGTACTTAAGAGTGAAATTAATCTCCTTTCCTTGCAACCTTATTTTAGATTATGGAATGTTTGTAAATGCTTTAAGCACTTGCATTTTTGCTCTCAACATACATTTGTCATAATTTGATTTCATAAGCTCAGGATTTGAGTTGGGGATCTGGAGCTTATGCATGTTTATTATCAAAGGTAAAACCATCTTGTAAACAACATGTTTGTGAAAATGCTTAAGTAATTTTAAAATTACATATTCCAACTTGGATCACTCTATTTATAGTTCCCCTTGCCGTTACATTTGTTTTTTGGTGCAGAAGACCATGAGATGGAACTACAAGAGGATGTCTCCATATCTAACTAGGTTGCCACCATATCCTGGAATAGATAAGGGAATAGGAGGCCAATTCTACAGAAGCCATGTGTTTGTATGGCCTCTTCTATTTTCACATTATGCAATGATTCCATCCTGATATGTGTAGGAAACTTCCTCAGCAGCCACCACAGTTAACCAACAATGCTTATATTTATCAATAAAGGCAGTATTCACCTAAGGGGCAAGCATGAAAACTAGGTCCCCACCATATACTCTAACTCTGAAAAGTAAATAATCCAAAATGTCTAGATGACATGGCCACTGGCCTTTTCAGCATCCAATTGCAAAATACTCCAACCTACACTCTTCCATTTTTGGCCTTGTTACCAATCAAAACAGCATCTAAGATTTGCCCCCTCCATAATTGCATTCTAGGGCCTCTAACACCACTAATTACATCACCCTCCCAAGTTTATGAGCCAAAATCTTATCAATAAACTCAAAAAAACCACCAAGGAGACGAATAGCACGGAATACTAATATCTCACCATTCCTCACTCTCACACATTATTCAGGTCGTCACTACCTTTATCATTGCTCAAAGGCTTCTTAGCCATTTCAAATTTACTGTATCAATGGATCTGAAGCTATTCCCATCAAGATGAGGGCAATACACACCCCAATCAAAAAAAAAAAACCTAGGAAAAATAACAAATCCCCAACTAATTTCATCCTCAGCCTTGCACTCTGCTTCAAGTTAAAACTTATATAATAATTACTCACTCTTGTGAAGTTTGGTGATCCTACAAAAAGCTTTCTTTCTTATTCCCTACTTTAGGCCATATGGCTCGAGACTTTTTCCCCAAATATATACTCTAATCCATTCAACCTACCATAGTCACATTCCTAAAATTTCACAGATCCACCTATTAAGGCCCTTCTTTTTTTTATATAGGTATTTATTAAGGCCCTTCTTGAACACCTCTAATTCCCTTGGTAACCCAAAGTTCCATAGAATCTATAGCTTGGCTAGCACGTTCTTACCATATATCCCCAAAAACGTCCTTTCCCACCCAAACATCTTCAAATCTAGAAAATATCTCCGCTCACAATCCATCAGCATCCAAAAAAAGAACAAAATAATTAAAAGAATAAAAAATTAGAAGTGTTAAAAACACACACACAACAAACAAACAAAAAAAAAAAAAAAAACCTAGTGTAGTAGTGAGAGCACTATCAGAAAACAACCAAAAGAAGTGCCCCACCAGATTCTGCTGAAATAAGAATCAGTCATTCGCAGAAGTTCAATACAAATCCTTCTCCTCCACAACCAAGCAAAATTTTTTTATTAATTTGTTGAGTGCATCTAATTGTATTTATATTTCTAGAACTTCCATTACTATTGTTTTAGATCTTTTGTATTAATTAGTGTATTGTGTGTAACTCCCAATATCAATCTAAATGCCATAACCAATCTGTCTCGGGACTTCTCAAGTCAACAACTGATGCCATGACTTGGAACCATCTTAGTTTCTCCCCCTACATATCCAATTTATCCTCTAAATTCCCCAAAACCCTTCACCCAATACAATATTATGCCCATCACTTAGGACCATCTGTTACAGACCAGCATTAAGAACTTACCAGTTCACTGAAGGCTCAGGATCCCCTAAATGTTTTCCTCCTCCACTTCCGTGCACCAACATAGCTCCCTGACTAATCCCACTCTTATTCTTAGTAACAATCTGAAGCTTATTCTGCACCACCCACAATTTCTAAACCCAGAAGCTTAGCCCTTTCCTTTTCCAAACCTCCCATTAAAGAAAATAAAAAATTAAAATAGATTCATTAACTTGTGCATGCTGAAGTTGCAAACAGGAAAACTTACAAGGATTATGAGAGAACATTCCAAACAAAACAATACAAAATTTAGCATAGAAAGGAAGATTATTGTCAGCTAAAAATTGTGGTTCTGACATATGCACAGATAAAAATAACCAACATCCATCCAATCAAAACATAACCATCATCCCTACCTCACACCACCTTCATTATGGCCAGGCTTATTGGTGTTGCATATATTGCACTTTGTCCGCTTTGCCCAGTTAATGTTGCCACACCTGAAACAACTCATAATCATAAGGAAGAAGCAATATGAAGAGCAATAATTTATTTGACCATATTTTTTAAAACATCATGGATTAAATTGTCTCACAAAAAGATGACATGAGAATGGCTGTGATCAGTCCACACATATGTTCCAAGCTCATAATCGATGGTGAAAATTGGATATCACAATAAACTCTAATTATCAATCATAAACACAGAATTCTAAAACATAACAACCATATAGCCAGTCCAGGTAAACCAAAATACCATGGTTAAGCAAATGTATGGAATAAAATATGCAGACACTACATGTATATAATCATTAACATGAAATCATTTATCCACAAAAAATAAATAAATAAATAAGAGTTGTTGCTCTTAAATGTTATGCAAGCTATGAAAACTACAAAAGACAATCAAGCAGATGAAACTATGAAAAACATATCTTCTAGATTTATAGAATAAAAATTCATGTTGGATTCAAACAGATATGAATGGAAATGTGTACAGCGAACTTCCAATGTAATTGCTTTATTCAGCAAAAGGCCCTTGAGATGAGTACTTAGAACTGAGGCTACTCTAATGGATCGCCAAAAGGCCCTTGAAACTTCGCATACTGGCTCGGTCAAGCTTAAGAATGAAAAAGCTATACCAAGCCCAGACCAAAAGGTTCTAGCTCAGCTCACCCATATTCCAGGCAGAATGGCAGGGCAGTGAACTGCCCTGGCCCTGTCATTCAGGAAAGGAAAATTCTTCGAGAATTTATGTAAATACAACAGAGTATTCCTTTAGGTAAGAGAACATATTTAATAATATATGGTCTTGTTTGCAGATCTCATATACAACAGAAACATACTAGGAAGCCAACTTTCAGAAAAAAAGGATCTAACACAAAACCAACAACATAAAACAAACAGAATTTGCATGACTTTGACCTAATTGATGGAGAACTAAGAAACAAAGAGATGATTGGACCAAGAATAATTATAAAGTCATACAAAGCAGAAACCAACTGCTGAAGCTTTCTGAAAATCACACATACATACAAAAAGAATATAAATTAAGCATAGAAGATGTGGTCTTACATTGGACAGGGCCAATCATTTGGACCAAAAAGACCTGCTGGAGCACCAACTGAACGGCCATGGCCTGCAGAGTCATGGCCACCACGGCCCCTCCCCCGACCACCTGCCCCTGCACCACTGCCCGACACACCAGAAGGTCGAGCACTTCCACAACGATTGCACACACCACGAAATGCAAAGTTCACGTTCGAACAACTGCTATCACATAGCATATAAGAAAGGCAAATGCATAACAATGGTTTTTGAAAGTACACTACACAAGAAAAGAGTATAAAAGAAAAAGAAAGAGCTGCTCACCAATCTCACATCACAGACCTTGTATTCGGACACAACCAGTCTCCATCTTGTTGCCATGCCTTTCCTGCAGCATCACCCCGACCTCTACCTCTTCCAGCACTTCCATTCATATCATGAGGATCTTCTTCTAAACCCCTTAAGTCACCGGCTGCACCAGGATCTCCAACATCATTCACTTGATTCCCTGAATTATATGAGTGATCATCTTTGTTCTTCGACTCCGCCATAAATACTCCAATGATGCTTCCATGGAAATCTTTGTTGTTGAACCATTCAACAGCAGCTAATGCAGCATGTGGATCCTCATATGTTACAGTTGCATCACCCTTTGGTTCATTAGTGACTTTGTCCCGGTACAACCATATCTTAGGTCGACCTGTTCTTTTGTCTTTCTACAAAGGAACGTGAATGAGAAAGAAAATGGAAGAAAAGGATGAGCATTTGAAATTACCAAGTTTTACAAAACAAAAGGCTTGTAAAACAAGCACAACATGGAATTTCAAATAATAGCCAGTCAGATTAACTACCTTTATCAACCCAATGGTGCCAAAATATTCAGCCAACATAGTTTCATCAGTTCCATGAGGCAAGTTACAAACATAGACAGAGCCATTTGAAGGGGCTCCTGTTCCTGAATAGTTTGCCATTGTGCTCCAATGTCATGAAAGCACAGAGATGTAACCTGCACTCAGCCCTACAAAAAGACGCATCCAATCATCCAATATGATTCAAGGAAAGCATGAAGTCAACATTTTAACTAGTGCTGTAAAATGGGACAAGCTACAGATGCTCAACTATAGATCAGCACACTAAAGTCTCATTGAAGCTCATTCAATAACCAAGCTCTCAAACTTAAATGAGCAGAATTCAATCCACTTGATACTCCAATCAATAAGGCTTCTGTGAAATGATACCCTAGCAATTCTTGAAATTTCCACCAAGTGGTCGATTTTTAATTTTGTAGATTCATAAAGGACTGCATAGTTCTGCAATTTTTATTTTTTTTAATCTTCCTAAAAGCATGAATCATTAATGAACCCAACTCATTCATCAATTTGGATTCTAATGTTTAAGGTACCAATCCTATGAAACATATTCCCTATTTTTTATTTGCAACTCAATTATTAGTCCTTTGATATAGAAAGGACGTAGAAATAGAATAATAGCCCATTTCAAATAAAGAAATAATAAAAGATTGTTTCCAAATATCTCATTTAGTCAAGAGCCAGCAGCCCTTCCATTGAATGCCCAAAAGGGAAACTTTTTTTGATGAATATAATTTGGATTTCAAGACAAAAGAACTCCCTTTAAATTATTTCATGAAAATATTAAATATTTCAAAAAACTCTTGCTGACTAGCAAAATAATTGAGATAAAGTCCTAAAGAATACCATGATGTTATAATAAAAAATAAGAGGCAAATGAAGAAAGAAATTAGATTAGTTATGCTTATAAGAGATTTGGGCATTAAGGAACAGAAAACAAAGGACCAAAAAAGGATTGAGAAAAAAGAAGAAAAAGAAAAAATGATTGATGATTTACGATATATGATCTAGTTGCATCATACCTGATTTCAAGCCAAGTTCACATACAACATCTAATAATGCAAGCCAAATTTGAATGCTTACATCAGCTCAGCTACATTCCTAGTATAAGCAAATGTGTAACTTGATGAAAAACGTGGTAATCTTGCTCACAACCTAGAGAGGGTGGTATTTGGATAACATGAGAAAATAAAAAAGAAATGCAGAAAGCAAATTGAATATGACCCAGGAAAGCTATTAAGATTCAATAAAATCCAATACACATTCACTTATCAGTGGGTCAAGGTTTTGGATATGTAAAGTTTTTAATAAACTGTCAGTGATATGGATACTTATTTCAATTTGAAAAACACTCAATTGACCCTATTATTGATATATCAGAACACATCAATAAGTTTTGCAAAGTAAAGCTCCATGCTTTCATTAGTGCATGCAATATGCCAAAAATTTGTATGTGCCCAAAGCAGCTCCGGCAGCTGTTTGGTTTGCAAGAAAGAGAGAGAGAGAGAGAGAGAGAGAGAGAGAGAGTAACTTAGAAGCCATTCTTCATCCTTAAAACTTGACAACAAATGTACCCTAGGGCATGTTTCCTAGCAAAAAATGATAATGATTTAGTATTCAATAATAGAGCTGCATGCTTTCAGTAGTACATGCAATACCAGAAAATTTGTCTGTGCCCAGAAACATGGCACAATATCATTAGGACTTAGAAGTCATTCTCTTCCTTAAAACCCAACTACAAACATACCCTAAGAAATGTTTCACTGCTAAAATGAGAATGAGTTTGTATTCAATAATAGAACATGTTTGGTAACACATTTTCCAAGATTTTTTTTTTTTTTTTCTGAAAACATTTCATATTAAGATAACACAAAAATATTGTATTCCCCCAATTAAAAATAAAAATAAAAAAATAAAATAAAAATGGAAAAGTCCGCCCTGACATTTTACAAACTTAAAACAAATCCAAAAAAGAAAAAGAAACCCCCATCTCACTTCCAATGGCAAACAAACCGTAACCCTAACCTACTCAACCCACAATTTCAGCCATTTTTCAATTCTATCCCACAGCTGCCACAGCAGCAATGAACTCCACCAAGGCCAAACATGCACTAATTAGGGTTTCACAACACAACAATCAGACACCAGTTTCCACCATTCTCAATCAAAATTACAAACCAGCCCCAGATAATGAACAACATCGAGAACGCTAAACCCCAGCAAACCAAAACCCCATAACAACGCGTTTTGCGTCGATGATCAGATCTGCTGAAGGGTTTGTGGGAACAAAATCAAGCAAATATAATCATTAACAAAATCAGAATGACAAAAATTACAAGAATTACAAGGAAAAAAAATACCAGTGGATTGAGATAATTCCTCAAATCTCAACTCCCAATTCGAATTCAAGATAGCCGTAACCGTAGCCGGAGAGTTTGAAGACGTTTCTAGAGAGAGCGGGCGTCTGTGTTAGGGTTTCTTTGGCTGATGGAAATGGGACATGGAAGCAAATTTTGTGTAAGTTTTTTGTCAAAAGACCAAAATGCCACAAGAAAATCGTTCGTGCAATGTATAGAGTAGTGGGCATATATGTCTTTGGATGTATGGTTCTTTCACTGATTTTAATCATTGGATATACGTGAGACTAACCACAATAATAAGGCGTGACAGTTGATCTGTCTTGTAGATACTAAATTCTGGATAATTCAGTATTTTTGGTTGTACAAAATTTGAGAAAAATTACAAGAAAAATAAAAAATAAATCTAAAATTTAATAAATTATTTTCATGCGTTATCTTAAATTCATTTTAATTAATTTAACTATTATTGATAAAAATTAAAATTTTGAAAATATATAAATTTTTAATTAATTTAATTATATGTAATTTTTTCAGATTTTTCATAATAAAATTGTAATGTCTCACATCGGATATAGAAGAATGTTTATATCGCCATATTAGTATGAACTTCATTTAACTTTGTAAACGTGTTATGAACTTCATTCAACCTTGTACAGGTGTTTTAAAGTTGTGAGAATTCTTTTTGAGTTCAAAACGAATAATATCTATACGATTTGGTGCAAGCAAGGATGAAAATATCGGTAATCACAGATATATTGGTATTTCGATTTTACGGATATATCAGTGAATATTTTGACATAAAATATCGGTAAATCTAAAATTGACCAAAACTTATAAAAATATAAAATAAAACTTTTAGAAATGAAATTAAAAATATAATAGACATTTTAAAGTTATTTTGTTAAATAAATTAATATATATATGTATATAATATTGTACGTGTCAATAAAAATATATAAATTTGATAAGTGTATATTGATTGTTAAATTATATCAAATATTATTAGATGATTATATGGTGATATTTGATTATAATATATTTCGGTAGACCTAAAATTGATCAAAACTTATAAAAATATAAAATAAAACTCTTAAAAATGAAATTAAAAGCATAATAGACATTTTAAAGTTTTTTTTTTTAATAAATTGATATATATATATATATATATATATATAATATTGTATATGTTAATAAAAAAATATAAATTTGATAAGTGTATATTGATTATTAAATTATATAAAATATTATTTGATGATAATATTGTGATATGTGATTATAATATGTTTAATTTTAAAATTTATTTAATATTAAAATTATGATATATTATAAAATAAATGATGATAAATGTATAAATTTTTAATATATTAATAATATTAAAAAAACTATGAATAAAATTATGATATATTTTTACCAATCAATTAAATGAAATTTTTTCATTCAATTATAAAATAGTTATAATTCATTTGTTATTTAAATTATTTTTTTTAATATTTTATTTATATCCTTACTTTTGATATATATTTCTTTACTGCATAATATATATCAAAGGGCATCTTTGCCCTAGTGGAGCACCGGACGCTTGCCCAACCTTTTGTTGGGGGTTGTTCGAATCCCCCCAACAGCAGCAAAAAAAAGCTTGAGTTTGAGGTTTGACCGCGTTGACCAGCCTTTGACCACCGATATATTCATGCTATATTCAGACGATATTTTCTTCCCTGGGTGCAAGTCATTAC
Source organism: Vitis rotundifolia (assembly GCA_030254885.1). Lineage (NCBI taxonomy): Eukaryota > Viridiplantae > Streptophyta > Magnoliopsida > Vitales > Vitaceae > Vitis > Vitis rotundifolia. The sequence goes on from CM058151.1 coordinate 15,972,407, forward strand.
AAATGGTATCATAGTCGATCTCAACTCTAATGTGAGAGTTTATTTGGCTTCGTGGGGAGTATTTGTCTATTTAGTCTCATAATCTCATGGGACACAACAAGAATATTGTGTTTTTATAGAGGATATTTGTGATACCCCACCTCAGATAAGGAAGAAAGTTTATAACCTTATATTAGTATGGATTCATTTTAATCTTGTAAATGTGTTTTAAAGTTGTGAGGACTCCTTTTGGGTTCAAAACGAACAATATTTACATGATTGGATGCGGGTTGTTACAAAAATCAAATATGAAAAACCATTTTTTAAAATTTTTTCACTTTCCTAAATGAAACATAACTATAATAATTCTTAGGATTATTTTGTATTTTAAAATTCCCTTAATAATTTGGACTTTTTTAATTGAGTAAACAGCCTCACATTCAAAATCAATAATTTGTCTTTCAAAATTATTAAATAAATCACTTCATTTTTTATGATATTTATTTTAACCAACAAAAAAATTCACATGATATACACTTAGATTAAATACAAAACATATAAATTTTTCTATTAATAAAATTAAACATCATCCAAACAAAATGTGGAGTGATAATGTTTAGCAAATTCTAAATTAGATGTCATGTATGTTTTGTAACATAAGAATAATAGAATTATAAAATAAAATAATTCTTAGTAACATGAGGAATTTGAAGAATTCTCCAACCATGGCATGATTGTCATTTGCAATTATTATATGGTGTTAATATATCAAAAAAAAAAAAGTGCTCTAACATTATTTCAAAAATTATAATAATTTAAACAATTGTAATAGGCCATAAGAATTATGCAAGTTAATTTCATAACATAATATTCCTATTGACTTCTACAATTGGATAACTTTTGAGTCAAAAAGTAAATTAACTAGTTAAATTAAAAGATATTGTTAAGATATTAGAATTGTGAAGTGAAAGCTAAGCCATCATGGTTAACACCTAAAAGATCGGGGTAAATTGGGTGATAGTCAATTTTAACAAATGTGTACCTAAACGAATGCAAATGATTATGACTAGAAATAATGGGAAATAAAATAGATAATAAAGTGATTGGAGAAAAGGGAAAAGTGATATGAACACAAGGTTGATAATGATTTAGCCAAATTCTGTTGTATGTTTACCACCCTCAACCTTTAACCGAGTTAAGGATTTCACTAGCCTCCAAGGTTTTACCCAAGCTTTAATCCTTTATACTTAAATTTATATACTTTTTGTGAAAAAATTCCTCACTCTTGAACATACTTACAAGTTAATAATAGAACAAAATTAATTTGACAAAATATTAGCACAATTTTTAACTATAGATGATATAAATGAAAACTTAGATTAGAGGTGGTACACTAAATGATTGCAAGTAAGTTTCAAAATGCGCTCAAACAAGGTCTTGAAAGCCTTTTAGATTGTTAAATAATAAAATCACAATCTCTCTCAGCAATAAAAGCTTAAATGAGGTTTTATTTATGAGATAGATGAGTCAAACTAACAATTACTCACAATTTTCCTCAATCTATTGACATAGGAGTTTAACCAATGACCACTACCAAGAAATGAAAATTGAGGCACAAGGTCACCTCAATTGATCAACCAACAATGCCTTAGATTTCAATAAAAATACAAATTTACAATTTTTGGCTCAACTTAAGTGAATTTGATTAATTAGTCTTTTACTAACATATTTGAAAAACCTTGTAAGATGATTTTAAAGCTTTTAAGCTTAGTTTTTTCATTTGGAAATATTTTCATCCTAATATATAAATTATTTATTTCAAACTATTTATAAAAATAAAAAATAGAAATTATATCTAAACGAATACTTAATCAGTACATTATTTTCTTTTTAATAATTTTAATTAAATAACAAAACATTATAATACTATAGGTAAGCAACAAACCTTGATTATGTAACTTAAGTATAGACATATCATACTTTGAAATATTAAGGTTTTCAGTTTTATTTTTCAAATATATAAATTAATATTAAATATTTTATATAAACTAATATGAAAAAGCTAAAACTAAATAAATAAAGCACAATACTACCTCAGAAGTATGTTCCATAGAGTCTTTTATACGGTATCATTGAAACTTTTCTATAATTTTTTTCAAATAAAGTTACAACCAATTAGTAATCTAAACTTCAAAATAGGTTCACTTCAACAAAATACCTAAAATGAATAAATTATTCATAGTTGTAAGTAAAATGAAATGATTTTATGATAATTAAAACAAAAAATTATAAATTAGGATAACATGAACAAAAGCACTTGCAGTAAGATCTTTAGAGTTTTTCATGTCATGTCACTCTTTGTGACATTTTAATTATAGGCCATGGGTGCTACCACACAACCCACACTTTATAAATATACATGAAAACAAAGCAAGCATATACAAAATATATCTATTTCTATTTTTTTTTTCATTGGTACTATATTATTAATTTAATTTCCATTTTTAGAATAAAGCACTCATTCTTAGGTTCATAATATTAATTTATTTCTTGTTAGGTTCATAGCATTGTCTTGATGTCGAGGCAAACGTTTGTATTAGTAGCAATTAGAAAAGGGAAAATAGAGTTAAAAGGATCATGAAAAGGTTACATATAAAAAAGGGAGTTGCATTTTTAAAGTTGAATGAAAGTTTTTCCAAAGTTATGGAAAAAAGAAAGAGATAGTGACTCTCCTTATTCATTTCTTAAAAAAGTCCAAGATTAGCCTTAACATTTGTTTTTTTTGTCTTTTTTTTGTATAATGTTTTTAGTTTCACCCTAATTAAAGTGATGTTCAAATAGTGAGGAACTTTTTCCTCTCCCATATTGTTAATTAGTTTGAATGGTTAGATAGATTTGAATAGTGAGGTGTTTTGATATGTATACTTGTTGAGATTAAGCCCCCTAAAAGCAAGGCATTATGTAATAAAGTCAAACTTAATTATCCATTTGCTATCTTTTTTATATATTGACATTGATTTGAGTATTCAACTCATATCCCTTACATTATACATGACTTGGGTGCATTAAGAGTTTTATAGAGAATACAAGTCATGGGTCCCTTGTAAGTAGATAAGTTGTCCACAATTAGTTCATAGATTTGGGCAATCCGGTAGAGACTATAGTGCACCACCTCCTAATTGGAATGATGACTTGTTTTGGGTGTCACGATGATTTTTCCATAATGAATGCACTAGTGTATGTGATGCACATTGGACAAGACCTATGGTGAATCATGACCTAAGGTTATCAATTGTCATAATTCACCAAGCTATTAGATTGCATGGACTCTCAACCTTGGGAAGATATTGTGTCTACGGTGAAACTAACAAAAGACTTTGACCTATGGGTGAGACCTTAAAGTGGTTATATATCCCTATAGATTGTGTCATTGTTGATGGAGACTGATGACAACAGATGTTCTCGATAGAGGTACCATGATATCTCATGGAATTAAGATAATGTATCCCCTTAGGTGATCCAAAAGACATGTGATTATGAAATTTGTGATTATGAAGCTAGAGTATGTCAGTTGATCACATAATAAGTGAGATCTTCAACTCAAGGATTTGAGAGGTAATTTTGATTGGTGATAGCACTACCTTATTAGATTACAAACACTAGTTCATGGGGTCTATGCATGCAGTGGATAATAGGTCATGGAATCGAGCTTTGTCTTGTTGTTATTTACATAAGGTACTAGAGTGCAATTGATTATTTGTAATGGAATGTTGAATCAACTTCAAAATTGGATTTTGAGGAAACCAATACACCTAAGTCTCATTTGTCTCTACTTTGAGCTCATATACCATGATGACACAATTTATAAAGGTTGGATTGACTCTTAGTTCACTCTTATGCATAAGAGTGTTTTGGTAATTATACAAGATTGCATAGAGGATAATGAATAAGGTCTTTGGATTAAGCTAATTGATTAATTAAATGATTTTATGTGGTTAATTAATGAATTAGGACTCATTTTAGTCTAGAATAAGTGGCCCAAGCCCATATAAGCTTAAGTCACTTAAGCCCAATAGGGAAACCCTATAAATACACGAGGTTAAGGTTTCCTAATGGCTTTAGTTAGCAGTCTTCCACCTCCAGAGAAAGAGCCAAATCTTCCTTCCTTTCTAATTCCACTCTTTAAAGTGCCATAGACATGGTTCGAGTCATTAGGTGGAAAATCTTGGGCGAATGAGAGCTTCAAACTATTTGAGCATGTTCTTTATTACAAAAAATTGATTTGGGAACATTCAGATCAAAGAATGAGTACTATCTTTCTAGATTTATAGTTAATAATGGTTTTTATTGTCATTTTATTTTGCTACTATAGATTTAGAAATGCTTAGGGATAGAAGCATGCATCTTACCAGATTTAGGGTGAGGGAATAGAGAAATTTGGGGTTCCCAACAATACTTACATGAAAAATGGAGGATAATAAAGCTTGAAGATGGAATACTAAGATATAACGATGTTAAAATGGTTGAAATGATTGTCAATGTAGGGATTTCACTAAGCGAATTAATTAAATATTAAACTCGAATGATCAACATTTGAGCACATTTTAAAATTTGATTCATTTGCTTTGGTACCTTTAAGAAATGAGAATGACTTCTATATGATGTTTTGATTTAACACGTGTTGTGCAAAAGTGATTTCTAGAGAATTGGACAATTAGATAGTAAGAGATCAATAGGTAGGTATGATGAAATTAACAAATAGTTATTTATTATTTTATACCATATTAAGTTAAATGACATAATTAGTTATTTAAATGTATAATTTAAATGTTGAATTATTTGGAAATCTACAATAAGGATGTAATACTAAGATAATATTAGCAAACATTGAGTCTAAGATAGTTCCATATCAAAGCCAATCAAATGAAGCACATAGATTTTTACAATGTTATATGAAGTGAAAAAAGACTGGACTATTAAACTCCATTAGATTTGATTCTACAACAATTGGCTTTGGCTAAACTTTCAAGACCTCCAAAAAATTCATGGATGCATTATACTGAATGGCATTAGTAGGAAAGTTTTGATGCAAGTACACTATCAATAATCATACACACGTCATTAAAATTTGTAATGAGAAATGTCCATGGAAGGTAACAACTCGATTTATTGGTAACTTAAGTGTATTTCAAGTTCATACATTTATGAATAAGCACAACCATTTAATAAAGTGTGTAAGCTCAAGCAAACTAGTAAGTGATGCTCATTAGTGTGCAAATTTATTAGATAATATGATCATGTCTTAAGTATTTGATCAAATAGACATGCAGAGACTTTGAAAGATTACATGATTTCAAATTGAGTTACAATCAAGCTTTGCATTGCAAAGAAAAGGCTAAGGAGAGAATTTATATAAGGCAAAGAAAAGGTTTCCTTGGGATTTATATAAGTTAATTCCATGTTACTATGAAACAAATAATTTACCAAAATCCAAGGTTGTTTGCTAAATTGACCCTCTCCTATGATAATCATTTCATTGAGTTATTTATTACCTATGCATGTTTTTTGCAAGGATTTTCAATGGTCTAGCCAATTATATCAGTTGACTCTACTTACTTAAGTGGGCCATAGAAGAGTGTATCAATTATTGGTCAATTTGATATTTGTTAAGGCTTTGGGGTGCATGCATCTAAGATCCTAGGCATAATGGAAGCAATTAAAAATCAAAACTTTAGCCTCATAGGATGTGTTAGAAACCATACCTAGGGTTTGAATGTTCTTAAACTCAAATCCTTTTCTACAAAAGATGCATCTAACCTTATGATCTCCCACTTGATGGCTTCTTCTTTGATCCAAGACACTTCTCCAAAGTGGTTACATACTTCTTGAGATAGAGATATAGAGACAAGGTCTTTGAAAGACCAACTCTCTAAAAGATTAGAAAAATTAAAATTTAACCCTAAAATCTATGGGGTTTACAAAGTCTTTCCAATGGGTTTAAGTGACTTTGGGTCAACTTAGGTTTGGGTCACTTAATCTAACCACTAGGTTCTAATTAATTAATTAGCCCTAATTATTCTAATTAATTAACTCAATCTAAATAAATAAAATTAATTAATCATAAAATCCTATGCAATTTTACGCTTTTACCAAAATGTCTTTATGCACATAAATGATTAATTCTCCATAAATTCTCAAATTGGCTATAATAATGTCAAGACAAATTTAAGGGTATACAATCTAGAGTTATTGAAGTATGTTGAAAATGATAATTTGGAACATTAGGTAAGGTCTAGGTTTCAAGGAAATAATGGGAACTAATGACAATAAATATTTTAGAGTTGTTCAATGCTTAGATTAGAGAAAACCATCATAATACCATAAACAACTTCATAATTAAATATATAAGTAGCTTGATGGGTTGGTGTAAGGCATAAAACTAGATTAATGGAATGGAAAGGAATTTTAAGCTCCACAATGAAACAAAAATTAGCTACTAACATTACCAAGATTAAAACTCCTAGTTTATGTATACATGGTTATAGTTTTAGGAAGATATTACTAAAGGTTGACTTGAAAGACCATACATGCTCATACTTGGATCTAGAAGATTAATACTTCGCCTAAGACTTGGAGTTCTTAGATCAATTCTTATTGGAGAAGATGTGACGAATATGTGGTAGATCTCAAAACATAATAGCCAAAGCTTAATAGCTTCGTTTGGATCCTAACATGCAAGGGGTAGAATCCTCTAAGAGGGTTAATTACTAGGGTTCCTTTCTCTTTAGAGATTGGAAGACAAGAGTGGCAAAAGTTTGAAGCCCTAACCCCTAAGAGGAGTCTATATAGGCTTTTAGTGGGCCCTAACCCCTAAAAGGAGTTTATATCGGTTTATAGTATATTTAAGTGACTTAAGCTCATCCTATGCTTGAGTCACTTAACTTAACCCACTTTAGGTCCTAATTGATTAATTATCCATATTGAGTTCCAATTCACAAGCTCCCATAAAACCTTACGTATTTACCAAAATGTCCTTATACGTGTAAGTAAATAAAGAAAACAACTAACCTTATAAATTATATCACCATTGAATATAAGCTCAAGGGAAGGCCATTAGGACCCATAAGAAAATAATGTTTCCCTCAAAATCTAATTCTAAAGTTGACTTTGTTAGGATTGAGCCTTTAAAAGTAAGACATGATGTAACAAAGTTAGATTTTACTTCCCCTTTGTTATCCTTTTTATGCATTGACATTGATTTGAGCATTTAGACTCATATTACTTGCAATGTACATGACTTGGGTGCATTAAGGGTTACATGTAAGATACAAGTCATGGATTTCTTACAAGATGATAAGTTGTTCGTAGTCAATTCATATATTTGAGTAATTCAACATTGTAGTGCACTACCTAGGCACTCGATGTTATTTTTACAACTTTTCTAACAACCCATCTCTTTGAAAAACTTACTCTTTTTGGTTGTTTTCCATTCTATGGATGTTCATGAACGGTTAAAACCATCAATCTCCACTATTGGGTTACCAAAGACGGATAAAAATCTAATTTTTACAAAAGGAAAAATCTTATGCTTCGTCGAAATAGAGCTTACAATCTATATAACAAGAAGAAATGATTTTTACATACAAATATAAAAATCCTATGATCCTAACCATGGACCTTGCAACCCAATCTAGTGAATGAAAAAATTCAAACAATCAATCACAAAATAATCATCAAATAAAAATCAATACATTCATCCCTTTGGCCCTTGGGATGAATAAGCATACTTGCAAAACCAAATAAACACACCCTAAAATGGCCCTAACATGCAAGAACCTAATCTAGAGCTTTGATAACAATTGTTGGAAAACCCTATATAACTTCGTTGCCAAGCCTTAGATCATTAGGGTGTATGAAATCCTATTCTAGGCTTCTCTAGAATTATCACAATAGAAAAATATAGCTTTCAAAACCAAAAATATATCATAGATCTAGATATTAGTGTCATACCTACAATCCATATGTTCCTAAATCGAATCTTGTCAATATAGAATACTCCAAAGCCACAACAGATCCCGTAAACATAGGGATCTTCCATTTGATGACTCTTCCTTGAGTCTAGGCACTGAGATCGTGGAGATCTCAAGTCTAGTGGTTAGGGTTCTCTCTCTAAACTACAAGGAGAAAATGACAAGACCTCCAAACCTTAACCCCTGAAGGGGTATTTATAAGTTTCTTACTAGGCTTAAATGACTTGAGCTCAACTATGGACCAAGCCAAACTATTCTTTTGGGCTAATTTTAATATTAATTTGGATATAGTAACCAATTGCATAGAAGCTAATTTAGGTAGAGCTCGTTATTCCTCAATAACTAACCTAGCATGAAGAAAAAGTGGTATATCAACTGTGAGATTAGATAGATTAGAAAATCAAATGTCTCATATTTGGATCTTTAGATAATATGTTGCAATAACAGGACATGTCTATTGCTAGGGACTTTGATATTTGGTGATAAAGGCAAACCAACAAAGGCAAGCTACCCTTAGAACTGTTATGAACATTAGAGCTTATATGATCTTGGAGACCTTGTCAGTTTCCTTCAAGATGGCTAAAGGGATTCTCAAAAAACATAAGGATGTTCATATGAAAGTCAAGGGTTCTTGAAGTTCTTCTACCAAGAAAAAGAGGAAAGACACCAAATAAGGAAAGTTCAAAAGAGAGGATAAAAAAGCAATATCAGGGTAGACAATTCCTTTTTGCCCTTTTGAGACACTAGAAAAAGAATGTCTGGTTTATTGAAGGAAAAAAAAAAGTATACATCATTTTCTCATTGTTTAATATATGGTGGTGGATTTTACCAATTATGGTGAATATATTTCAAGCCCACTATTTGTAAGTCTTTATAGATTTTTCGATAAGAAGGTTAAATGATGGGATTATACTTATCTTAGCTTTAATTACAAAGTTAGTTGTGCAAGCTAGTGGAAATACTACTTTTTCCATGTTGATTCTATTATCACTTTGCCATGTAATGAGAATAGCTAGATCTCATTAAAGAAATAAAGTTAGCACTAATCAAATGTGGTTTCTATAGCCTAGGTCATGTTAATCTAAATAAGACCTAAGAATTGGTTAAGTTTGGATTTTTTTTTTTTTTTTTTTTATTCTAAGAGATCTTCCCATTTATGAATCTTGTATAAATGGTAAAATGATTGATAGGCTCTTTACTTTTAAAGGATATAGGACTAAGAAATATTTGGAGTTAGTGTATACTAACATGTATGGACCTTTTAATGGTTATACATGGGAAGGGTATGGGTACTTCATCACTTTTAGTGATGATTACAAATAGGTTTGGATATGTGTATAGAAAATTTGATGCTTAAGATAGATTCTCTGAATTTAAAGTGGAATTAGATAACCTGTCAATTAAACATATCTAGACACTCTGATTCGATCGAGGTGATATGTCTAATAAGTTTAATATTTTCCTTAGGAAGCATAAGATTAGATCCCAGTTATGTGCACTGAGGACTCCATTGCATAACGGAGTGGAGGAAAAGAGAAATCAAACTTTTATAGACATAGTGAGATTGATGATTGCTTTCTCATTTTTTTCTCATATTCTTTTAAGGATATTTCTTAAAGACTGTGTTATACCTTCTTTACTAAAGAGGTATATCAATTTAGAGGATATCCAAGAGGATTTCAGGGTGATTACCTTTATAGTCAAGATCATTAAGTGATATTTATTGGTACCATTGTCAATTTACTGATAAAAATTATATGATAAAGGATAAGATAAAGAGTCATATAGATTGGAGGATACATTAAAAGATAGCCTCACTTATGCACAAGTTACAATGAGTCTAGGGGTATAAAAATGTACCATTCTCATTACTTTTAATACACCAAAACCTCATCATAGTGAGAGGTTCATATCCCACGAATTATAATAAAGTAGTTAATAGTTTTTGTGCTCATTCTTAGAAAGGAGCTATAAAAGGATAGTTAGAACTTCTGTATTCTAAAATAGTTTAGGTTCCTATAGAAGCACCTGAAGGATTAAAACTTATATGTGTAAGTTGATTTACAAGAGGAATAAAGGAGTAGATGGAAAGTTTGAGTTTTATGTAGCTAGGTTATAACTAAAGGTTTCAATACATTGTTTCAACTATGGATAACCTTTTCAATAGTAGCCATACTCAAATCCATTGAAGTACTCATATCTGTTATGGTGTATCTCATTAATGAGATACAATAACCAAATATTTTCATAGCAAAGGGTCTTGTGTGTACAAGAATGTGTAGGAAAGCTTGGTAATACTCTAAGATCTTGTAGGTAAATGATAGTCTACTCATTGGAAATTTTGTAAAAATATTACCACTAGTCAAGATCTGATAATCTACTCAAGTCTAGATGAAAAGCTAGAAGGGGTGCAATATATTATTGGGATTAAGGTCATTCGGGACTGCAAGAATAGGAAAATTGTGTTGTCTCCTACATTGAAAAACATTTGGTCAAGTGCATGATGCATGACTCCAAGAAGGGTCTTGCTACCCTTAGGTTTGAAGTTGTCTCTTTCATGATTAGTGTCCTTGGACATCTAAGGAGAGAAATCGTATTAAAGTAGTATTCTATACTTTTGCAATGGGTAGCCTTATATATGATATGTGCTAGATTGGATATTTGCTTTGTTGCAAGAATAGTGAGTAGATATTAGTCCAATCCATTATTAGTGTTTAAGTCGAATGTCAAGCATATGCTCAAGTATATTAGGAGAATGAGAAAACATATGCTTGTGAGTATTCATGTTGAGTTGGTACTCCTTGAGTACCTGGAATTAGACTTTCAATATGATAAAGACTCTCACAAGTCTACCTTTAGGTATGTGTATAATCTTAAGTGGTTTTTGTTACTTCTAAAACAAAAAAGAAGCCTTTTAGCTTATAAGTAGTTCCCTTGATTGTATTGTCCAAGATCCTATTATGTGATAATAGTAGGACAATGACATAGTATAAAGAACTGAAATACCACTAGAAGATGAAACACATAGAGAGAAAGTGTTACCTTTTTATGAGATGGTTCAGAGAGGTAATGTGATTGTAGAGTATATTCTTTCTACAATGTCTAGTCTACTTTTGGGGTTAGTGGTGTTTGTTGGGATTGAGCCTCTAAAAACAAGACATGATGTACCAAAGTTAGACTTCACTATCCTTTTGCTTGACAATGATTGGACCATTCAGCTCATGTCTCTTACATTGTACATGACTTGGGTGCATTAGGAGTTGCACAAAAGATACAAGTCATGAGTTCCTTGTAAGTAGATAAATTGTCCACAGTCGGTTCATGGATTTGAGTAATACACTAGAAACTGTAATACACCACCTCCTAATTAGAGGAATGACTTGTCTTGGCTATCAGGATAAGTTTCCCATGGTGAGTGCACTAATGAACATGATGCACACTAGACAAGACTTATGGTGAATCATGATGCAAGGCAATCAATTGTCATGATTCAGTAAGCTACTATATTGCATGGACTCTCAATCTTAAGAGGATATTAAGCCTATGCCAAAGTCAATAGGAGGGTTTAACCTATAGGTGAGACTCTAAAGTGGTCATATATCCCTATGGATTAGGTCATTGTTGATGAAGGTTGATAGCAACAAGTATTCTCAATAAAATCACCACGATATCTCATGGATTGAGACTATGTGTCCCATTGGGTAATCCAAAGAACATGTGATCATGAAATTTGTGGCCATAGTAATTCATTTAGTGGAATTTGACATATGTTCCTTGGAGTTAGAGTATGTTAGTTGATCACATAATAAGAGGGATTTGTAACTTAAGGATTAGAGAAGTAATCTTGATAGGTGATAACACTACCTTGTTAGATTACGAACACCAATTCATGAGGAGTTTGCATAGAGTGGATGGTAGGTCACATACTCGAGCTTCATCTCCTTGTTATCTACATAAGGTATTGGAGTGTAGTTGATTCTTTTTAGTGAAATTTTGAATTAACTTCAGAATTGGATTTTGAGGAAATCAATACTTCTATGGGTCCCGGTGGTCCTTGCTCTAAACTCATCTACCATGAAAACACATTTTATGAGGGTTGATTAGCTTTAAGCTCATTCTTATGCATAAAGGCGTTTTGGTAATTACACAAGATTATAGGGGGATAATGAACAAGGTCTTGGAATTGAGCTAATTGATTAATTAGATGACCCTTTTTGGTTAATTAATCAATTAGGACCTGTTTTGGGTTAGATTAAGTGACCCAAGCCTTATTGGTTCAAGTCACTTAAGTCTAATGGGTAACCCTATAAATACCCACCCTATAAATACCCTCTTATAGATTAAGGTTTCCTCATGACTTTCAGTTAGTCGTTTCTACCTCCAGAGAAAGAGTGAACCAAAGCTTCATCTCTTCCATTACCCACACTTTGGAGGGTCAAGATCATGGTTCGAGTCACTAGGTGAAAGATCTTAGGTGTACAAGACCTCTAGTTTTTTCAGGCATGTTCTTCAATAGATGGATTTTGATCTAGGAACATCTAAGTCATAGGTATGAGTTTCAAATCTCTAGATCTTTATTCTTAAATTGTTTTGAAGCTATTATTTTCTGCTGCATTAGATCTAGAGATTCTACAAATAGATGCATGCACCCTACGAGATCCAATGCATGGGAACAGAGTAATCCAAGGTTCCTAACATAAAGTTTACTAACAAACAACCACAAAAGAGGCCAAAGACAATGAAAAAACAAATTGAGTAACCCTAGACCACCTATCATGTATAATCAAAGGACCTAAATTGAGTGAGAACAACTTTAAAGAAAACAAACCTAACCTTAATCCTAATAGTCATCAATCAACATATAAAATTAATCAACTTCATGTGATTTTCAAAAGAAAAAAAATTAACAACTTGCAATTATATCAACTCATGAATAATTATACATTCATAAAAAAATTATCAAATATCATCATGTAATTTTAAAAAAATGATAACTTGCAGTCAACTCTTGAATAATCAAATATACAATCATAAAGAATTCTTAAATATCTAATATCTTCATGTGATTTAAAAAAAAAATAACAACTTGCAATCAACTCATAAATAATCAATGTACAATCATAAAAAAAATTCTCAATCTAATATCATCATATGATTAAATAAAAAAATAACTTGCAATCAACTCACGAATAACCAATATTCAATCATAAAAATATTCTTACATATCTAATATCATCATGTAATTTAAAATAATAATAATAATAACTTGTAATCAATTCATGAATAATTAATACATAATCATAAAAAATTCTCAAATATCTAATTTCATCATGTGATTTTAATAATAATAATAATAATAATAACAACAACTTGCAATCAACTTATGAATAATCAATATACAATCATAAAAAAAACTCAATCATGTGATTTTAAAAAAAATAATAATAACTAGTGATTATAAAAAAAATTCATAAATTGATAGCATCATGCGATCGTAAAAAATTTAAATATTCAACAAATTTAGATTATAAAAAATAAAACATAAACTAACAACATCATGTGATTATCAAAACTTCTCAACAACCCTTGTGGCTTATGGATCCATACCAACCAAGTATTAAATTTATATTCAAACATGAGAGAAGAAAAATAGAAAGATGAAAAAATGAATAACACACATGCACAAAAAATAGAGAGGACTTACCCGAAACCCTTCTCCAAAAAAAATTAAAACTTTTTAATTCTCTTTAGGCTAATCTTGCACCCAAATATTGTCACAAAATTTTCTCCTTAATAACGATTGATTTAAGAGAAGTTGTCAACCAACAAATTGTAACCCTTTCTCTTATATTTCCCTAAGCTTTAAGAATCACCTTATTTCGATATCTGTAACAAAAATTATGCCTAAAATACTAAAGCTTATTCATCATATGACGAGAAAACTCTCCTACTCTCTCTCCATCTCTCTCCCCTGTGAGTATCACCCCCGAAAGTCTTCAAGATGTCTCTCAATCTGATATGTAGTCATGATCCTTTCAAAGTCCCCAAAAATCAATCCCCCTTCCATATCCCAATTCCTTTTATGGTCACGGACTTTTAATGCCTCTTCCATATGTGTCTAAAATCTCTAATGATTTCTATCCTCCCATCCCCATCCATGTCTTGCCATCTGTGAATCCTTCTCCTTCATTTTTCAAATTATGGCAACCCACAACTTCTAATCCAAGAGAATCCTCCTACCAAAAAGTCTCCTACTCTCCTTAGGTGTCTTTCAATATTTTCAATCTCAATATGGCACCTTCCAAATACTATATGGCAGCCCGCATCCAATCTCCCAAATTCAACTTCCTATATTCTCCTAGAACTGTGTATCTCTTGTCTTGCAATCCTCTATTGCAATCGACACCTTTTAAAAGAGTCTTTCCCAATCTCAACTTTCCAAAATCTTCAAAAACCCCTCTCTACCTTTGTATCAAGAGGAGACCTTATATGTGACTTCATAGAATCCCACTCCAATATGGAATCCTTAAAAAGAATCCTTCCATATCTAAAGTTCCCCTTGTGATAGATCATCGTGAGAATCTTCTCTTCTTCCTATTCCTTTCATGTCGTGAATCTTCCAATTTCCATATCAAGTCTACTCATTCTCCTTCTCTTTTTAGAGTCATACTCCATTTAAAATTCCAGTGGTTATCATCATTCCTAAAAAACTTAGAATCTCTAAAAAAAAGTCTATTTTCCATCCAATATCATCACCTCCCAATGAGAATCCCTTTTTAAAAAAATTCAATAATGTGATCAACATGAGTCCTCTCCTTATTGTTGAATTTCAATGTCATGATCATCCCTAAAGAATCCTTTCCATCTCAAACTCAACCCTAAATATCAATGTCTTAATATTTACCTTACCTTCCCAAATAAGCCCCTATGCACAAGTCATGTAAGATGATATGAAATGTTATCCTAAAGTGCACCCAATTTTTATTTTTATTTTTATTTTTTAAAATGTATCTAGATAACCTATCTTAAAATGCACCTAGATGAACTAAATTAAAGAATACCTAAATTTAAAGAACTAAGAATGCATCTAGAGGAACCATCTCAAAACACCTAAATGAAATAACTAAAGCGCATCCAAGGAGAACTATCTTCAAATGCAATTAAGAAATTTCCTTAAATACAACTAAGTGGGCTAGGCTAAGTAAACTAAACCCAAAATGAAACTAGGTGAATTAAACTAAAGTGCATCTAAGTAAGCTAAATTAAAGTGCATCTAAGTAAACTAAATTAAAGTGCATCTAAGTGAGGTAAACTAAAGTGCATCTAAATAAACTGAGTTAAACTAAAGTGCATCTAAGTGAAAAGAGTGAGTGAGACTAAACATGCAACTAAGTGAAATAAGTCAGTTGAACTAAACATGCCACTAAATGAACTAAGCTAAAATGAAACTAGAAAATAATCAATCATGTAATAAAATCAAAAATCAATTATGAATTCAAAAATTAAAATCACATACAATCACAATAAAAAATCAAATATGAACTCAAAATTAAAGTCACTTATGCACTAAAAATTAATCATGCAATAAATAAATCAATCATGCACTCAAAATATCACTAAATCATTCATGCATTCAAAATATAAAAAATTGATGACACATTAAAAATTAAATAACAAATCAAAGCTCATCTAACCTAAAAACATGCAATAAAAATCAAAATCAAGCCTAATGCACTAAAAACAGAAACTAAACAAAAGAATGGCTCACTAAAAAAACAAACTCCTAAACTAAACCTAGGGGCCACTAGAAAATCACACTAAGGATCCACAAAATCCCCCCAAGATATATCTTCAAAAGAGGTCCAAAAACAATGATAAGGTAAGTAAGAGTGGACCACCAAAGAAGACATAATAAAAACTCAAAAATGGATTCTAAGTGTATAATAAGGGATCGTAAGATAAAAAAAGGCAAACACTAGATAACATGTACTAAGATGACAAAATGGAGGGTCTACACAAGGACCACCCCCCCCCCCCCCCCCCCCCAAGTGTGTTATTAATAAAGAGTTTTCTTGAACATGTGACATTGAGTTTGAAGACATATGACACTATTAAGTTGTTTCATGAAGAAGCAAACATGTCATAGATGTTGAGAATACATGGATATCTTTATTCTCATTCATAGACCATTAAAATGCATGTAAATCTTTCCTAGGGTTCTCTAAATCCATGCATAATGGAAGAATAAGGATATGAAAACTTAGATCTAAAGATGAGATGGTCATAAAAATGTTCATAGATCAAATCTAATTCAATGAAAAGACATCATAGGTGTCATATATCCCGAAAACCAAAGGCCTTTCATTGGATAGCTCTCTTTCTTAGATGTTGGTACTGAAGAAGTGGAATCCTTTTTGGAGGGACAAAGGTTAGGGTTCCTTTCTAGAGTTTGAATAGTTAGAGTATAGAATGAAACCCTAAACCCTAAAGAGGATGGTATAAACTTCTATATGGGCTTAAGTGACTTGAACTCATCTTAAGCTTGGATCACTTAACCTAGCCCACATGGATCCTAATTAATTAATTAATCATATTAGACTCTAATTAATTAATCAACTCAGTCCATAAAAGTCATTCATAAGATAAATTGTAATTTTATATTCTTACTAGAATGTCTTTATGCACACATATGAATAAATAACTCACATATACTTTGATAAATGTGTCACCAAGGAATATGAGCTCGAGTAAGAACCATTGGGACTCATAGGAAAATATTAGCTCCTTCAAAATCTAAATTTAAAGTTAACTCAACATCTCATTACAAAGAGTTAACTACACTCCATTATCCTATGATATTAAAATAAGATATAAACTCGAGTCCATGGCCTACTATCCACTACGTGTAAACTTGCCTTAAACTTGAATCTATAATCTAATAAGGCAAATATTAGGATTGAGCCCTAAAAGCATGACATGATATAAGAAATAGAGATTAATTTATAAATTTGTTTATGTTTCTTGATTTCCTTATTTTGTCCCATTTTACATTAATCAATTATTTGAGCATACATACCCCACATCACTTATATTGTATAGACTTGGGTGCATTAAGAGTTGCACAAAAGATCTAAGTTATAGGTTCTTTGAAGAGTGATGAGTAGTCAATAGACGATTCATGGATTTGGGTAATCCATTTGAGACTATAATGCACTACCTCCTAATTGAAGGGATGACTTGTCTTGACCATCAGGATGATTTTCCCATAGTGAGTGTGTTAATGTATGTGAGGCCCACTAGACAATACCTATAGTGAATCATGACATCAAGTTATCAATTGTCATGATTCACCAAGCTATTATACTGCATGGACTCTCAAATTTGACATAATAATATGCATGAGTCAAAGCCAACAGGAGGCTTTGACCTACGGGTAAGACCTTAAGGTGGTCACATATCCTTATAGATTAAGTCACTATTGATGAAGGTTAGTGGCAACAAGTATTCTCAATAGAGATACCATGATATATCATGCGATTGAGACAATGTGTCTTATTGGGTGATCCAAAGGACATGTGATATAAAATACTATGGTCATATCATTTCCTTTAATGGAATTTAACATATGCTCCTTGGAGTTAAAGTATATTAATTGATCACATAATAAATAGGATCTCTAACTTAAGGATTGAAGAGGTAATCTTGATAGTTGATAATAGTACCTTATTAGATTATAGACACTAGTTTATAAGGAGTTTACATGTAGTGGATAGATTTGTTATACTTTTAAAACCCACACTTTAGAGTGCCAATATCATGGTTCAAGTCATTGAGTGAAAGATCTTTGATGTACAAGAACTCTGGACTTTTTTGGCTTCATTTTCATTGTACGAAACCAATATGGAAACATCTAAATCCTAGTATGATTACTATCTTCTCTAATTTATTATTCTAAATGGTTTTTATTGTCATTGTTTCTACTAGAATAGTTTCTAGAAAATCCTACGATAGATTTGCATATACTTATTCGATTCAAGATTTGGAAATCCTAGTAATAAATGTTATAAACCTTTCAATATTACTTTTCCAATCCTTAAGTCTCAAATCTTCTTTATTATGTGATTAACTAACAAAATTTAATAGCTCTTCAAGAGTATATGTTAAATTTCGATTAAAGAATTACTATGATCATAGATTTCCTCATCACAAGTCCTTAGGATCACCTAAGGGGACATGTTTTTTCAAATCTATGAGATATCATGGTCCCTATGTCAAGATTATTTGTTGTCATATGCTTTAATCAATAGTAACCTAATCCATAGAGAATATATGACCACTTTAGTATCTCACCTATAAGTTAAAGCCACTGAAAATCTTAGTACTAACTTAATATTCTCTTAAGGGTAAGAGTCTATGCAGCATAATATCTTAATGAATTATAACTACCTAATAGCCAATGTCAAAATTCATCGTTGGTCATGTTCAATGTGTAACCATGTATA
This sequence comes from Vitis rotundifolia, assembly GCA_030254885.1. Taxonomy (NCBI): domain Eukaryota; kingdom Viridiplantae; phylum Streptophyta; class Magnoliopsida; order Vitales; family Vitaceae; genus Vitis; species Vitis rotundifolia. The sequence goes on from CM058151.1 coordinate 15,990,918, forward strand.
TTAGGGTACTTACCATAGGAAAACCATCCCCATGACCATGACAAGTCATTCCTTCAATCAGAAGGTATTGCAATATAGTCTTTGATGGATTTCCCATCCATGAATTAACTGTGAATTACTTATTATCTATTAAGGAACCTATGACTTGGGTCTTCAATGTAACTCCTAATGCACCCAATTCATATATAATGCAAGTGATGGAAGTGTGAATGCTCAGCTAATCATCAATGTAAGCAAGGATAAAGAAAAAACCTGAATCATAATAAATAAATTTACTAATGAAACTTTATTTGTTATATCATGTCGTACTTTTAATGGGTGTATCCTAAAAATATGCTAAACACATGCTATGTCAGGATTGATCAATAAGACCTTTACAAGATAGAACATCAAAAATTGACACTAATGATTAGTTTAAATTATAATTATTGATATTATAATTAGTTTAAAATATTTAAAACAATTTTTCTAATATTTTTATTTTATTATAACCTAACTAAGAGGAAAATCTACAATATGCTTCAATGTCTCCCAAAACTTGGGACTTCTCAAGCAATCCCAGATATTTCGAATGTTACTCCATGAACTTGTCCAAAAAAAAAAAAAAAAAAAATCTTGTAAAGAGATAAATAGTTCCACATAAGGTTGATTGTGGGAACCTTTTTAAGCACTAGAAGTAGTGAAATTTGTAATGTAAGATGCCTATAAAATTAATATTAATGACAATTTTCCTTTTAAGAGAGTAGGATGGGCAATTAAAGGACCATTGGAAATTAAAAAAGAGATAACGAGGTTGCATCTCAACTATAAAAATGCAATTTGAAATCAACATATCCTAGGAAACTCAATACAAAAATTGCAAAGGAGGAGAAGAGGAAAAAAATTCTTAATTGCACCTTTATGGAAATTTAGAATCATTTTCTTTGCAATAGATAATGGATTAATATCATTTTTGAAGCTAAGAAAGTGAACAAAGAATGTGCATAGACTAGTCAATAGTGTTGTCATGGACATCCCAAAGGAGTGTTGTAAATGTATATAAGAAATGTGGATGACCTCCTTTTTGGTCCTTCTTGTCCTTTTATATAGCAGTGAATTCATATAACAACCTCATTATAGTCTATAAAAGGGAATTAGTTGTTGGAAATAATATAGTTTTAAGAAATTGAAAAGCCAATAATTTTGAAAAAATGTGTGAAAAATCTACTGGAACTATAGGTTGTGGATATTGATAAAAACTCATTTGATATTGAATTTAATCATATTTCCTAATTCAACTTGTTATGATTTTTTAATATCAATATATATAACTTTCAAAATCAACTAATTTTCTTGTAGAACTATGGTGAAAATCTATTAATTAGATACATAATTATATTTTATTTTATGAAATTTTATTATCCTAATATGAATTAAAAAAAAAAAAAAATCTTCTTTTGACATAAAAAGTGAGTATCCAAAAAAGAAAGTTGGTATATTTTAATAACTCCAAAAAATCATCCACTAGAAAAAACAATGATGTTAAAAAAACTCCACATGGTCTAATTATCGCGCATCTATATAATTGCGGGCAATTCATTGAAAAAACACTATGTGTATACTTCAATCCCACATCCAGAAGGCATATTGAATCTAAGACTCACTATGTGTACTCCAATCCCACATCGATGAAACATTAAAAAATCACGATATATGCATTCCAATCCCACATCGGGCACACACTTTAAATTTAAGGGTTCGATGCTCTATAAATAGTTGTCCTTAATACCAACACATTGAACTATTATGGCCTGGGTTTCTATTATTTTGGATGCCAAAGCATTAAGAGTGCATGGATTATCCGAAGAAGTATATTATCTGGTAATGATGTTTCCTTTTTCAATAAAGTTCAACTTAAATTCTCATTTACTTTTTAATTCTATGAAGCTCTTCAATTTCTAGGATGTTTTAGCTTTAATTTCATTCTTTCTTTACTCTATGTCTCTCTTTTTTTCTTTTTAGTGTTCCAATTTTTCAATTTTGTATCTCTCCTATTGTTTCTTATTCTAATCTTCAAAGCCAAATGACCATGGAAAAGAAGTAAACTTGGAAAAAGTTTTAACTTTGACCGAAGATCTTAATATGCTTTCAATTAGAGGGGAAAAACCTTGCAACACCTTTTGAGGATTCAAATTCAAGAAACATCTTGAATCAAAAGTTCAAGAAATACTATAATTCATAGAATAAAACGATTTGGTATTTATAGTCTCAAGAATTGGATGTCTTTAATTTCTTTCAAAAATTTTACCCAAAAAATCAACATCATTGAAGCTTATGATCCTTTTTGGTTTAACAAAAATGACATTTGATGATGTTGCTAAAGAAGGAATGAGGAGAGTCGGAAAAAAACTAAACTTTAGTCAGAGTGGGGAGAGGAAGAATAAGCAAGAAGGTTCGACAAATTGAGTGTAAGACAATCTTATTTTTGTTCCACCACTATTTTTGTCTTTTCTTGATAAGTTTTTCATTCTTTGGATTTTTATTGTTTTAAATTGTTAGCTAATATCTTCAATTTTGATGCTTTGTAGAATCTTTCTCCCGCATTTAGATTGGAGTCAATTACTCCAAGTTTATACAACAATAAAGGTATAATTTTTGTTAATTTTGTTTCAACAAAACAATATAAATAAGCCTTATGCAATTTAATTTATGTCATTTTGGTTTTGATAAAAAAAACTGAAAATCTCATTTCTTATTGTGTAAATAATTGTATTCATTACATCATAGGTTGAGTTGCCTAGGAATGGGTTTTAAAATCTAGAGTTCAAATGTTAATTTCTTTTCTTTCGCATCATAATTCTTAGCCACCAAACATTACTTAATTGGTTTTTGTTCTCTGAAGTTCTTTGGCTTTGTGTTTTGACCTATGGATGGAGCTAATTTGATTATTTTGTTTATAGGTTAGATAAAAGTGCACCAACATGTCATCGTGATGTCTGCTGAGTTTGAAGTGCACTCTACTGTTGTATCCAACCTAAATAGTATGTATGGCAGTAATGAGTATGTTTTCTCTTTTATGTAGCCTACTACATTTATATGAAACCCTAAACCTATATATATGGATGAAAGGGTTAAAAATGTCTATTTTTTATGTAGCTTAATGCATTGATTAAGCAACCTTGAATTGCACTCCTTTGATGTATTCAACCCTAAACTAATATGTTTGTATGTAACATCCATGCTACCGATGAATTTGTACAAAACCTTAAACCTATATATATGGATGAAAGAGTTTCAAACATGTATCCCTTGTGTAATCTTGAGTATTGATTATTGAGATATCTTATTTGCTTTGTTGTTAAGTAGTTGTGAATATAACTTTGCTATTAATTATTTCTTCATGTGGCTCTACTTGGTGTTAAAAAGTTGAGGGAGAGCGTTGGAATTATGAAAGAGTTTAAAACATCTATCCCTTGTGTAATCTAGTGTATTGATTACCAAAATATCTTATTTGCTTTGTTGTTAAGTAGTTGTGATTATAACTTCACTATTAATTATTTCTTCATATTACTCTAATTTGTGTTAAAAAGTCGAGGGAGAGTGCTCGAGTTATATATATAAATAATTCCCAAAAATTAAAATATCAAAATGTAAAATATCCAATTAAGCACGGTTATTTATAGCTAATGAACAATGTCCAATTGAGCACAAAATGTTAATAGGTAGAGCAAAATTACTTGCACCCTCCAAAGTGTTCTAAATTATTAACAAATATTAGTAACAAAAATATTTTATATATACTAAATATATGAAATTGTTTTATTTCTATTAAACATTTGGTCTGATTACTATATAAAATAATATTACCTTAAATTACATTTTTTTTTCCATTAACTTAATTTTTTTATCAATATTTTTTATATCTAAGATTAATTACTAAGTCCAAAATTATAATAAATAAAATTTTTTTAAAAAAAATTATTGTAACTTTAATGATAAGTTGATAACATAATAATGCATGTTGGTTGAAACCTTTTTATTCTAGATGTACAATACTTGCCAGGATATATATTTTTTATTCACTCATTTTATCCTAAAATGTAACAAAAAATATATATATATTACTAAATATTAAAATAAAAAAAATGAAATTACTTTAAAAAATAAAAGAAAAAAAAAACTAAGAATTGATTTATAAATGCCACAATAATTTATTTAAGGAAATAGGTAAAAAAATTTAAGATACCTATTTGGATCACTATGCATGTATTTATATACCCACTTAACTACTTTATAACACAATTAATTTCTCTTTAAAAGTTATTTTCCAAAAATTTGCAAAAATAAAATTAATTAATTGTGGAGGTTAATAGACTTAACATTTGGATTCAAATAAAAAACAGTTCATTTGAAATCTAAACCATTTAATAAAAATACAAATAATGTGATCAAAGTACAAAAGAATGAGATCAAATATAAATAGTATGATCGAGATACAACGGGATTAGGATACAAAATAATGGATCCGAATTTGGTACAAAGCAATGAAATGTAAATACATACATTACACAACCTGATTATTGATTCGATATTGTAACGATACCCCTTTTAATGTAATAACCTCTTATGGTGTTCAAAAACACAGAAATATACATACATACATATATTATATATAAATACATTGGAATAATAATCTATGAATCAAAGAGAATTTTATTATTTTCACCATATCCAAATAGAAATGATCATGAACAAGCCCTGTAATGCTGGTGAAATCATGTAAAATAAAGGCCTAGATCATGCCTGTCTCTCAAACCCACAATACATTCTTTGATGCCTTCTTCCTCGTCCAGATGGCCATAGCTTTGGCCCAGAACCACCCAACAGAAATCAATTTCCAATCACCAAAATCCTACCTTCAAAACTTGAGTTCTTTAGGAACCATTTCCCGGGTTAACCTCACCATAATACAACATTCTAATGCTAATAATGATCATTCTTGCCTGGTAAAAAAGGAAAAAAAGGAAGTGTTTGAAGAGACTGGTATGTTATCACATAGACAATGTAGTATACAGGGGTTTGCGTTTACCACGGCTGGTGGGAAAAGAAGCCAAAAATTTCTTGCTGCCGATACAACATTCCTCAGGTAATGAATGTGAATTTACATAGTGGAAGATTAATACATACAATGAAAATCAGACTCCACTTACTGAGTCTGTCTTCAAGTTATGCTGCAAAGAGTATATGTTTCCCAGGCCTGCCATGGAACAAGTTCATTCATACAGCAGTTTATGCATTAGCTGTTCAAAATCCTCAAACAAGAAACGGGCTAAAGAAGAGTGAGATAAACTGAAGATTGATTAGTTACTCATCTTTCTTTCTAATAGAACCATGATCTCCACTTCTTTTTTGGGGAACAAGGTACACTAATAACAATTCAAATGCCTACAATATTTCAAGATCATTGACCAAAATGCATGATGCAAATCTAAAACATAGCAATTTTAAAGGTCTGTCTGGCAACATTTTCACAAACAATTTTCGAAAAACAGTTGTTAAGAACTGTTTTCAATTGATCCTAAAGCGTTCTCCATACTTTCAATTGTAAGTTAAAAAACTATTTCCAAAAACAGTTCCTAGAAAGGCCTAAGTATTCAAAAAAAAGCGTCATGTCTGACTCCTACAGAACAGTAAAAACACATTATATCCCATATCATTTGGTTGAAGTTCAAAATTTTGAAGAAATATTACTAATATATCCTATGTTCTGTAGTCTTAGTGTTTCACAAATTCTAAGCATCATTTTGACAAACTCTTAAACATTTGTGGAAGTATTCATTGCAAAAAAATTCACACAGCTGATACTACAAGAAGACCTAAACCTAGAACCTTGAACCAAAGATTAAACTAGGAGGTTCAATAATTTGCCCCTGACTACAATATTGTGGAGTCAAAACAACTGCTTCAATAACAAGGGAAAATGCTGGTGTACTGCTTCAATAACATTGTTGTGACCTAAATCTAAGTGAAGTAGTCTATATACTAATGATTGTTGTAAATCCATTTTGCAATTTAAACTACTTCTATCAGGAGGAAGAACTGTTCCAAAGACATGCACAACAATTACCTTCTACCCAAAAACAACTTCAAAAGCAAAACGGTATGTATACTATTAACTGTTATAATATGGTCTTTCTTGTAACAGATCTAGTAAAGTTTTTATTGAATAGTAAAAACACCCAGTTAATGTGCTCCAGAGAAGTCTTTCATCATTAAAGAACAACCCGAGTTTTTTATGTGGTATAACTTGCCAAGTAAAGCTTTGGTCCAGACAATTCAACAAACCAAAATGGTCTTGACAAGAAAATATGAAAAAGCAATCGCATGGGTACTATGGAACAATTGGGCATACAATGAATAAAAATGGCACCAAATTAAAAGACAAAAAGAACCATAAACAGAAAGCAACTCAACTCAACAACGCTTAAACAGGGATGGTGTATAAAGCAATAGGTAAGGTTTCATGGAGTTACTTGATCAATCAGAAGCGCTGAATACTAGTCTCAGAATCTCTGCCACAACATATTAGGGATTGAATAAACTTGAACCCCCCATGGAGAGGGCAATTAGCACAGCAATACTTGTGATCACAGAAAGCCATAATAATGTTGTTCCTGCAAATGAAGAGTCTTTGATGGTGCATAAAAGAAAAAAACAAGACAATTTAAGTGAACATAAGAGGTGAACTGTAGCGGTAATAAACTTCAACAAAAGAAACACTTTGAAACAAAATACCTCCAGAAATTTCAGAATCACTATTTGGATTAGAAGGTTTAAGTTCAGAATTAACGCCAATCGATCTTAATATTGTTGGGTCCAAACTTGGAACATCATCAGAAGGTTGCATACTTCCCGTTTCAGATGCCACAATCCCTTGAAATTCCTCACTCACAATCAAAGCTGCTAGAAGATCCATAAATGATTCTTTATCTGTTCCATTCAAGGTTCCCCTTTGATTCTGCTCAAAGGTAGCATCTACTTCCTCAGAATCAGACATCTCATCATCCGAAACATATGTATCCATGGATTCTGCCTCTGTCTTGTCATCTTCTTCATCCTCAACATATGCCTTATATGTCAGTCGAAGCAATATTTCCCCAGAAGAACCTCTCCTAAATGGACCCCAGCCTCCTTGCAAGACCACTATCCTGTCTGTTGGTACAGTATCTTTAAGAGATCCCAGATCAACCTGCAAAAGTATTGAATTTTTTTTTACAAAATATATACATGGAAAGGTTGATTCCAATTCACTGCTGAAAATTTGGAGATTCACCATTGAAAATTAGAAAGTATTATTCATATTTAGAATATTGTATTCTTTGAATTTGAATTTGAAATATTTCTTGTAAAAAGGTTATTCCCTTAAGTATATTTAGATCATTGTATGAATAAATAGGATTGTAAATCCTGTGTACACAGCAGTAATGAGAATCAGAAATTCATTCTCAATTCATCTGTGTTCATGGAATCAGAGCCACCTTAAGCCCTAGAACAGACTTTTGAGTGTTTTGGTTGACCACTCACAAAATAAAAAACATTCAGTGGTTATCTGGTCCTATACCAGATTTTTTTCTGTTTTTTTAATCTGTTTATTTTCCAGGTTTCTTGTTCTTTTTTTTTCTCTCAATCTGGTTCATGTACCAAATTTGTAGAAGCAATATATTCATCTTTAATTCTTATCTTCCTTGGACAATTTCTTTATAATGTATGGAGCATCTTCTAATGAAACCTCAAGGGATTCCTCTCACATTCAGACTTCTCAGAATGGTCAGATTTCATCAACTAGGGCTATTAAAAGTCCAATCCTGCATATCACTACTCATCAACTGAATGGATGGAACTTCTTACAGTGGTCACAATCCATGAAGTTGATCATTAGAGGAAGCGGTAAGATCAGCTCTTTGACCAATACAAAATAGGCCCCAAAATCCGATGATCTTGTGTAACATGTCTGGGATGCAAAGAATTCTATGATTTTATCATGGCTTGTTAACTCTATGATGAGATCAGCCAAACATATATGTATCTCAGCACTACCAAACAACTATGGGATGCAATGAGTGAGACACTCAGATTTGAGCAATTCCTCAAGTTTATCAGTTAAAAACAAATATCAGATAGGCCCCAAAATCCGATGATCCTATGTACCATGTCTGGGATGCAAAGAATTCTATGATTTTATCATGGCTTGTTAACTCCATGAAATCTGAGATCGGCCAAACATATATGTATCTCAGCACTACCAAACAACTATGGGATGCAATGAGTGAGACACTCAGATTTGAGCAATTCCCCAAGTTTATCAGTTAGAAACGAAGATCAGAAATACAACGCAAGGGATTATGTTTGTAACAATTTGTTACAATATGTTGAGAAGTTTGTTGCAAGAACTTGACCTATTATATGTCCTTGAATGGTCACATGCTGGAGACAGTGCTCAATATCAGAGGATCATGGAGAACTGTGTTATGGAATTTTTAGCCTGCTTGAATGATTTGAATGAAGTGAGAGGTCATGTTCTAGGAAAAGAGCCACCACCCTTGATCACTAAAGCATTAACTGAGGTTAGATGAGAAGAAAGTCGCAAAGGAGTGATGATGGGAAAATATTTGTCCAACAGAGAGAATTCAGCACTTAATCTATTGCACCAGCCAATAAAACCGTTGCAGCAGCATACAATCAGAGACCTAGAACTCAGATATTGAAGAATCCTGATGAAAATCCTAAAGCCTGGTGTGATTATTGCGACAGGCCTTGGCACACAAAAGAAAGTGCTGGAAATTGAATGGAAAACCAGCAATTTGGAAGGAAAGAAAACCTGGAGAAAAGAATGGCAGTGGAATGCAAGCTACAACAGAAAACCGAGATTCCTTTAAGGAATAAACAGCCCGAGCATCTCTACAAAATGATCGATCAAATCCAACTTTCAGGTGTACCCTCCAGGTCTTTGGCTCAAAGAGCTAGTGCATTCACTAGTTCCCTAAATTCAGCACCATGGATCATTGACCCTGGTGCATCTGATCACATGACTAGTCAGTCACACTTACTTACCACTTATTCTCTATGTTCTAGTCACTTAAAAATTAGAATTGCATAAGGCAGCCTGTCTATGATTGCAAGGAAAGGTTCTATAATTATATTTGAAAATTTGATTCTCAAATTTGTTCTCCATGTTCCTAATCTTTCTTACAATCTTTTTTCAGTTAGCAAAATAACCAAAGATTCTAACTATTTTGCAAAATTTTGTGACTCTCATTGTGAATTCCAAGACCAGCATTCGGGGAGGATGATTGGCCATGCTAGAGTGACAAATGGACTCTATTATTTTGATAACAACTTTCTCCAAGGTGGACAAGCTCAAGCTGTGAGTAGTAGTGTTATTTTTATTCTTGTTAAAGATGAAATAATGTTATGGCACAATAAGTTAGGTCATCCTAGTTTTTCTTATTTGAAACAATTATTTCCAACTCTGTTAAAAAATTTGAATCCTTTGATATTTCAACGCAAAGTTTGTCGGTTATCTAAACATCATTATGTTCATTTTTTGCCTCATCCTCATCAAGAATCCTAACCATTTTACTTAATTCACATTAATGTATGGGGACCTTCTCGAGTCACAAACATAGCAAGAACCAAGTGGTTTATTAAATTCATTAATGGTCATACCAGAGTATATTGGGTGTATATCTTAAAAGAAAAATTTGATGTCGAAGGAGTGTTTAAAGAGTTCTATTCCATGATTGAAACCCAATTCCACACTAAAATACAGGTCTTTAGGAATTGATAATGGGAAGGAATATTTCAACTCTATTCTTTGTAGGTACTTTAAAGAAAAGGGCATTATCCACTAATCCACATGCTCTGATACTCCATAGCAAAATGGTATAGCTAAGAGACAATCGTCATTTACTCGAGGCGGCTACATCTATAATGTTCACTATGGGGGTTCCAAAATACTTGTGCGATGAGGTTGTTCTCACAACATCTAACTTAATCAATAGGATTCCTGCCAGAGTCTTGAAATTTGACACACCTCTAAAAAGATTACTATCCATCTTCCCATATATTTGCATCTTTACCTCTTTACCTCTAAAAACCTTAGGTTGCATTGTGTTTGTCCACATCCATGAACAAAACTGTTCTAAACTCAATCCTCGAGCAAAAAAGTGTGTACTTGTTAGGTATTCTCCTAAACATAAAAGGTACAATTGTTATAATCCTATTTCAAAGAAATTTGTTGTATGGATGTGACACTTTTCGAAAACCAACCTTACTTCACTAAAAATCATCTTCAAGGGTAAAGTACTAAGAGGGAAGATCCTTTTTGGAAGTGATGGGACCCTTACCTGTGTCTGAGTGATCCACAAAATTCCCACTTAGAGATGTTACCCACCGAGCCTTTACCCATTGTCCAACCTTTACCTTTATATCTAATTCAGGGGGAGAGCCACTATAAAAACAAACTCAAAGTGAGTTGTGTATCTACTCTTGAAGGAAAAATAATTAGAATAGAGAATCACAACCGAACATAAGTCGAGCAAATCCTCTTAATAATGGACCTTTGGATGAAACAAGTATCTCTTTGTCAAGCCCATGTTCAATTACTAAATCTAGTAATCTAAACAGTGTTTTACATGACCTTAGTGTTCCCATTGCACTTAGAAAGGGAATATGTTCCTGCACTATGCATCCTATTACAAAGTATGTCTCATTCCATAAACTTTCTCAAAATTATAGCACCTTAACTTCTAATCTTTTTAGTATTTCATTGCCCAAAACTATACAAGAAGCCTTGGATCACACTAAAAGGAGGATGACAATCATGAAAGAGATGAATGCTCTTAAGAAGAATGGTACCTAAGAAATTGTTGAACTGCCAAGAGATAAAAGGATTGTGGGTTGTAAGTGGGTGTTTACAATCAAATACAGGCAAACAGAAGCATTGATAGGTACAAGGCAAGGCTTGTAACCAAAGGATTCACCTAGACTTACAGAATTGGCTATCAGGAGATCTTTGCCTCCATTGCAAAAGTTAATTCGATTCAAGTACTACTATCCTTTGTTGTAAATTTGAGCTGGCCAATGCATCAACTTGACGTGAAGAATGTTTTTCTAAATAAAGAGCTAGAGGAGAAGGTCTTCATGGACCTACTACCAGGTTTGAAACCAAGTTTGAAAGCGTGCTTGGAACTAGAAAAGTATTCAAATTAAAGAAGTTTCTCTACAAACTAAAACAATCGCCCAAAGCTTGATTTGATCGATTCACTAAGGTTGTCAAAAAGTGTGGATATTGATAGAGTCAAGCCAATCACACGTTCTACAAGTACTCAACTACAGATAAGATAGTCATACTCATTGTTGCAAGGGAACTAGAGGTCTTGAAGAAGTTCGTTGCAAGAGAATTTGAAATTAAAGACCTTGGAGCACTAAGATGCTTTTTAGGCATGGAGTTTATGAGGTCTAAGAAGGAAATATTTGTGTGAAAGTATACACTTGACCTACTTGAGGAGATTGGTTTACTTGGTTGCAAACCAGTAGAAACCCCAATGGAGCCCAATTTTAGGCTACAACCAACAAATGCATATAAGGTGGTGAATCAAGAGCAATTTCAAAGGTTAGTTAGGAGACTACTTTATGTATCTCATACCCAGTCGAACATAGCGTTTACAGTGACTCTAGTGAGTCAATTTATGCACTCACTAAGGGAGTTTACTATTTGAGAATCATGGCCGTTGGCGGATTGAAACTTACATCAATGTTGATTGGGCAGGAAGCATAATAGATCAATGGTCCACATCAAGCTATTGTACATTTATTGGAGGCAACCTAGCATCTTGGAGAAGCAAGAAGCAAACTATGGTAGCCAGAAACAATGTGAAAGCTCAATTTGGAGCAGCAGTTTATGGGATTTACAAACTTTTGTGACTAAAAAAGCTACTTAAAGACCTCAAAGCAACAAGTTCTATTCCTATGAAGCTCTATTGTGACAATAAAGCCACGATCAATATAGCACATAATATGGTTCAACATGATACAACTAAACATGTACAAATTGATCATCACTTTATCAAAGAGAAGTTAGACAATAAACTCATCTGCATGCCTTATATTCCTTCAATCGAGCAATTGGCAAATGTTTTTACAAAGGGGTTACACAAGGGGCAATTCGATAGCATAACTTGCAAGCAAGGTATGAAAGACATTTTCGAGCCAGCTTAAGGTGGAGTGTGAAAAGATTGGTTCAAATTCACTACTGAAAATTAGGAGATTCACCGCTGAAAATTCAGAAGTATTATCTATATTTAGAATATTGTATTTTTTGAATTATTTCCTATAAGTAGGTTATTCCTTTAAATAGATTTAGACCAATGTATCTATAAATAGAATTGTAAATCCCGTGTACACTGCAGTAATGAGAATCAGAAATTCATCCTCAATTCATCTTTGTGTTCAATATATACATATGTAGGAAAAAAGAATGAATACCATCCAACTAGAGGTTCTAATCGATGCAATACACCACCTATGAAATTGAAATTTGTTGACAAGTCACTATTATAGTTAGCTATAATCAATTCGAGGAAACCAAACAAGTAGGAATGATCTTAGGACTTCGCAAGTCAAAGAACATCTATACTCGTATGTTTAAACAGGATTATTGCATCAGCAGAGTAATAGCAAAACAGCAAATGGACATAGAAGTATCCCAATCCAAAGAAAAGGCAATCCGCTGTAAATGTAATGAACAATCTTAAAACCTACTAGAAATTTAAATGGAGCTGAAATAAAAGTACCTACATAAATTCCCATTAAGCCTAAACAGAAAATTCACAGGAAGAAGCTTCAAGGGTTTGAACCCAAAACTTTAGACAGGGGGGGCATGAAAAATACTATCCACGTGAAATACACTAAAAACAAACAATCAGCATATGTACTGAACAGGAGCCAGCTAGTTGATAACCTTGTTGATCTAAATTATTTAAGTGAAGAAAATTGAAGCCCTGTAGTAGATATACAAAGATCTCAGTGACTTGCAGGACTTCACTTATCTTTCACACACGTGTCAAGATCTAGAATATGCAATTGGTGTGACTAGTCACTCCATGTCTACTCCTAGCAAGGTTTTTACCTGGGTTTAACTACAGAATCTTTTTAAGTACTTTGAGAATCAACAGGCAAGTAAGATCTATTATTTAGAAAACATGGACATATAAGAATGAAGGCTCTTACTAATGCAGATTGGGCATACACTATTTTACAAGGCCACTTCACATCTACATATGCACTCATGAGGGACTTGTTAGAGGAGGGGACACCCATTGAGGTTTGTTTAATCTAGTAAATTGGTAAAGTAAAAAAGCTATCTTTTGTAGCTAAGTCAAGTGGAGAAGCCAAATTTAGAGAAATGGCAAATGGACAAGTGAACTGTTTTGTTTGAAGGTACTTTTCATGGTTGCCTCAACAATACAATGAGATTGTATTGTGACAACAAAACTGCAATAAGCATAGCTCAGATTTAGATTTAGCATAATTAGACAAAGTAGAAAAAGGAGAAGTCAGAACACAAAAGGACATCTCTTGTGAAGAATGGAAATTAATAACCAGATATAGTAAGGGAGTTTTGAATAATGATTTTCAGAGTGCATAAGCCAAGCTGGGCATGAGTGCTATATGCATGCCCCAACTTGAGGGAGCTCTTCAAGTAGATATGCATAATTTATCTCATCTCAATAGATCTTACACAATTTTTTGCTTACTAATTGTCATATGAGAAAGTCTAGTGGAGAGAAGCCCAATATCTCTCATCTCATCCTCCCTTATTTTTCCTAATTTGTTAAATTATATATATATATATATATATATATATAATTCAACAAATTTAAGGTGCTACTTCCATAGTTTGGATAGGGACCATGCTTAGCTGAAGTTGAGACCAAGACTCATACTAATCCCGATGGTTGTTTTGTAACTGAGGAATTTGAGTCATTAGGTTGTGATCATTCTGGTACAGTTAAAAAGAAAAAAAAAAAAAAAAAAAAAAAAGAGGTGGGGTGGGAGGGTTGGTGGTGTGTGGGGACCAGAATCAGTCTTAAGGGACCTGTAAGGGCATTCTCAAACCTTGTTTCTTTGGAACTACTACCATGGTCTGGGATTTGTGTGGTTCTCCAGACAGCTCACTGAATTCTATAGGTTTCAATGTGTTTTGGAAGAGATATTATGTGAGTTATGTCTTACTTGTGATCTGTTTTTCCATCTTTTATTTATCCTTTTTTCTTTTTTTTTTTCTTGTGACTCTTCTAAGGAAGGTTTCACCCGATTTTTTGGGTGTGCCCTTAGGGCCTTGTCATGCACTGCATTGTATATTTCACATTCTGTTCGGATGGTTAAAAAGATTAAACTTGCCAACCAAAAAAAGGAAAGGAATAAACAGTTCACAATAGGATAGGAGCTACACTACATGTATTGAAGGAGTGTTCATGGTCATAGTCAATATAGCCTAACAATGAACTTGGTTCTTTCAAATCATGGGGTAGAGAGACTCAGTTTGGAATGAAATGAAAAAGAGAAGTAAATATATGACCCTAAATCATCATAATGAATTGTCCAGTAAAACAAACATTTTTGAGAATAAGATAATTTACCTCTCCCGTGCCAATTGTCAAGTCTGTAAATCCAAGAGAATCCTTCACTTGGATTAGTAATTTCTGTTTTCTAGGATTTGCAACAAGCATATGAAAATCCTGCCGCCAAGGGAGAAAAACATGATTACTGACTAGTTTTCCAGACAAAACCAATCCATCTCACATAAACTCCAGAGTGCTGATTGAACAGTTTACAGAATGAAACACAATAGATGAAGATGAAACACTAAGAAGCTTCACCTGATTCCAAATTGGCTCACCAGGAGGCCCAATGACAGTGGTCTGACTGTTCTTTTTACTACGTATTTTTTGATCTCCTAGGCTTAGAGTGACATAAGGATCCGTTTTACCTGAAATCATCAGAGGATCAGTTAGTATGGCAGGGCATACTGAATAAAGGAACAAATGATGTTCAGAAGATCCTATTCATGCACAAGCTTTAAATAAATAAATTTTGCACAAACCAACTGACAATTCAAAGTTAATGTTAAGGGCAGTTTTCCAGACAAGAAATAAGTTTCCAAATAAGCATCTCAAACCGATCACATACAAAACTAATAGAATTTTACGATTTATAATGCACATGGGAAGCCTCAGAAACCACTACTACACAAGGAGGAAGGATTGTTACCATAGAAAACATAAGAGAGCTTCCGCGCATCTACAAGTGTCACCGATAGTTCTCCAACAAAGTCCTTGTTTCCTTCTTGCATTTCTCCCGTTAAAGCATTTGCAACAGGACCAACTGCTTTTCCTTTTTGGAAATCTAAAACGATCTTCTTAGGACGTACAAAAAGTCGAGGCAAATCCTCAGTGAGAAGTTTTTTCAAAAACCTAAGTCATGGTCAAACATCAAAGTGAATAAATGAAAAAAGGCACTACAGCCCACAAGATACGCACCACTTATCAAAAGAAAAGGAAGCATGCTGTTTCTGAGGTGAAGAGGGACATAAATAAGAGTTGAATGTTCTTAAAATGGTTGACTGTGCTTAACAAAAAATCACACAACCACTGAATCACACCTCTGAATGGAGTAGGGAGCTCAAATAATAAAACTGAAGTGATTGGTATATGAGTCTAAGAATGTCAATTAAATACCATACCATGAACCACATATATTTAAAAGCCCAAAATTACACTGACATGGTCAATTAAAAATTACAAATTGCAAATTAGAATGGACATGATTAATCGATATGTGAATTGCTCAGTTTCAAATTTACAATTTACAAAGTCCCTTTATTTGCTTTTTTCCCAAAAAAAACCTGTGAAGTTCTAATTCAATTTAGCCATCCCTTCTCTTTTGCTGACAAAAACAACTTATAAGAACGGGTACATATAGAAGGAGGACCTTGTTTAGTTAAATAAAAAAAAATCATTAAGAATCTTTACATTTGGTATTGAGAATTATATAATAATATTTTGTGAGTAATTTTATTTCCATTGTCATATTTAGATTTAGAAACAAAACAGGATTGGATTTATATATTAAAACTTGTAAAGCTACCAATTTAACCCAAAAGCTTAAGGTGTTAGGTTTAGGCCAACAACATATATCAACCAACTTATGCTAAAGTCTTAACATTCCATGCAACTTCCTCCTGGTTGCATATGGGTAGCTAAGTATATGGTGATGCTCTCAACAAATGAGAGTCTTGTGTAGACAAAGAGCTTCATTGGAGAATGGTTATAGATCAAGAGCATCAAGAGCCACCTCTAATCCAGTGAAAGACAAGAGAGTCAAACATCGAAAGGACTTCCTAATAAACGCAGATATATAAACACGCAATGAGTGTCAAAGTTATGACTCCTTGAAAGCCAATAATGTAGTACCATGTTAAGCTACTAAAAGCTTAAACTATCAAGCATTGAGCCAGCAATAAATATTAAGCCAACGAAGTTAAAGCTTAATAAAAACATTTTTTTATTTATAAGTGATAAGAATATAAATTATTTCTACATATGATACTAAACATAAAGTAGGTGCCCTTTGGTATTGATTTTAGCCTGAACAATAATTGCTTACAACTAATATGTTTGGTAGTGTAAATAAAAAGTGATTCTCAAATAATCTAACCCATTTTAACAGTACTTTTAAGAAGCAAGTACAAGGTAGCTTTTCAAAAAGTGATTTTTCAAGAATTGGGCCCTTTTATTTTAAATTTTCTGTTACAAATTCAAATAATTTCCTTACACAATTTTCATAAATATTTTTCCCCCTCCTTCTCTTCTACTCCAAAGCCTTTTGTCTTGGGATTTATATTCCATACCACTCATTGTGAAATATTGTTGTAAAGGAAAGAATTCACTTCATATTTTCTATATATTCTGAATGACATTACAAGGGCATTTCAAAGTCTATAACAGTAAAAAGAAAAGGAAATAAATAAATAAATAAATATATATATATATATAACATTCCCAAAATTTCCCCTACAATCTCACCAATAATCTTTCCTATAATCTCTCCTACAATTGCTCCGATAATCTCAACACTCTACCACAAGTTGGAGAGTAGATATCAACAACTCCCAGCTTGTCACAAATAGATTCAAAGACTTCTTTTGAAAGGCTTTAATTCTTTGATGATAAAAATGGAGTAATGATAATGAGGATGAATCTCTAAGATATACATCAAGAAAGGGAATTTAAATTAGTTGCAATTAAAGTAGGATTAGTATCACTTGGAATTAAATTAGGATTAATATTAGTTGGAATTAAATTAGAATTAGTATTAATTGGAATTAAAGTAGGATTAGTATTTGTTAGAGTCAATTTAAGATTAGCTAATTAGGTTATAAGATAATTAGAATTAGAGTCGTTATAAGATAATTAGAATTAGAGTCATAATAAGTTATTAGAATCTTAGTAGACTTTGGATTTCTTAGAAAAGCCTATAAATGAGGCTAATTGATGTAAATCAAAGGGATGAATTGATATTAATAATATTATGTTTTCTTTCATTGCAAGTGTTGCAATCCTCAATGTTGAGACTCCATTAATTTTCTTCTAGGTGAGACTCCTACAAGGTCTTAGTGAGACTCTAAGGTTTTCCATCTTTTCTTCATTATTTCTTCTTTCTCTCTATTTCTTTATCTTATTTTTTCTCTACCATAAACTTTATTCTTTGTTCCTCTCCTTACACCCTCAAAACAAAACCCTAGCCCACCTACTTTTGAGTGTAAGCAACCATCCTAGGGTTGTCCTACATCAAATGATTTCCTTTACCTCCACTTTTAAGTGAATGAAGTGACAAAATACCTTCACTTGTTTTGTCATTTCATGGAAAATAAGATTACTAGCAATATAAATGGCAACTTGATGCAATAGAGAGGAGTTGGATCTAACACCGGTATGCTAATTTCTTGCAAAAAAGTCTCAACCATGTAAACTCACGTAATGTATTTGCTATTGCCTGATCTGCCTTATCAAGAGCATACATCCTTTAAGAAAAAAAAATACCCTTTTCTTTTTTAATTTTACAACCCAAAGCCCAAAAAATAATGAAGCTTACCAAGATCTTTAGAGTGAAAACTGGTGCAAAGGCGATGAATCAAAGCTAGCAAAGGCTTTTAGGGGCTAAACAGTAGTCTGACATCCTATCCCAGAAGTTGGCAAGGCTAGTAATTCCTAATTACTTTAAACCAGACAAGGTGTTATCAGTAAAGCTAATCCTAAGGCCTAATATTAGCTAAAGCCTTGAGAATAAGTAATTTATACCTTCTGATATTCATCCACAAAGAAAAAGAACATGAGTTAATAGTAGCCAAACAACCTCTTATTCAGGATCTCCATGTGAGCTAAAACCACATCATCCCCATATTTGGTTTTTCATCCAAGATTCATCAACCAACACATTCTGCATCAAAGATTTACCTACCCTTCACAAAGGTTAATCTGAGCATGGAAATCAGCTCATGCACCACTTCACTCCTAATATAACAAGCAAAAATTGAAAAGGAGCACAACACCACCAGACTCCCAATATAGAGAAGATATTACCATAGGAAAGAATACCCCTAGATGCCCTACAGGATAGAAGAAAAACCATAATATGAAAGGCAATTAAAACATAACATTTGATGCATATGCTACTATACAGGAACTAGAATGCAGAATTATATAGCTAAAGTCACATACGTGCATGATAGAACTATACCGTTGGAAACTCAAATTCAAAAGGCAAAGATGCAAAAAAAAAATGATGTCAAAGGAGGGGGAAAAAGAGCAATAATAAGCTGAAAACCCCAAAAAAAAAAAAATCAACTTCCCCAAGTTTATCAAATCCATAAAGCAAGCAGACTTGACCTTCTTGACCAATTTGATATGAATGTACCAAATAATAATAATAATAATGTTAACAGAGTATATGCAACAACAATAGTCTTATAGAGACAAAAGCCCACTTACATTGAAAGAACAGGAATTGCTGGTATTGTCCAATGCATGCACAAAAGATGGGAGAAAAGCAAAACAAAAAGGAAAAGAAAGAAACAAATATCAGTACCTCATTGTTAGGTTACCTTGCTTTATATAAAAACCTATAGAATAAAGTTTGCATAATGCATACATTCTTTAACCATTAAATCTCAACAATGATATGACAAATAGGATAAGTATACTTCATGATACTGCAAAAACTTCTTCCTATATGTTTCCCTCAATTCCTTCCATCATCCTTCTAACTAATTTTCTGTTACCTGAAGTTATAAAACATGCATCAACAGGGACTAATATTCATCTAAGTAACTTTGATGAATGCAAATGCAAGGAAGAAATTATGAAAGCCATGAAAGTATGACATACCCATTAGATTGAACAAGCGAAATGGTGACAATTCAACTTTTATTTTTGGAAGTGAAACAAAAGCCCATGAAACAGCTCCAACCCAAGGCTCTGTTGGAATCAACCGCAATTTAACCCAAAGTTCCCCATCAATGTCAAAATCACGAACACCAACTGGCACAACAATGGGGATGATGCTGAATTTAAGTGACAGCATTAACAGCATACGAGCCCCACCTGTATAACGGAGGCCTATTTGATACCTGGATAACATCAAAGAAAACATATATTGAAAGTTTAGAGAAAAAGATTGTTCCTCTATACCTTTGAAGTTTAGGATTACAATATATACATAGGAGGACTACTATTGAGTACATGCAAAAGGAAAAAAATAAAAAGATGCAGTTATGCAAATAATCACTACCCTGAAAACAAAAAAAAAAAAAAACATAAAAACTAAATTAGAAACATTGACTCCGTTGATTCCATCCACTAATTTACTCCATCAAATAAAATCACAACATCCCATTTACAGCACTAAATCGAATCTCCCACATATTTTATGATTTTCCACACTCCCCCTCAAGCTAGTTCAAAGATGTTTAACATTCCCAACTAGTTTACTAGAACTTCAAACAACTGCTTCCAAAGGCCTTTATTTAGGATATCTGCTAGCTATTTCTTTGTAGGAACATATGGCATATAGACTAGGGCCCCTCAAGTCTTTCCTTAATGAAATGATGATCCGCTTCAACATGCTTAGTTCTATCATATTGAACTAGATTGTGGGTTATGTTAATCGTTGTTTTATTATCACAGTATAATTTCATAGGTTTCTCATAAGGAATCCTCAATTCTTCTAATATCTTCTTCAACCAAATGAGTTCACAAATTCCATAAGCAACGGTCCAAAACTCAACTCTTGCACTACTTCTAGCAACAACATTTTGTTTCTTACTTCTCCAAGTTACCATGTTCCCTACAATAAAGGCGCAATAACCTAAAGTTAATCTTCTATCCTTGTTATCTCCTGCCTAATCAACATCAGTATACACCTCAATCTACATATGCCCCTTTTTTCAAACAATAATCCTTTCCCTGGGCTTCCTTTCAAATACTTCATAACTTGATACACGGCTTCAAAACATTCTTCAATAGGTGAGTGCATAAATTGGCTAACCATACTAACTGCAAACGCTATATCAGGACATGTATGTGATAAGTATATCAATTTACCCACCAAACATTCATAGCGTCCTTTATCCACACTTGAACTTAACTCCATTTACCCCAATTTCCTATTAGGATCAATTGGTGCATTAGTTGGTTTACAGCCCAACATTCTTGTTTCTTTAAGCAAGTCTAAAGTATATTTTCGTTGAGAAACAAATATACCAACTTGAGATGTTGCAACTCCCATACCAAGGAAGTATCTCAACTAACCAAGATCTTTAATTTCAAATTCTTTAGCAAGTACCTCCTTTAATTTCTCCAATTACATAATGTTGTCACCTGTCAAGATGATATCATCTACATATACTATCAAGATGGCATCGGTCTAACTTTGCATATACCCAAGATTCTGAATGGACTTTGTGAAATGATCACCATGCTCTTGAAGACTACTTCAACCCATAGAGAGATCTCTTCAATTTACAAACTTTTTCAGTTCCAAATGATTGCTCAAAACTAGAGGGCAAATCCATATACACTTCCTCCTCCAATTCTCCATTTAGAAAAGCATTTTTTACATCTAGCTGTTGTAATGGCCAATTTAGATTGATTGCAAGAGACAATAAGACTTGTATTGTGTTCATCTTGGCAATTGGTGCAAACGTCTCTTGATAGTCAATACTATATATTTGTGTAAAGCCCTTGGTTACCAACCTAGCTTTATACCTCTCTATCAAAACATCAAGCTTATACTTGACTGTAAATACCAACTTGCATCCTAATGGTGTCTTCCCTCTTGGCAAACTTACCAAATCTCAAGTTCCATTCATTTCAAGAGCCTTCATTTCTTCCATGACTGCTTCTTAAAGTTCATTTGTATTGGTGAAGACATGTAAGTCCGACCTATCTCCAGCTCCATAGAATTAAACAACCAAGCCATGATCATGGAGTTTTCCTAGTTTCCCTTTCCCACAAATAAACAAGTTAATGGACTGAGACCATCTAAGAAAATTCAGTCCATTTGGTTGTGATGATGTGCAATGAAGGATCATCACTAGTGCCATGAAGTGAGACTTGAAATGGAGGCATTGATACCTGTTGTGAAGAATCTACAAAATTATTCTCCTTGTTGATTCCTAACATCAAATCCTCCTACCAGCAGCCTAATAGTTCCAGGAAAAAAAAAAAAAAAAATCCAGTACTTGAAACCAAAAATAAATGTATTACTTTCAGTAGGAAACTAGCTCTGAGACCATGAAAGTTTAGAGAAAAAAATTGTTCCTCTATATCTTTGAAGTTTAGGATTACAACATACATATAAGACTACTCTTGAGTACATGCAAAAGGAAGAAAATAAAAAGATACAACTATGCAAACACTCACTGCCCTAAAAATAGAAAAAATAAAAATAAAAATAAAAACTAAATTAGAAACATTGACTTAGCTGATTCTATCCCCTAATTTACTCCACTAAATCAAATTACAGCATCACATTTACACCACTAAATCAAATCTCTCACATATTTTATGATTTTCCACATATATCAGTTAGACAAATGCAAGATTAATACTTAAAATCAACAAATATTAACCTTCATGCCATCCATTTTGTGTAATTCCATATTTCATATCAATAAACATTTTTTTTTATAGGTAAATTTTTTGTCCCCATTAGGACTTGAACCTATAACCTCCCACAAACCCTCCCCAACCCTTTACCACTGGAGCCACCTTAAGAATTGAAGCAGACAACCTCAGAATTGCACAAAAAACCTACTGACCACAGGTTTTCCATATAGTTCTTAGAACTACTCCCTCATCAACTTCACCTTTATTACATAAAGTGTCTTGAGGTGGTTAAAAGTGTTTAAAGAGCCCTAACAAATTTCCGTAAACAAGGTCATTAGGTAATGTTCTCCATCTCATAAATCATGAAACCTTTCCTTATGTAAATACTTAGGGTCACCTAAGAGCACATGGGAATTTTTTCCTAAGACTGGACTATGTCCTAATTAATTCTGAGCTTTGTCCTATAGGATTCCAGTGAAGTTAGCTGATTCTAGAATGGTATTAGATCTGTTTTCTTGATGCTTGAGGATTTCAAGAATTTTTAATATGATTATTAAAGAAGATAATCAACAGACTAATGCCACTCCGTTAGACAATGCATAACCGTCTTTGATCATGCAAAAAATTACAGCACATTTCACTGTGTTTACAGAAAAAGCAATTTAGAGAATGGGACAGTATTTGCAACCAGAAATCAAGCTAAGACCTTCAAATGCAAACTGTCCAGGATCAGCTATCTCACTAAAGGCCAAAAAAAATGTAACGAAAAATGGAGAATAAAGCATGCCACTCATCAACAAAATATCAGTGCAACAAACAATGCAATGAAGATCACAAGCACCTTCATAAACCAATACAGTTTGAAGTATCTCCACTCAAACTAGAACCAAACCAAGCACCATCTTGAGGGCAAAATTAACAATAACTACTGAAAGATAGCAGTAGAAATTTATATTAAATTCAATGGTTTCAAGATGATTCTTACTGCAAATCATTGGCCCGACGAGAAGTTCTGCGCTCGACATTCCTAACTGACAACGGCTCATCCCCTAAGGAGAACTGCTTAATTTCAACTCTTTGCACGTAATCGGGTTTCTTCAGATTGTCAATGACGGGCTGAAGCAACCCAATGAGCCAATTCTCAATCCCACCTCGGTACACCTTCCACAACTTCCCCAAAACCATGTTCACCCATTCTACTGACTCCTTCCTCTGCAAATCCTTTTCCAAAAACAAGGAAAAACTGGTGGGCACCAGAGGCCAAATCCCGGACCGCCCCTGCTCAATGTTCGATTTCTTCTTCTTCCTCGATGTCCATACCTTATCGAAAACTACTCCAATCAAGAAAAAGAACCCAAATAATCCAACAATGTTGCGATTAATGGGAGGCGAAGGGATGGGGTGGATCACACCCAGTTGAGTCCTGAGCTTATCCACAAGTGGGTCTTCTTGGAAGTTGGTGAATTGTGAACCCATTTGAACTGAGGACTCTTGGGACCCTTCCCCATCATTGAATTCCTCGGAGAATCGATTTACCACAAAGATTTTCGCTCCACTGCTGGTGGAACTGGCCAATTGGACATTGAAATTCCCGCGTCGGCGGTCAGAGGGAATCGCACAAGCCAGAAAAACCCTTTTCCTCCGGGAAAATCTCTTCCTTCTCTTGGAGAAAACAATGGGTGAGAAATTCAAATTCCACGGAGTGGTTTCACAGGAGCAAGCATTGAAAATCTGCGAAAAATGGAAGCTCGCAGAAGTAGACTGCGAAACCATTTAAACTGGAAGCCCTAATTGACATGAATCACAGATTGAATAACGAAAGAAGCTCAAAATCGCAATCTCGACAATTTGGGCTGCTGCTGAACTGAATCAAATTGCAGGGAACCCAAAATTCCCATGCCTAATCAGTAAAACATAAAAGAAACAGAAATCAGTAAAAAAATGAAATAGAAATCAATGATAAAAGGAGATTGAAGAGTGGTGGAGATTGGAGAGGAACGGTGGGAGTTTTGAGAGGGAGAAAAAAGTTGAAACAAGTGGGCAGAAGTGCAGCGTGGAGGCATGAGATCTTGAGGATGGCTGAAAGCCTCAAACGTGAGCGACGTGGATGATAGCCTTTTGAAATGAGGTACACGTGGGTCGGAGCCGACACGTTTTCCTCTTTTTCTCCTCTTGCGCAGACACGTCATCCTACCATTTTCTTCTATATGATGTCTTGACCCTCCAATTAGTATTCAAAAAGTACAGCCGTCCAGAATAGTTAGGCCAATTAGAAAGTAAATATGAAACGTGTCTTCATTGTCATTTGAAAAAATATCTTCCTCGTAGAATTAGACTAAAGATTTGACACGCGCGGGATGTGATATATGACATGGAAAATTTATCACATGAGAATTATTATGATAGTGTTAAAAGGATGTATTTCTTGAATTTAAAGTGAAACAACATTATATTTCTTGTTTATAACATAGTAATGTTATTTTTCAAAAAATTTAAATCATATAAAAAAAAAAGACGATTATCATATTATCTAATAGTATTTTCAAAAATTAAAATTAAAAAAAATTAAAAAAAACTGACAATATAAGAAGAAAGTTGAAGATCGTTAATAGGTCATTTTTATAAGACATTGGTAGTAAGTTCTTAATCATAAGACATTTGCAAAACTTGATTAATGTGACTAGTAAGTCGATTAATAAGAATTTTAAATTTGGGTAATTAATGATCATTAATTATGATGCAATTGTTAACAACCCTCGTAGAGATATGTCATCATCACTTGCTATTGAAGCAAATGATAAAAGAAGTTTCAATTGTTGAGAAATAGAAATGAGAACAATTAAATTGAGATATGAAAGTCTTTTTATCTTTACACAGATTCAAGTCTTTGGTAGTGTGATAAGTTTAAAGGTTTCTTTTACAAATTATTTTTGTCGTGTCCTCTTCATGATATAATGGATTTATCGTATAATTCATACCAATTTGCACAAATGGTTGCACTCAAAGCTCTACAAAATAACACACTTTTTTTGCCCAACAAAGGATGAAGAAGAAAAGGAAATAGAAGTGAGAATAACAAAATAATGTTATATAATACAATAAAGTACTCGTTACTATTTATAGATAAGTTTTATATGTTGCAGCATATTTTCAATTCCCATAATAATAACATAAAAAATATGGAGAATGTTACAATAGGGTAATTAAAAAAATTAAAATGGTTATAACATTCTTTAGTAATAATTTCATTCTTAAACTATAACTGATTTTCAAAAATAAAGAATTGTTGTTACGTAATAATCTGAGTTTTTCAAATGTAAGCTTTATTAGCTAGATTACTATGGCCTTACATCGATCCTAGTATTCATGAGTGTATTTGAGAATAAACTCAATTCTTGTATGAAGAAACCCTCATTTCACACTGATAGAAGTAAAATTTGTCAAGGGTATCTTGTAAATACAATACCCCACTCTTATGAGCTATAAATTACATTAGAAATTTTAAAAAACTCAACCCTCAAACATTATAAATGCACTTGCACCATAAGGATGAATAAAAAAAATAAATAGTATATTGTCATGGTTATCTTATGATTTGTTTTTCCCATTAAACCTAGTTTTTAGGATTTATAATCCTAAATTGGGTGTGATCAGGAATAACTCATGATTATATGGGTTTGAACATTGCCTCACTCTATGTACTTCAAACCCTTTCTCTTGACAAGGCCTTGTTAGTGAATTTACAATATTGTCACAAGATTTAATATAATTCACGTTAATCATGCTATTGCTCTAATAAGATCTCATAATACCATGTTTTTTTCTTATCCGTTTAGACTTATAATTATAATAATGGTTATTTACTATGTGTGAACCCCGTATTTTGCTCAATGTGTTCCCATGTGATGACGCAGCTCACTTTTTATTTATTTGGTGAAAATTCGATCTTTAGAAAAAGACTTTGAGTCGTCACTTATTTTTGTTTTATTTTTAAAGAGAAAACATAATAAGAAAAAAAACCCTAAGTGTGACTCCTTATTTGGAAAATACGGTTTGTAAAAAACCAAACCTAGGTTCGAGGGTCAGGTTGCTTATTGGGAAGGTACGGTAAAAACCGTAGCATCCCTCTAAGCCCCTAAAAATGAGTCTCTACTAAATAAGGTGAAGTAGACATGATAATTAATTACGAGATCCATGGATACCAAAATGAAATGATCAAATAATAAAACAAATCGAACATGAGAATAAGTAAATAAATGAAGTAAGAGTGAGAGCATACCTTAGTAGCAAATAAGAATGAACTATCATGAAATGGGGTTAGTGCACAAAAATGAATACAAAATATATCACATGTGTTACGAAATAGAGTAATAAACCCTCAATGTCAATTATGCACTTCACTCAAATTATTTTTAAAGAAAATATCTCAAATGTTGGGCCCTCACCAAAGCCCAATTGATTTTGCAAGAATTAATCCCACAAATTCCATTATTTTGAAATTATGAAAATCATATTCATGTTTATTTAAAATTAAGAGAAACAAAAAAATTTATTTAAGAAACAAAAAAAAATTGTGAAAGTATTTACCTTAAGGGAAATGTAGCAACTTTATTTAAAAATGAGATTTTTAGTAACTTAAAACTCTAATGAATGACGAAAAGTGATAGAATTAAAAAAAATATTTGAAAATTGAAGTTCAATTAAAATTATTTGAAAGAAAACTTGAGTTTTGAAATTTACTTGAAAATTGAAGTCTCGAAAATTATTTGAAAATTGGAGTTTTAAAAATTAAATTTAAGAATTGGAATTTTCGAAATTAAATTTGAAAGAAATTGGAATTTTGAAAATTATTTGACAATTGGAGTTTTGAAAATTAAATTCAAGAATTGGAGTTTTTGAAATTAAATATGAAAGAAATTGGAATTTTGAAAATTATTTGAAAATTGGAATTTTGAAAATTAAATTTAAAAATTGGAGTTTTGGAAATTTGAAAGAAATTAGAATTTTGAAAATCATTTGAGAATTGGAGTTTTGAAAATTAAATTTAATAATTGGAATTTTGGAAATTAAATTTGAAAGAAATTGAAATTTTGAAAATTATTTCAGAATTGAAATTTTGAAAATTAAATTTAAGAATTGGAGTTTCAAAAATTAAATTAAAAAAAAAAAAGAATTTTAAAGAATTATTCGAAAATTGAAGTTTTGAAAATTAAATTTGAAAATAATTAAAGTTTGGAAAGTTAAAGTTTTGAAAATTAAACTTAAAAATTGGAGTTTTGAAAAATTAAATTAAAAAATGGAGTTTTCGAAATTTATTTGAAAATGGAATCTTTAAAAAATTAAATTTGGAAATTGAAACTTTGGAAAATTATTTGAAAATGGAAGTTTTGAAAATTAAATTTTAAAAAATTTAGAATTTTGAAGAATTATTCAAAAATTGAAGTTTTGAAAATAATTAAAGTTTGGAAAGTTAAAGTTTTGAAAATTAAACTTAAAAATTGGAGTTTTGAAAAATTAAATTAAAAAATAGAGTTTTGGAAATTTATTTGAAAATGAAAGTTTGGAAAATTAAATTTAAAAATAATTAAAGTTTGGAAAGCTAAAGTTTTGAAAATTAAACTTAAAAATTGGAGTTTTGAAAAATTAAATTAAAAATTGGAGTTTAGGAAATTATTTGAAAATTAGAGTTTTAAAAATTAAATTTGAAAATTGGAATTTGGGGAAATTGAATTTTGATATCAAAATATGAAGAAATGAATATATATATATATATATATATATATATATATATATATATATATATATATATATAAAAGATGAGTTGTGGTGATCCTCATGTGCAAATTTCATTTCTCCACGTGTTCAACCATTCTCAACTTTATTGTGTTGTCTCCACTACAATAGCAACAAACCCATTTTCCATCAACCCACTCCATGTGGGGCCTTAAGTCTAAGTAAATGAACTCTTTTTCCATGTTTGTATGCTTTTAAGACAATATACCTCCTGCCCGTACGAATTTTAGTGACTACTCCATTCCACCAACCATAGAAATCAAAGATGAATGGAATATTTTCACAAAACAAATGCCCAAGACAACTCCTGTGAGGGGACCTGCTACTCAAAGGAACCACAAATATTTCCTCGAGGAGACCAATGAACTAAAACTGAATAAATAACTTCCAACTAAATCACAAGAAAACCTAATAGTTGCAACTAACATAAGAATAATTAAACCATAGGGAAAAAAAATGTTATTTATAAGAATTAAAAAAATAATCATATTTTTCCATTCAATACAACAATAAAAATAAATCTAATTTCTTCAATTAGTTCGAGTCAAATAATTGCATATGTCTCAGAAGTAAGGAACAGAGTTTGCAACTTCTCATTAAAACTTACCCTACATATCAATAATAGGCTAACAAGGCAAATGCAAGAACTCCATATTTTTAAACAGGCCCACAAGTTGGACCAAAAAATCAAATAAACACAAAGCAAGTAAACAAGAAGAAGAATAAGCATATGTAAATCGTTTAGCCAAATGGGATCCCAGAAAATCAATGAAAACCCAAGAACAGGACTGTACTCAAAAAAAGAAAAAAAAGATCAGTGCAAACACAATAATTATGAGCAGAGCCAAAAGCTGGAATCTTCAAAACTACATAAAACTCAAAGAGAAAAATTGAAGAATAAATATTGATTAGCCAATGGACATCTCAAAAAATCAAAGAAAAATCAATAAGAGGATTGAATATCAAGAAATTCTTTATTGAGTCGAGCTTTTCAAAATTTGGAAACCAAAACAACATAAAACACATACCTTGGCGACATCGAGAGGGTTAATGAGGATGGCCGAGAGGACAGTGGCGCCCGCGGTAGAGAATGACCGTTCTAAGAACCACACATCATTATCGGATTTGCTCTTTGAATGTTGAGTTTTCGGAGATGAAGCCTCTACTACAAATGTAACCGTTGATTGCAACATTGTAGAAATTATAGAATCGTGCCCGTTCAAATCCATTAGTGAGGATTATTGTGTACTCATCCACAACTTGCCCCTATTCTTTGATTCTGTCATTGCCTTCATCTCCTCTCTCTAAAACTTCCTCACTCTCACCCAGCTCCCTACCTCTGCAAACTCGACCTCTCCTTACTCCTCTTTCTCAAGCCTGCAGCTAGGTCCTTTTCTTGCTCCGCTCACCCTCTAGACCTGTAGCTACCCTTGGACTGCTCCCATATATTTTTTTCTTAAGCTCTCAAAACCCCCACAGCGCAGCCAGCTCTCCTTCAATCCTCTTGCTCGGTTTTTCTTTTTTTCAAACTACCACCTCTTCCGTCTTGTTCCCCCCTCTCCAACTTCTGTTTTTCTCCCCAAATAAACTCGTTCTCTCCTAATCTCATCCTCTACTCTAGACAACTCACCCATGCTATGTTTTTCTTTTAAAAAAAAACTCATCCTCTCCTAGTCTCATCCTCTGTTCGTTCCATTGTTCTCGGTTCAACGAAGACGTCACCACCCTCAACCACCACCATGATGAGTTGGTGATGTCCTTTTCCATGTGTCTCAATCATGCAACTTAGCCACCTCACGGAGAGGTCGTCCTCCACTCTTTCCCTAGCTCGCTCTCAAGGTGGTAAGAAAAAAGAATTCTTCCATCCGAGGGGGTCTACGCTATGCCAATAGAAGTAATGCTATCACAATTAGTCAATTCAAATAGTACTAATTTGTCCCACATTGGCTTTTATATAAGAAATTTCTTAATGAATTTGATCATTCACTTGCTAAAACAAAAGCAATAAGTTCAACTTCCATAGTTTAAATTAACATTAACTATTTGCTTTTTAGAGTTTCTGACCAAAATAATGCCAATTAAAAAAATTAAAAAAAAAAAAACCCAAAGCAGTGCATCTTTAAAAATATTTACCAAAGTAATCTTTGACCTTCAAATCAACATTTTTTTTACTTTTTTTTTTTTTTCCGTTCACAGCATGATTTTAAACCCCCTATTTTTTTTTATCCTAAACCCTAATTCTTTTTTTTCTTTTCCCACCATTAATGGCTCCCACCAACAATATCTTGTAGTGCTCTTTCAGGCTAGGTAAGTTTGTGAAGAAATTTATGTTCCAGTAAATTAACAACACGTTTAGGTAAAATAACTAGAAATTTTTTTTTGGTTATTTCAATTAGGACTTAGTTGTTTGTAGTGTGACAGACAAAGTGAGACCTCTTTTTGCATCCATCTACAATTTGTTGTGTTCTTCAAACCTAGGTAAATTTTTGAAAAAATTAATAGTTGGATAAAATAATGGCACATTTGGGTAAAATAATAAATAAAAAATGGATATTTCAGTTGGGATTAAAACAGGTTTGAGTTTCACTTCAACAAATTTAACCTTTTTTTATATATTTCTTTTAATTTTTTTCCCTTAAATTAATAGTGCAACTAGAAGAAAAATGATATGTTGTTATGTTATACATAATTTGTGTTGAAAAAAAGTTGGATTTAAAGAAAACTATGAATACTTGTAACATTAATCTTTATTATTTTATTTTGTAGTGGCCCAAATGTTTGGCACAAAGACCTTTTGCATTGCAAATTTTTGTGAAATAGATTTTAACCTTAATTTTGGGTTGCATTGCAACACTAAGAGTCATTATCAAAGGTGAACAATGAAAAATGTTTTCCCTTTTACTCCACCCTTTGAGCTAATGGTCAATATGTATATGTATGACCTTATAGAATTTTGGTATAAGCCATTGTTAATTTTTTTATTTACTCTAATGGTCAATATGTATATGTATGCTTACCTACCAACATATCTTTTAATTTTTTTTTTCCTTTCAATAAATAGTGCAACTAGAAGGAATAATCTCATTTTATTATTATTATTATTATTATTATAATTATTATTATGTGAATTCCATTTGTATTGGCTATGTTTGTTTATAGAGTTGTGGATTTTCCCTTTTGTTGGATCTCACTTCCATTTGTGTTTTTTCCTAAGATGAATTTTTTTTCATATAATAACAATATATATTGTATGAAAATATAAAATATATACAAAAATTCTAAAAACGGTTAGTCCTCCCTTTTAAACATATGAAAATTATATTTTTAAAATGTTATTATTAATATTACATTTTATGAAACTTTCATAATTACTTGTAACAACATTACTAAAATGTTATAATATTAATAATAAATAATAAGAAATAAGACTAAAAATAAATTTAATGTATAGAAAATATTAGTTTTTACTTAAAATTTAACTTATTCAATAATAAAATATAAAAATTGAATTAAATTAGAAAATTTTAAAAATTAAAAAATATAATTAAAAGTTTATTAATATGTCTATTATGCTTTCTCTTTTAAAAATTTTTTAATGAAAAGAGAAATGGAAAAATATTAAAATATTTTTAGAAAATAAATTAAAAAGTCGGAACAATCATTACACTTCGACATCGAAATGAGAGAGTAAAGGGGTAAAAGGAAGAAAGAGAGAGAAAAAGGTATATAAAAGTCAAATAATGAGAAGTATGGGATCCACAAACATGTTCACATTCCCTATTTCCTTCAAAGGTATTTTGGTCTTACATATCTCATGTCTTTAATATTAATTATGTTGAATATGTAGACTTCACATCCATTATTTACTCTAACAAGTCTTAAATTATAATTATCCCTCATTTTAATATCATTTTTGTAAAATCAATCATTTAAATAATTATTAATTTCTTATAGTAAAAATAGAAAATTAAAAAAAAAAAATAATGTCCACAAAATAAAATAGATTCTTTTCAATGAACTTTGAGATGGATGAAGTTGAGTTATTTATTGAACAAGTATTGGTTGACTTACAAATGAATTCGCCAATTGGTAACTACATACTTTTGTTACTTGGTGAAAATGATGGCACTAGTAATGTTCCAAGTCCATTTACTTTTGAGCATAGAGCGGAAGAGGATAAGGAAGACAATGTGATGATGACTATGTAAGAGTCGCAGATGTTCATAATGATGATAATCAGGATAGGGAAGGTTGCTTGTCTTTTTTAGCTGTTCGTGAGGCAATTGAAAAAGAACAAATGAGACATGTGGTTATGGATGAGGAAGGTTGTAATTTGTCAAACAATCCAAATCCAAAGAATTTAGATAACTTAGTTGAATTATCTCCAATGTAATATCATTTGGCCGTATCACCACAGTTTGAAAATATTGAAAACATTGGTCATATTGTGTCAAGTAATTGGACCCCATGGGGAAATGCTTTTACGGGAAATTTAATCGAAGAGTTCACAATTGACCAAATATTTAATTTCAAGGCAAATTTGCAACATGTTGTAAAAATTTACTCTATTAATTTGCACCAAGAATATATTGTTCTATCATCCACAAAGAAGTTGTTAGTCCTAGGATACACGAAAGCTGAACAGTCTCAATGTCCATGGAGACTTCATGCTACAGTTGTTAAAGGGACATCTTTATTTGAAATTAACAAATATAGTGGCTTGCACACATGTGTCAATCCTTGCATGAACCAAGACCATCATCAATTAGACTCGAACTTGATAGTTGCCCATATAGAGGGCATGATTAAGGCAAAATTCACACTTTTAGTGGTCACCATTCAAGCAAGTGTTATAGAAAGATTCGAGTTCTAGATCTCATACACTAAGGCTTCAAAAGGTAAGCGTAAAACATTAACTAATTTTTTATTTAGTGATTTTTATAAATCATACGCTAAACTACCGCACTTTTTTGGTTCCTGAGAGCAAGCAAATCCAAGAGAAGATGTGTTGTAATTTCTAAAGCATTCCCGGGTAATATGTGAAATTAAGAGGTATTTCAATGAGTCTTTTGGACATTTCATCCTTTCATAAAGGGCTTCAAGCATTGTCGTCCTGTACTAAATATTGATGGTACACACATGTATGGGAAGTATAAGAGCATTGTAATGATTGTCATGAGGTGTAACGAAAATAATCAATTGTTCCATCTCGCTTTTGCATTAACTAATGGTGAAAATGTTAACAGTTGGGGATGGTTTTTGGCATGTATTAGAAATTAAGCAACTCAAAGGAGGGGTCTTTGTGTTATCTCTAATCGTCATCTAAGCACTATGGTTGTGTTTGTTGATGTTTATCTTGGTTGGTCTGAGCCAAATGCATATCATTGGATTTGTATGCACCATCTTGCTAGCAACTTTATGACTCATTTTAATGACAAATGTTTAAAACAACTTTTATGCAAAGTTGCCTTAGAAACTAAGGTAGAATAGTTCAACATACATATGGACACAATTAGGAGGATTAATCAAGATGCACTATGCTGGTTGGAGGTCATTCCCTTTGAAAAATGGACATTATCACATGATAGAGGTTGACAATATGGCATAATGACTACGAACATGTCAGAAGTGTTCAATAATGTGCTTAAAAGGGCACGAAGCTTGCTTATCACTACAATTGATTCATTGACATTCTATCAAGTTAGTAGTTGCTTTGTTGCAAGAAGAGAACATGGTGTTAGTCGACTTGCTCCAAGTGAAGAATACCCTCCTTTTGTTCATGCTAAGATTAATGCAAATGTTTTTAAGGTAAGATCTCATGAGGTGGTTTATTATGACCACTTCCAAGGATTGTTTCATGTAAAGGCCAGTAGAGGTGATAAAAAGACATCATTTGGTGAGCAAACATATTGTGTTAACCTACGTGAACATGGATGCACATGTGGTAAAACACTGATATATGGATTTTCATGTGGTCATTTGCTAGCGGCATGTCATTTTCGTTCAATTGATTTTAAATCATTTATTCAGCATTATTATACAATGCAATCATATTTTAGCACTTGGGCATCACTGTTTAACCCCATACACAATGAGTATGAGTGACCATCATATGTTGGTCCAATTATTGTGCCTATAGAGTCGATGAAATGTGTGTCAAGTAGATAACCTAAATCTACTTGTTTACATAATGAAATGAATGTTAGAAAAGGAAAAACCTCGATTACATGTGGTTTGTGCAAACAAAGTGGTCATAATCGTCGTTCTTGTCTAAATAGGAATATGGGTGTCAGGGCTTCATAATGTGGCATTGACATTGTATTCCTCCTTCAACATTGATATAAGTTCATGAATGATTTAATTTTGTTTAACTTTTCATTGGTCTTGGTTAGCTTTGGATGTTGACATTAATTTAATATTTTGTATAATTAGGTTATTTTTATTTTGGACAATACCTATGTTATAAGGGAGACTTTACAATTAATTTTAAAATTGTACTGTTAACGATTATTAGCCTTGGATGTTGATATTGCTTGCAAATGGATATTTTAATTAATCAGATTCTTTGTATTTTGGAGAATACTAGGAAACTCTGTCAAAATTTTTTAAATGACAGTATTAACATTAGTTTAATACATTTTTTTATTATTGTACTTGGATGTTGATATTGCTTGCAAATATATATTTTGATTAAAAATATTTTTTGTATTTTGGAGAATGCCCTATTTATAGGGGAGACTCTGCCGAAATTTTTAAAACGATAATATTAACATTAGTGTAGACTCTTCATTTTGTTCTTCTAGCACATGTCCTATTAGGTATTTGTTCGATACTTTACAGCAATTTCCTGGTGGCCCATTACTACTCGTGTAGCCTATCTTTTCTAAGCCACCTTAGGGACTTTGGTTGAGGGATTCATCCAACTCCATTGTGAATCTTAGCAGCCCTAATTTAGACTTAGGCCAATTATGCACCACCTCTAGCCCACTTAGGTACCTTATGTCCATTTAGATACCCTAAGCCCATTTAAATACAATTGGCCCATTAGACACCCTAGGCCCATTTAGGCACCTTAGTGTCACAGGATGCTTCAAATGAGTCTCCCCCTGGGTTTATATAAAGCCTAGGAAGCTTTTGGAGATTCCTACACTTAGCCATCGGTGAGAAGAGTGTGGAAGGTTTTAGAAATGTCTAGAGAAGTCCACACATCTCTACACCATGGTGGAAGGCATGAGAGGAGTCCAGAGCTTTCTAGAGAATTCTAAAAGCCTCTTGTACAAAGACTTGTACATAGAATGGTATAGGGTATTCTAGAATATTCTTAAATTGTAAGGAACCCTCCAAGGTTTTAGAGAGTTCCATTGGTGCCTATAAATAGGTGGGGGCCTCATTTGGCCAAGACACCAAGCATTGTAAGGCTTCCTTTGAAAGCGATAAAGCTCCCATTCCTTAAGAGTCGCCTACTACGCCTTCTCAAGATTCCAAGTCATGAGCATCTTAGCCTAGCAAGCTAAGTACTGGGAGTTAGGCTGACTTAGCAAGATCAAGTGTCTTGACTTGCCTAAGTGCCGCAAAAGCTTAGGAAAATACTGAGTTCGTGACGAGTGGTATCAAAGCATGGCTACGAAACGGGCATAGTAAAGGAAGCATGTCGGGCTCCAACGTTGAGAAGACTAGTGAGCAAACCTGTGGGAGGGAGATCGAGCCTATTGCACGTGGCAGGGGCAAGAAGGATAAATCTCGTGACGCTATAGCCAACATGGAGGCAAGGCTAGCCAAGGTGGAGCTAGCCATGGCAAACACCTGGGAAGGGGTGGACTTGATAGAGCAAGGCATGGAGAAGGGCTTAGAGGATCTAAGGGAACAGATCCAAGACCTTCGTGAGGGGGTGCTAGGCTCACAAGTTCAATCGGTGTCACACGAGGAGTTCATGTCCTTCCAAGACAAGGTTATGAACATGTTCGCTAGTATGAAGTCAATGGTGGAGGCCTTGGCTGCGTACATGGAAGCTCGAGACCAGGAGATTTGACAAGAGTTGGCCATCTATAAAACTATCGTATCAGCACGAGTCATGGCCACTCATAAGGCACCAAGAGTGGAGATGCCCAAGCCACACACATTCAGTGGCAAGAGGGATGCTAAGGAGCTGGATAACTTATTGTGGCACATAGAGTGCTACTTTAAGGCTATCGCACTGACGGATGAAGCCACTATGGTACGCACCGCGACCCTCTACCTCACTAATAATGCTACTCTATGGTGGCATCGGAGGTTTGCCGATACAGAAAAAGGGACGTGCACCATAGATACATGGGATGCCTTTAAGCGAGAAATCAAAAGGCAATTCTACCATGAGGATGTGGCTTATCTAGCAAGGAAAAATTTGAAGCGTCTCAAGTACATGGGCTCAATCCGTGAGTATGTCAAAGAGTTCTCTACACTTATGCTTGAGATACCCAACATGTCTGAGGAGGAGTTACTGTTCAACTTCATGGATAACCTGTAAAGTTGGGCCGAGCAAGAGTTGAGGAGATGTGGTGTTCAAGACCTAGCCACGACCATGGCGATAGCAGAGTCCTTGGTGGAATATAAAAGGGGAGATTCCTCCAAGCCTAAGCCATAGTCCAAGGGTAGTCATGCTAAAGGTGGGGAAGACAATGGATTAAGAGGGTACACCCCTAAGGAAGGATCAAGTAAGACCTCTAGTGCCAAGGATGGTAAGGGCAAAGACAAGTTGAATGAGTTCCCCAGGACCAATTGCTTCCTATGTGATGGTCCACACTGGGCACGGGATTGTCCCAAGAGGAAAGCCTTAAATACTATGATAGGGGAAAATGAGAAAAAGGGCGACGCTCATGTGAGATCGTTACAACTCTTAAACGCCCTCAAGGCCAAGCCGGTGCCTAAGACACCTCAAAGCAAAGGGCTAATGTGTGTAGAAGCCCTTGTAAATTGGAAGGCCACCAAGGCCTTGGTGGACACTGGTGCCACTCATAACTTTGTCTCAAAGAATGAGGCAAAGAGGCTGGAGCTCCAAGCATCCAAAGAAAGAGGTTGGCTCAAGGCAGTTAATTCAGCTGCCAAGCCATCACATGGAGTAGCTCGCGGGATGACCATGCACATCGGCTCATGGGAAGGAAAGGTCAACTTCAAAGTGGCACCCATGGACGACTTCAAGATGGTACTGGGGATGGACTTCTTACAAAAGGTCAAAGCTATGCCACTACCCTTCTTATGCTCAATGGTTATCTTAGGGGAGGAGAAACCATGCATGGTCCCTACGGTCACCGAAGGTTTGCTCAAGACCCCTATGTTATCGATTATGCAAGTAAAGAAGGGGTTAAAGAGGAAATAGGTGACCTACCTCACCACCCTTAAGGAAGAAGAAAATGATGATGGGTCCCTGATGAGTTCAAGGACGTGATGCCGCTCGAGTTGCCCAAAATACTCCCTCCTAGAAGAGAGGAAGATCATAAGATCGAGTTAGAGCCGGGAGCTAAGCCCCCTACTATGGGGCCATACAAAATGGCGTCACCCAAGCTGGAGGAGCTTAGAAGACAACTTAAGGAGTTGTTGGACGCAAGATTCATTCAACCATCCAAGGCTCCCTATGGCGCGCCGATCTTGTTTCAGAAGAAGCATGATGGGTCCCTACGGATGTGTATTGACTACCAGGCACTCAACAAGGTGACGATAAAGAACAAGTACCCTATTCCGCTCATCACTGACTTGTTCGATTAACTTGGTAGGGCAAGATACTTCACAAAATTGGACTTAAGGTCAGGCTACTACCAAGTAAGGATTGCGGAGGGGGACGAACCGAAGACTACATGTGCAACCAAGTATGGCTCATATAAGTTCTTAGTGATGCCCTTTGGCCTCACCAATGCCCCAACAACGTTCTGCACTCTCATGAATAAGATCTTCCACCCATATTTAGACAAGTTCGTAGTGGTGTACTTGGATGACATAGTCATCTACAGTAACACCTTGAAGGAGCATGTAGAGCATTTAAGGAAGGTCTTTAATATCCTAAGGTAAAACGAGTTATATGTAAAGAAAGAGAAATGCCCATTTACTAAGGAAGAAGTGAGCTTCCCAAGGCATCGCATCAAGGATGGCAAGCTGATGATGGATGATAGCAAGGTGAAAGCCATCCAAGAATGAGATCCTCCAACCAAGGTACCTTAGCTTAGATCTTTCTTCAGTTTAGTTAATTACTATTGGTGGTTCATCAAGGGTTATTTGGCAAGGGCACTACCCGACTACAGCAAGGGTTTTGAGGTACACACGGATGCCTCAGACTTTGCTATTGGGGGAGTCCTTATGCAAGATAGGGATTCAATCGCCTTCGAGAGCCGCAAGCTAAATGACACAGAGAGGCGCTACATGGTGTAGGAAAAGGAGATGATTGCCATCGTCCATTGCTTGTGCACCCGGAGGCACTATCTTTTAGGGTCTCATTTCCTAGTGAAGACCGATAATGTTGCCACTAGCTACTTCCAAACACAAAAGAAGCTAAGTCATAAACAAGCTAGGTGGCAAGACTTCCTAACCGAGTTCAACTATACGCTGGAGTATAAGCCAGGAAGTGCTAATCATGTGGCCAACGCCCTAAGTCGTAAGACAAAGCTAGCATCTATGACGAGCCAGCCCTAAGGAGACATAATGGATCTTGTAAGGGAAGGGCTGCAACATGATCCAGTGGCTAAGAGCCTCATCGCCCTGGCTCATGAAGGGAAGACTAAGTAGTTTTGGGTGGAGGACGACCTACTCTATACTAAGGGGAGACGACTCTACATGCCTAAGTGGGGGAACATAAGGCGGAATCTTATTAAGGAGTGCCATGACACCAAGTGGGCTAGGCACTCTAGGCAACGACGCACGAGGGCACTACTCGAGTCGGCTTACTACTGGCCTCAAACACAGGATGAAGTTGAGGCCTATGTAAGGACTTGTCTTGAGTGCCAACAAGACAAGGTGAAGCAACGACGGCCTAGAGGCCTGTTGGAACCACTACCAATAGCAAAGTGCCCATGGGACAACGTCACCATGGACTTCATCATCGGGCTACCCAAGTCAGAGGACAACTTCTCTATCATAGTAGTAGTGGACAGGTTCTCTAAGTACGCGACCTTCATAGTTGTCCTTGCTGACTGCACTGTGGTGGAGACGACAAGGCTATTCTTAAAGCACGTAGTCAAGTATTGAGGGTTGCCTAAGTACATTAACAGTTATTGCAATCCACATTTCACTGGGAAGTTTTGGACAGAGCTCTTCAAGGTTATGGGGTCGGAGCTTCACTTCTCCACAAGCTTTCACCCACAGACAGATAGGCAGACTGAGAGGGTGAACGCCTTATTGGAGCTATATTTGAGGCACTTTGTGAGTGCTAAATAGAAAGATTAGGCTAAGTTGCTTGATATAGCCCGGTTCTCATACAACTTGCAAAGGAGTGAGGCAACCAACAAGAGCCCGTTCGAGCTAGCCACAAGGTAGCAACCCTTAACTCCTCACACATTGACGATAGGCTATATTGAGAGAAGTCCGGCGGCCTTTAAGTTCGTGAAGGGATGGCACGAGCAAGCTAACATAGCACGCTCATACTTGGACAAGGCCACCAAGAAGATGTAGAAGTGGGCTGACAAGAAGCGATGCCACATAGAGTATAAGGTTGGAGACATGGTGCTTGTCAAGCTCTTTCCTTAACAATTCAAATCACTACGAATGGTGCATAAAGGCCTTATGAGGAGGTATGAAGAACCCTTCCCCATACTTGGGAAGGTCAACAAGGTGTCCTATAAAGTTGAGTTACGACCAAGGTTGAAGATTCATCTCATCTTCCACGTGAGTTACTTGAACCCTATCATGAAGACAAGGATGATCCAAGCCGAAGGTTGTCTAAGAGGGCACCTACAGCGGTCGTGACCTCCTATGACAAGGAGGTGGAACACATCATTACAGACTGAGTCATCAGGAGACGAGTGTGCCCCCTGCTATGGAGTACTTAGTAAAATGGAACGGACTACCAGAGAGCGAGGCTAGTTGGGAGCCAACAAATGCACTATAGTAGTTCCAAGAGCAGATTGAGCGTTTCTGGGCAGAAGGTACGACAAGGACTTCTACGACTTAGGTGGGGGAGAGTATCACAAAATGCTTCAAATGAGCCTCCTCCTGGGTTTATATAAAGCCCAGGAAGCTTCTAGAGACTCTTACACTTAGCCATCAATGGGAAGAGTGTGGAAGGTTCTAGAAATGTCTAGAAAAGTCCACACATCTCTACACCATGGTGGAAGGCATGAAAGGAGTCCAGGGCTTTCTAGAGAATTCTAAAAGCCTCTTGTACATAGAATGGTATAGGGTATTCTAAAATATTCTTGAATTGTAAGGAACCCTCCAAGGTTCCAGAGAGTTCCATTGGTGCCTATAAATAGGTGGGGGCCTTATTTGGCCAAGACACCAAGTAAAAGAGCTTCCAAGTATTGTAAAGCTTCCTTTGAAAGCAATAAACCTCTCATTCCTTAAGAGTCGCTTACTACGCCTTCTCAAGCTTCCGAGTCATGAGCATCTTAGCCTACCAAGTTAAGTACTAGGAGTCAGGCTGACTTAGCAAGGTCAAGTGTCTTGACTTGTCTAAGTGCCACACGAGCTTAGGAAAATACTAAGTCCATTACACTAGGCCCATTTGAGCATCCTAGGCCCACTTAGGCATCCTAGGCCCATTTAGGCACTCTAAGCCTATTTAGATACACTTGGCCCATTAGGCACCACCTTGAGCCCACTAAGGCACCCTAGGCCCATTTAGCTACACTTGGCCCATTAGGCACCGCCTTAGGCCCATTTAGGCACCCTAAGCCCATTTAGATACATTTGACCCATTAGGCACCACCTTAGGCCCACCTAGGTCACTTAAGCCCACTTAGGCACACTTTGCCCATTAGGCACCACCTTTAGGCCCATCTAGGTTCACCTAGGCCTACTTAAACACCCTAGGCCCACCTTAAATACACTTGGGTCGCCTTGTAGGCATTTTGTGCTTGACTTGTATGGCTTACATTGTTCGCATGATTCTGTATTTTTAACACTTGCATGTGCTTGATTTCTTATTCATTTATCTATTTATTCATTTAGTTATTTATTTATTATTATTTGTTTACTTTTATCTATTTGTTTGTTTTTAGAAAATTGCATGTGATCAATTATCTTATCTCTTTTTATGATTACTATTATTATTGCTATTAAATGTTTTTACTAATATGTACGTTAATAAATTTTTAGTAAGTTATTGTTTTTTTTTTTTTTTAAAGTGCTTTTAATATATTTTTAGTAAGTTAAGTTTGTTATTATTATTATTATTATTATTATTAAAAGTTTGTTAATATATATATATATTTTGAATTATGATATATATAAAATAGAAAACCACTTCCCATGAAAATAAAAACACCACTTTCCGTTACAAAAGAAAAAGGACTTTGTATATAAAAATCAAAATACAAGCTTCCAAAAAGAAACAGATAAGAAAAACACGTTGTCATATTGAAGGAAGAGGTCGGGCTACTCACAGCTGGATCTTAGAAATTTCTCTCGAAGGAAGGACATCTGAGAAGATAGGAAAGGAAGATAGGAAAAGAAGATCGGAAAGAAGGAAGGAGGGGAGTCATCCATGTTGACATGAGGAATGGTCAATGGGGGGATTAGATGGAGAAATCAGATTGGGTTATTTTCTTCTCCGTAGCAGTAAGACAAAAAGACAAGCAAGCTGGCCGAGCCTGTTTAATACTCGAATCTGGGCCATCTTTCTCTACCGACTCGACTCCTTTGATCCCGCTTCTCTGCCCACTCACGTGTTTTCACAGGAACATATGTCTGCCCCCAGGATCAATTCTCGTATGCTGCAAGGATCTGAGATGATTGGGCTTGGGAAGTTGTTGGGTCCAGAGGACATAGCCTATGATACCAACTCACACCTAATCTACATAGGTTGTGCTGATGGCTGGATTAAGAAAGTCACTTTGAACGACTCTGTCGTCCATGACTAGGCCTTCACCGGTGGAAGACCTCTTAGCGTCGCTCTCGGTCGCGCCGGTGAGGTTCTCGTTGCCGACGCCGACAAGGGTCTACTGAAGATAAGTGAAGATGGTGTGGTCAAACTATTGACCGATGAAGCTGAGAAGTGGATAGTATTTAAAAATTTGTTTTCACATCTGAAAGGGATCTTGATAAGAACTCTGGCTGATACATCACACGGACAGCACTCCCTTTCTACCACATAGCTCTCAAAGAATGATAATCACCGATCCATAACAATGCAAGGATGAGATGCAGATGTTTCCACAAGAACAAAGGAAGAACCCGAGGAATTTGAGAAGCCGGATTGTGAATTATTTAAGAGGGCTGATGCCAAAACACAAAGAGATACAGAATAGCAACACGGGATCTGAAGGAACTTACCACTTTGGGGGCCGCTGAGGATTTGATCACTTACCAAATGAGATGCAGGCTGCATTCCTGGGAAATCTCCAAATGAACCACACATACATCACTTCCCATATCCACATGCATTCAAAAAAGGAAATAGAATATTCAATGAATTATTTCCGTGTTTTCCATAGATTTATCTATACTATCATAAAACATCAATGGTTAGTTTAGATAATATATCACCCAACATGTGTTTTATCATAAATGATTGAGCAATGTAACAAATATCAAGACACCGAAGCACTATCAAACATAGGCATAGTTCACAATGACAATCATATTCACAGGATTTAGAAAGTGGGTATTAGGAAGCGTACCTGGATAGCATGGAGAACTCATAATACGCTTCCTCAGGACATGGGGGGTTAGATAATAAATAAATAATGAAATAGGAAATCCTAACATGCTTATCTAATTAATATAGCAAAAATGATCAGAATATACCAAATAATCAATTATCACACACATTTTGTGTACAATTCCTAAAAAAATAGATAGATATGATTACAACAAATAGCAAGGGTGGTAGCAAAAATAAGTTTTGAAAAGATTTTCTTATGTAGGGGTTTCAACAATTCCCCAATTGATATACACAAATTTAGCCTAGAATTATCCCATTTATTTGGGACCACAAGCTTTGATTCGTGTTTTGTTCAAAACCAAAATTTTTATTGACAACCAAGAAGGATGCAAATCGTTCAAAATATGGTTGCATATTATTTAAAAAAAAAAAAAATTGATTCTAAAGACTCTAAATGAATTTTCTTTTTAAGTAGATTTTTTTTTAAAGGGATCTTTTGAGAAAATTTGTTTTATTTTAAAATAAAAGAAATTAATTTTTAAAATTACAAAACATAGAAAACAAAATACCAACCAAAATAAAAGAAAATAAAAATCACAAAATAAAATTTTAGACAATCATGCCAATTAAAGTAGTGAGAGTAGGGCCAACCTTCATGGGTTTTTAGTGGCCTTAAAGAAAAGGGTTTTGATCAAAAATAACTAAGGCATCAAATTTATGACTTCCTAATCAAACAAACTA
The DNA here is from genome assembly GCA_030254885.1 of Vitis rotundifolia. Classification (NCBI taxonomy): domain Eukaryota; kingdom Viridiplantae; phylum Streptophyta; class Magnoliopsida; order Vitales; family Vitaceae; genus Vitis; species Vitis rotundifolia. The sequence goes on from CM058151.1 coordinate 16,034,445, forward strand.
ACAAAAATATTATCCAAGACTAACATCTAGATTTCAAGAAACACATGAATTAAAGGTAAGAAAAACAAATCAAGGATTAAAGTCAACAAACTTAGCATATGGAGATAATAATGTGGAATTAATTAAGGTAAATTAACATTCTAACAAAATATGATAAATCAAAAAAACCAAAATTTAGTAAACTTGAAAATAGGAAAACAATAACATGCAATTATCTGGATTGATTATCTAAAATTCCTAAAAACTCAAACTAAATATTAATAGATCAAAACCAAAATATGCCATACTCAAAATACGAAAATAATAACATATGATTGGCTAAATTAATTAAGCTAAACTCTAAAAACACTAAAACTAAATATTGATGGATCAAAACTAAAATTGCCATACATAAGATATGAAAATAATAACGTGTGATTAACTAAATTAATTAACTAAAATTATAATCAACTACAAAATTGGATATAAATGGATCGAAATCAAAATTAACGAATTCAGAAATGCACAAACACATTCAAACTAAATAATTATAATTAATACTAGATTAAATTAGAATTAAAAACATCAACATCATCTAAAAGATTGGCTAAACTATCAAATTGAAATTGCAAATATATTTAAACTAAAACAAATAAATAAATCAACAAATTAAAACTAAACTAAAATCGAAATTAAAAACATGGAATTTATGTAAGATGATTAATCAAACAATTGAATTAAAGTCATAAACGCATTCAAATTATAGAATAAATTAAAATTAAACTAAATTGAAATTAAACTCTATCTAATAAGATTATTTAAATTGATGAATTAAAATCAATAAATACATTTAAACTAAGAACAAATTAAAACTAAACTAATTAGAATTAAAACACAAACTTTATTTGACATGATTATTTAAACTAAAGAATTAAAATCAACAAATGCATTTAAACTAAAAAAAACAAATTAAAACTAAACTAATTAGAATTAAAAGCACGAACTTTATTTGATAAAATTATTTAAACTAATGAATTAAAATCACTAACACGTTCAAACTAAAACCAAACTAATCCGAAATTAAAAAATATAAACTTTATCTCACAAGATTATTTAAACTAATAAATTAATATCATTAACATATTCAAACTAAAACATAAACTAAAACTAAATTAATTCAGAATTAAAAATATAAGCTTTATCTCATAAGATCATTTAAACTAATAAATTAACATCATTAACACATTCAAAATAAGAAAATAAATTGTAACTAAATTAACCCGGAATTAAAAATATGTACTTTATCTGACAGAATTAATAAAACCCATGAATCAAAATCTCAAATATACCCAAATTTAAAAATATATTAAAACTAAACTAAAACCGAATTAAAAGTGAACTTTATCCAACAGAATTAATTAAGTTAATGAATTAAAATCACAAACACATCCAAATTAAAAAATAAAATTTAAAACTAAATTAAATAAAATAAAAAAGGGAACTTGCCTACTTCGTGTTGCTGATACCCTCTCGAAATGCGTGGATCTTGTGTGCAGCCGAATCCCCTGTCCAAAGAGTCCTATTGCTCCCCCTGAATTATGCGTGTGTCCTCTCTAGAAAAATTGCTCTCGTGTGTCGATCTTCCAAAAAAAATCTCTGTGTCCTCTTTGGAAGAATTCTCTCTGCCCAAAAAAAATTTCTACCTTTTCATTCTTGTCCCTCTCTTATTTCTATGGCAACCCATCCTTTTTATGGAATACTCTGTTTCTTTTTTTAATGCACGTGGATATATGGAAAGTGCATATATATGGCTCACTTGGAGACTCCTTCAAGGATGTAACCCTGTGTCCTATTTGGTAAGTGATCAAATCCTTGGCACATTGACTTTTCTTTCTAAAAAACAAAAAAAAAAAAATCTCCCTTATAGCCCACTATATGCGTGTTGTGCACAAAGTGGCCACTTCCTTCCTATTTTCATGCATGTGAGTTGCTCTCATGGTGCATGTGACATCCTCTCAAAGTCACCTGCTGCATGTGTATGTTAAAGATGCAGCCATGCCTTCCAAAAAATTGAGTGGTGCATGGAGAAGATCCCCTCGGGATGGTGTGGCTTGTGGAGATCAAAATCTGGATGTCTTGTGGGCCCCTCAATTGTGGCCGATTTCCTTAAGAATCATGGTTGGTGTGGACTGATCATGGTTCCATATCTCCTATATAGGCTTCCTCCCTTGGATGCATGCTGTTGGAGATCTTTCATTACAAGTTGTGCGTGGAATCTTCCATTGCGGGCTGTGCGTGAGATCTTTGTACCACAGCGTGGATCTCTCCTTGGTGGACTGGCTACCTGTTTCTCTCCTTGGCGCATCCTCAATGTGCGAATCTCCTTCTCGACCAAAGATGCAATCTACCACTATTGATATATTGCGTGTTGTCCTAAAAAAACAAAATCTCTATGTTTCCAAAGTAGCAACCTGTTGTCCGATATCCTATAGATCTGCAACCTCTTTCCTTTTTTAGGTCGTATTGTCGTGTTCGAAGAATCAAATATGAGGCTACCTCTATTAATTCCCATTGTGCGGCTTATAGAAAATCCTCCTTTATGTGTGCAACCTTCCATGTGTGGCCGTGATTTTACAATCTCCAAAAATGTACTCGGATATATTTACCATATAATTACCATACACCAAAAGATATAGAGACTTCAAATCTCGATGAACAATAGGAGGTTTGAGTTGATGAAGATAATTCACTCCCATTGCCACATCATAAGCCATATTTAAACCACGCCTCTCATCTAGTACTATCTGCTGAAGCTCTGCCCAACAACCCCATTAATCTGGTTGTAGTAGTTGGAAATTTGATTTGTTATAAGAAAGCTATCTAATCATGATGGATCAGGGATTGACTTAAAGATGGGGTTTGTAAGATCCTCCTCAGGCAAGGGGTTTTCTCCTACAGCTTTACGAGCCATGTTCTCTGCCCTTCTCTTTTGAAGCCATGCCTGCTAGTGCCCTTATTGACGTGATAAGTTGCGATAGTAGAATTGGAACTTCTGTTGTTCCATTGACAAGTCATCCATGCATTCAATTAAAAATTCTAGATTCCTCTCTATTAATGCTTGATCAACTAGGGACTAGACTGCTCCACGTTACAGCAGTAGAAGAATGGGTTCCAAGACGTGGAGGCAGCTTCCTCTCTTGATCCTGCAAAAGATGTCCAGACAAATTGTCCGGACACACCATCTGAAGGCTAAGTCAGATAAGTTACTGAGGACTGGAGAGATCACCTTCTTCCAGATGATGAGATGAGAGATTTCAATATTGCGTACCTTGCTCTTGGGCTTCAGAGGGGGTTTTTATAGTGTCTGGAGTGGGGTCACATTTGTGCTGAGGTGACCCCTTGACTTTGGGAGTAATGGCGATGGCGTAGTCGGTGTCAGAGTAATCATGACCAATTTAGGCGACTGACAGGGATGACATGACGGCTTACCCATCACATCAGTTTGCAGGAAGCATGGCCTGGGGTGTTGTGGTCTGTCTGAAGGGATAGGGCGGTGTCCCTACGAGCATCCCTCTATCGTGGCAAGGTGGCTGCCCATAGGCGTGGGTTAGGGGGTCGATCTGGAATGCGTTGTGTCGCCTTAACAGGTCGTGCTGTATTCGGATAGCCCTCACATTAGTCGAACTGGTTATCCGACTTTGGGTATACCAACCCGGGCAAATGGGTGAGGGTGCCATGTGGTCAGGGAGTGACTTGCCACGTGGCCGCTCGTGAGGCCCCCACAATGCCCCTTTTTAACTCTGGTTTTCATTCCGGATAGAAAAAGAGTGTTAAAAATTGTTCAAACCCTCCCAACAGCTGCATGACATGTGGCACCTTCGGGCATTTAAAAAAGGGGAGCCATTTTTTTGGAGGCGCTACCAGGTGGCGTGTCGTTTTGATCAGCGTGTTGTCGTTTGGGGTCCCTAGGGATTCTATCCCTATAAATAGGGAGTTAACCCTGGAATGCTTACTTCTTTTTGTCGTTTCCCTTTCGCAATCGCACTCTGCTTCCCTGCTTTTCAGCATTTCTTATGCTCCGACGATTGTTGCAAGCTGTAATCTTACAACATTTCTTCTCCGGCGAACCTTCCGATTAGACTCGTCGTTGTTCGAGGGTTGCCTCTATTGACCGTCGAGGATATTTTCCAAGTGCGCTCTCTTTCTTCTTCCACAACTATTTGTTTTCCTTTTTGCTTGTGGTTGTCACAATTAGGGGTTTTGGCACTTGGGGCCTCAGTTGGTCACGAAATGGCTACTCTAAGGTCCCTATCAATGGATTTGTGGCCGTTTTTGTGGTCATTTTTAGGTTAGTTAGCAATACCGGTGGAGTATTGTTTGCTAACAAGATTAGCACACATGTACAATTATGTTACCTTCAACTGTTGAGAGACTTCATTGAGATTTCTCACTATAGTTGAGGTAATACAGTGTTGGCATACCTATATAGAGAACTATGTCATGTGAGTTTGGATAACACCATAAAGATTTAGGGACCTATCACACTATTACAAGTCTTTTGACATAACTATATATTGTAATTAATTTCTCACATTATTGTTGTAAGTTGTCTAATTTTGATAATGTTATCTAATTTTTTAGTTGTGGTCATGGGAGACACTTCATGTGGGTAAACCTAATTTCTGTCATCCTCCAGTGCCTATACCAGTCCCACATGTACATGATGATGAAGTTGATGTTTTACATGATCATTTATTGCTAGATGAGGCATTCCCAGTCAATCCATTAGGCCACGAATAAAAAGTACCTTTGTCTTAGGCTCATAACCCATCACCACATGTGTTGACATTCTATTGAGATCAATTGGATGCTCAAACACAAGATCAGGTAAAGTATTGATGCATAAGATTATCTTTGCACCAATGTGACTAATTAATTTCTTTTAATTATAAGTATTGTGAGAGCTATATATAATAGATTTGATTGCACATTTTCTGACTATATGTCTGGCTGACCAAGACATTTAGTGAACTATGTCACCTTTTATTTACTTTGATGTTATCGAGTGACATATATCATATCAAGTTTTACGCCAGTTTGGTATGCGATAGGGGATGCCTCCACCTTGTTTGATAGATATGGAACTACATTTAGTGGATAGGCGAGGATGACATCAATATGATTGGGCGGCATTCCATGCTTAATATATTTTTCTTTAGGCTAGTCGCTCTAAGCATATCACGATAGCAACACTTGCTATTACTACCATGGATTTTTATGATCTATATATGCAATGGTATCGACATATCACGTGACGCATGATCACACCTATTTTACATAGAGATCATATGAGGTTCCATAGTACAGCTTCTAGCACTGAGTTATTGGTAAGACCATTTGTGATACAAAACCAATTTTAAATGAAGGTTAAACTTAAATTATGTGAAAATGCCTCATGTTTCATTTTTTTATATAGATCACTGACATATCGCAAATGGTTATTTCAGATGATTTGGAGGAAACTCATCGAATTGCTATTGATGTTTTACGTATTATTGGAGAGGACCATCGTGCACACTCAATACAAGAGTCATCCACATCTTTAGGGCCATCCATGAGACCACCATCATTAACTACGCCTATTAGGGTACCACCCATTAGAAGTCGAGGGAGAGGTGGTCATCGAGTTGGTCAAAGACATGTACCTCTGGCATCTAGTTTGGTACAACTTTCACATCCACCAGTGACATCTACCTTTCCTCTATTTCAGTCATCTACATCATTAGAGCCACCACTCTCTCCCCCTAATGTATCTATGCTAGCCCTTTCACCTCAACTTGAGACTACCATGCCGTCTACCCTTACCCTTATTGAGACATATATATCATTAGACTTACATTTCCCCCTTCATGTTACATCTATACCAATCTCTTCATCTCCATCTCCAACAGTGTCATATATATCATTGGATGCACCTTACTTGTTAAAGAGTTCATAACACCTCCACATTTTCTTGAGGAGACATCTCATGCTACATGATTACATGTATGGGTACCAAGAGGACATCGAGCTCCACATGTACGTTGAGTTCTACCTCTATCATTTCCATCTTACTCAACAGCTCATGTAGATGTCACATCATAGTCTATAAAGATGGAGACTTTTCAGATCGCACATATGGATCCAACAAATATAGTCGTCTACTACAAATGTTCACAAAGAAAGAGAGATTCCATCATGTGGCACACATTGAGAACTTTTTTCATGTTTATAAAACCATAATAGTTCGGTTGGTACATTTAAGTTTATGTAAAATGTCAATTCAAATTATCGATGTTATGATATTCATATGTTTCCTTGATAACTCAAACAAATAATCCTCAAATGCATCCCAAGGCCTAAATGAAAATTTTTTAATTAAACAAATGGTTACAACCATAACCAATTTTTCTTTTATATAATTAAAAAATTATACATTTTAACCAAAACATAAATTAAAATCACACTTAATAAGGAAAAACCTAAAATCATAATCATTGGCTCTAATTTTCATATGAAAATTTAAAATTTTAAAATAATATAAACGATAAAATAATATGAAAAATAATTTTCTTTCATTCATATGTGATAAAATTCACAAAACAAATAAATATTTTATTTATCATAAATATATAAAATTTTATGGGAGTACATGTAGGTGAAATCATTTTCTCAAAATTTCAAGGAAAATTTGAAAAAAAAAAAAGAAGATTTTTTTAAAAAAGAATAATTTTAAAACCACAATCACGTTCTGAAGAAAATTTTTTGTTGAGGATAATTTTAAAATCCGTGGTTAATAAATGTGGTTTTAAAGAAAATTTTTAAAATAATTTTAAAATCACAATATTAACTATGGTTTTAAAGAAAATTGTAAAACCACAATTTGTGACTATGGTTTCAAGGATATTTTTGAAACCACAATTGTTAACTGTGGTTTTAAAGAAAATTTTTAAAACCACAGTTACTAACTGTGATTTTAAAGAAAATTTTAAAATCACAATACTAACTATGGTGTTAAAGAAAATCATAAAACCATAGTCACGGACTGTTATTTTAAGGATATTTTTTAAATCAGAGTTACAATATGTGATTTTAAACAAAATTTTAAAACCACAGTTATTGTGGTTCTAAATAAAATTTTAAAAATAATTTTAAAATCACAATACTAACTGTGGTTCTAAAGAAAATTGTAAAACCACAGTTGCGGGCTATAATTTTAAGGATATTTTTAAAACCACAGTTACTAACTGTGGTTTTCTAGTTATTAGGAAAATTTTAAAACCACAATCACCAACTGTGGTTTTTTACACAAAAAAAAAAAAAAAAAAGTCACGTGGATGATTACATGGTTAGAAAGACTAGAATGGTAAATATTTTGAGAGGGGCACCCCATTATTTTTTTTCTTCCAAAGTATTATTTTGGCTTTAAACTTTAAATTTCCAAAAAAATAGCACAACCACCTAGTGTAAAAATATTTTCACTTGTGGATAAAGAACCACTTGAAAAGTATGCTAACTAGCATCTCTAAAGTTTTCACTGACAATAAGATGCTTTTGATAAAATAAGTCATAATATTTATTTCAAGTAACTATTTTATTACTCAATTAATAATATGTCAATATTCTCTACTTGGCTTTCTTGTAAATATACTAAGTATCCTTACTGCATACACAATGTCTAGCATAAAACGATTAGTCACATAATGCAAGTTATCAATCATGCTAGCTAATTTTTTTTCAATCAATCTCAGTATTTTCTCTCTCAACTAAAAATAAATGGATACTAGAATCAAAAGGAGTAAATACATGCTTGGAATCAATATGATTATTCTTCTTCAAAAAATTTTCAATGTAATGCAACTAAGATAGAAGAATACTAGTACATTTTATTGTAATTTTCCCAAAATAAAATTAGCCTACCAAGACCTTTCATGCTAAAGGGAGCATAGGATTATATCCTAAATGAATTCACTTGGGACTCCTTGCAAAATAGAGTAGTCAAAAGAAGAAATCAAAACTTTGACGGACATGGTGAAATCAATGATGAATTTCTCATCAATTCCCACATCCTTTTAGGAATATGCCTTGGACGTTATATCTTACCAACTTCTCCTAGTACCTTTCAAGCAAAGATGAAAATATCATTTTTACGAATATATATATAGAAAAATATCAACGAAATTTTTTACAAAAAATATCAATATGATAAAAGTTAGTCAAAACTTATAAAAATATAAGGGAAACACAAAAAAATAATAAAAGAAGTAATAATACACATATTAAAGTTGTTTTATTGAAAAAATGATATATGTATGATAAAATTTGTAATGGTTGACAATGATATATTAATATGTCAACTTGAAAATGCATTAACACTAAAATAATTGTCTATTTAATTTAATTGTACTCAATAATATAAAAAAATGATGATATATATGATTTTTTAGAATATATTTATATTTTTTCATATTTAATTAATGTACAAAAGATACAAAGAAAAAAATGTAACAAAAATTATCATCATATTTATATATTTATATTTATTAAAATTAATTTGATTAAAGCTTAAAGTTAAGTATAAAATATATATAGTTATGTTCATATGTATCTCATAAGGCCATAATACCTAATTGATTAGTATCTCCTAGGGTCTTAGATGAAACATAGGTTTGATTACTTTGACTCCCCGCCACTCTTTATTTTATGATTTGACCGAAACTTAGATGGTTGACCCAAGTTGATTGGTTAAACAAGGTAATAATATCATCGAAAATCTCAATAAAATTGGGATGAGAACCAATAATATCTGATAAATCATTAATAAATCCAAAAATTTCCTAATAAATCTATCATTCGATACATCCCACCATTTTTCGCTTCAAATAAGGCGATAATATAGCTGAAAATCCTTATAAAATCAAGATACCAACTGACAATATTCAATAAATCATCTATAATTCTAAAAATTTCTCGATAAATCTGTCATATGATATATCCCACTATTGTTTGCTTCGATGAAGCTCAATACACTAAATATCAACGATATTTCTCAACATTTTCATCCATGCTCTCAAGTTGATCCCTTTGACTCCCAAGGAGATGTGGATAGATTGTAAACTTAGTTTGCCACATATTTGCATATGAGGGTGTCCAAAAATACATGATGAAACAAAGATAGACAAGTTGGAAGCAAGTAAAGGTGTTGGGAACATTGGATTACTCCGTTCAAAACCCTGGTCATATAAGATGCATGCAATCTAATCTTAGGCATCTTAAGATCTATTAAAGCGGAAAATAATAGCAACAAAAACCATTAAAGAAACTAGATCTAGAAATTAGAAGAACAATACTCCCAATTTGGATGTTCCCAAATTGAATCCAATTCAAAGAATACATCAAATCTATTATAGTTGTCGTAGATCTCATCTATTGAATGATCTACCACTCAAACTCTCTATTCATTGATCTTGGCATAAGAGAAAAGTGACCTTCTCTCCTGCTCTTAAGGGTAGGCATAGTTCTCTCTCTCTCTCTCTCTCTCTCTCAAGAAGACAATATTCAAAAGTGAACCCTTAAACCCCTAAAGGGGATGTGTTCATATAGGTTTCCTTATGGGTTTAAGTGACCTCAACCTAACATGAGTTTAAGTCACCTAATCTAGCCTACTTAGATCTTAATTGATTAATTAACCATATTAGATTCTAATTAATTAATTAACCCTATTAGACTTTAATTAATTAATTAACCTTATTAGACTCTAATTAATTAATTAATCTAATCTAGAAAGACTAAAAATAAGATCTAGTGCAACCTTGCATTTCTATCAAAATGCACTTGCACATACTTATGAACTATAACCTAAAATCCCTCAACAAAATGTACCACAATGAATTAAGAGGTCAAGAAAGGACCACTGGGACTTATAGGAAAATATTAGCTCCTTCAAAATTCAATTTTGAAGTTGACTCAATCACTCCACTAAAAAGTCAACTACATTATAATATCTTATGTAAATATATGAGATAAAGTTCGAGTTCGTGGCCTACTCTTAACTATATGCAAACTCTCCATGAGATAGTGTTATCAATCTCTCAAAATTATTTTTTCAATCTTTAAATTACAGATTATGCTAATAAAAGATTGAAGGGTAAAGTAGATTTATCTTATAATTAATTTATAATTTGACATATTTATATGTTAGTAGCTAATTACTGACACGAGTCAATTAATGAGTGGATTAAATTTGTCTAAAAGTGCGTCTAAGAAGTTAAGCATATGTTATGGACCACCATGAGTAGAATGACCTTACGGTAAAAAAGACCTTGTGGTCTTTGGTTTATCAAAATTGCATGAGTATTTGAAACTAACATGCTTTTTTCTTTGTTTTTACATTATTATTTATTATGTAAAAATTGTTATATACGCTTTATGAACATCATTATCAATCTATTATACTATATAATTGTACAAATCAAATAGATTAGAGGATAGTGAGAAAATGATGGAGAAAAATGAGATGAAGGAATTTATGGAAAATAGAAACTATTTTTGAGTTGGTGAATTTAGCCTTTCAATTTAAAATCCGTTTTTCAGAAAGACAAAAATGTCCATCATCCCACGCATACTCCTGGGGTCTTTTCAGTCTTTTCAACATTAGTCCTCCTTCATCTCTACTCTCAGAAACGTAGGAAACCCTAACCATCCTCACGTACCTCGCCTTGCTCTCTCCCTTTTTCTTTCTCCGAGCCTCTTCATCTCAAGGATCCAGGGTTCACATTTAACGACAACGGACTACTTGATTGTCCAGGCGAACTGGTACTTCTTCCCCTTCTTCTTCTTCTTCTTCTTCTTCTTCCTCCTTCATTTTTTTTTTCTTTTTATCTTCTTGATTTCTACATTTTGTTTTCGTTTTGAATTGCGGTTTCCATTACTGTATGGTTTAATTGCCTTTATCCAAACAATAAACAACAAGTATCCTATTACTCTTCCTACTGAATATGATATTTTGATCGTCAATCAAGGCAGAAACGAAAGAAGAAATTAAAAACACATCGTTCTGGGAGTTCGATTCAAATAGGGTTTAGGTTTTTTAATCTGGGTTCGATTGACTGCTTGTTTATGCACTAGAATTTAGAAGTTTGGTAATTCTAATTGAGTGTGATTTCTGCTGGGTCCTGTCCTTTTATTTTTGTTTTCGTTTTTTTTTTTTTTTTAATTTTTATTATTCTGGAGTATGTGTCGTAAATGTAAGATTATTACGTCTGCAAGGTCTTTTGGTCACAGAAAAGAGTCTGAAACAGCCCATTTGGCGTATTCTGTTGTGTATTTTAAATACTTCTATGCGTACTGGGAATAGGAAACTGTTGTGTATTGGTGGGGATTTTAACGTAGTCCCTTTCTGGGGGGAAAGGAGAAACTGCCCAAGGAATTGAGTGGCAAGGCATTTTTCAGATTTCATTGAGGAGCTTCACTTGAGGGACCTCCCTCGGGCAGGCAGTCCTTTTACTTGAAGTGGTGGTTTGAATACTCTGTCTTGATCTAGTTGGATTGCTTCCTGGTATCAGAAGAGTGGGAGAATCATTTCAGTGGGGATCCAATGTGCTTTGCCAAGACTGGTTTTTGATCATACTCCCATTTTGTTAGATGGAGAAAGGATGAGGAGGGGCAAAATTGCCCTTTAGGTTTGGAAGCATGTGGCTGAAAGAGGAAGGGTGCAAGGCCATGATGAGAAATGAGTGGGTGAGCTACTCTATTGAGGGTTTGTTTAGCCATGTCTTGGCAACCAAGCTACAAGCTTGGAAGCTCAATCTTAAAGTTTGGAATGGAGAGGATTTTGGGAATGCCTTTTTTTTTTGTTTTTTCCTTTTGATAGGTAAATAATCAAATATATTAAAAGTGCAAAGAAAAGGCATGCCAAGTACACACGGAATATGTAAAGAGCGCCAAAAAGCAAGCGAAAGGAGAAAATAACAAACCGCTACCCAGGCCAAAGACATCGGATTAAGAAACAAATAAACAACAGAGCAGAGGGCTCCCAAACTGACATAACCAAGCCCTACAAAGCTAGAGAACAAAAACAAGGAACAAGAGCCTGCCTCGCCCAAGCCACTACTTGGCTCACATAACCTCGCCCAAGCTTAGAGAGGCTTTTGGGAATGTTGCTACTGTTAAAGTTGTAGCTTTGAATCAGGTTGGTTTTTGTGATGCAAAGGAAAGGGAAACATTCTTTCCATAGAAGAGAATGAGGCTAGAAGGATGACAAAGGAGGAGTATTGCAAGTGGGCAGCAATGGAAGAAGTTTTGTGAGACAAAAGTCAAAGGAATTATGATGATACCTTGATGATATCCTAAATTTACCCTATACTGGTTGTTGTGGGGCGGTCAGCACCATGAGGTTTGGGTCCCCATGGAGAATCCTAAGGGCTTGGCCATAGAAGGTTCCTCGCTTATTAAAAAAAAAAAAAAAAAAAGTGAAGGGAATTATGACTTAAAGAGGAGAAAGAATACAAAGTTTTTGCACAAAATGGCCGATGCTTGCAGAAGAATTAATTATGTGGATAAAGTCAAAGTGAGTAGTGTTATGTTGTTCAAGGATGTAGTCATGAAGGAGGGAGTGGTTAATGCTTTTCAAAGCATTCTTTCTAAGTTGGGATATTAGAGATTGAGCATCAATGGTATGTTTTTTTGAACAATTGGGTGGTGAAGATTTAGGGTGTCTGGAGGCTCCTTTCCTTGAGGAGGAGGTCCTTTTAGTTCCCTCTAGTTTGTGTAGGGACAAAACATCATGGATAGGTGGCTTTTCTATGACCTTTTGACAATTCAATTTGGATTTTGTGAAAAGAGAAGTGATGAGCTTTTTTATAAGGTTTTACAAGTTGGGTTCATTTGAGAGAAGTCTACACGCCACCTTAATAGAATTAGTCCTAAAAAAAGGGTGCTGAACGCTAAAAAGATTTTAGGCGAATTAATTTGGAGGGGAGACTATACAAGCATTTATTTAAAGTCCTAGTTCACAAACTCAAAAAAGTCGTGGGAAAAAGTGGTCTTGGCTTTCCAACATATGCTTGTGGTGGGTAGGCAAATCTTGGGCGTGGTTCTTTTTGCAAATGAAACCATTGGCTCTAGGATGAAATGTGTCGAAAAGGGGGTCATATGTAAGTTAGATTTTGAAAAATCTTTTGATGATGCCAACCGAGACTTCTTATTAGTAGTTTTGGATAAAATGGGAGTTGGTCCCAAGTGGATATGTTGGGTTAAGTGCTATATCTCCATGGCTCAGTTCTTTGTTTTTATAAATGGAACCTCATTGGGCTTCTTTCAGAGTTCTAAAGGATTAAGGCAAGGTGATGTCTATCCCTATATCTATTTATTTTAGCCATGAAGGCCCTCTCTTCTATCTTAATTAGCGCAAAGGAAGGGGGTTTAATATCAGGCTTCTTAGTTAATGGAAGAGGAGAAGAGGGAGTGGTGTTGTCTCATTTGTTATTTATTTATGATACCATTATTTTCTGCAATGCCTCAGAGGAGAATATGGAATACTTGAGTTTTCATGTTGTTTGAGACAATCTCATATCTAAAGATCAATTTGGAAAAAAGTGAGTTGGGTCTTATTAGAAAGGTGGTAATGTGGAAACATTGGCTAGGGTTTTGGGTTATAGCATGGGAACTCTTTCTATAAGATGTCTTACTACGTGGTATCACTAGGGATAATGAGCTACAGCTGGAGGCCTCTTCCTCGATCCTGTTCTCGTTTTTCAAGTTCAAATTTGGCTTCCAAAAGGGGGAGAAAGGCTGGGGAGGGAGTCTTTTGGGCCCAGTGGTGGGAAGCAATATCGGGCCCACTAAGCCAGATGCCTTGTTAAAAGCCCGATCTGTTAGGGCCCAGTTTGGGGTGAAAAGTTTTGGGCCTCCTGCTGGTCCAATCTTTAATCAAGCCCACGAGACAGAAGCAAGGTCTTCTAAGGGTGGCCCTGTAGCGCTTTCGTCCTCAAAGCTCCAGTGCTCAGAATCTTCTGCAAAGGAGGTCCTATCGATTGTACACTCTCAAGAGTCGTCAAAGATAAAAGGCCCCTCAGTTGTCGCAAGGCGCAAAGCAAGAAGCTAGCCTCCGTGCCTTAAGGTGTCGCCTTTTGCACCGAAATGTAAACTAGATTTTGGGGGGGGGGGGGGGGGGGGTTTAGCGGAAGCAAATCTAGCCATTTTCTGGGGTAGTTCAGTCTTCAATCAGGGCATTATTTCTCCTGTTCCAGAAATTTCCCAAGATTTCACCGTGGAGACAAAGGGAGATGAAGGGCTTTCGCGTTGCAGTATGGCAAACAAGGTGTGTCTTCCTTTCTCAGCTTCCTTTGAGAAGGGTCGTCCTTTGGTTGGGGCTTTTGTTCCAAAATCTCTTCCCGTTTCCTCTGTTTATGCTTTTCACTCTTTTCGATGCCAACCCATTTCTTCGATTCCGCTGGAGTCAAACTTTGTTTTTCAGGTTGTTCCCTTTTCGAATTTTCCTGGTGATGAGTTTAGCCGTCTTGTTGGCGTGCCCATTTCGGAAGGTGTGGCGTCCCCCTTAGAAGTCTCTAACCAAAATCTTGAAGACTGTTCTTTCCTTAGGAAACCACTTAGTAGCCCAGAGGAGCTTTGCGTCTCAGGTAGGGTTTCATCCCCAGAGCTAGAACCTCCCACCCTCCCGTTGGAAGGTTTTTAGATTGAGGGCCTCATGCCCAGGAAGATGGTCAAGGTTCAGTCGGTTTTGGAGAGTTTGAGGATTAGAATTGTCAAAGATAATGGAAAAGGTGCGGCAATAGAGAGTAGGAGTACTCTTTCTACGAACAAGGTCTATTTCAGAAGGAAGAGAAAGACTGTTTGTGGAATCCAGGGAGAGGCTTAGGTCTGGTTGTAGTTTGTGCTGGGTTTTTTTTTTGTTTACATGAAGATCTTAAGTTGGAATACAAGAGGGTTAGGTTCCAAGAAGAAAAGGAGGATTGTCAGAAGTTTTTAAAGTTCTCAAAATCTAGTTGTTGTGATGCTTCAAGAAACAAAGAGAGAAATTTGGGATAGGAGGTTTGTGAGTAGTGTTTGGAAGGGAAGAAGCATAGAGTGGGCTGCTCTTCCTACTTGTGGGGCTTCAGGAGGAATTGTGATTATGTGAGATTCAAATAAGTTAAAGTGTACAGAGAAGGTGTAAGGGTCTTTCTCTGTAACTGTGAAGCTGAATTCTGGTGAGGAAGGGTCTTTTTGGTTAACTTCAGTGTATGGCCCGAATAAGCCTTTGTGGAGGAGGGATTTTTGGTTGGAGCTTCAAGACCTGTATGGTCTGACTTTCCCAATGTGGTGTGTAGGAGGGGACTTTAATGTAATTAGGAGGCTCTTTGAGAAACTTGGTGATTCTAGGTTAACATTCAACATGAGGTGTTTTGACGAGTTTATAAGGGAGAGTAGTTTATTGGATCCCCCTCTAAGAAATGCGGCTTTTACTTGGTCAAACATGCAAGTTGCTCCTATTTGCAAGAGGTTGGATAGGTTTTTGTTTTCTTCTGAGTCAGATTCTTTTTTCCCTTAAAGTCTTCAAGAGACGCTTCCTAGATGGACCTTAGATTATAGCCCAATTTGTTTGGAAACTAATCCTTTAAAATGGGGTTCGACTCCTTTCAGGTTTGAGAATATGTGGTTGCTCCATCCCGAGTTTAAGGAGAATTTTAGTGATTGGTGGCAAGAGTGTACGGTTGAAGGTTGGGAAGGTCACAAGTTCATGAGGAAATTAAAGTTTGTTAAATCAAAGTTGAAAGACTGGAATAAAGTGGCCTTTGGAGATTTAAGAGAGAGGAAAAATTTCATTCTTTCGAACTTAGGTAGAATTGATCTAATTGAACAAGAAGGAAACTTGAATCTTGATTTGTTATTAGAAAGGACCTTAAGAAGAAGGGAGTTAGAGGATTTTTTATTAAAGGAAGAGGTTCATTGGAGACAAAATCTAGGGTCAAGTGGATAAAAGAAGGGGATTGCAATTCTAAGTTCTTTCATAGAATGGCCAATGGAAGGCGAAGCAGGAAGTTCATTAAGTCTTTGATCTTTGAGAGGGGGGTGACTTTAAGCAACATTGAGATTATCTCAGAGGAGATTGTAAATTTCTTTGGGAAACTTTACTCCAAACCCGAAGGTGCTTCTTGGAGGGTTGAAGGGTTAGACCTATTTCTGGAGAGAGTGCGGTTTGGCTAGATAGGCCTTTTTCTGAGGTTCATGAGGGTGTTTCTAGAGTTCCACACCAATGGGATAATAAATCAAAGTACAAATGCTACCTTCATTGCTCTGGTGCCTAAAAAAAGCCAAACCTTTAAAATTTCAAATTTTAGACCTATTAGCTTGGTTACAAGTTTATATAAGATAATTGCTAAGGCCTTATCAGGACGTTTACGTAAAGTCCTCCATGAAACAATCTTTGGCTCTCAAGAAGCCTTTGTTGAAGGGAGACACATTCTGGATGCTGTGTTGATATCCAATGAAGTGGTGGATGAGAAAAGAAGGTCAGGAGAGGAAGGGGTGGTCTTCAAAATCGATTTTAAGGAGACCTATGATCATGTAGATTGGGGCTTTTTATATCATGTGCTAGAAAGGAAGGGGTTCAGCCCGAAATGGAGATCTTAGATGAGGGGTTGTTTGTCTTCATCAAGTTTTGCAGTCCTAGTTAATGGGAATGCAAAGGTTGGGTTAAGGCCTTTAGAGGTTTGAGACAAGGAGACCTCCTTTCTCCTTTCCTTTTTACTTTAGTAGCAAATGTTCTAAGTAGGTTGATGATCAGAGCAAAGAAAATTGGGCTAATTGAGGGCTTTTTTGTGGGAAAGGACAGGACTAGAGTGTCTTTGCTACAGTTTGCAGTTGACACCATTTTTTTCTCTAAAGCCTCTCTGGAACATCTTCAAAACCTCAAGATTATCCTTTTGGTTTTTGGGCAAGTATCAGGATTAAGAATCAACTTAGAAAAAAGCACCATTTCAGGTATTAATACAAGGCAGGAGTTGTTGTCTAGTTTGACCTCGGTTTTTGATTGCAGAGTGTCAGAGTGGTCTTTGTCTTATTTAGGTCTTCCATTGGGAGGGAACCCAAAGACAATAGACTTTTGGGATTCGGTGGTTGAGAGAATATTGAGGAGGCTAGATGGTTGGAAAGAGACCTTTTTGTCTTTGGGAGGGAGGATTGCTTTAATTTAGTCAAGTTTGTGTCACATCCCTAGCTACTTCCTCTCCCTCTTCAAAATCCCAGTATCAATAGCCTCAAAGATTGAGAAGCTGCAAAGGGATTTTCTTTGGTCCGGGTGGGGAAAGGGAAGAAAGATCATCTTATCAGATGAGATGTTGTTTGGAGGCTAAAGGAGTTAGGAGGTTTGGGTTTCGGGAAGACTTTTTTGAGAAATATTGCTCTCTTAGGGAAATGGCTTTGGAGGTTCCCTAAAGAAAGGAATGGTCTTTGGCATAAGGTTATTGCGAGTGTTTATGGGACACATCTTAATGGATGGGACGCCAACATGGTGGTTAGATGGTCACATAGATGTCCTTGGAAGGCTATTACTCAAGTTTTCCAGGATTTCTCCCCTTTTGTTCGCCTAGTGGTGGGGAATGGAGAGAGAATCCGTTTTTGGGAAGATCTTTGGTGGGTTAACCAAACTTTGTGCTCTCAATTTGCTGGTCTTTATAGAGTTATTTCTATGAAAAACCTCACTGTCTCAAATGTCCTAGGCAATTCCTTTTCATTGTCTTGGAATTTTAATTTTCGTCGTAATTTTATTGATATAGAAATTAATCTCCTTTAGAGAATCATGTCCTCCCTTAGTTCAGTGCTTTTCTCTCCTTCTTTGGCAAATTCAAGAGCTTGGTCTTTGTCATCATCAGGTTGGTTTTCAGCGAAATTTTTTTTCTTGGCCTTGTCAAAAGTCTCAAATCCTATCTTGTTCCTTCTGGCCAAGTTTTTGTAGAGTTCAAAAGCCCCCTCAAAGGTTAAGACCTTTGCTTGGTTAGTAGTACATGGGAAGGTAAACACCAATGACAAGTTGCCATTGAGAAGACCCTACAAATCCCTCTATCCTAAATGGTGCATTCTTTGCAAAGGAAATGGAGAATCGATCAACCATCTTTTTCTTTATTGTCCTGTTACCATTGGACTTTGGCACAAGCTGTTTAATCTAGCAGGGTTGGTTTGGGTCCCTCCAAAGAGTATTGTAGACATGATGGTTATTGCTTTTAAAGGATTGGGGAATTCATTAAGAGGCAAGACACTTTGGCAAATCGCTTGCCTCACTTTGTTATGGATGGTGTGGCAAGAGAGAAACAATAGGATTTTTGAGGATAAGGGGAGAACGGAAGAGATGTTATGGGACTTGCTTCTTTTCTATTCCTCTCTTTGGGCCTCTTGTATGTAGCTTTTAGCGGAGTTCCTCTTAGTGTTTTACAACTCAACTGGACTGTGGTTTGCGCTTCAAAAGTTTGAGAGTCTTGGGGTTTTTCTTTGTATTTAGTTTTCTAAAGTTGGGTGTTTTCTCTTTTGTTTAGGTTTTGTTTTTGTGGGAAGGACCTCTCTTCCTTCTCTTGTTTCTTCTCTTTCTCTTGTATCTTTTCTTCTCTTAATATATTTTTCTTCGTTTCTGTTGAGAGAGAGAAAGAGGAAAAACCTTAATTCTCATTCATGTATTATCTACTTACAATTGAGAAATATATATATACAAGGCTAGGAGTCCTAACTACCATACATGTGACCTATATTAACAAGGAAAGATTATATATTATAAATACATTATATTCAACACTCCCCCTCAAGTTGGAGCATATACGTCATATGCACCAAGCTTGTTACAAATATATTTAATCCTAGGACCTCTGAGAGATTTAGTGAAGATGTCTGCTAGTTGATCATTTGAATTAACAAAACTTGTAGCAACACATCCTGATGCGATCTTCTCTCTAATGAAATGACAGTCAACTTCAATATGCTTGGTCCTTTCATGAAAGACTGGATTGGATGCAATATGTAATGCGGCCTGGTTATCACAGATGAGTTTCATCTGTTCATCCTTTCCAAATCTCAACTCTCGAAGAAGATGTCTCAACCATATGAGTTCACATGTTGCCAAAGCCATAGCTCGATACTCGGCTTCAGCGCTAGATCTGGCCACTACATCTTGTTTCTTACTCTTCCAAGATATTAGATTACCTCCAATAAAAACACAGTACCCTGAAGTGGAACGTCTATCTGTGGGTGAGCCAGCCCAATCTGCATCTGTGTAACCAACAACCTGAGTATGACCTCTATTCTCGTACAACACACCTTGGCCTGGTGTACTTTTGATATATCGAAGAATGCGGATTACGGCATCCCAATGGCTATCACATGGTGACTGTAGGAATTGACTAACAACACTCACAGGAAAAGAAATGTCTGGACGAGTAATGGTGAGATAGTTCAATTTACCTACGAGCCGTCGATATCTGCCGGGGTCTCCTAAAGGCTCCCCCTGTCCTGGTACAAGTTTGACATTCGGATCCATAGGTGTGTCTACCGGTTTACAGTCTAACATACCGGTTTCTTCCAAGATGTCTAAAGCATACTTCCTTTGGGAAAGGACCACACCAGAACTGGATTGAGCTATCTCAATTCCCAAGAAATACTTGAGTTTCCCCAAGTCTTTGGTCTGAAAGTGGGTAAAAAGATGTTGCTTTAGTTTCTGAATACCATCCTGATCACTGCCTGTAATGACGATGTCGTCCACATAAACAACCAGATAAATACACTGCCTTAAGGAGTTATGATGATAGAAAATTGAATGGTCTGCTGTACTGCGAAGCATGCCAAACTCTTGAACAACAGAACTAAAACGGCCAAACCATGCTCTAGGAGATTGTTTCAAGCCATATAGAGAACGGCGTAACCTGCACACTAAACCAGACTCCCCCTGAGCAACAAAACCAGGAGGTTGCTCCATATAAACTTCCTCGGCAAGATCACCATGAAGGAAGGCATTTTTAATATCCAACTGATACAAAGGCCAAGAACACATAGCAGCCAGGGAGAGAAGCAAACGGACAGAAGCAATCTTGGCAACAGGGGAGAATGTGTCACCATAATCAGAACCATAAACCTGAGTATAGCCTTTAGCAACTAAGCGGGCCTTAAGGCGATCAACCTGACCATCAGGACCAACCTTAACTGCGTAGACCCAACGACAGCCAACGGTAGATTTACCAGAGGGTAAAACAACAAGATCCCAAGTGCCATTAGAGTGCAGAGCAGCCATTTCATCCACCATTGCCTGTCGCCAGCCTGGATGGGAAAGAGCTTCATGGGTGCTCTTTGGAAGAGAAACAGAGGATATAGCAGAAACAAAAGCAGAATAGGGTGAAGATAATCGATGATAACTCAAAAAATTGTAAATAGGATGAGGATTACGAGTAGAGCGAATACCTTTCCGAACAGCAATGGGTAAGTCATTAGGAGAAGACAGAGCCGGGGCAGGTGAAGCCGAAGGGATAGGAAGTGAGTCAGCAGGTGCCTCAGCAAAAGGGAGAGGAGCAACGACACGAGGGCGACGATGATAAACCTGAAGTGGTCGAGGAGGCATAGCATCAGGTGGGGAGACAATGGGAATGGGCAAGACTTCAGAAATAGGAAGAGACTCAGAAGTGGTGGAAAAGAATGGTGAGTCCTCAAAGAAGGTGACATCAGCGGAGATAAAATATCGATGAGTCTCAAGGGAATAACAACGATAACCCTTCTGAAGTCTGGAATATCCCACGAAGAGGCACTTCATGGCTTTGGCGGAAAGCTTGTCCTGTCCAGGAGTGAGAATATGAACAAAGCAAGTACAACCAAAGACACGAGGAGGAAGGAAATAAAGTGGTTGGTCAGGGAAGAGAAGGGAGTGAAGAATCTGATCGTGTAAGATAGAGGAGGGCATACGATTAATCAAATAACAAGCGGTAAGAACAGCGTCCCCCCAAAAACGAAAAGGAACATTACTATGGAGGAGGATAGTACGAGCTGTCTCAACAAGATGTCGATTCTTGCGTTCAGCTACCCCATTTTGTTGAGGAGTATGAGCACAAGAAGACTGATGAAGAATCCCATGATGAGACATAAACGAAGTAAATGGGGCTGAAAAATATTCCCTGGCATTGTCACTGCGTAACACACGAATAGAAATATTGAACTGGGTTTGGATTTCAGCATAAAATTTCTGGAAAATAGAAAATAACTCAGCTCGATTTTTCATTAAAAATAACCAAGTACATCGAGAATAGTCATCAATGAAAGTGACAAAATACTGAAATCCTAAAGTAGACGCAGTCCGACAAGGACCCCAAACATCAGTGTGGACAAGCTCAAAAGGAGACTTTGCCCGATTATTCAAACGCTTTGGGAACGAGACACGAGTATGTTTCCCAAGCTGACATGACTCACACGGAAGCGATGACAAAGTGGAAAAACGAGGGACCATCTTCTGGAACTTGGAGAGACTAGGGTGGCCCAGACGATTGTGAATGAGGAGAGGAGCATCAGTGGAAATGCAAACTGCAGGAGATGAATCCGAGGTGAGGTGATAGAGGCCTTGAGACTCACGTCCTATGCCAATCGTCTTCCCCGTACTCCGGTCCTGCAAGGTCACAAATTTATCAGAAAAGGTAATAGAGCAATTAAGAGTACGAGTGATTTTGCTGATGGAAATAAGATTAAAAGGACATTCAGGAGTATAAAGGACAGAAGTGAGAGGTAGAGAAGGCAGAGGAAGGGCCAAACCAATACCTTTAGCCACAGTTTGAGAACCATTAGCTAAGGTAACAGTAGGTAAAGCAGAGGTAGTAGTAATAGAGGAGAAAAGATCCTTATTACCAGATAGGTGATCAGAAGCTCCAGAATCTAGAATCCAGGGTCCAAGAGAAGATATGTGGGTAAGGCAGGCAGAGGCATTACCAGGCTGGGCAACAGAGGCAACAGAAGCCTGAGATGCGGAAGAGCTCGGAGGCTGAGGGAGCGGAGAATCAGAGGACTGGGCCACATGAGCAGTGCGAGGAGGCCGTCCATGTAACTGATAACAACGATCGCGAGTGTGGCCAAGTTTATTGCAATAGGTGCAATGAGGACGTGGACCTCTACCTCGGGTACCACTGCGGCCTCCTCGAGAGCTAGTTTGAGAAACTAACACAGAAGAATCTGAAGTGCTATCAAATGGCAAAGTCTGAGTGGAGGAGATACGGAGGAGGCGAGCAAACACATCATCCAAGGACGGAACTGATGAACTACCAAGAATCTGATCGCGGACAGGCTCAAGATCCGGACGGAGGCCAATAAGAGTAAGAACCATGAAGAGCTTGTCAAGCTGTGTTTGTTGAGCCCCAACATCAGGAGTAAGAGGCATCACAGTCAAGAACTCCTCCTTAAGAGAGGCAATCTGGCCAATATAAGTAGATAGATCCAAGTCCTGTTGGCTGATATGGACAATAGCAGAAGCCACCTTATAAAGACGTTGGATATCATTCGTGTATAATCCTTTGGCCTGAGTCCAAAATTTAAAACAAGTTTTGTAGCCCGAAGATGAAGAAGAATCTTGGGATCAACCGATTGCCATAATACACTACATAACTGTGCATCTATCTTCCTCCACTGTACACGGTCAACCTCAGGGATATCTGCCTCCTGTGTAATCAAGTGATCCTCATATCCTTGACCCATAAACCAAAGTTCAACAGAAGCAGACCAGGAAAGATAATTGTCACTGCCAACCAATTTCTCCGAAGTAATCATAGGAGATCCAGATATAACAGAGGAAAAAATGGAAGTTTTAGTAGCCATATCTACTTATCTGGAGAATGAAGTATATTTGGATCGAAGAGAGCCCTAATGCGGCTGCAGATCGCAGCGTGGCACCACTGGAAAGGGAGACGGCTTCAGATCGCGGCGTGGCACCACCGGAAAGGTAGAAGAACACTTCCTTAGGCACGTGCAGGGATTAGGATGGAGAAAAAGTAGCCGAAGCTCGCCGGAAAAACTGTTTGGAGGGTCGGCGGAGGCAAAAAACCCAAAAAGAGGTACGTGCAGGGCTCGGATGGCAGAACCAGGGATGAAGGAAGGCTAGTCGGCGTCAGGCGAGGCTGGAGGAGGAGGCGCGTGGCCGGGAAAGTCCCCACGCGCCCTCACGCGCCGGCGCGTGAGATGCAGTCGCCGGCCGGAAAATTGCGCGTGGCCGGCGCGTGGATGATCTTTTGGTTCCGGTGCCTTCACAAAAGTTGGAGATCTCCTCCAGGCGCTCCTTCTGGTATGGTCGGTGTTGGAAAAAGACGTCGCCGGAAGTTCGCCGGAAAAGTTCGCTGGCGGTGAGTGTATTCTGACGACGATCCGACTAACCGGAAAATATTGGGAGATGGGGAAGGTGACCGGAATGAAACACGGTCACCGGAAGGTTTCCCGGAGTTGATGACACAGGAAACAGGAAAGAATTAGGTTTTCTCTCTTGGCTCTGATACCATGTTGAGAGAGAGAAAGAGGAAAAACCTTAATTCTCATTCATGTATTATCTATTTACAATTGAGAAATATATATATACAAGGCTAGGAGTCCTAACTACCATACATGTGACCTATATTAACAAGGAAAGATTATATACTATAAATACATTATATTCAACAGTTTCTAATAAAAAAAAAAGAAAAGATGTCTTAGCTTGCGGCTAGGAGCCTCTTTCAAATCAACTTGGGTTTGGGATGTGGGAGAGGAGGGATTTCAAAAATGGTTTCTTGTGTGGAAAAGATGGTACCTATCTAAGGTAGGAAGGCTGACTTTGATAAAAAACACTCTTTCTAGTATGTCAATTTGCTTCTTGTCTTTATTTATCATGTTGAGGAAGGTTAGTTTGAGGATGGAAAAAATTCAAAGAGACTTCCTTTGGGGTAGTGGCCCTTGAGTGTTGGTGAATTGATCTTTAATTTGTTTAAGAGAAGAGGGAGCTTGGGCATTAGATGACTGTCCATCCTCAATAGAGATTGGTTTGGCAAGTGATTGTAGAGACTTGCTTGTGAAAGCGATTCCATTTGGAAGAAGGTAATTTTGGGGAAGTACAAGGAGGAAGAAGGGGTGTTAGTGCTCTTGAGGAGTGATGGAATGATATAGGGTAGGAGTGTGGAAGGCTATTGGAAGTGGGTTAGAGTGTACATAGGTGATAGTTCTTTGTCCATGTTGGACTTCATTGATTAATTGAGCTTTATGTGAGGTGAGGTAGTTGTTTTTTGTTTATACCTTTACTTTGGTTGACCTTTTGGTGCCTTTGTATGCAACGTGTATACTTGTGTGTGCCTTTTTGTTATGGGCTATTAATATATTTCATCTTTGCCTATAAAAAAAAACTAAGAATTTATAGAGGGTGTTTGATTTTCCAATAAGGAATTTTGTATCCCAAATCTAGGAATTGGGAAATTGACATCGAT
Source organism: Vitis rotundifolia (assembly GCA_030254885.1). Lineage (NCBI taxonomy): Eukaryota > Viridiplantae > Streptophyta > Magnoliopsida > Vitales > Vitaceae > Vitis > Vitis rotundifolia. Next base: position 16,058,912 of record CM058151.1, read on the forward strand.
TGTGTATACTTATGTTCTCTGTTGTTTGTTTAGTTGTTTTTTCTAAAATAAGTATTGTGGTTCCATTTATCACTTTTTTTCCAAAACACTATTGCTAAATTTTGGGAATAAAGGAACAACAATCACCATATATTTCTTAAAAGGTTTTTCTACACCATCAACATATGTATTGTGGAACCAACCTTTCTTATCTTTGTTTTAGTCCCTGTGTATTTGCTCTCCCAATTTCTTGACGTGGAGGTATAGTCCTTGACATCCTTAGAGTTTTTTTTGGATTAGTTCCTTAATTAATTCTATTTCTACTTTTGCCAACTTGGATTCTTTTATCCTTGTAAGCTTCAATTGGAAATATAAAATTCTATCAGAAATAAAGGGCTTTCCATGGCTTGTGGAAAGTAATGCCAATGATTTATTCTAAGGATGACTTAAAAAACACAGTGTAGAATGGTGTGCATGTGTCGGAGTAGGGAATATGTTGATCATGGTCTTTTACATTACCTTGTAGTCTTGGCATTGTGGTATAGACCATTTTTAGATTTGATGGGATTGATTGGATTCCACTTATCCTTTTAGGATTTCAGAGAAGTTCCTTGAGGTGGGGCTCTTTAGCGTATTGCAAGCTGCACTTTGATCTACACTATTTAATGAGAAAGAAATGCAAAGATCTTTTGAGGATATGTGGAGGACTTGGGAAATTTGGAACTTTTTTACTTATCTTTTTTCCTTTTAGGCTCCTGCTAGTGATTCTTTGGAAAGTACTCAAGGTCTCATTTTACTTGATTGGAACTGAGTGTGCAAGACCATGAGGTTGATTAAGTAGATCCTTCCTAAATGGTTATCACCTTTTAATTTTTATGGGTTTTGTGGACCTTAATTTTGGTGAGTGTTCTTTGGATAACTTAAGCAATTAGGGATTAGGGGTTTGCTTTAGAACCACTTTGGAAATGTGGTAAGAGCCTTATCTAAACTGATAGGACAGATTTTTGCTATGCAGGTTGAGACTTTAGCCATTTTAGAGGTTTTGTTGTAGGCAGAAGTTTTGGGTCTCTCTAATATTTTAATAGAAAGAGATCCTTCTATTTTCATATCTGAGTGGCTAAGAAAGGAAGAGGACCATGGAATTTTTTGATGGATGGTTGTGCTAGATTACCAATATTTTTTTAGAGTTAAAATGTTTCTTTTGTTAGGTTTCTAATTGGAGCAATTAGTATGTGTTGGTAAAGCGTGGAACAAGGCTTTAAGTTTCTTTTGTAGGAAACTTTTTTTATATTTTTTGATAGGAAATGACAAAGGGATATATTGATAGAAAAAAGAAGTACAAGAGAAGGATGAGAAATCCTTCCACCAAAGAAAACTAAACTACAAGAATACAAAAACAAAAAAATACAAAGTAAAAACAAACAAACTCCCTAGATTAGACCAACCCTTTGGAATTGCACACCGCTAACTAGTCAAGTTGTAACACATTAAGGGGAGTCCCCTTAAAAACCTTGGAACAGAAAGCCCAAAGAGAAGCAAGGAAATGAATAGAATCCTAAAGATACTCTGAATTCCTTGCTTTATCCTCAAAAATCCTTGCGTTTCTTTCCCGCCACACAACCCAAATTAAAGCAATGCTCGCAACTTGCTACAAAACTATCCCTCTCTTTGATAAACCAAAACCATTATAATTGATGGACATCATGTCAAAGATGCTCCTCAGGGGGACCCAATCCATCTTGTCTAACTGAAATAATTTGTGCCACAGCCCCATCGTCAAGGAGCAATTTAGGAAAAGATGATTTGCTAATTCTCCATGCTTCATGCACAGACTAAAGATATCAGGACTAAGAGCTTTGTAGGGTCTTCTCAATTGTAGCAAGTCATTAGTATTTACCTTCTTGTGTGTCACTAACCAGACAAAGGACTTGACTTTGAAAGAGACTTGAGAATTCCAAACGAACTTAGTAGGAAAAACTGGAGGAGAACCAGAAAATTGGGATAAGGCTAGAAAAAAGGATTTGACTGAAAAAAACCCCGAAGAAGATAAGGCCAGAATCTCGCATTTGAAACCGAAGGTGATAGATGCAAACTATCAAGTGACCGCATGAGGCCTTCTAAATCTTCTATCTCAGAATCTGAAAGGTTACGGCGGAAATTAAAGTACTAAGAGAAAGGACGAGTAGAACCAAGAATTGAAGAAATAAGAATATATTTATCCGAGACTACTCTAAATAGTTTTGGATATTGGGATCCCAAAGGTTGGTCCCCCCGCCACAAATCTTCCCAGATTCTTTTCCCATCTCCTACCACAAACCGAGTAAACTTGGAAAACTCCTGAAAGACTTGTGCAATAGCCTTCCAGGGACAACGATGTGACCATCTAACTATAGTGTTGGCATCCCAACCATTAGAGTGTGATCCATAAATGCTTAAGATGACCTGATGCCATAGAGCTGAATCCTCTCTAGGGTACCTCCACAACCATTTCCTTAAGAGAGCGAGATTCCTTAGAGAAATCTTCCCAAATCCCAATCCCCCTTTTGCCTTCTTTTGTAGGAAACTTTTTACCCATATGATCTATGGTAAGCTTTATTCTAACCATTTTAAATCTTTCTCCATGTATCTAGGTTCGACTTTTTGGACTAGTGTGCATATTCCTTTTCTAATCATGCCATAAGACTTTGTACTTCTTTTATGGAAGTGGCTTTGGAGGTGCCCTCGGGAAAGTTCTATTTACAAATAAAATCATTTATGATACAATATAGTAATCATGTATTACCAATTGGATTTTTTTATAAACAGAGCCTGTATGCTCTGTCCTTTGGCATCAGGTTATACGCATTTATGGGACACATCCTATGGGATGGGACACCAATATTCTAGTAAGATGGTCACATTGGTGCCCTTGGAAAGCCATTGCACGGGTGTTCCAGGTCTTCTCTACAATCACTTGCTTTGTGGTGGGTGATGGGGGGAGAATTCCTTTTTGGGTAGATTTTTGGTAGGGGGAGAAGATATATAATTAATACATTTTTTGTTTCTGATAAGAAAATATAATAAAAACAGTGGTTTCTGATGACTTGAAGATAGTTGGAATTAGGGCTCCAAATTCCACCCAATCCCTAAAGGCCTAAACCAAATGCAGTATTATAAATTTTGTGAATTGATCACTTATTAAATTATGTTTACTTGGTCTTTAGCAGATCAAAGTATGGCATCACCAGCTTGGTTGCAGGTGGAAGTGCAGTCTTCAGCATCTCAGAATCCTGTAACTGGTTTACCTGCCGGAGGGCCTTCTGGGGGGCCTCCTACTCCAACTGGAGCCACTGCTCCTGCTTCAGTTGCTATTATACCCACTTCAGAGGGTGCAAGTGGTACTGCAAGTAATTCAATTCAAGAATCTGCTCAAGGAAAATTTGTTAATGCACCTCCCCATGTACTTCCAGGATCCTCATTCTCATACAGTGGTATTCCACATGTTACCACTGCTTCTGGAACCTCACAGCAGTTACCATCTGGTTCAGTCAGTACCACTTCATATTACTGTTTTTTTTCCTGATGGATGTATTTTATATGTATCTTGGAGTCTTATTTGTGTGATTAATTGTCTCAAATGCAGGTGATAAGTTCAAATCCACCAGCATCTACAGTGGTCTTTCAAACCCCAGTTCCTGGTCCCTCTTCATCTTCTGGTCCTTCATTCTCATACAACATTGCACATAAAGGTGCTGGTTTCCCTGGTAGCCAGCCATTCCAATCTAGAACAGTAAGGGTTATATTCTTGAGAAATGAGACTATAAAAAGAATGTCTAGTGTTTTGGGCACTTTGAGAAAGGTGAATACCATTTGGTGCTATTCTTCCCAGATCTCTGAAGTTACATGTCCACCTGGGAGTTGTGTGATTTAGAAGTGCTGGAAGCGTTGAAAGATGAAAAATTTTATGAGCCTGTTGTTCACAGTTGATTTGTATTTAGCTTTCTAGGTGGAACCTACAAATGTTGGTTATATTTTTCATGTGCACGACACAAACTAGTTTTTTGCTGGTTTTTTACTCTCACAGGTTACGCTGATGAACTGGTGAATCGTAGTTAGCTATGGGCTTATGTTAAGCTTAGGTCCAGTAGGACCTTCCTAATGGTGGGTTATACCCAATCATATGCTCAATATGCACTAATGTTTCAATGGTTCATCATCAAACTTAATAAACTATCTTTCTTTTACTCCTTTTTTTCTGATAAATATCTTTCTTTTACTCCTTTTGGCTTCCATGTTTCTGATCTGTTTCTTAGTCACTTTGCTTAGAAATGTTTTTCATTCAGAGATTCTGATATGTGCCAATATCTCATCACAACCAACAAGAGATTGAGATGTACTGAAATAGGCTTGTTCCCTTACTAATAACTTTTGGACTGTCACTCCATGGGAGATTTGAACATGCTAAATGAACTGATTTACATGCCTAACAACTGGTTTCCATGCTCTTTTTGGCTTGGCACCTGATGCCAAGATTTAACTAAAGAATTTTTGGTGCATTCCTTTTCGATGACTAGGGATTTTTTTTTTTTTTAGTTTGTTGTATTTTCTTTTTAACTCACCTGTCTTCTGGTTCTCGGGCATCAGTAATTGTCTCCTGAGGATGGCAGGTCTGAATCCCTGAATTTGATGGCATTATGAAGTGAGAGCAATTTGATTGAACTGATTGTTTCTTTAATTTCTATGGTTACATGCTAGCTGGATTACTTACTTTTTTGAGATCTTTTCTTTGTCAATTCCAGTCTATTGCTTCTGGTGCAAGAGGACCCTCACCAAATGCTGCAACCTTTTCTTTTAATGGGAGCCCTCAATTGGTGCAGAAAGATCAAACCTTGAAATCTGTAAGTTTGGTTGTAACATTATTGTTCTTACACCAGCAACATGGAATTATTGATAAAGAGCTAAATGCTTGGGGCTGAATCAGCTGCATAATTTAAGGGCTTGAGTATGATATATAGCCTTAAGATTTTTTAGGTTAATTACTAGTTAGTGCTAATATTGTTTTGTAATCTTTAGCTCAAGTTCTTAAAGGTTGACTCCTGTTCAGACTATGGAATAAATCTGAGAAAGTTAATGGAGATTTATGGAAGTTTGACCCAAAAAAATCTAGCATAGATTTATGGTGGAGAGATCAATGACTTAGCACTCAATGCCCTAAGATTTTCAAAATTGTGAGTGCGATGCTCCTCTATTTCACTATTCTTGATTCTTGTTTTTCTTTTTTGGCTTGGAATGCCAATTTTTATTGAAACCTCATTGATCTAGAAATGGAAGAGCTTGAACTTATCATGTCATCTCTTACCTTTGTGTATTTATCGTCTTTCTTCCTGGATAAGAGAGTTTGGTCCTTGAACTCCTTTGGCTTATTCTTTGTGAAGTCTTTCTTTTCAACTCTTTTTAAGCCTTCTATTTGGGCCTTGACTTCCTACAAACTTCATTTGGAACTCTAAAGCCCCATCAAGGTTAAGGTCTTTGCATGTCTGGTAGCCAATAAAAAAGTTTAACATCGATCATAGATGATGAGGCTTGCTAAGTTTGGCCCGGATCATTGTGTTATGTGCTTAACGAGTAGGGAATTAATTGATCATCCGTTTTTACATTGCCCAATGACTTTGAGCCTATAGACTAGGTTATTTAGCATTGATTAGATGCATCTGGTTCCATCCAAGAGTGTGACATAAATGTTGTTTATCTCTATTAGAGGATTTGGAGATACTCTTAGAGGAAGGGTACTTTAGCGCATGGCTTGCCTTGCATTGTCATGGATAGTTTGAAAGGAAAGGAATGTAAGAATTTTTGAGGATAAATAGAGGACCTTAGAATCCATCTGGGATTTGATACATTAATATTTATTATTTTGGACTTCTTTCTCTTCAGCTTTTGAGGTTACTCCATTGGACATTCTATAACTTGATTGGAATTTGTTTGCAAGTCAGATAGGATAGGTTATAAGAAGCTCTCAACATGGACTCCACCTCCATTAGGTTTGTATAAGTTAAAATATGATGGGTGTGCTATAGGTAACCTAGGCCAACTTTTAATTGGAGGTGTGATTAGGATCACCATGGTACAATTTTAAAAGCCCTCTCTTGATCAGTTGGGGAGGGTTCAACTGTTGAGGCAAAGGAGGGACTTATTGCAAGCCAAGACTTTGGATCTTTCCAACCTCTTGGTGGAGGGAGATTCTGTTGTTGACATTATAGATATCTAAGTTGGTGGTAGGTCCTTGGAGGTATGGCATGTGGCTTCATTGAATCTTTAGATCTAGCTAGTAGCTTTTGTTGCTCTGTCTCTTGTTGATTGTTTAGCTAAACACGGAGTGAAATAGATGATTTATTTTGTAGAAGAATTTCTACTCCACTGAGTTGTACATTGTTGCATATTTTGTTTATGCTCTTGTTTCATACTTGTTTAGTATAGTTATCTTGCTGCTCTTGTTAGGTTTTTCTTCTTTTTAATCATCTGTTGTATTTTGGGAGAACTTTTCATCATTTCTTTGTACTTTTTTTTAAGGATAAAGCAAGAGAATATTATAAGAGGAAACACCAATAGAGCGTTCCATCCTTTCTTTGTACTTAAATTGACATCAATGATTAGTTTATTTCTGATTAAAAAAAAATTCTAGTATACATATAGTTTGACCCAAACTTACCATCTTGCTTGAACCCTCTTGGATTTAGGTTTCTCTCTCTAACTCAGCTTATTTTTTTTTTATTCTTTTGTAATGTTCCTAAACAATTTTAAAAATTTGATTTTTTTTTTTTTTTTAATATAAATGGTAGTTGAATTGGCTTCTGATTAGGTACTCAATGCATCTGCATTCCATCCATCCTTAGACCCATGTAAGGAGGAGGGAGTGGGAAGGCAAACTCTAGATGTTGTGTTGATAGCCAATGAAATGGTGGATGGGAAAAGACAATCAAGAGAGGAGGGAGTGGTTTTTGAGATTGATCTTGAAAAGATTTATGATCAGGTAGACTAGGGCTTTTTGGATCAAACATCGGAGAGTAAGGAGTTTAGTACTAGGTTGAGGTCTTGGATGAGGGGATGCTTGTCTTAACTCTTAAGCAACTTTTGCGGTCATTGTGAATGCTAATGCCAAAGGATATATTAAAGAAACTAGAGATTCCCCCCCACTCCTTTTTTTTTTCTCTTTTGAATCAAAAACAACAATGGTATTAATTTATCCATTTGTTTTTTTTTATTAGAGTTTGTATTTTTGGGAATGATTCCTCATCCTTCACATGTCCTTTCAAATCCTTATCAATGAAGTTTCAGATTAAAAAAAAAAAAAATCTCCAATCAAATCCAACTACTACTATGGGTCTTCATTGATATACCATAATAATGAGTATCTGTTGTGCTATTGGGAATGTTTCCACTCTCAACTCTCTCAGATCAAACAACTGAATATAGAGCATGAGTTTTGAGTTATGGTCCATGAAAGAGTTGGCATTAATTTTTGTGGTCTATGAATCAGTTGATGCATTTATTGTGGATATTGAAGATTAATTGTGACTACATGCCAGTGAAATAACAACTTGCATGATCCCCAGGTTGTTCCAACATTTTGTTCTTCTGATTTCACTGCTTGCAGGATAACTCAGGGGCTGTTGCACAAGAAGCTGGTAGTATGTCTTCTGCTTCTCATGTCTCTCAGTCTGTTCCATTTCCTTCCTCAAGTTCTACAATGTCTGTATCTTCATCTCCCAAGATGGGCCCGACAACTTTATGGATGGCCTCTAACCCATCTTTTCCTGTGCCTTCTGGAATGCCTGTAACTCCTGGAACACCTGGCCCCCCTGGAATAGCTCCATCTACACCATTATCCTCCAATCTGGCTGTCCCATCTGCATCCATGGATTTCTCTTCTTCTATGGTTTCAAGAGCTATTTTTCCGGCTGCTCCTGTTTTGTCAAACCCAGCTATTCAGCAGCAAATATATCCTTCCTATTCATCTTTGCCTGCCACAAATGCTTCCTCTCAGGGACCATGGTTGCAGCCCCCACAAATGGGTGGTTTGCCAAGGCCACCATTTGTACCTTATCCTGCTGTCTATCCCAGTCCCTTTCCTTTGCCAGCCCGTGGCTTGCCTCTTCCTTCTGTTCCATTGCCTGATTCCCAACCTCCTGGAGTAACGCCAGTGGGAACTGCAGGTGGAACTCCTATATCTTCTGCAGTTTCAGGTCATCACCTGGCAAATACTTCAGGGATGCAGTCAGAATTACCTCCTCCGGGAATTGGTATGCTTAAGATTTCATGTTGGGAAACTGCTCAACAATGTCAGGTTTATTTATTCTTTCACTAATGTTATGTTTGATTCAACAGATGACAATAAACATGTCAATGGTGCTGGAACCAAGGATGGAGCAGCTGCGAATGAACAAGTAGATGCCTGGACTGCCCACAAGACTGACACTGGAGTTGTGTACTACTATAATGCTTTGACAGGAGAATCCACTTATGAAAAACCCTCTGATTTTAAGGGAGAGGTACCTAATATCTTTATATTCTTTAGCAAACTGATCACACTGTTGTGCGTTGCTAGAATTTTTCTTTAATTGCATTTTCTGATAAAATATTATGGTATTTAAAGCTTTCAAGTATGGTAAAGAAACTGAATATAGACAATTTAGGCCTCCATTTATTTAATTCAATCTTTGAATGGAACTACCATTTTTCTACTCTTAAAAAATATCTTATCTTTGTCAACCGTTTTCTGATTTACTATTTTGATCAACTTTCTTCTTTTATTTAAAAATGAGTTTGTTTTTGATGATTATTTACCTTATATATTTTGTTTATCTGGAACTATTTTTTCATTTTTTTTTTTCTTCAAATGAAATAAAGTTAGCCATGTATGACATGAAGATGAACAAATGGAGTCTAGAAAACATTAAATAAATTGAAATATATCTCAAGATATTAGAGCTACAAGAGGATTTAACTTATAGAATTTGATGAAAGTATCATAATGGGATTGAATTCTTTATAATAATTCGTGATGATGAGATACTAACAAAAAAAAAAAAAAAAGCCTTTGGCTAAACAAATGTAGGTTTTTGAATCAACAAATCTAAAAGAAAACTAATTATAAAATTTTAGTACAATTTTGAAATTATGTGGGAACATATTGTTGAAATATGTTTCATAAGAATGAGAAGGGAAAACTGTAACTTTATTAATTTTCTCCTCTTTTAGGGTGTTGATTAGAGGGCTTAGATTGTTCCCCTATTTTATAGGAGAGTACTAATAATTTGGTACGACCCTTCTTAAAGGAGGAAATACAATAACTGGTCTTTCACTTGGACAAGGAAAAGGCAGCAGACCCAGATGGCTTCACATTTGCATTTTATCAGGATTGTTGGATACAATTAAAGATGATTGGGTAAAGGTTTTCACTAAGTTTCATGACAGTAGAGTCGTCAATGAGTGCACAAATGCCACTTTCATTGCCTTAGCGCCTAAGGGGAGTCAAACTAATAGACTATTTGACTTTAGACCCATTACTTCAGTGACTAGTCTCTACAAAATTAGAACTAAGGTACTATCTCTATGATTGTGAGGGGTTTTGCGTGAGACTGTTCATATTACTTAGGGATTGTTTGTTGAGGTAAATTGGATACAGATTTGGCGGCAAATGAAGTGGTGGATGAAAAAAGGCGTTTTGGGAAGGAAGGCATTGTCTTTAAGATTGATTTAAAAAAAGCTTATAATAGTGTAAATAAGGCTTTTTGGATCATGCATTAGAGAGGAAAGATTTTGGGCGAAGATGGAGATCATGGATTCGTGGGTACATTTCATCGGTTAGTTTTTGTAGAACTAATAAATAGGTGTTGCAAAGGCTGGGTTTAGGTATCTATGGACTTTAGGCAAGGCAATTCCCTTTCCCCTTTTCTTTTTACCATTGTTGCAGATGTGTTGAGTAGATTGATGTTGAGGGAAGAGAAGAGGACAATCTTAGAGGACTTTTTGAAAGAAAGAAATAAGAGTAATTACCAAGTATTAATATTAGTTTGACTTTGAGTCTTGGCTTTGGCTATTTTTATAGATTGTAGGAGGTCAAATTGGCCCTTCTCCTACTTAGGTCTTCCTTTATGAGGGAATCTCATACTAGTATTTGTTTGGAACTTGGTTGTAGAGGGGATTTCACATTGGTTAGATGGTTGGAAGAGAGCCTACTTGTCCCTAGGTGGTAAATTCACTCTTGTGCAATCATGTTTTCACCTTTTTCCCTTGCATTTTCTATCTTTGTTTAAAGCTCTAGCTAAAGTAACCTTTAGGATTGAGAGATTGTAGAGAGATTTTATATGGTTAGGGTTAGGGAAGGAAAGGGAAGATAGATCACTATGTGGGTTGGAACCAGGCATGTAAGCCTAAGAGGGAAGTGAGATTAAGCATTAGGAGGATCTCCTTCAGGAATAGAGCCCTCATAGGGAAGTGGTTGTGGAATTTCCTTAGAGATAGTGATGGTTTATGGCACAATGACATATTGAATATCTCTGGGTCAAATTCTAACGGATGGGATGCGAATTGTGTTGTTAGTTGGTCACATAAATGCCCTTGGAATGTTATTGTGTTCCATGGGTGATGGTACAAAAGTTAGCTCTTGGGAACATCTTTGGTTGGATGATAAATCTCTTAGTGAGAAGTTCCTAAACATTTATACAGTAGTGAAGTTAAGGAACTCTGTTATTTCTTTAGTACTAGTTTTCTCCTCCCCATTTATATCTTGAAACTTCAACTTTTATCATGACCTCTTAGAGTAAGAGATTGAGGAACTAGTTGGTCTAATATTTACTTTAGCCAATGTCCATTTGTCACCTACTTCTCGTGTTGCAAGAGTTTTATGGATCATATTTTTTTACATTGCTTCTTTGTGTTGGCATTCTGGTGTAGATTCTTTTGACTTGTAGGGATTGATTGGGTTTCACTTGAAAGGGTGGAGGGGATGTTGATTATATACTTTAGAAGTTTTGGTGGTCTTCCTGAAGGTAGGACTCTTTTGCCGCATTGCTAACATCACTTGGATTTGGATTATTTGACGGGAAAGGAATGCAAGATTTTTTAAGGATAGTTAGTGGTCTCTAGAAGTTGTTTGGGACTTGTTTTACTTCTCTTCTTTCCTATGGGCGTCTACCAATGAAGCTTTTGTAGAGGTATATCCCTTTGAGCCTCATTCTTCTAGATTTGAACCTAGTTTGCAAAAACCATGAGATTGACTAAGGAGGGACTTTTTGAATGGTTATCAACTCTAATGGGCTTTGCTAAGCCAAATTTTAATGGATGTTCTTTGGGCAATGGAGGGCAGTTAAGAATTGGAGGGTTGCTTCAGGATCACTTTGGCATAGTGCTAAAACCATTCTCTAAATTTTCAGGTCAAGGTTTAGCCATTGAGGCATAGATTTTAGCCCTTTTGGAAGGGTTTTTGCAGGTAAAAACTTTAGATCTCTTCAATTTTCTAGAAGGAGAGTATGATATTGTCATGTCTTGGGCAACTAAGAAAGAAAGAGGACCTTGGAAGTTTGATGAGTTGTTGCTTCAAATTATTAATATTTCTTTAGAGCTGGGCTGTTTCTTCTCTTTGGCTTCTAGCTTAGGCAATCATTTTTTTTTTTTTGATAGGAAACAACAAATATATACATAGATAGAAAAAAGTACAAAAGAAGGATGAGGAATCCTCCCCCCAAAGATAAAACTAAACAACACAATAAAAGAACAAGAAACTACACTATGAAAACTACCAACAAGCTCTCTTGGCTAGACCATCTTGTTGGAACTATACACTGCTAGCCAATCTAGTTGTACCACGTTAAGGGGAATGCCCTTAAAAATCACGGAACAAAAAGCCCAAAGAGAAGCAAGGAAGTGAATGGAATCCCATAGATTCTCTGAATTCCTTGCTTAGGCAATCATGTGTAGATGCAATAGCAAAATGTGAAGCTAGACATATGGTTTCTATTGTTGGAGGTTTTATACTACTGTTAATTGTAGTTAGATTTGACTTTAAAATTAGTATACAAATCCTTGCTGCGGTAAGAAGATTATTTGTTCACTGATAATTACCACATTATGCAGGCTGGTACCTAAGGAGCTTAAAATATATATTTTTTCCAATAAAGACATCCTTCCACGATGTACAAATTTAGATCAAAAGTAGGGAATAGTTAAAAATCTGGTTTCCAGGGCTTGCTTTCCCTCTCTCTCTCTCCTTCACGTGCATGAATTCATATTGGTCCTATCAGTGCTAGTGGCTCATTTAATTAATTGATTAATTATTTTTATTTTTAATTTTAAATTTGTTACATGGATGCAGGCTGATAAAGTTACTGTACAGCCAACTCCAGTTTCATGGTAAGTCCAAGTTCATTTTTTGGGTTCTTCATATAGCATACACATTTTTTCTTTTCATTTTTTTTTTTTTTAAATTTTGTTTTTTCACTGTGGAAAAAATGTTGGAGTTATGTCTTATACAATTTCTGGTGGTGTTATCTGTTTATGTGTGCGATTCAAGATACCATATATGACTACTGAGCATTGACCACAAGTAGCGATTAAAAGCATAAAGGCATAAAAGCATAAAAATTATATTCAATTTTTAAATTGATTTGTTTGTCCTCTGCTCCCCCTGCCCCCCTAAAAAAAAAGGAAAAGAAAAATTGTTGAATCTGTTACATAAGTGATTTTATTTTCTGCAATTTTCTTCCCAGAAGGAAAAAAAAAAAGGAGCTTAGTAATATACTCTATGTGGCAATGTAATGGCTCTGTGGTTTGCAAAGAACACTTGTATTCAGCAGTTGGCAAAAATCTCTTTCTCACCTGAAGATTTTCTTTGACAATTTTCTTTGACAATTTTTATTAGTGCCCCAGTACTCCTATAGTTTCATTGTTTCTCATAAATTCCATCCCTCCCCAAATGATTAGTTTGAACCACCAGTGAGCAAGTAACTTGTACACAAATAATGTATAACATAGAGCAGACCAGCTTGCTAAATGTTGCTTGGAATTTGGGACATGTCACCTTTACCTTTTTTTTTTTTTTGGTGATTAGAAACAAATATGTTTTCATTAATAATGTGAGAATACAAGGATGACAAATCCTTTCTTGGAGTGAGATTGACATTGAAACATGGACTTCAGTAATATGACGTAAATGATAGCTAAATGGAGTATCTCATTTAAATAGTTGGACTGTTGTGGAGTAAAAGTCCTTGGGGGCACAATGTTTGGCCCCTATGCTTGGCCATTTAATTGGTTCCACCTTTGAGAGCTATTTGACAAGAGACTGACTTATATGGAGGACTCTAAGCAATTAGCTATTTCTCTTAGATGTCTTATTAATCATGTGGCCCAAGTTCTAGGAGAAAGTTAAAAATCAAGATGTCTAGGTTTTGTTCTTAATTTGTTATATTCCAATCTCATTGATGGTGTTAGTTGAGCATGAACTTTTTCTTTTTTTGGTGTATTATTTAATGTTATCTTGAATTATTGACCTTTCCCATTGTATCCTAAATGATTAGGCTTCCTTATTTTATCATGAGTACGGGGGGAGAGATTGACTCCTATGAAAAACATCTTCTCTAGTTTGCTTATTTATTTTATGTCTTTATTTGTCATTTTTTGATTAGTTAGGAGCCACTTGGAGAAAATCCAAAGAGGTTTTTCTCTTTTGGGGGTGGTCAACTAAGAGGAAGACGTTATATTTGATGAGATGGCTAATTGTATGGTTGAACAAAATAAATAGGGAGCTGGGAATGAGAATGATTTCTACCTTAAAAAGAATGAGCATGGTTATGAAGATTTGCAAATTGGGCAAGATAGCCCATGGAGGAGTCATTCAAGTGAGTTTGGAAAGGTGGATGGTGGGTGGTTCACTATAGAGGTAGAGAAGCTGTTTAGAGTGGGTTTGTAGAAAGCATTTAGATAAGGATAGGAGGAGGTTAGACTCTACACCCTAAATGTGGTTAGGAATGGGTGCCATACCAAGTTGTGGTCAAGGATGAAAAAATTGGATATTTAATTGATTTTTCATCAAAATATTGAATATTGAGTGGGCAGAAAGAAGAAGGAGAAAGGAGTTCGGCTGAAGTTCTTCCAGTGGGGACACGTGGTAAGAGTGGTCAAAGTATGGGGAACAACTGGTTTAGTTTGAATTCAAAAAAACTGAACTTTGGGCTTGTTGGGACAAAGATGGCGGGCGAAGCTTAGGCCAGCGGGGACGAGGCTTTCTCAGTCGAGAATGGTCGGGCCTTTGAGAGAGAGGCCCAGTCTCTCCCTAGAATCAGCCCACTAAATGTTACAAAAATGGGCTGTAACTTAAAAGGCCCGTTGAGGTTGGGCCAAGGAACAGGAGAAAAGAAGCCCGTTGAAAGGCAGGGATCGTGACGAAGCGAAGGAGTCTCTGCAGGGGGAAAGGGGAAAGGAGTTTCAGCTGATCCTGATGTTCAGACGGGAGGATCCGGGAAGAAGGAAGTGAAGTTCGATTCAAAGAAGCTGTGGACTACCCTATTTCCTCCAAGTTCCGTTCGCTGATATGGTTCTCGAAGTCGCAGCGAGCCTCTTTTGCACGGGAAGCCATTGTCAGATAGCGAAGAGCTTCCAAAGAAGGTGGCTTTCGGGGCGGGAGCTCAGTGGGAACGAGGATACAGTGCGAGTCCTATCTTCTTTTGCCGATCGCCAAGGATTCGAAAGCGGTGTTTGGGGGAAGGGGCTTTGTCGTTTAGAGGCAAGGAGGCTGCGCACAAACCCTTTTTTGAAGAATACAGAGAAGGATTTTTGGGCTGAGTGGGGTTTGATATTCGTGGTTCTTCAGTCACATTTTTGCCTTCTAATCCAAAAATCAGAGGTAAAGGGCTCAACTTTTTGGGGAATCGTGGAATGTCGGTAGCGGAAAACTTGGAGGTAAACTCGTCCTCACCTTCTTAGACACCCTTATCTTCTTTTCCCACTTCTTCTGGGTTAGCACTTCCATTTCTAAGCCCTTCTGCTCCTGATTTCCCTAGTTCAATCATTCAGTCTCCATTTCCTATGGAAAATCGAGTAAGTTCTGAATCTTTTTCCAAAAAAGACGATGTTGGTACTTTATGTCAAAATTGTGTTGGCAATCCTAACCTTGTAGTGGTGGAGTCCCAGTTTGCTTGTTCAAACCAGTTGCTTGAGAGTTTCAACCCCTTTAAGTCTAAACCCAATTTGTTTAGTGAGGTCTCCAACATGGTTACAGTTAGCCAGGGTGATGCTGTGGTCTCCCCATTGGGCGAGTTCCAAATTGAAGGTCTGTCTCCCAGGAAAATGGCTAAAGTGCGTGAGGTTTTAAGCTATTTGGATATAAAGGTATATTCCAGGAGGAAGAGCATACGCTCCATAGGTTTGTGAGACCTGTTGGAACCGGTTTGAGGGTTTAGGGTCTGTGCTGTTTTTCCATGAAAATAATTAGTTGGAATATCATAGGTTTGGGAACAAGGAAAAAGCGAAGGGTGGTTAAAGATTTTCTGAGGTTAGAGAATCCGGATGTAATGATGATCTAGGAAACAAAAAAGGTGGAGTGTGACAGAAGGTTTGTGGGTAGTGTTTGGACGGTCAGAAATAAGGAATGGGCTGCTCTTTCGGCGTGCGGGGCTTCAGGTGGGATTTTGATGATTTGGGACTCTAATAAATTGCGCAGGGAGGAGGAGGTAATAGGATCCTTTTTGGCCTTAGTCAAGTTTGCTTTGGATGGATGCGGACCTCTTTGGCTGTCCGCAGTTTATGGCCTAAATAGTCCCTTACTTAGGAAGGATTTTTGGGTGGAGTTGTTAGACATTTTTGGTCTTTCTTTTCCGTTATGGTGCGTGGGCGGTGATTTTAATGTCATAAGGAGAAGTTCAGATTAATTGGGAGGATCTAGTCTAACTTCAAGCATGAAGGACTTTGATGGTTTTATAATAGAATGTGAATTGCTTGATCCACCTTTACGGAACGCACCATTCACTTGGTCAAACATGCTAGAGTCTCCCGTGTGTAAAAGATTGGACCGTTTTCTTTACTCAAATGAGTGGGAGCATTCCTTTCCTCAAAGCCTTCAAGAAGTACTTCCTAGAAGGACATCAGATCATTGGCTGATAGTTTTGGAAACCAACCTGTTCAAATGGGGCCTAACACCTTTTAGGTTTGAGAATATGTGGTTGCAATATCCTAGTTTCAAGGAGTGCTTTAAAAGTTGGTGGAGAGGTTTTCAAGGAACTGGGTGGGAAGGTCACAATTTCATGAGGAAATTATAGTTTGTTAAGGCCAATTTGAAAGAGTGGAATAAGGTTTCTTTTGGAGTGCTAAACAAAAGAAAAAAAAGCATCCTGAATGAAATAGCTAACCTTGATGCCATTGAGCAAGGAGGGGGTCTCACTTTTAAACTTTTAGTTCAAAGAGTTTTGAGAAAAGGGGAGCTAGAGGAATTAATTTTGAGGGAAGAAATTCATTGAAGACAAAAAGTTAGGGTGAAATGGGTTAAGGAAGGGGATTGTAACTCAAGGTTTTTTCATAAAGTGGCTAATAGTAGGCGAAATAGGAAATTTATCAAGGTGTTGGAGAATGAAAGAAGATTAGTGTTGAATAATTTAGAGAGCATCACAGAGGAGATTTTACTTTACTTTGAAAAGCTCTACTCGGGTCTTACTGGAGAGTCTTGGAGAGTTGAAGGCTTAGATTGGTCCCCTATATCTGAAGAGAGTGCGTCTAGGTTGGACTCCCCTTTTACCGAATAAGAGATTTCTAAGACCATTTTTCTGTTGGATAGGGATAAGGCGCTGGGTCCTGATGGCTTTACCATTGCAGTGTTTCAAGATTGTTGGGATGTGATCATGGAGGATTTAGTGAGAGTGTTTGCAGAGTTTCACAGTAGCGGGATTATCAATCAAAGCACTAATGCTTCCTTCATAGTTTTGTTGCCCAAAAAAAGCATGACAAAGAAAATCTCAGACTTTAGACTTATTAGCTTGATCACTAGTCTTTACAAGATAATAGCCAAAGTGTTATCAGGGCGTCTAAGAGGGGTACTACATGAAACTGTTCATTCTACTGAAGGCGCTTTTGTTCAAGGGAGACAAATATTGGATGCAATTCTCATAGCTAATGAGATAGTGGATGAGAAAAGACGTTCAAGGGAGGAAGGAGTCGTGTTCAAAATCGACTTTGAAAAGGCTTACGACCATGTGCGTTGGGATTTTTTGGATCATGTGTTGGAGAAGAAGGGGTTTAATCCAAGATGGAGGAAATGGATGAGAGGTTGTTTGTCCACGGTATCTTCTGCAGTCTTAGTGAATGGAAACGCTAAAGGGTGGGTCAAGACATCTAGAGGCTTAAGACAAGGCGACCCTTTATCCCCCTTTTTGTTTACTTTAGTCGTAGATGTACTGAGTAGGATGCTATTGAGAGTAGAGGAAAGAAATTTGTTGGAGGGTTTCAGGGTGGGTAGGAACAGTACAAGAGTGTCCCATTTGTAATTTGCAGATGATATCATTTTCTTTTCTAACACTAGTGAGGAAGATTTGTAGACTCTCAAGAGTTTATTGCTAGTATTTGGGCATATTTTTGGGCTTAATGTTAACCTTGACAAGAGTAATATTTATGGCATCAATCTTGAATAAAATCATCTTTCTAAGTTGGTCGATTTGCTAGATTGCAAGGCTTTTGGTTGGCATATACCCTACTTGGGTCTTCCTTTGGGAGGGAATCCCAAGGCTTGTGGCTTTTGGGATCCAGTGATTGAAAGGATCTCGAGAAGATTAGATGGGTGGTAAAAGACTTATTTATCTTTAGAAGGAGGATAACTCTTATCCAATCTTGCCTCACCCACATGCCTTGCTACTTTCTTTCCTTGTTTAAGATACCCGCTTCAGTGACTGCAAAAATTAAGAGAATGCAAATGGATTTTTTATGGTCAGGGGTTCGAGAAGGTAAAAGAGATCATCTTGTTAGTTGGGATGTAGTGTGTAAGCCGAAGGAAAAAGGGGGTTTGGGATTTGGGAAGATAACTCTAAGGAATGTCGCACTCTTAGGGAAATGGTTGTGGAGGTACCCTAGGGAGGGTTTAGCTCTATGGCATCGGGTTATTTTAAGCATTTACGGATCACACTCTAATGGATGGGATGCCAACACTATAGTCAGATGGTCACATCGTTGTCCTTGGAAGACTATTGCACAAGTCTTTCAGGTGTTTTCCAAGTTTACTCGGTTTGTGGTAGGAGATGAGAAAGAATTCGGTTATGGGAAGACTTGTGGTGGGGGAACCAACCTTTGGGATCCCAATATCCAAGACTATTTAGAGTAGTCTCGAATAAAAATATTCCTATTTCTTCTATTCTTGGATCTACTCGTCCCTTATCTTGGAACTTTAATTTTCACAGCAATCTATCTGATCTTGAGATAGAAGATTTAGAAGGCCTCATGCGGTCACTTGATTGTTTGCATTTGTCATATTCAGTTTCAGATGCGAGATCCTGGTTTTTATCTTCTTCAGGGTTGTTTACAGTCAAATCTTTCTTTTTTGCTTTATCCTAATGTTCTGGTTCTCCTCCAATTTTCCCTACTAAGTTCGTTTGGAATTCTCAAGTCCCTTTCAAAGTCAAGTCCTTTGTCTGGTTGGTGGCACACAAGAAGGTAAATACTAATGACTTGCTACAATTGAAAAGACCTTACAAAGCTCTTAGTTCTGATATTTGTAAGTTGTGCATGAGGCATGGAGAATCAGTAGATCATTTTTTCCTATATTGTTCTTTGATGATGGGGTTATGACACAAATTATTTCAGTTAGTCAAGACGGATTGGGTTCCCCTGAGGAGCGTTTCCGACATGCTGTCCATCAATTACAATGGATTTGGTTTAACTAAGAGAGGGATAGTTTTGTGGCAAGTTGCGTGCATAGCTATAATTTGGGTTGTGTGGCGGGAAAGAAATGCGAGAATTTTTGAAGATAAAACAAGGAATTCAGAGATTCTTTGGGATTTTATTCATTTCCTTGCTTTTCTTTGGGCTTTTTGTTTCAAGGTTTTTAAGGGGACTCCCCTTATTGTGTTACAACTTGATTGGCTAGCAGCGTGTAATTCCTTTGGGTTGGACTAGTGTAGAGAGTTTGTTCATTATTACTTTGTATTTTCTTATTTTCGTATTCTTGTAGTTTAGTTTTCTTTGGTGGGAGGATTCCTCATCCTTCTTTTATACTTCTTTTTTCTATCAATATATTCCTTTGTCGTTTCTTATCCAAAATAATAATAATAATAATAATAACCTTCCAAAGACATCTATGTGACCATCTAACCACCATGTTGGCGTCCCCATTCATTAGGATGTGTCCCATAAATACTCGCAATAACCTTACGCCAAGGACCACTCCTTTCCCTAGGGAACCTCCAAAGCTAACCCTAAGAGGGCATTATTTCTCAAGGAAGTCTTCCCGAAACCCAAACCTCCCATCTCCTTTGGCCTATAAACAACATCCCATCTGATAAGATGATCTTTCTTCCCTTCTCTCGCCCTAGACCAAAGGAAATCTCTTTACAGTTTCTTAATCTTTGAGGCTATTGATATTGGGATTTTGAAGAGGGAGAGGAAGTAGTTTGGGATGTGAGACATACTTGACTAAATTAAAGTAATCCTCCCCCCTAGAGACAAAAAAGCCTTTTTCCATCCATCCAACCTCCTCAATATTCTCTCAACCACCGGATCCCAAAAGCCTATTGTATTTGGATTTTGAATATGTATATTATTTCTTATTTATCATTTCTTAGAGTTTTTTCCTACATTTCCATGATTTTTTTTTCAACATTTCTATGAGTTTTGATTAATTTTCAGCTCACTGATATTTTATGTCAAAATATCCACCGATATTTTCCAATATATTATGATATATTCGTAAAATCAAGTTATTGATATATCCGTGAAAATTGATATTTTCATCATTGGTTTTGGTTAAACACTTAGTGTTGGAAGAGGTCATTGAAAGAGGTCTTTCCTTTTCTTTTAGCCTTAGTACCATTACAAATGCAAGAATGATGGATCTATGGGTGGTGAAGGAAGGAATAAGGAATTGGAATCCTTGTTTTTGGAGGTCCTTCTATGATTGGAAAATATAGTTGGTGTTCTATTTTTGGAGTGCATTAAGTAGGCATGCCTTACAAGAGGAGTGGAAAGACAAGCTTGTATGAAGAAATGGGAGGGAGGAGTGCTTTTTGGTCAAGTTTGTTTTTGGGTAATTCTTATCTTCCAAAAGTTTGCGTCAATATTTTGCAAAAGAGTGTGACAGTCAACTGCTTGTTTGAGGGCTTTTTTCTTTGCTTTAGAAGCTATTGGGAGAAGATTCTAACTTTTGATCACCTCGTGAGGTAGGGATGAATTGGAGTAACTTAGGTAGGCTAACCAAGTCCAACTCAACCTTTTGGTGGGTTTGGGCTATCATTTCTTGGATTGGACTTGAGTTAAGATTTTTCAACCTGAACTCAATTCGAATTAGGCTAGGGCCAAGGTTCAAACAATCAAAGCTTAACTTGCAATTTAATATTTTAATAATATTTATCTTTTTTATGATCTTGTATACTGATATTCATTTTTTTTTTTCAATTTTAAAGGAAAAAATGCCAATTTGTAATTATATCATGTAATATGTTCAATTTCATTTTGCTAAGTAGCTATTTTAAAATGTTATCCTATTTACTATTTAAATTTTGGTATAAATATATAGAAAGTACTTTTAGTAGAACATGGTTCAAACTAACTCAACCCAAATTTGGCCCGTACAAACCGACCGACTTGAGCCTAAGCCAAACTTAACTCATACTTGGAAAATGATGTTAGGTTGGGCTGGAGTTGAGTATCTCATGTTAAAGGTCAGGTTAGGTTGGGCTTGAGTTGAATGTTTCTTAATTCAAGTTGGCTTGGGTTTACTCGACACAATCCACTCAAGTTGTAGCCCTAAGGATGATCCTTAGTAAACAAGTGTTTATGTGAGGATAGTGAGGAGATAAAAAAGCCACAATTCTCATCCATTGTCAATCATGGTTGCTTTGGAATTTATTGCTATCATAATATGAGTTCATTGTGTGTTCCAATAAATGGTTGAGGAGTTGTTGGGTTACAACTTGTGGAGTAAGGATAAAAGTTAAGAGGAAGGTGTGGATGATAGGTGCCTTGTGTTTGTTTTGGTGTATGTAGACAGAATGGAATGACAAAGTCTTTAATGAGGACAAGCACTTTGTTCAAAGTAGAGAAAGTTCTTCACTAGATCTCTTTGGATTGGTCTAGATTTCCTTTTGAATTGGTAAATAGCTCTTTGGTGGATCTCATTGATGGCTATTCAAGTAGGGGCTATTCTTGTTTCTTTTTCTCCATTCTCTTCACTTGTGGTGCTCTGTAAATACTCTTTGTGTACATGGGTTGCATTGTCACTTTTGTTGGGTGTCTTTCTAATAAATCAGATACTGTATCTGATTGGGTGTTTTCCCTGTATTATGTTTGTTCCCCTTTACTTATAATTCTTGTTTTTGTAGTTTTATTTTTCTATTATTGTTAGTCCAAGAGATCTTTGCTGTTGCAACTTGCTAAACAATTTCTTGAAATATTCTTTTAGTCTAAATTGTTTCATGCGTTCTTTTGCTTAGGGAAAAGTTGACTGGCACTGATTGGGCATTGGTTACCACTAATGATGGCAAAAAATATTACTACAACACCAAAACCAAGGTATGGTAAAATAGCATCAAGTGATGCTCTCTCTCTCTCTCTCTCTCTCCCTCTCTCTCTCTCTCTATTCAATCCTTGATTGAATTGAAAGAAACGCATTTTATTTCTCAAACTATCTGGGTCTCCCATTATGGAACATGATCAAGTTTCTTGTATATTAGACTTTGATGTGATTATTATTTTTTTTTTATTCTAGTTTGTCACAAAAAATTTTAATGCATGAAGGTTGTCTAGTGTGCATTGTTTATCCTGATAAATTGCATATGCAGTGAGATTCAGTTACCCATGTAAATTTTTAGCTATAAATACGTGTACCAATAGAGCTGTGTGTACCAATAGTGATCTAGATTGATATAATTTTCTTCTCCAAGTCCCTGTCCAAGAGCTGTATGCATCTTTATGAAGACACTTATTTCCAACTAATGTGGTGTAAGCTCAAGAGAAAAGGAGGGTTGGGTTTAAGGTAGATTCTTTGAGGAATAGAGCCCTATGGTTCCTGAGGGAGAGCCATGCTCTATGACATAGGGCCATCTTGAGGATCTACTAGATATACTCCAATGGTTAGGATGCCCGTAATGTAGTCATGTTGTTACACCTTTGCCTTAAGGGAGAAAGTTTTCTGTGATTTTTCCTGTCATACTTCTTTTTTCTATTGATGATAGTAGAAAGGTAAAAATCTTAATTTTTATTTATATTTTTGTTTTAATGAAGATTTATGGTGGATAGAACAACCACTTTGTTCTCAATTTCCAAATCTCTTCAAAATTGCCTATTAAAAAAAAAAAATTCTCTTTAGATTTCTAAGAGTTAAAGGCCCCATTGTTTCATCAATTCTAGCTTCTTCTTGTTGATTTAGAACTTCAGTTTTGTTCAATCTTATTGAGCCAGGAAATAAAGATTCTGAACTTCTCATGTCATCTTTTATCCTTTATGCTTTATCATCTTCCTTCTTGGATGTGAGGGTTTGGTCTCCTTAGGCTTACTTTCTGCTGAGTATTTCCTTTAGTCGTTTTAAGCCCCCTTGATTTTAGGCTCTCTTTTCTCAACTAGTTTCATTTGGGAATCTAAAGCCTATAAAGTTAAAGGCTTTTGCATGGTAAGTAGCCAAGAAGAAGTCAACACCAGCAAATTGCTACCGGTGAGGAGCCCTTTAAAAGCCCTCAGCTAGAATCATTTTTTATGTGCCAAAGTAGCAAAGTTTAATTGGTTGATCATCGTTTTTACATTTCCTAGTGATATTCAGCCTTTGGCATGGGTGGTGTGCAATGTTTTTAGTACAATGTTGTGTCACCATAGTGCAGTGTTGTGTACAATGTTTTTAGAACCAGATTGGTCATTAAACCAAAAAAGTTATTGGTTTATGATTCATATTGGTGAGGTTAGTGGTTTAACCATGGTCAAACTATGATGCTAACATGACTTTATGAATATATATTTATATTTTATTAAAATTTAAAATAATTATAAAAAGTTTAAAATATACATAGATGATTAAAAACCTTAATAATATTTCATTTTTAAAATTTTGATATCATCAAATTAAATCATGATAAATAAATATAAATGTATTAATATCTTTATTTATTAAATAAAACATGTATAATATTTAAATGTGAAAAATATCAAAAGTTATATATCCTATTATTTTATAATTTTAATAATTATTACATTTTTTACTTGTATTATTTTCGTATTTATCATTATAAAAATATTGAAAACAAACCAAATTATTTTATGTGTGTTTTGCAACAGTTTTTTATGAACAAGCATAAGTTGCCTAGTGCTCCCTCCCACATAAGGAAGAGATGGAAGTGAAGAGGAGTTTAAATATCCTACTGTAGCTGATTTGGATTAATAGGCTGTAGCAGGCTGTTGAGCCACTTAAAGAAGCAGCCCAATGCCATGGGTCTTGGCCCATTGTTTTGCCAAAAATGGTAGAGCTTGGACATTTATGTGAACTCTTAATTGGGAAGAGATGGAGCTAAAGAGGAGTTTAAAGACCCTATCTAGTTACATGATGATGTTGCATGTAACAGGCCATGCAGCCAGCCAAGAAGTGGCCCAAAGCCATGGGCTTTAGTCCAACTTTCTGCAGAAAATAAGGGAACTGGTCTGGCAGCTCACCGATTCTGTGGTTCAACTGCTGATTGGTCCAGTTCAATGCTGGTTCAACATGATCTCCAGCTCAAAAGGCTAACCAAACTGGACCAAGCTCCGATCAACGGTTCAACCGATTGAACTGGCAGGTCTGGTCTGATTTTTAAATCAGGTTGTGTGCCTTCTCTAAATTGTTGGGATAGGGATTGATT
Organism: Vitis rotundifolia; assembly: GCA_030254885.1. Lineage (NCBI taxonomy): Eukaryota > Viridiplantae > Streptophyta > Magnoliopsida > Vitales > Vitaceae > Vitis > Vitis rotundifolia. The sequence goes on from CM058151.1 coordinate 16,082,938, forward strand.
TTTGAGATAGAGATTTTAGCCCTTTTGGAGGGCTTGCTGCAGGTCATGGATTTGAATCAACCCAATTTATGAGTGGAAGGGTTTTGTGCTATTGTGATACCATGAATGTCCAAGTCAAGGAAATGTCTTTGGAAGTACAACATGTGGTTTTGTCAAATTTTAGTTGTAACTAGTTACTTAGGCTTTTTCTTTCTTTCTTTCTTCTTTATTTTTTCTATTTTTTATTTTTTATTTTTTATTTTATTTTTTAATGGTCCCAACATGCAGCTAATGATGTTATTGTTCCATTAACAAAATGTAGAGCCAAGTGGAGGGTTTCTTTCATAGGGGATGTTTTGCCCCTTTAAGTTGTACATTGTTTCTTTATTTTGTACATGTTCTTGTTTCATTCTTGACCTATGTAGCAATCTCGTTGCTCTCGGTAGGTATTCCTCTCTTATTTTCTGATTATCCTTTGTATTTTTGGAAGGATTTTTCATAATTTACTTGTCCTTAATAATTCATATCAATGAATTATTTGTTTTTGACAAGAAAACAAAGAGTTCTTTATCTAGTGATTACATTCATCAGGAGGACACTTCAAAGCTAGCTACTTTGTTGGTTCCTAGGCTGGGTACGTAAGATACTTTTGTCTTCACTTTGGAGGTATTCCTAAATCCCAGTCTTTAGGGACTGTATACTAACTTTGACAAGAATCTTGATGATGGGGCAAGGTTGAGCTATCTTCTTTGTCTCCACTTGAAAATGTGTTCTTGTCATCCAATTATGAATGAGCGTTGGACTTTGGGTAGAAGATTCTTTGTTTAAGTTCATTTCTAAGAGTCAAAACCTTTCATCTAGCTCAATTGATTAGAAAAATGGCACCTCCAAAAATCAAAACCTCTGCATGGTTAGTAGCCCATAAAAAGGCCAATGCAAAATGTTTGCATCATATTCAGAGCCTTTATAAGGCCATTAGCCCTGATAAATTTGTCTAGTGTTTAGGTAGTGGGGAATCAATGGAACCTCCTCTTTTTTCATTGGGCTTTGGCTTCTTCTATTGCAAGGCTTTTTTCTTAAGGATGTTGGTAGTATGCTGATTATTTGTTTTGAGGGTATCGGAGGGGATAGAGGAGTACAGTTCTTTGAGGGCATTTTGTTCTTGTCATGCTTGTGTCTTATATTTGTAGTGGAATGCAAGGTTTGTTTTGTAGGACCAGATGATATCCATGGAAGAGTTGTGGCATATAGTCTGTTGTCTAAGCTCTCTTTGGGCCTTTGTCTCCAAGGAGTTCTGTAGCATTATTTTGAACTTCATCTCATTGGAACAGAAAGCTACTTGCCTGGTTAATAAAATAAAAGGAAGTTGTTTGTCTTTGATTATTTACTTATTGTAGTTGGATCAACTGATCAAGTTGAATTTAGATGGTGATCCTTAGGGAGTCCAGGTCAGTTTGGCATTGAGGGTGAGTTATCAGATATTACAAGGGAGAGTATTGTGGGGTTCTTCCAAATCGCTGGTATTAGATAGCTATTGATGCTTGGCTTTTAGCTTTTTGGGAAGGTTTGAGCATGACTAATTTGGGGCTATGAGATCCTCTTGTGGAAAGGGACTCTTGGATGTTCTTTCTATTCTCTGTTTATCTTTTTTTTTAATGTATATAAATGCTTCCTTTAGACATCTGTGAAGTTAAGTTGAATACATAAAGTTTCTTTCTATAATGTTCCAGTAAGTTTCTTAAGTCATGTTTCTTAATCAATTATAGGCTGTTAATGAGTCCCATTATACATTTTTGTAATAATAATAAAACAACATACTAGTATCAAACTAAATGCAAGAATTGATTCTGTAGTCTTTGTTTCTGATCTTTTAGTGTTTATGTCAACAGCATCTTAACACCATCTTCCTTGCTTGTTTATTTTCTCAATCAGTTAAGCAGCTGGCAAATCCCAACTGAGTTGACTGAGATGAGAAAGAAGCAGGACAGTGTTGCTTTAAAAGAACATGCAATGTTAGCACCAAATACCAATGTGTCAACAGAAAAAGGGCCTTCCCCAATTGCTTTGAGTGCTCCTGCTGTTACCACTGGTGGACGTGATGCCACACCTCTTAGAACCTCAGCTGTTCCAGGATCAGCATCTGCCCTGGATATGATAAAAAAGAAGTTGCAGGACTCTGGAGCTCCTGCTACTTCTTCACCTGTTCATTCATCTGGACCAATTGCATCAGAATTAAATGGTTCACGAGTGATTGAGCCTACAGTCAAGGGCCTGCAAAGTGAAAACAGCAAAGACAAGCTAAAAGACACTAATGGAGATGGTAATATGTCTGACTCTTCTTCAGATTCTGAGGATGTAGACAGTGGACCCACAAAGGAGGAGTGTATCATCCAATTCAAGGTATCAGGTTCTAATTTTTATGTCCGATCACTTGGTTGCTACTGTTATCTTTTGAAAAAAGAAATTTACTTTTAATATATAATGTGCGAAATGTTGATTTATTTTTCCTTGGTTGTGGTGCCCTTGAAATTTCTAGGAGATGCTTAAGGAACGTGGAGTGGCGCCTTTTTCAAAATGGGAGAAAGAACTGCCGAAGATTGTTTATGATCCACGTTTCAAGGTTTGTTGAGTCTAAAGATTATCAATTACTTTGTTCAGGAGTTCCTTGAAACAGGTGTGTTGGGCTCGTATCTGCCTGCTTGGTATGAGAGGGTGAACTTGTTGATCTGGACTCACTGTCATTATTCATTAACATAATTCTAATAGGCTGCTCTTGATGACTGATATTTTACTTTGATATCTGCATGATTGTCAATCTTGTACATAGAAATAGAAGTTGCTCATTTATTTAGTCTAATGCAAGGAAACGTCAGTTGGATTTTGTTTTTCCTACAAGAGTTGTTTAGTGGGGAGATTTTCTGATAGATTGCTGACTTATTTAATTTAATGAAATTTACTTTGTCTAAAGGGGCATTTTTTGTCCCTAAGAAGCAAACATCTGTTGGATTTTTATTTTCCTGGAAGGGTTGTCTAGTTGGGTAAATTTTCTGATAGGTATGATCTATTTGTATCCTGTCTGAGATGTCTTTTATTATCTGACCTAATTGTTTGATCAATTCAATTGTTGAAGGTGGATGTTGTTTAATACATGTGTTGTGTACCTCTTGAGGAATTGATTGATGATTTAGTTTATAAATTGTCATTGTGTGTGCAATTTTCTTGGCATTCTATGTGCCTCTTGATTTGCCCTTTCTTAGGTTCTTCCTGTCTTCTTGGTGATCACCTATTAAGCTGAAGCCCTAGGAAATGCCATGGGGAATTTGTGTTTCTGCTTTGTTAGGGAGCTGTGGAAGGAAAGGGGCATTAAGTTCTTGGATTGGCAACTTTTGTAGCTGGTATTCAGTTGGGTTTCTTCTTCTCTCTTGTTCAGCAGAGTTTGAAAGGTTGTTTATTCAATAGGTTTGATTTAAAGTTGTCTATTTATAAATATAGTGATACAAATCTGAGCTGTCTGCTGCCTAATAGTCAATTTTCAAGTTTGAGCAGGTGTCTTGCTTCCCTTGTATGTGAAAAAAAATTTATCAGAAAAAAAGGGGGAAAAAAAATCAGAGATAAACCTGTTTTACCTTCCTCCTCCAGGCTTCTCAGGAGGAAAATCAATATTTAAGCTGCATATCATACTACTCTTTAGTATGAGGAACACATAGGTGTATTAATTTGAAGCCCTTCACCTGCCAGCATGGATTCCCACACGTTCATGGGATCTTCTTAAGATTGTTGATTGTTATGAAAGGACCTGACTTATCAGATTGTTCCTGTCATCTTATATAAGCTGATTTTGTGTAGAATTCAGTGGCAGTCCTTTCAAATAATGGGTTTACTCTTCAATGTTTTGTGCATTTTCCTGAGTGGATTCCATTTTAAACTTTCAGAGTGAGTCATACTTGCAGTTGTAAGATGTTTGTGGAGGTTTCTCTAGAATTATTTGCTTTGGCACAAAATTCTCAGTGCTTGGATTGTTTTATTGTAAATATCTGCAATGATGTGAGTTGGATTTCTTGTTTCAATTTTTTTTTTCTCAATATAAGAGCCCATGTTGTGGAGTGGCATCAAAAGGTATTTTTTTAGTTTGTTTGTTCTCATTGGTTGAATGAGCTTTTGAATTTGCTCTTCTCAAATGTTGTATTCAGAGTTTTAGATGGAACTTAAATCTTTGCCACCATCTTTACTTGCTGCCTAATGTAAGAGTCTAGCCTTTTTGAATCCTCAGGTTTGTTTTCACTCAATTTTTTCTTTGGAGCCCTTTTTGTACTTACACTTTTAACTTCTTTCATTCCAGCTGTTGAAAGAGAGAGAGAAAACCTTAATTCTCATTCATATGATTAACTTCTTACAATAGAGAAATATATATACAAGGGTAGGTTGAACTAACTACCATATATGTGGCCTATATTAAGAAAGGAAAGAAAGATTGTAAACTACAAATACATTATATTCAACACCAGCCAATTTCATTTGGAAATCTAAAACCTTGTGGTCTAGAAGGTTGATGCTAATGACATGCCATATTTGGGGAGGTCTTATCAACCCAGCCTGAATTGCTGTATTGTGTGCATAGTGAATGGTGAATAGTTGATCGTCTATTTCTTCATCTCATGTTACCAATGAGACCCAACATAAGTTGTTTAGAATTTTTAGTATTGCAAAGTTCCCCAAAAGTGTTGTGTATATGATGATCATCTTTTAGGGATTTGGAGAACATTGTAAAAGTGCAAGATTTATGGTGTATGACTACTACTTTCATTTGGATCATTTGATGGGAAATTAATGCTAGTTCTGAGGGTTGACAGATGATAGTGGAGCCAACTTGGGGGGTTCTTCCTTGTCCTCTTTTTGATCTTTTTCTGCTAACACCTTTGCAGGTGCTCTATTGAGTGTTATATATATTGATCAGAAATGAAGAAATATGTATTAATAGAAGTAAAGATCAAGAGAAGGATGAGAGGTCCTTCCCACAAAATACAGAAACTGATCAAAGGAGAATACACCTCTCTATAGAAAACTATGTACAAAGATAAACCCCAACTATCTCAAACTTTTGAATCACAAACCGCAGTCTAGTTGAGTTGTAAAACACTAAGAGGAACTCCTCTAAAAGCAGCAGTACAAGAGGCCCATAGAGAGGAATAGAAATGAAGTAAATCCCATAATTTCCCTTCCGATCTCCCCTTATCCTAAAAAATCCTAGCGTTTCTCTCTTGCCACACAATCCAAAACAAAGTGAGGCAAGCAATTTGCCAAAGTGTCTTGCCTTTAATTGAATTCCCCAAACCTCTAAATGCAATAATCATCATGCTCCTTGGTGGAACCCAAGCCAACCCTGCTAGATTGAAGAGCTTGTGCCAAAGGCCTCTAGTTAAAGGGCAATGAAGAAAAAGGTGGTCAATCAATCCTCCATTTCCCTTGCATAGAATGCACCATTGAGGACAAAGGGATTTGTAGGGTCTTCTCAACTGCAGCTTGTCATTGGTGTTTACCTTCCCATATAGGCCTTAACCCATGTACCATTGAGTGTTATATTGATAGACTGGAACTTTATTCTGATAAAGGTTTATCCATTGAGGCAGATACTTGTTCTTTTGGAGGGTTCGTTCCAAGCCAAATCCTTGGATTTCTCCAACCGTTTGATGGGGGGTAATTCTGTTGTGATTTTGTGTTCGTCTAAAAGGAAAAGAGGCTTGTGAAAGTTTGGTGGAGGCTTCTCCAAATTGTTGATGATTTAGAGTGCTCCTTTTCTTAGGCTCTGTACTTAGCTATAGTGTGATCAGTCGTTTAGCTGAGCATCCAAGCAGATGATGTGGGGGATTTCTTACCTCCTTGCATGGTGTTGTGCAGTTTGTGGATTGTAGTGTTATAATCTCATCCAGTGTGCTGCTTGTTTTGCATTTTTATGTTTTTCTTGTCTTAGTTTTCTTCATTTTGATCAAACTTTGTATATTTTGAAATGATATTGATGTAGGATGTTTAGATTTTGGGTTTAAATTTTTCCTTTTTAGTTGTATAACGAGATGACAATCAAAGAAGACAATAGAAAAGAATGGGGCAAAAGGAAAGGTAGGTCATTGGCAATTGCATCAATGTTGCCATACAGTTACACCTAGACTTTCGTAACCAAAATCACTGAGGGAAGATCCTATCAAAAAAAATCACTGAGGGAAGAGACAGTCACACCTAAAGAAGCTAGATTGCCACTAAATTTTCAGTAAATTTTATTGTTAAAATTAAAAGACTACATAAGCTAATGCAATGTTTTTAAATCAGACTGATTGGTTGGACTACCAATTGGTTAGGTCCCTGATTCAGTTCACTTATTGAACTATTCTAAGATTGGACAATGCATTGAACTGGTTGACCTGGCAGTTCAACAACTAAACTGGCTGATTCTTATAGAACTGTTTTCCTCCCCATAAAGAGATTTTTTTTTACCTCTCTAAAAAGAGTAAAGGAGTCTGGGTTTGAGTCCTGTCCTCCCCAATCTCTAGGCTAAGTTGATGTCTTTGATAATACAATGATTTATATTAATAAAATTATTTAAAAACTTTAAAATAAATAGTACATATAGTTGTAAAATGCGGATAAAGTTAAATAAAATATAAATTTTATTGTTAGGTATATCTTCTAAACAATTAAATGTTATCCTTATTATCCTTGTTATGGAACATTTTGAAAATTTGTAATTATTCATAACAATTTTAACTTACAATTATTTTAAATTTTTGTAATATATAAATGATATATTTATGGTGTCATAATGGTGCTGCAGTTGAATCTCTAGTTTGACTAGTGAACCTTGATCTAATAACTTTTTCAGTTCAATGGGTGGTCCAGTTTTTAAAAAAAGTTTATATGGATTGATGGAACTCTTTTTTTGTAATAAGGCTAAGACTGTTTCCTAGTAGGAATATGAATTTTCTCCTAATCAAATTTGCAACTAAAATTAATAGAGATTTGACTGAAAGAAAAACTACTTGAAGTAATGTTAATAAAATAAAAAACAGACTTCAACTAAAATTATGAAATACTAAAATTGTTAAAACTATTTTTGCTGAATATTTTTCCATTTTCTTTTGTAAGTCTTCATAGGGTGCTTCCCATGTTGTTCCCCATCAGATATCTTGACCTTCATTCTAATGCTTAATTTAATGGAATGCTGTGTATGGGGAAAATGTAGCCTAACAGTTTCTTGAGGATAAAAGCTCGAATAGATATTGACCTGTATATTCTGCCTGGAATTATTATAATAGCCAGACCCTATAGCAAACACAAATGGGGTAGTTATTTACTAAGTGTTTATACATATGCTTGATAAGGATGGATATGTCTCTATTGGTTTCAACAAGGATCTGACAATGCCAATAGTTAATAGGAGGATTTCTACAAATCAGGCTGTCAGAACTACTTTTGGTGTGAGTTTTTTTTTTTCTTAAATTAATTAATTATTTTTACTTTGGTCCTTTCCTTTATTCCTGTATTTTATTACGACTCTTAAAGGTTTTTACTACTAATTTTCATGTTAAATTGCTTGTGGTCTTAAGTCATTGGTTTTGTTTTACTCTTCTTAGTTACAGACCTACAGTGCAGACAGGGATTAGATTAACTTTTATAATTGTTTTGTTATTTCTCCATCCTTTGGAGATTTTTTCTGTGATGTGAAATCCCACTTTGACTTGTGTTACAGAAAATTTTGATTTTGCTTGTGTTTCTTATTTGCAAGTTAATTTTAATGATCAGATTTTTGCAAGTTCATTTAACTTCAATTGTTTTATTTTTAGTTAGATATAATTTATTTGGATGCTAAATTTATGAGTCAAGCATGAGGTACATGTAAGGTGCTATGGTATATATATAAAAAAAAAGAATGGGAAGAATGATACTTGATACAGATATAAGTATGATACCTACTCTTTTGCTAATTTTCTAGGTTCCAAAATCTAGAGGAAAGAAAAAGTATGATGTAGTCCTCTCTATAAGGGGCACTTCCATGTTCCACCATCTGCTTTTTACTTTTAGGGATAAACTCATATTGATGTGGATACTAGCATCACATGAGAATTCAGGAAATTAGATTGTTTGAAAATTACCATCTATTGTTTATCTTGATTTGGCTCTTTTGGATGTTCTCTATGCCATTAAGGCTTTTTCTTAAAGCAGAGTGACTTTTACTTTTCTTATTGTGAAAGGTTTTCCTTTGCAGGCTATTCCAGGCTATTCTGCTAGGAGATCCTTGTTTGAGCACTATGTTAGAACACGTGCTGAGGAGGAGCGAAAAGAAAAACGAGCAGCTCAGAAGGCTGCAATAGAGGGCTTCAAGCAGTTGCTGGAAGAAGCATCAGAGGTTTCATGTCATTTTATTTTACCCTTTAGCTTTAAACCATGCAGACTGGATATTGCTGACTGACTGTCTTTTCATCTTCTAGGATATTGATCACAAGACTGACTATCAAACATTCAGAAAGAAATGGGGTGATGACCCCAGGTTCGAGGCATTGGACCGCAAGGATCGGGAACTTCTGTTGAATGAAAGGTATCTCTTATTGAGGAGCATGGAACATGGAATAGAGATTCTTATTGGTGCTTTACATGCGATCCTTGTGCCATAAATATTGACATTGTATGGGTACTATCTAGGAGATCTATTTTTCTGTAAACTATTCAGCCAAGGGAAAACTATATTGATATCTTCAATGAATTGAGGTTTTGGTAATAGGAAGACATTGATTAAAGATTGGTATAACCCTTGTGGATATTGGATATATCAACAGAGTTAAGACCTGCCCAACCAGTAGATGCTAAGTGCAATCAAGGCATTGTCTTGTCTAGTTGGACCAAACAGTCTGCTTTAGGTATTAAGACAGCTTCAGTTGCTAAAAGACTCCTTGAGGATTCTTTGGCAGAAAAACAATAGACTAATTGGCTAGGCAACATGATAAGAAGTGCTTGGATGGTCACTGCCCAGATTACATTGTTGGGTTGTATAGATTCTTTTATATAAGAAAGTTATATGGGCCCCTCTTTGTCATAACATTTCTTAGGTCCTTTCAGCATTTTAATTGGATATGTTCTACATTTCAGCTAGTGTGGATTGACACCTATTGGTTCCTTACTAAGCAAATTATGCATGCTAGGAATCAGCACGATCTATCAATTGTTGACCATCTAGTTCGTAAAGCTTGCTGCACATTCTCTATGAGTCATTTGAAATTTTCCATGTTACAAAAGGATGGAGAATCTAATAGTGTCTCTCATCCTAATCTTTGACCTTTCTTTTGCCTCTTAGGCTTTGTAGTGGGACCAACTCAACTTTGTGCTCAATCACTATATAATACAAAATACAAATAGGTGAAGCTATTTTTCTTTCGCCTATCATATTTTGTATTTTCAATTTTGATTGATCAATAAAGGTTGCGGAATTTTTATTGGTAAAACTAATAGTTTGTCTTTTGTTGCTTAAGGTCTCTAAAGGTAATGCATGCACATAGTTGTTTTATGTTCACTATTGTCAGTGAGATGGCAGATTATTCATTCATTGCCCTTTTTCTTTGCTCTCTGGCAGTGCTATGCTACCTTTTGGGTGGTTGCATGTCTGATGCACAGTTTATATAGATATTTGTCTGAAACTTTATCGAGGATGAGAGAAACAATTCTCTGCATAGCACATTTCTGACTATTTCTTTGGTGATTTGACAATTTGGCTGGAAATAAATGTGAGGGTGTTCTTGGCAAAAAACCATTGGTAGATGACAAGAAAGTGTTTGTAGAATCCTTGTGGACGGTGTTTTTCTTGTCTCTCTTTTGCCATCCGTCAAACCATCTTGCATGGTTTTTGTGAGCAATATGATCCTCCTTCCCCCTTCACTGTGTGTTCTCTTGGAAATTGGTCAGCAGCCACCTTATCTTTTCGGTGCGAAGAGATTTGGGTCCCAATGGTGCATTCTATAGTGACTTCCTTCTCTTGGAAGGCTGTATGGGGAAAATCGTTACATTAAATCAGCTAATGAAAGAGGATGGACTTTAGCAAGCAGATTTTACTTATACAAAGGAAAGGAAGAGATAATTATCTTTGTGAGTGCTCATCCAATATATTCAATGGTTTTCTTGTTTGGAATGGTTTAGGTTCTTCCTTTAGCTGTTAAAGAGATTATTCTTGGGTGGCATGGCATTTTCATGGCTCAATAGTGTATCATGCCTTAGAAGAAAACTCCTCTACGGTTTAGACTATTCTAAGATTGAGTAGAGAACTATTGGCATTGGTGGTGAAAGATTTATTTTTAAAGTCTGTCCTCTTTGGTTAAAATGTTAAAAGGGGTCATCAATCTTTCTCTATTAGATTATGTTGATTGTTTGGGCATTGATTATGCCATGAATTTTCTTTATTTTCTCCCTTTTTGGGCTTTGCACATCTTCTATACTTTTTGTGTGCATGGGTTGCTTCCCCTTTTTGGTTAGGTGCTTATTTATATATTTAATTTTAATTTTCCTATAAAAAGGGGATGGGGTCTACCTTTATGGATTGTATGGCACTATGTTTCTTTTCTCCAGGCCTATATCAGTACCAGGTTGCTATTGGATGGAGCTCTAAACCCTTCTAGAAGGTTTTTATGGAAGGCTAAAACTTTAGGTTTTATAGAGTCTTTTAGATTGAAAGAGATTCTGATGTTGTGATCAAGTGGATTAGAGGAGAATATGTACTTCTCAGAGATGCTTATTTGGTGAGTTAGATTTTAGATTGTTTCTGAGAGTTGGTTACAGAGTGGCTGGAAAAGATCTTCTAACCAGTGGCAGATTTTCTAGCACATCTTCTAGTCAGTGGCTGATTTTCTACCAACATCCTTGGAAAAACCTCACTTGAGTTCTGATCTCATTGCATGATGTGTGTTGCTTATGATTTTTTTTCTCCTTTTTGGCAACTGTTGATTGCAAACTTTGGCCTTTTTTGGATCAGGTTTGGCTGGAAAAAGGCATTAATTTTCATCTACTTTAGAACCTTCTTTTTTGGTATTATTGTCTGTGCACCTAGCTGATCATCGAGTTAGTTAAAAAGGTAATCTGTTTTGTTGAATTGGTTTTACCTGTTGGTTGTGAAACTAATATATTATGATAAACCTTGAACATTCAACAAGTATTGAACTAGAGATTCAGTTTCTCAGATCCACTTGTGTTTGTCTATTGGCTCTTAAATTTCTCTGGATCGGCTTTTTGAGTGCTTTATGTTCTTCTGTTTGTCATGCAATTGAACTAGTTGGACATGGTTTCTATCCTGTTTGCAGGGTCCTCCCTTTGAAGAGGGCTGCTGAAGAGAAGGCTCAAGCAATACGTGCAGCAGCTGCCTCTAGCTTCAAGTCCATGCTTCGTGACAAAGGAGATATAACAACAAGTACCCGTTGGTCCAGGGTAGGTGCAATTATACATTTTTATAATAAGCATATGCGAAAGTGTATGTTGGCTTTTGGTTTGTTCAATGAGCTGGAAAAACATGTTTGTTTTTGGACTATATTCATCTCTTATATGTTAGTGTATAACTTGAAACCTTTTTACCTTTTGGAATAAAATGAATGGGAAAGTATTAGCCAATGCATGTTTTAGTTCCAAATTCGGCAGTCTCTAGTTGTTTATTGATGGAAGAGTTGTAACAGTTGGTGAAAACAAATTAAAAAATCTGTTGTTTAGATAATGATTTTCAGCTATCCAAACAAGAATTTTTATCATGTTAAAGTGCATGCTCTGAATTATCTCAGTAAGCAGTTGTTTTTCTCTATAAATGTATAATCTCATATTTTGAGATCTTAACTCAACAAAGCATAGCCCAAAATCATTCTGTCTATGCTGTGCAAATTCTGTTTGCATTCAATTTCTATAATTACATCTTATTTTGACTGTCTACATGCTGCAACCTCCTACCTCCCGGCTTGATATCAGTTGTTTGAAAGATAAAGGTACTACATATGAAACAACTGGAGCCCAGATGGGAAGTAATGCTTTCTTTGCTCAGAATAATTACCCAAGAAGAACAATTATGCTAGAAAAGTAATTAGCAAGAAGTAGCTGTTTTACGAGTGATATATTGACATGCAAAAATCTACTCTTAAGTCATTCTTATCCATCTACCATGATAGAACAATTATTATATACAAAGCAAAGAGAGATCTACACAAGAAGGAAGCTCCAATACATACATACATACATACATACATACATACATATATATATATATATGTGTGTGTGTGTGTGTGTGTGTGTGTGTGGGTGGGTGGGTGGGTGGGTGGGTGAGTGCGCTTGTGTCTGCGTGTTTCTATTTTTCTTCAGTTTTGACTGCATTAACATATTTTTACTAGTTATTTGTGAGCTTCGACACTCATTTTTTGGTTGGCAAGAAAAATACTTTAAGAACACAAAAATAGTGCTTTCACCCAATATAAGTATAAAAGCAACATCTAAAAGGAAAGGGAAAAAGAGAAGAGAAGCTGATAAAAAGAAAGTAAAACCAGTGCCTTAGAAGCCCTGAGCTTATCAAAAGTCTAAAGAGATACATTACGGTGAAGAGAACCGCTCATCTTTAACTTCTTCATGACATAAACCACCTTATGAGTTTCTTAAAGGTCTTCCATTGGAAAACTCGAACAAAACATTCTCAGACTATTTCTATAATCCCTAAAATGTCTCATGTGATCATTTATATAGATGTTGTGGATGTTGACAATATATTAAATGAGCTATGTAATGCACAAAATCTATATCTTAAATCTATATGCATCATTAGATTAACAGTTCGTTGAAATAATGGAATCTTAAAAAATAAGTCTTGTTTTGTCACTGTTACAAAGATAAGTATTGGATGTTTTGGTCCTTTATCTTATTCTTGTGCCTCTATATATTAATTCATTATTCTATTTTCACATTTGTTTTGACTGATAAAAAAAAAAAAAAATTCATATTTGTTTTGGTTGCTATAGGTGAAGGATAGCCTAAGGAATGACCCCAGATATAAATGTGTTAAACATGAAGATAGGGAGATTTTATTTAATGAGTATATATCTGAGTTAAAAGCTGCTGAAGAGGAAGTGGAACGAGAAGCAAAATCCAAAAAGGAGGAGCAGGTAATAGAACAGTTTTTCTATAAGCTGGTTATTGTCAATGCTACTTGTGGATTTTATTTGTTGGTTGGACCAGAGTACTAGTTATTCAGGTAAATAAAGTAAAAAGTCCAGCATAGCTGTTAATGGTGCACAAAATTACCAATAAAGATATGTTTTAAGGCAATGTTTATTTGTTTAATTATTTTCCTTTGGTATAATTGTGTTATATTTCTGTTTATATTGTAGATGGATATATTTGTATGTGCCTTTTCAATTTAGGATGTGAACCATTTATCAAACCGTCTGAATGGTTTATTTCCTTTTGGAGGTGACATAGGACTTCCAGTCAAATGAGAATGGACCTTTACAAGGTTCACATTTCACCTGCTTATTTCTGTGGAGAATATTATAGTTTTTGGGCTGCTTGCACCAATTTTCAGGATAAATTGAAGGAAAGGGAGAGAGAATTCCGGAAACGGAAAGAAAGGGAAGAACAAGAAATGGAGAGGGTGCGAGTGAAAGTGCGCAGAAAAGAGGCGGTATCATCTTATCAAGCCTTACTTGTGGAAACCATTAAAGACCCTCAGGTAGTATCATATTATAGTAATGCTTTAATTTTGGATGGATTAGCTATGGATGTGTGTGATATGAAGTTGAATAGTATGTATTCTGGGTATTGCAAATCTAGGGTTCCTTATTTGATGTGAAGCTCCTGTTGTGCAAAAGGTACCAACATTCATGGATGCTTGTGTACAATGATCAGGTGAAGCCCAGATGTTCTCTGGAGGGATGCTTGTATGGCCAAATAAGCTTGTATTGGTCATTTGGGTTCATTAACAATCTTATGCCTGCCAGAATGAAAAATATTTTAGGTTTCAATAGGAAGGAATGAAGAGGGAATAAAATGGAAGTTTTATTACTTAAAACATTATATCAATCATAATTGCAAGTCCTTCCATGTGTATCTTAATCAATTTGTTTGAAGGTTTAGGAAGTGAAGCAATTCATATATCAAAACAAATAGCTCACATGGCTATCCCTGTTTTGAACTTTTTCATTAGTGGATAAATTGCTACCTAGAAAGGAATTTAGCTAAATGTTAGAATTCAAGTACCCATGGGGGCCATTGTTGAATGATCAGTCCAGACTAATGGACAATAACAGGGTCCAACCTAGATGAAGGATAGAAAATGCTCTGTGATTCACTATCATGGATTTAGAGTAATTGTTTACAGATAATAATGATCATGCTAGAATAAATATATGCTTAAACATGCATGCCTATAATAGGAAAATGGAATAAGTCATAAGTTTGCTAGTTTGTGCGATGTGCAAAAGTTGTTGAGATAAAATTGATACAAATTTGAATCTTCACTGAATATTCTTTTCCTAAGAAGGTAACAGTTGCAGTTTTATATGATGGTAAGATGAGATGGTAATACAAGCTGTAAAATGCTTGAACAGTGAAAATAGAAAAGGACTATTGATTGCATCAGTTTTTCCAAATATGATGCTGAATGGGTCTGTTTTCACTTTAGGATTTGCTTTGGCCACCTCATTGTTAGTTATGGACTGGATGGAACACAAGTGGAGTAGATATATATCTGTTTTACCATTTAATATACTTCCACATGCCAAAAGGTTCAGTTATTTTGTATTCTGCTTGAAAGAAAAATGTTTAGAAAGGAATTTTGAAATATACTATGCATTCAAGGTCAGCTTTAGGCACAATGGTGCATTAAATTTTCAAAGCTGAGTGAATGCCGGGTTTGCATTTGTGTACATATAGCTGCTGGTTTACTTGGTTACATCATTTCTCGGTGGCTTTATTTCCACTAGGAATTGAGTGTTGGTCCAACTGATAAAACCGTTAACATCTTTCTCCTATTCATGTGCTTAGGCATCTTGGACGGAATCAAAGCCTAAATTGGAGAAAGATCCACAAGCACGTGCAACAAATCCTGATCTTGATCCATCTGACCTAGAGAAGCTCTTCCGGGAACACATAAAGATGCTTCATGAGGTAATTCTAAACTGTGTTGTGTCTTCCTTTGATGGTCAATGGTAACTTTCCTTTTAATGCTCTCCAATATAACCTACAATTTAATAGCACTTAATAGTATATTTCAATTGTTGTTTCAGTCATTATTTTGGCACACATTTTTTGTAGAATTTGGCATGCTCCTTGCTATTAAAAAGTGGCTACATGAAAGTGTAAAATGACATTGATGATATTTAAAACAAAAACATTTGGAGTTGAATCATCTTCGTCATGAACTTAGATCAGTAGAGTCTATAATTCAATGACTAGTAGTATATTGTGTACGGTATATCTCCCAGTCAAAATTTTATTAAGAATTGAAGTACAAGAATAATTGGCTGATTTCTCCATTGAAAGTTTTTAAGATGAACATGGATCAGCATGCATGATGCATTTGCATTGGCTGGTACTTCTTGATATTGCACAAACAACTGTCCTTTATTGGTGTTATTTCAATCCAAATTTTCATAGATGAGGAACAGTCCTTTTGGTGATCATATTTACCTCTGGACTTTGAAGAATAAGATGAAACTTTGATGTATGTTGTGCTTGTGGCCCCATTCTCTTAATCCCTGGATGGAGGTCGTGCTTCCTGATGTTTAGTAGCCTGGGAATCTTCAATACTCCCGGGGCAATGATTTTACAGGAGGTAAAAAAAAAAAAAAAAAAGGAAAACTGGTTATGCTATGCTGTAACCTCGACAATGTGATTAAGAACAAAACAGAAATGTCAAAGAATATTTTATGTGCTGTAGAACTGCAATACCAATCGTCTATTTGATTGGTAGAACTGCGCCACTAATTCTCCATTTTGTTGCTTAAAGACGAAAAGACATGAAAACTAGTAACCTACTGCATCACTAGACTATATGTTAATTGCAACTAATTCAGAAGGCGATCCACTGTTTAAATTATTTCAATTTGATGGCAATGCAAAAAATAAAAACACTGTTTCATATGATAACATCATTTTGTGGTTGACTTTTTCTTTTTCTTTTTCTTGTAGCGGCGTGCACACGAGTTTAGAGCTTTGTTGTCTGAAGTCCTAACTGCAGAAGCAGCTACACAGGAGACTGAAGATGGGAAAACAGTTCTGACATCATGGTCGACGGCCAAACGTCTGCTGAGATCTGATACCAGGTATATAAAGATGCCAAGAAAAGATAGGGAATCAGTATGGCGCAGATATAGTGAGGAGATGCTGCGGAAGCAAAAATTGGCGCAGGATCAAACTGAAGAGAAGCATACAGAAGTAAAAAGTAGAAGCTCTGTTGATTCCGGGAGATTTCCATCTGGATCAAGGAGAGCCCATGAGCGAAGATGACTTTTTTTTCTCACTTTTTTCCCGTGAGAAAATAGACTTTACTTTTGCTTACTGATTAGTTGTTAATTTTTATTTTTATTTTTCACATTTAGTTTTTCCTTTTCTACTGCTTATTTTTCTGTTTCTGATTATGGGGTTCAAGCTAATTGATCTCTGTGAATGCTGTAATTTATATGTATCTAAAGTGATTTTTGTTTAACGTGTTCATGGAGTAAAAAAGCAAATGATAATGACCATTATGGTACACAAAGGAAAGCTACCTCGAAAGTTATGTGGTCTCTCTGCTTGAATTCTGAGTAATGGCTCTTTTTCAATTTCTAATTTCCTTATTTTCATAGCGTATATGAAAGCTTAAATTAGGAAAGACGCTTCCCAAAGGGGAACGATTTTAAATGTCAATCACTAGTTGGATGGTTCTTGGGGGAAAAAACAGGAAAGAAAATTGTGGTGGAGAGGGTTATTAGGGTATCGAAGAGGATAAAAAAATATAAAAGCTGAGTTGCTTCTCCATTGATATTGAATCCTAACTTCCCTATAGGGCTTTTATTTATGTATTTTTCCCAAGCGTGTTATTTATTTATTTATTTATTTTTTTGGGGTCTTCCTTAAAAAGACTTATCCCAAATTTTAGTTAAAAAAATTATTTTATATTTAATAAAACTTTGCTAATGAAATGATTTAAAAAAAATAAAAATAAAAAATTCATGGCTTCAACTTAACAAAAAGTTACAAGCTTAAAGCTACTTAGTCAATCCTTTTTTTCTACATTGCCCATAAATTTTGGGGCTTTGGTATAAGCTTTTTAGTTTAGCCAATATGGCTTTGGTGTCATCCAGAGTATTTGAGATATGATTTTTTTGTCTTTTTTCATAAATCAGAAAATTCATTGAGAGGAAGGACTCTTTAACAAATCGCTTATCTTACTAATCTTTGGATTATATGGTAAGAGAGATGTTAGGATTGTTTTTCATTTCTACTCTTTCCTTTGGGCTTCTTGTTCCAATTCTTTTAGGAGAGTTCCATTTAGTTAAATTGGTTTTCCGTCATTAATTCATGGTGGAGCACGCTCTTACCTGATTAGGTTTTATATTTTGAGAAAAGGGCCCTCGTGCTTCTCTTTTTCTCTTATCAATAAAAATTTATCCTTGTTTCTGATTAAAAAAAAAAAATTAAAGGCATGGTTTCAGGAATCCTTCCTACAATTAAATAAAAAAGAATGATCAAAATATAATTGAATTCCTCCACCATACAAAACAAACCTATACAAAATGATTTAAACTATATAAGATTATACATAAAAACATACATAAATAACATCCCAAACTTAGATTGAGGTGGTATCTATTTTTTTAACTTTTTTATTGAAAACAACTTGCTTTCGGATTTTAAATAGTTTGTTTTTCTACTTTTTATTGATTTATTAATTATTTTTTAAAATTTTTTGTTGAATAAAAAAAATCAAAACATTTAACTTTTTCTGAATATTAAAAAAAATACATTGATTTTTCTTCATTTTTTAATACTTCATAAAAAATTTGTGGGGACAAGAGGCCCAGCAAAATGATAACCACACAAACATAATGCTGAAATAAATAAAAAAGGCTATGCTACTAAACAAGCTCATCACAGAGATAGGAGGTTGCCCCCAAAAAAAAAAAATTGCATTTTTTAAATATCTCAAAAATCAATAGAATACAATATAAATAACACACCTGGAGTAGGTATTTACAGTTTTTAAGGTTATTCTGAGGGCAAAAAAAAAAAAAAAAAAAACCCTTTTTCCTAAGTTACAATGCAGGGAAAGAATCTGAAAAAAATTGCTGAAGATGCGCTCGGAAAGTTTAGATGATAACTCATGTTCTGTATACAGGAAAGAAATATTCCCCTCTCTATGATAAAAACAAAGCTTCCAAATAATCATCAATATAAGCTAGGCATGGCCAGTGATCAGTTCTAATCCGAACTAAAGTTGAGAGCTCACATACCTCCATTTCAAAAAGGAGATGGAACCTTGGTGGAAGAAATATCAAGACCAGAAAGCACCCAATGTTTTTGTTGCTGATGTTCACATTGCTCTCTCTGTCATCTTCTTCATCAATGTACTTCAGTTGGAGTGGCTCCTCATTGTGATCATTAACTGAGGTGGTAACATCTAGGGCTGAATCTGAGGCTCCGTCCTTCCAGATGATGTCTCTGATCGCTCCCCCATCCTTTACAATGTTAACAAGGGGTTCACCAATCACACTTACAACAAAGGGTGCCAAGTGGCGCTCAACTGCCCGGATCAAAGACATTGCAGGAGCTTCAAGGAGCTTAACAGATCGGGTCCCATTGATTGCTGTCACTCCTTTGCCTCCTTTCAAAGGGAAGGTCTCCCTCCCAGTGTTGGATGAAGTACAACATGCCTCCCACAGAGCATGGAACACTTCTGAGTAATAACCAGGAACTCCATCTTCTGCAATGTCGGCTGGGATAATGGCCTTGAGAAACATGTCTTCAATGCCCACTGTGATACTCTGAAGCTGCCCACTTATGATCTGACCATTTTCTGCATTTGTTTCAATGGAAACATCAACAAGACCAGGCATTGGTTCCTGTGGTTCCAATTCAATCATTACAGGAGCCCTGAAACTTTCTTCCTCTTCTGAACCATTTTCAACAGGGACAATATCCAATGAGCCCTTTTGGCCTGAGGAATAACCATTTGTGGGAGGTTCACCAAGTAAAAAGGGTATGTGGAATGATGGGATAGACCCATAAGGTGCCGAAGATGAAAACGTGAGCACAGTTGCATATATGGCAGGAAGTGCATCTACACCATCCAAATCAGTAGCAGGCACATCAGCCCCCCATACACGATTGAAGGGCTCAGATTTAAATCTCAAACTACAAGATATTCTAATCTTAAGCCCTGGCATGTGTCTGAAATCCGGAATACATGAAAAATGCCTCCTCAATATTCCTAGGATCTCTGAAATCTTTGAATCCATCACACGTAAAGGCTCCTGTGGATGATCAATTTTTTCAGTCTCAGAGATGATTTGTATACTACTACTCCCATCAACCTCCCTTTCCATGTCAACTGGGGGTTCACTGTCCATGATATTCTCCAGATAACCAGGTTTGTCACCTCCAATACCCAATGTTGGCAAAGACAAGGACCAAGATTGTTTTACAAGCAGTGGTATAACACGCTCAAGGTGAATGTAAGAAGAGATATTCCTGGATTTCTTAAGATCACGAGAAGGCCGAGGAGACTGAACATTGAAGAATGAGCTGGTATGTGGAGATGGTGCAATTCCAGGGAGTTGTGCCCCCAGGTTCAATATGTGTCTAAGCTTCTTTCCTGGTATACAGATCAGCATCCGCAGGTAGATCCTGAAAAATGCCACAGTTAATGAGAGATACAAATGATACAATTTTCTCCTTTTCTTTTGACAAGCTAGTTAATGGTTTTTCTCTCCTTGCACATCCTTTATGCTGTTCTTAGCCATAACCACTCTTTTCTTCATGAAGAAATGTAACTTAACCCTGTTATGCAGATAGGAAAGGAATAATTAAGAATAGAACAAAGGAAAAAACAATTCCCTTTATCATACCTTGCATTGTCCCGAACCTCTAAATCAGGAAAATACAGGCAAGTGAATGCGAGGAGACGAGATAATCCAAGGAATAATCTAGAACTATGGTGGTGTATCATCAACGTCCGGCAAATGCCAAGAACTTTACTTCCCAGAGACCAAGATTTCAATCCCGTATCTGGGCCATGTTTTTCAACAAGGGAAACAATAAATTTGGTAAGCAGCTCCAACAATCCACGAGCAGGTACGGTATCATTCTCAGCAATTCTATCAAAAATTGGGAAATAAGAAGCCAATCTATAGTCTATGGTGGCTTTTGGAAGCAAATGCTGATCAAATGTCTGAAGCAAGCGTTCTCCCAACCAACAATGCTTGTGACAGAGCAACAAACGGTCAACAAACGCAACAATTACTGGAACCAATCTCTGAAACTCCAGTGTCATCTCCACAAGCAGCCTCTGCAAAATTCAAATTCAGACGTCAGATTACTGGAGAAGATCCCATCTCTGGATAGTTATGGAACAGGTACACATAGAAGTTTAGGTGTGCTTCCAAATATAAGGTGCTCAGTAGAAGGCAGCAGAGCGTAGTTAACTACTAGATAGTCCCTGGTACATTTTTAAAAAATCCCACCACTAATTTGACTGGGCTCTTTATTACTACAGGGAAAGTAGAAAAGTGGATGAAACCATACAGGCATACAGTTTAACTAACACCATCCTATCTCAGCATGTTTTTCATCATGATATTTTTTATATATTATTTCCATCATCTGATTTCTTGTGTTAATGACTGAAGAGGCCAAATGTAGCTTAAAGGTCATTCAAGTGTATCAGAAGCCAATGAGCTAACAGGTATACATGCATTAATAAAATGTCTAAAGGGAGAGCAAACCCTGGTACATAGGAAGTATAGAGAGAATGCCTAAGTAGCAAAATGAAAAGGCAAACCTCACAAGCCTTAGACCATGGACTTTAAGCCACACCACAATGAATGAGCATGTGATAAGATAACTCCGTATCTTGTTTGTTCATGCAACACCAATTATTGGAGTCCAATCCCCATCTCCTTAGCTGATCAATTGTGAGGATCTTCTCCCAGAAACATCATTAACAAAGAATCCAACCTTGGATGGAACCAAAGAACACCGTACCTTTGAAAAGAAAAGACCTGTTGCAACTAAGAGCAAAGCACTTACAGAAGGATTTAACTGAGAAGCTCCCTACTTTGGATAATCTCCACATTAATCTATTCTTCTTGCCCCTCATCAACTACCATGTTCTAAGTTCTAGACAGAAGATCTGATAAAAAAATAAAAAAAGAAAAAAAGTTCTAGACAGGGAATTATTCCATCAATTCCAGCTCCCTCTCCTTTTTTAATTAATAATGACCATGGTCAACCTCCCTGTTTCAATAATCAGCAACTATTTATCATATCAATAATCAACAACTATAGCTTCTTGGTTTACTATGATCCTGCACATATCCAAGAAAACACCTTAACTAAACAAACATCGGAGAAAATTTGATTGTAAGCATATTGCCAAGGAGAAGGGGATCAAAGAATGGAAGTCAACCACCCTTTTCTAATTGCATTATGTATGCCCAAACCTACGAATGACCACCAATACACCCTAGTCTATATCTGTCTAGTGCAATCCTCCAAAGCCATTCCCCTAACAGTGCCTTATTAATGGCTAAAAGAAGGTCCCTAATCCCTAAGACATCCTTATCCTAATGGAAGCAAACTATTATCCATATGAGCCAATTGCATTTCTCTTTAAATCCCCTGTACCCCAAAGAAAATCTCTTCAAAGCTTCTCCAGAACATCTCAGACTGATGTAGAGAACTAGGTAACGAATTAATAAATAGAAACTTACCCAATAAACCCTAGAATAGGGAGTCAAGCAAGCAAAGCTTTAGCATCAGTACAAACAAACAAAAAGGAAAATTTCTTACTTTTGCGTCTATCTTGATTATCTATAAATATATTTCAGTAATTAAGACTGCTGCTACAACTTAAAATTCTATGATAACTCCATTATAACTCTAACTGCATATGCAAATATATTTTTAAGGGCTAGTAGAACTCCAAAGTGTATCAAGCATGGAAAGTGTGGATGCCTTCCTCTCAAAGTTGCAAAAGCATTTAGTGAGGAGGGATGAGCAAGACATGTTGGTATGGAGGGAATCGAAGAGAGAATTTCTTAGTCAAAAACTTCTACATTTTTTGGAAGTGGAATAAGGAACTTTTCCAGTAAATGTAGTTTGGAACCCCTAGGTGCCAAAAAAAGTAGAATCCTTTGCTTGGGAAGTAATTTGAGGGAGAATTTTGCCTTTGAAACAGTTAAAAACAAGAGAATGAATGTTGGCAAATAAATGTCGTCTTTGTAATGTTGAGGAGGAATTAGTTGATCATATCATTTTCCATTGTGCTAAAACAAGGATATTTTGACACTTGTTATTCTCTCTGTTTGACATCAAGTAGTGTTGCCTTCTATGGTCAAAACAACTCTATTAAGTTGGCATGAGACTTTTGTGGTGAGGAAGCATGGGAAGCCATGGAAAGCTACCCTTTGTGCTTATTCTCGAATATTTGAAAGGAGAGGAATCATAGAGCATTTGTCAATGTTGAACAAGCAGATCAAGCTCTCAAAAACTTGTTCATGTGCACTATTTTTCTTTGGGCTAGGAAGTTTTAGATGGAGCCTCTATGCCGATACTAGAATTTGTTGATTGGTTAGGCACTTTTTCATGGGAGTGAGCCTTTGTATACCCCCCTATAGACCTTGGTGCGCCCTTTTCTGTTTAGGTATTGTTAATAATATTCTTATTTGCTCATATAAAAAAAGGGAAAAAGCAGAAAAAACAGATCACCCACTTGATGATGTGCATAAACTATATAATATGGCAGCTATTGCAAATGTGGCACATGATGATATGAGCAAAAGGAATCTGCTTTTTATTGGGCACCACTTCAAAACCCAAGCAATGGTCCTAATTGAATTTAAAATAGAAACACGATTAAAAAGTTAAAAATTTTAAAAAAATCCTAATAACCCACTACTACAGTAGTGTGACCAGTACCATGATTTGGCAATAGGAACAACTTTCTCAAGTAGCGTTGACAATATCCTCGACAATTTTGTTAATGTAGCAACGAATAATACCAATACAATTTCTTATCACTTATGTAATACTAGTGATAATATAGTTGCCCAACGGCATTGATTGCAAATGAGGCTATGGACTCAAGGTTGAAAAGCAATGAAGGTGGTGTGTTGTGCAAGTTGGATATAGAAAAGACATATGATCATGTTAATTGGAAGTTCTTGATTGTAATGCTTAGAAAGATGGGCTTTGGGGAGAAATGGATAAATTGGATAGAATGGTGCATCTCTACTGTGAAATTTTCTGTTTTAATAAATGGTTCTCCTTCCGGTTTTTTCCAAAGTTTGAGGGGATTGAGACAAGGAGATCCCCTCTACCCTTATTTGTTTGTGATAGCCATGGAGGTGTTTAGTTGTTTATTGAGGAGGGCTATTAGTGGGGGCTACTTATCTGGTTGGAGGGTGAGAGGTAGGAGTGGTGAGGGGATTCTAATCTTGCACTTGTTATTTGCTGATGATACATTGGTATTTTGTGAGGCATCTCAAGACCAGATGACTTATCTAAGTTGACTTCTCATGTGGTTTGAGGCTTGCTTAGGTTTGAGAATCAATTTGGAGAAGAGCGAGTTAATTTCGGTGTGCAGGGTGCATGATATTGAGGACTTGGCCTTGGAGTTAGGGTGTAAAGTGGGTGGTCTCCCTTCTTGCTATTTGGGTTTGCTTTTGGGGCCCCCCTTCAAATTAGTGGCTATGTGGGATGGAGTTGAAGAGAGATTTCGAAAAAGGCTAGCAATGTGGAAGAGACAGTATATCTCAAAAGGAGGGAGACTCAGTGATGGGGGAAAACCTTTTAAAGTTTATTCAAGAAAGAAAGGGAAGACCTAAGTAAACTTTAAATAGGATTAATATTAATTCGAATTGAATTGAGATTGGTATTTATTGGAGTCTAATTAGGATTAGCTAGTTGAGTTATAATATAATTAGAATTTGAGTCATGATAGGATATTAGAGTTCTAGAAGACTTTGGATGTTATAATTAGAATTAGAATCATAATAGGTTATTAGAGTCCTAGTAGACTTTGGATTTCTTAGAGAAACCTATAAATAGGCTAATCAATGTAAATCAAATGAATGATTTTGATATGAATAATATTATATTTTCTTTCATTGCAAGGTTGCAACCCTCAATGGTAAGACTCCATTGATTTTCTTCTAGGTGAGACTCCTAGAAGGCCTTAGTGAGACTCTAAGGTTTTCCATATTTTCTTCTCTCTCTCTATTTCTTATCTTATAATTTTCTCTACCATAAAATTTATTCTTTGTTCCTCTCCTTGCACCTTAAAAAATAAAACCCTAATCCACCTACATTTGAGTGTAGGCAACAACCATCCTAGGATTGTCCTACATCACTCACTCTAATTTGAAGCACTTTATCTAGCATGTCTATCTATTTCATGTCCCTTTTTTACATGTCAAGAAAAGTGAGGTTGAGATTGGAGAAGATTTAGAGGGATTTTCTTTGGGGTGGTGGAGCTCTTGTGCAGAAATCGCATCTTGTTAGGTGGAACATGGTTTGCTTGGTAAAAAGGAAAGGTGGTTTGGGTGTGAGAAATCTAACTCTAATGAATATAGCTCTCTTAAGTAAGTGGAATTGGTGGTTTGCCAATGAAAGAGAGGCTTTTTGGAAGCAAGTCATCAGTCGGAAGTATGGTGAAGAGGATAGGGGGTGGCGCTCCTGTGCAGTAAGTGAGAGGTATGGTGTGGGATTGTGGAAAGCAATTAGGAAGGTGTGGATTTATTTGAGTGGTAGGTTGGCCTACCAAGTGGGTAATGGGCAAAGAGTAAGTTTCTGGATGGACAAGTGGTGTGGAGATGAGCCACTTTGTGAGTCATTCTCTTCCTTATTTTCCGTTTCTTTGTCTAAGGAAGCTTGGGCATTGGATGTTTGGAACCTTGATGATGATAAGGGTGGTTGGACTCCTCTTTTCTCAAGGGCTTTTAATGATTGGGAGGTAGAGTTGGTGGAACGTTTTTTGCAAAAGAACCAAGCATTTAGTGTGCAAAGGGAGGTGGAAGATAGAGTGATTTGAACAGCTTAGAGGTGTGGCACCTTTACAGTCAAGTCTCTTTATTCTATTTTGGAGCCTGAAGATTCTCCTTTGTTCCCTAGTGATAGTATTTGGAGGGTGAGTGTGCCTCCTAAGGTGGCTTTCTTTGCTTGGGAGGCTTCTTGGGGTAAAGTTTTAACTTTTGACCAACTTCAAAGGAGGGGGCACTCGTTGGCAAATAGGTGTTTTCTATGTCTCTCTGAAGTAGAGATGGTGGATCACCTTTTACTTCATTGTGCAAAGATTTAGGTTCTGTGGAATCTTCTTTTCTCCCTCTTTGGTGTGACCTGGATTCTCTCTTATTTAGTGAAGGAAACTCTTCTTGGGTGGCATGGGGCTTTGGTAGGGAAAACTCGTAAAAAGGCTTGGCAAATGACCCCCTTATATATATTTTGGATAGTCTGAAAGGAAAGGAATATGTTAACATTTGATAATGAGGAGCTTTCGCTCCAAGGATTGAAAAATTCTTTTGTATGTAATATTTGGTCTAGGGTTAGGGTGTCTATAGTTTTGAGCCCTTCTTCACTTGTAAGCTCCATTGATTGGTTAAACTCTAAGTAAGGGCAGATGATGTTTTTTGTATACTCCTATATACTCTAAGGGCACTGCTTTTGGTGCTTCCTTTTTTCTTTATATACATATTTTTTATGTATAAATAATAATAATAATAATAATAATATAGTTGCCTAAAGCTACCGACTTTAACTACCTAACTTATCACCAACTAAAATAACTAGTATTCGCTCATTATAGCAATTCAGATACATGTATCATCCAAAATAAAGCTAGTTTCGCCCTTCCCAATAATCATGCACTAAATCACCATCCTAACCATTGTTTTCATTATTCTACAGCAACTCTTCTATTATCCAATGCTCAGAGCATGGACTATTCGAGGAATGAAAACAAAATTTTCAAAGGAATATACAAACTTATTCTTGTTTCTCCTTCTTTCAATAATTTAAGTGCTTGCTCTGAATGTTGTATCAATATGTAGACCTTCATCCTAAAAGAATGAAAGGAGAAGAGCATCATGGATTCCTCTTTAGTGGGATAGATAAAGGAGATGCGGGTTCAATAACCCCCTCTTTATTGAATGGAGAGACAAAGAAACACATACACAAAGTGGGGCTAAATCATAATTGTTAAAGGCATGCACTTAAAGCATGCCTAGGCCCAAGGCACAACAAGTCCTAGTTATAGCTCCTTGCTTATGAAGGAGGACAGCTTGTTTGAGAGGTACACCTCTCTATTTGCTTTTTTTCCTTTCTTTTTTTAGTGTCAAGCAAGAAGGGGGCTCACTCAATGTACTTTCTTTTTCGTTTTTTCATTTTTAATACTTTTATTCTTGAAATTTCTAACTGTGTAGTGAAATTTTATATGATTGCATTAGTTTTTTGTTGGATGCTTCTTTGAAATGCTTAGAATTTTGATATTTTTGTTACATGGATTGAATTTTGGATCATATTTTATAACACTGACATGTGTCTAGGTTGTGCCTCACTTTGCTTAAGCACACTTATTGGGTTACACTTAGGCCTAAGCCCTAGGAGACTATAGGCTAAGTTTCATTTCTTGACAACCTGTGTAAGGACATGGGAGAGAGGTAATTTCACAAAGATGGACAAAAAGGATATTACAATGGCATAATCTCCCTCTAATCTAATCAAAAGAAAGGAAAAGAAAAACATTTTTACTATTTTATCTTTAATAATTCTTACTACCTTTGTGATAACATGGAAGAGAGGAGTGAGCACACCAAAGACTGAGGCACTAAATGGGATTAGTTAATACTTTTAGAGGCATTTTTATTGATGCCTTAAAGAGAACCATCCATTCTGCACTCTTCTCATCCATGGTAGTCCCAGTTGTCACAGGTGTTAATGTGGATAAACCACCAAAATGGTTGATAAAGTTGGTTATTAAACAAGTTTCTATAAAGATAAACAAAAAGGAAACAATCAGTATCAATAATCAAGATAAGAAGTTGGAAAGGTCAACAAAATCGATGATACAAGAATATTTGGAAGAATCAGAATATGCTTTTCTACTGGATAACATTTCAGTACTTTGGTTTGTATTCAACAGTCACTTAAGCTCATACTCCAGGAGCTGAAGGGGATGTTAATTCATAGGCCACCAGCTGCATAAATGTAAACCTAGTTTACAACTACTAGTCACTTTACCTAACTGCTTGTAATGTCTTGCTCTCCTTTTAATCAATTACCAGAAGAGGAAAAATAAAAAGAAAATAACCTAAAGGAAGAAAAAGGAAAGACCCAGAGAGTACCTCTAGAGTGTGGAAGATGGTAGACTCCATCAGGGTTCTATTGGTGGAAGAATCAGTATCAGAATGAGACCGGGCACCTATCAGGAATTTGTGAAAGGTGCGGAAAGCCACTGCAGTTTCTGTGCTCCATGGAGCCAACCACTTGAACGCGGATACAGAGACAAGACCATCCTCAAATAGCTTCACCACAGATACTCGGGGCCCTGCCACCTCACTTGATCCTCCTCCCACATTATCCGCACTGAATGTGTTGAAACATATGGCACAGAAGGCAAGAAGGTCAAGCTTCAGTGACTTCAGTGCAAGCGGATCAAAGACGGACGGGTAAAAAAATCCCAAACCTATTTCGACAATTGATTGTTTCTTCCTCCCGCCGCTATCCGGTACCAATCCAATGAAACCCAACAACCAATGGAGGGCAAGCAAGCGAAAAACAAGAGGGAGCTGGGCCTCCCTCGAGATCAACACAAGCCGGCGAGCGATGCTGGCCTCTTGCCCATCAAACGCATCTACGAAACGCGAATAAATCATCAGAACAACATGGCATAGCATGGGATCATAGGAGTAAAGCAGGCCAG
This sequence comes from Vitis rotundifolia, assembly GCA_030254885.1. Classification (NCBI taxonomy): domain Eukaryota; kingdom Viridiplantae; phylum Streptophyta; class Magnoliopsida; order Vitales; family Vitaceae; genus Vitis; species Vitis rotundifolia. Next base: position 16,111,082 of record CM058151.1, read on the forward strand.
AGAACTGCACCTTCAACATCGATGCCTGCAACTCCAACACCAACGCCACCGGCATCACCAATGACATAAACTCCATCATCGCGCTAGGAGTCAAAATCTGCGGCGATTCCAACAAAAACGCCATCACCCTCCTCAGCTCCTTAAAATTCAACCCCGAAACCTCCCTGCTCGAACCTCCAACCACAAATTGGGGCACATTGAAGGGCACCAAAGGCACCGATGTATTTAAAATCGATACATTCACCTTCCTAGTCACAATATTATGTATCACCAATGTGAACAACAGAATGTAGCTCTGCGAAGCGTGAGTTCGCTCGCTCTGGCACAATCCCCAAATATGCCCTGCGATCTCTGCCAGCAAGCACGGGAACGCCCTCTCCAACTCCCGCAAGCACTCGCAGGCCACCGCCCTCATCTGCCGATCCGGCCCATGACTCGGCCGATTCACAATTGTCAAAAGCAACTCCACCAAGCTCTCCAGTTGGCCTAAGCAAACCTCAACATCATTTCCAATGCATATCAAAATGGAGGTGACCGCAACCACCATTCGCTCCTTGAGCGCGGAGGAGAAGGAGACAGCATCATGAGGAGCTTGAACCACCGATCTGACGGCATCGATGAGGCGGTCGAGGGCGAGCTGGACTTCGAAATTGCGGAAGAGAGAATCGGAGAACTCTTCGAGGAAGGAGATGAGAGAGAGCTTGAGGGGGAAGTCCTTGCGGAGAATGGAGGAGAGGGCGAGGTCGAGGATGGAGAGAGGGGAGTAGTGGGATGTCCATTTCTCGCGGCGTACGACGTCGGATTGGAAGTCTTCAATGAGGAGCTCCCAATCTTGGGGTGAGAGGTATTTTAATGGCGGCTTTTCTGTCATAATCACCAAACCCTAATCACAGGAGCAGAGGCAGAAACCCTAGATGTGGGCATGAAGAAGAAGAAGAAGAAGAAGAAGAAGAGAAACTAAGAGTGATATTGGATTCAAAGTTAAAAGCCAAACATGCCTAACAACTGCAAATAAAAACAAAAAGACAGCCCTCTACCGCCAATGTCTTCTTCCCTCTCATGACTCTCATCTCTACATGCAGTTTTAGTGTCACCTTTATTGATTTTATTTTATTTTTTTAAAATAAAACAATGGAATTTTGGGAAATCAAGGTCTAGTTTGAAATCCAATGGTAAATATGTCATAATCTTATGTTATGTTTGGTTGCCAAAAGTATTAGGGAAAGAAAAAAATGCTAAAAAAAATGATTTTTTCATATTTAGTTTTATTATGAAAAATTAAAAAGAAATTTAAATATAAGTAAAATTATTAAATTTTTTGTATATTTTTAAATTATTTAATCCATATATAAAAAAGTTAAATTTATAAATAAAAAATTGAAAAAATATATATAAATAATTTATTGGTTTTAAATTTATTTTTCATTTTCCTTATACTTTTTATCTTTATTTTAATTCTTTTACATTTTCTTTCAAACTTTCCGAGAACCAAACATAGCTATACTAATCGTACTACTCTTCTATGTGAAAATTTAAAATCTTTGGAATTTTATGTTTTGGGAATTTGGTTATTTTATTATATTTTTTTCTTTTGAAATTTATTGGGAATGAATCAAGTTTTGTGTCTAAATTTGTGAAAATCTCATATATGAAAGTTAGAAATAAAATGGATAAAATATCATAGTTAAAAACGAACCTAAACTAATAGCTCAAGGTTTCAATCAAGAAGAAAGAGATTACGAAGAGGCCTTTACATTGGTTGTTCGGTTAGAAGTTATAACAACATTATTAGCTTTTACATGTTATATAGATTTAAAGTACATTTTTGAGTGGTTGCGAAAATTATCAAATTTGGGTTAAATTGATTTGCTTTTACCTAAATCCTATGATGAAAATATTGAAAATTAATTTGCATGGATTTAAAATAATTGAGTTAAACCTAATTAACTAGAAAAATATTTATTTATTTTTAATTTAATTTAATCAACTCAAGAGGCTCCACAATTCAACTTTAGACATAGAGTTTAAAGCAACAATGGGTACTCAAGATGGTTTGATCTTGGGATTTTCAAAATCCTTGGTTAATCGAGATTAACCTAAATTCTATAACTCAAAGCTGTTTCTAAAACTTAATTTCCTTTTTCTTTTTTATCTGAATTTTGAATTACCATCAATGAATGAAATTTAAATTAGGTCTAAATCTAGGTTTTTTTTTAGTCCTTATTGCTTATGTAGATTTGTTTTAAGATAGATAACAAGAGAGAGAACCATGATGACTAGGGATCAAGGTGTACGAGAATCTCCAATATCCAATAAGAATTTTTCTAACAATTTCCTAATTCAAACTAACATTGGAGAGTACTTTAATTTGGTTTTAAGTCATTCATTAATTCCATTGTTTATTCATTTACACAATGTACCTCCTAATTTCTAACTCTAAGTTGTCATGTTTCACACCCAAGATGACTTTTTGGCCTCTCAATCCATAAAAGAAGTAGAAAATATCATTCTTGAATAAAAAAGACAAGAAACAATGATTAAGTTTATTACATAGAGAGAGAAAAAAACAAACCAAAGGAGTATTCAATGTCTTCTCCTAAAAAATCCTTTCTTTTTCTCTTTTTAATCTCTCTAAGAAAATTTCTTAAACCCTAAAACAATTGAGTTTAGATAGAAAAATGCACCCTAACATGTGGTATACTCCTATTGGTCACTTATTCTAGAAAAATTACATGAAAATATCCCCTAAAAATGAAAATCTATGAATCTAATGAATAGGGATCATTTCAAAATGGTTAGAACTAAAAGGAAGTGATTTCAAAATGAATGGAGCTTGACCTTGCCTTAGCAAATCTGCATTTTGAAATGTGATGCATCTTCAAGTGGCAATGGGCAATTTCTAAATTTTAACCTATTTTACATTCTTCCACGACTATCTTTTTCTCTTGTACTTTTCAACTGTAAATTGATGTTTTCTACTTCCAAATGAGTTTCATAATTTGAATTTAGCTTTTGCCCAACCTTTCATTTAATCCATGACTTGTTTTGATCTCGAAGTGATTAAAACTTCATTTTGAAATGGGAGTGTTCATTTTGAAATTAGTAGTGCCTCATGCAATCTTGCTTCAATGGTTCATATTTTCCTTGTTTTCACTCCGATTAGTGAAAAGTTTGAAGCATTGGATTTCTAACTTCTCAAGCTCCAAATCCATGTACAAGAGACTACATTTGATCTAAAGTTAGGATTGATTTCCTTTAGTTTTAATCATCTTACTTCTTGATTGTATTCTTGCACTAACTCATTTTCCACATAATTGCATTCTTTTCAACTATTCCATAGCCTTTGTCTCTCATATTTCATACTCATGCCTTGCCCTTTTTAGCTTTGCTTAGCTCTCATCTTCCTACACAAATCTCAAATCTCTTTTTTTTTTTTTTTTGAATGTCTTACCCATTTTTCTCTATCTTGGTTAGTAATGAGTTTTTCACTTCACATCCTTTTCATCTCTTCGCCCTAAAATTAAGCTCAAAATAAATGTTAACTCCATAGTTAGGATCTTAGCACCAATCTAATCTAAATTCAATGATTTGAATCTTTTATATTGCATAAATTTTATTCTTTATATGCCATTAATTTTGCGCACATATTTCAACTCTAATCAAAAGTATATAAAAATGAGGGTAACTAAATAGAGGGCGTTATTAATGATAATGGTAATGAAATTTGATATAATGGAGGTGGTCATCGAACATAACATTATTTGGAAGGATTTATTTTAAATCAAATTAATTACAGTATAAATCAATGCTAGAAAGTGGTTGAAATGGAGGGAATTGGCGTCATATATGTGATAGGAGAAAAGATAGGCAAGTGTTAGAATACAGTTGTACCTCTTATGTATTTTATTATAACCACTTGAGTAAGTTAGGAAAATGGGTTAAGATAAGCTTTGCAATAGGTGAAATGTGACAATTCTTTGTTCTTTCTTTTCTCTTTGTTTTTTCATGGTATTAAAGTAGATTTCTATCAACCAGACCTATTGCTCAAAATCTCACCTCTCCAACAATGATGTCAACAACTTCATCCTTAACCACAGTAGGAAAACATTATCATCAACCTCTCAATATCAGTCTCTACCACTTTCATCGTTGAATCAAATCCTAACCATGCGATTGGATCAATTGAACTATTTCTTATGGAAAATACCACTGTTGAATGTCATCATCACAAACGACTTTGAATTACTTATTAATAGCCTTTATCCATGTCCTTTTGCGCTCCTTGAAGATGGTTGTACAAGAAATCTAGAATTTACTCTTAGGACGCGTTAGAATAGCTTGCTTATTAGTTAGATCTACTGTTTTTCACAAAAAGTGTAATGTCTCAAATTCTTGGGATAAATGCGGCTCATGAAATCTAGATTGCACTTGAACAAAATTTCTTAGCTGCATCAAAGGCTAGAATTATGCAATTGAGATTACAACTTCAAACTACAAAGAGAGGTGGACAATCAATGTTGGAATTTTTGCTCAAAATCAAGAAGATTGCTAATAATCTCTCTTCAATTTGGGAATCTGTTACCAAAGAAGATCAAATTTTGCATATTCTTGGAGGTTTGGGACATGAATACAATTCATTTGTTGTGTCTATGACTTCTCGAATAGATACACCCGATCTTGATGATATCAATAGTCTCTTGTTGGCTTATGAAAGTCGCCTGGAGCATCAAACTTCAATATAGAAGATCTCTTTTATTCATGAAAATATGGCAAATGTCTTGAACAATTTTAACAAAAAAAATTAGAAGCCATATCAAAACAACTCTCATGGTAATTCCAGCCGCCCACCATACACCAATTAAGGTTCAATAATCAACTCTAGTAATTTTGGATATGGTCGTAGTGATAGAAGCCTTAATCAAAATTTCTCCGATCAAATGAGACATTTTAGTGGCAGAGGAATGTCAAGGCCTCATTTCCAAAATTTTGGTGGTAATTCCATGAACAAGCCACAGTGTTAGATGTGTGGCAAATTCGGTCATATTTCATTGAATTGTTATCATCGATTTCATTATAATTACCAAACTACTCAGTCTAATCTTACTGCTTACTTCACTAACTTCGCAACTTCGTCTATACTTGGTGATGCTGTGTGACACATGGATTCTAACATTACTCATCATCTAACCCCTGAAGCTATGAATTTGCAGAACTCTAATCCATTTGTGGGTCTAGATAAGGTTGTTGTTGGAAATGGTAAAGAACTTCCCATTCTAAATATTGGTTCAACTTCTTTACAATCTAATTCTTGTTCTTTTCACCTTAATAATGTTCTTCATGTTCCCTTGATTTCCACCAATTTAATTAGTGTTAAAAAATTTTGTGTTGAGAATAATGTTTTCCTTAAGTTTCATCCATCATTCTTTTTGGTGAAAGACCTGTATTCAAAGAAGGTTTTTCTCCAAGGACCAACTGATCATGGTCTTTACAAATTTCTACAAGAGAGTCTCCAGAGTAGTACTAACAACTCCAGATTATTTTGCTTTTCTTCTAATGTAACTCCGCTTCCCACTAATAATTCAAAATAATGGTCGAAACTTAGTTTAGCACTAAAATCCTCACTTTTCAATCTAATTGGGGAAAGGAATACCGTTCTCTCTATATTTTCTTGTCTCACTTTGGTATTCTTAATCGTTTTTCCAATCCTTCAACTCTTGAACAAAATGGAAGGGCTGAACATAAAAGTAGACATGTAGTTGAGATTGGTCTAAGCCTTCTTGCTCATGTTGCTATGTCTCTCAAGTACCGTTTGCGCATATCTCTCTTAGCTTAAAAATATCCTTTTGAACATTTATATCATCAATTGCCAAATTACTCCACTATTCGTGTCTTTGGTTCTTCTTGCTTTCCTTTCATTAGACCTTTTAACTCTCATAAACTACAAATGTGTTCCATTCATTGTTTTTTTCTTCTACTTAAGAGAAATACACAAAGGTTTTATTTGTCTTGATATCAACACTGGTCAGATATGTCTTTCATCATGTCATATTCCATGAATTTGAATTTCCTTTTACCTTTTCCTCATCATCATCTCATTCTCAATTCACTCTTGTACATTCAACCTTAATTTTTCCATCAAATCCTTCTTCTTGTGTTACATCTATTGCATCTCATTTATCTCCAAATCCTTCATCTATTTCAATAATTCCTTTTTCCATTGATAACCTCCTAAGTTACCAACTATTACAACTCTATTACATCATTCTCCTAGCAATCATCACCCTATGCTTAGATGTTTCAAAATTGGTCATTCTAAACCCAAGCTATTTTTGGATTATTCTTTTATCACTATTGTACCATCTTCTTACACGGAAGCTTCCAATATTTCTTAGTGGAAAGATGCTATGCATTACGAGTTTCATGCTCTTTTGAATAATAATACATGGACTTTGGTCTCCCTACCTCCTAGTGTGAATATAATTGGCTAGAAGTGGGTTTATTGGTTAAAATATCGTCTTGATGGTTCCATTGATAAGTACAAATCCCATCTTATTACAAAGGGTTTTCATCAAACCTATGGACTTGATTATTTTGAGTCATTCAACCTCGTTATCAAACCTACCACTATATGAATTGTTTTGACTTTAGCATTGTAGATGATGGATCTTAAAGCAACTTGAAGTTCATAATGCCTTCTTGAATGGTTACCTAAATGAGGTTGTATACATGTCTCAGCCTCATATTTTTGTGAGTCACAACTTTCCTAAGCATGCTTGCAAACTTAACAAGGATATGGACTCAAGCAGGTACCTTGTGTTGGCACCTTAGATTTAAGCAACAAAAGCAATACCATTTTTTTTTAAAAAAAAAAAATTGATCTTTTAGGGTTAAAGTATTAACCTTTAGGTTTTGATGTTCCCAAACCTCAAAATCCAAGAGTTAAAGACAACATTGAAGTTGTTGGAAGTTTTGTAAACCCACAATCTTCTGCTCAATGGCTCAACCTTGTTATTGGCACACTTCTAGTGGGGAGGAAAGGATGGTGGAGGCTATAACTCTCTGGATGGTGGAAGACAAAAGTTATGGAAACCCTAACCCCTAAGGGGTATTTATAGGGTTCCTAATTGGGCTTAAGTGACTTGAGTTCACATAGGCTTAGGTTACTTAATCTAGCCTAAAATGAGTCCTAATTGATTAATTAATCTAATAGGGTTTACTAATTAATCAATTAGTCCAATCTAGAGACCTTGTTCACTTATCCTTGTGCAACCTTAGGTAATTACCAAAACGCCTTTATGCACAAAAGTGAACCTAGAGACAATCCAACCCTCATAATCCATGCCAACAAGGTATATGAGCTCAGAGCATGGACCACTAGAGCCCATAGGAGTAATGGCTCCCTCATAATCCAATTCTGAAGTTGATTCAACATCTCACTACAAAAAATCAACTGAACTCCAATATCCTATATAAATAACAATGAGACACTATGTGCTTGGGTCCATGACCTGCTATCCATTGTGTTCAGTCTTCCCACGAATTGGTGTCTATAGTCTAATAAGGTGAAAACTATTAGCCTTTCAAGACTACCTCTACTATCCTTGAGTTACAAATTCTCCTATTGTGTATTCAATTGACATGTCTTAGCTCTCAAAGAGCCTATGTCAAGTTCCACTTAAGGAACTACTATGGTCATAGCTTCCATGAACGCATCTCCTTAGGATCACTCAAGAGGACACATTGTCTCAATCCCATGAGATATCATGGTACCTTTATTGAGAATACTTATTGCTACCGGCTTCCATCAACAATGACCCAATCCATAGCGAATATATAATCAACTTACGATCTCACCCGTAGGTCAAAGTCATTGCTAATTTTAGTATAAGCTCAATATTCTCTCAAGGTTGAGAGACAACACAATGAAGCAACTTGGTGAGTTCATGATTATTTGACAGCCTTCAGTCATGACTCACCATAGGTCCTGTGCAATGTGTAACCATACACACTAGTACACTCATTATGAGAAACTCATCTCGATAGCCAAGACCAACCATCCCTCCAATTAGGAGGTGGTGCACTACAACCTATAATAGGTTGCCTAGACCCATGAATCTGTCGTGAACAAGTCATTTATTTGCAAGGAACTCATGACTTAGATCTTTTGTGTAACTTCTAATACACCTAAGTCACGTACAATGCAAAATATGTAGACAAAAATGCTCATAAAGTATAATACATAGAATAAGGATAGATAAAAGTGAAACTGAAACATCATTAAATAAATAATAAATTCTAAATTTATTACATCATGTTATACTTTTAAGGGCTCTATCCTAATACCTCGTGCTTGGTTTCATAAACTAAGTGAGGTTTTACTATAATGGGGCTTTCACTCTTCCAATGTTGATTATTCCATGTTTGTTTACATTAGTGGAAAAGACATGATTATTCTTCTACTGACAATAATTCATCTCAAATCCATGAACTTATTTCTCATTTGGATTCATGTTTTGCATTAAAGGATTTGGGTGATTTAAGTTACTTCTTAGGGCTTGAAGTAACCAAGTTTGGATCCGATCTTCATTTGTGTTAGCATAAGTACATTTCTGACTTGTTAACTAAAGCTTTAAATGGCTTATTCAAAACCATGTGCTACTCCTATGGCCTTCCACTAAAGATGATGCTCCTCTCTCAAACCCTACTTTATACAAAAGCCTTGTTAGAGCTTTACAATATTGTACCATTACTCGTCTTGAGATTTCCTTTGCTATCAATAAACTATGCTAATTCATGCATGCTCCTACTAACACTCATTGGCAAGCTGTTAAACGACTTCTTCAAAATCTTAAAGGCTTTTCACTCTATGGTCTTACTCTTTCTACAACATCTTTTTTGGATCTTTTTGCTTATTCTAATGTAGATTGGGCTAGTTGCCCTGATGACCACAAAAGTACTAGGAGCTACTGTGTGTTCTTTGGTAATAACTTAGTTTCCAAGTCTACTAGCAAACGAAAGGTAGTCTCTCAATCCAGCACTAAATATGAATATTGAGTTGTTGCAAATGCTACTTCCAAACTAGTTTGGATTTAATTCCTACTTCATGAGCTTAAGGTTCCATTATTCCACACCCTAGTTGTATTATGTGACAATTTATATATTATGTGACAATTTAAGTACTATCTATTTGGTTGTGAACCTTATTATACATTCTCGTACCAACCATGTGGAAATTGATTTCCATTTTATGCGTCATCGGGTACTTCAATGGTCATTGGTAGTCCAGTTTGTGTCCTCTCCTCTTCAATTAGCAGGTACTATGACCAACCTTTTACTTACTCAATGACTTTTAAGTCTTTGTTCCAAACTCTCAATTCTTCCTCGACCTTGAGCTTGTGGAGGGACGTTAGAATACAACTATACCTCTTATGTATTTTGTTATAACCACTTGAGTAAGTTAGGAAATTGGGTTGAGACAAGCTTTGTAATAGGTGAAACATGACAACTCTTATATATATATAAAACGAAAAGAGCTATTTGTAACAGAATATTATTCTTGAAAAAATTCATAAAACCAAAAACACTTTTACTCTTTTCTCTCGGTTATTTCTTTTCTCTTTGTTCTATTAGCAAGTAGGACATTTTTTAACAACATCCAAAGTGGCTTGGGTATAAAAGTAAGGAGATAGAGAAGCAGACACAAACATCATCAACAAACATAATCATATTTCAAAAGAAGTAGAATAATTATAATTTAATCACGATTGCATCAATGAAGGAATTCCTAGTGCAAATTCCTATTTTTTGAGTTTAGATTAGTAAACTGAAGATAAGAGCAATATTTAGTCCTAAAACAACATTAAGGAAAGAGCTTAATTAATATTGAACCATTAGTTTAGCATCATTGCTCAATAAATCATGCAAGGAGGCTTCCTCTAACATAGATCATGTTGCATTAGTTTAATAGGCTAACTTTATGGTAACATCTAGCCCATATATCAATAAAGAGAACTTAGTAAACTAACCTTAATGTAATACACTCTCTAGTCATTAGGAGTGGACTATTAATATCATAGGGGTTGATCCTAGGGTTTGTTCTATGGTTGGGAGATTATAATCACAATACTACAAATGGTACCCAATACATTGCCATTAGGGGACCTTTTTTTTTTATAGGATGTTGACTAGTGTAGTCCGATCAATTTTATAGTTGTTGTTGGTATAATTTTACCCAATTAATTCAAAGAACTCCTTTTATTAATTTATTAATTTTTGAAAGTCTAGTATAAGTAAGCTAAAATTGGAAGAATCTTTAAAGAGCCAATTTACTCTTCTAGTTAGTTATACTTCTTGATAACTATTTCTATATTATTACTTTTGGTGTTGGTACAATTTTGGAGAAATTAGAGTCTTGGTACTCACATGAAGTTACTTGAAGAAGGAAAACATGAGAGCATTCTCACGAACATATCTCACTTTACCGGAAGGAATAGGAATATTTAGGAATGGTAACTAGTTCCTTTGATATATCCAATCAACACAATTGAATACAAATTTCTATGCCATGTTGACATATCAAACTAGTGTAGTAAACTTAATTTTGTGATACTCCTTACCAAAAGGTGGGAGATTTGATCACAACACCCAATTTTTGGTATGCTTAGTGGGAAATCTTACTAAGTTTGCCAAGCTAGCATCAAAACAAAGGAGTGAAAAGGATGTAGGTAGCATAAGAAGGAGAATGTCACCAAGGAGATTGATAGATGAACAAGAAGGTTAAGGGCCATGTACTCTAGGTATGGAAGACACAAAGATTGGACCATCATAAAGAAGACAAACAAAACTTAATGTGTTGGATTTGTTAACTAGTTTGGTAATTTTAAAAATAGCTTGAAACTCATTAATACCATAAATTTAAGGATAAAAATTGGTCTATAAAATTTCCACACATTATTAAATAAATGAACTTCAAATTAGATGATACTTTGTATTGAATTTATTAACGATTTTAAGAATTCAAAAAATTGATTGTATTAAATGTGTATATAATAAAAACTTGACTCATTTATACGTTAAAGAGGTTACATTTTATTTATTTTTAAATTCATTTTAAATAAAATATTATTAACAATTATTATTTTAAAATTATCGTTATTCATTTTTAACAAAAAGAAAATCAATTATGTTTTTATAAAGATATTAACATCCATATTTTTTTTATAACATATACTAAAATAATATATTTTTTATAAAAGAATATAAATTACAATTTTGTTGTAATATTATAATTCATATGCTACCAAAAAAATTATTTATTTTTTAATTTATTTACAATTACAAAACTATTTTTATTTTTAATAAGACTTGAATTAATTTAATTAATATCATATAAGTTGATTTTATAATGTTTTAAAAAATCAAAATAGAAAAAATATTTTTAAAAATAATTAATCAAAGATTTTTACTTTTATAAAATATTCAAAAATTACTTTTAAACATAAAAAATAATTCTTGAAAATAAACATAAGAAAACATGGCAAGGGTATCCAAACTCTACCCTTTTTCAATATTTTTAATTTTTGAAACATTTTTTTTAAAATTTTTTTAATTTTTTTTAACTCTGGAAAATAATGTTTTAATTTCTTCTCAAATTTAACCAGCTTGAAAAATAATTTTTAAAAACAAAATCCAAAACCCAGGCCACTCTCTACCGAGCTTAAACCCTACTTCCCCATTCCAATCTCCGACTTCTAGCAATGGCGTCACTCTGCAGAATCCCTAGACGCCTCCTCTCTCTCGCCCGTTTCTCCACCCTCTCTGACCCATTTACCACCTTCCTTGCCGCCAAATCCGCCGTAGAGTCCGAGCCCGACCCAGAAAAGCTCGCTCACATCTTTCACCACCAATCCTCCAACTTCGCCCGCTTCCGCCGCCACCGCCCCCTCTACCAACTCTCCTGCCGCCGCCTCTCCAGGTCCGGCCGCCTCGACCTCGTCGAGCGCCTCATCGACCACCAGAAAACCCTACCCCACCCCCGTACCGAAGGCTTCTGGATACGCCTCATCATGCTCTACTCCACCTCCGGCATGGTCGACCACGCTCTCCGTACATTCCACCAAATGGTTCAAGATCGTGTCCAATTGACCGAGAAATCGCTCTGTGCGATTCTCACAGTTTATTTAGACAATGATTTGATTGACCAACTGCATACGGTTTTCAACACCATGCCCTCGGAGATTGGTGTTTCTCCAGGAACGAAGGCGTATAGCTTGGTTCTGAAGGCATTTTGCCGACAGAAGGATATGGAATCCGCTCGAAAGTTGCTTCATAAGATGGAAAATTCGGATATTGGATCGTATAATGTGCTGCTAGAGGGTTATTCGAAGAATGGAGATGGGGTTGAATTTGATGAGATTCTGAAGGAGATTAAGAATAAAGGTTTGGAGCATGACTGCACCACTTACAATCATAGGATTTTGAGGTTTTGCAAGAATAAGGAGTCTGTTCGGGCCAAAAAGCTGTTGGATGAGATGGTGGCCAAGGGAGTGAAGCCAAATTCGGCTAGTTATAATATGATTATTCATGGGTTTTGCAAGGTGGGGGATTTTGAATCAGCGCAGAAGGTTTTGGAGAGAATGTTGGCGGATGGATATGTTGCTCCCTGTTCGATTTCTTATATTACTTTGTTTCAGCATATGGTTAAGGAGGGAGAGTTTGATCCAGCATTGAATATGTGCAAGGAGATTATAAGGAGGAAATGGGTTCCTCCATTTGAGGCCATGGATGGTCTGGTTAAAGGGTTGGTGGAAATGTCGAAAGTGGAGGCAGCAAAAGAAGTCGTTGAGAAGATGAAGAAGAGGCTAAAAGGGAATGCTACAGATTCTTGGAAAACGCATGAAGCTGCACTGCCTTTGTAGGAGTATGTCAGGTTAACTGGTCTAGCTAGGGAAATAAAGGAAAAGGGCAATTTCTGAATTTATTGATTCGAACTGACTGGTATACTTCAGAACTACTATGTGTTGTTTTACTTTGTGAAATTATGCCCTACTCTGATTCCATTGGCTTTGTAAAGTGTTCAATTTGAGTCGGTCTCTTTTGTTAATTACCGATTCTTTCATGGTAGTTCAAATTCAGTCTCATGCTTTGATTAATTACTTGGTTGCCCTGCTACTGATGGTTTTTAGGCTGAGTGGCTTGTGAACCTCCCTTGCTAATGGAATAATTGTACTGTCTTCATACATTTGAAGTGAATTCAATCTTTTGTCAATACTAGCATTTGGCATGAAGAATTTGGTTTTTGTAGAATGCCGTCATCTTCATTATGTTTGTGGGTCATTGATAACTTCACATCACAGTTTGAGTCTTAAGGCCTCAAAATGTAATCTTATTTAATTCCCTACTTGGCAGTTGCTTATGGTTTCTCATGACAATGGAATCATTCCACTTTGCATGTACTATGTAGCATTTTGAATGAAATCCATGTCTATAGTTCATAGCATTGGCGAGCTGAATTTGTTTGTTTGTTTGGTTTTTTTTCTCTCTCCCCTTTTTCCGATGGTATTAGATCCTTGTATTCCATTTGATGTCAATGAGATATGATCCGTTTCCAAAAGACATTACATGCAACCCTTGGGTACCAATAAAAGTGTGTTTTTTTGGCCTAAGGGGCCAGTTTGGGGTAGGATTCTCACCCCATAGCTGAAAAGAGGGGTTGGACCTTAGTGAATAGATGCTGTTTATATAAAAATGAGGAAGAGTCAGTGGATCATCTTTTTGCTTCATTGCACCAAGAAAGGAATCCTATGGCAGCTTGTCTTCTCTTTGTTTAGGGTAGAATGGGTGAAGCCAGATTCAGTTAAAGGGGCCCTCTTAAGTTGGCAGGGGAACTTTGTGGGGAAGAGAACAAAGAAAGCTTGGGTCAGGGTGGTCTTAAATGATGTGACTATGTCTATGGTGGACCTAGTTGATTGGCTTGGTGTTGTATGAGGGAAGGGGCTATCGCTCCTTCCTATCTCCTGTATTCTTTTTGTTCTTGCCTTGGTGCCCTTGTACACATCCGTGTACTTTGGTGCTCTTTTTGATAGGCACTGTTAATATTCTTTTTTGCTTGCTCATAAAAAAATTAGGGTTGTCTGCAATGCATAATGTGATGCACCATGTTCTTGAGCCCAAAAAACTCTCTTTCCTCCTTGAATTGGGATATGCACTCCCATGGATGATGGAAGCATGGTGAATGGTTTAAGGAGGGGGATGGTGCTTCTTGAGGTGCTTTCAGGTGTTTTTTATAGAGTATTTTGAAAAATAATTGGAAGCATGTAGAATTAGGCTGAGTGCATAGTGTCTTCACAAAGAATAGGTCGAGAATACTGTTGTTTATATTCGAGTTCCCAACAATTTTTTTTTAAATGTTCTTTTAAAAAAATATAATTAAAGTACAATAGTTTAAAAAATAAATATAAAAATATGGAACTTTTCATCACTTTTTTCATTTTTATATTAAGCTTGCCTTTTCAAAATATACATTCACTTTTTATATTAAACTTGTCTTTTGAAAATACGAGTTTATTTTTTGTATTGAATTCATCTTTTGAAAGGAGGAGTTCCCTTTTTGTTTGAAAACTTTTTATATTAAATTCGTCTTTTGAAAAGACGAGTTCATAACTCATCTTTTCAATAAGTGAGTTCACTTCTATATTGTAAAGACAATAAATTTTTATATTGAACTTGTCTTTTGAAAAGATTACTCCTTTAAATAATATTTTTAAAAACTACACTACTAAAAGAAAAAAAAAACCCCTTGATTGGGGCCTTTGGAAGCTTTGGCTGCAATTCTTTGGTTTGGGTTATAGGTCTTTTTGGCTACAAGAAGAAGGGAGTTCTAAGAAGTTGGAAGAAGAAAATGGGTATAGAAAAGTTTTTAAAAATTCCCAAAATTGTTTTCACAAAAATCTCCAAATTAATCGGAACGCCAAATTCTATTCTATGTTTATCCATCTAATTATCTAAAATATTAAATAATAATTTTTAAAAAATCTTACAATAATTTATTAGAAAAATAATTTTTATTTTCAATTACTTTACGTATTTATCCTAAAACATTATTTAGAAAGAACAAAAATTATTTTGACACAAAATATTTCATTCACCTTTCAAATTCATAATTTATTCAATATCAAATTTCACTGTAAATAATACAATCTTGCAAAGTAGAATACAAACAAAAAATAAAAAAAGGGTCAAATATATAAATGATTAAAAAATAAAAGAAAAAGACGAGAAATTTTTTTTTTACCTAAAAATCGTGACTCATGTTTTCCTTCTTAAATCTTCCTCTCATTATTATTATTATTTTTTAAATTACTCACTCAAATTTTGTAGTCCCTTTCATTTCAAATTCTCTCTTCCAATTTTTTTCTCTTTCAAAACCTTATTTAATTTTCCCACTAAAAACTCTCTTAAAAAAACCCAGGTTTTTTATTATTTATTTTTTTTGAATTAATTAGTTAAAATTTTAAATAATCTCCATATTTGTGAATTTATTACCTTTTATATTTTTAATAAAAGAATAACTCATTTTTAACATAAATACCCTTATTGTTTCAAGTATTTACAAGATGTGTTGTCAAAATGAAGTAAAAAAAGATGAAGGGTTAGATTTTCAGAATTAAATTTCCAATTACCTTTTTAATCAAATAACCTTATTTTCGATTACTTGATAATTGAGAAAAAAAACCCGCATTCGTTACCAACCAAACAGGCAAAGCCAACTATTTCTAATTCACAACTATGTTTTCATTTATTTCCTGTATGCAAATCAATACTAGCTTTAAATATTATCTAGTAGGAAAATTTCACCATCTTTCTTTTTTATGATATTTATTTATAAAATAATTTAAATAAAGTTAAAACAATAATTTTTCAATATATAAGTTTTCATTTTTTAATTATTTTTTGTGACTACAAGCATAATATGAATTAAAATAAATCACTTCCAAGTTCCTAATTTCCTTATATTTTGTACATATTTAGAAGGAAAATTCCAAGATGAATGTCTCAAAAAATCTCACATAAAATCTCATGCTAATATGAGCTTATTTCCTTAAAAAGTTACATAGTACGTTAATTCAAGGCTTTTTCACCCTATAAATAAGATTGCACGCACATTCAAGCTACTTTCTTCCTATTATTATTCCAAGGTTCCTGAAAATTTATATTGAATTTTGGTGCCACCCACAAATCACAAAAATATTATTCAACACACTTCTTCATATTCAAGGTGAGTTATTGGTTTTTTTTTTTAAACAATTATTTTCCTCGAATCGATTGCTTTGTTGTTTAATAATTACTAAATATTTAAAGCA
Organism: Vitis rotundifolia; assembly: GCA_030254885.1. Classification (NCBI taxonomy): domain Eukaryota; kingdom Viridiplantae; phylum Streptophyta; class Magnoliopsida; order Vitales; family Vitaceae; genus Vitis; species Vitis rotundifolia. The sequence goes on from CM058151.1 coordinate 16,127,443, forward strand.
TAATAAAAATAAGTTTTTTTTTTTTTTTTTTTTTTTTTTTTTTAAAAAAAAACCTCCCCTCTCTCTAAGCAAAAATAAGCTTGGGTCAGGGTGGTCTTAAATGATGTGACTATGTCTATGGTGGACCGAGTTGATTGGCTTGGTGTTGTATGAGGGAAGGGGCTATCGCTCTTTCCTATCTCTTGTATTCTTTTTGTTCTTGCCTTGGTGCCCTTGTACACATCCGTGTACTTTGGTGCTCTTTTTGATTGGCACTGTTGATATTCATTTTTGCATGCTCATAAAAATATTATGGTTGTCTGCAATGCATAATGTGATGCACCATGTTCTTGAGCCCAAAAAACTCTCTTTCCTCCTTGAATTGGGATATTATGCACTCCCATGGATGATGGAAGCATGGTAAATGGTTCAAGGAGGGGGGGATGGTGCTTCTTGAGGTGCTTTCAGGTGTTTTTTTATAGAGTATTTTGAAAAATAATCGGAAGCATGTAGAATAGGCTGAGTGCATAGTGTCTTCACAAAGAATAGGCCGAGAAAACTGTTGTTTATATTTGAGTTCCCAACAAAATTGTTCCCAAAAGCAGTTTAGAATTGTTTGGAAGCTTTGGTTACAATTCTTTGGTTTGGGTTTTAGGTCTTTTGGGTACAAGAAGAAGGGAGTTGTAAGAAGTTGGAAGAAGAAAATGGGTATTGAAAAGTTTTTAAAAATTCCCAAAAATTGTTTTCACAAAAATCTCCAAACTAATTGGAACCCCAAATTCTTCCTATTCTATGTTTATCCATTTAATTATGTAAAATATCAAATAATAATTTTAAAAAAATCTTACAATAATTTATTAGAAAAATAATTTTTATTTTCAAATACTTTACACATTTATCCTAAAACATTATTTAGAAAGAACAAAAATTATTTTGACACAAAATATTTCATTCATCTTTCAAATTCATAATTTATTCAATATCAAATTTCACCAGAAATAATACAATCTTGCAAAGTAGAATACAAAAAAAAAAAAAAAAAAGAATAAAATAAAAAAGTCAAATATATAAATAATTAAAAAAATAAAAGAAAAAGACCAAAAAAAAATATTTTACCTAAAAATTATGACTAAAGTTTTCCTTCATAAATCTTCCTCATTATTTTCTTTTTTTTTTAAATCACTCACTCAAATTTTGTAGTCGCTTTCATTTCAAATTCTCTCTTCCAATTTTTTTCTCTTGCAAAATCTTCTTTAATTTTCCTACTAAAAACTATCTAAAAAAGACTCAACTTTTTTTTTTTTTGATTTTTTTTCCAATATATAAGTTTCCATTTTAATTATTTTTTGTGACTACAAGCATACTATATATGAATTAAAATAAGTCACTTCCAAGTTCCTAATTTCCTTATATTTTGTACATATTTAGAAGGAAAATCCCAAGATGAATGTCTCAAAAAATCTCACATAAAATCTCATAATAATATGAGCTTATTTCCTTAAAAAGTTACATAGTACCTTAATTTAAGGCTTTTTCACCCTATAAATAAGATTGCACGCACCTTCAAGCTACTTTCATCCTATTATTATTCAAGGTTTCTGAAAATTTATATTAAATTTTGGTGTCACCCACAAATCACAAAAATATTATTCAACACACTTCTTCTTATTCAAGGTGAGTTATTGTTTTTTCATTTTTCATTTTTTTAAATAATTATTTTCCTTGAATCGATTTCTTTGTTGTTTAATTATTACTAAATATTTAAAGCATAATAAAAATAACTTAATTTTTATTATTTTTTTCAAAAACCTCCCTCTCTCTCTCTCTCTCTCTCTCTCTCTCTCTCTCTCTCTCTCTCTCTCTCTCTCTCTCTCTCTCTCTCTCTCTCTCTCTCTTTAAGTTGCAAAATTTTGTATCATATGTATATATATATATATAATATTTTTGAATATGTTGGTTTTTACAGTTTTTTTCTAAAAATATACGAATTCTTTTTTGTATATATGGGATTTCAATCAAATGGAATTTAGACAATTGAATTTGATTTTAACTAAAATTTATTGCATCTTGTAGTAATTAATTCTACACACGTAGACTCAACAATGGATGATCTGATTGGAGCTGAGAATGGAGTGTCTCTAAGCTTAAGTGAAGAAGAAGAAGAGTCGAAGACAATTGAGAGGCCATGCAATAATATTACTCTTTGTAAACAAAAACCAAAACAAAGTTGGGGACTGACAAAAGAATACCCACCACCAATATCTCATATCCCATGCAATTTATGTAGAAATTACAGTGATGATGGAAGGCTCATCCTCAAAATGGAGCTTAAGCATCCATGGCGCTTGAATAAACTTAGAACCAATGGTGGCCTCCTCCTAAGCTTTCTTCCCCTTGATGATGTTGCTGAATCTCCTCCCGTGGTTAATGGGAAGAATGAGAAAGATGTGGGCCAAAGTACAATTGGAGAAGAAGGAACATTAGAAGAAAATGGTACTGAGAATAGTGTGGGCTATGTTAATGGGAAGATTTTTTTGTAATGGGTTTTTTGATACTTTATTTTTATATTTTTTCAAAAATATGTTTAGTGAAAAATATCCTCATGCCTCATTCATGTTCCAATTAAGCTCTTAGATTATTATTATTATTATTATTATTTTTTAACCTTTTAGCCATGTTAATTTTAAACTATGTTGAAATGCTAAATATGATATTTTATTAAAGTTATGTTTGGTTTTTGGAGAATTTAAGGAAAAGAAAATAAAGACGAAAAAGTAGAAGGAAAGAAAAGGAAAATAAAAACTAGATTTAAAATTAATAAATTATTTTTACATATTATTTCAAACTCATTTTACTTATTTTAGCTCTTTCATATAAAGATTAAATAATTTTAAAATAAATAAGTTTTAAATTTATTTTAATTATATTTGATTTTTTTTTTATAATACAACCAAACATGAGAAAATCATTTTCTTTATTATTATTATTTTTTATTTCCTTGGTATTTTTCGGGAATCAAACATAATCTAAGATTTTTTACGAGAAAAATGATATAAAAACTTTATTTAATTGTATTTAATTAGAAGTTAAAACTATTTTAATATTAGTTAAAGTTAGTTACAAGTTAAACATCACTTTAAGTTTAGGTATTAGTGAGAATACGGCCTAATGACAAAGAATTTGAGGACTCGAATTATGATTTGGGAGCCTTAAAAATCAAATATGAGAGCTTAAAACTTAGGGTTATGTTTGGTTCCTGAAAAATGAAAAATGCTGGGGAAAGAAAAGAGGAAGGAAAAATGGAATAAAAGAAATATAAAACTTTTTCCTTATTTGATTATCCATAAAAAAGTCAAGGAAAAATGAAGGGAAAACAGAATCAATATAAAAAACAATTTACCACATCTATCTTTCATAACTAAAATAATAAAAATATTTATAAAATTAATTTACAATTTAAATGAGTTTTTAAAAATTAGGTAATTTGATTCAAATGCTCAATCAAATATTGAATGCTCAATCAATATAAAATGATTCTTTCTCTCACCAGTAGTCCGTAACCAAACCTCCACTCTTTGCCCTCCTTTCCCCTCGCCCGAGGCTGTGCCCCAACCTTAAACTTCCATTTTTATTTTTTTAAATTTAATTTTTATGCTTTATATTTAATGTCTTAGTTTTTTTTGTTGATTATAATTTTAATGTTATGTTTAATATTTTAGTTTTTATAATTTTTTCATTTTTTTTAATTTATTGCACATTGAAATTTTTATTTATTGAAATTTTTGTTGATTTTCAAATGAAATTCTAATTTTTAAATTTTAAATAAATATTTGATTTGAAAGTAAATTATTTATTAATTTTAATAATATATAAAATACATATTTATGACGTCACCGATTCGACCATTATTCGACTACCAGTCTAACCAATGAACCGTAAATTAGTAACTTTTTCGATACAATGACCGGTTCGATTATTAAAATATTGATTTTTTGTAAAGTATTTATGTGAGTTTTTTGAATTGTGTGCATACAATGCTAGCTCTTGAACTTTCACCACCACCATATTTCATTAGCAACATCATGAGAGTATTCTTACCCATAAACTTCCAATGAAGGATACCTAACCTAAAATTTTTAATTAGCTTAATTATTTTTGTGTTTGGCAATTGGTGGAAAAGTATCTCATACTCTTTTGTAAGAATTTTTTTTTTTACACGCACAAGCATTCTTATATAATTTATATTTATTTATTAGTTTTATAGACACGTATGATAAGTAATATAAAATATGTTATTCCCTCTTTTTCTATATCATTATTCTATAGACTAGACCTAACAACCAATCAAACATGACTTTCGTGCCAAATAGCCAATCAAACATGACTTTAGCGTCAGAAAATGATAAGAGATAAAATTACAAAAATAAACAAACAAAATCACATGAATGAATGTATATATAAACAAAATTGGGATGAATGTGTCGTCCTATCCCTTAGATTTTTATTTCTTATTCTATCTTGTGTTATATCTAGTCAATCAAATATAATCTTAATTTTGAAAAATGATGAAGTGAAATTGTAAAACCAAGAACATTGAATGAATATCATCTTTTCAATATTTTCTCCACTTTTTCACCATTTTCTTATCAAATAACACAAAGAACTAATTAAGGATGAAAAGAAAACCATATATTTTTTTATTTCCATTTTAATTTCTTGAAAATTGGACAAATTTTTTTTCTTAGGTGATGTAAAACATAACTTAATCGAAATTTCTACTTCTCTATTTTTCATCATCCAAATCCATGAACAAGATGAGATTGAATTGAAAAAAGTTCCATTCAAATATATGAAGATTCATTCTCTTCATATCCTCCATTTTCTTGATCAACCAAAATTTTCACTTATCCACCAAAACAACATAAAAATATGAGATGTAACAAAATTATAATATTTTGTTTGTTTTCATACTCTTTTGGACCATTTCATGCTTGAAGGGAGGAATGAGAACTAAGGCATATGGAGCAATTAAAATCATGGAGTTACCATAGTAGGAGAATGGAATTTTCATTCCTATGCAACTAAACACACCCTACAAACTCAACCCAAGTTGACAAGAAACCACCTTTGTCAATGTGCCTTCATTCTTCCCTCACAACTTAGCAATTCACTAAAGAACATTCTCAACCAAGACTTTGAACTTCTCACAAATGAAATATCACATTTCAAACTACAGTTCTTTTCTGGCCTTACATTATATATGGATGCAGAAAACTACGAAACACAAAAAGTAAACAAAAAGAGAAGTATTCCATAGATTCCACAAGCTCCTAGTACTCAATACTGTAACAGTATCACCTTTTTGGGTTTTCGCCTTCATACCCCCTCCTAAGAATCCTCCATTCCCAAAAGAGTTGGAGGCATTGTTGGGCAAGTATGGAAAAGGGAACATGCATAAGTCATCTTGAAAGGAAGAACTAACCATCATACATTCTGCAAGCAAATTTTTAACTCATAGAACCTTTGAAAGAATAGGAAATACATATTATTTTGTCAAGCGATATCAAAGACAACAACTCCAGGACAGTAATAAAATACAATACATTTTGGGAGACATCATTCTTTAACAACATATTTTCCTCTTACAGAGTAGAGAGGCCGTTCTCAATCAACAAAGGTCTTGCCACCAGGAATGTCTGTTTGCTCAAATCTTGACTGAAATGCTAAGATTTTGGAGTTGAATTGCAAATAGATACACCGAATGGCATTGTAAAGCGGACATTATCTGTGTAAAATAGAGACAAACAGTGAGCACATTTTATGGAAAAGATAATTGTATAATATTCGACTTCCGACTTAAAAAATACATGCCTTAACCTTGACTAAATTCTCATGCAACATGATTAGGGAATCCTGGCAGATGAGTGGGGGAGAGTTCGTTAAAAGACATTTCCTACCCTTTATAACTTTGCTAATGCCAAGAACGCAGATGGCAGACCTAATATGGTGGAAGGGGCAAAGGATAGAACACACTACATTAGAGAAATATTCCTTCCAATCTGGATATCAATCCTAAAGAATGTGTAGACTTTTTGATTTTTAGACAATGTGAGAATCCATTCTTCCAAATGGGAGTACATCAAAATTTTAGATTCCAAAAACTCCAAATTTCCTCGTCACTAAAGCATTCTATACCAAGCATTTCCCTTAAAAGGAGAGCAGTACACAAAATAATGTATGAAATAATTGGTGTTTACCCCTATAATCTGACATACTGATATATCTTTTCATTTTGACAATAATATTCCACAACTCATTTTAGAGAATATTTATGTTCAATTCATTGCAAAACTAACAGCAAGTTCATTGAATATTATCAATGAAAATAAATTTCAGATGATATTAAACAAAAGCATCTTTGAGTTGAAAATATTAATATTTCAGAGCATGCAAGAGACTACCAAAAATTGAAGAGAAAATAGTAGTAAGCATCAGATAAAATAGTGAATAGAATTTCTTAATATACAAATCAAATCCTATTAAAAACGATGAATCAAAGAAAATATCAGAATTTATTAATTTTGACAACAAAAGGTTGGCCAATACTAGTGAAAGAAAGAAATGAAAATAGTCTTACACACTGAGGTGGGACATTATGTTCTCATTGGCCTTCGGCAAGCAAAATAAATAGCTCCTCGTCAGTTATGGCTCCCAACTCCATTGCTCTTTCCAATGCACTTAGATCTCCACCATCTTTGATTGAAGGACGGGCACCTCTGGATGAAAGAAATGTTAGCATGGCATAAAGTGGGAAACATTGGGCACAAAAACGGGGCCAAAACACATCAGCTCCCCCAGTCAAAACATATCCCCAGATGACCCTCAACCTATCGGAGATTGGGTGGATCTGGGTGGAAGAGGTAGTATCTCTTGTATGAATTTGCTTTGGATGGTTTCACTCCACCGCTACACCCACAACCACATCCATACCCACAATACTCTTTTGACCCCACCTACTAAAGTCCAAAGGGGAAAAACACATTGGCACGTCAATCTGCCAAGTAAAAACCCTGAGTTAAAATCAATAAATCATGAAATCAAGTGATAATTTCCCGTTTTAGACGAGTAAAGTTGTTTTCCATCAGGGTCTAGATTTGTAAGATTAGACACAGTAAACCCTAGAGCTCCACTCAGTAGAAACTAGTTGTAGACACAAAATAGTTTTTAAGAACCTATATAAAAGACGAACCCAATAACTCAATAATTTTTTCCCCTTCTTTTCTTTCCTGGGTAGTCATATATTCTAGACATACAGAAAATCAGCTAACCATTAGAAAAGACTGCAAATTTCAACTGGTACAACAAGACTCATTGCAATATTAATCGTCTATTGTATACATGATGGACAAGCAATGACATCAGTGTTTACTTGAATTTTAAAAATGATAACTGCTTTATGCCATTTACAAAGATTTTCCCTGTCAGTGGATACAGGAAATGCTATCCATGACATTTTATCTGAAGCTGAACCAAACAATCCAAGCACTGCATCCTCCTGAAGGAATGCTAGTAAAATGGGGATCCTTGGGCAATTTCTTTTTGGTCAACTTAAATACATTTGGTCAGCCAAAAGAAAGAGATGACAAAAGCAGTTGGATCATCTCATCAATATCATTTAGGCTGGAATATATGCATGGTTGGGACTATTGATCTGATAATGCATTTCACTTGTTCTTGAAAAAGAAAACACAATTCCATCTTCTCCAATAAAATAAACAATTTCCATTATGTGAGTTTTCATTCATAGTGTTATGTATTACCTTCTAAGTAGAAACTTTGCCAATTTATTGTTCCCTCTGGAAATGCAATGGTGCAGAGGAGTCCTTCCATGAAAGTCTCGCATGTTTGTGTCAGCACCAAATTGCAACAACAGCTCCACCATCACTTGATTGCCCAAATGACATGCTAGATGCAATAATGAACAACCTTGAAGACAATTAGCTGGAGAGCTGGAATCCTTAATCCTCTGACAGACACTTGGATCATACTGCTTCCTTTCTACTGAGTGACAACCAACCTCAGACTCTTGTGCATCAATGGTGTGATGTAAATTAACACCAACCAACTCATCATAGGTGGTGTTGATGATACTCACATCTGATTTCACTATAAGGCGATATACTTCTCTCAAATTATTACTCTTAACAGCCTCCCAGATGCTATTGGCAGAAGGAATGTCAGCTACAGTTGCTTCTTTGATGACAAGATGTTTCTCTACATACTGGATTAGAGCAAGCAATGTCAGGCTTCATATCTGACACACATCCTCTCACCAATGTACAACACAATACGGTAAAGGCTAATGAGAAAGAGTTTAATATGACATGCACATGGGGAATATTAGGCATTCAAATGTTCTTTCATTCTCTCAAAAACATCAAATGACAAGAAGTTGTGCACATGAACCAACTTATAGCTCAAAAATCATGATCAAGACCTGTAATTGCATTTTCATATACTAAAGGTTAAGCAGCTAAAAGAAGCATATGCACACATGACAATGTGAAAACAACATGTATCTCTCCTATTTTTACTCTTGACATCTGTCTTGAAGTATTCAAGCAACAGGATTTTCTAGGAGGCCAAGGTACCTACCAAACATCCCTGAACGATGAGAAAAAAAATTATGGCCTTTTATATACAAGCAATATTTACATTAAAGTACAGAACTCCAGCAGCTAACTTGAGGAAAACAAACTTTTATTGTTATTGAACAAATTAGGATGCATTTGATTGCACTTCTGTTTTAAGATTAAAAGTTTGAAAGCAATTTTGAAAATCATGTTTGGTGAGTAGTATTTACTTTCATTTTAAAATTTGATAGCATAAATTTTAAAAATAAGTGTCTGTTTGGAAGAACTTCATGTTTCCTATTTTTAAATTAGAAACTTCTATATAAAAATAAAACATTTTATACAAAAAATATAACTTTAAAAATAACTTTCAAAAATTTTAAAATTTGAGGTATTAAAAATTTTTTGATACCTCAATTTGTTTAAACAGTTTTTAAAACCATTTCTTTTTCAATGTAAGCCTTTAAGAATTTTTTTATTTTATATAAAAGTTTCTATTATTTTCTGATTTTAAAAACATAAAATTGGAAGTGTATCCAAACGGATCCTAAAGATATTATTTTTTTGAAGCAAAATTAAAATTGAGGAATTAACACCCATGACTCGCCCACATCTTATTTATTTATTTATTTTTATCTATTCTTATTTTTTTAACTGAACCAACAACATTTGTGTCTCACTTGTGAATATTAAAAAACCATTGAGTATCACAAAAAATTATTGGAAAATCATCCTTTTTTTTTTTTTTTTTTTTTTTTGTTTTTTAAACTTCTTGTACAAATTTACTAAGCATGTCATTGTTTTTATAAATAAGAAACAAAATTCGAACTACCAAAATATTAGTATTTAATTATGAAGGTTAGGTAAATAGTTGAACCTGTTAGTCCGTTCTTGCAAGAGTGGGAGCCTTATCTTTCTGATGATTTTCAACAAAATTTGAACTACCAAAATATTTAATATCGATAAAAATAGAAAACAATTATTAAAAATAAAAACATAATTGAAGAAACATTTTAATTTTCAAAAATAGTAAAGACAAAAGTATATACAGACAACACCTTATTTAATTAAAAATGTGGAATTTCACAAATAAGTAGAACATTAACCCAGAAGGGATAAGGTTTTATTCACTTTTATCAAGCACTTTGCATATTTGGGACTTTAACTGGAAACTACTTATGTAAAAGTGATGTAGCAGATCTATATCAGCTATGCCAGGGAATATCATCCATCAGACAGTCATTTTTGAAGACGACCAGAAGAAAGGACCTTAAAATGACATAGAGCCTTTTTCAACTACTGGCAGTGAGTGGACTCTAAAATAGATATTAGATACTTGATGAAGTTTTTGTTTGTTGGATGTGTTCTCATCTGCAAATACAGGGACACAATTGCTAACTTTCTATTTAGACATGTACTTGGTGAGTTATTCAGACATGAATAGTTGTTGACACAATCAAGGTAGTCACATCCTGGTTCTTGAAAAGTTATTTTACAAGTTCTCTCTGATTTTCAAGTTATACTCATTTTTCTATAGGTGATGGTACAAAGGTTTCACTTTTGGGAAGATTTATGGTTGGGAGGTTAGCTACTTTGCACTCAAATTCCTACCCTTCTCATAATTGTAAGAGTAAGAGGCTCTTCCATTTCATCCATTCTAGATCTTCTCTCTTTGAACTGGAATTTCAGTTTCATAGAAACCTCAATAACTCGAAAATTGAAGAACTTGAACTTCTCATGTTATCTCTTATCGTCGTGGATTTATTACCTTCCTTTGAGGATCAGAGAGTTTAGTCATTGAATTCCCCAAACTTATTTTTTGAAAAAGTTTTTGTTTTTAGCTCTTTTCGAACTCTTGATTTTTTTTGGTCAATTTCATTTGAAACTCTAAAGCTGCATTTAAGGTTAAGGCCTTTGCATTGCTAGAGGCCAATAAGAAAGTTTAACACCAATGGTTTGCTACAAGTGAGGCGGCCTTTCAAAGTTCTCAACCTAGATTGTTGTGTTATGTGCCTAAGGAGCAAGGAATCAATTCAGCATCTTTTCTTACATTGTCCAGTGACTTTGAGCCTATGGAATAGGTTATTTAGCGTTATTGGAATAGGTTAGGCTCCTTTCAATAGTGTGAGAGATACATTGTTTATTCTTTTAGAGGATTTGGGGATACTATTAGAGGAAGGATACTTTGGTTTGTGGCTTCCCTTGAATTGTTACGAATTGTTTAGAGAGGGGAATGCAACAATTTTTTAGGATACATAGAGGACCTAAGAATTTATTTGGAATTTGATTACATTTCTATTTGCCCTTTTATACTTCTTCTACTATAGCTTTTCAGCACACTCAATTGAATATCCTATAGTTTGATTGCAACATGGTGTGTAGGTAAAAAATGGTAGGTTGTAAACTGTTTTCAGTAAGGACTCCACCTCCATTGGTTTTGATTAAGTTAAACTTTGATGGGTGTGCTCTAGGTAACCAAGCCCACTGTAGCAATCTCATGGGTATCTAAGTCGGAGAGAGGTCCTTGGAAGTATGACATATGACTATCAAATATTTGATCTAGCTAGTAGCTTAGGTTATTCCTTCTTTTGGTCCTCTCATTCAACTAATGAAGTTCTAGATGGGTTAGCCAAACATGGAACTAAGAAAATAGTTTCTTTTATAGGGGATTTTTTACCCCTTAAATTGTACATTGTTGCATATCTTGTCCATGTTCTTGTTTTGTACTTGGTTGGTATGAACTATCTCAATACTTTGTTCGATTATTCCTCCATTTTTTTTTATCATCCTTTCGATTTTGGAAGGATTTCTCATCCTTTGTTTGTACTTAAAATTCATATCGATGAATAGTCTGACTGATAATATATATAGTTGTTGACACAAAATGAAAACATCCAAGTATCCTAGCCAAATAGAGTGTATGTGAGAGAAAGGATAGGATAAAATTGGAATTCCATAAGGAAATTGTTATGTAAAATAGCTGTGATCACATTGAAAAGAAACTAAATAATTGAATATGCAGTTCCATACAAGACTAACAAGAACTAAATTAAGTACCTTTGCTTGAATATATTTTTCCTTTTGGTGAATTGCATCTTTGGGGCATGGCTTTATAACTGTTGAGGAGAAAACATTTGGTTCACCTAATCTGCATAATATTATTACAACAGTAATTATAAGGAACTATAAAGCACAAGATTGCACACACACAAAATTAAAGGGATTTAAAACCATAAATGCTTTCAAAACTACTCCATTTACAGTCCACAGAAACAGCTAACTTTGCAACTGGCTCATCCGTTTATCATATAATAGGATTGTTTAACACGAGTTCACCATTCCTCCATTATCTAAAATAGATTAATAATTTAAACTCATGTATATGAGTGGTTAACATGAGTTCATCATATTTTTAGTTGAAATCACACATTTGAAAACAAAATCAGCATTAGCAGTCAAGAGTAGTAAGCACTAGAGACAATAGTTTCCTGGTGAAGTGCCTCTGTAGATACTGCCTCATGGTAGAACTTAGCAAGTGGAAAATTCTTTTTTTGATGAGTGCAAGTGGAAAATTCTTGGCAGGAGAGTACACAATTCATAAACCCCATACCTCTACTACATATGACTAGGTCAACTCTCCTATATATAACTAGAGCAACGTAGGAAAGCTTCCATTCTTTGCCATAATTATGATCTTTCCATTAGTTGTATTAAAAGATCACATCTAACAGAGTCCATGACAGCACTCCTTCAACTGGACCTTAAAAAATTAACGACACTACAAAAGAAATCTCCACCTAGATAAATGATTAGAAGCATACAAGACAGGAATATCATGAGCAGATCATTAAGCATTAAAAAGTTCCACAGTCCAAAACCATTAGGTTATGAAATAATCCTCAATAAAACTAGAAAAGCAATGACCCTTCCAGGGGTGCCCTAATAATACATGTCTGGTGAGATACTTTGAGCTCATAAAAATGGATGTAGTACATTTACCTTTACTTGTGCCAACTTTATGCCAAACCTAGCTACATTTCTGTTTGATGTTCTATGCACTACAATGTCGTCTTCATGAATGCTTCTACTGACAACTTTCAAGTGCCATTTCCGCAGTTACTGACCCAATCCTTCTCAAACCAGATGTCTTCACAGATATCTTTACCTCAATGAGATACATAGTTTGAGTTACTGACTTCATTTTTATCTGCAAGATTTTAAAGATTTTATGTTGGAACTACATCCACAGCTAACACCATAAGTTTGTGCCTATGTTGTGTTCTTGCTATGGACCAGTGTACTCCTAAACAACATGAGGTCCTTAGGCAAAAAGAACACACTGGTTAAGAGCAGCCATACCTCAACGATGGATATGGATATAAAAAAGTAGTTTTGAGGACTACCTAGTATATTGTTTGTTATAAGCCATTGTCTACTCTGGATGATCAGTTGTGGCATTCTACTAATCAACTACTAATGTCTATCTAATAGAGATAAAAATTTTCTTATGGAATCGAACCTGGAACCTTTCCTATCCCCACATCAACCACTTGCTACCTAAGCCATGCCTTAGGGGCCTAGTTCATACTTTTAGATTTATGCAGTTTGTACATTTTTTTTATTAGAGCATTTTGAACAAAATTTTGGGAAAAGGAAGATAGACATTCTCTTTGTGTCAAAGAAACAATGGAGATGTCCCCCAATTTATTTTATTTTTGCATAATCCCATATTTATTTTATTTGGCATAACTGTTAAGGAATAGTTTAAATGAACGAGACAAAAAATATATAGATCAAAATTGGTTTATAAGATTGAAAAATTTGGGTCATTAATCATAAGCGGTAATTCTAGTTCAATTAAATTATTACAATGTAATTTATTTATTTATTGCAATTACCTGAAAATGGCTAGGCCTGATAATTTTGGTAATCAAATATGGAGTTGATTTTGAGTAAATAATTCAAATTTTTTATAGACAAATTCATAACAATAGGTTTATACCATTCCTTTGTTATCAGGATCCCTCTTCTTTGTGTCACTATTTCTTCAAAGCCCAAGAAAAGGAAAATGGAAATCATTTCAAGTGTAGTAAGAATCACAACTTAGAGAGTATTTTTTTTTTGGCTCAGCGCATGCCTTCTGCTTACATTTTCACTCCTAGGTCTCTTCGTAACCTTCAAATTGCACATCAACAAGGTATCACTGCCATTTAGAACATTTGAACACAAATTTTATATTATTCTCAGATGTCTCTCTACCATAATGTTGTTCTTCTATTATCTACCATTTCTCTTCAATTTTTTTACCAACAGGCACTATGTTCTTCCATGAGGAAACATCCAACAGATTAGGGGGTGAGGGGTTCTAGCCCAAAATGTACATTGGAGCTAACTCCCCAAAATATGCACTTTGTATACATCGAGTACTATATAGAGATGAAAAGCTTGTTGTATGGGAAAGGGGACCAGAAACTTTCAAACCAATATATCCTTATAAGCACAATTCCATAGGCTAAATTCAGTTTGTGTAGTTCTATCCATGATTGAATCCAAGATTGCCTTTCAACTAACATCGTATCAAAAATAATTTTCTCAAACAGCAATTTTTAGGAGGAGGTTTTTATATAGCAACCTTCTGTTGTGTTGCTTAGGGAAAGTTAACGAGGCATGAAAGGAAAACCAATTCATGAGCAGGTACAGTAGCCACCTAGCTTATATTAGGTAAATTTAATGGCAGTTTTTGTATGGGTTATAAAAAAGGACTTCCTTTCATCATTATATGTTTGTTCCTCAGCAATGCAATGGTATTACTGGTTTGCCTGTGTATGTACAGTATCATCGTTATGGTAAGTGACTATCATGTCAATAGTAACCTCAAGGCTCATCTGAATAGTATTTTCAATAGAAAGGTCTCAGTTGATTGAAAAATTGTTTTAAGGATAGGAGTCTGTTTAAAGTCCTAAGAACCCAAATGCTAACTTGACAATGAGTAAGACAATCAATATAGTTAGTCAACAAAACATCACTCTTGTATCAATACTGAAGCTATTTGTGATACTTTTTTTTGTTGATAAATGCGCATAATATATTAAAAGGCAAACGCCACAAAGCATACGAGGAGTATACAAAGCAGCCAGCTCCTCAAAACAAAAAACTCCTCAAAACAAAGGAAAAGCCCCCTCACCAGCCCTTAAGGAGCCGCAAGCCACTCCAAAAAGTCTAACAACGAGGAGGTCTCCTCTCCCATATACACCCTAGCCCAGCTCCATAAAATACATACAAAAGAATTTTTTATTAGTATCAAAAGCTATTTGTGATACTTGAGTTAGCAAAAATTCACTCTTGGAAAGATCTCAAGTTCAGGAAAACAAACAATTGAACATTAATAGATTCTATGATGCTGAATCTGGAAGTAATTTGTTATGCTGTCACTCTAATGTCAAAATTTTCATTTATTTGATGTAAGTAAGAAACTCAAGGAAGGGAATGTGATACAGCTTGTGAGATGATGAGGATGAGATCTCTTGCACTGCATGGGTTATGCTGCTGGTTAGCCCACAAAGTTTCTCTGTTATAAATAGTTACAATTTAAATTGAGCATAACCGTGTTTCTTATGAGAGAACACAATATTTAAAGTGTATTTTCTTTTAGACAGTACAAATAATATTGCCTGACATATGTAGTAAGTGAAGTAGGGAAACTGCTGATGGTTTGCCTCTATGAGAGACACTGTTCTTTCAAGTGTGCTTCCTTTGGACATTCAACATGATTATTCATACGATCTCATAAGAATTCATAAAGCTGTGTGCATTTTAGTGAATCACTGTGCACCACTAGGAGATTTTTGCAAGAGAAGAATATTATTTAATCATAGAAATATCTGAATCAAATTAAATATAAATAAACTGATACTACCAGTGATTCAACACACAAATCTCCAATTTCAAAGATGTTCATGCCACATACTCCACAAAGGAGCTTAATTTGAAAAGACCATATTTAAATAAAATCAATTCCATAATCCAATCTTCATGTAGAATTTAACTCAAGGAGATCTTTTACCTTTCCTTCTGAAGTAGTAGTAGTTCCTCCCAGACAGAGTTACAATACGTATTTCCAAGAGTGCGAAACATATCCAAGATGGGAGGTTCCCAAACCTTGACATCTAATGTGATAGATCTTACCTGCAGTTGGCAGAAAAAATATCACCCTCATTGTTGATTCCTGTAAGTATTTCACATTCAGGGCACTGATTATACATTTATACTGTATAGTTTTCTCGCTAAGGGTTCAATCCCCTGCAAGGCATGCTTTGAAGTTGAGATACAGTGAAGAATGGCCCTCTCCTTTCTCCTTTCCTTCCTCCCTGTCAGTTATGAGCTAAGGATCACTATCCCCTGGAGGGTACACTTTTAGTTGAGTCTTAAGACAGAGTAGAGTGTATTCAGCTGCAGATTTCATTGCCCAAACTAGATTACAATTGGTGATACAATGGCACTCTCTCTGCTTCTCTTCCTCCCTCCCTCCCTCCCTCCCTCCCTTTCAGTTATAGGTTAAGGGACATTATCCCTAACAAGACATACATTGAAGTTAAAATATGGTTTAAAATTTATTCAACCAAAAACTTCATTGCCAAAACCATATTGGAACCATTGATGTTTTAGTAGTCAAAACAAATAGGGGCTATATTTTTAATAGAATTGTTCTGTCAGATCTCTTGAAAGTCAGGACAAGCGAACATGAGTGTAATATACAAGAAATTAAGGGAACCATACACTGCAGAATGGACAGCAGGGCAAAGGTCAGTGAAAATTTTGCCAAAAAGAAATAAAAAAATAATTAGTGTACACATAAAACTTCAAGAATTCCATGTCATTCCAATGGCCACTCTCAGTCTAGGTTGAGGATGACTCTCTCCAGCATCTAAAAACTGTGTATGGAAAGGATGGATCATCTCATCCCAATTCACACCACACCTTTGTCAGAGATTTGCAGAACTCTCATGGATGGAGTTCTTGATCAAGCCATTAATATCTGAATTATCAATTAAAAAACAGCAACAAATTCATTGGCTTTCCCAGTTTCTCAGTTGTACTACAGAAATGTAGAACTAGGGTAAACTTGTGATAGAGTTTGCTAACTATTCCAAGGGTGTGGAGGATGAAACTCAACTTTGGCACAGGTGATGACATGTTGCAAGCTAAATGAGGTCCTCAGTATCTGCCACTGTCACAAATGTTAGAATCAGAGCTAGCTGCTTTCGTGGATGTCATTGTTGAGGCTTCCACATATGGCAGTTGCTACACCAAGTTCTGTGGATAAGGTGGTAGAAGCTGTGACATTACCATAGGAGCTAAAGTAAGTGCTCAGTCATAACAACTACCTTTGCTGCAGTGACATTTCCAATCAAGTTCCTTAGGGTTGGGTTCTAGTTTGTTGGCTTTCAGAAGATGTTAATGCAGCTGGTATTCACTGTTGCCTCTGGCATGGATGTCATTAGGGCTATGCGTGGCTCCAATTTGCCTATATGAGGTCTCAAGATGGAAAAGAGTTCAGGTCTTCTCAATTGCCCATTTTTGTGCCCTCAGTTGCTAAAGCATGTGTACTGTGTAACTGTAGGGGAGTTCATTTAAATAGAGGAATCGACTAAACTGTACCTTGGGACCTAGGGTGCTTACTTTGAGGAAAGAATGAGACAACTGATAGGAGAGTGATTTTTTTTTTTGATAGGAACTGATAGGAGAGTGATTGAGGGTGGCAATAACAATGAGATCACAAAGAGCTCTTTAAATTGTCTTTCAAATACTACAGGATTTGCTTTTGTGGATCATGAAGAGCTCTTTAGGCTGATTTTCTAGCCCCGACCATAATTCATTTTCAAGTAGTTCTTAATTAGATCTTCCACTGGTTTTCCCTGTAAAGGCTGTAAAGTTGTCTCAAGGTTTGATAGAAATTCAATGACCAGAAATTTTTTTATGGAGTTGACTATTTATGGAGAGGGCTGATGTTTATCCAATTACAAGAGAATGCTCCCATGAGATCCCTAGTCAGACAATGATTTCAGAACAGGAAATGGGTAAATTTTTTTTTTTTTTTTTTGATAGGCAAAGATGCAGAAAAGAGTATATTAAAAGAAACAGGGCGTCCAACGACAGGCCCAGAGCATACAGGAGGTATACAATAGATGCCTAAAGGTACTGGGTAGATAATGAATATGATTTGAGACTGGTCACAATCTGATTAAATCCTTGACTCCCCTAATGGACTCAAAAGTGACCACCACACTAGCTGTGAAATTAGGCATACAACAAGTTCAATTAACCCTCACTGCTTGCTTCTGGTGCGAAAAATGTGCATTCAAAGTGATGTGAGAGCACCAATATTCTCCCACAATTCAATTATTGTTCTCTTCCCATCCTCAAAGATCTTGACATTCTATCCAGCCAAACAGCTCATGAAGTCTCTAAAATAGCTGCTCCACTTCCCCTGCACCCATATATTATGG
Organism: Vitis rotundifolia; assembly: GCA_030254885.1. Lineage (NCBI taxonomy): Eukaryota > Viridiplantae > Streptophyta > Magnoliopsida > Vitales > Vitaceae > Vitis > Vitis rotundifolia. Next base: position 16,145,561 of record CM058151.1, read on the forward strand.
GCTCCAGCCAAACTTAAAACGAGGCAATCATCATATGAAAACTTTTCTGGGAGCTACAAAGGCTGTTCCTTTTACTAAAAACAGCTTCTGTCAGTTCCAGATCAAAGGGGCAATGAAGAGAAAGGCCAGCACATGCCTAACTGTATGAGCATCAAATACAGAAATTAGGGCTAATGACTTAATGAGGTTTCCTTCACTGAAGCAGATAACCTATATTACATTTGTATTAGTCACCAGCCAAGCAAAAGCCCCAAGTTTTGGGTGAGTTTCAAAGTCTCAAAATTTCAAACAAGTTTTCCTTGGAGGAAAATAGAAAGTGAATCAACTTTAAAAAGTGCTTGAAGAAAGATTTAGAGAAGAAGAAACTAACTCCCCTAGGTTCAATACGTTTCATCAGGTGGGGAAAGTGAGAGAGAAAGACACTTCAGAAAGACAACAGAAGGTCTAACAGATCTTCAATTTCTCAATCTAAAAGATTTCTTCAGAATTCAAAATTTCAAGTGGGAGAGCCACGCACAAAAGATGGTAGGCTAGGAATAGGAAGACCCCTTGAGCTTGAAAAAGAATAAAGATGGGGAAGGAGATTGTACAAGAGCTTATCTCCCCACAATAGATCCTTTCAACCTTAGCATAAGGCAAGTTAACTAATCTAAGTATCATCCTTAAAGCCTTTGGTTTCTATCCAAAAACGAAAATTAACAAAAGCACTTGTCTCGAGTTAACATCTATTAAAAGTGTACCTTGTGGGATTAACAAGTGGCCTCTGGAGTATCTTGGCCTTCCTTTTGGAGGTAAACCTTACTCTTTGAATTTCAAAATCTTAAGTTCACAAAAGTTGACAAAAGACATGATGGATTTTTCTTAGGAGGGAGGATTGGGTCAATTTGATCTTGCCTAGTGTACATTCCTACCTATTTCTTCTCTTGTTTTAGACAATGACTAGTGTTTCCAGTTGCCACCTCTATTAAGAACCTTTAGTGAATTTTCTTTGGTCAGGTCATGCAGAACTCTGTACAGGCCATTTACTAATTAGGATAATTTGTGAACCTAAGCATGAGGTGGTTAGCTCTTGAGGGGGTCTGTTTGATGAAGGCCTTACTTGGTGGATGTATTCAGAGGCATTTAATAGAACAAAATTGACTTTGGCATCCTACGATTACAGGTACATATAGATTGCAGATCATGCCCTTTTTGATGATATAATGATGGCCAAAATGATATTGGCTCAATCTGTAGTTAAAAGAGTTCAGCAAGTTAAAGTATTCCTGGAATTGAAGTTGCTACTTGCTAGGTCTAGAAAGGGGATAATTCTCATCTCTCTAAAGGAATATATAAGTGCAATCTTCTACATGAGGTGGATATGTTAAAGAGTGTTGAATCACTGAATCTACAATCGGGTCATGACTTCTGTGTACCACTGGTGCCACAAAGGCTTTTGGTGTTCTTATCGGCACATACCATGTTGTGAAACATTGGGGGCAGATATTGCTGATGAACAAATAGGCATTGGTAGATGGTAGAAGTGGGATGCTTATTTATCCTGCATATACTTGTCCCGACATTCCATATATGGTATACTTAATCGATACATGCATGCTCTCAAATCCTTTCATCTAAAGAGCATTTTAAGATCTTTTGCTACTTGAACTCTTCTCCCAGAAAAAGGACTTCCATTTGGTAATCATGCCCATTTGAGGGCAGAGGCTTACACTGATGTTGATTAAGCAGTTTCACTTAATAACGAGTGAAATATCCTTCACTTTTGCAAATTTATTTTTTGGGAGAAGAAGTAACTGATTATATGAGGAAGATGCTTGAATTTGAAACATTTTGGATTTCTCCAAAAAGAAGGGAGTTTCGTTTATGGAAACCTAAATCAGCCAACCGGGTAGCAGATCAGTTGACAAAGCACGAACCACCTTGTTAGAATTTTTTCCCTGAGGGACTTCCTTCATTTCAAGTGATGGGAGCCCTTTTCATCATTTGGTTTGTTCTACCCTTCTGTTTGGGAGACACCTATTAGAAAATGAATAAGAATATTGCCATAATCAAGTTCAAGAGTTGACTGTACAAGGGAAAGCCTAAATAGTGGTGTTACTTATATTCTTCTTGTACAAACCAAAGAGCAACTTCTCAATCTCTTAACCAAAGGGGTGACATCTAGGAGTTTTCATGGTAGTCTAAGCAAGATAGGCATGTGTGGCATCAACACACTAGGCTGAAAAGGGGAAGGGGGGAGGGGGGTAGAGGGGTGTGGGTGATGGTGTTTAGAAAGAATTACTTTGCATCTTTACCATCTTAAGATTACTAGTATCAAATAACTAAAGACAGACCTTATATAAATTTTAATCTTTTTGCTCACTCTCCTATTTCTTTCCTATCTCATCTTTTCTTATTCTAATTTTGAATTCTACTCTTCATGTTGAGAAACTCAGCTTGTGACTATATTGACTAATATCAACAGTCTTCATCTGAGGAGGATAGCTAACAACTGAAGCAATACAATAAAGACTGATATTTCAAGCCCTAAGGAAACTAAAATGATGGTTAATGTTCTACTATGATATAATTTAAGAATGTACAATCCTTACTAGTAGTTGATGGTGGCTTCCTTTCAATGCTACATGTAAATATATTTGTTCAGATTGACCATTTTGCGCTAAAGATTATTGGTTCGAGACAGCTTCACCATCATGAGTCTTATATTGACATGTTTGAGTTGAAGACACATAATTTGGAAGCTCAAATAAGTAGCTTTCAAGTTTGGAATTAGAACAAAATATTAATGTTTATAATACATGATTTAGTTGTAATTAAGATTATTAGGCAAGTTATGAATGCTTGAAAGCAACCAGGAGTAATCAAGTGGTCAAAAGCACAAAAATATGAAAAATGGGTTAGACGTTCAAATATCCACTATAGGGACACTCAAGCGCCTCAAATATTTTCCTTGGATTTTTTTTTTTCAATAGTTCAAAATTTTATAATTTTGCAAAATATATTTTTGCTAAATGGATACAACTAAAGATCTAGGGTTTAGGAATAAAAAAGATTTAAAAAATTCATTAAAAATTTATTTTGCGTTTGTGAAATAATGCTAAAAACTTGAAGGCACCGTCGTTTTGGCCTAATTTTGAAAGCTCCAAAAATCAAGATCTTGTTCGAAGAATCTTGCAAACCCTTTGGGGAAGAAAGGTAGAGGTTGAGGATTTAAGTCGCGAAGCCAGAATACAGCTTTGAAGTGATACATGAAGAACCACAGGGGTGTGCTACATCATGGACGTGAAGAATACATTTAAGTTCTAGTTGGTGTAAAACTTGTGAGGTAGAAGCATCCAAGCCAAGTAAAACTATATATAATTCTTTTGTATTTAGTGGAATTTTGTTACGAATGACAGATCTGTGGTTTTTGCATCTGCAAATAAGTGATTTTTTGTATCTAGCTAGTGTTTTGTATGTGATTGAATATTCTTGAATTATTGGGATTGTAATCAAATCTCACAAGGCTAATTAAAATGGTGGAACCCCCTTTCAATTATAAATATATGAGAAATGCTTACAAGTTAGAAATTTAAGATATTCCATTTGGCATGAACTTTTGATGACTACAATTTCTTCACCACTGTGAACCCCAGTTAGATTCAGGCATGATACGCTTTTTAGTTATTGGGAGAACCCAAGTACTCTCTTTACTCCTTTATGAGAGCAGCAAAAATATTCCACATTTTAGCAATGCTACAACAAGAATCCAACCTCATTCAATAAGGATGTTTTTTTGAGTTACTTGTCTAAAAAATTCCACCAAATATTTCATGAAGATTGACAACTCCTTTTTCTGTGTTATGGTTTTTCGTTTTTTTTTTTCCTTAATGCTATGTGTGGCATGTTGCTAATTGTTAAACATCCCAAGTTAACATGTCCCATATTCCTAGACCATCAATGTTTATAACCTTGAAAATGGAACTTTAAATACAAGCACACACAAAACAAACGTAAGTAGTATGGCTTCTGCATTAAACAATCTTATTAAAACAACATATACCACCTCCCTTGGTTCTAAAGTATTATCAACAGGTTCTAGAGCAACTACAGGCAACTGTAACTATGAAACAAAAATGAAAGCAGTGAATTAAAGTACTAATTTATAAAATAGTGCACCTTTGAAATATGAACACCAAGATTCCGATGAACACCAGAGCACTCAATGCACAACAAAATGCCAAGATTTAAAGATGCCCAATCAGGTTCAGGAGCACTGCATTCTGCACAAAGATCATTTCCAGGAATTTCTCTGAGAACTTTAGAAACATTATCAGCTTGATTGACTTTCAGATCATCCTCAGGAAGACCATTTAATGATCGAACATCATAAGCACTAATGGCAGAGTCATTATTGTCTAGAAGCTTTGTTCCAGGGTGTGGCTGCAGTTTATATAAATCACTCTTTTTAGATAGAACTTCAATGCTTATACTTGCTCCATATGATATAGAAAAAGTAGAAAGCTTCATTAAAATATACCTGTTGCAGAATGTGAGAATTTAAAAGGGACGCAATAACCCCTGTTATTTTGTTTATCCAGTCCATTCTGTCTGCTCCATTTTCGGCCTGCACAAAGTAGGCTATCAGAACACTCCCAATATTTTATTGATCTATCCATCAAATGGGAAAATAGAAACAAGTAGCTCTCTTTTTACCGCATGACCATATTACTACATGAGCAGTAAAATTTAGGTCTATAACACATACCCAAAAAGCAAATTTTTTTCCCACTTAGGAAATTCCTCTAACACTCGACTTCCTACAAAGTTCTACCTCTAGGATTTCTCCCAAAACTCTCAAAGAAAATCACCATCAATCTGCAGTGTGTCTAGGATTTCTTCACAAAATTTCCGCTAAAGATAACAGTATCTGCCATAACCTTGGCACAGAAAAGCAATGGAGGAAAAGGTGGTCAATATGCTCTCACTCTCCAGGCACAAGCAACAATCTGAGCTAGTGGCTTTAAGGGCTCTGAGATGGAGTGAATCATCAGCATTCACATTCTTATGAACAACCAAACAAGCCAAGGCTCTGATGTTTGGAGGATTCTTAGCTGACCCCATTGACTTAGCAAAAACACACTCAAACAGGAAAAACAGGCAAAAAATAAAAAGAAGAAGAAGAAGAAGAAAGAAAGAGAAAGAAAAAGACCAGTGGAAGACAAGACCCGGACACCTCTCATCCAATGTAGAAGAATAAAATAGAGTTATGAAGAAACAATAAAAGGGAAGCAAGGTTATCAATTTAACAGTTTCTTAAGCTCCTCTGCAAGTCAGAGCTCCAAGAAAGGTAGTAATGCCTAAATTGTAAAAGCCAGAAATGAGGAAACCTCTCAACCAAGACAAGATGCTAAGAAGAGGAAAGATGTCATAGAAGGATTTGGCCCCCCACTACAATCCCCAAATCAGATCTGTGAACAACAACCGTGAAATGAATATGGGAAACGAACATCCGTATGCAGTTCTGATACAAAGTTCACATCCCACTCTACAGATACTCTTAATCACCTAGTACCACAAAGAACCACTCTCACTAGGGAACCACTGCAACCACTTGCTAGAGAAGTCACAGTAACTAGCTTAGCTGAATAATTTAAATGACCAAATACTATTTTAAGCCCATACTAAGATTGCAACAACCTAAATATTCAAGCTTTTTAATCTATCATGTTCTTCAAGGTGTTTCCATAAAAATATAAAAGGGTGGAAAAGGAAAAAAATAAAAATAAAAATCTAATTTGGTGGGTTGGGATTTTGGACTATGGTCAGTCCAATACCACATGTGTAAATTAGATGTTCAACCAATAAATACAGTGATAAGCTTCCCCTTCTTTTTCTTCACTTTTTGGTCAGGCACATTTAGCAAGTTGGCTGAAACATAAATGCTAAACCATTTGGGGGCATAATCAAATGACCTGTTCTAAATCATTCACCTGCAATGTATAAGTTTTTGCTGGAGATATTATTCTGAAGCAAAGCCGCAGATCTGAATCTTCTGCATCAATCTTTATTGTTGAAGTATGCAGATCAACAGTATGACAACCCAAGTTTTCTTCATTGAGTGATGATGCCTTATTGTGCTTTGAGCGGAATCTACTGAACATGCTGCTATTATGTTCCATCGAACCAGCTGAATAGTTTGGTTGAGATCCCTAGTGCCAAAAAAGGACAAGACAAAGAGTTCTAGCTTAACCATTATCACAACATTTTTCCAGAAATTTTAAACAGCATATATACTTACAACTTCGACATAAAGCATAATATTGGACTATAGTTTTTTAAAAAATACACATTAGATTCCTGTTATCCATGTAGAAAATTAGGTCCTTGTCATGATACGTGATATCCATGTAGCATCCACACTGTATTGAACACAAACTATATGAGTACTAAAATCATGTTAGCCATAGAATTCAAAGAGAATTCTTTTTTTTTTTTTTCTTTTAATCAGAAACTCAAAAGATCTTTTCAATTAATTAAAGAGATCTTGAACAACGAGTCATCCTTCCACAAAGCACATATTTAGATTAAAACAAGGGAATGGATACCATTACATGAATCCCAATGGCTAAGCAAATGGGAGAAATTACAAAAAGTGAAACAATGGAAACAATCAAAACAAACATTGGATAGACTCAAGGCGGCACATAATCTCCAACAAAAGATACCAATTCCTTTGCTCCTCTTTTAGCTAGTCCATCTACCACCCTGATTCAGTAAGCAAGGAACCCATTGAATGATACATCCCAACTCTGTAAATATATAAAAAATTTGGCACAATCACCTATGAAGTCTCCATGAACCTCTCTCCTTTTTAGCAATCCATTAGATAACAACAATAGAATCCCCCTTCACCACAAAATTGGGCAAACCTAAAGCTTTTGCTTGTACAGGCCCTCTAGAAGTGCTACAACCTCGGCCTCAATAGCAAAACCATCACCTACAGGTTTAGAGCATGCTTTGATTTCTAAACCTTGATGATCTCTAGTCACACTACCAATCCTAATTGCCATGGGATGCCCAAGGCACATCCATCAAAGTTCAAATTTAACTACTCCTTCAATGAGTTAACCAAGCATGTGAAATATTTTTGACCAACCTCCTTGACTTGCATACAAGCCACCAATCTAACGGTATAAGGCTCGGGGGGGAGGGGGGGGTGGGGGGGAGGAAGAGGAACCTCTGAAGGCCCTTTTAGTATAGGTGGAAAGAGAGGAAGAAGAGTAAAATAAGTGCCAAACTGCATCCATTGTCATCATAGTATCTTCAAAAATTCTCACATTCCTTTTCCACCAAATGGATCAGATCATACTAAGGATTGCAAAGCCCCATAGAACTTTTCCTTTTCCATGATTCCCAAAGCCTTTGAAGAAAATAGTCAAAGAGAATTCTAAAAGCTACTAGAACCACAAAGTGATAGGGAAGTTCAATCTTCTACAAACAATTTCACAAATACCATTGCTTATGATTACAAATTCTAACTTCTACAATATGCCTTGCCACTACTGTTTTTTTCTTACTTCACCAAGTTTCAAGGCTACTAGAAACAAAGCACAATATTATGAGGCAGGTCTCTTGCCAGCTATAGAACCATCCCAATTCACTTTGTAAAGGCCTCAACTCTACCAAATTAGTTCTGTGCACCCACTTATAACCTAAACAGATCACCTTCTTGTGATGGTCTTCAAGGAGAGAGGGGGAGGGGGGTCAAAGAGCAAATCAGATTATAACAACAACTAATTTACCAGCTGGCTGTCAAATATTTACTGTTCAACCAAAAATCTTGAAGGAAATATTCTCTCATAAAACATTAAACATAAAAATATAATCTTAAAGGACAAACACTTACCCTCTCTTTAAATACGCCCGATTCATTAAACTTCAGTAATATTATTGGAGAAACAGAAATCTAGAGCTTCTATAAAGAAAAATCCATGGGGATCATAAGGTAGAGTTTTTTTCAATCAAAGACGCCAGAAACTGAGGCAAAAAAAAGGCCAAAAGAGCTCTTCATGACCCTAATTGAAGGTGCTGGAAACTTGATAGATAGTCCACAGAGCCCTTCATAATCCTTAAGTTTAAGACACCTATAAACCAAGTAGGATAGGGATTTATAAGACAGTCCAGATAGTTCTTCCCAACCCTATTTACTACTGCAACCTTCAATCATACTCCCCTCCATTGTCTCGCTCTGGGCCCTAAGCTAAATACTCATCCACATCCTGTTATGTCACAATAGAAGGGCTAAATCATCAAAGCAGTTCTAACCAGGTCTATACAAGAATACTTTCAAACCACTAAAAATGCTACATGGTATTGGATGGTTAAGATAGTTTGGTGAGAATCTCTTATGCATGCATGTTATACTTAATCAAATCATACTATTAGAGGTTTGAATTAATTTAAGAATGCTATTACATGGGTGGATATGTTAGATGTTCACCTACAAATACTTTTTGTCATTATCTATCATTCTAATAGCAAAATTTGACAATCCCCCCTCCCACACCCCTAACAACCCCCCCTCCCCAAACTTTTGATAGGAAAGCAAAAATATATCAATAGAGCTTAACAAAATATGGCTCATCATAGTACACAGAGGGTGTAGAAAGACTGGCAAACAGAAAAAAGTAGGAGAGAGAATAGAAAAACACCCTAGTCCCGTTAGGCAAAACTCAACTAATCAATAAAATCTAAACTAGACATAAAATCCACTTTTGTAAACATAATAGCCAAAAGCAGAAAGGAATAAAATGAGTTTTTGATAGCCCAATCCATTTGTTTCACATTTTCAAACAATCCACAATTCTCTCCTTCAAATTATCCAAAATAAACACAACAGAGCAACCTTCTATCCAATTCTTCCCCAAAATGTCCCTTGATAGCTTAAAGGACTTTGCTAACATATGAAAACATTGAATGCTAGAGTTTTAAAAAGTTTAATTTAATAAAATATGAGTTTAGCGTTAGGTTTATCACAAAATCCATAAAAACAAACTTTTAGATATGATTTTTAGTTTCAAATTCTAATTAGACATATATACTTATGTGATACAATATATATATATATATATATATATATATATAGATATATCCTTATGTGTTATCTCTAAAGTTCCAACTTTTCATGTTTGTCATCATTTCTTCCTTATTAAAAAAAAAAAAAAAAATCTCAAACAAAACCAAATATATTAAATAAAAGTTTTTATTTACCTATCGTCATGATTTTCAATGTCAATATTTGAACAATTTAACGGAAAATTCTCCAATATTTAAACCACTTTTGAAGTAGTGATGGCAAAAAGTGGGAAAAGAAGACATTCAAAGCTATAAAACCACACCAAACATCTTCCCAAAACTTCACACTCCTGCCATTACCCTCTACAAAGCAAGTTATACTCTTACAACCATCCCACTCTTTTCTTATTGTCTTCCCCAACCCTACCCCATATCCAACTTTCATGTTTGTTAAAACACCAATCGTCGACTTCTTCTGCAAACTTCCTAATGATGACCCATTTCTATAGTAGTTCCCTTTTTGAGGCAAACTCTAATACCATTTGCCAATGTGAGCCTTGTTAAGGATAGATAAGTTTGTAATACCCAGCCCACCTTTTTTTTTGATAGGAACCCAGCCCACCTTTTTTCCATACACATAAATGAACAAATCACTAAGTGAAGTCTTTTCTCATAAGATCTCCTTTCGTAAAGGAAGCCTCTTAGAATGATTTCTAGTCTAATGCACACTTTCTAAGGATAACAAATAAGGATACAAAATAAATTGACAAAGTTAATAAAATACTTCTAATTAGAGCAAGCCTTTCACCCTTTGATAAATATTACCTCTTCCATGAAGCAAGCTTCTTGAGGTACCTTTGTTCTACCATATTCCAAACTATAGACAAATTAAAGGAAGAAGCACCCAAAGAGAGATCCAAATTAGTGGAAAAGAGCTCCTCCACCATGCACTCAAAGAAAGAAGCCAACTTTTCACAATGAGGGACCCTTCCTACTAGAAACACAATTGCAAATCACATGAGCTCAGATAAGTTAGCTACTCTTGGCATGCATCACGAAAATTAAGGGTATTGTTTGCAAAAGAAAATAGGACACCTCCAACCTCTCACAACCCCTTCTACCCACCTTAAAGCTTGAGATGAATCATCTCTCCTTATCCCTCTTCAAGAGGCAATGGAAAGCTTCCATTTCCAAAATGAATAAATAAGGTAATACAAGATCCTCTTGTCTCAAAGCTCTTGTACTCTGAGATAAACTCGTAGGGATTCAGATTCCATTGACCAACATAGAGAATTTTGCCATATATATACACCATTTGATGCATCCAATCCACTTCTAATCGACATCCATCTAGCTAAGATTGTTGAGAGGAAACCATAACATGATCATAGGCCTTCTCAATACATTTAGCTTGCAAATCAAGCAACCATTAGAGTTCTTCAATCTTAATCTATGGCCTCATTTGCAATAAGCACCCATCTAAAATTTGTCTATCCTCCACAAAGTGAATTATGAGAATATTAGATACTACTCTATCTACTACTACATTCTTAAGCCTATGAACAAAAATTTTTAACAACTAACAAAAAAAGTTCTCAACTTTCTTAATTTTTTTTTCTTTTACATTGATAAAAATATCAACAATATCTCTATAACTAGCATAAACATTATTGTCAACATCAAACATGTTCTCCCATCCTTACATCATGAGATATCCATTTTCCTATTGAGTTGATGCTTCATAGCCTGGTAACTCAACCAAAGTTGTTATAGATTGATTAAGTGCTGCATAAAATGGAGTAAAGTTGTAATATGCTATCAATTTCAAAAAGGGGTGATCAGTTAGGGCCTTCTAGAAATCATCTTTCCTTCTTGTACCTTAACATATCATTTTTATACTATTAGGAGTATTTAATATTTAAAACATTATGAACCTTGTGAAAATAAATGAGAATTCTAAGTCAAAAACTTGTGGTTGGTCTAAACAAAAGGTCGGTAAAAATAATAATTTAAAGTTTCCTAATTTGTCCATTGATATAAGAGAGAGAGAGAGAGAGAGAGTGAGCTATATAACATACCATGGGTTTTGTACCCTTATTTCTATAATAATATAAGGTCCCTTGGCTGTCAAGTACAAAGAACCTCCTTTTCCAATCTCCTCTCAAACTTGAAGAACGTTTTAAGAGATAGCCTTGCTTTATCGTTTGCACCTAAATAAATAAAAAGACACAAAAAAAAAAATAAAAAAAATGAATGAGACAAAATTTTAAATATATTACAAGAAAGGATTAGAAAAAAATAACACACACACACACACATGTATATATGATGGAGATAGTGATGTTAAGTCACGCACTTCTGTTAGGTGTAAATATAGGAAGTGATGGATTTTGTTATTATCAATTTATTAGTTATTGACAAAGTTTTATTAGAGTTAGGATTGTCTACCTGTATATAGACCTGCTAATGTCAACTACAACAAACTTTTTTTTTTTTCTTTTGACAAATAAAACCAAAGACATTAAAAATTAAAAACGTCACAAGGGCACTCCGAAGTACATAGGGCATACACAAATAGTGCCTAATAGTACAGAAACAAGAAAAAACCCTAACAACAACCCTCTCCCTTAACCATAACCCAAACACTTGATAAAATTAAGTAAAGAATAGAATCAATCTCTATGTATTACTTTACCAAAGAGAACAAATTTCTAAAAAAGAATATCTTCAAAAACTTAACTGAATGCTCCTCATTCTCAAACAACCTGAGATTTTTTTTCCTTCCAAACCGTCCAAAATAGACATAAAAGAGTTGCTCTCTAAACCCTTTTTTTCTTTTTGCCCACAAAAAAACAAACGTTTTTTTATTAATAATTTGGAATATCTCTCTTCTACTTCAATTTTCCCCCATATATTCTTTTTCTCTCTACTATTCTACATCAATGTGTCTATATATGCACACACACATTAATAAAATAGTTAATGAATTATTTATTTATTTATTATTCTTTAAAATTTCATCCAAAAATTTTCATATTTGGAGGTCAATATTCATAATTTCTTTTACCTTTACTAATATCGATACTGATAGCAATATCGATATCTCTGCCAATAGTTTTATAAAATCAAACCACAGATACTCCATTGAGATCAATGTTTTCATTCTTTATCTTAGGAGAAACATATTAAGGAAAGAAAATTGAAAGAAATCAAAAAATTATTACAACAGTTGTAACAAAATAGCTTTAAAAAAATAACTAACCTCCCCTTTCGTAGTGGATTGCATAATTGCTTCTATGTTTTTGTAAGAACTCATACCAACAGCATGAATGCCACTAGCATGTCTTGAGGCCTCCATGTTAGTGGAAGCTTTTAGACTCTCCAACTCTGTTTGTGTCCTGAACGCTTGAATTCTTTTCGCAAGTTTATCTTGTTCAATGTTGGCTAGTTCTTTCGATTGTTGTGCATATGTCAATACCTTATTTCAAGAAAAACAACTAATTTACAAATGTGAACCATATCTTTTCCTTAAGCAACCAAAGTTTGAAGACTTAGTCATGACAATGATAAGAGAGTACTTGCTAAAGCTAATAAAAACAAAAAATTATGTCTTAAGCAAATGTAGGTGTGACAAGCATACACCTTAACGGATAAGTATATGGATTTTGATTGATAAACAAAAATAAATCAACACCACCTAAAATAAATCTAAGCAAACAATAAGAAAAAAAAAAAAATACAATCAAAACTTAGGCAATGTTTCATAGTTATTTTTAAGTGCTAACAAGTGGAAAAAAACATCACACCTTAATGGATAAGTATATGGATTTTGATTGATAAACAAAAATAAATCATGAACGCCTAAAATAAATCTAAGCAAACAATAAGAAAAAAAAAAATCAAAATCAAAACTTAGGCAATGTTTCATAGGTATATTTAAGTGCTAACAAGTGGAAAAAAAAAAAAAAATCATGACCACCCAAAATAAATCTAAGCAAACAATAGAAGCATTTAACAACAACAATAAATAAAAGAAGTAAAAAAAATAAAAACTTAGGCAATGTTTCATAGTTATATTTAAGTGCTAACAAGGGGAAAATTTGCAAGCTTCATTCAGCTACTTTAATAATATAAGTGACTAATCACTTAAAAGTAAAAATCAATTGAATATCACCTAATATAGATTAAGGCAATAAGTAAGAAAGACCTAACTAATGACTTAAAATCAAAATGTGATAAAATGTTTTAATAATTTTATAATGTTTAAATTTAAATTCCACTTCTACATTAATCATCAAATAAAAAAACCTTTGTTTTCTATAAATCGATCCTTCTTCTATAAAATTTCAACAACAAAGAATCATTATCTACCTAAAGAACTATTAAAAATACTTTTCCTTTCATAATACAATAATTTACCTAACACAATAATTTTGTTGAATCATATAGACTTTTAGCAAGCTTGCAGGTAACTACCAAGCACAATAATTCTACAGTGCTAATAATCAAATTACTATTTACCTTTGTCTTGCACTACCTTCATGTAAAGTCTTTTTTTTTTTTTTTTTTCAAGTTATCCTTTAAACATCATTCAGCTTAGTTGGCCACACCATTAGGGTTGGGCTACCGTTGAGAGGAGCCTAGCTGTTTTTTTTTTAGGAGAGGTTCCTCCAGTGCATTCTTTTTGTACAAATTTCCTTGTATAATAGAAGTTTTTAATGCTTTAGATTAAGTTTGTATATTTGTGGTAAGGATTCTTCATCCCTCTCATGAAATCTTTACACGATATTAACACAATTCTTGTTTTTGACCCCAAAAAAAAAAAATGTGAAGTCTTTTTCTTGTTCTTTATTTTTTTTTATAAGGGCATAAAGAAATGAATTTCATGAACAATTGAATTTAAAGTTATTTAAAAATTTTATTTCTAATCAAAGCTATTGTAAACCCTCAGCATGTTTAATTCATGAAATCTCAAAATTAAAAATTGAAAAATATTCTATCCTCTTTCTTAAGAGGAATTTTTCACATGCTATAAAGAATCTCTCCCCATTTGATAGTCCATACACTTGGTTACCATGAAAAACTATAATTTTGTAATTGGTGGATTTACAAAATAAATGCTATTATAAGAAAACTTTTAATTAGCATGTCTAGGAAGATTTGTATTAATACGTTAGACTTTTAGTGGGTCTCACACACTTATTAGAAAATCTTTTATAATCATAAAATAAATAACAAGTGCTCTATCTAAGTTGGATCTTCATGTGGTTTGAAACCTTTTGAAATAGATCAATTTGGAGAAAGGTGAGGTACTTCTAGTAGGCAGTGTTCCCAATATGGAGGAGTTGGTGGCTGACTTTGGCTGTAGAAAGGGGGAACTCCCCTATCGTGTATTTGGGTCTACCTCTAGGAGGCCTCTATAAATCGAGGACTGGTTGGCATTGAGTGGAAGAAAGAGTTCACAAGACGTTGGCTATATGGAAAAGGCAATATCTTTCAAAAGGTGGCGAGCTTAATCTTATCAAGAGCACTTTGTCAAGCTTACCCATTTACCCTATGACTTTGTTTGTGTTGCTTAAGAAAATGAGCATGAGAATTGAGAAGATTCCAAGAGACCTTTTATGGAGAGGGAGATCATTAAAAGAAACCACACTGGCTGAGATGAGCAACTGCTTGTAAGGAAAAACATAGTGGAGGCCTTGATATTATTAAACTCTCAATCATAAAAACGAAGCTATTAGGTAAGTGGATTCGAAGGTTGGCTTTAGAGAATGATTCCTATAGGAAGCAGGTTATTGTTGGAAAGTGTGGAAAGAAAGAGGCGACTTGATATCTAAGGAAACTAGGCGACTTGATGAAAGGCCATCAGGATAGGTTAGGATAATATTAACAACATAACCTCATTTAGCATGGGTAATGGTAGAAGGGTGAAGTTTTCAAAAGATAAATCATCGTGATTCATCTCCAAGAGAGTCTTTCCCATCTTTGTATTTCATAGCTTTGACAAAGTATTCTTGGGCGGCAGATGTTTGGGATCAGTAAGGCAAGAGAGGGCATTGGAACCCTCACTTTTCAAGGAATCTGGATGATTGGGAGATGGCAAGGATTGAAGGCTTCATCTTTAGGCTTCAATGACACAAATGAGCATATTATCTTTTTTTTAATCATAAAGAGGCATATTTATTGATATGGATTCAAAAGTACAACTGGAGAATGGGGAATCCTTGCAAAATTTACGAAATCTAATCAAAAGAAGAGTTGGAGGAAACTTCTCCGTGAGAGTAAGGAGAACTATATATCGCCAAAGCAGTGTATGAAACTATAAAGGAGAAGCGACTTGACACTCCTCAAAGGGGTAATAAATCTCCAACAAAATGAACCTAGAGCATTGCTCCTCTCTTTGTTAAAATATCAGCAACATTATCAGTTAAATAAGGACACTAAGAGAAAGAACAGATCAAGATGCATGTCACATCTAATATTTGATGGAGCCACCCATTATACCTTCAAAGCCTCTTTCTAATTTAGTCACCCAAGATATCAATATGGCAAAGCCCCCTTCCACCTATAGGTTAGAAAGGTTAAAGCCTTACCTTGCTACAAGCCCTCTAAAAAGGCTAAAATCTTTGCCTCAATGGATAAGCCTTCTATTGTAAGTTTTGAAAAAGCTTTAACCACAATATCATTATGGTCTCTTATTAGCCCTCTAGTCCCCAACTAATCAAGGTTTCAGTTGGACGAACATCTTTGATTCAAGAATTTGTAGGTTGTTATTGCCTTTCCTCCTTAGACACAGAAAAAGGGAGTAAAAGAAAGCAAGATAATACACAAAAAGGAGCAAATACCAAAAACGCAGAAAAAAAAGGATCTTTTGTTGTGGGAAAAAAAAATTGTCATGGTATCCAAAGCCTAGCTTTCAATTTGCATTTAGTAAAAAGTTTTCATTATAGTATTTTTCTTTATATATATATATCATAAATGAAACAATAGTGATGATAGTAAGGTTCAAAAGAAGGATGAGAGGTTCTTCCCACAAAATATAAAACCTAATCAAAGTAAGACTATCCTCCTCAACATAAAGGCATGCACAAAATATCTTAAAAACTGAAATCAAAACTCTCTCAATGTTATCCACCTCTTTCTAATTACAAACCAAAAGTCAACTAAGTTGAATAATATAAAGTGGAATTCCTTTAAAAATGGCGTATAAGAGGTCTAAAAGGAGTAGAAGTGAAGAATATCCCATCACATCCCTTCTGTTCTACACTTTTCCTAAAAAATCTTAACATTTCTCTTTTACCACACAATCCACAGTATAGTGAAACAAGCAATATGCCAAAGAGTTTTGCCTTTGATTGAATTCCCTAATCCTCTAAATAAGATAATCATCATTTCTTCAATACTCCTAGAAGGAAACCAGTCCATATTAGCTACCCTGAAGAGCTTATGCCAAAGCCCCAATGTTATCGGGCAATGTATAAAAAGATGCTCAATTGATTTTTCACTCCTTTTGTATAGGGTCTTCTCACCTATACCATGCCATTGGTATTTACCTTCTTATGCACCACTAACTAAGCAAAGGCTTTAACCTTTGAAGGGGCTTTTGATTTCCAAATAAAATTAGTCAGAAGGAATGAGATTGGATTTAAGGACTTGGACAAGACCATGAAAAAAGATTTTACTAAGAATAAATCAAAGGAGGGTAAAGACCAAGCTCTTGAATATGTGGTAGAAAGATACAAGTGCACCAACTAAGTGAAGACATGAGTCTTTTGAGAAGTTCAATTTCTAAATAAGTGGGATTGCATTAGAAGTTAAAATTCCAAAAAGATGAATAGGAATTACCAAGGACGATTAAGATGATGAGATTTCTCATTGAAACATCTCTACAAAGACCTAAAAATTGTGAACACAAGGATTGATCTCCCCACCATAAATCTTCTTAGAATTGGATTCTCTCCCCATTCCTCATCACAAAGTAGGTGTATGGGGAAAAGTGTTGAAAAACTGGTGTACTAGCCTTCCAAGGATATCTGTGTGACCATCTAACCAAAATGTTAACATCTCATCCATTAGTATTCCTAAATGCAAAGTTAATAGTAATACACTGTTTACGCATATATATGAAACCTTAAGAACATGGTCAATTGGCAATCCTCCCTAGACACATGGGCATACTAACACCCATCAAGCAGATACCCACTTTGGAATTGGAATATCTAGTTATTAGGATCTACATAATAACTTTATTTCAGAAGCTTGAAAAAAAACGGAGCATTGAAGAAAGTCAATCTGATAACATAATTGTCAAACTTAAATTGTAAAACAAGTTGAGCACCAGTTCAACCATAAAATTTGCCATAATAAATATGGCACAGGCCATGGGTAGTTGATACTTCCTGCCCATCAGCTATAATAGAGTATCCCACCCAATATAACACTTGTATCGAGAGAAAACTGGGCTAGAGTTATACCTGGTGAATAAATGGCTCCAGCTGGCTCAACAAGTCATATCCCTAGAGAATAAAGCAGTCAACCATGTTTAGTCCACACCATGGCATCACGTCCACTTGTAAAGAAGGAAATGTCTTAA
This sequence comes from Vitis rotundifolia, assembly GCA_030254885.1. Classification (NCBI taxonomy): domain Eukaryota; kingdom Viridiplantae; phylum Streptophyta; class Magnoliopsida; order Vitales; family Vitaceae; genus Vitis; species Vitis rotundifolia. The sequence continues at coordinate 16,163,211 of CM058151.1, forward strand.
CAATTAAAGAAACAAACCAGCTTAAAATATCTCAGATGAGCATCCATAATTGCACTAAAAGATTCCAAAAATTCATATTTCTTTTTTGCTTCAATTTTCACAAGGGAATTTACCTGCATTCCTTAAAACCACACAGAAAAATTAATTAGAACCAGAAGATTGAGAAGAAATAATAAAACATAAATAAAGTATTAGGCATACTAAATTGAAGCGGCTTCTCTCAAATGATGACTTTGAGTTCTGTAGATCCTGTCATAAAAAGAGGCTTGTAAGATTGTCAATTTTGTCCATAAGCATGCACAAATCAAAATTAATTTTTTAGAATATATGAATTACATGCAAACCATCAAGTTTTCATATATTATTACTTCAAGGTGAGTTCTGAGAGAAGCAAGAATTGTACATCATTTTTTGGATAGGAAACAACAATGAATTGTATTAAATAGGATATAGGAAGTACAAAAGAAGGATGAGGAATCCTCCCACAAAAGAGAGCTAACATAGTGAATACCAAAAGCTTGTACATCATTAATCCATACCATCCAAATATTGGACAAGTACAACAAAGACAAGCAATGAAACATTCTTCAAATAAGCTTCAACCATGCGATAGAAATTATTTATCAGTGAACATATGGCCAAAGGCTAGGGTCAATGGCAGTATCAGAAGAATGATTTTTTTCCCTTAATAAAAATCAAAAGAAATGAAATCATGGTCCTTTTTTTGGATCAAATATTAATCCATTTACCTATTAACCAAATCCATTCTTATATCATTATGAAAATGGAGACAAGAGAACAAATGAATAAGAAGGCTTTATTAGGAAAGATACCACCTTTGACTCCAATTAACTTGGAAATAATTAAGGGCAGGTGATGTTTAGGCTCTAAGTAAGGGCAGGTAATTTTTTTTGCTTCTCTCCCTCCCTCTCCAAATCGAGCCTTTAGGCCTTTTTTGTATACTTCCTGTATACTCTGAGGGCACTATTTTTGGTGTCTCCCCCTTACTTTTTATATGACTTTTCTTTACCTATCAAAAAATAAATAAATAAATTAAGGGGTTTCAGCTGATGGAGCACACTGACCTTTGGCTGCTCCACAGGCAGAAGAATACTTGCAAAATTTGCACTACTGGGAATTTAGGCATATAAATCCTAATATTAGCATTTGAAGTCTGAGTGCAATATCTAAAATTTTAATAATTATTAACTTTCTATGAATCTAGTAGGATCTATGTACAATCACATGATTACCGCTTGATTTTAGTTGTTCCACCACTAGGCATATTTCCAGAATCTTTCCCTAGCAAGTCCTTGGCCATAGGGATAATGCAAATTATTGCTAGAAAAAGCTATAACTAGCTTGCCCACAATTTAAATTTAGTATCTAAACAAAGCCTACAAGTGGTAGTTTCATGATTATAGTTTGTTTTTTTGCAAAGAGAAATCTAACACTTTTTTATACTAAGGGATCTCAAGAGAAAGAGGAACCAAGTTTGGGCTTCTCTTCTCTCCATTAAATATGCGTAAGAAATCATCATTGGGATGGAAATACAAATTCCATTAACTTCACTTATTCAATGTTGTCAAAATGTTCAATGTGTTTTGATATTATTAGTATAGATAATTCACGTATTTCAGTAGAAACTGTATCTTCCTAAACTAATATTAAGGCCAAGTTATTATTGCTGCAGTTTTTAGGAAAATCAATTTCAGTTGTCCTGAGAGAAAAATTAGTAGTGACGTAAAGCAATTAAGCATTTAGTAAATTCTAAAAGTGTTGTGAGTTTTAAAAATAACATTTAAGTGTTTGACAAATTAGATTGTTAAAAAAATTGTTGTGAACATCTATAATAACAAAAGCAGTAATGCTAAAATTTTAATCAGTTTCCTTTATTTTGATATAAACTCAATCTTTAATTAATAAATTATCATACCATTTAAAAACTAATTGTTAATATTTTCTTTTCCATCTTTATATTTTAAAGGAATATTTTCATTTTTTTCTTTTTGTCTGTTTTAACTAAGTGGGAGCTGGATGATATGGAGTTGCTCTTCTTAGACTACAAGGTAAGGTGGTGAATAGAGAGGAGGACAAAGCAATGTAGCTAGATTCGAGGAACAATTCCTCCTTCGTGAAGTCTCATTATGCTGCATTGGAGTTGGGGAATTCAATCACTTTTCCAACTACAGTAGAATCCATTGTTTCCATCTAAAGTACACTTCTTTGTGTGGAAAGCTTGTTTGAGAAAGGTATTGACACTTGATCAGCTTCAAAAAAAGAGGATGAATGTTGGTTAATAGATGCTTCTCCTAAAGAAGAATCAATTGATTACATTGCTGCACTGTACCAAGATAAGGGTTCATTGGCAATTGCTCATCTCTTTGTTTGGCGTCACTTGGATTTTGTCCCATAGTCATAGAGACTCTTTTAAAAGAATTTTTTTGATAGGAAACAACAAATATATATATAGATGGAAAAAGAAGTACAAAAGGAGGATAAGAAATCCTCCCACCAAGGAAACTAGACTACAAAGATACAATCCCAAGAAATAACACAAAACAACAAGTGAACATTCTAGATTGGACCTCTCCTTAAGGAGAACACACCGCTAACCAATTTAGTTGTAACACATTAAGAGGGGTCCCCTTAAAGGCCTTGGAACAGAATGCCCAAAGAGAAGTAAGGAAAACTATAGAATCCCATAGATACTCTGAATTTCTTGCTCTATCCTCAAAAATCCTCGCATTTCTTTCCTTCCACATAACCCAAATTATAGCAGTGCTTGCAGCTTGCCACAAGACTCTCCCCCTCTTAGAGGCTCCAAAACCATCAAATTTGATGGACATCATGTCAACGATGCTCCTCAGGATGACCCAATCCAAGTTGGCTAACTGAAATAATCTGTGCCATAACCCCGTCGTCAAGGAGCAATGAAGGAAAAGGTGATCTACCGATTCCCCTTGCTTCATGCATAGAAAACAAATATCAGGACTAAGGGCTTTGTAGGGTCTTCTCAATTGTAGCATGTCATTAGAATTCACCTTCTTGTGTGCCACTAACCAGACAAAGGACCTCACTTTAAAGGGGACTTGGGATTTCCATATAAACTTAGAAGGAAAAACCTGAGGAGAACCAGAGAAATGGGATAAGGCCAGAAAGAAAGATTTGACTGAAAAAAGCCCTGAAGATTACGGCATAAGGCCTTCTAAGTCTTCTATCTCAATATACAAACCATTGAGAGACCGCATAAGGCCTTCTAAGTCTTCTATCTCGATATCTGAAAGATTATGGCGGAAATTAAAGTTCCAAGAGAAAGGACGAAAAGAACCGAGAATCGAAGAAATAGGAACATTTTTATCCAAGACTACTCTAAATAGTCTTGGAAATTGGGATCCCAAAGGTTGGTCCCCCCACCACAAATCTTCCCAAAAACGAATTCTTTCCCCATTTCCTACCACAAACCAAGTCAACATGGAAAAATCCGGATAGACTTGTGTAATAGCCTTCCAAGGGCAATGATGTGACCATCTGACTAAAGTGTTAGCATCCCAACCATTAGAGTATGAACCATAAATGCTTAAGATGACTTGATGTCATAGAGCTGAGTCCTCTCTAGGGAACCTCCACAACCATTTTCCTAACAGAGCAATATTCCTTAGTGAAATCTTCCCGAAACCCAATCCCCCTTTTGCCTTCGGATTACACACTACATCTCATCTAACTAAATGATCTCTTTTGCCTTCCCCAATCCCTGACCATAAGAAATCCCTTTGCAACCTCTCAATTTTTGCAGCCACTGAAGCAGGAATCTTAAACAAAGAAAGAAAGTAACAAGACATACGTGTGAGGCGAGATTGAATAAGAGTTATCCTACCTCTAAAAGATAAGTAAGCCTTTTGCCATCCATCTAATCTTTTTGAGATTCTCTCTACCACAGGATCCCAAAAACCACACGCCTTAGGATTCCCTCCCAAAGGAAGACCCAGATAAAGTATGGGCCAACTAGAAACCTTGCAGTCCAGCATCTTAGCCAATCTATAAAGATGATTTTGATCAAGATTGATGCCATAAATATTACTCTTGTCAAGGTTGACCTTAAGCCCAGAAATAAGCCTAAACACTAACAGAAGACTTTTGAGGGTTTGCAATTCTTCCTCCCTAGAATTAGAAAAGAAAATGGTATCATCTGCAAATTGCAAATGGGACACCCTAGTTCTGTTTCTACCCACCCTGAAGCCCTCCAACAAATTTCTTTCCTCTGCTCTCAAAAGCATTCTGCTCAGAACATCTGCGACTAAAGTGAACAAAAAAGGGGATAAAGGGTCGCCTTGTCTTAAACCTCTAGATGCCTTAACCCACCCTTTAGCATTTCCATTCACCAAGACAGCGTAAGATACCGAGGACAAACAACCACTCATCCACTTCCTCCATCTAGGACTGAACCCCTTCTTCTCCAACACATGATCCAGAAAATCCCAACTCACGTGATCGTAGGCCTTTTCAAAGTCAATTTTGAAGACGACTCCTTCCTCTCCTGATCGTCTTCTCTCATCCACTATCTCATTGGCAATGAGGACCGCGTCCAAAATTTGTCTCCCTTGAACAAAAGCACCTTGAGAAGAGTGGATGGTCTCATGTAAAACTCCTCTTAGACGCCCTGACAACACTTTGGCTATTATCTTGTAAAGGCTAGTGATCAAGCTTATGGGTCTAAAATCTGAGATTTTCTTTGTCAAACTCTTTTTGGGTAACAGAACTATGGAGGCGGCATCAGTGCTTTGATTGATAATTCCGCTCCTGTGAAACTCTGCAAACACTCTCACTAAATCCTCCTTGATCACATCCCAACAGTCTTGAAATACTGCAATGGTAAAGCCGTCAGGCCCCGGCGCCTTATCCCTATCCAGTTGAAAAATAGTCTTAGAAATCTCTTCTTCAGTGAAAGGGGAATCCAACCTACCCGCGCTCTCTTCCGAAATAAGGGACCAATCTAAACCTTCAACGATCCAAGATTCTCCTGTAGGACTTGCATAGAGTTTTTCGAAGTAAAGTAAAATTTCCTCTGTGATACTCTCGGTATTATTCAACACTAAGCCCCTTTCATTCTCCAGTTCCTTGATAAATTTCCTATTACGCCTACCATTAGCCACTTTATGAAAAAACTTTGAGTTACAATCCCCTTCCTTAACCCATTTCACCCTAACTTTTTGTCTCCAATGAATTTCTTCCCTCAAAATTAATTCCTCTAGCTCCCCTCTTCTTAAGGCTCTTTGAATTAAAAGATCAGGAGTGAGACCCCCTACTTGTTCAATGACATCAAAGTTAACTAAATCATTGAGGATGCACTTTTTCCTTTCATTTAGCTCTCCAAAAGAAACCTTATTCCACTCTTTTAAATTGGCTTTAACAAACTGTAACCTCCTCATGAACTTGTGACCTTCCCACCCATTTCCTTGAAAACCTCTCCACCAATTTTTAGAATTCTCCTTGAAACTAGGATGTTGCAACCACATATTCTCAAACCTAAAAGGTGTTGGTCCCCATTTGAACGGGTTGGTATCCAAAACAATTGGCTAATGATTCGAGGTCCTTCTGGGAAGGGCTTCTTGAAGGCCTTGGGGGAAGAGCTGCCCCCATTCATTTGAGTAAAGAAAACGGTTCAATCTCTTACACACGGGAGACTCTTGTAAATTTGACCAAGTGAATGATGCGTTCCGTAAAGGTGGATCAAGCAATTCACATTCTCTTATAAAACTGTCAAAGTCCTTCATGCTTGGAGTTAGACTAGAACCCCCTAATTTTTCTGAACTCCTCCTTATGACATTAAAATCACCGCCCACACACCATAATAGATAGGATAGGCCAAAAATGTCAAAAAGTCCCACCCAAAGGAAGGTTTAGAGATCTGTTTTGTTATCCATTTTTTGGATAGTTTGGAAAGAGAAGAATAGAAGATCATTTGAAAAGGAAGAGCAGTTAGTCCATGTTTTAAAGAGTCTTTTCCTTAGTTACCTTTTTTTGTAGGTAAAGTTACACATAGAGGAAAGCTTAGTCTAATAGATTTTGTTGGTTGATTGGGTTTTGGCTATGGGAGAAAGTTTTTGTTGGTTGGGTTCTTGTTTTTAAGAGCCTTTTCCCTAGTAACCTTGATGTGCTGGTTTTTGGCTCTTGTTTATACAATTTGTTATAGCCTATCAAAAAGGAAAGAAAAAAAAAAAAGGTATCACATCAACAACAAAAGAGTTCCAACTAACATTTAACATCATCATATGTTTATTAAAGTTACAAGAATATTAACTCTTAAATGAATCATTCATTATGATTTGGACAATTGGTAGCTAATTTCAAATACAAAAAAAATAACAAAAAATTAAAATTATTAGAGAAAAAGAAATAATATAATTAAAGATAATATTATTCTATATAATAAAATTTAATCAAATATTTAATGAACATTAAATAATTTCATATATTCAATACATATATGCTTTTCGATAGGAAACGACAGAGAGATATATTGATAGAAAAAAAAAGTACAAGAGAAGGATGAGAAATCCTCCCACCAAAGAAAACTAAACTATAAGAATACAAACACAAGAAAGTACACAGTAAAACAAGCTAACACTCTAGGTTAGACCAATCCTTAGGGATTACACACCGCTAATCAGTCAAGTTGCAACACATTAAGGGGAGTTCCCTTAAAAACCTTGGAACAGAAAGCCCAAAGAGAAGTAAGGAAAAAAATAGAATCCCAAAGATACTCTGAATTCCTTGTTTTATCCTAAAAAATCCTCACGCTTCTTTCCTGCCACACAACCCGAATTCAAGCGATGCTTGGAGCTTGCCACAAAACTATCCCCCTCTTAAATGAACCAAAACCATTAAATTTGATGGACATCATGTCAAAGATGCTCCTCGGGGGGACCCAATTCATCTTGGCTAGCTAAAATAATCTATGCCACAATCCCATCATCAAAGAGCAATGTAGGAAAAGATGATCCGTTGATTCCCCATGCTTCATGCACAGAATACAAATATCAGGACTAAGAGCTTTGTAGGGTTTTCTCAATTGTAACATGTCATTAGTATTTACTTTCTTATATGCCACTAACTAGACAAAGGACTTCACTTTGAAAGGGACTTGAGATTTCCAAACGAACTTAGAAGGAAAAACCTGAGGAGATATTGAAAAGTGGGATAAGGCTAGAAAGAAAGATTTGACTGAAAAAAGCCCAGAAGAAGATAAAGACCAAGATCTGGCATCTAAAACCGAAGGTGAAAGATGCAAACCATCTAGTGATCGCATGAGGCCTTCTAAATCTTCTATCTCAGAATCTGAAAGGTTACGGCGGAAATTAAAGTTCCAAGAGAAAGGACGAGTAGAACCAAGAATTGAAGAGATAGGAATATTTTTATCCAAGACTACTCTAAATAGTCTTGGATATTGGGATCCCAAAGGTTGGTCCCCTCACCACAAATCTTCCTAGAATCAAATTTTTTCCCCATTTCCTGCCACAAATCGAGTAAACATTGGAAAACTCCTAAAAGACTTGTGCTATACCCTTCCAAGGACAACGATGTGACCATCTGACTAAAGTGTTAGCATCCCAACCATTAGAGTGTGATCCCTCTCTAGGGTACCTAAGAGAGCAAGATTCCTTAGAGAAATCTTTCCAAAACCCAAACCCCTTTTTGCCTTCGGTTTACACACTACATCCCAACTAACTAAATGATCTTTTTTGCCTTCCCCAATCCCTAACCATAAAAAATCCCTTTGCAACCTCCCAATTTTTGCAGCCACTGAAGCTGATATCTTAAATAAGGAAAGGAAATAACAGGGCATGTGGGTGAGGCAAGATTGGATAACAGAACCATCATCTAAGAAGAAAAAGATTTCCTACTTGTCTTTTCAATACATATATACTTTAATTTAATTCAATTTAAAATACCTAATAAAATTATATAATATTTATTTATTGTATACAATATTAAATAATCATATCATTAATAAGAAATAAAAATAACTCATCAATTAGTTGTTAATATTCCATTTTCTATTTAATATCTCACAAATTACATGAGGATATTGGATAATTTAAAATATCATTAAAGAAGATACCTGATTCTTGTAAAATCACTTGCTTATAAAATAACTACCAAAATGAGTAAGATTCTCTAGCACTCACTTTCCTCTTATTTTATCAAGCACATCAGTTATGGAAAATTATAAGAAAGTCATTCTAAGGGCATAGAATAAATCTTAAACAAACTCTAATGGAAAAATTAATTAAACAAAAATCTATTTTGAATTATTTTGAGTTTTACAAGTTTCAAAAATTTTTCAAATAACTTACATTTTGAAATAAGCTAATGAATTTTACATTTTGAAATGCACTGGTGGTTCTGAAACTATTAGGTTGTCTAGAGGTCATGATTTTAGACCTTTTCATTTGGTTTAAAATTTTAAACTCAACTTTTTATGTGCAAAATCACTTATAAGTTATTACTTGAAATATGTTTAGCCCAAAACTAAGGTGCTTTCAAAATTGATGATTTTCTAACTAAAACCAAAAGATCAATTATGTTACAGATTATTAGTTTCAACAAAGGTTTGTTACTAGAATACTCCTTCAAAGAATTAACTATTTACATCCTTAAAAGACAATTGAAATCTAAATTTCACAAATGCATATTTCATAAATACATATTTCATATATTTATGAAGAAATTTTTTAGAAACCTTGTTTTATTGAGTGGTTAGTCCAAAGAAAAATTTCCAGCAAAATTTTCCTTATTAACCTACTTTAAAATATAAAAAATTAAAAAAAAATCAATCAATCAACTACCAATTCTTTTTTTTTTTTATAGGAAACAATAGAGAAATATATTGATAGAATTAAGAAATACAAAAGAAGGATGAAGAATCCTCCCACAAAAGAAAACTAAACAACAAGAATACAAAAATAATAAGTTAAATGGTAATAACAAAAAACAAACTCTCTTTGCTAGACCACCCCATTGGAGCTACACACTACTAGCCAATTTAGTTGCAACACATTAAGGGGAATGCCCTTAAAAACCATGGAGTAAAAAGCCCAAAAAAAAGCTAGGAAGTGAATGGTATCCCATAGATTCTCTGAATTCCTAGCTTTATCCTTAAATATCCTAACATTTCTTTCTCGCCACACAACCCAAATTAAAGCAATACACGCAATTTGCCACAAAACTATGTCTCTCTTGGATTTTTCAAAACCCTTATAATCGATAGTCATCATGTCAAAAATGCTCCTCGGAGGTACCCAATCCATCTTAGCTATCTAAAACAACCTGTGCCACAACCCCATCATCAAAGAATAGTGTAAGAAAAGATGATCTGTTGATTCTCTATGCTTCATACACAACTTACAGATGTCAAGACTCAAGACTAAGAGCTTTGTAGGGTCTTTTCAATTGTAGCAAGTCATTAGTATTTACCTTCTTGTATGCCACTTACCAAACAAAGGACTTGACCTTAAAAGAGACTTGAGAATTCAAAACATAATTATTTGACCTTAAAATCAACTACCAATTCTTTCCAAGCTCTATTTTTGTAGAAAGTCTGCTTTTCTAATAAGAATAAGTGGTAATTATAAAAGCTCAGAATCTTTAGATTATTGAATTTGAATTATAAATTTTGTGAGGCTTATGAATACTACCCACATACTATATGATGAAGGCATTTAATTAATATTTTACTTCAAAAACAAAATAACCATATTGTTACCTTCCAACATTTTTGGAACATTCCTTTTGTTAACATTTTTTCACCTTCCTACTCAAGTGTTGATAAGTACTACTGAACTATCCACTATTAGAAAAAGTGGGACATGCTTACTATGTAACTTCCTTCTAGTCACCAATATTTTTCCTCTATAAAATCAGAGTTAAGATAGATGAAAGCATTTTTATGTGATATTTGCTTCTCCAAGAGGAAAATAAAGGCATCAATGACTTTAGCAAGGTAAAATGTATGGGCTTGAAAGATAGGAAGGTAATAGTGGCATGATTTGATTCTAAGTGGTGGGAAAAGTGGTTTCTAAGTTTCAGAATGCCTTTGTAGAGGGGAGACAAATTTTAGATGCATCCATTGTAGCAAATGATGCAATTGATTCAACCTTAAAGGTCGGATCCAATGGTGTAATTTGCAAGTTGGACATAGAAAAAGCATACGACCATGTCCATTGGGCTTTTCCATTTGCAATTATGGAAAAAATGGGTTTTGTCCATAAATGGATTAGATGGATTCAATGGTGCATTTCCATAGCAAGGTTTTCAATTTTGGTTAATGCAACTCCTTCTGGTTTCTTTTAAAGTTCGAGTGGGTTGAGACAGGGATCCTCTGTCCCCTTTTATGTTTGTTATAGCTATAAAGGTCTTGAGTCACTTGTTGGAGAAAGCCCGAGAAGGGAGCTACTTGTCTGGTATCAAGGTGAGAGGGAGGGAGGGAGGGAGAGGGGATGGTTGTGTCCCATCTCTTATTAGCAGGCGACACTTTGGTCTTATGTGAGGATTCCCATTAGTAAATGACTCATCTAAGTTGGTTGCTCATGTGGTTTGAGGCATTATCAGGGCTTAAAATCAACCTAGATAAAAGCGAACTAATTCCAATTGGAAGGGTTACAGATGTGGATATTTTGGTAACAGAATTAGGCTACAAGGTGGGGAAACTTCCTTCCACTTACCTAGGATTACCTTTGGGAGCCCCATGTAGATCAAAAGCAATATGGGATGTTGTAGAAGAAAAGTTTCATAGAAAACTGTCATTGTGGAAAAGACAATAAATGTCTAAAGGAGAGAGACTTACTTTGATTAGAAGTACATTATTGAGCTTGTCAATTTATTACATGTCTTTGTTTGTCATCCCTAGAAAGGTTAGATATAGATTACAGAAGATTCAAAGGGACTTTCTCCAAGGAAGCAGGGCTTTGGAAAAAAAGCCCCATTTGGTTAGTTGATCAATTGTTTGCATAGACAAGAGAGGGGGTGCGAATTAGAAGTCTCTCTCTCCTGAATTGAGCCCTTCTTGGTAAGTGGTGCTTGAGATATGTCTTTGATGGGAATTTCTTTGGGATCCATGTGAAGTAAGGGATGGATATGGGGTTGGTGTTTGGAAGGTAATTAGGAAGGGGTGGGATCTATTCTTTAGTAAAACGCCCTTTTTAGATGGACAATTGGTATGGGGAGGAACCCCTGTGTTTGTCCTTCCCTTATTGGTATGTTTTGGTTGTGTCAAGGAGGCTTGGGTGGCGGATTTTTAGGATGACACAGGAGCAATGGGACATTTGACCCCACGCTTCACTAGGCACTTTAGTGATTGGACGTTGGGCATTGTTGAGACTTTTCTCTCTAGGTTGAGAGGGAATTTGGTTAAGAGGGACGATAATGATAAGGTGGTTTGGAAAAACGATAAGAAGGGATCATTTTCTGTCAAATCTTTCTATGAGGTTCTAGATGTGAGGAGGGTGATCATCGTTCTAAAGAACATTATTTAGAATCTGTGGGTACCGTCCAAAGTCAACTTTTTGCATGGAAAGCTAATTAGGGAAGAGTGCTAACTTTAAATAATCTCCAGAAGAGAAGGCGAAGCAAGAAAGGGAGTCTTTGATTATTTACTTCATTGCTCTGAAGTAAGGCTTCTATGGCGCCTATCGTTTTCCTTATTTAGGGTGGCAAGGGTGATCCTTTCTTCAATGAGGGTTCTGCTCTTAAGTTAGCAAGGCTCCTTTGTTGGGAAGAAAAGGAAAAAGGTATGGAACCTTGCTCCTCTTTGCATTTTTTGGACAATCTAGAGCAAAAAAAATCAAAGAGCTTTTGAAGATAAGGAACAAAATGACCAATGGTTAAAAATTTCGTTTCTTTGTAATCTCTCTTCTTGGGTTAGCATGTACATAAAGGGAGACTCAATGCCCTTGTTTGATTTTGTAGAGTGGGTGGGGTCTTATTGAGGCCTTGAGTGTTTTTTATGCTCTTTTTGGGGGATTTGCTTTAGGTGCTCCTTTTATACGTCTTATGTACATTGGTGTACTTGGCTCTTTTTTCTAATTTTAATATACATTCCTTTACCTATCAAAAAAAAAAAAAAAAAAAGATCTACATGGATACTTCATTGGCCTTCCATATTAACTCCTCTACAAGATGCCTTTCCACCAAATAATTGAAAAAAGAATGGCATTTGTAGTACTTTAGGTCATTTCTTGAGGGCACTTCCACTAGGGTAACTCAATGACCCTTTTTCTAGACCAAATCCTTCAGCATGTCAAATATATCAAAGTATGGAACATGACATTCCTTTGTTCCATCTCCTTAACATTAAACTAACATTTTATTTTTATTTTAAATTAATTACACTTCCAACACTCCTTTTAACCTACATTGAGAATTTGACTCTAGTTGTGTTAACTAACATTAATCCCTTGTCATACTTCTTCAAAGTCACATCAAGCCTCTTTCCCTGATTGCCCTTTATCGTTTGATTACAGGGTTCTTTCTATACACCATGACAAACAATATTGAGTTCCATGTCGTGGGCTCAAGCAGCCAAGTCATTAAAGGTGTGGGGTTTAATCTCTTGAAGATGGATAGAAACTCAAATGCATGTCTTGCATTTGTATCTCTACAACTAATGCTTTTGAAAACATGTCCCTATAATCATCTTAGTCTTTGAATTTGAAAAATGAAGGGCACTTGTATTTGTGTTTTCATCTTACTCCATTGGCATATGAAATTCCTTGGAATTTAAGCAAAGCTTTGTCCATTCTTTTGTTGAGTTGCTTCCCATTCGCAACCCCCCCACTCAAAATATATACATATAATAAAATAAAAACCTCGATATTTAAGGGAAGTTGAGGTAATTCAATTTTTTTTTTTTTGATAAGTAAAAGTATTATATTATGACAAGGTGCTAAAATAGTTGCCCAAAGATGTACAGGAAAGAGACACTCACCCCTTTACAGTTGAAACAAAAAACTGTCCAACGAGATATACAAAAAACAACCTCTCCCTCATGGAGAACCCACACAATCAATAAAATCAATTAAGGTCAAATGACCATCTTTTATAAACAATTTGGTCTCCGACCAAAGTAAATACATAAAAGAAGCTTTCAGTCTTTAGATGGACAGCACATTGTCTTCAAAGGCAATTTTATTCCTTGTCTTCCATATTGACCAAAACAAGCATAAAAGACCCACTTTCCAAAGAGCCTTACACTTTTTACCCACAAAAGACCTGTTCCAACCCAAGAGAGTTTCCCTAACCAAGGAAGGAAACACCCAAAACACTCTAAACAAAGAAAAGGGCAACTTCCACACTTCCTTTGTCTTTTCGCAATGGAGAAGAAGATGACCGATGGACTCCTCAAACACTTGGCAAAAATAGCATCTATTTGCTAAAGCCCATCTCCTCTTTTGAATTTGGTCTAAAGTTAGAACTTTTCCCCATGAAGCTTCCCAATCAAAGAATCTTACTTTTGGCTACACACAAGAGTTCCAGATTATCTTCCTCGGTAAAAAAATTGATGAATTCGGCTTTAAGGCTTTGTAAAGGGACTTTACCGAGAAATTGTCATCCTTCGATTCCAACCCCCTCACCCTATCCTCCTCATCCAAATTCACCCTAATCCCCCCCAAACATAACAACAATCTTTCCACCTCATCCATCTCTCAATCATTGAAAGGCATAAAGAAATAAGGGCTCTAACTCCCTCCCCCTTTCTTCACTTACCGCCCAAACATCTTTTACCTAGACATCTTTGGATGCAACTAGGGCAAATAAAAAGGGGAAAGATTCATACAAAGGTGTAGTTTCACACCACTTATCCTTCCAAAAACTCATCCTTTGACCATTTCCCACCGCAAAGGAAAGTCTAGAGCTCATGAGATGCTCCGAATTTCTAATTGCTTTCCACAACCCAACTCCATACCCCTCCTTGACCTCGCAAGAACACCCACCTCTTTCCTCCCCCTATTTCCTAATCACTTGGTTCCAAAAAGCCTCTCTTTCATTTGCAAAGTGTCAACTCTACTTGCCAAAGAGAACCTTATTGAGTGTCACAAGGCTCTTTACCCTTAACCCTCCTTTTCTTTTATCTAGACAATCAGTCATCCACCTTACTAAGTGAGATCTTCACTCTAAAGCCCCACCTCCCCACTGAAAATTCCTCTGAATCTGCTCCAATCTCATTCGAAATGCTCTTAGCAACTAGAGAATAGATATGAAATAAATAGGCAGGCTATACAAGGTGATTCTCCCTCCCTTTAGTGATATATTGTCACTTCCACATAGGCAATCTTTTGTGGAATCTCTCTTCAATTCCATCCTAAGCAGATACAGATTTAAAAGGAGCACCCAGCGGCATCCCCAAGTAAGTGGACGGAAGCCTTCCCACCTTACAACCAAGCTTTGAAGCCAAATCTTCCACATTCTCCACCCTTCCAACGGGGATCAGCTCACTTTTATCCATATTAACTCTCAACCCAAAGATTGTCCCAAACCACATCAACAACTAGCATATAAAATGTCATTTGCTCCTCCCGCACCTCATAAAAAATCAATGTATCATCAACAAACAATAGGTGGGAGATCTGAACCCCTTCACCCCCTCTTCCCCGCACCTTACATGGCGATAAAAAGCCTCCACAGACTGCTCTCTTTAAAAGACAACAAAGGGCTCTATCGCTATCACAAACAGATAAGGTGAGAGAAGGTCTCTATTAGCCCCTGAAATTGGGCATGTTGGCACTATGGTCTCATGTGGGCAGCACCTTGGCTCCATGAGTAACTTGTGAGCAATGCAAGGTGCAAAGTGTGGGATGGACACCTTGAAATGGTGTGCAAGCTACTAGCACACATGAGCAGCAACAACACACAAGCATGCTAGTTTGGCAGCATGCAAAGACCCGCACACATGCATAGGCTTGGTGCCTTCATGTGGTGCAACCCGTGGGCACAACGACACAAGGACTGTGGGAACTTGGATGGAATGCCTTGGACAAAGGAGCCACACTACAGGAGGGATGAGCACAGCCTCAACAATAAGGGCCTTGACACGCATAGACGTAGCAGTACCCAAGTCATGTGCAGACAAACGTGAGTAGAGGAGTTTGTGGTACAACTTGGGTAGGTAAACGCAAAAAGTTGGGATCCAAAAGTGTGTGTGTGATAGTCTCCCTATCTTAGACCCCTAAAGCTCTGAAAAAACCTGAAAGCGGTTCCATTAACCAAAATAGAAAAACCGGTTGTGGATAAACACCACTTGATCCACCTTAGCCACTTCTCCTCAAACCCAATCTTCTCCATTACTGCAAGTGGAAAAGACCACTCCACATGATCATAGGCTTTCTCAATGTCCAATTTGCACAAAATCACCCCTCCATTACTTTTCAAAATCAAGTTTATGGCTTCATTAGGAATAAGCACTGCATTCGTAATTTGCCTACACTCCACAAACATATTTTGGGCCTTTGAAATCACCTTAGCTAACACCCCCTTTAATTTATTAGCCAACACCTTGGCCAACCACTTATATAGCCCCCCTATCAAGTTGATTGACTTGAAATCCCTCAAGTCCTCTACTCCCCCTTTCTTCGAGATCAACACTAGGAAGGTTGCATTCAAACTCCACATAAAGCAACTAGATTCATGAAATTCCCTGAAGAAATTCATCACCTTAACCTTCACGAAGTCCCACAAAAACTGTCAGAAGGCTATGGAGAACTTATCTTAGCCTAGAGCTTTATCCCCGCTTAAACATAACAAAGCACCAAAGACCTCCTCCTCCGTAAAAGGCTTCTTCAGCCCTTCCACTTCAAACTCGTCCAGCCTCTCAAAACTCAGCCCATTTACACTAAGCTTCCAGCCACCAGAAGCTGAGAGCAAAAGCTAGAAAGCTCTGCTCACTTCCTCTTTTATTTCCTTGTCCTCAATAAATCTTGTCCCATTGATTTTGACTCTAGCCATTTGGTTCCTCCTTCTATGAGCATTGGCCATTCAATGAAAGAACTTCATGTTTCTATCTCGCTCCTTCAGCCAAACTTCTCTTGATTTCTATCTCTAAGACGTTTCTTCTAAAAGAACCCACTTTTTATAATTCTCTCCAGCTTCCTTCCTAGATTCCTCCTCTTCTAAAGACAATGGGCGTGCACTCTTCTACTTATCCTAAAAATCCACCAAGTTCAAAGCAAGCTCCTTCTGAACTTCAACCTTGCCAAAAACCTCCTTGTTCCAACTTCTCATATTAGGTTTCAGGGTCTTCAACTTTTCAACCAGGATGAAGCTAGCTGACCCACTAAAATGAAGCCCCTCCCACCACGTCCTCAATACATTCTTAAAGCCCTCCTCTTTCAACCACATGTTTTCAAATCTAAAGGGACTAAGCCCTCTCCTCAACCCTCCCCCATCTAGTAGAATCGAAAAGCGATCTAATACCAACCTAGCAAGAACAATCTAAACAACCCCAAGAAAATGAACTTCTCAATCTTCAAAAATAAGGAAACAATCAATTCTCGACTTAGATCGATTACTTAAGTCATCGTTCCAAGTGAAAAGACCTCCCTAAAGGGACAGGTCTCTCAATTCTAAATCCTTAATCACCTCTAAAAATCTCCTCATGGATGAAGACAATTTACCTCCTCTACTATGCTCTAAAGAGAATCTAATCATGTTGAAATCGTCTGCCACACACCAAGGATCACTTCACAATCCTCTAACAGCCCCCAGCTCACTTCAAAAACCTTCTCATTCCATCTTCAACGTGAGTCCATAAACCCCTGTAAAGCTCTAGTAGAAACCATCCTCACAATTCTTGAAATGACAAGAGACTGAAAAGTTCCCCTCCTCCAACTCCACCAACTATAACACCCTATTGTCCCAAAACACCACACCCCCTGCTCCCCTCGAATTCACAACCCCCCATTCTAAACATCTTCCCACCCCAGGACTCCACACTATCCCAATGGTCATCTCCTGAATTTTAGTTTCTTGCAGGCACACTAAATCTGCCTTTTGAGATTTAATAATGGCCTTTATCAATTTCCTCGTCACAATCATGAGGTAATTCAATTTGCCACTCAAAAATTATATTTAAGTTGGAATATCTTGCTCAAATTGTCAGATATGAAAATGCCTTAAATTAATTAATCAATTAAGCTACTTATAGTTGAATTTGGAAGACATTGGCTTCTTAGGTGCAAGCATGTGTCACCTACTATAGCATTTTGATATAATTTGGGCCCACCAAATCTTTAAGTGTTTGCATTGGTATCTTTGGATAAAAAATTTGGTTGCATGGGTAACAAGAGAATAAGGAAAACTATTTGCCTTGGTCTCCTCCCTGAGATGGGAACTTAAAATTGAATTCTGATGATTGTACTTCAGGAAGTTCATGTTAATAGACACTAGAGAAAAGAGGTGTTATCAGCACAGCTGCTATGCAGATGACTATAGATATTGAGCTTTTAGTTAAATGCACAGGTGAAATATGATATCCAAGGTTATTTACATAGGGTTGGTCTTGGCAGCTTGTTCATTGAATGAGAAATCTTGCTATAGATATTTTAACTTTTTTATTTGGAGACCTCAATCAGCCACCAAGCTAGCCGACTGTTTGACCAAGAGGGGTACTGGATTCCAGGATATTTGTCAAGGACACCCACCCTCGACTGTTTTTGAGCATTGGGTAGCTGCTATGAGTGTTTTTGGGTCAATTTCCTTGTGGTATTTGTTTCACTTTTGGAAGGATATCTCATCCTTTTTTCTCTCTTTTTATCTAAAACACTCTTGATTTGCATTAAATATAACACACAGAAAAATGCATGCAAGCACACAGCAGTAATGTAACTGAACTAAAATAAACCACTTACCTCTTCTAGTTCAGCAACAATGTCTCCCCGTGTACCCTTCTTCAAAGACACAAACTTCTCACGTGACTGCAATGCAATTAACAATCAACATGTTGAATTTCTAAAGTAATCATAATTTATTAGAGATAAGATGTACCACAAAAAAAAAATGAAGATTGGATACACAAAACCAGCATATATACAGATCGGTTAAAAGGAATTTTGCAGTAATAATCAATAACCACTGATTTTTAATAAATTAAACAAAATTATCAAAGAAAGATTGTCTCAAAATGTTGGGAACCCATGTACTCCTGGTAATTCACATCTCATTACAACCCCAAGTTGAAAGGGCAAAGTTGAATTAGCATCTTTAGCATTGGTGAGAAAATTTCAGTTTGTTTGGGAATTGTTTTTTTAAAAAAAAAAAGCTATTTGCTTTTAAAAACAGAAAACTATATATTTTCCATAGTTGAAAACACGTTTGATAATTTTTTGATAGGAGCCAAGTTGAATTAACATCTTTGGCATTGGTGAGAAAATTCAAGTTTGTTTGGGAATTGCTTTTAAAAGAAGTTTTTTGTTCTTAAAAACAGAAACTATATTTTCCATAGTTGAAAACACATTTGGCAAATTTTTTATAGAAAACAGTTTTTTGAGAACTTGTTATGAAAACAAAGTATTTTTTGAGAACATATTTTAATTATTTTTGCTTGTTTTCTAGGGACTGTTTTACAAAATAATTGTACAAATATGAAGATTAAAAATAAAACAACACAAATAAACGCTGTTTTTAAGATTATTTGAAAACACAGAAAACAGACTGAGAATAATTCAAGTTTTTAAACAGATTTTTGTTCTAGAAAATATTAAAAAACTATTTCTGAAAACTGTTCTTAAAAACTATTTTCTAAGAATCCTAAACAAGACCCAGCAGAATACAAGGATGAACCTCTATAGTGCATTCACAGAACCCTAAAATTAATTTTACCTATAAAAAAAAATGCTTTCACAGAACTCTTATGGAAAAACTAAGAACAACTGTTTCCATGCTCAAGAACAATTCAATGTTCACTCAGAATATGGCACCTCCTAATTCAGCTTTTTGCCACTGGTATCTTACAACATATATTATCATCTTGGAACCAGCCTCATTACAATCAGCAAAGAGCTGACAGAAACTCTTACAAGAACAAGCTAGCAGATATGATTTCTAGCTGTTCCATCTTGTTTAAATCATGAGTGAAGCAATTTGTTAAAGGTTGGATGCAAAACAGGTAAGAAGCAAGGTGTAGAGGAGATTAAGGTGACTATGCTGAACACCAGTGAAAGCAAAAATAATAATAATAAAATCAAATCAGTTACTAATGCTCCATGAATAAGTTTGACATCTGCCTCTTCAGTTTGTTTTCACACAGTAAAGTTATTGTAAAAACAAGGTGTCAAAGTTTTTTATGTCATGGAATTGTTGAGGCTCCAAAACTTGGAATGTTGATGTAAATCTGCACAAAAATTAAAACAAAATAAAAGCCAATCTGTGAATAAAATTTGGAAGAAAGTTTTAGAGACCAGAAAAATAAAAAATACAAAACCAATTTTAGTAAGATCAAAAAACCTAATCATAAAGAGGGACACGACATCTTTATAAGGCAGAAATGTTTGCTGCCATCGACAATATGATAATAATAATTTATATCAATTTAGTTCATTGTAAAAAAAATACTATGTGTCTTTGAACAATCTCCAAATTCATCCAACCAATTTGATTTTGGCATATACTATTTGCTAACAGAGGCTTGTACCCACTGTTGTTGATTTGCAATGGTGTAACCTGAGATTTTAATGGAGACCCATTTTCAGGTGCAATTATCACAGACAAGATACTCATCTGGCTTCATAAGAATAAAAGAAAATTTTGGCTTGAATTATCTAACCGTTATAAGAACCCATAAAAAAATTTCATAAGAAATTAATATTATATTAGATAAAGGAAAGAACTTCTACAAAAGAATGAAAGGTGAGAAATGCTTCAGAAAGGAAAAATGTACAAGAGAGAAATGCATAGTTCCAGACAGAAAGAAGCCTTTGGGACAGATGAAACCAATACTAAAGGAAGCATGAGATCCCCCGTGAAGTCAATTAGAGAAGAGGCTCCTCCCTTGAGCAGCCTATGGTTTTCCTGATCTGGAGGCCGAAGCTTCCAGGTGGAATAGAATCCAACCCCTTGCCAATGTCCACAATCCTCCACATCCAAATGGCTTATTAATTTCAAAGATAGTCCAAATATGCACCCATATAACTTGCCATTCTTTTTTCCTCACAAATTCATCAGTCCCTTTATAAGCATGCACAATCTAAGAGATATAATCAGTTAAGAAAACTAAAAAAAAAATCATATAGTGCGTAAACAATGAGACCTAATTCTTATGCACAGGGGTTTAGTCAAGAAGTTTTCAAAACAAATCTTAGAATATTCGATCATGATGCATTTGGCTGGGCCATCTACCAAGCTACATAACTAGGATTCTCTCATTTTTCAACTGTTTTACCAAGTCAGGCAGCACAAACAATCCACCAAACACCATTACTCTTCTTAATATTCATGGATACAAGACATTTCAGTTTTCCAATGAACCCACATCCATACCAGATAGCAAAATGTGCACAAATTTATCATAGCTGACAATAAAAATATCACTATAGATAGTAATATGAACTATGAAAACGTATGAAGCAGGACTACGAAAACAACCCAAAAATATGGAAGCAGAATAAATCATAAAATGAGAACTGTTCTTAACAAGAGAAAATCCCTGAACCAGGAATAGATAAACTTATGGGGTATGATCTTAAAAAATAACCAAGAAAATCATAGAAATTTTGGACAAATTTTGAGAAATGATACAATTGATATGAACAAATTAAATTAGTTTTTTAATGAAATAAAATATGTATGATCAAATTAGTGTCATTGGCCAATAAAATTAGAAAAAAAAAAATCATGAATGCTAATATACACATGTTATGAATATTTTCATTAGTGTTAACAAATACATGAAAAGCTTCTTACAAATAGTTGATATGGCAATTGCTCAATAGTTGAGTTAAAATTTTTCTTTTAGATTATTTCTTTTTGTAATTATGAAATTTGCATTTTCCAAGGACTCTATATCAACTCACTAAAATGAAAAGTTATAAATAAAAAGGATTTTAAACAAAAAAAAAAAAGGATAAATAATTAAAAGGATTTTTATTATGTAGTTAAAAAAGGATATACAATTAATAAGATTTTTATCATATGGCTTAGTTAAAATTTTGAGATAATTGAGAATGCTATATTTTTATATAATAAATGAAAATCAGAATCAGGTTGATTTTATTCTTATCACATTTTTTTCCACAAGATTAATTAAATTTAGAATGAAGCAACTTTAAATACATGCTAAATGTTTATTTGGAGTTCTTATCACATTTTTCTAACAAGTATTTATAATATCTTTTCTTGTGAATGATAATATTTTATTCACATATCACCCCCTTGTTTTGAAAGATGCAACGCACACCTAAAATGCAGAAGTCCCTGGAGGCTTAGTATAAGGTGCTACCCATGCCTAAGTGAAATGAAGTGTGACATGTCAATTTTATAAAATAGATGCCAAATTCAATCCAAGGAACAAAAAAGTCAACATTTCAAGCTTTTAAAAGAAGTATCAAATAAAAAACTAATGCAACAATAAAAATGTTTAACACATAGTCAGAAATTTCAAGAATAATGCCCTTAGGCAAGCAAGAAACTGTAGACTATGAACACCCCAATTTTATGATATTTAAAGTGATAAATAATATATTCCAAAATTTAAAGTAATAATATTTTGCCAAAATCAGCTGGTCACCCCTTTTGTCAATTTTCAGCAATTTTCATCAAATTTCACCTTGCACCCGCATTTTGATTTCTAGATGCCTCTTTTGGCAATGTTTTGGCAAAAATACCATCAAATTGTCAATTTTTCAAACCTTGCTTCTCAAATTTTGGATATCTTTTGGAAATTTGTCCTATGAATTTTTGCCCCTTCTTTGGAGTTCTCCACATCAAAAAAAAAACATGTAATGTTGATCTATTCTCACTCATATTTTATCAATGACTTCTTGCTTGGTAGATTTTGGGACACAATCCCACAATTGAAAAGGTCCACTTTAGATATTAATCACAAATTTTTAAACTAGGCATATTCACTCCACCTCTAAGTCTTTCTAAGCTACTAAATAGACTTTTAAAATCTTTATTTATAAGGAAAAGGCAGCAACATGTGAAATGGATCTCCTAACTTTAGATTATAACAACATGAAGTCCTCTATCCTAGCTACTTAACAAACTTTATGCTTTATTTAGAAGGAAAAGGCAACAACATGTCGAACAGATCCCAAATTAAGATTAAGCCCGGGATCTCTAATACCTGATCATAAGCATGTATAGCTTTGTCAAATCGCTTACGAGACTCCTGCAAAATGAATAGGCCAGTGAACGAGGATAACGTAACAACATAAACTTCAAGAACATTTCATTGTAAGACCTGGAAATACATTATGAGAAAGAGAACCAAAAAATTAAATGATATTTTTCCAGTTTCATGATTCAAACCATTATGACTCTCAAATAGTCTCCATTATGAGCATAAGCACGCTATTTAGAACATAATTAGCTGAAAGGGAAAATAAACCAGTAAACCTACTAACATTGCTAATTAGAAAAATATAACATAATTACTTTTTCTACAAGGAACAGGGAAAAGAGAGGAGATAAAAGAAAAGTAACTATTATAAGAACGAGATTTTACTAAGTAATAATAACTACCAGTTAATGAAAGTGATTCAACTAGTAGTCCTTCCATTGATAAGTCACTCTAAGACGGATAATCAAAACAAAAAGCACTTTAAGAGTACAATTTTTTATGTACATGCAAATATAAGTACAGAAAATAATTCTAGAAAACAAGCTTTTACTTTCCTTCAAGACAATAGCTTGGATCGATCATGTTACCCTTTCACTTCAAAATTGAGGCATAGGTTGACTTTGATAGCAAGATTAGCCCAAATAGCTCTCGGGGTGTTTTTGATATAATGGTTGTAGAGGCAAAATAAGGATAAAATCCCAATCACCTTGTGGGATATTGGCTAAAAAGAAATGTTAGGATCCCTAAGAACATGACGACAAGATGAGGGGAAATCACCATTCAAGGTTTAGCCGCATGTACTGAAGACCAATGACTAGGCTCACAATAACCAAATGGATTCAAGTAGAAGGCTACAAGAACATTAAAGATACTTAAAAAACCAGCTAAGGGGAGAAAGATACTTGAGTGTCATGACCCACCATCATGTGCAAATATTGTCTACTTTAAGCCTCTCTCCCTTAGGGCTTTAAAACATAACATAGCTCAAAGGCATCATCTCTTTTGAATGTTGGGAACTTTTTCTCCCTAGGTGATGTGAGATATCACAACTCACCCTCCCATATAGGCCCAATCTCTCTATTAGCCCAAAATTCACAAGGTGCAACCCATAGTTCACCTCCCTATTGGTACACAACTCACTAGGAATTGGGTTTCTCACACTTTTAGTTGAGAATTGACTATGATACCCTCTATCATGACTTGTTGTCTTAGGCAGATATTGTTCACTTTGGGGCCACCACCTCTTATGGTATTAAAATGCGTCTTATACATTTATGAGACATCACCATTTATGATTGTGTCCAACTCTTGGAGAAGGGAAGTTCCTAACATTTATAAGGAGTGAAGCCTTTAACCTATGTAAGATGCATTTTGAAATTGTGATGGTGGTGGCTCCAAAGTGGACAATTTCTGCATAAGATAACAAGTCATGACAAATGGTATTATAGTCAATCATTAACTAGACATGTGTCAAGCCTAGTGCCTTGCAATCCATAAGTCAATGATCTATGGGTCAACAAAGAGGTTAGACTTGGGAGGTTGAGTATGGGTTGCATCTTGTGAGTCATGCACTGACGGGACATTGGGCCTATATGGGAGTGTGATTTGTGACATCCCACATTGCCTAGGAATAGAAGTTTCTTATGACATTCATAAAAGGTGATGCCTTTAAATTATGTAAAACACATTTTATTTTAGGGCATTAGGCTCAAATTAGACACTACTTGTGGAGGAAAATGGGTCACGACATTAAGGCTTTTTGAAGGGAACAATCTTCCCACTTGAGGAGTATTATAGGAGGGGATTATTTTGCATATTAATTTCTTTTTCTTTCACCTTTGCAGGAAGATCTCTCATCTTTTCTTTCACTTTTTTGTACATCATACTTATCTTACTTTGAAAGTAACCCTATTTTGTTTCTGGTTAGAAATTTAGAAATGAATAAAAAAATAAAAAATAAAATAAAATAAAAAGAAATAAGTAAAGATAAAAATGAAGAATACAAGTTAAGGGCATTCAAAAAATAAATACAAACATGTGTCAAGAAAGTCATATCACTTGAGGCATTTATGGGCAACTGCACTCAATGTGTGGAGTATCAGACATTGTTTTGTCTATCATTTTTTTTTCCTTCATTCTTCACAAAAAGGATCTTCATCCTTCTTTTTAGTTTTTACAATTTATTGCATCATAGACATCTTTTTTACTTTCATAGGAATGAAAGTTTGTTTTCTATAAAAAATTATAACAAATAAAATAAAGAAAGAAGAATATAGGTCAATCGGAAAATAAATGATACCAATAATTTCATATAAGATATAGCCCGAATAAAAAAAAACACAAGGAAGGATTATGTAGCTGACTTTGCTGCTATATTTTTTAGGGATGAGAATCTAGCATAAAGGGTCATAAAGCAATAGTCAAAGAATCAATGAGACCAACTATCTAGTTATTTAGCTAATAATCAATGTCCGTGAGATAATCAAAAGCATTGTCACTAATAAATTCGTCAATAAATTGGACTATATGGGGCATAATCCTTCTGCTATGGCAGCTAAACTAGTATCCCCATTGACTAAGACAACAGTTCCAATAAATGAAGTAATTGTCCCCAAAATTAGAAATCATACTTCAAACATCAAGTAGGGATGAGGGTATTTTTTTCACATCTAATAACCTTTATAGTGAATTCTTACTCTTTGTAAGCCATAATTTACAAAAATATCTCCTCGAGTTCATAAAATGACACCATGTGGACACCACCCACGGATTCAAACTTAAAAGTAACCAATGAGTAATTGTTTTTCTTTACCTCTTTAATAAACAATGCAATCTAGAACATTAAATTTTTTAATATACATTTTTGGTTTGGAATCCTATTTTGCTTCACAAGGTCTCTCTCTCTCTCTCTCTCTTCTTTTTTTGCCTCTGTGAGCAAGATTTTGAATCTGCAGATCACATTCTCATCCACTGCAAGTGGGCTGTCAAATTATGGTCTTTGATGTTTCTGCTGTCAGTGAGAGATGCTTTGCTTAGTTGGCAAGGTGCTCTTTTGGATGCCAAGTGCAAGGTAGTGTGAAGGGTAAACCCTGCGTGTGTTTTTTAGATAATGTGGAAAAAACATAACAGTGGAACTTCCAAGGGAGTAGATAATTTTAGTGTCAAGTATGTGCTTGTAAAGACTTTGTTCTTGTGGTCTAATGGGGAACCTTTATTTCTTAGATATTGTTGATAGCTTGGATGTTGGTTAGTTTGGTCAAGGAAATTATTTCTTTTCCCCAAGTCTTTATGCGGCTTCTATACATTGTGTGTACATGGGTTGCAATTTTTTATTAGTCTACCCAAAAAGTAATAAATAAATAAACAAACTTCTCTAGAATAATTATCATCCAGGAGATTAATTCTCCAGTACAAACAACATTTCAAGAAATTTCTATAACAGCCATTGAAGAAACAAACAAATACCTTAGCATCATGCAGGTCAACAGTTATAAAGTGCATCAGCCGATCAAGCAATACATGCTCCACCTGCAATATATCACATATCTCAGATTAATAAATTAAAACACACAAGAGGACAAGAGAACTAGGTTCCGTTCTGGTTAAATGTGAGCTGATTAACAACTAAAAACTTCCTAGCAGTGGTGTTTATAGAATTGAGGAGAGAATGCAAGTTCCAACTTCCTTGACTAATAAAGATAGGGCCAAGAATATTAAGCTTCCAGTGATATATATCTGCATAGGATTGCCTCAACCCAACCTTTGGCTTTTCCATTTACTAGGATTGCAAAACTTGTCAAAGACAAGCAACCCCTCATCCAAGATCTCTATTTTGTGCTGAACCCTTTTAACTCTAGTACATGGTCCAAAAATCCCCAATAAAGACACATGGTCATAGGCCTTTTCAAAAAGTATTTTGAAGACTACCTCTTCCTCCCCTAAACACCTTTTCTCATCCACCACTTCATTACCATCCTAAATTTGTTTCCCCTCAACAAAGGCTCCCTTGGATATATAGATGGTTTCATGGAGAACTCTATGTAAGCACCTTGATAAGACCTTAGCTATAATTTTATACAAACATGTAACCAGCCTAATAGGTTTGGAATATGAGATTTTGTTGGTTTGATTCTTGTTTTGGCACAAGAACAATAAATGTGGTATTGGTACTTCGATTTATTATCCCATTATTGTGGAATTCTAATACTAATAGCACCCCCATAAGTTCCTTTATATCACATCCTAACACTCCTAATACACTACAATGGCGAAGCCATTAGGGCCAAGGGACTTTTCCTTATTCCAATGGAAAACAAGAAGGCATACCTCTTCAAAAAAGAGATGGTCTAGCCATGCAACACTTGCTCAAGATATGGGAGACCAATCCAATCATTCAATCCTCTAAGAATCACCTAAGGGTTTGGAGTATATCTCATCAAAAAAAAAAAAAATGCACTATCTCCTCTTATTTTCAATGGTGCTTAGAGTTATCCCCTCTTCTGACACCAAGGAATTCATGAACTTCTTGTTTCGCCTACCATTGGCTATCCCATGGAAATACTTAAAATTGCAATCTCATTATGGCTCTCAATGTTAAAAGTTTAGGAGTCAGATTCCTCTCCTGCTCATTGTTATCAAACCTACAATCTTTAACCTATAAACCATATTCAAACTGCTATAAATATTTAATGACGAACCCTCAAAAGCTAAAGAGGAAGAAGCTTAAAAGGATGAATCAAAATGCATTAAATCCCAAATAGATTCTAAAGTCCTTCATTTATCCTAAAAAAATTCTCTCATTCCTTTCCCTCCAAACCATCCGTAAAAATGTACCCTCCCATTGACAACCTCCCCTTGACAAGAATCTAATATGACAATGTTGCTAAAGATGTCTTCTTTCTTGTAGTCCGTAAAAGTGCCTTATTCCATAATTTAAATTTCTTGTAGTCCCTTCTAACTTTTGCATAAAGTTCTAAAATTTCTCTAAGAAATCGTGCTCTTTTAGGGAAATGGTTGTGGAGATTTCTAAGGAGTTATGCTCTATGGCATCAGGTCATTCTAAGCATATATGGGACATATACTAATGCTTGGGATGCCAACACTATAATCAAGAGATCACATCATTGTCCTTGGAAAGCTATTGCACAGGTTTTTCAAGATTTTACCATGTACTTTCGGTTTGTGCTAGGAGATGGGGAAAGAATTCGTTTTTAGGAAAACATGTGGTGGGAGGACCAACCTTTGGGTTCCCAATTTCCAGGACTATTCAGAATAGTCACGATTAAAAATCTTTTCATTTCTTCAATTCTTAGGTTCACTTATCCCTTCTCTGGGAACTTTAATTTCTATCGTAACCTTTTCGATTCTGAGATGGAAGAATTAGAAATCCTCATGTCGTCTCTTGCTTGTTTGCACTTAACCCCATCTGTTCCAAATGCGAAAGCCTGGTTTTTATCTTCTTCAAGTCTTTCTTTCTAGTCTTGTCCCACCTTTCTGATTCATCTCGTACTTTTCTTACTAATTTTGTTTGAAAATCTCAAGTCGTTTTTAAAGTCAAGTCCTTTATTTGGTTAGTGGCACACAAGAAGGTAAATACTAATAACATGTTACAGTTAAAAAGACTCTACAAAGCTCTCAGTCATGATATCTATAAGTTGTGTATGAAGAATGGAGAATCAACAAATCACTTATTCTTACATTATCCTTTGATGATGGGGCTATGACACAGATTATTTTGAATAACCAAGATGAATTGGGTTCCCTTAAGAAGCATTTGTGACATGATGACCATTAATTATAAGGGATTGGGAAAATCCAAGCCTAGTATCATGGAAAACTGCTTGTATTGCTTTAATTTGAGTTGTGTGGCAGGAAAGAAATGCTAGGATTTTTTAGGACAAGGCAAGAAATTCAGAGGTTCCATAGGATACCATTCACTTCCTTGCTTCTTTTTGGACATCTTGCACCACAACTTTTAAGGGCATTCACCTTAATGTGGTTCAACTAGATTGGTTAGCGATGTGTAGCTCCAAGGACATGGATTAGCAAGAAGAGGTTGCTTTTTGTAATTACCATATGGCTTTTTGCTTTTGGTATTCAATATGTTTAACTTTCGTTTATGGGAGGATTCTTCATCCTTCTATTATACTTCTTAATTCTTATTCAATATAATGCATTGTTGTTTCTTATTAAAAGAAAGATTTGTTTAGCAACATTTTCCAAAACAATTTTTTTAGAAAAGTTTTTGAAAATAATTTCTAATTGTTCTAAGGAATAAAATTCTGTTTAAGAGCCAAAATATGAAAAATAATTTTCTTGATTTATTCTCTTTGTAAAGGTACAATGCACTATGTATAATGAAAATGTTTTCAAAATATCTCCATAGTTTTAATTGTTTTTAGAATGCTTCACAAAAAACACATGAAAACGTCATAAAATTATTCTAACATTTCTATAACAAATTTTCAAAAAACTATTTTTGATAAAAAAATTTATTCCACGTTTTTTCCAAGTCAAAAAACTATTTTTTGTTGGAAAAAAACTGCTTTCAAGAGGTGGGTTGTTTCAAGCAAGGGTTTTGCTAATGAAATCCGGGTAAGAGTAATTGGGTTTCCTATGCACTTGTAGGGAAAGGATTTCTTCAAACGAGTGGGGGACACTTATGGGGGTTTAGTGGTTATGGATGTGGACACAATGAGATCGAGGAAAAAAAAAATGTCATTTACAATGGGCTAGAATTTTAGTCAACTCCAACGGTAGGAAGGCGTATGGGATTCTTCTTGTTGTGGTAGGGTCAGCGACTTGTGCCGTTCAGCTATGGTGGGAGACTCCACCATGGTTCTCATTGGTCTCTACGAAGAAAATTTGCAGGGGGTTAAAGGTCAAGGAAGAGAGCAAGAAGAGGCCATGCACGGCTAGATACGTGGGGGCAAAAATAGGGAAGCGTGCAAGTCAGACAGAGCACTCAATACCTTTACGTGTTGACCAAGTCATGGTGGGCCCAAGGTTTGGTCCCTACAATAGTAAGTTAGTGGCGGTAGGAAAAAAAGAAGCTTTTGAGCCTCCTATTTTGGCCCATGATGGGTTAGTGGACTCTTGTCTCTTTAAGGCAGGAAGTGGGAGGCCTGATGAGCACTGGGCCTTGCTCTGGTTCTTTGGGCCTTTCCTCTTTGGGTCAAAAGCTACCCATCTTGGGCATGGGTGGTAGTGGTCCTAGTAATGCTTTTAAGAGGCCCACTTCATCGCCTAATGAGGTTAGGGTTCCCCAAGGTCTCCTTCCAAACCCATGCAGCTTGATGAAGGCTCAAAGCCTTGACGTAGGGTCGTCTTTTGCAGATGCCACTCTTTTGGTGAAAGCAGATGGCTTTATGGTTGGTTGTGAGGGTAAGTTTCCATCTCTTATGTTGGGGGTAAGAAGAAAACCTTCTGCTTCGTCTAGTTCTTCTTCTTTGCTCAAAGAGTCGGGTGTTTTGTTGGATTTGGTTATAGTTTTAAAAGGCACAAGGCGCGCCTAAGGCACAAAAGTATCCTATAGCTTAGGCACAAGGTGCACCACAAAGCGCGCACTTGAGTGAAGTGAAACCTAACCTATTATGCACATCACTTTTATAAATTATGATCCAAAATCCAATCCAATCAATAAAAAATTTAAGATTTCAAACATTTAAAAAAAGTATTCAACAAAAAAAGTAATAAAATTATATAAATTTTAATATACAATTAGAAATTTCAAGAATAAAAGTATTTAAAAATGAAAAGTAAAGTAGACAAGGCGGCGCACCTCTTCAACAAGGTGCATGTTTGGCAAGCAAGGCGCTAAAGCTAGGGAGTGGTTGCGCTTTGAGCATAGGCACGCTTTAAGCACGCCTTTTAAAACTATGGATTTGGCTAACAACCTTAATCAACAAAGAAAGCAAATCAAGGGGTGTTCTCTTAAAGGCAAGGGTGATTGCGATGGGCTTGGGGGTTTGGTTCCCAACAAGGATAGGGGTTTGGTTTCCCCATGAGCTCTTTCTTTCAAAGCCGAGGGAGCAGACCATCCTTCATGCGGTAAAAGGGACTTTTTAAGAGAGGGCCAACCCAGTAAAGACTTGGAGGGTGTGAAGGTTGTTGGGCCTAACGAAAGTCTCAACGATATGTCAAGATAGAGGTTGGTGGGACTCCCAATGGCACAGTGTGTAATGTTGCAACGGTGGGGCCTTCCTTGGGGTCGTAGGGTTCGAGGATCCAACCGATAAATTTGTTGCCGCAAGATGGGAGGTTGGTGGATCTCACAGGGAGTGCAACAGAGGATTCCTTGGGTAAGGATTTGGAGGTTAGGGTAGAGGAGTTCGAGGCTAGTAAAGCTCTAGAGGCTTGTAGGGTTTCGAAGGAGGGGAAGATTAGTTTTGTTAGCCTCCCTGAAAAGTTTTTCACGTTCAACAACTTTTTAGGACTCCCAAAGGCAGGGTTTGAGAAGGAAATCAATTTTCTTTTTAGGAAAATGGAGTCAAGAAAAGTTCGCAGGGTTAAGGTTGCAGGGGGAAAGAAGAAATTGTTTTCGACTACTTGTTTTTTTTTTTTTTATCAAAAACAAACAAATGTATTAAATAAGAATAGAAAATCTGAAAAGGATGAGAAATCCTCCTCATGAAATACAGACCTAATAAAAAAGAGCTAAGTAAATCTCCTCTATACAAAGGGATAAACAAAGCAAACAAAAGCTTCTACAAGTGTGACAACTCTTGGTCCTGTAGACCCTACCCCAAGGGGTGCAAATCGACAACCAACTAAGTTGAATTACACTCAAAGGATAGAGTTTAAAAATGTCTATGTAGTAAGCCCAAAAAGAAACAAAGAAATGAAGCGCATCTCACATCATGTCTGGCGTCTTCAAAGTGTCCTCAAAGATCCTAGCATTCCTCTCTCTCCACACAATCCATAACAAAGAGACACGTGATCCTCCAAAGAGTCTTGCCTCTAATAGAGTTTCCAAAACACTTGAAAGAGATTATCATCATATCACAAATACTATCTAGTTGAACCCACACCATCCCCATTTGTGAGAAGATCCTATGCCACAATGCCAAAGTGATTGGACAATATAAGAAAAAATGATCAACTGTCTCACTGCTCCTCCTACAAAGAATGCACCAATCAGGGTTAAGGGCTTTGAAAGGTCTTCTCAACTGTAGCATGTCATTGGTATTTGTCTTTTTATGTGCTACTAACCTGGCGAAAGCAATAACCTAATAGGGGGCTCTTGATTTCCACAAAAAATGAGTTGGGTAGAAAGGAGTAAAATCTGAGAAACTGGATAAGACTAAAAGAAAAGATTTAACTAAGAAACCTCCTGAAGAGGACGGAACTCAAGCTTTCGCATCTAGAATAGGAGTCAAATGAACATTGGAAAGTAAAAACATTAGTCTTTCAAGATCCTCAATCTCCACATCTGTCATATTACGACGAAAGATAAGATCCCAAGATGAAGAAGTATCATTACCCAAAATGGCTTAAATGGAAAGTTTTTTAGTTATGGTGACTCTGAAAAGTCTTAGGAATCGTAAGCAGAATAGTTGGTCCCCCCCACCACAAATCTTCCCAAAAATGAATTTTGGTCTCATCACCCGCTACAAAGCACGTGTATAGAAAAAACCAAGAGAATATGTACAATGGCCTTCTAGGGGCAACGATGTGACCATCTGACTATGTTGTTGGCGTCTCATCCATTGGGATGTGTCCCATAGATACTCAATATAACCTGATGTGTTTTCAGCTACTCGTTTAGAGAGAGAGATTTGAAAATTGAAATGCTTGGTCAATTACAATTGTTCTCCCCTCTCAACCAGAGGAAGGGGGAGGCGCAATGGGGTACAAGCTTCCTCTAGTTGATGTCACTTTCTTCAATTCCTGCTAGGTTGCAGGTTTTAGGCTTGAGGAGGTCTTTGGCACATTCTTTGTTCCTTACTAGGCCCCAAGGGTTGTTTGGGTGTAGGTTGTGTTTTTAGCACTAGTCTTTCCTATTAGGGAGAGTCCGTTTATTTTAGGGTGTTGTGGTTTGGTTGGCTTCAAGGTGGTTGGTATCTCCCTTTCTCTCTTGCTAGAATTTTAGCGTCTGTTGTGTACTTTAATGCGCTTTTTTCTTTAATATATTCTCTCATTTACCCATCAAAAAAGAAAACAGTTCTCAAATAGATCCTAAACTTCCCAACCTAGAATTTTCTAGTCCTTAAAATCAAGATGAAGTAACCACATATTTTCAAATCTAAAAGGAGCCAGTATAACAAGTTTTTTAGAAGGAAACAAGTTTCCTCATGAGAGTCTTAACGCGAGGATTATAAGTTTTATCTTAGCTCTTTTTTTCTCATAAGGAAGTCTCTCTTCCCGATTGGGAGTTTCTGTTGTCCCCTTTTGTCTTTAGTTGAAATTTGTTCTCATTCCTCATAAAACAAAAAGCATAAAGAATTAGTATACCCCAAAATCTAATAACAATGGAAAATTTTTTAAATGCAGTAATGAACTTAATTGGGAAGATCCTTTTGTTGAAAAGAAAATTTTGAGCACTTACTTGGGAACGAAGAAGCTCCTTATATGTAGCAAGCTCACGAAATGCAGTAATGAACTTGGATAGGACTGGACCTGGAACAAAGAAAGCAATTGAGTGAGAAATGATAACTTTGGTCTCTCTTTCTGCTGGTTAAAATTGTCACAAACTATGAAACCAAAATGTTAGTGTTTCAGCATTACCATGAGCCAAGCTTATTTTTGACCTGATCAATTATTCAATATCCCACATGTGATTTGGATCTAGGACTCACCAATGAAAAGAAACAGGCCCTGCTAACTAAGGTCAACTATTGCTATATGTTTGACATTTCAAATAATGAATGCCTATAATGTCTCTGAAGTTTGAACACAATGGTTGTCTACCAACTCAAACAAGAAGAAATGTGAACATTATGTGCATGGTAAAAAATATGGAAGAAAAAAAAAAAATTAATTACTTAACACACACACACACATGCATGCATAGATACATTTAGTTAGAATAATTCTGCATTTGCTTCAGTTAAACCTGGACACTTGTTAGGCCCTATGTATATGTATGCATATCAAGTTTTACATCTGCTAACAGGTATAGATTATTGTTTATAGAAGTAAAACCACAGCTTCCAACCCGGTGAAAAGCTTAATTATCATCCATAAGAATGCATCATTTTGGTCGTTATCATACTTTTAAAATGGAAGTAGAGCATAATATCAATATCGAGAGTTTCAATAACCTCCTATAGACACACTAATAGGATCATCTTGTCCACCACCAAATGCTTCTAAAGAATCTGCAAAAGAGATGTCTCCATTATAAGCCTCTCCAATAGTTGTCCTGTTGAAAGTATAATGGCAATATTAGCAATACTCCTCGAGAACAGCTTCATACATAGCCTCTAAATGTGGAAAAACATAAATAAGCATAAAAAGGCAAAGCATAGGATAAGCAAAGGTGTATCACTTCTTTTCCTCATTTCTAAAGAAATCTTTATTGAGAAAAAAAGAGGCGGCAATGGGGTAAGATGCCCTACAATAGACGAATGAAAAAGGAACAAATAAATAAATAAAAATGAGGAAATTCCAACATCATATGTGCAAGATTAAGTCCTAAAAAACTTATCAAAAAAAAAAAAAAAAATCAACTCCCAAAAAAGTAATGTCACCTAATTGCTATATAAATCAATAGCTTTGTATTTAGTTGAACTTTGCTGAAGCTATGCCCATATAGTAGAGCTTTCAGGACCATGCTTACTTAGAAAAGGTTTTTGTTTTTTTAGAACTCAATATATATTATTGTATCATTATTATTTATTCAATAAAAAAATAATATTTATTTTAAAGGAATATTTTAGTGGATATCTACTTCTTTTCTTTCTTTGTAGCTATAAATCTTTTTCTTTTTTCCCTTCTTTTTTTTTTTTTTTTCTTTTTTTGTGATAGGCAAATAAAAATGTATTTGAACCCATGTAGACCAAAAGTATACAAAAGACACCTTCTTGCTTTGTTCTGTCACATTAGCTCTCCCTGAAACAACTTTTTCTCCTTCCAAATGCAACACTACTCTAAAGACTCCAACAAACATTGCCAAACTCCTGCTAATCTTAATCCACCTTGACTACCCTTTAACTCTTTCCTCGGTCTTGCCTTTAATCCTCCCTTTGCACTTCCTACAAGGACCTCAAATGATTTCAAGTCCTCAAAAGACTACCTTTGACATCACTCCCCTTTTGTCCTTGGTATTATTTTGCTACAAAAATTTGAATGGAGGCAGTCAACCTTCTACTTGAACCTAAAGTGCTCGAGTTGGGTAATATTTTTTTTTATAGATAAACGCACAAGGATATATTAGAAAAAGGGTGCTTGAAAGGTGACCCAGAGCATACAGGGAGTATACAAGCGTCACCTAAAAAACAAGAAACAAAAGAGACAAGCACTCACCGGCCCTCAACAAGAACCCAACCAGTCCACAAAGTTAATCAAAATTAAGGGGCCTACAACTATAGAAGATTTAGCCCAGAAAAAGATATTGCAAACAAATGAATTTTTCAATCTTTGAATCGACAGGACCTCATTATCAAAAACTATCATATTTCTTTCCTTCCAAACTGTCCAAAATAAGCAAAGAGGAGCTGCCCGCCAAACCTCTCTATGCTTCTTTGTCCTTAAAGGAAGCATGCCAGCCTAAAAGAGTGTCTTTAACCATAAACGGAAGGACCCAATTAACACCAAATAAAGAAAACACGAGATCCCACAAAACCTTCGCCTTAGAACAATGAACAAGGATGTGATTTATCGTCTCCTCTTCGGCACAACACAAGGAACATCTGTTAGCTAAACTCCATCCCTCCTCTTGAGTTGATCTTGAGTAAGAACCTTCCCCCATGAAGCTTCCCAAGCAAAAAAACCCACCTTAGTAGGAACATACAGACTCCAAATAATGCTCCACGGAAACGAGACTGCACAGCTATGATCAAGAGAATTATAACTGGACTTTACAGTGAAAATCCCATTTTTCATCTCTTTCCACACCATCCTATCCTCCACATCAGCATTCAGCCTCTTTCCTTGAATGGTCAAAAGGAATCTCTCCACCTCCTCCACCTCCCAATCATTGAAAGGTCTAAGGAAACGGGGAGTCCACCCTCCCTCTTCCCCCATTGAATCCCAACAGTCCGCTACCCACGCATCTTTAAAAGCCGCTAAATCAAACAAAGAGGAAAAGGCCTCGCAAAGGGAAATGTTCCCGCACCAAGTATCTTTCCAAAACCTCATCCTTTTGCCATCCCCCACCGAGAATGAAACATTGTTGAGCAACAACAAACCTTCCTTACTGATTTCCTTCCAAAGCCCCACCCCATAGCCCTCCCTAACCCCGTGAGTACTCCACCCTCCTCTTTCAACCCCAAACTTCGTACTATTTATAAGTTTCCAATAGGAATCCCTTTCAACTGCAAAACGCCAACTCCATTTGCACAAGAGGGCCCTATTGAGAGTAGAAAGATTTTTAATCCTCAATCCACCCTTCTTTTTATGAGAACAAACAACAGCCCACTTTACAAGATGGGCCCTCTTCTCCAACGCTCCCCCTCCCCAAAGAAAATCCCTTTGAATTTTCTCAAGTCTTAATTTAACCACTCTTGGCATGCGCATTAAGGACATAAGGTAGGTTGGCATGCTTGCCAAAGTGCTCCGAATAAGAGTGATTCTTCCACCCTTAGAAATGAATTGCCTCTTCCACAAGGCAAGTCTCTTCCGCATCATCTCTTCCACTTTGTCCCAAACCATCATCGACTTATGCGAAGCACCCAAAGGGAGCCCCAAATAAGTAGAAGGGAGAGATCACACTTTGCAGCCAAGCTCAGCAGCCAATAACTCAGCGTTCTCCACTCTACCCATCGGCAAAATTTCACTTTTGTTCAAATTAATACGCAGACCAGAAGTGGCTTCAAACCACAGTTGTAACCAACTTAAAAAAGCCAATTGCTCTTGGGAATCCTCGCAAAAGACCAGCATATCATCAGCGAACAGCAGGTGTGAAACTTGGATCCCAACGCCTTCCCTTCCCCTTATCCTGCAGCTTGATAGAAAACCCCCTCTCACTGCTCTGTTAATGAGGCTACTCAAAGCCTCCATTACTAAAACAAAAAGGTAAGGGGAGAGGGGGTCTCCTTGCCTTAAACCCCTAGTGCTCCGGAAAAAACCGGTTGGAGAACCGTTAATCAGAATAGAAAATGAGGCAGTGGATATGCACCATTTAATCCCACCCAGCTCATTTCTCCCCAAAACCCATTTTTTGCATCACTGACAACAAAAAATCCTAATTGATACGATCGTAGGCCTTCTCTAAATCCAATTTACACAAAACCCCACTTTTCTTTCTTTTCAGCGAGGAGTCTATGACCTCATTGGCTATTAACGCAACATCGAGAATCTACCTACCTTCAACAAAGGCATTTTGGGTTGAAGACACCACTTTTCCCACTGCCTTTTTCAATCTATTGGCTAAGACCTTTGCAAGCAGCTTGTAAAGACGTCCCACCAAACTGATGGGTCTAAAATCGCTCAAGTCGTCAGCCCTGCCCTTTTTTGGGATTAAAACAAGGAAGGTGGTGTTCAGGCTTCTAACGAATTTTCCCCTCTCAAAAAAATCTTTGAAAAATCCCATAATCTCATCTTTGACGAAGTCCCAGCAGAATTGCCAAACGGCAAGAGAAAACCCATCCGGACTAAGGGCTTTATCCCCATTCAGTTCTGAGAGAGCCAAAAACACTTCTTCCACAAAAAACATCTACTCCAACCTGGCTGCCTCCTCAACCCCAATACTTTCAAACTCAAGACCATTCAAACAAGGGTGCCAACCACCTAGATCTGATAAAAGATTCTAATAGGCCCTCACCACTCCCCATTGAATATCATGATCTTCTGACAGCTAGGTGCCATTGACTTTAATTTTTTTCAAGCAATTCCTCCTTCTGTTGGAATTTGTCATCTTGTGAAAAAATCCCGTACTTTTATCGCCTTCCTTCAACCAAGTTTCTCTTGATTTTTATCTCCACGAAATCTCCTCCATAAGCACCCATTTCTTGAAATCCTCCATAGCCTCCTTTCTCACCTCTAACTCCTGCTCATTTAAAACTCTTAGTTGTTCCTGATTATCCCAGTAAGACACCTTGTCCAGAGCCAACCTCTTGTTCACCCTTACTTTACCAAAGACTTCCGAATTCCAGTCCTTCAACTTAATTTTTAAAGCCTTTAATTTTTTTGTCAGGATAAAACTATAGGACCCACTATAGTTGAATCCTTGCCACCAGCCCTTTAACAGCTCCTTAAACCCCTCCTCCTTCAACCACATATTCTCAAACCGAAACGGAATTGGACCTCTCCTCACTCCACCCCCATCTAACAGAATTGGGAAGTGATCAAACACTGGTCTTGGGAGAGAACACTGGATCGCCCCACTGAAGTGATTCTCCCACTCCTCCGATATTAGAAAGCGATCCGGTCTAGACCTGGAGAGACCATTCAGGCCTCCACTCCACGTGAACGTGAACGGCCCCCCATGGAGAGGCAAATCTCTTAAAGCCAACTTCTCAATCACCTCCGAAAATCTTCTCATGGATCTAATCATTCTTCCTCCTCTACTACGCTCGCTGGGAAATTTGACCACATTAAAATCCCCACCAATACACCAAGGATCAGACCACAACCCTCGAATGGCACCTAATTCTTCCCAAAACAGCTCCCTGTACCATTTCGTGGTAGGTCCGTACACTCCCATAAAGGTCCACAAGAAGCAATCCTTGCAATTTTTAAAACGACACGAAATTGAGAAAAGACACACCTCCATGCCTACTAACTCCAAGACTCTATTATCCCAAAACACTACCACCCCACCAGCAGCCCCCTTTGCACTCATAGCACCCCAGCCTAAGAATCTTCCCACTCCAAGACTGTGGATAATCTCCCTGGACATATCTTGAATTTTGGTCTCTTGCAGACACACCAAACCCACTCTTTGCGACCTGATCAAAGCCTTAATAACCTTCCTTTTAACCCTAGAGTTGGGTAATGGTCATGGCATTTCCAAAGCAAGCATAATGGCTTATGGTATCAGGCTATTAAAAGCATACATGATTTGCATGGTAATAAGTAGGATCTTTGCCTTTTTGAACAAAAAAATGGTTTGGTGTTTTTAAGAAGCAATAAACTAAGCCTTTTTTATGAGCAAAAAAAATTTATAGATACGGCTAAAAAGCAGTAAGTATGCAGAAGGTATACAACAACCATCAATAGGTTATGCCAAAAAATGAGAACAAACAAAACAACTCCCTTCCTCAGCAAGATCTAAACCAATCTACAAAATCAATTACAAGAATTGAACTTTCTTTTTCTGTACAACCTAATCCATAAAAAGAGGTTACTTGGGAATGAGCATTTCAGCTTTTGATTGGATTGCTCCTCATTTTCAAATGATTTTTTATTTTTTTGCCCTTCCAAATAATCCAAAAAAGAAAAATGCATAGTGGACCAACTTTTCACACCTTATGTTTTCTTCCTAGAAAAGAACCATGCCAATGATTAGGGACAGAAACACTCAAACTAAACTAGATAAAGAGACAACTAGCAACCATAAAACCATTGTTTCAGCACAATGAAGGAGAACGTGATGAAATGATTTCTCTTCATCTTTACAAAGAAAACATCTATTCACTAAGAGTTACCCTCTCCTTTGAAGTTGATCTACT
Source organism: Vitis rotundifolia (assembly GCA_030254885.1). Classification (NCBI taxonomy): domain Eukaryota; kingdom Viridiplantae; phylum Streptophyta; class Magnoliopsida; order Vitales; family Vitaceae; genus Vitis; species Vitis rotundifolia. Next base: position 16,202,313 of record CM058151.1, read on the forward strand.
GTTAACATCTTTCCCTAGCTGGCTTTGCAAGCAAAAAACTCACTTTCGATTGGACCTACAAATTCCAAATTATATCCATTAACTACTATACCTATCAGGACTTCATTTGTAACAATTTATTTATGCAATAACTTATCAATTCACTTTTTGATACTAAGGGATCATTCATTGTTCCACTAGTTTCCTCACCTTCACCCCATCCATTGATTGAGAGTGCCACCCATATTTGGCATTCTTCATTTTTGGGTAGCTTTGAGAGGAATTGCAAATATGCAAATTATTCTCTTAGGAATCAAAAGGACTCCTAGAGGCAAAGTTTTGTGGATAAGAGCTATCATGACACATTTTGGGCCATCTAGTTACAGAGGAATGTCAAAATATTTGAAGACGAGATTGAGGAAGTGGTTTTTTTTTTTTTTTTTTAAATCAGAAATCCAATAGATCTTTTCTATTAATTAAAAGGTCAAGAAGGACGGGACATCCCCCCACAATGTAAAGCTTAGATTGACACAAGGGAATTAACTCCTTAACAATGAAACATAAAGGTTAATAGGATCCCTTTGGGAGGGAACGACCTCTTTGGAAGCACTTGGAACCAAACCAAGGGAAGCATTGCTACTTCCCATAGTACAGATAAAGGAATCTATAGACCCCACCTTTTACATTTAGGACTGCTAACATTTAAGTCAAGTGGGAAACTAGACCCCAATACTAGGAAATGTAGATAAGAGAATAAAGGGGCTAAAAGATCACTTTGGAACAAAGGTGAGAAGACTCTAGCAAATTCTTCCATCTCCTTATCAGAAATAAAACACCCATATAAGTTTAGATCTCATGTAGCAATTATAGAAGTATAAGGTTTTACCCAGACAGCTCCTAGTGGAAACCTGTCAAAATTGCTAGAATCTGGACTCCCACTCCCTCTATCTTCCACCAGAAAATGTTGATTCTCATGTTGTAAGCATTCTTTTCCTTCATAGGTTATTCTCTAGTTGACCCTTGGAGAGCACAAAGACTCTAAAATTGGACCCTTTCTCCTTAGAATCTTCACACAAGTACCAAGACCCTTTTACAACTTAGTGGATAAGTCTCACTTCTCCTCATCAAAGAATTCCAAACTTTAGAAGATTCAATGCCTTTGCAGCCCTTAAGGAAGAAAGAAAATAGGACAATAAATAAATGTAGAATAAGAAATAAGAGGGACGGTGGAAAACTGTGAGGGGGTTACTGGCCATGAGAGGTGGATGATGTTGGTTTGCAGTGGAGTCAAAACCTTTCGACCTTTGTATAGAGGAGGTTGGGGGAAAACTGAGAGGGGTTATTGTGGAAAAGGGTTAAGGTTTTTCTGACTGGATTAGGTTCGAGGATTTGAGTTTGCGACTCTTGTTGGAAGGGGTGAAGATTGTTGCAAGGATGAGGATTTGGAAAGATGGAGCAAAGGTTGGATGGAGGGGGGCAGGAGGTTCAAGTTGGAACGATGCTCGAAAGAGGCAAGGAGGTTTTTAATTTGCTTTGTTGTGGCTAAAGAGGAGACGAAGTTCTCATTGGTTTTCCCTGAAGGGAGGTGTTTTCATGGGGGATGGTCGATTCTAGCGGAGAAGCTGCGTTATTTAGGTGTATCCCCCTCAACTGAGGCTAGGAGAGTGAGCCCCCCTGCTAAGGCAAAGAGAGCCTGTAGGGAGGAGACAACCTGTGGGTCTTTTTGCTAATGCTGTAAGGAAGCCTTGTGGAGTGGTAGGGAAAGCGGCCTAGGTTCAAATTAGAGAAAGTGAGGTGCAAGGCAGGGAGGAATCTCTATGCAGTTGTTTGGTCAGTTTGTTTGATAAGGGGTTAGAGTAGCCATCTGACTTATCCTTTTTGAAATCTTTTGTGACTGCTCTTTGGTCTCTAAAGGGGGGGGATGAAGATTTTAGGTTTTGGAGGTCCCTTACTCTTGTTTTATTTTGAGATTCTTGCTGAGGCAGAAAGGGTGCTTGCCAAAGGTTTTCGAAGGGTTAAGGAGAGAGTGTTGCGCTTGGCGAGGTAGACTCTCGACGTTGGTTGTCTGGGCAAGGGGGGTCGTGCCAGGGAGATGTGGGTGAGGGTGTTGGGTTTCCCGTTACATCTTTGGAGTCAAGTGGTGTTTAAGATAATTGGGGATGAATGTGGAGGGTTTGTTGTTGTTGATGAAGACACAACTCTAATGACTAATTTGCATTGGGCTAGGATTTTGGTGCATCTTGTTGGGAGTTCTTTACCTAGTTCATTGCAAGTGGTAGTGGGCAATTCCAGTTTCTCTTTACAATTGTCGTAGGAAGCTTCGTCGGGTTTTTCGTTTGTGGAGCCAAGAAGAAGAAACTATGTGCCTAATGAGCAAGAGGTTGGGGGAGGAGTGGAGGTCTCCTCACACGCCGACAAAGCGAGTGGGATGGGGAGTACTGTAGCAAGTAGCAACCGTCAAGTCGTTTTGCCACAGGTCTAAAATAGCGGGAGAGGATGCTGTAGGCTTTGTCGCAAAAGTTGTTGTAGTAGGTTTGACTTGTTGTAAGCCAAGGTTGGTAGTAGCGGCCACAATGGACTCTGCAACAATTTTTGCTAAGGTGGGAGGGGAGGGTTTCTAGGATGTTACAATAGGGTTACAGTTGTAATGGGAGAAAGTGGGGCAGTTGGGTCTGTTGCCTTTGTGAAGGATGGTGGGGAGGTTCTTGAGCCAACAGGGGCTGGAAGAGGCCTGCGATGGTGTGTTTGGGGATGCCTCTTCATCTTTGGATTCAAGAGAGGTGGGTCCACTATTTTTGGGCCTAACCCAAGCTTGTACTGAAGCTAAGGTGGGAAAGGCATTTGCGAAGGATGAGCCTTTAAGTGGAGCTTTAAAAGGCGGAGCGAGCTTGCTAGGGCTCATTTCTTCTGTAGGGAAGGTGTAGGAGGAGCGTGTTCTTCTTGTGTGAGAGAGTAAAGGAGGAATAGTTTTGGTGGTTCAGTCAAGAGAAGACAGCAGGGTACAACTTCGGATGAGGAGCCTAGAGTCAAGCTACCTCACGGTCCTGATGTCCTTTTCCTGCGTGATCGAGGCAGTGAGCATTTTTCCTATGGATTTGTTATCTTCTCGAGTTACGATTACTGATGAGGCACTCGTGATAGAGGCGAATAGGCTCACAGGGTCTTCTCCCCTCTCCTTGGGTCCTCAAAGCCCTGGTTGTCAACCGCTGAAGATGGTTCTGCAAGATGGCACCATGTTGGATCTCTTGAGGAAGGCTATAAAGGAACCCTCTAGTATGGAGTTAGTTGCCAGGGCCGAGGAGATGGAACTTCCAAGGGATGTGGAAATCGGGGTCTTGGAGGGGGAGAATATTAACAACTTTCACAGTGGTTTTGTTGAGTTAAGTAATTGTTTAAGGATGCCAATAGCAGGCTTTGAGAAGGAAATTTGTGCTCTAATCAGAAAAATGGGGTCAAGAAAAGGGCAGGAGATAAGGATGTCAGGGGGTAAGAAAAGGTGTTCTTCCCATTTTGAGAGGGAAATCTGAAAGTTAGAGTGCTCAATTAATTATAATAGTTCACTGTTCACTGCTAAGGGAAAGGGGAGTGGGGTTAGGGTTTGAGGGAAGAGGTTGCTTCCGGTTGTAGGGTCTCTCATTGGTTTTTTTTTGCTGTTTTTTCTGTTTAATTAGGGCAACTTGTTGTGAGGGTGGTGGGTATTTCTCCTCTTTTCCTTCTTTGGCTTGCTTTTGGGCCTAATTTGTATACTCCATGTGTACTTTTTTGCGCCGTTTTGCAAGCGCTTTAATATATCTTTGCTTACCTATCAAAAAAAAAAATGCCTTCGCAGCCCTTGTTGCATAAACTCTTAATCCCTAAAATAAGCTTCTTATCTGCACTTAAGTTTCTCTTCTTTCCTTGCACAGCCTTGTTCCCATGCCTTGCACAATCACAATCCTTGAAATCTTGCCATGAGAGGCTGGATTGGCATCAGACCACGAGATGGACTCCTTTTACAGGCCTTCAAACCCCTGCTGATGGAAATAGTGCTGCTGGAAACTGATCTCATACCTTTAAGAGAAGGCATAACGTTAGGTGGACCTTTGATATGAAGTTTGCTCTTGGGTTTTTCCTTTTAAAGGTGAACCAGACCTTCTTTCCACTAATAAAATATCCAATTTAGATTGGGCCTTAAAAAGTGATGGGCTTTCCTGAGCTTTTGGGCTTCTCTTTTCTTGGTTATTGGCCTCCTTTTTAAAACATTCTAGGACACAACCACTTGAGCTCAAACCATATGGGCTTCCTATACTTGAAACAACCCTCTTTCCTTTCTTCTAGGTTGTCTTAAGATTCTTCCCCACACTTAAGGCTCCGATTGGCCCTAAATTTGAATTTAAAAAAGGAAGGGGGGTGGAAGATAGTTGTTGCACCCTTGCACCCTGCTAATGCCTCGCGTCCCAGGGTCTGGTAACTGCTTAACCATTGGAAAGGGAACACACCATGGATTGTGGCCACATCTCACAGAGTCTGAGTCTAACTCGCTTCTGCTATGGGTTAACTCAGCCCTGCCAAAAAAACTCATCTTCTTCACCTCCGATGACTGAAACAGAAACTGTAAAGCACCATGCTCCATCTTTCACCTCTAACAATGCTGGTGACACCATGTTTGCATTCAGTTCTACTCTTGACTTGATTTTTGAGAGATTGACCAGCTTGAAGTACGCCAATCGATCTCAATAACTCTCTCCCAACATTTCCTCAAATGATGCAAGTGATTCTCATACCACAAATGGAAGGGAAGGCCTCCTATTTCTATCCAGCCTAGCCTAAATTTTCCAAGCACCACAATGTTTTCCTTTAGCGATCATCTGCTTAAAGTAATATCAGAAACTACTTTCATTGATGCCACTCCCATCTCTTGAAGCTGACATGCCTTTTAATGGTAATTATGGTATCCACCAAAAACAACCCTTTAAAGACCAAGAATGGTATAATGGGCACCACACCCCTCATACCCAAAATTCCTACAGTTGTCAGTAGCGCTACCCAACCCTAACCAATCCTCCATCCCTGCAACACTTTTGTAAACCACAGCTCTAAACCCCCTCACCACTGGGACAATAGCTCCTTTTCTTAGACCCTCCTCTTCAATGACCCTTGCATAAGAGCACTTTACACTTTACACTTATCTCACCATAGTCCAATGTCTTCTCAGGGAGCAACACATTTGTTTGCCTAACCAAAAATGCACAAGAAGGGGTTTCTGCCATTGATGAGATCCTCATCCTTAAGTTTTCCCATCTTCTGGTTCTGACACCCTTTAGAATCACCATAAAGATGGTTCTTCAATTTGTTACAAACTCCGACAGCTTGATGAACGTTCCTCTGCTATTAAAACATACCTCCAAAAGATGTGTCCTTGTTTTTACTCTGAACTTCCCAAGGAACTCTCCAGCTCACATGCCTTCTTCATCTGCTCCAACAGCCAACCAATCTCTTCCTTTTTAAAATAAAAAGAGAAGACAACACCTCTACTCCTTTTTGTGACTGAAATCCACTTATAATTATCTATAATTCTATATAATACCATTTTCATTTCATTTAAGTAACTATTTATCCAAACCTACAAGGAAACTTATGTTAGGACCAGAGAAAAAAAAAGTCAAAATTATAACAAAACAATAATATCATTTCTGTGGTAAAGAAACATCTATTTGCTATTTCAACACGCTTAAGATAAAAGCAAAAGTAAGTTTAAAAACCAAAACTCATCCAAGCCCTTAGCAAAGCCAATTTGACAAGAAATAAGTAAAGTAAATAAAATTTAAAAAGGAAGGGGAAGGGCCACGGCAATTTTACTGTAACAGCATCTAAATAGTGAAGAAAGTGACAATTAGAGCCTTGGGTCTAAAATGGGAGCAGTAATACTTATAGAGTAAATAAATGGGGCACAATGAGAGTACTCACATATATTTTTTACATCCTTTGTACAGTATCTGGCAGCGATCTTTCAAGTCCTCTGATGTTTGTTCAAGAGAATACACCTGTTCAATAACAAAAATAATTGGCAATCCTTTGACACAAATTATTGACCAAACAGAGATTTCTATACACTAATTGAAATAGCAAACAGTCCATCTTGAACCTTCATTTGCTGAGATGAACACACAAAATAGAAAAGTATGTTTCATTCCGTTTCCATACACTAAATGGCTACATCTTGACCACTCTAAGCCTACTCTAAGGATGCGGATTCAAATATTCATTTGACAATATACTGATTCTGTGTCTGAATCTTCAGCAGTAACCCACTATCCATGACGTACAGATAAATTTAAAAAACAATAAAAAATAAAAAATAAAAAATAAAAAATAAAAAATAAAAATAAAACAAGCACACACAGACATAACTAAACAACAGCAAGCTGTTATTGAATTCCACGTTAATTCTGATCTTTACATCAAATCAAGACAATTCCCACAGAAAATATAAATAAGCCCATTGACAGCAATCGCATCCGTGTAATTATTCCCAAAAAAGGGGGCATTCTATCACATTTTCCATCCCTAAAACCAAAACTGAATGAAAAAAATCAAGCAAAAATGACATTAAATCTGAGCAAATCATTCCTCCGAAATCCGAATCAGACCAATAATTTTATGCACAAAAAAAAAAAAAAAAAAAAAAAACCTTTGGGTAGAATAGAAGATGAAACTAGATTTGATAAGTGAAAGTCACCTGCTTCATGAACATTGGGGAATCGTCGAGCCTGATGAAATTAGCCGCCATTGTTCTCTCTTTTGTGTGTCTCTGTGTGTTGCGGATTCTGCGGTTTCAGAGTTTGAGATCGAGGAAATGGTCAGAAATAATTGCACAGGGGCCATTTTGTCATTTACGAAAGTTTATTGGCCGATCGTCAACTCGACGAGGACGATTACAGCTGGTTAAAAAAGCACATGCTGTTGGTATTATTTCATATATAAAAATAAAATTCCTAAATAATAATCATTTATTTTTTTCATTTTCCTATCCCATAAAGTAAAAGCCAAGATAGGTTTTAGGGTTTTTTTATAAATAAAAAAAAAATTAATAAAAGGATTTTAAACCTAATGGGATAATTTATTAAAAATTGAAAATATTTTCTTTAAACAAAAATTTAAAGCATTTTTTAGTATTAAAATTAAAACATTGTTTGTTTTTTTAATTTTTTTATGGACAATAATTTTCTTTCAAATTTCACGTTGTTTGTTTTTCTATTTTTTCACTATTTATTATAATTTTTTATTAAATAAAAAATCAAAATATTTAACTTTTTTTAATTAAAAAAAATAATATGTTACTTTTTTTTAATATTGAATAGAAATAAAATATTAAAAATAAATAAGCTAATACTTAACATTATTAAGCACTATTTAATGTTAAATTTTATTTAAAATTAAGTATAAAAAAAAAAACAAACACTTAAGTCACTTTCTTTTAAGAAATTGACATTAGTTTCTCTAAATTTAAAAAAAAAATTCAAATATCTTTTTTTTTAAATCATTTTTGGCAAACAATAAAATCATTTTTGTGAACTAAGAATAAGGTAAAAATCATTTTTCTAAAAATTAAAAGGAGTTGGAATTAATTTATTTTATTTTTATAATGTATTCATCTATAATTTTGAAAATAATCAATCACATACCATCTTTGTTTTTAGTTTTGTAAATAAATTTATGCAATATTCAAACTGCTCTTATGATTAGTCCATCATGTATCTCATTTATGTATTCTTTTATTATTATTCATCATTTTAATATCATTTTATTTTCTTAATAGAGACTATAGACATATAGGCTGAGAAAAGTTTTACAACTTATCATTATATTTTTTTAATAGAGAACTTAATCTACAAACACATTTTTGATTCATAAACTTGTCCTTTTCAATATCGAGTCATAAGGGGTTTTCTTTTCTTATTTTGATTTTTTTTTTTAAATGAATTATGACTCTATAATTCAAATAAAGTAAATTTATTAAAACAAACAAAATATTTTTCTACCAATTCTAAAAATTGAGTGGAACACATGAGAAAATATGAATTCACAACATAACGACTCCATTAAAGATGGTTAGGGGGTTAAGTTCAAACTCGAGCTAAGGTTATTCTACATTTTCCTAAAAGAACATTCATTCATTTCTTTCTTCCTCGACCATGGGAACTGAAACAATGCAAAAAATCTAGACCCGAAAAGGAGAAGGGTCGATGGTGGGCATTTGGAAAAGTTAGACCAATCGAGTGTCTACATTCAAGTGATGGTACAAAATAAGAACGAAATAAAGTGAGAGACCGAGGGCAAGGAAAATGGTCGAGTCAATTAGGCTCGACGACTAGGAGAAGCAAAACAAAAGAAGGATTTGGCTGTAAAAGAAGCAATGCTAATGTTTCAATAATTGATTGATAGATATATACACTCACATGTAGTTATTTGTGTGTTATATCATTTTTTTTTAATTTTTTTATTTTGTATACACTTAGTGTGTGAGACCCAAAGCATCATGATATTTTACTTATTTTGCATCATTGTGTATATTTATACTATTATTCTTTTTTTTGCTTGTTGCATGTTTTATAACATGTTCTGCCCATGTAGGTGGGACATGCATTTATCCACCTATTTCCAAACAGTCCAACTTGGTCTTTTTTTTTAGTTTAATGTATGATCATTAAAATGCATAATATTCTAAAAAAAAAAAAAGAAAAATTGCACTATTTTATGTAGGGGTGAATCAAACTCTCTCCACCTAATGAGAGTTGGTTTGGTCCACATATCTAGCTAAAAATTATAACTCGAACAAATAGAGATCATCCGCCTTACATTTCTTCTAGAAACCTTTTCTAATACAATGAAAGCTTTTTAGTAAATCTTTCTACACATTTAGAAATTCTTCAATTTCTCACTCTCCCAAAAATAGACATTTTCATTGGAAAAATATTTTCTTAGAAAAATAAAATTTTTCTCAAATTTTGAAAAAAAAAAATACTAACAAAAAGGAAATTAAAAATGGAATCCAATGATACCAAGTGTTAAGAATGGACACCCATAGCACCATACTTGCCACCACCCTTCACTGCGCAAAAGTAAGTATATTCAGGTTGTCCAACAAAGAATTCCCATATATATATATAGTTTTTAACCCATGATTCAATTGCTCATAACTTTATCATTTTAAGTCTAATTCGTGTAAATGATATATGGCGGGCCACACAATGACTTTTCGATGATTAAAGCTATGTTTGGTTCTGAGAAAGAAAAAAGATGTTAATGAAAACAATTTCTCTTTTATGACTATCTTAAAAAAAAAAAAAAAAATCAAGAAAAATCAAATATAATTAAAACTAGTTAGAAATTTATGCAATTTTAAATTCTTAACGGGTTTGAAATAGAAAATAAAAATAATTTATTAATTTTTAATTTAATTTATTTTTTCTTTCCTTCTATTTTTCTTCTCTATTTTCTTTTTCTTACATTTTCTTGAGAATCAAATATAACTTAAATAATATTCACAATTTCTTAGGCATGTATATAATCACAATATTTTTTCAAAGTTTATAGGTTTCACATTTGAATATTTTTTTCCTCCGAATGAAGTTACGAAATTTTGTATGGCATGCTATTGCATATGTTCTTTAACTCATATAAAAATTTTAGATCAAAATAAAACATAAAACAAACATTTCTAAAATTGGCTCATAAATAAAGGATATACAAAGTACTAGGAGTTTAGATCTCAAGTATCTTGTCAAATACTGCATGCATGGAAAACAAAACAATCATTATTGGTTTGATATGAATGTCAGGAGCTTTTTGGAAGTATTATAAACCTTTATACTCAATATTTCAAAAGCAGCAACCAAATTTCCATGATCTTGTGCCAAAAGCCTTGCAGCATTTGGAGAGTCTTTTGGAAATGGTTTTATTCGGAATACTTTTAGTGGAAGTATTTTCTTAAAAAGTATTTTTAGGAGAATCAAAGTATTTCTTTAAAAAATATTATCACAAGTGATTTTTCAAAATTTTTAAAGTGTTTTCTAAATTTTATCAGACACCAAATATTTTTTTTTTAAAAAAACACTTTTTAAATTAAAAGCATTTTATAAAATCAGTATCAATCGGATTTTTAATTATGTCAATCACCTATAAATGATAGGGTATAATTATTGTTAGTGTCATGGATGTATTTTCCATAGTTCAAGAGCATTATTAGAGAATAATGCAAAACCAGGAGAGATAGATGGAAAATTTTCTCTTTTAGAGGTAGATAGAACCTTTTCATTGTATTCTATCTCTAAATATACTCTTTGATAGCAAAAGCCCTAGCCTCTTGATTGTGGAGTCATTGAAGACAACAATCAAATTAATTGAGATTAATAGTCTTTCTCAATTATCTATAAAGCTACCCAATTTGGAGTATCCAATGAATATTGAGTCAAGCTAAAGGTGAGTGCTCCATTAGGTTAAGTGACAAAAATCTCAATTTCTAATAGATTTGATAAATTGATCATGGACTTTACGTTTGTTTGTTTGTTTAATGTGGATGTTTTCCAAAAAGAATCTAGAGATAGGAAGAGATTTAATTTGGTTGTAGAGCACATGATTGTGACAAAAGTTAGCAAAGTTGGGAGTCAAACAAGTGATCAATGTATTCCACAGTGACAACTTAAGTGAAATACATTTGGTTAAGAATTTAATATTTCATTTAAGGATTAAGCATAGAGAATTTCATTACCACTTCATTATGTGTTTATTTGAAAATGGAGTGTTAACATTTATGAAGATACAAGTTAACAATAATCTAGCTAATGTGTTGACCAAAATCAGTGAAACAAAGAAACAAGCTTATGAGGAAATGAAGATTCGATGAAATATATATAAAAGCATATTATTTGGAGAAGATTTGGAGTTGCACCTGGTAGCTTCCAATAACATGGATGGCAACAAACAGGTTGGCTGCTGCTATAAGCCAACGGGGTTTCTCCAGTGTGACAAGGATATTGTCAGCAACGCTGTTCCCAAACATCCAGTATCCAATCAGAGCAACAGGGAAGTAGCACAAGGCAACAACAATATACGCAAAAATCACTCCTTTCCACATGGGTTCCTTGGAAGGCTTCTCAGGAGTGGAAGGAATTGTTGCTTGGATCTCCAACACCACATTGTGACCAGTATAGGCAAATGCTACATCCCCCAAGGCGCTAAAGAAGTTGAAGACTCTTCCAGTTGTGGTGGTAGCTGTGTATGTATATTGCACATCCGGTTGGACACCCTTATGAACCAAAGCTGTCCAGGCAATAGTTGAGTAACTGCAAATGGGAAGGTAAGAAAATCAATCTTACAGCATGAAGATTGTCACAGAAAGCCCACAAAGGATAGGAATACAGAGACTTACGTTAAGGACATGGTTGCAGCAGCAAATAAGACACCGGTGATGGAATTGAAATTGGGCAAATGGGAGAGAACGAAGTGACAAGAAGCAAAAATCATGATGAAGTAGGAGGTCCTCATGGGTTTGCAGTTGGGACAGACTTTGTTATGGAACTTTTGCAAGGATTTGCCTCCAGTGATCATGTAGGCTATGTCCACACCCACTTCTACAATTACCTGTTGAGGCACCACAATCCAGAGGCCAAGCTTTTCACGGAAGGCATGCTGTCCTACCTCATGGTATCTATCAAACCGCTTAGCGGGGACCATTTCATGCATCTCAACCATTTGCCATAGTGTACAACGTGATGATCCATGAGAAAACAAGAATAACCACTCCAGGACCCCTAAAATATCACAGGAAACAAAAATGTCATCATGAAAGCTTAATTTGGTGTATTCTGTAACATTCAAGGACATGAAGCACACAATCTTTAGGAATAACAACGAAAACAAATATTAATTAAGACCCCATTTTTCTTTTTTCTTTTTAACTGAATACCATATATAGATACGTTGTTGTAGGAATCATGAGAGAAACATACCATCCTAGCTCTGCCATCACCAGCTCCAACCATGGCAGTCACGTTATGGAACGCAGAGTACCACCATTTGGCATTCCGAAACGATAGTGATCGGAAGCCAATCATCAATGGCCCTCTTTCTGGCATCCTTCTCCTGCTGATCATGCCCCGTTTTTCGCAGCAAATTCAAGGAATTCCAAGACAACAGTTGGAAGGCTTTTGAGACAAAGAGTGATGAGTTTTTGCCTTGTGGAAGGACAAGATGTATAGAGATTGAAGCAGATGAAGAAAGGGACAATGTGCAATTATAGTGTGAGAATAGCTGTTGAAGCTGTTTAAGTTTTGCTTCCGTTTATAACAGAAATTTGAATTTATTGGGTAGAGTTGAGGGTTATGGGCTGTCAAATTAATTGCCAAAAAGCCACCAATATTTTTCTATGATTAGTGCTCACAGATTCAACCAAACCAAGGGAATTATATGTGGAATCTTTCCATGCCCACATCACTACTGCTTTACTCTATTCATCAACTTACTGATTAAATATTAATCTAAATTACTTTATCTTCTAAGGTTTAAGAAATCAACTTGCATTTCTCCAAGTTAGCTTTAAAAATGTCTATGATTACCTCTAAAGAAACACAATCATCTTTTTCTGTCATCTTTACTTAACAATGACGGTTATGGTAATTTTTCTTTTTTGTGTCATGAGCATTTGTTGTTGGGACTTGTTGCATCGCTACTGGGGACTAGTTCCCAACTATAATACATATATTGACAAACATTGACAAACATATATTTCAAATGCTATATTTGTAGGTACAAAACTTGTTATACTATTTTTAATTCTAACAAAACAGGTCCACAACAAAAAGATTGTTCTATAAAAGGAAAAAAACTCCTTTTATAGCCCAAGTTTTTGCTGGATAGACAATCTACTCTACACAACGTATGATGCCTTTGGTTTTCAATGACACCTAAAATTTATTTAGTAATTCTCCAAATCATATAAGAGTTCAATGAAGTTTTCTTACTATAATGCAATTTGAAATAACAATAGAGAGAAAAAAAAAAGGTTATCAATAATATACAAATAAAAAGTGGAAAACTTAGCAACTTGTCTTGTTTGAAATGAGGACAAAACTTTCATTATGATTTTCAATCTATGTGATCTAACAAAAAGATAATGAAAAATGAAAAGAAAAAAAAAAAAGGGAAAAGGAAAAACAACATTAAACAAAAACCTAAAATTCCATTTTTCTTTCTTTTTCCTCAATTTCCATAAAAACCATATAAGAGAGCAAACTCAATTCATCTTAGAATCCTATCATAAAAGAAAATTTATCCCCAATACCCCTATCCCCTTTTAAGCAAAATTCTTATTATAATAATTTGCATAACCTTTTTTTTATCAATCATATTTCATGAAAATAAAAGATATTGAACATTGAAAAACTCTAAAAGCAACCAGGCATATAAGTCATTAATATAAAAAATGCTACATTAATTTGCAGGTACAAAACTTATTATAGTATTTTTAATGCTAACAAAACATATCCATAAACAAAAGATTGATCTATAAACAAAAATGAAAAAAAAAAAATCTTTTATAACTCAAGATTTTTTTGCATAGACAATCTACTTTGCATACACTTACGAGACCTACGACATTTAATATATAACAACAAGAATTGGCTAAGTAATCCTCTTCATCATGTAAGAGTTCAACAAATTCTTGCAATTGTGCAATTTAAAATAAAAATAGAGAAAAATGTCTTATCCATGATATAAAAGTAAGAAGTTGAAAACTCATCAACTTGCCTTGTTTGAAATGAGAAGGACAAAAGTTTCACTATAATTTTCAATCTGCATGATCTAACAAATATGAAGTGGAAGCATCCAACAATCATTTGGAGAAGTCTAACAAAAGTGAGCATTGTGCATCCTCACATCATTAGCTAAAAGTTACAGCTCCACAGGAGAAAGTGGTAGCACCAAGTGGTATGGAGCCACCCTAGTGTCACTTTCTCTAGTGGCTTGCTTTCTCATTGCCAAAACTGGCGGCAACTTCGGTTGAGGCACCATCGTTGCACCAGTGTGGTGCCATTGTTGCACCAGTGTGGTGCCACTTTAACCAGAAAGCTCCTCAGTCTTTCAACTCATTTCTTGCTTTTCACCAATCTTTCCTAATTTATTTGCATAGGAATTGACATCCAATTCTTTTGAAAATTGGTGAGATTAAACTACAATGAGTCTAAATTTTAATAAATTTATTTTAAATATTCATTTGGACATCTTTAACCCTTTAACTAGATCAAAAAATTTTGTTGGTTAAAATAGGATAGTGCCTTTGATTTTCATATGACTTCAATCTTTTGGCTCAACTCATACCCCATTCTTGCCTTTGGGATGTCCCAAGAGGATTCCAAAACCATCATTATTCATAAAAGTAGTTGTAAACAACAAAACTAGCAAACAAATGTGAGAAAACTGAGAACAAATAAGGTAGCATACAATTAACTAGTTTGGGAGTGCTTTTAATGCTATAATCAAGATTTAGATATGATATGTGTCCTTATTTCCATGCTGTATATGACATTAATCAATTGCATGTATTTTTTATTTTATTTAATTTTTTAATTTATTTTTAATTTTTAATTTTTTATAAATCCTTTAAAATTAATTTTAATTTATTTTTGAATCCTCTAGAAAAACATCTTAAATGTACCTCAAAACCAAAAAAAAAAAAAATAAAAATATAAATAAATAAACATCAAGAACGAGTGTGTGTCTATGTAACACTTAGAAAAATTGTTTGTAGAACCTTAGAACTAAGGAAATGGTTTAGCTATTGAGCAATGAGTGGGTTGAGATAATGGGGCTTTAAATAAAGTGGCGAATCTTGACATTTTAAAAAAATATTTATGTTTGTGAATACTATTGGAGAATTAGTTTCAAACAGAGTTAATTATAATGGTAAGGACCTACTTCATGGGCTAGGTTAAAGTAAAGGTTATAAGTGTAAGTACCAAATAAATGGATTGTGTTCAAGAAAAGTTCATAATCATGGACACCAAAAACATTAATAGGGTTCCGGTAAAGTTTATTGTTAGAAAGTGTCTCAAATTCTATTTTTTAATCAATTGAAAAGTTATTGATAGTTTCCTAATAGGATAAATTCATGTAAGGGAGTTTCCTATTATCATAAAGGACATATCTTATTGTGAGATCTTATTTTAGGAGTAAGTATTTTTGATAATTATATAATTAGTTTCTTATATGGAATCTTCCTATGTGATTAGGAAAATATATAGAAAGAGATTTTGACTTGGAGAGTGAGTCTCTTTGTAGGTGTAATTGGGACTTTGGGATTTGAAAGCTCTAGGTTGTAATCTTTCTCAACAATAGTGGAAGTTCTTCTTCATCTTTGCCCGTGGTGTAGGCTTTAGGTTGAACCACATAAATCCTCATGTGCTTTGTGTGTTTTCTATTTAATTAATTTATTTTTTATTTTCTTTTCCTTATTATTATTCTTTGTTGTGGTATTTCACAACAAACAGGTATCAGGGCACATGTTATTAGACCTTGAATGGTGACAAATAGGTATCAGGGCACATTTGGGTTTATGGTATGTTAAGATGCATGCCTTTTGGTTCCATAGGGGTTGTCAAAAGTATTGAAAGGTAAAGCGTCTCTACCAACAACAATGTCTAATGAAGAAAAGAATGGATCTATGGAGAAAAGGCATAATGTTAATCTATTGTGCTTGGGTAATGAGGGACTTTGTGAGATTGCAGAAGATAAAACCATTGTCAAGTTATAGTTGAAATTGGAAAGTTTGTCTATGGTGAAGTTTTTTATAAATTGCTTATATTTGAAGAAATAGTTGTTTGCTTTCTAGATTAAAGAAGATATGCCAATTAAAGACCATCTAAATGAGTTTAATAAAACTTTCATGAATTTAAGGAATATTGATGTTAGAATTGATGATGAAAACCAAACAATAGTTTGATGCGTTCCCTACTAAATTCTTATGAGCACTTTATGGATACCATAATGTATGATAGAGACACTCTTTCCATAGAGGATGTTAGAGCAGCCTTGAACTCCAAGGAGTTGAAGAAGAGGGCGTCTAAGAGTAGATAAGAAAGCTTAGGTGAAGGTTTGGTGGCTAGAGGGAGAATAGAGAAGACAAGTAATGTTAAAAAGGTTCAATCTAGATTTAAATCAAAGTCTGGGGGAAATAACAAATGTTTCAATTTCAAGAAAGAAGGGCATTATAAGAGAAATTATCCATGTTGTAAGGGAAAGAAAAAAAGAAAATGGTGATGCAATAGTTGTAGAAGAAAATTTGGATATTGCAAATGTCTTTTCAATTATTGTTAGTAACTTAGGTGATGAGTAGATTCTTGATTCAAAGTGCTCTTATGATATGTTTCCTAAATGGGTTTGGTTTAGCCTATTAACTTATAGATGATGGGAAAGATCTCATCGGAAGCAGTGTAGTTTGTAAGGTTGTTGGTATAGACATAATTCAAATTAAGATACATGATAGCTTTGTAAGAACATTACATAATGTAAGTAATGCTCTAAAGGTGAAGAAAAATTTAATTTCTTTCGACACACTTGAATCCAATGGATGCACATATAAGGCTAGAGGTTGAGTTTTGAGGATTTCACAAGGTGCTTATGGACCCACATTTTTCATGCGTCCCTGCTTGATGGTGAGACTTGCTTTTTAATGAAAAACTAAATTTTGTAAAAATTGGACTTGCAACTTATTTTATTTTTTTTAAGAAAAAACAAAATAAGAACAAAAAAACCCCTAATAGTGACTCCTTATTTGCAAAAAAACATTATTTAAAACCGAGTCTAAGTTCGGAGGTCAACTTACTCATTGGGAAGGTATCATAAGGTAGCACCCCTCTAAGTCTTGGAATGGGTCTTTACTCAATAAATGGAGGTAACTATGACAATTGATATGTAAACTAGTGAATACCATGAATAAGGGAATATATATCAAAGCAACAATGACATCAAAACAAGCCATACACATTCAAAGAATCAATAATCAAGAAAAGGAAGAATGTACCTTATTAGCATGCTAAACGCTTCCATAAAACAAGAAAGTTAGTTCACAAACAATGATTTTATAACATGCATAATATGCATTTAACTCAAATCAAGAATCAAAGATTTGACAACATAGGAATCGAGCAAAGCAAGATAGACCCATCATGAAAATTTAGTATATATACTAATGGAGATAAAGGGGTAAGGAAAGCAAGACGTGTACCTTGTTAGCATATAAAGTGCTTGCATAAAGATGAGGTTAATTCACAAATAATAATAAACCATATATATCTATATATATATGTACCTTGTTAGCATATAAAGCGCTTCCATAAAGATGAGGTTAATTTACAAATAATAATAAACCATATATATATATATATATATATATATATATGTATGTATGTATGTATGTATCACGCCTTAAATCAAGGAGCGAAAGATGGTAATGAATAAACTCAAGGGAATATGGCATACTATTTACAAATTCAAAATTAATTAACTTATATTCATCTATAAGAATCAATCCACATAAAATATCAAATGAATGATTTCAATATAGAGAAAAGTCCAACTAATATGCTTAATGTATCTACAATGTGAATCCATGGTCAAAAGGTTTGCAAGTGTGTTCAAAAGTGATCAAATTATCAAAAACATATGAATTGTCATTAACAAGGCAGAATTGAAGTTTTCATAAAATAAATTTAGGATAAATATCAAGAGGTGTTATCTCATCAAAATAAAAATTGGGTAATATCTTCAAAATGTCCAAATTATTGTCCAAAAAACTAAATTAATTAATTATATCTCAATTAATATCAAATTAAATTACAAGTGGGTTACTACACAAAAAAAAATCAGGATGTGACCTAAATAGAAGATCTTACAAAATAAATCCTAAAAAATTATTTAAAGATGAAATTTTATCATGAAAAAAGTTAGACAACCTTTCTTATATGTCTATATTGCAACCCAAAAAGCCAAATTTATTAACTAGTTCTCAATTAGTACCAAATTTCATAAAAATTACAATCAATCTAGAATAGAGTAATTTTCCATGGCATAAAAAAGCTAATTTATTTGTCTAACTTATAAATGTGATAAAATCCTACCAAAATTCATAAAACTTATTTGTTATGTCTAGTTTATAGAAAAAATAATCATAGAGCATGATCATACACATAATATATTTAAAATTAAATAAAATTTATCAACTTTAGAAGAGGACCTATATAGTAGGTGCAAAAGGAACAAATCATATCTCCCATTTGAAAAATTATTTTTTAATTTTTTATATGTCTAAATTAAATAAAAAAAGTCTAGATTAAAGAAAAAAAATATATCAAAAGGAGTTAAATAGATCATTAAATAATTTAATTTTGAAGAACACATCCGAGTGTTAAAAATAAGGTGAAAATTGCACCTGCTAAAAGATTGGTTTGTGCCTCCCAATTGGAAAATGATTTTTCTCTCAAAAAAAGTTTTATTGACATATTTAGGAAGTATACAACATCATTCAAACATTAGAAAAGATTTAGAAAAACTCTAAGTAATCTAAATCTATTTTTCATTCCAAATGTTTTGTAAGTCACACAAAAAGACAATAAAACATTTATTTTTGAAGAATTGAATGTAGAGACTTACCACTTCCCCAATTAATGTCCATGAAAACTATCCATACTTCCTTAATCTCAAGTGATCATGGATAAGTTTACTAAGGTAAGGAATTACCCCATTGATGTGGAGCCATGAACTTATTTCCATGCATCTCAAAATCGAAATTCATTTAAAAATCCAAGTAAAGGTGCATACCGATAAGTTTAGTAGCCTAGCTTTTGAAAAATTAATTTGCATACCTTAATAACCTAAGATAATTTTTTAAGAAATATTTAAAGATTAATTCATTTATTAAAAAAAATATTGAAAACCATTTTGAAAACTCTGAAACACATTGAAATATCAAACTTAAACAATATAACAAAAGTGCATGTGTGTGTGTATGGATTCTATCATGTTAGAGTAAAGTTCAAGTGCCCTAAATGAGTGCCTAAGGTGCAGTTGTACCTAGAACCAATTGATGGCCTAAAAGAAAATCTAAATAAGCCAACTATGAAACAAACCAAAGCATAAAAAATTTAGAATTTAGTTGTGCATCAAATTAGAAATAAAAAATGTCATAGACATAAACTAGATGTAACCTAATGTATAGACTAAATTTGTAGCCATAGAAGTGACTTATTGAGGCCTATTTTAAATACCAAATCAAGTGCCAAAGTGTCTTAAATTAGTGCCTAAGTAAATTTAGCATGTGATCATCTCTAAGGGCCAAATGTGGGTGTGGATTGTGAAAGTGAATTACAAAAATTAACCAACTAAAAACAAGAAATCAAAAGACACATGAATCAAAATCAAAATATTTATTCTAAGCCAATTATCATATGATTATCTAATGGCTGACTTTGGTAAAAAAGAATTTGAAGAAAATTAATCTAATCTCAATTCTAATTTATCAAACAACAAGATCTAATCACACAATCATCTAATCAACAAATCTAACAACACTCATATGTGGCCTATACATCCATACCTAAAGTATTAAATATATATTCAAACATGAGAAAAGAAGAATAAAAAGATTAAGATATGGATATCAAATATGCATAAAAAATAAGGACTTACTTGGAACTTTTCTCCAAAAAAAATAAAAAATAAAACCTTCTTCCTCTCTTTAGGCTAATCCTACACCCAAATAACTTGTCATGATTTTTTCTCCTTGATAATGATTGATTTAGGAAAATTTATCAAAGATTAAATTCAACCCTTTCTCTTAACTTTCTCTAGCTTTAAGAATCAACTCATTTGGATCTTTGTAACAAAAGTTATGCCCAAACTACTAAAACTTGTTTATCATATGATGGGAAAGTTCACCCAAACCTTGTCACAAATATTTATCCCTTATCACGATTGATTTTGGAAAAGTCATAAAAATATGAATTATAGCCCTTTCTATTATCTTTCCATAGCTTCAATCAACTCATTTGGATCTTTGTAATGAAAGTTATGCCCAAAATACTGAAAATTGTTCAACATATGGCGAGAAAACTCTCATACTCTCTTTTAATCTTCTTTTGCAAGAATTTTCTCACTAGCCAAACAAGTATTCATCCAAGCCCTCTTCATTCTCAAGTCTCTAAACAAAAGTCTAGAGGTCTCTCTAATTTTCCAAAAGTTTCTAAAAGTTCCTAGGTTCTAGAGAATTCTTTTCTCTCAAACTCATTCAGTGGCCAAGAAAAGTTCAATAGAAATCTTGTAGTTTCCCTTTCATAGCTTCTTAAATCTCTTAAAAAAATAATAATTCTAAATACTTTTAAGTTCTCTTATTTCACTCAAAATTTCCTCCAAAAAATATTATCCTTCTAGACTTCCCTCAAATCACTCAAAATTCTCTTTTAAAAAATATCAAGATCTCTCAATTTTAAAAAATGCCTCTTCTAGAATATTCTCTTAAGTTGTCTTCAAGATCATATCATCTCACATTAAAAAACATGCACAAATGATAAAAATGCAAATCACAGGCTAAAAGATTAAAGCTAATCACATGTGGAAAAAAAATCCAGGCTAGTCCACATGCAACACAAAAATTAAAAACCCAATCTCATGCAACTAAAAAAAAAAATTCAAAAATCAAAATCATGCAATTAAGAAAACAAAAATCAATCTCGTGCCTATAAAAATTTAAAATCAAAACTCATGAAATTAGGAATTAAAGTGTCAATCACATGCATATCTAAAAATTAAAAAAGTATCAATCACATGTATCAAAATCAAAACGTTAATCACATATAATCAAATATCAAAATATCAATCTCATGTAATCAAAATTGAAAATCAATCCAATACTCATTTAATCCTTAAATCATGAAATAGAAGAACAAATCAAACCTAAATGCACTAAAGTCAATAAAACTAACAAAATAAGTCCTCACTAAAACAAAACAAAATCCTAAACTAAAAAAATTAAAGGTCACTAATCATCACACTAAGGATCCACATAATCCCTCCAAGATATATCTTTAAAAGAGGTCTAGAAATAGTGACAAGATGGGTGACAATAGACCACCAATGAAAACTCAATTATAAGCTCGGAAAATGATCCTAAGTGTATATTGAGGTTACATGAAATGAAGGAGGAAAACTCTGTATAACATGTGCCAAGATGACAAAATGGAGGGTCTACATTGCTCTTATTATGATGAAAGGAAAGAAAATTAATTATCTTTATATATAGCAGGGTAGTATAGTTACAAGTGCAATTGTAGTTTCAACCTCAAAATTAATTTTAAAGACTACTTGATTATGACATATGCAACTTCGACATATGTGTGAGAGAGGGTTGATAATCTTAACAAAAATGGATTGCTTAGTGGACATAAAATAAAATAATCATATTTTTGTGAGCATTATGTGTTCTAGAAACAATGTAGGGTTAAATTCAGTACTACTATTCATAGGACTAAAAATACTTTGGAGTACATTCATTTGGATCTTTGGGGTCCTTCTCAGGTTGTATCATATGGTGGTGGAAGATATATGTTGACTTTCATTGATGATTACTCTAAAAAGGTTTGCGTATGTATATCTTGAAACATCATAATGATGTCTTTGGGAATTTTAAGCAATAGAAAGTTATGATTAAGAAGCAGACAAAAGAATAGATCAAACACTTGAGAATTGACAGTGACATGGAATTATGTGGGAATGAGTTCAATGAGTTGCAAGAATGAAGGTATTCTGAGACACCACATAGTTAGGCATACTCTACAACAAAGTGGTGTTGTAGAATGAATAAATGAAACTCTTTTAGGGAGAGCATGATGCATGCTTGGTAGCAAAGGACTACACACAAAAGAAGGGCATGGACTTCAATGAAGTGTTTTCTCCATTTGTGAAGCATAACTCAATTAGGATGTTCCTTTCCATGGTTGCTTTATTTGATTTAGAGTTAGAGTAACTTGATGTTAAGATTGTTTTTCTACATAGTGAGTTAGAAGAGTAGATTCATATGCATCAACTTGAAGGATTCATTATTTCAAGAAAGAAATACCATGTTTGCTTGTTTAAGAAATCTCTTTATGGTTTAAAGCAATCTCTTAGGCAATGATATAAAAGGTTTGGTACTTTTGTGATTGATAATAATTACCGTAGGCGTGAGTATGACAATTATGTTTATCATAAGGAATTGTTTGATGATTATTTTATTTATTTATTATTATATGTTGATGACGTGTTAATTGTCTCTAAGAATATGCTTGAGATCAACAGACTGAAACTTAACTTAGAGGAGTGTTTGAAATAAAAAACCTTAGGCTATGAAGAAAATATTAGATATGGAGATCGAGAAGTAGAGAATTATATTTATCATAAAAAGCACATTAAGAAAGTATTGAAATGCTTTAGAATGCAAGGTCAAAACCAACAAGCACAAACTTTCAAGTTCTTTATGACTACAATTTGGAGAAGAGGGAGAGCACATGTCACATATTCCTTACGCTAGTATAGTTAAGAACATTATGTATGCTATGATTTGCACTAGGTAAGACATTTCACATGCAATTAGTATGGTGAGTAGAAATATGGATCACCTTGGAAAGATCCATTGACAATAGTGAAATGGATACTTTGATACTTGAGAGGAACATTATATATTGGCTTAGTATATGATAAAAGTAGTGACATCTCTGAGGCAATTGTTGGTTATGTTGATTCTGACTATGTTGGAGATTTGGATAGAAAAAGGTCTCTAACCGAGCATGCATTCACTTCATGTGGTAGTGTTATTAGTTGGAAGTAAACTTTGAAATCTATAATTGCTTTGTCAACAATTGTTGTAGAATACATAGTAGCCATAAAAGTAGTGAAAGAGACTATTTGGCTTAAAGGTTTGTTTAGCAATTTAGGCTTACAACAGGAGTTGACTGATGTGTATTTTGATAGTCAAAATGTCATACATTTGAAAAAAAAATTTGATGTTCCATAAGAGGACTAAACATATTGATATCAAAATGCATTTTATTAGGGATGTGATTGCATAGGGTGCTATTGTAGTGAAAAAATCCCTATAGTGGACAATACAACATATATGATGACTAAGTTCGATCCTATGATTAAGTTAAGACATTGTTTGAACTTGATTGGTGTTGGTAGTATTTGAGGCCCCTTAGGAGTGTGAGAGTGAAGTAACGTGAAAGAATTTTGAGTTTGTTTGAATCATAGGAATTTGGGCTAAGGTGGATATTTTTGGAAAATGCCTCATATTCTATTTTTGAGTCATTGAAAAGTCATCGATAGCTAGTTTCCAAATAAGATATATTCATGTAAGGCAATTTCTTATTATCATAAAGGAAATATTCTATTTTGTGATCTTATTTTATGAATTGATATCTTTTACAATTATTCAATTAGTTTCCTATGTGGAATTTTTCAATGTAATTAGGAAAAATATATAGGAAGAGATTTTGATTTGGAGAGTGAGTTTCTTTTTAGATGTAATTGAGACTGTGGGATTTGAGAGTTCTAGGTTGTAATATCTTTCAACAATACTAGTTCTTTTTTGTCCTTGCTTATGGATGTAGGCTTTAGGCCAAGCCATAAAAATTGTTGTGTACTTTATGCGTTTTTTGTTTTTGTTCATAGTTTTTAACAGCATTTATAATTGAGTACCAACAATTAGAACTAGATTTGAGTGAGTTTATATTGGTAAGTTTCAACTCTATCTTTGTGGGGAAGAAGAAAAATATATAGAAAAATCTTAATTTCAAAGAAAAAATGGTGAAGAAAAAGCTTACCCTCTTATTATTATGATAAACAAAAGCCATAATTCCAACTTGAATTTTGTTATTATACACAAAAAAACACCACCATCATCGGTGTAAGCAACAGAAACATAACCAGATGGATGATAGGCAACATAATCAAAATAAAGAACCACCATAACCAAAGTTAAAGCCATGAAGATCAAATCCAGTGATCTTTGCATCATGTGGAATGCTTGCTCCAATAGAGTTTGGAGAGAAAAAATTAGGAGGATTTGCTGCCTGGAACATAAGGTTATCAGCTTGCCTTGCAACGTTAGCCTTGAGTTGCTCTAGAGACACTTTCAATAGCTCAAGTTGCTCAAAACTAAGCCCCTCAATTGGAGCTGCCCACCAACACTGTGTTTGGCTACCTTTCTTTATCTTTTCAAGCACTTCACTACGTTTCTTTTCAGCCTCCAATTCATTGAGAACTTGAGTAAGTTGCATATTAAGTTCACGGATATTGACACTACGATGAGCCTCGAAAAGTTGTAGTGCACCAGCATTTGTAAGAGGATTCCGTGTAAGGAACCGATCTACAACGGATTCGACAGATGGGTGGCCAAATGAATATACTTTTTTACCTGGAGAGAAGACTATAATGGCAGTTTCGGCGCCACAAAGGGTGCTCAATTCACTGGCTTTCTTGAAAAGGCCAGATCGACGTTTGGAAAAGGTAACCTGTAGGTTACTTTCTTTCGCCATTTTAGTCATCTCAACCCTTTGACGACCCTTACTCTTTCTTATAGTAGCCATGAAAAGAAGAATGTAGAACAAAAAACTGGTTTTCTCTTAATCAAGTGATTTTGTGGAAAAATATGAGGTTTTTAAAAGAGGTTGTTGGTGTTCTAAAAAATCTATATTTTATTCTATGTATTTAATTACTTACCTAATTTTTTGGATTCTAAAATATCAACATCTTAGGGGGTGTCATTAACACCATCAATATTTAAACATCTTAATTTTTTTAAAAAAAGGAAAATTGACAATCAATTATTGTTGATTATATATCAAACCACAAGGTACTTGCCTAAGAAGTCATATATATCGAATTATGTTAACCATTAGATTGATATCAAGTGGTGAGATTTCATCCTCTTAGATGAACAAAAGGGTGAAATGGAAGGATATATGTTATAAAGTCCTCACTTGTTAAACAAATTGTCAACAAAAAAAAAAAAAAAAAAAAAAAAAGGAAAAAAAAAAAGAAGAGAAAAAAAAGAAGTAACTTTATATCTAAATGAATTTCTTGCTATACAAAATAATGAGGGAATTTGAAAATGGGAATGACTTGATATCAAAATGAATTTCTCTATTTCAAAGATTAGAATATTATTAATATTTTTTCTAATTAGTATAAAAGATAATTTCTACGCAATTAATTTTAGGACATGGTAAGTTGACAAGTAGACAGTAATAAAGATGTGATTGTAGTCTATCGATGCCTTGGCTGTGTGATCATTCTCTAATCATTTCTTAACATTTTAGTTCTTCTAGAAGCACACAAATGGAAACAAAATGATTTATTCTTTTCAAATATTTTTTATTTTTAGTTAAATAATTAATATAAGAAACACAACCCCACCTTATTTCTGTGTTGGCTTATATTAATTGTTTGAACAACCCTTGAGCCTACTTATTACCATCAAAGCAGTTTTAAATTGTATCTTATCATGATTTCATGCGCTTATGAAAATCTAAGAGCCTTAAAATATTGTTTTTAAAACTTAAATATGCCCTATTCTTAGGAAGGTAAAACAACACAAAAATGAAAAAAAAAAAGTACATATGCAAGTAAAAGAAACACACAATCACACTATGTTCTCATGTTAGCCAAAGAAATCTCACTATAACAAATGTCCCTTTTTGCCACTATTTTGTTTTTTCCATAAACTAAATTTTATGACAAAATATCACTTCTAGCCACAAATTTACTTTTTGTTGCTAAAAATATGACGTGAATAATTAGTATAATGAACTCCATTTTTTACTGCAATATTATTCATGACAAAATATTAACTTTAACCACAAAGTTACTTTTTGTTACTAAAAATATGGTAAGAATAATTCACATTCAATATATGACATTATGTCATAAACTCCATTTTTTGCCACAAAATTATTTGTTACAAAATATTGCTTTTAGTAACAAATTTAATTTTTATAGGAAAAAATATAATAAGAATAATTATGAGGCAATATATGATATTTTCCCATGAACTCCACTTTTTCGTGGAAAAATCTCACTTTAGCCTTGAATTTACATTTTGTCTTTAAAACTATGTTAGGAATATTTTCTTCATGATATGTGGCATGCTGCTATGAATATTATTTTTTAGTAAGACTTTATTTTTAAATATAAAAAAAGACTTAAAAATTAAATCTTTGTTTATTTTTTTTTCTATAATCTTACTTGTGGTAGAAAATTATCTTGTTTATTTTAATTATATATAGACTACTTTTTATGTAGTAAATTTAAATGTAAATAAAATTATTAAATAATTGATATTTACATATTTAATAATTTATAAAAATATTATACAAAATAACCATTGCTTATAAAAAGAAAGAGTTTCTTTTTATTAAAGTAAAAAAAAGTTTCATTTTGATAAAAAGTGGAAAAAAACTATTTGCTCGCTTTTTTTATATGAGTTTAATAATTCTAACTTTAAAGATATAAATGAAAAATATATAAATTTTGAACCATTAATGTTATTTTGAAATTTTGTGGTAGATTTATAAAATAAGTAAAAAAGGAAAACTTGTAAAAAATAAAAATCGTTTCTCATTCTAGACATAAACATTTTTTTTTTTAAATTTTTTTTCCCTTGTGATTTACATAACTATTATATTTTCTCCTTTACTAAGAATTTTGGCTTCCCTTATATTTTTTTCAAAAGTTTTTATTTTTTATTTTTTAAAATCTTATTTTTGGTTTAAATTTTTTAAAAAATTTCAATTGATTCAAAGAAGAGATGACAAAAGTCTTCAAAATGTAAAGATAAAGTGAAGGGTCATGGGTTTGAGTCATGACAATTACAATTTAATATAATAATTATTAAGGGGCCAAAATGAACTTTCACTAGGTTGGAATATGTGTAGGGATGATATTATGTTTAAAATCCATGAACAAAACCTTCCAAAAAATAATTTATTATAACATTTTTTGTCATCAACTTAGATTCATTACTGAAGATAATATATTACCATGAAACACCATTAATCATAAGAAAAAAATATTAGCCTACATTTAGACTTCTTTCATCAATGTTCTATCTAAAAGTCATCTAATATACAAAAAGCATTAGCCTACATGGTCATAAAACTTTGTACTCTCTCTAGGAAGTTTTTTTTTGGTTAAACAAAAGTAATAAAAGTAGCTTTCACAATATAGGAAGGCATGATTCAAAGATCACAATTACAATAATTTAGATTCAATCAATATGATTTTCATTGATTCTGAAGACTTGATCACTCTAGTTAATAAGTTATCAATACAATTAATTATCTATAAACAATCCTTTTCCAAAACCGGAAGAAAAGATGTAAGCCATTTAAACACTTGATTGGTCTGCAATTTCAGAATCTAGATCCCGAAAATATCATGGGAATTACATTTGGATCTTTCTTTTGTATTGTTAATGTTGTTTAGTATGTGCACATTATGTTATTTTGATAAAATAGAAGGAATAAATTTATTGTTACTTATTTTCTCTTGCATAAAGTTTTGGGTGTAAGCTTATGTCACATATTAGTTGTAATTTTATTCATTTTAAATTTTTTTTTTTTTTTGCTTCAATGGATTCACTTTATTTTTTTTTTGTTGTTGTTTTGATCCTATATTCCTTTGCCTTAATATTTTTAATTTTTTAATTTTTTTGCTTTAGTGGATTCACTTTATTTTTTTGTTGTTGTTTTGATCCTATATTCCTTTGCCTTAATTTTTTTTTTCCTAACTTAAAAGCTAATGTCATTTTATTTCTTTTGCCCAAGGGTTCTTTTTCATGTGCAAGTTAATTTTACTCATTTTTCCTTAGGTTTTAACTATATACTCGATTCCCATTGGTTTGGAATGTAATCAAATGCCTCCCCTATTATTTTCATTTGTTATATTCACTCACCCCTTCCATACTTCATTTATTATTTTCACCCACTTTTCATCTCATTCAAAACAATGGAGGTATTTTATGAAATTTCAAACCAATGTGGGTTAAGTGTATTTAGCTCAAACCTCCGGAGAAGCTAATGAAATTAATCCTTTCCACTTCTTGCTATCATGGAAAATATGTTCAATTTTGCATTATCTTATAAAAGATTTTTTCTAGCAAATAAAAATACAAGAGTAAGAAATTGCTTAAAGTTCTTATTTAATTTTCTCTTTCAAAGAAGGAAAATAACTACTCATGAAGGAAATGCTTCAATTATATTTTGGAATGCATAGAATGGTACTTGCTTAAAACCTTACAAATAATTTATATTTCAAAAAAGAAAAAAAGAAAAAAAAATTGGGGGGGGGGGGGGGGTTGGATATGTACTAAGAGAAACTATATAACAAATTGATACTGATATTGTGGGTTACTTGCCATCAAGAAACACCTTATTTTGTTTGTATGGGCTTCTTTTCATGTGAAAGACCTAGTTGTTCCACCCAACCTCTATGAATATGCTAGATTTATTATCATTGGTTTATCATCCTTATCAGATTCAAATGTTAGAAACCATTTCATTTCTTATTTCTTAGTTGTAGTGGTATAAAAACAAGAAAACTTCTCCACATTATAGTTACAACTTTTCAAATGCTACATGATGAGCAACTAATGCATATGGTTAGTCCTATTATAGTCCTTTTCTACATAGGGGATTGGATTACTAAGAGATCTATATATTTAATTTGACCATTATATACTTTGTAGTTAAGACATCTAATGCAATGTTGATTGCAAAATGCAATGATTGTTTCATTTAACTTTTGTTTGACCCATATTCTAAGAAATAAAAGCCATAATTGAAAAGCATCTCAACAGCACCTCTCACAAAATTCAAGGGTCAAAATAAATTTCAAAATTATGGGAATGGGAAGAAAGAATGCTTTTATCTTGAAACTTTTAGAACAACATGCTGGGAATGGAGTTTTTCTTGTATGTTAGGGAACAAGTTGTTGGGTATTAAGATACCTTTTGGTATTAAGTTGATAGTTATAAAGGAGAGGATACAATTCTTAGACTGATTTCTTATTTAACAACCCATCTAAAAGTGAATACAGAAAGTCGAATTCAAGTGATAAGAGAAGCAACATGAGTAAGAGCTTCATTGTTCAGTATGAGGTTTCTAAGACAAAGTACATGAATAGGTAAAATGGAGGTACAATAATTAACTCATGACATGAATTTTGGAGTTTCAAAATATTGAATTTATCATTCTATAATAAAGGGATGGAGAATTGGTGTTAAAGTATAGGTAGAAGGATTTATGTTCTATATATATATATTTGTCTATTCTAGCTTAGATAAAAATGGACTTGTTTTTTTTTTTTTTTTTTTTTTTTTTTAGTGGAATGTTCCATGAGCATGTTTTTTATTATTTTAAATTTCACAAAATAATAAAGTTTTTTGAAATATAATTAAACATCAAAATTAAAATAATTTATCATTTCCTTATTTAGATAACTATTCGAGAAAAAGAGTTACACTACATAGAAGTCCAACACTTTTGACTTTCCTTTAGTGCCTCCAAATTAAAATTTGTGTAATAGCTATTTCTTTTCCGCTTCCTCAACCTTATTAAAACTATCAAACACCATCTATTTTCTAATTAAAATTTTCTAAGATCTCTTAATTATTTTATTTTTCACTTTCTACTACTTTATGCTTTCTTATCTTGCATTTTCTAGGATGAGTCATTATAATTTTTGTACTAGAAAAATAAATTCTAAACCAATGCAATTAACTTTTTTAAATTATTAAAAACAAGATTAAGGTTCAACTTGGTCGGAAAGTGAAAAAATAGAAGGAAATTAAAAAATATAAAGAAAAAAATATGTTTAAATTCAATTAAGTTTTGTGACACCCTTCTTCAAATTTCTTTCTTTCTTTTCCTTTATAAATATATATAATATAGAACTTGAAATATACAATTTTTTAAATAAATTATATTATACTATATTTTTTCATATATTTTATGATGAGCAATTTTTTTTTTCACTTACATAATAATAAATTATGGTGTGGATGAAGTTTGAAATATTATATCTTTGATGTCTATTTTTCTAATTAAGATAAGTGGAGAGCATTTAAAAACCAATATTATATATTTTCTTTTCCTTCCTATGATCCACCATGTACCATATAAATCTTCATTCTTCAATGTTTTCAAATTTGTGCAAGATGAGTAGGACCTTCTTAATAAAACAAGATCAAAATATGTGTATATTTGCATTAAGTGGGTATAGAATGGACTTATCCTAGAAAAAGAGTATGGTGTTGGCGAGTTTTACATTAGTATATGATTTTTCAAACCATTGAGAAGAGCTTTTGTCTCTATTTGCTATTAAAAGCTCAATGAATCATCCAAATTAGCCCTTGTTTCTCCTTGTGTATTGTATACAAATGAGTCTATACTAGAGTATAAGGGCATTGATAATAAGGGACTCATCATCTTAAGACTTGCATGCATAGTCAATTTGCTAGAATATCCTACAACTCTTAGTATTTCTCATGATTTGATACACATGAATTACCAAGAGTGATTGAAAATATATATGATATTGATAGTGACAAAATTTAAGGGTTAATAGAAATGGAGAGTGGCAAAAATGTTAAGTGAAGGATTAAGATTAGGATTATTTGTAGCCTATTTACTAAAAATTCAAATAAAAAAAATCTTATTTTAATGAGATTCTAAAATCTTTCCTTTGTGCCTACAAGAAAAAGATTGATAAGCTAGTGACTTCATGGGTAAGAAGTTCTTGGTTATTGTACTATTTGCAAATATTTATTTTGTTTGATCTTAATTTCTTTTTAAACGAAGTAATTGAGATGTTTTCACTAATTAGGCTATTATACTAAGAAAGACACAAAATCTAGTGGAAAGAACTGATTGATTATATTTAGCTAGTTATTATTTTAATAGATAAATAACTTCTAGTAATAAAAAATGACACTTGGTGTTTGTTGTCAGTTGTTACAAAAATTTGAATGATGGTTTTATTTTTTTTATTTTTTCCTA
This sequence comes from Vitis rotundifolia, assembly GCA_030254885.1. Classification (NCBI taxonomy): domain Eukaryota; kingdom Viridiplantae; phylum Streptophyta; class Magnoliopsida; order Vitales; family Vitaceae; genus Vitis; species Vitis rotundifolia. The sequence goes on from CM058151.1 coordinate 16,233,413, forward strand.
TAATGCTTGGATGTTGTTATAGTAAAGTTTTTCCCATGAAGCTTGATGTCTATTTTGATGTGATTGCTTTCCATATATTTTGATACGTTTTTGCTATGAGATTACTATGACTATTTATGTTTTCATGCATTGAAATGAATTTTTATTGAATATATTGATTTTGCTTCTTGTGTTGTTTGACATATATAATTTTGTGATATTGTTATTCCTATTTTTTTAGATGGAGAAATTCAAAGTTGGTTTGTAGTTGTATCATAGTTGGTCCTTATTTCCAACTTCTAATTATAAGACAATTTATATGCCCCTTAGGGCTTAAAAATTCAATGACGATTGAAGTCCTAAATTTTTTTTGGCAACTTATACTTTCTATTTGAGTGTATTGTTGAGTATGAGCCAATTTTTGTTTCAAAAGATGCTAGGTTGGTTGACATAATTACCTTTTATTTGTATCACCTTAGTCGGTTTTTGGAAGATTGAGCACTAGCTATTGTGGATGGACTTTGGGAGTAAGATTTCATGATGCAATAGTTTGCCTGCTATCTTGTTCTTCTGTTTTATCCCTATCAAATATAGATATTTATGATATCTTTTGCGTTTTTCTTCCTTGTCTACTCATAATAGCTATCTATTAAACCTTCAATTTACATAACTATTTCCAAACAGTATAACGAAGCTTCACCCCTAAAATTTGTTAAAAATTTTAAAATTGATTTTTTTTTTTTTTTATACTTTTATACTGTTAAATTTTGTAAATATCATAAAGAAATTTATGTTCTTTTTAGGTAATTCTTTTTAAACACACACATACACCTTACAAAGAAAATTAAGAAAAGAAGTAAATTTCTTATTTTAATTCTTCATATACGCATTTATGAAACCTTAGACTTTCATTTAAGGATCACTAGTGTTGATTGAACCCTAATGGATTTGAAAAAGGCAAATGAATCAATCACAAGCATCTCACAAGATTTTTTAATTTCTACTTTATTAGTTCCCATATTCCAAATCAACTTTCAGTTCCTATCTTCCAAATCAACTTTTGGACCAAAAATTTTCAAATCCCGTATAAGTCACCATGCTTATGGATTTCGTAGTTATTCTTGATATTATTCTGCATTCCTCATACTTTAATTGATTCTTGAAGTTAATCATCCATTAGATTAGGTATTAACATGCTAGGTTGAGAAGATAGTGAGAAGAGTTTATCAGAATCGGTTAATTAGAGAATGAACATGAGAGGTCTTTGGTCTTTGGTCTTTGGTATAATAAACACTACAAATTTGAAATACTTGTTGAAGATATCTCCATCTTGTTTGGATGTACAAGAATGAAAAATGAAATTTGAATTACAAGAAGTAAGAGAAATTTTTTGTTTTGATGGGATGTACGTTAATGAAATTTCAAATAGAGAAATTGGTAATTACAAATATGGAATACAATTTAATGAAATTCAAAATATAGTTAATGATTTTTTTTGTTTTTTTTTTTTTAAAATAAAACAATAAACATATGATTGTAAAGAGTAAAATCACATGTCTGTCACTCTATCTATAGTCATCACTAAAAGCCAACTGTGACTAAAATGGACTCTATGGTTGAAATATGGATACATTATAACATGTACTTGTTGCCATATATATGGAACAATTTTTTTTTTTTTTTTTTTTTTTTTTTTTTTTTGTGGTTGCAATAAATCCCTAACCTTAAAACACTAACAGTCATTGGAAGATCCATATTTAATGTTATTTATGACATTTGGTCATGGAACATTCATGTGTGTGGCCATAAGTCTTAACATTTCCTCCAAGCCACTATCAACCTACAACCTTATGGCTTTATCTATAGTCTATGGACATGTCATAACCATGATTATATCCTTTATCTGTGCCATTTATAGTCACACTTTGTCACAAATTATTTTTTTCATGGCAATATGATAAAATCATACTAACTTTTACCTATGGTTATGCTTAGCACTTGTGGCCCTAGACCATTTTCCTATAGTGGATTAAGTGTGTTGCAATATTTTATGAGAGTTGCAAAGAAGAATTCAATCAACCATATAAGTAGACACAAGATTTAAAGTAGAAACCTCAATAGGACTGGATACTGCAATACTCTTATTTAAGAATGTCAAGTATAAAGCTAGTCTTACCAATGAAGCTTGGTTGATCACATAGAGATCATACTTGGTTGTGGCTACTCTTCATCCTTTGAACTATTTCACTTTGTCACCACAAGGTAGTCATCTTCTATTGGTTTCTTATGATAGCTAAAATGTCTTCATCTCTTAATGACTTCTTATAGTATCTTACATTGGATAGGGGAAGAAGTTTATGATGCTATATATATGTAGTGGGTTTTTCTTAATTAGGTAGAAACATTTTAAAGTTATGAGGGTCCATATACTCTAAAGTAGAAAATATCTATATGAGAGGGTGCACTATTCTTAAAAAAATATGGATTGCAACCTTTGATCTACCATTATAGAAGTTTCAATCTTAGTTTCATTTAATGATTGACTAATCTTGAGATGATCTTCAAAATGTCATTTAAATCTTTGGCACTTTCAAAAACAATGTTGTTACTCAGTGAATTAAACCAAGTTTTAAGAAATATTCATGAATCTCTCTCAAGGTTGAAGAAGATGATATCTCTATCAAAATTCAAAATTCCTTCTCAAATATTCTTTTAGTTGAAATTTTAGTAATTGATAGAAGAGAGAACTCCATTGAATTAGAATCTCTATATAGTATTTATCATCTCTTAAGAGTGGCTGAGAATATCAACTCTTGGAAACACCTAATTGGTTATTAAAGAACCCAAAGATCATGCCTCAAGGTGATTAGATGCTCCATTGGGCACATTCCTATGCTTGAAGGAAACAATTTTGAATAATGCACTAACTAGATGTTGTGGTTACATTATTCAAAACTAGATATAGGTAGACACCCATGTGTTACTACTCAAAGGAATCAATATTTAATGTGCTACCTGTAGGCATATAGCAATGTACCTAGTACATGTCCTAGGCAGTGTCTTAGGCTTATTGTGCCCTCACATGACACATTAGTTTGTATGTTTAGCCCTTTGTCACTAGCTCCTAACTTTTGATTTTCATGTCTTTTTTACCTTTAACCTTTAACATCCTTCTTAACCCATCTTTGAGCCTCAAACCATCATAAATAATATTGCTAAGATAGTTGAAAAAGCAATGAACTCTTGATATATAGTCTCATCCTAATATCTTGTGAGGATTCTCAAAGTTTTTCAATAAGTATAAGCTTGTGAGTCAACTTGTTCTTAATTGTGCCTTCACATGAAATATTCATATGCTTGGCCCTTTTAGGCCAACTCCAAACTTCTAATTCTCATGTCCTCTTGACCATTAACCTTTGACATTCTTCCATTAACTTTTTGAGAAACTTTTCTCTACCTTGTAATTAATCATTTTTAACTTCCTTCTTGTCCCATTTTTAAGCCTTAAACCATCATCAATAATATCACTAAGATAGCTAAAAAACTAATGAACTCTTGATAGTCTTATAGTAAGATATCTTTTGATGCTTTTGAAAGCTATTTAATAAATATAAGCTTGCAATTCAACTTATTCATAATGAAACTTGAATCCTAACAACTTGATATGAAATTGTAACATAACACATAAATTTACACCTATAAATCTACTCTTACTAGATATACCGTAAAACAAGCACAGAAGGACCTTCATCTCTACTCTATTGCTACCTTATTGACAAAGCTAGCATGCCAACTATAGAAAGAAACATTTTTGTATATGGTATCTCTAGACGTATTGATACCATGAGAATCTAAATCTTTTAATATTTGAAAATCAATCTCAAACCCTTGATTTCCAATGACCATTGTTTATGTAATATTTTACAATAAAAAGAGTGGAGGTGCTTACTCCACTATGCCATACAATGACACCACAAAGAGTCTTTAAATGAATAGAAAAGGAGAAAAACATTCCAAATATTTAAGTAAAGAGGTGGTGAACAATATCTTTGTTCTTTTTTTGGTTTGTATGTAGTATTAATATTGTAAGAATTAAGAATTAAAAAAAAAGGATAGTAAGAAGATAATGACAGAAAAGAGTTCTCAAGAAAAGGAAAAAGTTGCTTTTCGTCTTCTATAATTTCTTAATTTTTGAATCAAATTATAAGCCCCATATTTTTAGCAATTATATAAGGTTTCAACTTTGTAATATTTCCCATAAGCTAGAGCATAACAATGTCCATCATGTGTGACTTGTTAGAAAAATTGGAGAGCAATCCTTTTTTTAACTTGAATCTTTGGAGAGTTAAACATTTTTTATTCAACAAATCTCTTACAAAGTGATAATCAACATCATTGTAGTATATCAATAGAAAATTCTATTTCTTGTAACTAAATGAGACATCATCTAAAATATTATCAAATGTTGCATGAGTTAGCATTATACTTCTTCTCTACAATACTAGATCTATATACCATATTTTGTTTTGTACTTTTTCATGTTACTACATTGTCTCTCACAAAGGTACAGTACCAAAAGTTGATTTTCAATTTAATCAATCACTTGCCTAATCAATGAAGAAATCTCTATTATAATCTAGATTATTAGTAGGTCAAAGCACAAGACTATTTCTAGGAGCAACTTTTAGATATTTCAAGATTGAAATACAAGGTTTCTCCTAGGAGCATAGTTTAATTAGATATGTTGATAAAAAAAGAAGAGAAAAAAAAACAAATATTTTTACATGTTGGTATGAATAAATCTTGCATGAACTAAGTGATAACCACCATTAATAGAAGTAATATTAGGCCAAGGTAGTATAAGATATATATATATTAAATATTATTCAAAGTTAGTATAAGATATATATTAATTTTAAGTTTTCTATTTTGTCCTAGGCTTCTCAAGAATTCACCTTTGTCTTTATTAAATTCAACACTAGAATCCAAAGGGGTGTCTATTGTGTAGTAACAAAATGCACCTATGAAATTGATAGCGAAAACAAAATTCAAAAGAAGAATAAAATCAAATCCATAGAAGATATAAACTATTTACATGGTATGACAATATGCTTACATCCACTGTAGCTATAAGATCATCCACTAAAGATTTCAAAAGAGTACAAAACAATTACAAAATACTCTATTAGAGGTTTTGGTGTTTTCTCTAGATAGCTTTCTTAGGAATTTAAAAAATTTAAAAATTGATATAGAGAATCTAATATATATATACCCATAAACTTTTCAAACCAACTTCATGGTAACTATAGTTTTTTTTTCCATCTTTCAAGCAAAAAGATATCTAGTTCAAATATTAAGGCCCAAACTTTGTCTTATAATATTGGGCTGATTAACTTAAATAAAGTTCATATTTAACAACTTAACAAGTTTGGCTCCTAACAATCTTGTCTTATTTGGTAGATAAGTGATAATATTTCCTTTGAGAGAGAAAACGTTTTATTTATTTATTTATGATCTAACAATTTCTACTTCAAGGAAATAACTTAATTGATCCAAATCCTTTATTTTTAAATTCTAATTTTTTAGTTCTTCAATATCCTTAACTCATTTCCTATGACAGTAAAATCCTCGACAAAGATAATTAAAATGATATTGTTGTTTGGTTAATATTGCACAAACACAAAATAATAAGAATAGGCACCAAGCTCTTGGTGATTATTTCATGGTATATATTAAAATTTTCAATTGACACACTTTACCATATTGTAATACAATTTAGAGGTGGCTTCATTATATATCTTTGGTCAACTCCCTATGTAAAAAGACATTCCTATTGTCTAGTTAAAATAATAGCCAATTAAGAATTATAGTAAAAAAATATAAGGATCCAAGTAAATTGAGACTACTACAAGTGAGAAGGTTTAAAAAATAAATCCAAGAAACAAAAAGCATGGAGCACCACAATCATAGGCCATGACAACCTACAAATGTGCACTATGCCTTTGTTGTACCATGATTTTTTCTTCATATTGCTAAGATTTAATTGTGAGTATTGATGATAAAATGACGGTAAAAAGATTTTTCCCATTTCCTTTCTCATTCTAAAGAAAAAGAAAAAAGAAAAATAAGGAATATAGAATAATAAGAGGGGTGTAAATATATTATACCTCATTTAGTATTAGCTAAATTAATTATATGATTTTGAAATTCTATTCTCAATAAATTTAATATTGTTATTGAAAACATGAAAAAAGAGTTTTTTTTTTCTCGCAAATTTAGATACTAAATAAAAATAGATATGGATAAAATTAGATAATAATTCTCTTCGTTATCCTTTGAATACACATTATGGTTTTTTTTTTTTGTTTTTAAAAGTAAAAAATAGTAGTAACTTCTATATAAAATTCAAGTTTCTGAGAGTTCCTACATTGTTTCATATAGACGTTACTACTATTTTTTGTTTTTAAAAAAGGAAATAGGAATTGTATCTAAATAAGATCTTATTACCATATATTTTATTATTTTGTTTTTTAAAAAATACTAAACCCTTCATAGGAGATGATTAGAATGAAATATCTTTTATTATTACATTATAATCAATAACATTTATGTATTATATTGTGATTTGAACAAGTAAAGTTCCTTTAAAAACACATTTTGAAAGTGGCATACCTTTATTTTGTCGTAGTGAGACTTGGAAGCAAATAGACACAAAAAAATTGTAAATTTTCTTGTAAAAAAAAAAAAAAAAAAGGAGGAATTGTTTTTACAACAATATGAAAGATTTAACACAAGAAGTGGACATCCACAAACTTTTATATCCATTTATGAAAAACCCTTATATGTTAATCACTTTAGAATATGCTTTAATAAAACATTACTTGAAAAAGACCAGAGGAAAAAAAATAAGAAAAAAAAACCTAGTGAAAGAAAAAATAGTATGACATTCTTTAAATGTCACTATTAGAGTTACCTCATTAAAAAACTTTTCTAGTAAAACCTAGATGATATAAAAATAGTACAATGCACTAATATCAAAATTAATATGTTCCCGCATGTAGACATTATTATGTTTTATTTAATGCTTCAACTTAGAGACCTTGAAATTTTCACATTTTAATGTCATGTTTCAAATTTTTTTTTCAATGTCACATATGGTAATGCTTTTCTTAATAGATTTGATAGATTATCACATGATTGAATCTATTATATACCAATTCCACCATTCTTCTAGATTTAATGAGTGTAGAACTTTGGGGAGATGTACTTAGTTTTGTCACATTATATATATATATATATATATAGATAGATAGATAGATATAGATATCCTTTTTTATTTTGTGCAATATAAATGATATTATCTTTCTGTAACAATTTTGAATTATCTTTGATGGAGGATAGTTTGGATAATTTCCAAATATATTGAATTATAGATCTTAGTCATATACATTCACGATTTGCTTCATGCATTAGAAGTATCCTTGAATGATTTGAAAAGGTGACTATCATTGAAAAGGTGATTATCATTCTTTGCTTGACCAATTTTCATGATATCATAGCATGATCATAGCTAATTAAATGGATACTATATTTAGAATCTACTTTTATGTAGATATGAAAGATTACTAGCATCTATATATCCTAGTGGTAGATATTAGATCGTTTGAGTAAAATAAACCTATGTCAGTTATTCCACGAAGATACCATAGTACATATTTTATCCCATTTTAATGTTTTAAAGTTGGTGCATGCAAACCTATATCTTGCTAGCAAACGCAATGATTGCTAATCATGTATGATTTTCAAAATACATCAGTATGTTGCAAATATAAGACGAAATAACACTGAAATATGATATTGTTTTGTTTCACCTTTATGATGAAATAGACACTTGTTCACTTCAATTAAATGAAAAACCATATGAAGTTAAGTAGATGTGACTTATACATATGAAAACATTGCAAGACTTCAAATGCATATGTTATCTAATGGAGTAACACACCAATTTGGAAAATACTCGATCTAAAAGCTGAGGAAATTTTTTGTTATTCCAAGATCTTTTGATCTAAATTCTTTCTTTATATTATTATCTATTCTTGTGAGCTCTTGAAGAGTTCCAATAAGATTCAAATCATCCACATATACTAAAATAATTACAAATCTAGTTTTTAATTTCTTAATAAAAACATATTAAAAAATGATATTATTCACATATCCTTCCTTAATTATCACATTCTTCATAGCAATTGCACCACTTGCATTTGTATTACTTTATTCATATAAGGATCATTGTAGTTTGATTGAGTACATGATAAAAAGTTATTGTATCCATAACAGTTGGGAAAATAATATTTTCATAGTCAATGCCAAGTTTGTGAAAGAAACTTTGTACCGCAAGTAATGATTTATATCTTATGATTTCATTTTGTTTCATTACTATTGTAGATAAATGCCAATTTATATCTAATAGACTTTACATTTTTAGGTGTTTAAACTATAGGTCCAAATACTTCTTTTTTTATCTGATGAGTTTAGTTTTATCAAAATTGTTTCTTTTTATTTTGGGCAATCACATCTATATGAACATTCATCCATAGTTTATACGTCATGGTCCTTATAATTTTTTATGATGTCAATGACCACTTGGAAAGAGAATACGTTGTCAATGACAATGTTACTTCGATCCAATGTCTCTCTGGTATGTATATGACTTATTGAATTTTTTTTTTTTTTTAGTTTAAATTACCTTTACCTTTGTAAAAGGTAATTTTTCAAGTTATGTGTCTTCATAGGTAATTTGTTCAATCTCTACTTCTTTAATGGTTTAATCTATGACTTTTCAAGGGCCATCTTTTCAATCTACACCTTTTTAAGGGTCTTTTGTTTTGCTTGGATTGATCAATTAAATTTATTGACCCTTTTAAAATTGTAGAATATTCGAGAGACCAATTTTTTTACTTACATTTCTTTGTGTCTTCTACTTCTAAAGAACTGTATCTTTCAAGCTAATAAGTCTTCTACCTTCAAGCTTATCTTAGATTCATTTGTTATGACATTAGCTAATTATCCATTAGGGGCATCAATCCATGTTAGAGTATTTACAAGCAACGCATATGACTTTGTCACTTTCTTTGCACCAGTGAATGCCTCTAGTAATTGTTATAGAAGTCTTTGGAAATGAATGATCCCTTGAATATCTAGTTTACATTGATTTGTATGAGATTAAGATGAGTTAAATTTCTTGTTGTTCTTTAAGAATCGATTTAACTCATTCAAATAACAGGTCAATTGTTTATCAAAATTTCTATCTACACAGTTTTCCATTAAAATATGATCTATTAAGGATTTAAGATATCATATAATAGATGAGGAATTGAATATAAATACCAAGTCTATATTGAAGACCCAACTTCATAGACTATGTAACGACTATGAGGACATAGATAGCACAACAAAAAACATGTAAATGAGAAACATTTGGCGGATGAATAGAACAAAGGAAGAATTCATGATTTGTCTTGGTTTAAAGGCAAATTAAAGTTGTTGTATGGAGCATAGGATGTCCCAAGGAAGAAGAGAATTGTGGTTTTTAAAGAATTAGTGGTCTAGTAATTGGTTGTAAACATTTGATAAGAGATTCTACCAACTTGTTTTATGGATGATCATGAGCAATAAGGTGCTCAACATTTACATCAACTAACATATAATAGACATGAAATATTTGGGATGAGAATCCACCAACATTATCAAGTTGAATTGTCTTAATAAGGTGATTGGAAAATTCTACCTTTAGTCCATTAATAATCTAAATAAGTAACCTTGAGAATGTAAGAAAGAAGACAAACATAAGGTCATTTAATTAAGACATCTATCAATACCATAAAATAATGAATGGTCCACTAGATGCGAGAATAGACCCATTAATATTCCCTTGAACTCTTTTTGAAAGGAAAAGAGATTCATATTCAATTTAGGTAAAAGAGAACCTATTTGCCTTGTGAACAAGTAATATAGTGATAATCTTTGAGCAAAAGAATCTTTTGATTTTGTGAAGGATGTCTATGAGAATTGTTTATGATATAATGCATGATTCAAGATCCTAGGTGACCAAGTTATTCATGCCAAAGCAAAAATATGCATAGGTCATCGAACTTTGGGTTCATGATGATATATAATTCAATGTGTCTAATGATTGTGTAATACAACCCATAGGAGAAAGTAGGGAGTTTTTTCAATATATGTTTTTTTTTTTCCAAAAATAAATGATATAATGTGAAGATATTCATCATTATTAGATAATATTTTAGCTTAGTTATTTCATATTATCAATAAGGGTAGAGTGGTCTTTTAGCTCGTCTTGTTACCCTAGTTTTTTTTTTCCTCTTCTTCTTCTTTGTTTTTGCAAATCTCACATGGTCTTAGAGCAAATATCAACATGGGGCTTTTGATAGAAGATTTCATGGAAAAAAAAATTTTAGGGGATTTTTCGCAAAGAGCTTCTGTTTGTCTGAATTTGTTTTAAAAAGGAATTTCAACTACTTTGAAGTAGTGTTTTTTTTTTTTTTTTTTTTTTTTTTTTTTTTTTTTTTTGGGTTTTGAAGCAAATTTAAAGATGTTTCTTTTGCCACTGTTTTGGGGGTTCAATTATTTGATATTCTTACTTGCTTTATTTTGTTTGGACTATATTGTGGTCAGATTATTAGTTGATAATGGCTGGTGAAAGAGATAACTCTCTTTAATCCATTAGTGTTAGATTAAATGGAAATAATTACTCGTATTGGAGTTATGTGATGAGAAATATTTTGAAAGCGAAACAAATGTGGAGTTATGTTAGTGGTGTCTTGAGCAAACTTATATATGATAGAGATGAAAAATATGTTGATTTGTTAGATAGTTGGGAAGTAAACAACTCAAAGATTCTAACTTGGATTAATAATTTTGTTAAGCATTCTATTGACATCCAATTAGCAAAATATGAGACCACAAAATAAGTTTGGGATTATTTGGTACGGTTGTACACACAGTCAAACTTTGCAAAACAATATTAGTTGGAGTTTGATATTCTAGCAGTGCAACAAAAGGATATGAGTATCCAAGAATTTTATTCTATGATGTCTGATCTTTGGGATTGGTTGGCACTCACGAAGCTTGCATCTCTTTAGAGCAATGCTGAGTATCTAGCTAGTCGAGAGGGACAATGTCTTATGCAGTATCTAGCTTTGAGGAAATATTTTACATTGTCATCCTCATCCCTCTGTTAATACAATGGTAAGTGAGCTTCTAGCTGAAGAGACATGTCTTAAGGCTCAAGAAAGAAAAGGGCCCTTTCCAGCATCTGGCCTATCAATTCTAGTTGTTCCTAACAAACCATTCTCGAGCAACTAGACTAAACCACCAGTAAAGGTTAGTTTTGATGAGTGCAACTTTTGTAAGCTGAAAGGACGATGGAAGGCTCAGTGTCTTAAACTATTGCATAGAGCATAAACATCTCAATAACCTTCTCTTATGCAACAGTAGTGGCGACCACCTCTTCCTACATAGTAGAAGTTGCAATCACCCCCACTTTCACAGCAATGGCGTCCTGGAAGACAACCTCAACAATAAGCTTATAGGCCATCACAACCTAATACTGCAACACTTATACCTGAAGTTGTATAATCTTCAAATCCTAACATGGTGACCATTCTAGAGCAGTTTCAGAAGTTCCTTACTGCATAACCATCACCATAGTCGTATGCCCTGTCTACTCCATCTTTGTCAGGTCTGCTTTCCCTAACACTTCAGGTAAATCCTGGAAGATAACCTCAACAGTAAGCTTATAGGCCATCACAACCTAATACTGCAACGCTTATACCTAAAGTTGCATCATCCTCAAATCCTAACATGGTGACCATTCTAGAGCAGTTTCAGAAGTTCCTTACTGTATAACCATCACCACAATTGTATGCCTTGTCTACTCCATCTTTGTTAGGTCTGCCTTCCCTAACACTTCAGGTAAATCCTTTTCTTTGTGGGTCTTAAACTCTGGTGCCTGGCATCATATGTCACCTTCTTCATCCTTTTTTATATCTGTGTTATTCTCCTCCCTCTGTGTTAGTCATGACTATTGATGGCACTCCTATGCCTTTAGTAGGTGTTGGGTCCATAACTCATTTGTCTTTCTCTAATGTTTACTGCATTCCTAAACTTATTATGATCAATCTCATATCTGTGAGTCAACTTTGTGATTCTAGTTATTCTATTCACTTTTCTTCTACTTCTTATCATGTGCAGGATCCTCAATCCCAGAGGCTAATTGGGGTAGGCCATAGGTAGGGGGGCTTATATGTTATGGACGAGCTACAACTTCCATGAGTTCCAGATGTAGCTGTTTCGGGTGTTGACTTGTCATCTTTCCATTTAAGTTCATATTTCTCTAATTTTTATTTGTGGCACTCTAGACTTAGCCATGTTTTGACCCCTAGTTTAAAATGTTTAATTTTTAAAGGATCTTTGGGCAATTTGAAAATTTATTATATTTTTTATTATAGTGGTTGTAACCTAGGAAAGTTTTCTGATTTACCCTTTAATTGAAGTGTTTTCTCCTTTGTTGCACCATTTGCCTCAATTCATTCTGATGTGGGAGGACCCTCCCCTATGGCCACAAAAGAGGGGTCCAGATCTTATATCTCATTTATTGATGATCACACTCAATATTGTTGGGTTTATCTAATGAAGTGTTGGTTTGATTTTATACATGTTTATACTATTTTTCACTCATTTATTAAAACTTAACACTATGCTGTTATCAAGTGTTTTCATTGTGATTTGGGTAAGGAACATACATCTACAACCTTTTATGAATTACTTATCTCTCATGGTATTTTGCACTGATCTTCTTGTATTAACACTACTCAATAGAATGGGGTCGTTGAAAGGAAACATAGACATATTGTTGAGACCACTTGCTTTCATCTCTTGTCTGTTGGTGTCCCAATTACATTTCGGGGGGAAGATGTTCTCACTGTTATGCATTTGATTAATAAAATACCCTCTTCTCATACATCAGGTCTATCTCCTTATGAAAAGTTTTATGGTCACCCTCATGACTACTCTTTATTAGTTTTTAGTTGCACTTGTTCTAGTGTAGAGCGTAATAAGCTATCTTCACACTTTGCCATTTGTGTCTTTCTTGGTTATGGTGAGGGTCAAAAGGGTTATTGTTGTTAGGATCATGTTGCTCAAAAGTTATATATTTCTCATCATGTCTTTTTTTTTTTCAGCATATTCCTTTCTTCTTTATTTTTACCAAGTGTCATACCTTGTCAAAGACTAACATTATCTGCATTGACCATTTTCTTAATGATCCTTTTGACCTATGCCCCCTACTAGCTCACCCACATCACATGATGTTCCCCCTCCTGTCACTCACTTGCCTTCTCCTATACAACCTTTTCCTCATCATTATTCTCACAGGACTCGAGCAACTATGTATGATGCAACTCATGGTATTTCCGATACTCTACCTTCCACAGATGATGCATTCATGCTATCTCCTTCAGTCATCTTAGTACCTCCTATGATTATAGATCTTCCTTCAGCTCACTATGTAAAGCTTATTCATAAGTCCACTAAGTTACCAAGTTTTGCTTATTCTTACTATTCTCCTTCATTTACTTCATTTTTAGCATCTCTTCACAATCTTTGTGAGCCTACTTCCTATACAGAGGCTGTTCTTCATCCCAATATGCAGCAGGCTATGGCTGAGGAACTTTTTGCTTTACATCGAATAGATACTTGGGATTTGGTGCCACTTCCATTGGGTAAGAGCTTTATTGATTCTTGTTAGGTTTATAAAATCAAAACAAAGTCAGATGGTTCAGTTGATCACTATAAAGCTAGGTTGGTTGTGAAGGGTTTTACTCAGAAATATGGCATGGACTATGAGGAGATTTTTGCACCAGTTGCCAAGATGACCACTATCTAGGCTCTTATTACGAGCTCCGTCTGCCAATGGCATATCTCATAGATGGATGTTAAAAATTCTTTATTAAATGGAGATCTTAAAAATGAAGTTTATATGGTACCTCTTCTTGGTGTTTCTCACAACCCTGGAGAGTTTTACAAACTCAAAAAGGCTTTGTTGTCTCAAATAAGCCTTTTGAGCTCGGTTTGACAGGTTTTCTATAGTGGTTACTTCCTTTGGTTTTTATTCTAGTGCTCACGATTTAGCTCTTTTTGTTAGGCCTACCTCTATTGGTCGTATTCTTCTTTTACTTTACATTGAAGACATGATTATTAATGGTGATGATGTTAATGATATGGCAATGCTAAAGAATGAATTGGCTCAATAGTTTGACATGAAAGACTTAGTTCCTTTATGTTACTTCTTAGGTATTGAGGTGGTCAATTCTCGTAAGGGTTACCTTCTCTCTCAGTTTAAATACATAGCAGATATCCTTCAACAAGCTCAACTTATAGATACTCAAATTGTTGATACTCCTTTGGAGCTTAATGCTTGGTATGGCCCTAAAGATGATACTCCTTTACTTGATCCCACTTTGTATCGAACCCTGGTTAATAGGTCAATTTACCACACTATTACTCGTCTAAATATTTCTTCTGCTATGCACATTGTCAGCCAGTTTGTTGCATCTCCCACTATGATTCATTGGGTTGCTGTTCTTTGTATTTTGCGCTATCTTTGGGGCACTCTTTGTTAGAGTCTTGTCTTTCCTTCAACTTCCTCTTTGAAGCTTTGTGCATACTGTGATCTTGATTAGGCTAGTAATTCGATTAATCATACGTCTACTATTGGTTTTTGCATATTGTTAGGTAGATCTCTTATTTCATGGAAGAGTAAAACACAAAACGTTGTCTCTCGATCTTCCAGTGAGGTTAGTACCATGCTATGGAAACTACCATAAATGAGATTGTTTGGTTGCATTGGTTATTAGCAGATATAGGTGTACCTATTACCATTCCCACTCCTCTTTACTACAATGACAAAAGTGTGATTCAAATTGCCCGTAATTCAGTTTTTCATGAGCGGACCAAACACATTGATATTGATTGTCATACTACTTAGCAAGAACTCCAACTTAGGACAATTACTTTGCCATTTGTCTCTTCTTCCATGCAAATTGTCGACTTCTTCACAAAGTCTCAAACTATTCAAAGGTTTATTTATTTATTTATTTTTTTGTTGGTAAATTCTCGATGTTTTTTATTTTTTTTATGTAATCTCTTTCTCAAGCCTTTCGTTAATAAAACCCTAATTTTCTTTTTTCTTTTTTTTTTTCTTCTTTATCTTTGCAAATCTCACAATCATTACTATTAGTAATTTATAATCTCAAGATGATATTTATTTTGGTGTCACTTTTACAAAAATTGCAAAGATTAATGTTTGTTACCACGACGCTTCCAAGATCATGTCAACTTCACTATTTCAAGAATATGAAAAGTGATTAAGAAAGAAAATGTTGGCGTTTTTTTTTGGAAAGCATCAAGGTTGATATAAAACTTAATACCTTTTAAAAAGGTCATTGTTGACCTAATTATATAAAAATCCAAACTTGGTGTTTTTACAAGTGTCATTGTTGAATAAATTATATAAAAGGTAGAATCTTTATCAAAATGCATAGATCGAATTTGACCTTCTTGCTTCAATCGGTCATGCATTTCTCTCTTATAACCCTTGCCTATGGCTATGAACCCATTCCCATGTTACAATAAAACAAGCCATGTCATCTTCTTCTTCCTCTTTTACCCAACATATACATTTTTACCTTTTTCTACTTCACGTCATCACCATCATCATCTATTTCTTCCTCACATCACCATTATCCTTATCTTTTTTTCCTCACATCTCTAGCATCTTTCAAGTTCATTGTCAATTGGAGTAGTACCACAAGCATTTTCATCAAGCTTATCTTCACAACCACAAACCATTCTCACTGATTCAAACCATCATCGATAAGCATCCAACATGTATCTTGAAATTTGTTGTTGTTTTGGGTGATTTTAGTGTTTTAGGCCTAAGTTGGAGGTTTTTTATGCAACATTGATGAAGTTAAAATATTTTTGTACCAATGTCATGTTTATATTACTAGGGTTGTTTCTTCTTGTTGGGGGCCTACCAGATGGTGATTTGAAGATAAATCAGGGCTGAGGATATTGGAAGTTGGGTTAAATTAGGGTTGAATTAAGGTTTACAATAAAGACTTGTTTAGACATAAATAATGGGATATAATAGGATTGAATAGTGGTTAATTTAAAGTTTTGGGATATAAATGTAGCTATTTGAAGTGTAATTAAATTGTTATAAGAAATTATAAGGATTAGAAAATAGGTTATGGTGACATAACAAAAAAATATTTTCTTTCATGGAAAATAGTGGTTGTTTATTATTCATACCTAAATATTGTACACAAATTCTAGTATTTTATTTAATTTCCCTAATGAAATCTAATGCATATGAATTAGTTCTAGTTCTCTATTAGAATGGAGTGGGGGAAGAAAATTCAAAAATATATTCTTGATGACTTCGAAATCTTGAATATATTTTAATACTTATATTTCTTAAAAAAATAAAATAAAATTGGTAGTCATAACTAGAGTTCTATTATAAATTTATCATAGAATGCTTGTCAAAAGTGGAATAAATGGATTGACAACAACTATCTCCATACTTGCTTGCCCTTACTTTTGTTTTTTGGTATGTGAGCCACTTTTACCTGTTGAGAAGTGGTGTCTAAAACCAAACAATAAAAGGCAAGTGTTCATACGCATCTAATTCTACTTCATGTACTCTTGTTACTCACTTGTATCTAACATGTTTAGATCCCATTTTAGTTGGCACATCAAAAATTGTATTTTGTTTTGTTTAATTTTTTCTTACTCTTAATTGTGTGACATTCGAAGTATTGGTGGTTACTTTTATTAATGTATTGTAGATTTATAGAAACTTGCTTAATTTACTTACTAGGAATGAAAAAAAAATCAAAATAATATTACACGTAGAGTTGGGGGCGACACCAAATTCCGGTGAACTTTGATGTAGATTCCATATATTTTATTTATCTAATAACCTTCAACAATCTGAGAAATATCTAAATGAATGCTAACAATATTTTCCTAAAAATGAAACATTCAAGTCAAGAATTTTTGTTTCCTATCTTTGATAACTTATATTTAATTTGTGTATCATGTCTTAGAAGGTTTATATCATTTTATAGAATTCTTAATCTACAATCTCTATGGCTAGTTTTACTATGTTGGAGTCTAAATTAATAACCTCGGTAAGTAGTCTAATATGAATTATAGAACATATAATTATAAAAAACAACTCAGCAACTTAGAAAGTAAGAAAGAAATATAGTCCAAACGTGGTTTTGTTAAGAGCATGGATCAAGTGGTTGATCATTGGAATCAAGTCTAGCATCATTGATGAGAAATTTTAACTTTAGTTTTCCCTTTAAGTTGCATTTATCACTGCCACTTCCCCACAATGGACACTCTTCAAACTTCAACTCTACTCCAGTTCTCCCAAATTGACACCATTCACTTTCCTACTCTGAGATTTTCGAAGTCTTGGTCATCATTTAATGCAATTCTTTTTTGATACTTAGAATATAATAAAAATGAAACTAGGCAACTTTCATTTTGTATTAATTTTTCACATTAATTTTTTATATTATTATTTTTTGAAATACATTCATAGACGTGAGTACATAAAAAATGTAGAAATTAATAAACAAGGAACTTATGAGATGGTTGAACATGAGGGTGAAGGGCTTATATGGTTATCAATAAGTGTATGAACAAAATGTGTTAATGGATGGACATAAGGATAACATTCTATTAATCAATTAAATTTTGTTTTAGTATACATCTTTTTGAAGTGTTAATTCTACATGTATCAAGTCCTAACTCAAAATTAAATTGCAATATCAACAGATTTGAATTGATTATCAAAATTTAATTATGCTACTCAAGCATAGGTCCAAAATGGCTTCCTTTATTGAGCTAGCATGTGGTGTAGATCTGATCTGATTTTTAATGCATGATCATGATTGTATGCTTAATTTGGAGTGAATATTAAGTATATAGCATCGCTTTGTTTACATTATCTTTAAGCATCTAATATTCCTTTGTTTAGATTTACTAAATCATTAATTGATTTAGGTTTAAGTTGTGCTAAAATCTATTTCTTAATCTTTCCATCTAATTCTATAAATTCAAATTTATGCATGCCGCCTGTTCTTCAATTAGAGTTGGTGTAATGTAGCAATATATTTGAATAGTAAAGCAAATGAACTTTATTCAATGGAACTTTCTACTTTTGTGACATAGAGAATGAAATTTGAGAGGGTTGCTATTAGAAGCTTTATTGTTAGGCACAATTTATCCCCTTGACTCTGATGTGCTGATTTATTGTGATATCTTTTGATATATTTTTAAAATTAAATTGATGTTTATTTCTTGAATGGAAAATATCCATGGAGCCAAACGCCTAATTTTATTCTCAATCCTAAGGAAAATATAGATGTAATTTATGTGTGTGTAGATTTTCCTTAAACATATGCATGTTCATATATGTATGCTTATCATAATTTTGGAACTGTTTATTTATTTATTTATTTTATTTTGAAAGCAAAAAATTTATTTGTTGTTCCTGTAATCAAATAGTAACTTCATATTAGCCTTATCTTATATGGCATTAACTTTAATATTCAAACTAATGAACTATGTTTTTATCATAATCTTTATTAAGTTATTATATGCTTTAAGTTTTGACTATTAACATATATTCGAATGGCGTTGACTTTAATATTCAAATTAATGAACTATATTTTTATCATAATCTTTATTAAGTTATTATATGCTTTATGTTTTGACTATTAACATATATTCGAAAGACCCCAATTATCACCTAAAGATAAATAAAAAAAGGTGAGAAAAATTTACTAGTGCAAATTATGGAATTATTTTTACTACTTTATACTTTCTAACTAAATGAATATATGTGGAATTTATTGAGGAGTGTGTTTTAAAGTTTTATTTTTCTTTTTTCACTTTTCTCATGAGTTTTTTTCTTTCTTTTGTGTGTCATTTTCTATCTCTTAACTTCTCTCAATTTATTTGCTTTATCTTGAAAAACCTGAATTCTCTGAACACAACAAATTAATGAATTTAGGCTAACTCTTTGGTAGCTTTGTGTCACGTATCTTTCTTTTTCTCTTTGGGTTAGCAATACTCTAGAATCACACACACTTTTGAAGATAAAGAAACACAAAGAGAGAGAGATAAGGAGAGAGCTAGAAAGTAAGTTGATTTTTCTTGTATAAATTTAAATAAATTAAAAAATTTTGAAATCTAATTTTTTTAGCTTAATTGTTTCCCTCTAAAATTGTAGAGACTCACAAGGAAAGAGGTTAAGAGGGAAAAAAAGGAAAATATATGGGTTTTTTTTTAATGCATGTACCTTCTCACATTGTTGACTCAATTATATTTCCTAATATCAAATTGTAATTAGGATTTGTTATTATTTCCTGGCTTTGTTTCTAGCATCAGGTTTTGCATTGTTAGCATATCTATTTGTTCTGGAAACATTGAACATAAACACTAATAATAATGACTTTTATGAAATAACATGCATTATGGTTATAAGTTATTGAAAAGTTATTTTATTGAAATTAATTTCCTACATGATAATTTTTTTCATTTGTTTCAACTTCTTCAAAGGTAGCTTCTTTTATGGTCCTAATTTACTACGGACTACATATTGAAACTTGAAATTTTTTTTTTAATTTTTATTTTGATCAAACTCTAATTAGTGGAAAGAAGGGGGAGAGAGAAAAAAATGACAAAGTCCCAAGCTAAACAGGGATGATAGGCTGCCTGAGTGTTAACTTTTATCACTAGTTATTAATTCTTTTAGTAGATATTAGTCTAGTCATTGGTGCCCACCAAGCACTAAATTTTTTCATTATAATCGGGGTGCAAAGTCTGCCCATCAATGCATAAAAACACCCTATTTTATCATTTTTTTTATAGTATCATTTCTTGTTTCTTTAAAGTTTATTACTCCATATACCTCTTGTATTCATTTGACAATTGGTAGCCATCCTTTACTTGGTTGTTATATATATTGGTAGATTTGGTAAAAACACTTACCATTAGTTATATTTATGGTTTTTTTTTTTTTTTTTTTGAAAAGAAGAAAAGCCTTTTAGGGTTTGTTAGTATTAATAGAGTCATGGGCCTTGACAATTTTGTTCTTATATTATCTTCCATTATTCATTTCTCTATCAAGGCAAAGCAGAAGGTTATTTTTATTCTCTTAGTTTTATAATTTAATTTTTCCTTATTTTCAATTTATAAGAAGCTCAAGAGATGTCCAAAGTTTTATTTTTTCCATTTGAATTTTTAATTAGTTTATTGCAGTAGCTCAATTTTTTAATTTTTGTTCCCATGTGACCTTAAAAGCTTTAAGGACATTTGTGGATGTGAGGAGAACATTGATGAAATTTTCTTTAATTGCTAAATTTTACATGAATTTTAAAGGTCATGATCTGGCAAAATGTTACATATGTATCACATGTTCCATGAATGATCTAAAAAAGTAAGCACATAGAGTATGCTTAAACCATAGAGATGTACATGACAAGACCGTTATTGATATAGATCTTCGACTATACTCTATAGATGTCATTTGCAATTTTAAAATTAAATGGAAATTGACTTTATGTGAGGGTGCTTGTGCTAATGTTGATTGAAAATTTATTTCTTATTGAAAATCCATAATATCCCTAAAAATGAACCAAACATCAAGTTGGTGAAAATGGTTCACATTGCAGTTGCCTTAAATGATAGGAGATATTGCTTATTAATTCTCTTCTCCTTTGAACTTTGTGTTACAACATGCAGTTGGATATGTGATGGGTGATCATTATTAACGATTAAAGGCCAACATAAACGTGTGGGTACCTTAGGTCCTTAATCATGTGAACTCAGCTAATACAAATGTGGTTCATCTTCAGTTTATTTGGCAATGACAAATGTAGCTTTTGTGAATTACAAATTTCACAATTTGTGATTAAAATATCATACCAAGATATTTTTATTGTCTTGAATTTCATTCTTTGGTGAAAATAATTGAATATGAATGGTAATCAATTTAAAAAATTATATGTCCTATGACATAAGGTCCTAATGGAAACAAATATCCATAATTTTTTTTAAAAATAAAAAAGAAAAATCAATATATTTGGATGCTTGTAGGAAGTTTCAATGTATACAAAATATATAATAGCACTTCTGTTTTTGTTTGACGTTTTTTAAGCATCAATGTTGAGAATTGATGATGCTTATAATGTATTAAGATTACTTATGACACATCTTGATAATGGTAAAAAGTATGCTTCTTGGAAGTGTTAACATAGGATAATGTTGATGTGTAAAAAACATCAAGGATAAACAATTTTATAGTGGTGTGAATAATTTTGAAATTAAGCAAATTTCTTTTGGATTTAGTAAAGTATAGGACAATACTCACATGCAACATAGTTTCACTAGGTAAAATATAGTGACACTTTGGAATCAATGAATCAAGTTTATAGAGTGCTGACATTTCACTAATATTAAATTTGAAAAATACTTAGTATCTCTAAGAATAGTGTGTTGTGATACAATAAGAGAGACATACATCTTTATTGGATTTTTATGATTTACCAAGTCATTAAAAGAAACCATGTATCTTCATATAAAGCATAGAAAAATAATTAAACATATGGAGAGTCATGTAGATACTAAAACAAAATTTACAAGTAGTATGCTAAAGATAATGTGTCTAAATAACATAATATAAAATAAATAAATATAGGAAGATAAAAATAGTGGATATTCCCATCACAAGTTAAATGATCAATTTTCCTACTTGGATCCTCAAAGAAATTTGAAACGACCAATTGGGTAATTTCATAATTCTATCACTATCAAGGAAGTTTGCTTTAACTTGTTTTCCTTTCTCCTTGATTGAGGTTTGGTATAAGTCAACAAAAAATGTCGGTGTATGGCAATGTAACTACTGCCCTTTTATCTCACACATATGTTCTTAGAAGTCTTTTTAGTTCATATATCTTTCCCTTTTTTAATATGCTTGTTATCTTGTCTTACTTTTGGTGGTGGGAGTTACTTGTTTATTTTGAGAATGATTATGGCGTACACAATGTCACAAATTATTCCCTCTATGGCCATGTCCATGTCCTCATCTATGTCCATGAATTGTGGTGCAATTTGCTTAAAGGGATGATATATAATCGGTTAGATGAGATTGGTAATTTTTAATAAAGCTCATTATTTTGTTTAGTCACTGGAAGACATAATATCAATTTTGGATATTTAGCAAATTAACATTTTTAATAGAGATGCTTCGGGAGCACATTTGAGGTGTGAAAAGAAGTGAACCATTTTTCCATCATGTTTTCCTCAATGATCGTTTCTCTACATTGCTTCAATTAAGTTGATTTAAATAATGTTGATAAATTTGAAATCTTGTAGTCTTAATTGCTTCTAACGTATTGTGCTTTTAGAAGGATAACAATATTTTGATGGTTTTAGGGTTTTGAGGTATTTTCAATCCTTCATCTAGGGGTGGAGCCAGCTGGGCCCCCATAAAAAATGTTAAAACAAAAAATAGTCCAAAAATGTTAAAACAAAAACCCTCCACTTCTTGCAATAGGAGGTCTCCAATTAACTTAAGACGGTTATTGCCACCAACAATGGGAAGGATAGACCATTGGGCTAAGGCCCATATATGTATTTAAGTTGCCCTCCTGAACTAAACTATTGGCTCTACCACTACCCTCATCAATATAATAGTGAAATAGTATCAATGACATCATCGATATAATAGTGAAAGAGTATCAAAGTCATTGTGCGATCTTATAGGGATGTATCATTTCCTTTCTTAACGATGATCCAATATTCATAACATCCATGTGAATTTGATCATCAAGTATCCAAGATAAATAATTTTTTTTTTTCTAGAACACCAAGAACAACAAATTCAAGTTTAGTAAGATTTAACATGATCTGAAAATTATATATAATTTAATTACCACTATATGAAAAAAAAAAAAAAAACTTGTAATAAATACTATCTAAAAATTTCATATTATTAAATAATTTAAAAATAAAAATAATCAAATAATTGCTTAACTTCTAGCTATGATTAATAACAACTGTATAATAACTTTTGACCACATTTTTTACTTTCTTGTTTCCATAGCTTCTAGTTATGAATAATTTTTATATCATAATTATTTACATAGCTTTTAGTTGTGCATAATAAATACTTTTCATGTATATAGCTGGACTAAAAATTTCACATTAGTAAATACTTTAGAAATAAAAATAATTAAATAAAATTACTTAACCTTTGGCTATGATGAAAAACAACCGTAGAATAACTTTTGACCTCATTTTTTTACTTTCTTGTTTCCATAGCTTCTAGTTATGAATAATTTTTATATCCTAATTATTTATGTAGCTTTTAGTTGTGCACAATATATAAATACTTTTCTTGTATATAGTCTCCCACTATAAATTTAGTTTCTTCATGAGTTTAAAGTTTATTAATTTTGTAAATTACTTTTGGTTGCGAGAAGTTATTAACTTTTCTATATAGTTTTTGGCTAGTTTAGATTATTGAATTGACTTTTCTACAGAATCTCTTATTATGAGAACTTATTTAATTTAATG
The DNA here is from genome assembly GCA_030254885.1 of Vitis rotundifolia. Taxonomy (NCBI): domain Eukaryota; kingdom Viridiplantae; phylum Streptophyta; class Magnoliopsida; order Vitales; family Vitaceae; genus Vitis; species Vitis rotundifolia. The sequence continues at coordinate 16,257,137 of CM058151.1, forward strand.
TTTTTGCATAACTTCTAGCATTAAGAAGTTTTGTAAAGTATTTTCTTCATATCTTCTAGTTATGAGAAATAATTATACTTATTTTTTTCTTTGATGGCTTTTGGTTGTGATAAATCATAAAATGGTTTTCCTAATATTTATACATAGCTTTTGGCTGTTTTCAGTTTGTTTTCCATTAACACCAAAACACATGCAGGATATATATGAATTCAAACATTCAAAACATTCTTTTTTATCTTTGATCTCTAGATAGGGAACATACCCAAGTCCATCTGTTTTCTAGGTTTTGAACAAGGTATGGATCTTCTAAAGTTGAGGAGGGGAACCACCGTTACTGGATTCTCTTTAGCGATGGGAAGCGGGAGAGATTAGGGTTCTATTTTATTCAAAGATGTGATTATCTGAAAAACAGAAACTTGACCTTTAAATACCTTCCTGCCTTAGGGACCATACCCTTTGGCTATTGGGTCTCACGAGTCTTAAGCCCATCATCTAAGGCCCATGATGACATTGGGCTCTACACATAGGTGGCCTATACTCTTGAAAACCGATACAGAATAAATACCGAACAAGCGAATAACATAATCATGAAATATGTTACATATATATGCATCCATATTTTAACAATCTTCCACTTGGACCACATATATTACAAAACAATGTTCATGATAGTACTTTATTGAGCTCATCTTGCTATTCTTTCTTAATATCCTTAAACAATCCGGTCTACTAGTTATGCTAACATAGGATCAAAGCGGCCTTCGTTAATCATAATTATAACTAGACTAATCAATGATCACAATATTAACAAAATTGGCAACATGGATCAAGTATGGATGTGTAGCATGGAAATTACATAGAATGTGATCTTTACTATGTCTATTTCCAATTGGTCCTACTTTATGATTAAAAATAGTCAAATTCCACTTTCAACACTTCATGCTAAACTGCTTCTGAAAGTCATCATTTCAATTCAGAGAATTCAAATACAAGTCTTTAAAATCAAGATCTGTACATATAACACAACATAATATCATATCAAGAAAACAAACACAAAATCTAAATATAAACTCCCACTATACTAGCACATCATCAATGTGTACAACACCCATATGTGTGACATGCTCATGATATACTTTGGGTGGCAAACCCTTAGTGAGTGGATCCGCAATCATGGAGTTTGTGCTTCTGTGTTCAATCGATACTTGAAGACTCTGAACTCTTTCTTTCTCAACCAAGAACTTGATGTCAATGTGTTTGGACTTTGACGAACTTCGATTGTTCTTAGAATACAATTCAGCGGCCTTATTATCATAATTGATTCTCAATGGTTTCTCAATCCCATCAACTATTCGCAACTGAGTGACAAAATTCTGCAACCATATCCCATGGTTTGATGCCTTGTAGCAAGCTATGAATTCTGTCTCCATGGTGGAAAAACCAATAAGTGTTTGTTTAACACTTTTCCATCAAACTAATCCTCCAGCCAACATGAAGATGTAGCCTGAAGTGGATCTCCTGCTATCAAGACATCCCGCAAAATCGGAGTCTGAATATCCCACGATCTCTAAATGACTGGATCTACGGTATATGAGCATATAATCTTTAGTTCTTTGTAAATACCGCATAACTCGTTTTGCCTTTTTCTAGTGATCCATACCTGGGTTACTCAAATATCTGCCTAACATTCCAACAATGTACGCAATATTCGGACACGTACAAACTTGTGCATACATGAGACTTCCTACTACCGAGGCATAGGGAAACCTCTCCATATCCTTCTTCTCAAGTTCATTTTTCGGACATTGGTGCAAACTAAATTTATCGCCTTTTGCCACAAGCGTGTCTCCTGGTGCACTATTGCTCATGCCAAATCTACTCAACACCTTATTGATGTAGGCATTTTGTGATAGCCCAAGTATACCTTTTGAACGATCCCTATAAATCTATATACCCAGCACAAAAGATGCATCACCAAGATCCTTCATATCAAATTTACTAGATAGAAATCTCTTGGTTTCATGCAAAAACCCCACATCACTACTTGCAAGTAGAATATCATCAACATATAGCACCAAGATAATGAATTTGCTCCCATTGAACTTGAGGTATATGCATTGATTAACGATGTTCTCCTTAAAACCAAATGAAGTAATCATCTGATCAAACTTTCAGTACCATTGTCGGCATGCTTGCTTTAAACCATATATGGACCTTTTAAATCTTCATACAAGTTGCTTTGAATCATTAGACTCAAAGTTCTCTAGTTGCACCATGTATATTGTTTCATCAATGTTACCATTAAGAAACGCAGTTTTAACGTCCATTTGATGCAATTCTAAATCATAATGAGCTACAAGTGTCATGATGATTCTAAAGGAGTCCTTTGATGATACCGGTGAAAAAGTCTTCTTATAATCAATGCCTTCCTTTTGAGTGAAACCTTTTGTGACTAGGTGTGCCTTATACCTAACAATGTTGCCTTTTGAATCCCGCTTGGTATTAAAAATTCATTTACAACCAATCGATTTTACACCTTTGGGCAACTCTACTAAGTCCCAAACACCATTGTCTTTCATTGATTTCATCTCATCTTTCATGGCTTCTATCCACTTTTCAGAGTGAGAAACTTTGTTTGACTTGACTAACTGAAATTGGATCATCTTCCAGACCCATGTCAAATTCATGTTCTTAGAGATATACAACATAATCATCTGAAATTGTACTTCTCCTTTTTCTAGTGGATCTCCTCAGTGGCACTTGTACTTGAGGTTGTTGAGTTACCTCTTCATGAACTTGAATCGGTTCCATAACTTGAGCAGGAGGAATCTCAAGTGTGTCTTGAATTTCTGTTATTGATTGTACATTCTGAATATTGTTATCAAACATCATATGACCATGCCTAGTCATAATAATAGGAATACTAACTAATTCCTCTTCAAAGACCACTTTTCTTAACGGTTCTCTCCCACTTAACTCAACATCCTCAATGAACTTAGCATTGCCTGTTTCAAAGAAGGATCTAGTTGAGGGGTCATAAAATTTGAAGCCTCTCGACCTTTCAGAATACCCTACAAAGTAGCAACTCACTGTTCTAGAGTCCAATTTCTTTTCATTTGGCTTGTAAGGCCTAGCTTCAGCTGGACAACCCCAGACATGCAAGTGCCTAATACTAGGTTTCTTGCTAGTCCATAACTCATATGGGGTTTTGGCTATTGCTTTGCTTGATACTCTATTCAAAATGTAAACTACAGTTTTGATGGCTTCGCCTCAAAGTGATTCTGGTAAGGTTGAATGACTGATCATACTTCTTATCATATCCTTAAGAGTACGGTTTCGCCTCTCTGCTACACCATTTTGGCTTGGAGTCCCCGACATGGTGTACTAAGGAACGATACCACACTCCATCAAATATTTGGCTAATGGCCCTAGACGTTGTTCACCGAATTCGTCATATCTACCATAGTATACACCTCCATGGTCAGATCTGACGACCTTTGTTTTCTTACTAGTTGGTTCTCAACTTTAGCTTTAAAATTCTTGAACACATCCAATGATTGAGACTTCTCATGAATCAAATAAAGATACCCATATCGCGAGTAATTGTCAATGAAAGTGATAAAATATTGTTGTCCATTCCAAGAAGGGGTAGGAAATGGACCACAAATGTTTGTATGTATCAATTCCAAGACGTCACTGCACCTATTGGCATCCTTTTTCTTCATATTTTTTTGTTTACCTTTAATGCACTCTATACAGACTTGAAAGTCTGAGAAATCAAGTGGGTCAAGAATTCCTTCTGACATAAGCCTTTGAATATGACGCAAACGCCTGTGCCATAACATTGATGAATTCTCTTTTATCAATTTTCGCTTAATGTCATAATTGCTTGAATGCAAGGTTTCATTTCCATTAGTGGCCTTTATAATCAATTTGTATAATTTGTCTGTTAGACTACCTATATCAATAACATTTGAATTTAGATAAAGACTAACCATTCCATTTCTAAATGAACAATAATATCCATATTTGTCCAAACATGAAATAGAAATTAAATTCCGTCTAAACGATGGTACAACAAAAGTTTCTTCCAAATCCAAAGTACATCCAGAGTCTAACTGTAACTTAAAAAAACCAATCGCCTTGACTGCAACCTTGTCGCCATTTCCCACATAGATGTATCTTTCACCATTAGTTGGCATTCGACTCCTTAGGCAACCCTGCATAGTGACACTTATGTGAGTAGTTGCACCTGTATCTATCCACCAAGTGTCAGTAGGCACCATAACTAAATTAATTTATGAACAAACAAAGTTGAGAAGTGTACCTTTCTTTTCACGCCAAGCAGCGTATTTGGTACATGTCTTCTTCATATGACCAGCCTTCTTGCAAAAGAAACAAGTGATCCTCTTATCTTGTTTCTTCTGCACTTTTTGCTTTGATGTTATAGGACCTGCAGTTTGTTTTCCTTTATTGTCCCTCTTTCTTTTCTTGTTGGTACCAAATCCCTAAGATGTGGAAGCCAAGTGAGCACTTTCTATCTTGTCTTGTTTCAATCTCTCTTCCTCTAGTACACATTGAGCAATAAGCTCATTCAAAGTCCATTTTTCCTTTTGTGTGTTGTAACTGATTTTGAATGGACTAAATTGTGTAGGCAAAGAGATCAAAACCAAGTGCACGAGTATGTCTTCCGACAACTCTAACTTTAGTGCCTTGAGTCTAGTCACAAGATTAGACATTTCCATAATATACTCCCTTATATTCTCTTTCCCTTTGTACCGCATAAAGACAAGTTTACTAAGAATAGTGCTTGTCTCAACCTTTTCGTTTGCAGCGAATCGGTTTGCTATCTGGTCCAATAATGCCTTGGCTCGAGTTTTCTCAGGTATTGCACCCCTTATAGCTTCTGGAATTGAGTGCTTCATTATCATTAGACTCATGCGATTGGATCGCTCCCATTTTTTCATAGTAGATCTTTGCTCAGCAGTGCTAGCACTAGTAACGTTTGAAGGGCAATCCTCTCTTAATGCATAGTCTAAATCCATGCACTCAAGCACTATTATAACGTGCTCCTTCCATTTCTTGAAATTTGTGCCATTAAGCACAGGAATGTTATTGACATTTGCAAATATAGAAGATGTTGAATTCATAATAATAAAGCTCACAATCAGTCATATAATCATCACACATACATGAATAAATAAAAATTTAACATATATATATGCATGTGGACATATTACAATATACCTAGCACAAACATCAATATTTAGTCTTTGGACAGAAATATCAACTTGTAATTGGCATCCTTATACAAAATTAATTCATAAATATTGACAATAAAACTGAAGCAATATGTCTGTCTTTGGACTGACATACAGCATGCAAGATAAACTTTATATGCCACATATTTATGACTACTTTATTTATTATTATATTAAAATAATCTTCCTTTGGGCTGATTATTTTATATAATAATAACATGTTTACATATTTCAAAATAAATAAAATTATATAATATAAGTTACTTTAGCAACAAATATACATAATTTATTTATTTTAAAATATTAAACACAAATTCAACAAGAAACAATTTAATTAATTATTTATTTTATGCATAAACCCATGTATATATGTATATCAGTTGATGCATAAAATCCATGTATCTATATGTATATATATAGAAGCCTTGGAATCAATTGATGGGAGAGAATGGGCAAATGTCGGAGTGAAGCGTAGTGATGCGATTTGCCATTCAAGTTTGTATTTTTTGTGGGCCAACAATAGGTTGGGGGGGTGCGGGGGTCAATGCCCCCTGCGGTACGGTTCAGGGGTATATTTGGCCCAATTTATTTATTTATTATTATTATTACAAATCCAACCAATTTGAACCTTGGTTTCCTTAGCCATTCCATCCTGCTACTCATGGCCTTATGCATGTGTCAACACGCTGAGTCATGTGCCAAGTGCATGCATGCATGTAATATAACTAAAAATATATATGTTTTTTTTTTCTTCACTGCAGCCCCAATCGACTGCAGCCGCACCAACCACAGCGCCAAAATTGCGCCGGACCAATCTTCAAGCGATGCCGGTAGTACACCGGCAGCGGCGTACCCTTGTAGCCCAAAAACGACGTCGAGAACGAATGCCTGCAGAGCCCAAAAAAATGGTGTTTCTCACCGGCATTTGAAACATTTGAAAAACGGTGCCTGAAATGGCGCTTTTGGAGCGCTTGAACGGCATCGCTGGAGTGCCTAAAAAGTGGCGCCTTGAATGCACCTGAATGGCGCCTAAAGCACGCTTGAAACGGCGTTGAAAATGGTGCCTCCAATGGTGCCTGTCCGATCAGTAAACCGGCACCAAAACGTGATGCCTTCATATGGCGAAAGTCGCAGGCGGTGGTGCCCACGTTGCCCTTTTCCATTAATTCCTAACTTGATTTCAGGTATTAATACCCATTCATTGACCCATTTGTTTCAAAAAGTATTTAGTTGGATTCCCAATGAGAAAATGAAGAACCAAAATGTGGGTTTTGGTGAAAATGGGTATATAGGCTCTGATACCAATTGTTTTTAGTTTGTTCTCCATTAACACCAAAACACATGCAGGATATATATGAATTCAAACATTCAAAACATTTTTTTTTATCTTTGATCTCTAGATAGGGAACATACCTGAGTCTATCTGTTTTCTAGGTTTTGAACAAGGTATGGATCTTCTAAGGCTGAGGAGGGGAACCACCGTTACTGGATTCTCTCTGGCGATGGAAAGCGAGAGAGATTAGGGTTCTGTTTTATTCAAAGATGTGATTATCTGAAAAACAGAAACTTGGCCTTTAAATACCCTCCTACCTTAAGGACCATACCCTTTGGCGATTGGGCCTCACGAGTCTTAGGCCCATCATCTAAGGCCCGTGATGGCGTTGGGCTCTACACATAGGTGGCCCATACTCTTGAAAACTGATACAGAATAAATACCGAACAAGCGAATAGCATAATCATGAAATATCTTACATATATTTGAGTCCATATTTTAACATTGGCCAATCATGAGAAAGTCTAAAGTAATTTTAAATGGTTTTACAATTTTTTATACCTAGCTTTTGGTCATGATAAGTTATAAAGTAATTTTTCTTAATAGCTTCTGGATATGAAATATTCTTCATATAGCTCTTCACCGTACTAGTGTTATAAAATTATTTATTTACTTTATAACTTTTAGCTATATGAAAAATTACAATATAATTCAAGTAGTATTTGAAAATTTAAAATAAAATGAGGTATAATTCATAATATACCCAAGGACGAAAATTTCCATATATATTGGCGGTATTTCGTGTATCAAGGGGTGTCGATATAAATTTTGGGTAGATATTTTGATGGCTTGACTTTTTTCATTTTTGTCGCCAATATATCGCCGATAGTTTAGGATTTTTCATCAAAAAATTGGCTTGGTCAAAGCAAGCTACCTCGGTCAATGTGGGCTCCTGTTGGTCAAACACAGTCAAACCAATAGGGGAATCTGAGACATAAAAGGTTTGGGTGCAATTTGCAACAACCACTAGAACAAGTTTCTCTTTGATAAAAAAAAATGCACCAAAATGTATATACAAGACTACAAAAGATTATTTTATTTTTACATTTGATTTAATTTATTACCAAAAGTATAAAAACACAATTTTCTGTCTTTTTTTATATAATCTATATATTTATCAAATATTAAAAATATAAATATTAAAAAAATTATACATATTTTATTATTTATTTGATATCATTGAATACATTTAAATATAAATGGATCCTAATTTTAATATTAAATATATTTTAAAATTAAACATGTTATCATATTATTGTTGTAAAATAATATTGTGCCACTTAATAATAAATATATACTTGTAAAATTTATATTTTTTTAAAAAATAATTTTAAAATATCTATTTTTACTTTTTATATGATTTTTTAGAGTTTTCTTTTCTAATATTTTCAGAATTTTTATGTTACCGATATTTTGTGTCAAAATATCTGCTAATATATCTCCAATATATCTGTAAAATTGAAGTACCGATATATCCATACTTACTGATATTTTCATCCTTGAATATACCTTCTAAAGCAAACATTTAGTATAATAGAATTGTTCAAAGAAAGTAAAGATATTTCTTTTATTAATAACTACAAATGAGATGTTTAAGACAAAAGCGAAATATTAAATGCAATTTTTTTTTCTTAGTCGAAGACTCGTATTGATAACATGTTTTAAAAGTAAAGAAAATAAAAAGAAGAATTTAGAGAAAGAAATTAAAATAAAATAATCTCTATAGTAGTTATTCTAGTAATCATAGCTTTATTTATAGGCTTTCAACCATAATGAACCATAGTTGTAAATGTTATATCTATGTTGAAACCTTGAACATGCGAAAAGGTGACATCCATAAAATTTTATACCCATTTGAGAGAGAGAGAGAGAGAGAGAGAGAAATATCATTTAGGTGCTAATTTTCAACCATAAAGATATAGGCTTGCAACCACACCAGGAGAGAATTCTTAGACAACGAACTAAAAAGTTCCTTACCATGATGCACAACAACATTCTAGATTGAGAAAACAAATTGTAAACCAACAAATAGTAAATAACTTAATCCAACAAATCATAAATAAGTAATGTTATTTTTTTGTAATAAAATTTTCAAATAAATTATTCTGCCAACGTAGTAGAAAAGTATTCCTTAATAAAAAAAATTATAGAGCATCTTTTATCTATAATTAGCATTTAAAAAATTCATGCATTTCTTTATAAATAAATTTGGTTTGAAACATATACTGAATATGGATCTATACTTCGTTGCTTAAATTTTCCATTCTATGAATAAGATTTTCAAATTTATTACTGACTTATGTGGATAGGTCACTCTACGTGGGATATTGAGATTCAAATCAAATTTACTATAGTTGTAAGTTTTGACCACATGGACTAGGGTTTAACTTGAGTTTATAACGAAAAGTACCTTCCATATGGAAGAGTTCAAGTGGATGTTATAACAGTAAGTACCGACCATATGGATTGGATTCGAGTAGGGTTTATTACCATAATTACTAGTTGCACGGAATGACTTCTATGTATCCAAAGTACAACCCTATCTATGTTAGGAAGTCATAAAGCTAATCTCAAAATTGATATATCCATTGGAGAAGATTAAAAACCTCCGTTGACACTACTACAAAATAGATAAACAATGACACTTCTTTCCTTGGTGCTTTAAAAAAAGTGTCAATATTAAGTATAATGTGTAACATACAATGGAACTAGACCTAGATAATAACTACATTTAATATTAGAATCCTTGGCAATTTGTACAAGGGTCCTTAAAGACTGTACCTTTTCATATCCTTGCACTTTTGTAAAGCATCATCTTTCGATAGCCTATATATACCTCTTTCTAAACTTTCACCCTCACACTGCGAAACAAATCGGCCAAACATACTTTCCTCCAAATAGAGTTTCCCTCACCCTCACACCCCAACCAATTACACCGAACTTCTATAAGAGAAAACACACCATCGAAAATACATGAGTCACTCCCACACTCTGACATTGTGTGAACGATTTACTGGCGTACTCTTACAAATTTAGTAGACCCTGCTTTTGAGTACGTTTCAAAGAGGCAGAGATTCTTTAAGAGAAATACAAGGTTTTTGTCAAGAAATATTAGCAAGGTGATCATCTCCAGCGAAATCGATAACAACCTTGACTCTTTGCCCCATTAAAATTTGTGTAGGTCTCATGTTTTATTTAGGGTTTTGGTGAAATACGAATGAACTTTGTTTTAAGTTCTGTAATATTTTGCTATCTTAATTTTTTCAAGAAATAAATTAATTTATTGTTATTTAGGGTTTTCTCTGCCATTTATTGGTATTGCTTGACTGAAGTGGTAAATCTACTCTATCTTTTAGAATCTGGGAGGTAATCTTATTTTGGAGGATTATCCTTTGCTTTAGGTATCTCAACCCTTAAACTCAACTTCAATTATAATAATATTCGTGCTTTCTATTTTTTTTTTTTTTTTTTTTTAATTTATGCTCTTTGTTCTTTATTCTTGTGTTTTTATTAATTATTTAGGAAAAATATGTCATTCCCCCAATTATGTAGGTGATATTATTTTATTAATTAAATAATTTTGATCTCTGAGTTTCTATACTTTGATTCCTACTTGTTTTTATTTTTGTGCGAATGCTTGAAAAGGTGTAGTTTTGTTGGGTTGTTGCCAATTTCAAGGCATTTAGAGAAAATTCAAGTTTTTAAGGAACTTATCTACTCCCAATTTTGGTCTATGAGTTTCAAAACTTGCATTCCTTTTTGTTTTTCTTTTTTGTGTGAATGTTTGAAAAGGTATAGTTTAAGGTTGTGCTATTGCAAAGAATGTATGTAAATTGCTTATGAACATTTTTTTTTTCTTAGTGTTCTCTACAACTAGTGCTAAAGAGACATATAGACTTTCAAATTGAAAAAATTGTTTTAGAAAGGCTACATCCATATCTTGATTTTTATAAATTACCTATGTGATTTAGTTTTATTAAATAATTTCATAATAAGTAGATAATTTTTTATTTTATGTTGGGTTGTTGTCAATTTCAAGGCATTTTGTGAAAATTCAAGTTTTCAAGGAACTTATGTTCTCTTGATTTTGGTCTATGAGTTTCAATATATACTTGTATTCCTTTTTTATTTGTTTGTTTGAATGTGTGAAAAGGTGTAGTTTAAGGTTGTGGTATTGTAAACAATGTAAATTGTTAATGGATATTTTTCATGGTGTTTTGCACACAAAGAGACAAAGTGAAATATAAGCTTTCAAAGTTAAAAAAGTTGTGTTAGAAAGCCTACAAAACTATCTAAATATTTCATGATATACTGATTCATAGAATGAATGTATTCTTGATTTCTATTTTTTGTCTTTTTTTTCTCTATTTTTTTTAAATCTATGCTCTTTGTTCTTTAGTCTTGTGTTTTTATTAATTATTTAAGGATATATATATATAGATATGAATATATTGATTTTTATAAATTATGTATGTGATTTTGTTTTATTAAGGAATTTCATAATAAGTAGATAATTTTCTATTTATTGTTGGGTGTTTGCCAATTTCAAGACATTTGGAGAAAATTCAAGCTTTCAAGGAACTTATGTACTCCCAATTTTGGTCTCTGAGTTTCAATACTTGTAGTGTGGTCAATCCTAATTGGTCAAAAACAATATAAAAACAAAACTAAAGTGGCTAAGAAAGCCTTGAATATTTTGGATAGTCTTGTTATGAATCTGGAAATTTTACATGCTTGTTCAGATATAGATAAGAATTGTCTTTTCACTTGGGAAGAAGGTAGCAAAAAGTTACAAGGCTTTAGGAGATTCAATTAAAAAAAACTACCTAAAAGCCCATTCTCAGAGGATACAATCCATTTTGTCCAATAAGATTATTAGGCATTTTGTTCAAGACCTCATTGAGGAGGTTTCATTTCCTCTATTTCTAAATAAATAGAGTAACTACACAAAATGTTTCTAAACAAAATAGTCTAATTCTACCGTCTTTAACAAGCCTCTTGGAAATGAGCTTAAGTTTCCTAGGTTGTACCTTATTTACATATTTACTGTTCTTTTATTGATGAACTTTGTTTGATTGGTCAAATGTTTTGTCAGTTAGATTTAAGCTTTGTTTTGTGTTTTTATTTTATAAATACATATCTTGGCTGCTCTCTCCTACCATTCAAAGCTTTTGACTTTTCTGATATAAATGCAGAATGTGAACAAAATTCAAAAGATGGAGTAGCCTATGCTAGAGATACATGTAAGTGTTTATTAACATGTATAGACATTATAACATTGTTCAAACTTTTTTATTTGATATCAAATTGGTTTTATCCATTTCAATATTAGTATGCCTTTGGTCTTTTGGGTAAAATGCAAAGAAAATACAAAAAATAAAACTTAAAAAAAGTTCCTATAAAAAAATACAAAAAAGAAAAAGAAAATACGAGAACAACTTATAAAATAAGAAAAAACATGACATATCAGACAAATGATATAGACTAAAACTTCATTTTGAAACTATATAACTTACTATAGTAGTACCCAATATTTGAATATTAAATATCCAAATACAATCTAAATATATCATTGGTTTAGTAGTGTGATTATGGTGAGAATTTCCACCTCTACTTTACTCTTTAACTACTATGTTCTTTGAACTTTTATTTTCTAAAAATGTTCTTGTAGGATTTCCACCTCTACTCTACTCTTTAACTACTATGTTCTTTGAACTTTATTTTCTAAAAATGTTTTTATGCAATATTTGGTCTTTTGTGGAGTATTAGTTTGAGTTAGTAGCTCGAATATGGTAGTGGTGATTAATTTGGTTTTAATTTGTCGTTTAGCTTTTGAATCTTCTAATATTTTGCATAAATATAATTTAGACATTTATTTATACATTTTTGGCTTACTCCACCAACTGTCCTCTTTGTATTAAGATATTATGAGTCTTGTGAATGAAATTAATATGGGTATTGTTTCCTTTTTTGGACTCTTTATGTGTAGTTTTAGTTTCATGTTGCATTGTTTTATTCCTACATTTGGATTAATTTATTTTATTTAAAGAAATTCAAGAAACTAAGTAGTCAAAATGCCTCTATTATCATAATTTAGGCTTGAATTCAAAGAGCTTCTATTTTTATCTATTTCCATTTGCTTTTAGTTCGAATCCACTTCTGCAACCTTGTTATATTGCATTAATTTGAAATAAATTTCATTTTCTTTTTTATTTGAGTTACTTGCATTGGGAATCCTAGTAGCTCTCTATTAGGATGAATAACTTTCTCCTTCATCATCTCCTTCTTCATCGTATACCTTTTAACATTCACTTTCATCTAATCTTTGATTTGTACATAGTGATCCTTGGTTACTTGTTGTTACCTTCTATTATGGTGCTAGATTTGGTTTTGGTAAAGCTAATAGGTATATCTTGCTTTAACATGGTAGCCTTTGTATTAGATATCTAATTTTTGCGTTTCAACTTTATTCTAAATAGTTTTCCAAATTTTTCCCTTTGATTGTTTTTGTTCTAGTTTATTTTATAATTACTAATTAAATCTAGATCTTTCTAGCTAATGTATTCCTTTAGACTCTTTAGCATCTAATTCAATTTTTAAATGTTTTTCATTATAGTAGTTTTGGAAAAGAATCATTCATGATCATTTACAAGCTTCCAGATCAAATTATTGCATGTGTCCAAATTTCTTCTTTTTATTTTATTTGATTAATTTGTGGCACCAATATTTGAATTTAACACTTGCAAATAAGGTTCATCCTTGCCTTTTCATTGATTTTTCTTAGATTTCATAAGAAGGTATTCTTGGTTATCAAGGCTAATCAATTGCACTTTTCTTTGTAAATCCACTAGTGTTTCCATTTTTTTTTTTTTTACACCCTTTTTCCATGGATTGTTTAGTACTATCATTCTCATTACTAGATTCTTTCAACTAAGTAAACCTTCTCCATGGATTGTTTATGTTCTTAGGAAAATATTTTCAAATTTGTGAATATATGGATGATTCATAGTTAGATGACTTTCATAGTGTTGCTTTATTAGTTTGTTTATATGATTCCAACAATGCTTCAAATTTGATATTGATGGATTATACATTTTAAGGTCATTAATATGACATTTAAATTTTTTTTTGCTATCTAAGAATGTAGTTCACCAGTTCTAGAAAAAAATGATCATTCTTGGATGTTAAAGGATAGAAGGTCATAGGAATATGAGGATGGGGTTCACAACTTTATTGCATTTGCAGTACAAAAATTTGCACATAAAAACTCTATTAAATATCCATGCCTACAGAGTGGTAATATGATATTCAATATGCCTAAGAAGATTAGAGAGTATTGGTATGGAGAAGTAGCTCTAAGTGGACCACCAACTAGAAAAGCAGAACGTTATGGTAGGATTGAATTAAATAATATTCATAGTACAATAGAAACGGTTCAAGCTGCACAAGATGATTGTAAGAATGACCCAAAATTGTTTGAAATATGTCTTGAAGATGCCCAAAAACCTTTATATCTCAGTTGCAGAAATTTTACAAAGTTGTCTGCATTGGTTTTTAGAGCTTTTAAGAATACTTGGAGATGTGTTTGTTGCCTATAAAAATGAGTTGCCCTTGTTCATGTATGAAACAAAAAAGACATTGAATGCATTAGGCATGGAATACAATAAAATACATGCATGTTCCAATGATTGCATACTTTACAGGAATGAGATGAAGGATACATCTTCATGTCCTACATGTGGAACTTCAAGGTGGAAGGTAGATAGAACTGGAACTAAAAAGAGAAAGAGAATTCCAACAAAAGCAATGTGGTATTTTCCTCCTATTCCAAGATTTAGAAGAATGTATTAGTCCTAAAAAAATCATAAGCTTCAACCCCTACATCGCACAATATTTTCAAATCTTCCAATAATAGTGCTAAATAAATATCTATGTCATTTCTAGGTTGGCATGGACTTGATATTAACAAAGATAACATAATAAATTTTCTTTCCATGCACAACCAAGGGAGGAGGTTATAGATGATCATTATAATAGGCTAACAACTATGTTTACTACTCAATGAACTGTGAGGATTTATAACATCCAATGAAATGACAAGTCTAAGGTTTCTAGGTTTTGATGCAAAGTTAGGCCATCTATGGTCAACTAACTTCCATGATGGAGAGTCAGATGGATGATGCATTCTCCCATCAAATTTTCTTCCTTGGGCATGCCATATAAACAAGTGGTTTTTACATTAAGAGTTGTTCTACTTTGATCAATCAATGATTTCCCTATAAATGGAAACATACCTGGTTGCACAGGTAAAGGTTATTTTGCATGTCTTGTTTGAAATAAGATGACGTTTAGAAGAAGCATCAAGGATTATTGGCGCTTACAATGGTGCTTTTGAGAAACGTCAATGTATGATATATTCATTTCTTGATAGTCGATAATATGACTCTTTAAGGAAGCGTCATTGTATCTTTTCCTTGAAAACCTCTCTTGAATTCAATCCAACCCAACCAAAACATTGGCAAGAAAAACCAAAACAAACAAAAAACAAAAAATAATAATTTTAAAGCAAAAATAATGAACAAAAAAGTATATTTAATTAATATGGAACCACAATGGCACAATCCAAATTTCAACTTAATTTTTTAAAACAAAAAATAAAATGAGAAAAATCTTGGAACTATTTACAAAAAATAATAACAATAACAATAACCCAAGAAAATCAAAAGAAAGGACCATCATAACCAAAGGTAGAGCCTTAAGAATCAAATCCAGCTGTCTGTGATTCATGTATAGGGATTGCTCCAACTGAATACGAAGCGGAAAAAGCAGGGGGTTCTGATGCCTCAATCATAAGGTTATCAGCTTGACTTTCAACTTTCTTCCTCAGCATCTCTAATGACACCTTTAGCAGCTAAAGCTGCTCCAAGCTAAGCTCCTCAATTGGAGCTACCCGCCAGCACTGTATCTCGAAAGCTTTCACAAGTGGTTCACCACGTATCTTGTCAGCCTCAATGATTGATTCAATACAAGGGTGACCAAATGAATATATCTTTTTTTCTAGAGAGAGAAAATTATGATGGATGTTTCGGCCTTGCAAAGAGTGCACGACTTGCTAGCCTTCTTAAAAAGGCCAGCCCAACGTTTTGAGAAAGTAACCTGTAAGAATGGTGTGTGTTGCAATACAATAAGAGAGACATACATCTTTATTGGATTTTGTGATTTACCAAGTTATTAAAAGAATCCATGTATCTTCATATAACGCAAAGAAAAATAATTAAACATATGAGAAGTCATATAGATACTTAAACAAAATTCACTAGTATGCTAAAGATAAAACATAACAGTTAAACATAGTGGACATTCCCATCACTAATTAAATGATCAATTTTCCTACTTGGATCCTCAAAGAAATTTGAAACAACCAATTGGGTAATTCCATAATTCTATCACTGTCAATAAAGTTTGCTTCAACTTCTTTTCTTTTTTCCTTGATTGAGGTTTGGTATAAGTCAACCAAATATATCAGTGTATGAAAATGTAACCAGTGCCCTTTTATCTCACACATATATTCTTAGAAGCCTTTTTAGTTCGTACATCTTTCCCTTTTTTAATATGCTTGTTATCTTGTCCTATGTTTGGTGGAAGGAGTTACTTGTTTATTTTGAGAATGATTATGACCTCCACTATGTCACAAATTCTCTATGGCCATGACCATGTCCTCATCTATGTCCACATTCATTGATTGTAGTGCATTTAATTCACTTGAAGGAATGATAGATAGTTGGTTGGATGAGATTGGTAATTTTTAATAAAGCTCCTTGTTTTGTTTAGTCATTAGAAGACATAATATCAATTTTGAATATTTAGAAAATTAACGTAAGTTCTTGATATAGATGCTTTGAGAGAACATTTGAGGTATGAGAAGAAGTGAACCATTTTTCCAAATACATTTTCCTTAATGATCGTTTCTCTGCATAGCTTCAATTGAGTTAATTTATATAATGTTGACAGATATGAAATTTTGGTAGGAGTTATATTTGTTGATAGATTTGCGGATAATAATATTTTGATGGTTTCTTTCAAATTATTCCAAAAGATGAAAGGGTTATGAAGTATTTTCAATCCCTCATTGAGCGGCAAAGCTGCCTCCTCCTCCCCTCCGAAAATGCTAAAACAAAAAACCCCCACTTTTTACATTAGGAGGACTTGAACCAAAGATGGTTATTGACCCCCAACAATGACAAAATAGGACCATTGGGCTAAGGCCATATATGTATTTAAGTTGCCCCCCTGATTTAAACTGTTGGCTCTTCCACTGCCTTCCATCAATCTTAGTCAAGGAGTATCAATGTTGTTGTGCAATCTTATAGAGATGACAAATAATTTTTTTTTTTCTAAAACACCAAGTGCAATAAATTCAATTTTAATAAGGTTTGACATGATCTCAAAATTATACATAATTTAAGTAAAACTATATGAAAAAATAAACTTGAAATAAAATACTACATAAAAATTTCATATTATTAACTAAAAATAATTAAATAATTACTTAACTTCTAACTATGATGAATAACAACTGTAGAATAGATTTTGACTACATTTTTTTATTTTTTTGTTTCCATAGCTTCTGGTTATGAATAATTTTTACATCATAATTATTTACATAGTTGTTAGTTGTGCACGATATTTTTCATATATATAGTCTCAGGTTATAAATTTAGTTTTCTTTAAGAGTTTAAAGTTTATTAATTTTGTAAATAACTTTCGACTGTGAGAAGTTATTAACTTTTCTATATAGTTTCTAGCCAAAAGAGATTATTGAATTGACTTTTCTACATAATCTCTTATTATAAAAAATTATTTAATATAATTTTTTTGCATAACTTCTAGCATTGAGAAATTATACATTCATTTGGTTAAGTATTTTCTTCATATCTTCTAGTTATGAGAAATAATTTTACTTATTTTTCCTTTGATAGCTTTTGGCTATTATAAATTATAAAATGATTTTTACTTATTTTTTAACATAGCTTTTGGTCATGAGAAATTATAAAGTAATTTTTCTTCATAGCCTCTAGATGTGAAATGTGCTTCATATAGCTTTTCACTATACTAGTTTTATAAAATTATTTATTTACTTTATTGCTTTTAGCTATATGAAAAATTACAATATAATTCAAATTATATTTGAAAAATTAAAAATAAAATGAGATATAATTCATAACATACCTTCCAAAGTAAACATTTAGTATAAAATAATTGTTTAATTTGAAGAAAGTAAAGATCTTTCTCTTATCAATAGCTAAAATGAGATGTGAAAGATAAAAACGAAATACTAAATGAAAAATCTTTTCTTTTATTAGTTGAAGACTTGTGTTGATAACATTTTTTAAAAGTAAAGAAAATAAAAAGAAGAATTTAGAGAAAGGAATTCAAAGAAAATAAACTCTAAAGTTGTTATTCTAGTAATATAGCTTTATTTATAGGATTTCAACCATAAGGAACCATAATTGTAAATGTTACATATATGTCTAAAAAATGTTATACCCATTTGAGAGAGAGAGAGATTATTTAAGTGTTAATTTTCAACCACAAAGATAAATAGTAAATAACTTAAATCCAACAAATCATAAATAAGTAATGTTATTGTTTTCCAATAAAATTTTCAAATAAATTATTCTAGCAACTTAATAAACAAATATCCCTTATTAAAAAAATTTATATAGCATCTCTTATCTATAATTAGCATTTAAAAAGTTCACGCATTTCTTTATAAATAAATGGGTTATTTGATTTAAAAGGGTATTTGAAAACCCAAAATTTGAAATTTAATCCTTCATCATTTTTTTGCCTCATTTTGAAAAAAATGCTTGTACTTTTTTCTTGTAAAAATAATCATTTATTTTAAAACCTATATATAAATATTTGAAATGACAAAGGGCATTTATGTCCAAAATGGGTTATTTTTCAAGAAAAAATATGGGGATGGTTAAATGTACAAATTTAGGGATTATTTCATCCCTTTAACCAATTAATTCTAAATAAATTTGGCTTGAACCATATATTAAATATAAATCGATGCTTCATTGCTTAAATTTTCCATTCTATGACTAAGATTTTCAAATTTATTACCAACTTATGTGGATAGGTCACTCCTACGTGGGAGATTGAGATTCAAATCAAATTTACTATATATGTAAGCTTTGACCACATGGACTAGGGTTTAACTTGAGTTTATAACGGTAAAACACCTTCCACACCAATTCAAGTGGACGTTGTAACGGTGAGTACGGACTATTTGGATTCAAATCAAATTTACTATATATGTAAGTTTTGACCACATGGACTAGGGTTTAACTTGAGTTTATAACGGTAAGCACCTTCCACACCGGTTCAAGTGGATGTTGTAACAGTGAGTACCGACCATTTGGATTTAAATCAAATTTACTATATTTGTAAGCTTTGACCACATGGACTAGGGTTTAACTTGAGTTTATAACGGTAAACACCTTCCACATCGGTTCAGGTGGATGTTATAACGGTGAGTACCGACCATTTGGATTGGACTCAAGTAGAGTTTATAAAACATAATTACTGGCTCTGAGGAATGCCAACTATAGACTTCTATGGATCTAAAGTAGAAACCCTATCCATGTTAGGAAGACATAAAGCCTGTCTCAAAATTGACATATCCATTGGAGAAGATTAAAAACCTTTCTTGAATTCAATCCAACCCAACCAAAACATTGGCAAGAAAAACCTAAAAAAACAAAAAGCCAAAAATAATGAACAAAAATTATATTTAATTATTATGGAACTACAATGACACAATCCAAATTTCAACTTAATTTGATAAAACGAAAAATAAAATGAGAAAAACCCTAGAACTATGTACAACAAATTATAACAATAACAATAACCCAAGAAAATCAAAAGAAAGGACCATCAAAACCAAAGGTAGAGCCTTGAGGATCAAATCCAGCTGTCTGTGGTTCATGTGGAGGGATTGCTCCAACTGAATATGGAGCAGAAAAAGCAGGGGGTTCTGATGCCTCAATGATAAGGTTATCAGCTTGCCTTTCAACTTTCTTCCTCAGCATCTCCAATGACACCTTCAGCACCTGAAGCTGCTCCATGTTAAGCTCCTCAACTGGAGCTGCCCACCAGCACTGTCTCTGGAAAGCTTTCGTCGTCTTGTCAAGTGCTTCACCACGTTTCTTCTCAGCCTCAACTTCCTTCAGAACCTCAGTTAGCTCCATATTAAGCTCGTTGATATTAGCACTACGGTGAGCCTGGAAGAGCTGCAGTGCACCAGCATTTAGAAAAGGGTTTCGCGCCAGGAACCTATCAATGATTGATTCAATACAAGGGTGACCAAATGAATATATCTTTTTCCCTGGCGAGAAGATTATGATGGCTGTTTCAGCACCGCAGAGAGTGCACAACTCGCTAGCCTTCTTAAAAAGGCCAGCCCGACGCTTGGAGAAAGTAACCTGTAAGTTACTCTCATTCTTTATTTTGGCGATCTCAATCCTCTGGCGGCCCTTACTTTTCCTTACAGTAGCCATCAAGAGAAAAATATTGAGCCAGGGAATGCTCTTTTCTTGATGAAGATTGAGTGATTTGTAGAGTACTATGGGGGTCTTTAAATAGGGTTTCTCCACCTCTAAAATTGTCGTCAATGCTCTCTAAATTGTTTCAAAATCTATATTTCACTTATTGCATTTAATTACTTACCAAATAATTTGAATACTAAAATATCATCCTTTTAGGGTATATCCATAAAAATTATAAATATTTAGACATTTTATTCATTGTATTTAATTACTCATGTAATAATTTGGATACTAAAAGATCATCCTCTTAGGGGATATCCATACAACTCATAAATATTCAAATGTCTTAGTTGTACTAGTTAAAAATCAATTGACATAGTTGACTATCTAATTAGAGTGCATGACCATGTGGGTCCATGTCCAATGTGTTAATACTCCATGTTTATCGACTTATAATGACCATTGGATCCAAAATAAGTGGTTGAATTCTATCATCTAAAATGATCTAAAGCATGAAATGGAAGGGTACTTGATATGTCTTTACTTGTATTATACAATAGTCTAATAACTTTCAAGGAAAGGAAGTAACTTAATGTCCAAATAAACCTTTTTTTTCTTTATAAAATAATAAGATAATTGTTCTTCCAAATTTGAAAGTAAATTCTTACTTATAAAGATGAGGATATCATTAACTATTCTTCCAAATTTGGATATGAAAATTGAAAGGTGATTTGTACACATAATTATGTGTTGAGGACTTAGAAAGGTGATAAGATAATAATGAAAATATAATGTTTGCTTACATAGATGATGATGGGGATATTATGTAATGATTTCTTAATATATTAATTCTTCTTGAAGAGATACAAATGAAAATGAAATTGTTGTCAATTTTTTTTTTTTTTTTTTTGGGTCAAATAATTAATGAAAGAAACACAACCTCATCATAACCTTGTATTCTTATGTGCAGGTCTATCATATGTTTTGAACTCTTGATTTCATGTGCTTTTGGAAATTGGGAACCTTGTAACTTAATTAGTCAAAGCTATTTTTCTTTATATTATTAGTGAAATGTAAGATAATTACTAAAGAAATAGGTAAAGAAACAACTCAAGAAATGAAAAAATAGAAATACGGTATCCTATCCTCATGGTAGTGTCAATAGTTTAGTTTGAAGTTTTTAGCTATTCTATCATTTTATTGTCATTTCATGTGCTTTTGAAATATTGGAAACTTAGTGAATTTAACGATCAAAATTCATTTTCTTGACGTTATCAATAAAATGTAAGTCAGAAGTAATGGACGGTAAAATATCTCAAAGTGTTGTTAGACATGAAAGATCTTAAAAGGCATTTAGATTTTAGAAAGAGAGGTTAGGCTTAAAAAGAAAATATTTTGTGCATACATATGTTTGTACCTTCTGCCTATGTTTGGTTGGTGAATAGAATAGAATAGGATATGTATATCTTAAGATATCATATCTCATTGGATATGAAATGTAAATCCTAAAATATCATTTTCAGTGGGATTTGATATTCTTGAATATTATATCCATTAGACATGATATCTTAAGATAATTTATTTAATGAGATATGTTATGTTATACTTATAATTAATTTTAAAATAAAATAAAATATATAACTTTTTCAATATTTAAAATAAAAAATTATATTACATTTCAATATTTTCTATTTAAAAAAATATAAAATTTTTATTATGTTGAACAATATTTATGATTAAAATATTTAATTTTATTGATAATTTTTATATTATTTTATTCAATATATAAAAATAATATATATTACAATTATTTTATAAATATTTTTTATTTCTTCTTTTTTAACCATAAATTTAATTTTTTTTAATAAAAAAAATATTTTACAAAATAAATAATATAAAAAATAAATAAATTGATAAAAATAAATAAATTTATAATAGATGAGATATACCTATATTATATTTTAGCTTATGATTTAAATATCATAGGTAAAAATGATAAGATAAGATAAGTAATGAGATAACTTATATCCCATTTTCAACCAAATATAGGATAGAATATGTTATCTTCTTTCTTATCCTATTATATTCTATATCTCACCAACCAAACATGACTTTTAAGTGTGGAGCCACTAGATACAGATATGATAAAATCAAGAAATATAATTGAATATAAAATTTATTGGTTGGGTTAATTAAATTTTTGTCATTTTCTAAATTTAATTGAAGACTAGATGGAGAGAGAGAGAGAGAGAGAGAGATAGAGTTTAAAAAGAAACTGGTGTTTTAAATGAAAACCGTGTCCATTTTTAGATTCTTCAAGTGAACATTTTTTAAAATCTAAAATCAGTGTTATGCTATTTATCTTAAATGACCAAATCTCAAGAAATCTTTTCCAAAAGATTTAAAAATGTTACACAAATTATGCTTCCTATCTAATTTTCACTTGTATTGTTTTGGGATTAGAAAACAATTCTTATTTGCTTCCAAGCAAGTCCTAATCATTCATAAATAATCTAATCTTAGGCTGAGGTGCTAGGAATTAAACTATACATGGTTTCAACATTTCTACATATGGTGTAACAAATGATTGACTAAGAAATAATTATTTGTATATCAAACTATTTTCATAATAAAAGATTTTAGCATCATATTAATAAGACATAAAAGAAGTTTGAAAAAAATCCTATTGAATGCAAGGTCACCACCAAAAATTTTCCTTTTGATTGACCATCTTCCCATAATTACTCAATCCTTGTAATATGAAACATTCCTTCCTCAAATAGCCTTCCTTAGACAACCAACTCAACTTGACTAATTCCAATGACTATTTTTAATGACTTGTATATATTACCATGACTAAGACAAATCAAGATAACTACCCCTCTCAGTCTATTTTTTTATTATTTAATTGATCTAATTTTTTTTTCTACAAAATTTTAATATTATCGGATTAGAAAAACATGGAGCAAAAATTATCAATCCAAACTTTCTACCCATGTGCTAGCCTTATTTCAATCAAGTAGGGTTGCAACTTGGGCGGATTGGTCAAGTTGATGACTAACCCAAGCCTAACTTGAATTAAGAAATAATCAACCCAAGTTCAATCTAGCCTGACCTCTAACCCAAGGTACTCAACTCAAGTCTAACTCAACCTTACTTTTCTAAATTTAGGTTGAACTCTGGTTGGTCGAGTTAAGTTCGAGTTGATTGGGTTAGATTTGGGTTGATCAGGTTAAATTCAGGTTGGTCAAGTTAAACTCAAGTTGATCAATTTAAACTTAGGTTGATCGAGTTAAACTCAAGTTGATCAGGTTAAACTCGGGTTAATTGGGTTAGACTTAAGTTGTTTGTGTTCATTGGATTGCAAGATTCAAAATTCATCTATAATGGTTTTTAAATTTTTTTTCTATATATTTGTATGACAATTTAAATAATAAATAACACAAAGTTTCAAGATAACAATAAAAAAGTAAAAATAAAAAGTATATGACATAATTATAATTTGATATTTTTTTCTTTAAAATATAAAAAAAAAATAATATTATCATATACAATAATAAACATTATAAATATTATAAAAATATTAAATCGGGTTCAAGTTACACTTGGGTTGTCCGAACCTCATCCCAAACCTAACCCATATTGAACTTGAATTGAGAAAACTTAAGCCAAGCTTCACCCGAGTAGTGAAAATGTTTGCCCAAGCTTGCCTAAACATTGGGTTGGGTTCAAGTTGGATCAAACCAACCCGTCTAAGTTATACCCCTAGATGAAGTGGTCCACATCTAATTACATCCTTACTAATATTAGATTCTAACTCTAATGAGGACTCTAGGCATGAGCACCACATAGAAGATGATGAGAAACCAAATCAACAAATCAAATAAGATGGTAAGAAAACTATCAATCTCAAATATGTAAATTAAATCAATAATGATGACATGTATTGGAGCCTTATGTCATGGACTTAGTCTTTTTCTAAGCTCGTGCGGCACTTAGACAAGTCAAGACACTTGATCTTGCTAAGTCAGCCTAACTCCCAATGCAGCTTTACAAGTGCTTTGAGAAATCACTTGCTTGGTTGGTTAGGTTAATTTCTTGGGTGGTGCCTTGGCCAAATGAGGGTCTCACCTATTTATAGGCACCAATAAAACTCTCTAGAACCTTGGAAGGTTCCTTACAAGTCAAGAAGATTCTATAATACCCTACACAATTCTATGTACAAACCTTTGTACAAGAATATACAAGAAATTCCTAGAATTCTCTAGAAAGCCTTGGACTCCTCTTATGCCTTTCACCATAGTGTAGAGATGTGTGGACATCTCTAGGCATCTCTAGAACCTTCCACACTCTTCCCACTAATGGCTTAGTGTAGATGGCTCCAAGAGTCTCTAGAAGCATCCTGGGCTTTATATAAGCCCATGGGGAGGCTCATTTGAAGCATCCTGTGACACTTAGCTCATGATGCATGTTGATGACTAAGGAGGTACACAGTCATAAGATAAATTGCTCAACATATCTAGCCATGGTTGAAGAACGTACACCTTCTACCTACAATCAAAGAGAAAGAAGATTATCTAAAGGACAATCTCTATCAATTAAAGAAAGGTTCATTAAAACTTGATGAATACGTAGGTAAATTCAAATTCATTTGTGATAGCCTTGCTTTTATAAATTAGACTCTCCATGAAACTAATAACCTCTTTCAATTAGCTAAAGGCCTTAGATCTAAATATTATGATTTTAGTATTGCTATGCTAATGTTTCATTCCAAGCTTTCATACCCAACTTTAAACCAATTTATCTCATCCTTACAAAACGACGAATAAATGATTATAGTTGCAAAGTAGTAAGAGAGACCTGAACCAAAATGTAACCAAACTTGTCTAGATTAAAGAAGTCATGGAAGGAATAAAGAAGGAGGTAGATTTGGTGGAAAAGCCCAAGTTTTCATGGATGCTTTCCTAATCGATATAATTTACAAGGTTTTCAAGAATCCAATCAAAATCATAACTTTTAGAACAATACCAACTGACTAAGTAATCATGTATAGAAAAAAGACGACAACAACTACTAACAACAACTATTTATAAGGCAATCTAGGTATCATTTCATGCCAAATATGTGGTGAAGCTAATCATGTTGCAATCTCTTGTTGGGACAAATATGACTACTCATACCAAAGTGAAGAAACACATACCCCAAGCTTTGGCAACCATGACTTCAAATGAAAGCCACGGTATAAATCTTATGTAGATTTGAGTGATCATCTCATATGTTCAGTTAATTATAGAGGTTGTGATATATATGATTTATGTTGGTAATAAAAAAGGTTTGAATTTCTCACATTAGTAGCACTAATTTAAATACTCAACATGGTAGCTGTCACACCCCTGATTATCACCCTAAATTTTTCACTTGGGTGTGCGGTGCTAAGGACCCTTCCTTAGCTAACCTTTCTTCCAAGCACTTTAAAAAGCAAAGCAAAACAAAGCAACAAGAAAGGAACAGGGACACAAACAAGATTACGGGAACCTTCCCAATTTGTATTAAACTCACTTACAAGATACAAAATTGTTTCCCTGAATCAGAGAACAATGCTTACACCCCTAAGCATTCAGAGAACATCTCTCATTTTTCATCTCTCATCTGCCCTCTCTCAAGGATGCAGGAGCCCTTTTATAAGACCCAACCTACAGTTTACATTTGAATTTCAAAATTCAAAAGCTTGGAGCCAATTTGGTGGTTATGCAACTGGCCACAACCGCCCAGAACTACTTGCATAACCACTCACCACCCAGATAGTGGTCTGCTCATGAGCCACCGACTTGCATCAAGCATCAGCACCTCAGCCAACTGCTAGTCCATGTAGCTGACTGATGACCTGATCACTTGCTATCCTAGATAGCTTTCACTAGCTAGCTACACTAGCCAGCTGCTCTATCCTCAGCCTTTCTCATTAAGCTGTTGGTAAGTCCTAACAAGCTGCCTCCTTCCCCGCAAGGTGCTTCTTGTGACTGAGTGCCTACCAACGTTTCTTTGATCAAGGCCTTCTGAAGCAGCATGCACCAACCAGCTGACCAGGTGTCTGGTGCATCAATGTGTCTTCCTCACACTGATGTGTTAGCCCATGCCATGTCTAGGTGCCCATGGCCTAGGCATGTAGCTCCCACTTGTCAGGTCCAGCTTCATAGCAATGAGCCATGGCATTGCGCCCATGGCTGATCTCTCTTGGTGCACAGGGCATTGCGCCCCCGTGCTGTGCATAGGCATCATGGGTGCGAGTCAACTGTTGTCTAGTGCCCCATTAGGCCATGGCATTGCACTCATGGCTTCCTCAGCTGGCTCACCGCACAAGACTTAGGCGCCCTCGTGCCTGCGCGGGGAAAAGGTAGGCTGCACCAAGCCCTGTGTCGTTGCGGCCATGGGGTGCACGCCACACATGTCATAGAGCCCATGTGTGCATGCTCAAGTGCCTTCTATGTGTCCTAGGCACGCCCAAGGTCATGCCATGGTGTCCCCTTGGTGCGGTCAAGGCTTTCCCTTGGTACCCCCTTGAGTCATCTACCCCTTCTTTAAAGAACAATATGGGTAGTTTTCATAGCTTCTGGAGGAGACATCAATATGCTTGAGGAAACATAATGGAATAATTAAATAAATATAAATTAAATTCCAAAATAACCCTCAGCCTCCATTTGCACCAACTCCATAGCCAACATGTGCCCAGTGCGCGCGCAGTGCCGCTTGGTGCACAAGCAGTGAGCGTCAAGCTTGCGCGCAGTGCATGTCTGGCTCGCATATAACCTTCTCATTCTAACTCCTAGGGTTTGAACCACCAAACCTGTAGGTCATCCTTGCTATTCGACTAATCTCTCATGGGTGCAAGGCCTACCCATAAGGCCCTTTCCTCCAAATTTAAGTTAAGTGGCTAAGAGGCTAACAGTAGCCTAAAACTAAATAATATTATTGTTGTGCATAAAGTAAAGAAAAACTTAGTCTCTACAATATAATTCACATTGATAACGCCAATAGTTCTTATATTTTTTAACTTCAATGGTTTTGAGATAAAGGACAAAAACAAAAGAATATTAGTGAAAGGCATAAACATGACCAACTTTATGCACTAGAGGAGAAACAAGAAGTCATAGATGCCATCAAAAGCAATAACCATTTAGCATTAAAGGTATGGACATCCTGACTTAGAAACTCTTAAAACTTTGAAAACAAACAATAAAATTGATATTTCGAAATAGATAAAAAGACACAGTATCCATGCCTCTTGTCAAATGGGAAAATATTGTAAGATGTCTTTTACTCTTTCAAATAAAATCTTAATGTGTACTTTGAGGCCTGCTGTTATTGCTCCAAAACAAAATTAAAGATATTATGCATTTTTTTTATAGATGATTGCACTTGATTTTCATGGATTTTTCCACTAAAAAGAAATCTGAATTTTTTCTTTTATTTTCAAAAATTCCAAAGGAAGATAGGAAAATCAAGGTCTTCAAATATGAAGTGAATTTCAGGCTACTAATATTTTAATCATTTAGATTCTATGGTATAATTAAATATCTTACCATGGAACCCCCTAGCAAAATGGGGTTGCAAAAAGGAAGCATAGACATGTTGTGGAGATAGACCTAACTATGATGTTTTATGCTAACTTAGCTATTGAACCATGGCTGTTTTTTTTTTCCTTTTTTTTTCTCCAACAATTTATCTCATAAAAGGTTTTCATCCTCAACCTTAACCATGACAAGTTCATATGAGAAATTAATCGATAAATTTCCAAATTGCACTAGCTTGTGGATCATTGGTTGTAAGGGCTTTCCACATTGAAGAAACTATACTAGTAGCAAATTTTGAAGAAAGACCTGTCCATTTGTACTTTTCTGCTACAGACAATTCATGAAGAATATATATGCTTACATTCTCAAACCAACAATGGGTGCATATTTAGTCATGCTTTTAGTGGAAAAAATTTCCTATCCGTTAATAAATATTATTTGGATTCTATCACACAAGAAGAGCATACATTAACAATATTCCCTTGTTAGCCCAAGGGTTAGTTAAAAATGCTTTTGATGGTAACAATGCAAAAGTTAAAGATATTAAAAAAATTTATTGTCAAAGTGCATATATTGAAAAATATTTTATCAATATATATTCCACAAAATTCTCGTATCTCACACATTTCCGAGAAGTAAGACAAAGTGCAATTCAAGAAAAAGGCAACTTTTAGCAATTTAGAAGACTTGAAGATTGAGATTAAGATCTTAATATAGATATTTATTATTCTCTTTGCATGTAAGCGATGGTGCTCTACATGAGGATATTAATACCTTACCTAGCTTAGGAGACTACATAAACCTTAAGTTTTTCATGAAAAGATCTCAAGGTTCATTAAAACTCTTAATGACTTAAACAAGATGTTTAACACTAGTAAAATTACTAAAAATATCAGTTAAAATCTTTTAAAAGAGGTCTAAAGTCATAGAGGATGCTAAATGATGGATATTATTCACAAAACAAGTCATTGAAGCATTAAATTGAAAGAGAGCAAATATGGTTCTCCACACATATGGATGCTTACTTCCTCTATTTCTATGCTAGAAACAGAAAAATGTTTTTGCTAATCTACCAAATGGCATGCAGTAGATGTCCAAGTAAATGTTCACATCTATATTTTAACCTACAATAGCTCCATACAATGTATTTAAGGTCCTAACAATTAGTAATCAACCATAGACGATTATGCATACATCTGATTCTGAATAAAAATTAGTAGTTTGATGTTGAAAGCTATAAATACCATGCTATATAGATATAGCTAACATGTCCAAATCTCTACTACTCCATTAAAATCCATATGTAAGATTTTCAAGAGTCCTTTAAACCCATATTTTTGTCAACCCTCATTTAAAGAACTCATACGAGAGCATTAAATTGCCTACCTACTCTTTGTGATAGTGGTCATTGTATTTTTCTCAATTGTAATCCTCTGAGGTTATAAGGTTATGAGGAAGATGTATGCTTATCACCTTGAATTTGTAGAGGCCCATTAGAACCTTAGAAATCTAAGTGTATAAGATAAGAACAAGAATAGTCTTGGTTGTGAAGACGCTTGTAATAATGGAATGCCTCAAGGCTTGTTAAGGAGGTAAAGAGTGTAGACATAGAAGGGTTACCAAACCATGATAATATCACTTTGTCTATATTATATCTTTCATTATTATTCTATTATACTTACCACTTTAGTCTCTTTGTTGATTAAGTTAAAATTTGGGACCATTACCAAAATTCAACTCTATACACCACCTCCTACCTCCCTACTCTCCTCCAACTACCCTTGGGTGATTACTTGGTACTTCTCAATTGGTATTAGAGCAAGTCTACTTGTTTAAGACTTTAACTATCTAAAAAGGTAATAGCAAACCTTGCTTGCTCATCCACCATGGAGGGTATCTCATAAGTAGGCACCCTTTTTCAATGGATTTGATTATAGTTTTTAGAAAAATATAATAACATGGCTCATAAAACCTTTGGGCTATGAGCCATGGGATATCATTAAAGATGGACCATATTCCTTCAAAATTTGTTTAGGGGGTTAGTATTCCAAAAATTAAATAAAAGTGAGATGAGCTTGATAGAAAGAAAATGCAACTAAATGCTAAGCCCATTACTATTTTATTTTGGGCATTAGATAAAATTAAACGAGTATAATAAAGTTTCAAATTATGAATCGATTGAATAAATTTGAACAATTTTAAATGTTACCCATGAGGTTACGAATGAAGTGAAAGAATTCAAAATTAACTTTCTTATTCATATTTATAAATTTTTCCAAAATGGAAGAATATGAATCAATTGGTGATATGTTTACTAGATTCATGGAGATCTTCTACAATGTTGAAAAAGAGAAGAAGATTTTAAGGTATTTGCCAAAGCAATCAGTAGCTAAGGTGACTTCTATACAAGAAGCTAAAGATTTTTCCAAGCTACCTTTGAAGAATTAATGCACCTCTCATGATCCATGAGATTATAATGAAAAATCATAAAAGGGTACACAACATATGCTTTATAGCCTTGGAGGGAAGTAAGGATCCTAACCCTAGCTATGATGAACTTCAAGATGCTTTCCAAGAATTATATAATGATCTAGAAAATATTGGCTTAAAAAAAATTTCTTCAAAAAGCAAATCATCTCTCTTCTGAAAGAACTTGAATAATTGAAAAACAAGTATGATCTTATTGAAAAATCCAAATGTGTTATTGAGAAAGAAAAAAATGTTTCAAAAAAGAAAAATTATCATTAACTATTAGTCTCTAAAAATTTTCAAATTGGAAAAAGACTTCCAATTTAATCTTAGCAAGTCAAAAATGAATTTTTAATTAAAAAAAAAAAAGTTATGTTACAAGCCACATAAGAATCAAAAGTATAATAAAAATATTTTGTAAAGGAAGTTTCAAGTAGTAGCCTATCAACCATTTGCAATTTTTGTGGAAGATATTCGCATCTTATTGGTATTTTCCATCTTAGAAAATCTACTTCTATATCTAAATTTTTTGGATTTCAAGGAAAAAAAGCTTGACCCTTAAGAACCCAAGAAGGTATGGGCATTGAATGCAACCTAAATTGTTTTGCAAGAACAATCTAATGAAGAAGAAGTTAAAGAGGATATATAACTTTTTGAGACAATTCAAATAAAAGGATTATTAGCATTGGTAATCTTGGGTATCTATCCCATGATTTAAAATATTTTACTTGTTGATAGTTTGAAACATAACTTGTTAAACATAAGTCAACTTTGCAACAAATATTTTAAAAGTTATTTTCTTGAACTAGCATGTTTCATCATAAAGGTTTTTTCAAGAAAAAATAAAAAATAAATAAACCATTTTCCTAAGCCATAGAAGTGAAATAGTTTATACTACTGATATTAAAACATAAGATGACCATAGTAATTTCTTTTCATCTATGTGCATGGTATTTGATGAAACTAACTTCCTTTGCAAGTCGAGCAAAATTATAGTTAGAAACAAGGTAACTTAGTAGTTTGATGCTTTAATCAAATGAATGTTTTTAATTAAATGACTATATTCATGAAAAAGTTTATACCAATTTTTCTAATTATGTATTTCCAAATTATGTTTTTAAATTGAAAAAAGCTCTTTATGACTTAAGGTAAGCTCCAAGAGCTTGGTGTGAAAAGTTAAGTAAATTTCTTTTGAAAAATAATTTTAAAATGTAAAGAAAGATATATCCTTAGTTACAAGATTTAAAAAGATTATAAACTTTTCAGGCAAATATATGTGGATGATCTTATTTTTAATCTACTAATGAATCTTTGTTAAGAATTGTGTAAGTGCATGCATATGAAGTTGAGATGAGCATGATGAGAAAGTTTAACTTCTTCCTTAATGAACTTCAAATTGAGTAATATATGAACAAACCTTTATCAATCAAATTGAATACATTAAAGGCCTCCTCAAAGATTGGATCATAGAATAACTATGGCTACATCAATGTGTTTTTCAATCCCACTTAACAAAGATGATAAAGGTATCTCTACTAAATATACCTTATACAAAGGCATGATTGGTTCAATATTTTACTTAGCCTCTAGTAGAACAAATAGAGTGTTTAATATATGCTAGATTTCAATGTTGTCCAAAGAAGTCTCATTTAAGTGTGGTTAAAAGAATATTCAAATACTTAGAAGGATTATTGATCTTGGAGTATGGTATCCTAAGAGTACAAACTTGATCTATTCTATCTATGATTTCCATGAGACTACCATGATATATGTTTTCACTTGGTATTTAATAATTATTGCATTATCAAAATATTATAATGTCGTGTATGGTACTTTATTCCCTTTTATTCCTTATTGCTATCATTTTGTTGATGACAAAAAGTGAGATGATATTAGATTTCATAAAATATTATTTCATGTCTTATCCCTTATAATCTTTATAATATGCATGATGGTTATCTTTCATTTGAATTGTTTGCTTAAATTACCCTTTTTCTTGAAATATATTATATTATAGGCACCTTCAACATACTCCATGATTGATGCCATAAATTGCATGGTAGTGTAGCACAAAAGTCATATCTTAAGCTTGATTAATTATAGCATTAAAAGTGCTCCCCCAACTAGCTAGTCAATGGTATGGTATCTTGTTTATGCTTAATTTTCTCTCCTTTTCTTCTCAATTTTGATGTTTATAGTTATTTTTATGAAAATGATGATCTTGGGATCTTCTTGGGGCATCCCAAAGGTAAGAACATAGTATGAGTTGAGCCAAAGGATCAACATCAGATGCAGATCAAAGGCCCTATCCTATTTCAACCAATAAAAAGTTTTAATTTGGTTGAAAGGGTTAAAGATTTCCAAATAGGTCCAAACAAATGTTTTTGAATTCTAGACTCATTGATGTTTAATCTGACCACTTTGTAGAAAATTTGGATGTCATTTGCCTATATAAATAAATAAGGAAAAACCGGTGAAGAGTAGGGAAAGAGTTGAATGAGTTAAGGAGGATTCTATTCAAAGTGGCACCAAAGTGGCACCACCACCAAGGCTGCTGCAACTTTTGCTAGAATGTGAAGGCAAGCCATTGTAAAAACTGGCACCACATTGGCACCACTTTTGGTAGTGATGCCACCACTTTGCACTGGAGACTCTAGGACATCACAGGGCCTACTTATTTTAAGCCTTTCCAAGCAATTGTTGGATCCTCCACTTGATATTTGGATGCCTCCACATGGTAAACCATCTAGAGCATGATTAAAAAGCCTATAGAGATTTTTGTAGTCGTTCTGGGGTTCCTTCTTTGTTCTTCATTTTTGGTTTTGTGATATAGCTGTTGGAAGGAGAGATCTTAGAAGTTGTTGGAGTTTAGGTTACCTTGTGTTTTTCCTACCTTGTTTAGATTATTTTATTTTCTTTGAACTTGTTTTCTTCGAGTGTAATAAAATATTCTTATTTTCATTATTTCAATGCATTATTATATTTAAGTATTGGATTTTAATGTTTAGTTTCTTATATTTTATTTTTACTCTTAAGTTTTGTTTTGTTTTGTTTTCTTGTCTTTCAAGTAGTCGAATAGGCTAAGGAAAGGGGCCTCCTTTTCACCCTAGCTTGGAATGATCCTCTTAGTGTATTTATTGATTTAAATAGCTTGCAATTTGGATTTCTTCAACTTTAGAAAAATTGTCATATCTTGATCTTTGGAAATCGAAGTTTAGGGCCCCTTTGAAGGTATTTCAAGTGCCTAATGGGGATAATCATTTTGACTTGAAATGGCCAGTCTTGGATCCCTTATTACTACAATTTGGCAAGCAAACAGATAATGGGAACTTTAAATATTTTCGAAGAAACTCTAATCAACAAGTTTGAGGCTTTTGATGCACTTCAATTGTGCTTTTATTGAAAATATTCCAACTAAAAAAAAACTTATATATGTTTTGCTTGAATTACTTTAATTGAGGATCATTTCATGGTGAAAAGAGAACCCAAAGGATCCCCATCTCCTTAGCATTTTGTTAAATTTGGATAAGACGAGTTTTGAATCAATTTTTCTTATTTTGCCTTCCCTTGTGTTTCACAAAAATTCACAAACTTCCTTTTCTTAATCCATTGAAACAAAGAATTTTCCTCAAAAATTTATCATTCATTCTCTAATTTTCTCCATCTCATCTCCATTCCAAGATCACCTCCTTGAGGTTTGACACTCGAATCACCTAGATTTTTAAAGCTATAACTACCTCCCTATACTTAGGGAACCACTTTTTTACACATACACAAGTGGTCACTCCATTGTACTTAAAGTGAATTTTCCTTTAAATCAAAATTAGCATATATTGAGGGGGAGTTTATTGGCAACCTTAGTTTTATCATTATCACAAAAAGAGCCAGAGATTTTTGGTAATCCTAGTTTTGATGATAACAAAGTAAAGGTTAAGTACACCAATGGTTTTACTATGTAAGTACATATATTGAAAAAGATCTCATCAATACATATGCCACAAATTCAACCATCTCACCCATCTCCAATAAGTAAGACAAAATGCAATTCAAATAGGAGATAACCTTAGCAAAAAGATTTGAAAA
Source organism: Vitis rotundifolia (assembly GCA_030254885.1). Lineage (NCBI taxonomy): Eukaryota > Viridiplantae > Streptophyta > Magnoliopsida > Vitales > Vitaceae > Vitis > Vitis rotundifolia. Next base: position 16,291,407 of record CM058151.1, read on the forward strand.
TTAGGTTGAAGAGCTGCTTGTTTAGGATATTTATTAGTCTTTCTGTATGTAAGCTAAGCAAGTGTGCTTTACACAAGGATAGCAATACCTTACCTAGCTTAAGACATGACCTTGAACCTTAAGCTTTTCACAAAAATCTTTTATGGTTCATTAAAAAATTTGATGACTTAATTGAGATGTTTTATACTTGAAAAATTACTCAAAACATCAGTTAAAATCTTGTAAAAGAAGTCTAAAGTCATGAAGGACATTAAAAGATGGATGTTGTTCCCAAAATAAGTTATTGTAGCATTAAATTGTTAGAGTGAGTACATGTGCTCATCTAAGCAGATGTCCAGTTTCTATATTTCTGTTTTTGAAATTTGAAAAATGCATTTTCTTAGCTATTGTTTGGCATGTGAAAATCAGACAAATGTCCTATATGTCTTTTAGGCTATAACGACTCCCTATAATGCATTTAATTCCCCCATGATTAGTAAGTGGACAACAATATTGATATCTGGTTCTGAACTTTGTGTCCAATGGCTAGTTTGACTTTGAATCTATAAATGTAATGCCTTATACACATTTAACATAGAGCTAATGATTATAAATATATAATACTTCATTAAGGGTCATATCATAGATCTTTAAAAATGCTTTAAACCTATATTTGCTAACCCTCATTTTAAAGCACCCATACTTAAGCATTAAATTGCCTATCTATTCTTTGTTAGAGTGATGATTGTATTTTTCTCAATTGTAATCTTGTAAGATTATGAGGTTGTGATGATGGTGTGTGTATATCACATTGAAGTTATAAAGGTCCATTAGAACCTAAGAAATCTAAGCATAAAGAAGAACAAGGAGAACCCTAGTTGAGAAGATCCTTGGAATAATGTCATATCTGAAGGCTTGTGAAAGAGTTAGAAGGTGTGGACATAAGTTGGTTGCCAAAACATGATCAAATCACTCTGTTTGCCTTCTCTCTTTTCCTACTCTCTTTATTTTCATTACTTTACTCTCTTTGTTTGCATGCATATTGTGAAACCAAGGATAATCTCGGTTTTGATGATAACCAAACCAAGTTTGCATTTTTCTAACACATATATTGATTGTGTTAAAAAAAAAAAAAAAAAGTTAAAAGTCTTAAAAGGATACTTTAACCAACCCCTCCCAAGGTGATTACTTAGGTTTGCTTAGCAAGACTTCTCATTCTTGGTCATAATGAGTGGTACAATCTAAAGCATCCCACCTCCCTCCCTCATCTCTCCTCTTGCTTAGCAAGGCTTCTCATCCCTGATCATGATAAGTGTTTTAATCTAAAGTGGCCAAAGGAAAGTAACATAATCAATAATATAAATGCCAATTCCCAAAGTTTTCATTAATTAAATACAACGTTCTACACCAAAAATGATGAAGCTAAAACTAAGCAACAAACTTGTTGTCCTTGATCATGATAAGTGGTTTAATATGAAGCAACCTAAGGAGAGGGACATAATCAATAATACAAATTCCAATTCCTAAAGTTTTCATCCATCAAATACAACTTGCTATACCAAAAATGATGAAGTTGAATATTTGAGCAAAATGATCAAGCTCAAATTGATGATCAAATGAACTTATATATGTTAAGAAAATGAAGAAATTAATAAAAACAAACCAAATCGCTAAAACCCATGATATGTCTCACAGTTTATTTATTGTTCTATATATAGGTCAAGATCAAAATAGTTTTTCAATTTTTTTTTTTTTTCAAATTTCACATAGTTAAAAGATGGGTGGTGTTTCAAAATCTTCCTTAGATCAATATTGATGCTTCAATGGTGCCTAATCCTCAAGCCATATCGAACTAGTGGGCTCGCAAAGGGAGGAAAGAAGTTTTGGTTCATTAGCAAGGTTAGTCCCTAGTCGACCATATGTGGGAGCTGTATGAAGTCATTTAAGAATGTTTTCCTAATCTTATCCTCAAGGATGAGGATTATTCTTGGGAGTGAGAGCTATTGCATGGTTGGCATTTATGGAGAGAATCAAGTTACACATGGGAGAAGGCTAGGTTTATTGTAACTATGTAATACCTAGTAGTAATGAAATAAATAAATAATAAAAATTATCTTAGTACTTAACCTTAAACATGCTTAATTAGAGGCCAAAATCAGTTTAACGCTAATCATATTTAATTATGAATTAAACTTTGATTGAGATTAATTATGATTAATTAACAGCTTAAGCACGTGTATTAGCTCCATGGGGTTAATTATAATTAAGACTTAAGGGACTGAGTGGCAACTGCTAAAGCATAAAAAGCTGCAAGGAAGGGGACTAAAATGCAATTTGGAAACTTTTGGTTAGTAGGACCTTGAAGCTTGCCACCTCATACTTGCTTTAAGACACTATATAAGGGTTGTTAGCCTTCATTTTTTGCCCATTATTTGCAAAAATCAGTTGGGTCTAGAAAAAGAAGTTAGAGAGAAAGTGATCAAATCAAGGAGAGGAAGAAAACAGGTTAGTCATTTTGGTAGATTTGGATTCTAAATAATCCTTTCAAAACAAATTAATGGTAAAGTTTGTTTGAAAACTAAATTTAATTAGTCATAATCATGTTTTAATTATAAATTAAAGTGAATTAGGATTTTAAACATTTTAATTCAAATGTCTTTTAAAGGATGTTTGTTTGTTTAATTTGCTTTAATTGAAAAAGAGACTAGTGAATCATATTATTAAATAGGCTTATCTATACACTTGAAGTATGCTATTGGATTGAGTTTGAAGAGAATTAGAATAATTAAAGCATGCTAATTAGTTGGGGAATGAAGTATGTATAGGAATGTTTATTCACCTTAAATTTGACTTAAAAACTTGCAGGCATGTAGATTAGAGGATATGGAAATTAAGGTTATCAACGTTAAATTGATGAAATTAGAAAAAGGAAAAAAATATCATAAACCTTAACTATCTAATTTTTATGGTTGGGAAACTTAATTAAATTATATTGTTTCATTTCAGTTCCTTGTAATAGCTAAGGGTCGTCTACATAAAAGAATTGCAAAGGAGAAGTCAGTGTGTAGGGTATTTTATGTTATTTTATTATGTATCTTTATTTTCTTTTCCTGTGAAGTGTTTATTCCAAATTTTTATATTTAATATGATTTTATGAAGTGTTATAATGTGTCATGGTATTCATAGTGTATTTGCATCATTGTTTTACAATGTTGTCATGATGTTGGATATGTATTGGCATGAGGAATCACAACTTCAATATTATGTACATGTTTCATGGTGTGGTTACATTGCAAGGATGGAATAGAACAATGGCAAATAATATCCAATTGACATATTGACAACAAAAAGTATCTATGAAAAGTTGCAATATTATATGCAAACATATTGTTTATATGGAATCGTGAGTCTTTGGGTGAAAATCCCTAAAATCCTTGAGGAAGGTACTTCGATACGAGTATATGGGGTTGGTCCTGGCCTTGGATTGTAGTCCCAAAAGACACGAGATTGGTCCTATCATTGGATATGAGTCCCATAAAACACGGGAATATTACTTGTCCTTGGGTGGTAGTCCTAGAATAGTCATTATTTATTGCCAAGAATCTTTCGGAGCGTTGATGATTGATATATACATTGGTGGGGATTATCAATTTATCATATGTGAGAGAATGGATGAGGCAAAGTAAAGATGAAATCATCAACCACATGCATGCATATTTGACATTATTGCATATTTGTTAATGATTATAAAATATTTATTATGCATACTATTATATGTTTAATTCAAGGTTTGTAAGAATATACATAGAATGATTATAAACTTCCCTAATGAGTTGTGAACTCAGCCTTTCCCTTCCACTTTTACATCCAAGTCAGATTTAATGCTTGATCTTTGCATGTGTTATTGATTGGATGTTCTTTTGCTTGACTTGAAAGTGTTTTGAGGCTTTTACCTTTGTATCATAGGAAGACTGAGTCATTTTGAAGAAATAATGTAATTTATATTTGATTTTGTACACTTATAATATGGGCTACCCTTAGTGAACCATGAGCTTTGATCATGGAAGACTATATTAATTTGACAACCCAGACCCCTCAACTCGATCCAATAAATTCAAATTTCTGTTATAAATTGAAGCAAAACTTAACAGCTTCAACAGCTATTGTCACACTATAATTGCACATTGTCCCTTTCTTCATCTGCTTCAGTCTCTATATATTTCGTCCTTCCACACGGGAAAATTAAACCTCATCATTCTTTTTCTCAAAAGCCTTCCAACTCTTGTCTCGGAACTCCTTGAATTTGCTGTGAAAAATGGGGCATGATCAGCAGGAGAAGGATGTCAGAGAGAGGGCCATTGATGATTGGCTTCCGATCACATCATCTCGGAATGCCAAATGGTGGTACTCTGCGTTCCATAACGTCACTACCATGGTTGGGGCAGGTGTGATCAGTCTTCCTTATGCCATGGCAGAGCTAGGATGGTATGTTTCTCTCATGATTCCTACAATAACGTATCTATATATGGTATTCAGTTAAAAAGAAAAAATGAAAATTGGGGTCTTAATTAATATTTGTTTTCGTTGTTATTCCTAAAGATTGTGTGCCTCATGTCCTTTAATGTTACAGAATACACCAAATTAAGCTTTCAACATGACTTTTTTTTTTTTCTCCTCTGATATTTTAGGGGTCCTGAAGTGGTTATTCTTGTTTTCTAATGGATCATCACGTTGTACACTCAATGGCAAATGGTTCAGATGCATGAAATGGTCCCCGGTAAGCAGTTTGACAGATACCATGAGCTAGGACAGCATGCCTTCGGTGAAAAGCTTGGCCTCTGGATTGTGGTGCCTCAACAGGTAATTGTAGAAGTGGGCGTGGACATAGCCTACATGATCACCGGAGGCAAATCCTTGCAGAAGTTCCATAACACAGTTTGTCCCAACTGCAAACCCATCAGAACGACCTACTTCATCATGATTTTTGCTTCTTGTCACTTCCTTCTCTCCCATTTGCCCAATTTCAATTCCATCACCGGTGTCTCATTTGCTGCCTCAACCATATCCTTAACGTAAGTCTCTGTATTCCCATCTTTTGTGGGCTTTCTGTGACAATCTTCATGCTGTAAGATTGAATTTCTTACCTTTCCATCTGCAGTTACTCAACTATTGCCTGGACAGCTTCGGTTCATAAGGGTGTCCAACCGGATGTGCAATATACATACACAGCTTCCACCACAACTGGAAGAGTGTTCAACTTTAGCGCCTTGGTGAATGTAGCATTTGCCTACGCTGGTCACAATGTGGTGTTGGAGATCCAAGCAACAATTCCTTCCACTCCTGAGAAGCCTTCCAAGGGACCCATGTGGAAAGGAGTGATTTTTGCGTATATTGTTGTTGCCTTGTGCTACTTCCCTGTTGCTCTGATTGGATACTGGATGTTTGGGAACAGCGTTGCTGACAATATCCTTGTCACACTGGAGAAACCCCGTTGGCTTATAGCAGCAGCCAACCTGTTTGTTGTCATCCATGTTATTGGAAGCTACCAGGTGCAATTCCAAATCTTCTCCAAATAATATGCTTTTATATATATTTCATCGAATCTTCATTTCCTCATAAGCTTGTGGAAACTGCAGATATATCCTATGCCATTGTTTGACATGCTAGAAAAATTATTGGTGAAGAAACTGCATTTCACACCTTGTTTCAGGCTTCGTCTTATTACACGCACTCTATATGTTGGTGGGTGATTCATGCTCTTCTTTCTATCCATCAGATTTGACTAAAAGTTTCAGCCTATGTTCATCACTCTTAATCTTAATTATCTATCTCCCATGATTGCAGCTTTTACGCTGTTCATTGCTATGCTGATCCCTTTCTTTGGTAGTCTCCATGGATTCTTGGGAGGATTGGTTTTTGCCCCAACAACATACTTTGTAAGGAATAAATTCTTCCTCATCCATCTTAGTGAAATAATTAAGGCTTTGCAACACAAAAAATTTCCAAACAATATAGGGATATTATCTTTCATAATAGGGTTCCACTAATCTTCAATTCTGGTTTTCCGCAGCTCCCTTGTATCATGTGGCTTGCCATTCACAAACCCAAAAGGTTTAGCTTATCATGGTTTGCAAATTGGGTATGTTAACTATCTTCACACTGCATCTTAAGGCTTAGCCTCTCTCCCTTTTCCTATTTTCTTTGCAAAATTCACAAGGACTAACAGGATTTTGTCTGAATTATTATGTTTCTTTGGAATATTTCAGATCTGTATAATTCTGGGGGTGATATTGATGATTTTAGTTCCCATTGGTGCACTAAGACAGATCATCCTTCAAGCCAAGACCTTCGAATTGTTCTCATGATGATCTTCCCATCGCAAAAAGGATTTGATTGTGCGAGTGGCTCAGAAGTTCACTATATATCATATGGTGGTGGCAGTGTTATCTACAATGGCCTCATTTTAACATCCAAGTATCTAAATACATATTGTTTAGTCTAGGAAATGGAACTTTGGCTGATGAAACATCTGAAACCGCTGGATCTCATCTCAGGGGTTTATAGATTTCCCTTGTTTCATTTGATTGTACACGGCTTTGTTAAATATATGTTTCCAGCATTTGGTGGAAAGGCTTTGAATTTCAATTCTCTCCAACATTACCTACAAAGGGTTATAGTTGCCGATATCAGTATTTCATGCCTCCATTTTCAGGATGCCAATGAAACTAACACAATTGATCACATGCCCACAGCTATCATGTGATTGGAATATTTTCTGTGGCAGGATATTTATGTTAAGAATATTCTCTATATTACTAAAATTCAATCCCATGGAATCAAATTATGTAGCTAGAAAATGTTGACTACATGTTACTGATTTTATCAACCAAAGAGTAAATGCAGGTAGAGATGTAAACTAGACATAGCACATACTGTTAAGAGAGCTATTAAAATTCTGTCTTCCTCAGAGATACATGATTTACACTGAGTAGCAATTTACCCCATGATCATACTGAAGATACTGGCTGCTATTTTCCTGATCATTGACCGCATTCTTCTTATCAGCTTCCACAAAGGCGGAAAAAATTCGTTTGGGAGTGACCCTCGTTGAAGTGCTTTTAACCAGTAACATTTCTCTATCAATAAGACTCCTATTAGAAACATTTTCATTAATAATTACTTGATGTTTAAATGTATATAAATAATGAAAAGTGTTTTGAATATAGGTTTTTCAAAGGTGACAATGTTATTCCTCCTCTTAAATAGGACAAGCAATACTTTAATTTTTTTTAGTAGTTATGAAAATATAAATAGGAATACCCATATTCAATATAATTGATATTTCAAAATATACATTTTATTGAATCAAAATTGAATGGTATATAGCACACATGAGCTAAATTGTTCTACTGCAATTAACACATGTGAAAGCAAATAGAAACGCAAACAAATAGGTGAGAACTATTTAGTACCCAGTGAAAGATCTTCTAGCCATTGGCATCATAACTACTATATTAAGTGTTGTTTTCCTTTGAAACTTCATAACAAATCCACTTCATAAACAATCTCTTATACACAATATTAAAAGATAATTTGTTCTTAGAGTTCTCTAAATCAATAACTTGTTCGCTAATAATCATGATTGACTTGGTAATGTAGCAAATTCAAATGAAATCCATATTGTTATTGAGCTATCTTAGTATAATAATCTTATGTTTATCCATAGAACTCAAAAGAAATAGAAGGCACATCCATGGAAAATAAGAGCCTATTTGGTGGTGTGATTTAAGAAAATTTTTTTGTTTTTAAAAACAGAAAACTATTTTTAAAAATTCATGCTACTATTTGGTCACTAATTTTTAAAAACAAGAGGAAAATTTAGAAAATTTTAAAAATAAAATAAAATTAAGTAAGATAGCATTCCCTTTCTCTTTTTACGATCTAATACCAATATAAAAAATCTTAAAATATGATCTTCCTTTAAATTAAAGCATTTTTCTAAATTTTTTTAACTTCTTTAAAATTTTTCATTTAGAAAATAAATTTCAAATCAAATTGTACTTGATACATAAAATTTATTAATTTTTAAAAATAATTTGAAACTCAAAAACCAATTTAATTAATACTAAAAAGTCATAGAACTCAATAATATTAATAAGCTATGGACCAAAACTTATTTTAAATATATGGGTTAATTTCTGCTTGACATATATATTACAAGGAAAAAGTGAGAGGATGACAAGGAAATAATGTCATCTTTGTTTATGATGACTATTAAAAAATAGTCATCTTTCTGGCAATCATCATTTGGGGAGTCATTTGTTGAGTGTTTAACCTTGTCATTGTAATGATATCTATTTTTTCAAGTCATTTTCTATTATTGAAACTTATTTTTTACCATCATTATAATTCATTGATGACTATTTTTTCATGGTCACCAAGGCTTTCTCTCAATCATTATAATGACTATTATGAAAATGGTCATTTATACCTTTTATGGTAATTTTTCGATTCTATGTTATATGCATTTACAGATTATCATCAAATATTTAATTCTAAATTAAAAATTTTATTAGGACTTATTACAATGTTGTTGAGGATTTGTTGTGATGTTATTCATGTGAACTAGTTTTCAATTGTCGTAGATAACTCATATTTTAAATTTAACAAAACTATAATATAATAGAGGCAAAAATATAATTGAAATTGAAAAAATTTAAAAACAAAAATATATATATAAGTAATTGATATTGCTAATACTACATTTTAAGGCACAAACCTATTAAGATATTTTAACACCAACAAAGCATATCCATAACAAAAGATTGATCTCTTGTACCCCAAAGATTTTATTGGATATAGACAATCTACTCTACATCTACATAACGAATGAGACCTATCACTTCCAATGACACCAAGATTTTTTAAGTAATGTTTTGCATCATCAATGACGAGAGTCTCAATGAACCCAATGATCAATCAAAAAGTTTGGAGGAATTCTTGGAAAAAGAACCTTTCAGGTTACTTTCTTTCTCCATTTTGGTCACCTCAACCATCTCAAGACCAAAGAAGTTTTGAGTAGTCTATGATCAACTCAACACATGGGTAGCTGAGGGAGTATGCCTTCTTGGCATATATGAAGTTTATTATTGCTATTTCAGCATTGTAGAGAGTGCAGCGCTCACTAGCCTTGGTGAAGAGACTGGAGTGGTGTTTGGAAAAAGCAACGTACAACTTGCTTTCTTGCTCCACTTCGGTCATCTCAACCATCTGGTGACCCTTACTTTTCTTCATCATAGCAATCATGAGAAAAATCAAAAACAAAGTGCGATTTTGAGGACAAATGTGCTAATATTTAAAGGGGTTTCTCTATCTTTTGATATATACATGGTCAATGCTCACCGGATTTTTTATATCTATATCTATATTTTTATATTTTATTCCTTGTATTTGGTTCTATACTTAATTTGGTTACTAGTATTTAATTTCTTACTCAATAGTTTGAATACAAGAATGTTAACCTTTTCAGGGCATAACCATAAATAGCATGAAATTACTTATTCATCATAGTTGTACTTGTTAAAAAGAAAATAGCAACCTCTCTGTACTCACCATCTTATTATAAAGGGGTGTGAGGAAAAATATTTATCATTTAAAAGGTTTCTTTATCTCTATATTTGTGGTCAATTGTCTAAATCTATATTCCATTGTTTGTATCTAATTACTTGCCTAATAAATGAAATATAAAAAGTTTAACCTTGCATGTACATGGTCAACTTGCTAAAAACAGCTATCAACCTAACTATATTTACCATTTTCTGATAAAGAGGTCTGAGGAGACATTTAAAGGGCCAGAGTTTATCTGTCTACTTTCCTTTTTAGTGATTTCCAAAATTACTAAATTTTGTGTCCAAACCCATTTCATATTCCTTGTATTTAATTTCTTACTAATTTGAATACTAGTGGGTGTGCATCCACACACAATAAAATCATTTATTATGAATTTCATTGCAATGTTGAATAAATTTCATTTATTTTAATTCATGGATGGTGTACTAATTTGTCTAGGGTTTGGATTATAGAAAATCGTAGTGCTTAGCATTAGGTATGTATAAGAGTTCATCGTTGTCCTTTCCTTCAAAACTAGAAATTAAGTTTGTTTACAATCATAAATTAAAATAGGCAATCCATTTGGTTAGTTGCTATGCATAGTAGCTACTTTTGTAGTGTGGCTTAGACTCTATCAAGGGAGTCGTTGTGTTCACTTAATGGAACCTGGTATGTTGAATTGGGATTGAAAGTTCATGTCTTGATATAAGAAAAGAACCTAGAGGAGGGTGAATAAATAGTATAAGTGATTATCCCCAATCACCAACTCATCAACTTTATGTGGTCTTTAAATTCCTAATCAAATTGACTTGGTGATTTCTTACTTCCTTTCATGTTGTAGCCGAAATTTTCATGCTTGTAGCATACATAATTTGTTTCAGCCTTTACCACAAATTTTAGGGTTATTTACAAGATTGCAAGTAATGGTTATATATATATATATATATATATATATATAGAGAGAGAGAGAGAGAGAGAGAGAGAGAGAGAGAGAGAGTAAGTTTTCATCATAGATTGGTTTTAAAAATAATGCTCAATCTAGTTTGTCTCCTACATATAGACCTCCATGTAGGTTTTTTTTTTAAAAAAAAAAACGAAAATGAAAACTTCAACTAATAGTGTGTTTATAAAAAATAAAAATAAAAATGGTTAATAATAAAGGGAAAAAAAAAGGAAAAAAAAACAAAAATTATTGTTTTTAAAAAAATAAAATAAAACAAGCCTCATAATTGCATTTGTAAAAGAAAAATAAAAAAAGGAAAAACACTACAATTAATGGACTCCATTAAATAAAATAAAATAAAAAGTTATTTTAATAAAGAAAAAAATAAAAATATTATGATTATCAAATTATTTAACAATTTAATAATTGGGTGCATTTCTTCCTTCTCACAAGCTAAGTTCTTCTTCACTATCTAATTCAAAAGACAAAAATTTATTCTTTTCAATCACAACATGATAATAAAATTTAAGAACCTTAATATCATCAAGCATACTTAGATATTGGGAATTTAGCTCCTTGATCTTATTATCCAATTCACTTTTCTAAGATTCATAGGAATTTAATTTATCATTCATTTCATCTTTCTCATATTCAATGATCCAATGTGAGCATTCGTTTTATTTAAAATCTTATTGAGTTTTACATTCTTATATTTAATTTTATAACTTTGTTGATATAGGGCATTATATGCATTCCGCAAATCCTCAAACTTCCCTTTCTTCATTATCATAGGAATTTTTACTTTTCATGAGGTTAGACTCTATTATCTTGCACAAGCAACAAAGTTACGCATATTGAATGATTTTTTCTTTCATGAACTTTTTTTAAGACAAAAATTTTATCAGAAAGAAAGAGCTTCTATTTACTCAAATTTTTAATCTTGTCTTGTTGCTTCTTTGATTTAAAATTCAAATATTCATACAAAGTTTTTTGCTTCTTTAGTTCTTTGTTCAAACTCTTTTTTTTTTACCTCCATTTTTCTCGATTAAAATATTTTTTCAAAATTTGAATAATCTCCTTTTTTTTTTCCTCAAACTCTATGTTATCAAGAACAAAAATAGAAATTGAGAAAAAAAAAAAATTAAGGCTATGTTTGGTTCCTGAAAAGTTTAAAGGAAAATGTGAAGGAAAGAAAATAGAAAGGAAAAATATAAAAAAAAAAAAAAAAAAAAAGTGAAAGAAAACAAAAATTAAATTTAAAATAAATAAATTATTTTTATATACTAGTTTAAACTTTTTTTATTTATTTAACTCTTCTATATAAAAATTAAATAATTTTAAAATATACAAATTTCTTAATAATTTTAATTATATTTAACTTTCTTTTCTATTTTTCATAGGAACACCAAACATGAGAAAATCATTTTCCTCAATATTTTTTTTCTTTTCCTAGTACTTTATGAACCAAAAAAAACCTAAAATTAAATTTGACTCACTTTGATGCCACTTAAAAGTTTGTGTCTAGCTTGACGTTCAAAACTAACTATAGGGACTACACATGTGGTCCAAACTATTACCCTTAAAGTTTTTATTTTTATCTGGACATATATATATATAGCTATGTATGTATATTGAGTGAAAAAATATCAATCTCATGCACAAGTATATCCAATCACTTGTATGGAAAAAATCACCCAAAAACCCTTAGGTGTAAAAAAGTTATGATATCAATCACAAGTAATCCACAAAATATAAAAGAAAATCATACATAGTTCTTCATGGACCGTATACTTCTTTCCATAAGTCTTATACCAAATAACATGTACATGTACTCTTCACATCCATGACACAATGCTTCCCCATGCTCCTTAGTGGATTACCTCAAAACCATATTAGGCTCAATGGCTCCAATCCTTGACCTCTTGCCTTTCCTCCCTAAAAGAGCTTTCAAGTTTTTTTATCTAAATCTTAATTAATTTTGAGAGTTTTTGGATCAATAATAAAGTAATGGAAAAATACCGTGTTTTTTTTTTTTTCCTTTGGGTGTGTTAAACTACCTTCAAATTTTTTTAGACTTCTTTTTATATTAAATACAATTTTTTCATTCCTTAACCAAATCCAAAATTATATACTTATATCTCCAACTAAAACATGTAAATATAAGGCTTAACGGTAGTAGTCTCATAATAGGTATCTTTGAAGCAAAAATGTCAATATAAATTAATACACTAATAGGGACCGTTAACCAGATAGCTTCATCAAATGAGTGTCATATGTTGGAAAGCTTAGCTAGTCCATCAGAGAATGATTGCTCTTAATTCTAAAAGGACTAGTATGTTTAAGACTCTTGTAATATGCACTTTGACTTACTCATACGTCAATCCTGAAATCCATGATTATAATATGTCAAGTGCATAACAAAATAAGTCTGTGAGTCCATTGATTGAAGTAAGGACTTTATGTAGAAAAGATGTTTTGTGTTGGCATTTTATGATCATAGAAAATGTGAGCTTGGTAATGTCCTCCAAAAAAAATAATTAAAAAACAATTCTCAACTATTTACAAAAGGGTGTACTTTATAAAATTCTTTTTATATCCTTTTTGTGGTAATCATGGGGATGGGTCCTCGATCCAAGAAGTGCATAGATACCTAGTCAATAATTTAGTTGTTTCGTGCTTCCTTGTGGTTAGCTTTTATCTGAGGGTCTCGCTTGTAATCATCTAACATGTTGGGTCCTAGCATAATTTTCCTAAATCTTGGAGTGCCACCACAACATTATAGTTTGGATTGGTGTTGGCTTATGAGCATCAATTAAAAAATAAGGACAACTCAGAATGTTTTGTTATATGAAGAAAGCCCAGTCGTAGGATGGCCATTAAATCCCTAGAAATAGCTCTTAAACACTCTGGTACACAATTTTGGGTTTTTGAGAAAGGATTGAAACGAAATAAAATTTTGAAAAAAAAAAAAAAAAAAGCACGAGATAAAGATGATAAAAAAGAAGAAAAAGGGAAACAAAAGTTTCTGTAGGCATTTTGCCCTATGCTAGGCACTTTTTCATGTTAGGCATGCGCAATGTTTTGAGGTCATTGTCTGGGCACTTTATTAGTTCTTCATGGAGCTTATTCTAATTTGAGGTTTTTCTCCTTTTTTATTTTTTTGGGATTTTCTTCTTTCTTTTTGCGTTTGATTTGTGAATATTGTGTACTTTTATTTGCAATGGTAGAGGAATCTAAGTTTGGCTATGAAGGAAAGTTCCTTTGATTTTTAGGTAAGATGTGATGTGAGGTTTTGCTTATCTAGATGCCATTTTTGTGAAATAGATTATGTTTCTTGGTTTGATTGGAAGTATTGTGTTGTTTTATTTGGTTGAAATGATTGGGTTTAATTTTCTAACTCATTTGATTTGGGGGGTTTTCTTTTTTGGTTTACTTTGGGCTTGACCAGTGAATTGAATTTGTGAATTTGATGCTTGTGAGCTGCTGGCACAGTCGGCCACCACCAAGCATGTTGGGATGGTTTGTTCAATGGGCCATTGCCTTAGCCTTTTTCGGTTTTTCGTTTCATGTTTGTTTTTGTCAAGCATTGAAGTATGTATCATCTTGAAGGCCTATTGTCTCCAATTGGCTAACACCCACTTTATAGAGTTTTAGAAAGAAAATTAAATATAATTTAAATTAATTAGAGATTTATGAATATTTAAATTATTTAATCTTTATAAATAAATAAATGAAATGAATTTTAGAAAATATATAAAAATGATTTATTAATTTTAAATCTATTTTACATATATATTAAGCAAATGTGAAATGCTTATGTTAGAATAACTATGGACTCACACATATTAACCATAGTTTATGATTAAACTATTTGTACATATTTCAATTTATGTTAATTGAGTATGGGCCACTTTATGTGTAAAGCCAAATGTCATATGTGTCTCAAATGATGGGCCTAAGACACATGTGACCCAACATTCCAAAGGGTATGGTCCCTAAGGCATAAAGGAAATTGATATTTAAGGAATTCATCAGGTTTTTGTGTCAATTCAATTCAATTTTTGAAAAGACAGAACATTCGCTCTCCTGCCTCCCATCACCAGAGAGAATATGAAAGGTGGTTTCCCCTCTATTGCCTTAGAAAATCCATACTTCTTCAACACCCATAATGGACTCAGGTTTGTTCGCATTCTGTAAAATCTTAGGCATAATTTCTTTATATGATTTAACATGAGATTCTTGTCTAGTATTTGGATTCATAATAGAGTACCGACAATTGGTATCAGAGCCACAAATGTTAAATCATTTAGAAATGTCTGTTGATCCAAACATACATGATTTTTCTCCCATATGGCATATTAGGGCAAGGAATCACTTGACAAAATCTGGGAATTTTTCAGGGTTCATTTTCTGAATTCTACAAAATCATCTTTTAAGTGGGGTTGTTGGGGTGTGGTTTGATCTAAACCCTTATACGGAAAGTTCCCATAATCTTCTAGAAAACTGAACTGAAAGACTCTATATCCTTCATAATGTAGGGCATTAGTGGAAGGATATTCAATCTTGGAAGTAGTCATATCAAATATAAGTACATGGAAAATGGAATTTCCTTCATATTTGAATACTAAAAAAAATGTCCATACCCAATGGAGCAATACTCAACAAATTCCCGCAAGCCACCATCCAACCAATTATAAAATATAAAAATTAAATTAAATTAAAAAGATAGAACTAAAGGTCTATTATTATCTCAATATGTCCTTTCCTTTTTTAAATTTTCTTCTTATGATTTTTATATTATATTTTTTAAGTTTCTTTTATGACTTTTAAATAAAAATAATTTTTTATTTTTTATCAATTTTTTATTTTAGATAAAATTTAGAAATTATTTTTTCTATTTAATTTTTCTCAAATTATAGTACAAATGTAAAGAAAATAAATATGATATAGGTGCAAGTTTGAAATATTGTTTTCTAATGGTTTGATAAGAAATTGAAACAACTTCAATGAAGGAAATGACAATGCATGTTCACAATAGGGGTCTTATACACCCTTTATACAATTAGTTCAAATGTCTCATACAATTAGTACAAATATCTTGTATAGTTGTGGAAATGACAATAATTTCTATTGGATATTCATAATGTTTTGAGTGATTTAACAGGGAGAACAAAGAACAAGTTGATTTGGTGGAGGATACATCAAACACAATTAGTGAGATAAGTATTAAAATTGCCTAGTGTGTGAATTCAAACATGAATCAAATGAGGGTATGATTTGTTAATTTGTGGGACACTTTTTCTAGTACTTGGGCAAGGAAAACAAGAGAATGTCAAGAAACACTCAAATTCCTTAATAATTGGATACATACCTGATATAATAAAGGCTATGAATAAATAAGGAAAATACCCAAAAGGGGGGGTGAATTGGGTTTTTCAAAAACTTTTTCCACACTATAATTTATGCACAAAACAAATAAAGGAAAGAGATAAAGTTAGAGAATTCAAACTCGAGTTTATAGTGGTTCGGCACTCCCTTGCCTACGTCCACTCTCCTCAATCTCCTAACCGAGTGAGGGTTCCACTAACTTGAAGCTTCAATCAAGCTTTCAATCTTCTTACACTTGGATTCCGGCTCCAATGGGCTCTTACACAATCTCTTCAAGATTTGAACCACTTGAAGGCTTTCACACTCAGTTTACACAAAGATGAAACTCTCAACCTAACTTAAAGATGGCTCAAGTACAAGAGAAGGCTAGGATGATTCACAAGAGTGTACTAAGAATATGCAAGTGATGGTTTAATGCACTAAGAAAGAAATAAGAGCTTTTTGATCAAGAACAGGTAGGTAGACAATTGATTGCAAAGGTTCTCTTAGTCATAAATGAAGTGGGGCTCTCAATTTATAGGTTTCTAAGCTCGAGAGACAAAAACAGCAGAAAGTAGCCTCGACCGGACGAGCAAAGGGTCGACCAGATCACTAGCCGTTGGAGCATTTAATGCATGACAGGTTACCGTTGCCTCGACCGGACCTCGATCGGACAAGAGTAAGGCTCGACCGGGAAGAGAAGGCTACTGGGAGAGAGAGAGAAGGTTTTTGTGCCTCCCTCGACCGGACCTCAATCGGACAAGGGCAACCGATCGACCGGTTCCCTAACCGGTTGAGCCGGTTGGCCATAGCCTCGACCGGTTAAGCCTTTTGGCCTCGAAAACCTATCTTTTTTAATTTCTTTCTTTTCCAATACCTAGGCAAGGTCTTTAGGTGAGTTAATATGCCAATTTTGAATCAATTTGCCTAAGGTATATTTGATAAAACTCGGGTTTTAAAGAGAATCAAGTTTTAAAGAATAAACCGAGTTTTCTAAGATGCATGAAAAGGTATGAACATCCTAAGTGCACTCATGCTATCATCTTACATTCATTTCCTATGATCACAAGTCTTCCAAATGATCTCGATCCCGTATTCGTTTGGTCCTTGATGAATTTTCGAGATTGTGCCTGAGATTCTTAACAATTTAAAACAATTAGTCACTTAATCATGGTTTGTTATCATCAAAACCTGATTAGGAGAACCCTTGGGCTAACAATCTCCCCCTTTTTGATGATGACAAACCTTGGTTATCTAGGAGACAAAGAAATCTCCCCCTCAAACCAACCATGGGATAATCAACACAAAATTTAGGAAATTTAAAACGAGAAGACAATGTAAATCAATAAGAGTGTCATATCATATAGAAGCAAGAGCAAGAATACATGAAGGCATAAGTATGATATGCATGAAAATGAACAAAGTCTCCTAAAGTCCCTATCCTCCTAACATATATATCTCCCCCTTTGGCAACATCAAAAAGAAACGAAGGGGGATCCCAAAAGAACTCAAGGCTGAGGAGGTGGTGGTGGAAACACAGAACGGAGGTAAGCCATCATCTCCTCGTGCTGACTCTCCTGACGGCTCTCAAGACGCTCAATCCTCTGTACGAGATACTCAAACTGAGAGGTGAAGCCGGCCTGATACTGATCAATGCGATCCTCCATGGAATAGAAGCGAGTATCATGGACCACGGCTAACTCCTCCATATGAGTCCCGAGAGAGCTGATCTATGCCGACAAATCCATCCAAGGTGGATGATCAGGAGCATGAGGAGCCAGAGGAGGTGGTGACTCGGGGTGAGCTGGCTAGGTGAAGGTCGGCTGAGAGGATGGCCCTACGGAGTATGCTGGCTCAGACATCATCGGCTCAGAAAATGTGGCGTCAAAGCGAGCATCCTCAGTCTGAAGAGGAGGAATGTCAAGCTCGGGCTTCATATGCTCAAATCCTCTCTGAGGATCCATCCCATCTTCTATGTCTCTGATCTCAGCCTCCTCCTCATCTGCTAGATGGCCCTGAGCAGGTGCACGCTCCCCTCTCCTCACCCAAAAGCCATCAGGGGCCTTCTCAAGCTTCATGCGCCCCAGAGAATGCTCGTCATACGTGTCATAGATGCTGGGTGCCTCAAACTCTGTCTCTCTACCCAAGTCTACCCCAGCATCCTTGAACACACGAGTGAGGAAGCGGCCGTAGGGAAGCACTCGGGTGGTGCTCTCACTGCAGGACATCATATGCCTCATCATCACATATCCTACATGTATCCGCCTCCCAATGAGAAGTGAGTCTACAAGAAAGGCCTCATAGTAGGAGACCTTATCCCGATGTCCTCCCCGTGGCAATAGGATGGAGCAGATCATATGGTGAAGGACTCGGCTCGGCACGGTCAGGCTATATGCTGAAGGTTTGCCCATCTCATGGGCATCTGCAAGTCTGCACAGCCTCTGAATGGCCTCTCTAGGCTCGAAACCTGGGATAGTAGGCCATGCCTTGGCCTTATATACTCTGAGACCAACGGGAGGAATGTCAAGGATGCGGCAAATGCTCTCTGGACTCAGCTCAATCTCAACTCCTCAGACAGTGCTCCTAATCGGTCCTCCAAGTCCATAGGTCATCCTAGAGTAGAATGCACGCACTAAGGTCTGAAAGACAGGCTCAAAAATCGTCACAACTAGCAGTCATCCCATCCTGATGAAGAGCCCCTCAAACCCGAAGCCCTGAAGTTGGGAGAAATTGATGTTTCTCCCTGGAACCACCTTTCTCTTGGCAAAATGCGCCTTGTACCTCTAAAAATCCTCAACAGAGCCAAAAAGGGCGGTGTCGTACCTTGCCTTTCGGCGAGCCTCAGTCTGCTCAGGCTGCTAAGATGGCTCAGTAGGGCACTTGCCCTGAGCCCTGGAAGTACCCGACTCCTTTCGAGGAGCCATCCGAAATCCAATCCAAAAAAAAATGGAGATGAACTCTGAGAACTGAAGCGAGCAGACAAAGAGAGAATACCAACTCAAATGAGCCCTAGGCGCGCGGGAAAGGAACTGAACCAAAAGATGGCGCGCAAACAGAGAGGAACCCGTCCAGATCTGAAGTCCAAAGCTGTCCAGAGATGAAACCCTAGCCTCAAAATCGAGCCAAAAGTCACTCCAAAACCTGAAATCGGTCCAAGGAATAGCCCAAACTGGTCTCTGAGGGCGGGAAGGTGAAGAGTCTTCAAGGAGCGGTGGAGAATAATGAAAAAAACTGACGCGCGGGAGCTTTTTAAAATCCCAGCCCCGACGAACCGGTCGACCGCTTGGTCAACGGTCAACGCTCTAAAAAAAATTGCATTTTCTTGTCTCGTGATCCTCCCCCTGCCTCTTTCAGTTGAAATCCCCAATTTTTGATGTCCAATGCCAAGGGAATTTTGATTTTTGGTCAAAAATTGACCTTTTTCCTAGGAAATTGCTATATGATGCGTATGAAATGACATTTATGCAATCATAATGTATTTTCAACAAGAATTCATTAGACAATCATCATATCAAAGAGAAATAACCCCTAGTTGTCTTCTAATATCGGAAAATTGTTCTTCACTTAAAGGTTTTGTGAAAATATCGGCAAGTTGATCTTTTGTGCTTACGAATTCAAGTGCAATGTCACCCTTTTGTGCATGATCTCTAAGAAAATGATGTCTAATTTCTATATGCTTGGTCCTAGAGTGTTGCACGGGATTTTTTGAAATATTTATGGCACTAGTGCTATCACATTTGATAGGAACCTGCTCAAAAGACAAGTTAAAATCACTAAGTGTTTATTTCATCCAAAGGATTTGTGCACAACACAAACCGGCTGCTATGTATTCGGCTTCCGCCATTGACAAAGCTACCGAATTTTGCTTCTTACTATACCATGAGACAAGTGAGTGTCCTAGGAAATGACAAGTGCCACTAGTGCTCTTTTTTTCAACTCTACAACCGGCAAAATCGGCATCCGAGAAACCAATCAATTCAAAGTTATCACCCTTAGGATACCACAAACCAATATTCATTGTCCCTTTCAAATATCTAAGAATTCTTTTAACGACACTTAAGTGAGATTCTTTAGAACAAGATTGAAATCTAGCACACAAGTATACACTATACATGATATCGGGTCTACTAGCGGTCAAATAAAGCAAGGATCCTATCATGCCTCTATACATAGTTGAGTCAATAGATTTACCTTTTTCATCCATGTCAAGCTTGATGAATGAGCTCATTGGAGTTTTCATCACCTTGGCTTCTTCCATGTTGAACCTCTTGAGAAGATCCTTTACATACTTTGCTTGATTGATGAAGGTTCCTTCCTTTAGTTGCTTGATTTGAAGTCCAAGGAAGAAATTGAGTTCTCCCATCATGCTCATTTCAAACTCACTATGCATACACTTAGAGAAATCTTCACAAAGAGAGTCATTAGTAGCTCCAAAAATAATATCATCAACATATATTTGAACTAGGAGCATATCCTTTTCTTTGGTTTTTATGAAAAGAGTTGTGTCAATTTTTCCCATTTTAAAACCCTTTTTCAAAAGAAATTTACTTAATCTTTCATACCAAGCTCTAGGTGCTTGTTTCAAACCATAAAGTGCCTTTTTAAGTTTAAAAACATGGTTTGGAAAGTTAAAGCTTTGAAAATCGGGTGGTTGTTCAACATATACTTCCTCATTTATAAAGCCATTTAGAAAAGCACTTTTCACATCCATTTGATATAGAATAAAGTCTTTGAAGCATGCAAAAGCAAGCAACATTCTAATTGCTTCCAATCTAGCTACGGGGGCAAAAGTCTCTTCATAGTCTATTCCTTCTTCTTAATTATAACCTTGGGCTACCAATCTTGCCTTATTTCTTACTATGATGCCATTTTCATCCATTTTGTTTCTAAAGACCCATTTGGTTCCAATAACACTTTGATTTGAAGGTCTTGGTACTAGTTCCCATACTTCACTTCTTTTAAATTGATTTAATTCTTCTTGCATAGCAACCATCCAATTTTCATCAACTATAACATCTTTTATGTTTTTAGGTTCAATTTGAGAGATGAATGCAAGATTATTACAAATATTTCTAAGGGATGATCTAGTTCTTACCCCACTTGATGGATTACTAATGATTTGATCTTGTGGATGGTTGATAACAAACTTCCAGTCTTTTGGAAGGTCTTGGCTTGATTCACCTTGCACTTGTTGAGGAGGAGGTAGTGCCAAAGGTGATTCTTCTTTCTTGGGATCTTTTCCACTTTCTTCTTGTTGTCTTTTTTCTTCAATTTGCAATTTTCCCATGGAAGTCTCCAATCCTAAATCATCATCAAAACTTTCTCTTTCTTGAAGAGAATTGTTAGATTCATCAAAAATGACATGGATGGATTCTTCTACAACCATGGTTCTTTTGTTGAAAACTCTAAAGGCTTTACTTGAAGTTGAGTAGCCAAGAAAAATTCCAACATCGAATTTTGCATCAAATTTTCCAAGATTATCTTTGGTGTTTAATATAAAACATTTGCACCCAAAGACTTTGAAATAGCTAATGTTGGGTTTCTTGTTTTTCCAAAGCTCATAGGGAGTTTTCTTGAGAATGGGCCTCAACAATATTCTATTTAAAACATAGCAAGAAGTGTTTACTGCTTCGGCCCAAAAATACTTTGGTAAATTGTTTTCATTTAACGTGGTTCTAGCCATTTCTTGAAGAGTTCTATTTTTCCTTTCAACTACCCCATTTTGTTGAAGAGTTCTAGGAGCCGAAAAATTGTGATTGATACCATGCTTACTGCAATATTTCTCAAAGTCAAAATTTTCAAATTCTCTCCCATGATCACTTCTAATGCAAGTGATTGTAAAACCTTTTTCATTTTAAACCTTGTTACAAAATTTTGAAAACTCATAAAAAGCTTCATTCTTTTGGCTTAAAAACAAGATCCATGTGTATCTAGAGAAATCATCCACAATGACATAAGCATAAGATTTTCCTCCTAGACTAGGTGTCCTAGAATGACCAAATAAATCCATGTGTAGCAATTCAAGACGTCTAGATGTTGAAATGAAATTTTTGTTTTTGAAAGAGTTTTTTATTTGCTTTCCCATTTGACAAGCTTCACAAGCTTTGTCTTTTTGAAAATTAATTTTGGGAAGGCCTCTAACGAGTTCATCTTTGTTGAGTTGGGAAATGAGGTCCATGTTAGCATATCCCAACCTCCTATGCCACAACCAACTTTGATCATGCATGCTTGAAAAACATCTATCATGGCCATCATATTTTGAAATATTTATAGCATATACATTTTCACATCTATGGCCCATGAAGATGGTTTTGTCATTTTGAATATCCTTGATGATACAATGAGATGCTTCAAAAACCACTTTAAAACCTTTGTCACAAAGTTGACTAATGCTCAAAAGATTGTGTTTTAAACCATCTACTAACAAAACACTTTCAATAAGAGAGGATGTACCATTACCTATGTTACCTTGACCAATGATTCTTCCTTTTGCATTGTCTCCAAAGGTAACATATCCTCTTTTTCTCTTTGTAAGGAAGGCAAACTTGGATTCATCCCCGGTCATGTGCCTTGAGCACACCCACTATCCAAGAACCACTTATCCTCCTTTGATCCCTACAAAATAGAATTCAAGTTGATTTAGGTACCCATATCTTCTTGGGTCCTTGAGGGTTAGTGACTTTGGATTTTTCAATCCAAACCTTTTTAGCCTTAACATTTGAATTCTTTTGAATACCATTTCTTAAGGGACATGTACTACTAATGTGCCCTCCTCTCCCACAAAAGTTGCAAATAGTGGAAGGACATTCACTTGAGGATTCTTTTACAAAATAGTTTTTGATATATTTTTTATTCTTTGAAGATTTGAATCCAAGTCCTTGTTTGTCAAAGACACATTTTTGGCTTGCTAATATCATTTCAAAGGATTTTTGTCCACAAGAGAAAATTGAAAGAGAGGAGGTCAACCATTCATTTTTCTTTTTCAAAATTTCATTTTCATTTCTCAAAATCTCATTTTCTTTTTCAAGATGTGTTTTAGAGATTTCATCAATTGAAAATTTTTCTTTCACTTCCTCAAGTTCCTTTTCAAGCTCTTGAATTCTCTTTTTAAGAGAATTATTTTTCAAACTAAGTTTTTCAAAATCCTCATATAGTTCTTCAAAAATAACATGCATATCTTCATCACTAGAGTTAGAGTTTACCTCATCAAGATCATCTATTGCCATGAAGCACATGTTTGCCACTTCTTTCTCCTTTGCTTCCTTAGAAGATTCTTCACTCTCACTCCAAGTGGCCATCATTGCCTTCTTCATTCTTCTCTTGGCTTCAATTTTGTAGAGAGGACAATCATATTTAATGTGTCCCGGCTTTTTGCATTTGAAGCATATCAATTCTCCTTTCTTTTCTCATTTTTCCTTGTCACCATGTGATGAGAATTCCCTTCTTGAGGGATTTCTTCTAGAGGTAAACTTTTTCCCTCTAAACCTTTCACCTCTCATGTACTTGTTGAGCTTCCTTGTGATGAGAGCTAAATCATCATCTTCTTCACTTGGTTTTTCTTCATCAACCTCTTCTTCTTCCTTGGTTGTAGCTTTGAGAGCTATGCTTTTCTTCTTTTTGTCTTCACCCTCTTGTAGTTGCTTGGTCAAACTGATTTCATAAGTCATCAATGACCCTAAGAGTTCTTCCATAGGTAGCTTGATCAAATCTTTAGCTTCTTGAATAGCGGTGACCTTTGTATGCCACTTTGAAGGGAGAGACCTCAATATCTTCATCACCTTTTCGGATTCATTTATGACCCTTCCCAAAGCTTCAAGGCCATTGACAATTTCGGTGAACCTAGTGATCATCTCAACAATAGATTCATTTTCTTTCATTGAAAACAATTCATAACTATGAACAAGTATATTAATTTTTGACTCTTTCACTTGATTAGTTCCTTCATGAGTTATTTCAAGCAATCTCCAAATTTCCTTAGCTGATTTACATTGACATATTCTATTATATTCATTCTTATCCATAGCACATTGCAAAGTAAAAACGGCTTTAGCATTTAATTGAAAATTTCTTCTATCAAGCTCATTCCATTCTTGCTTGGGTTTTGGAACCAAAACTCCATCAACTAATTTAGTGGGAAAAGTTGGGCCATCTTCAATGACATCCCAAACATCTAAATCAGTTGATTGCAAGTACCAAGTCATTCTAGCTTTCCAATAGGGATAGTCGGTTCCCATAAAGAATGGAGCTCTATGTTTTGAACAATTTTCAGTTTGAGATGAGCTTGATGGAACAGCCATTTTCCTCTTAGACAATTAAGTCTTAAGCAAGAGGTCTAGCTCTGATACCAATTGATATAATAAAGGCTATGAATAAATAAGGAAAATACCCAAAAGGGGGGGTGAATTGGGTTTTTCAAAAACTTTTTCCACACAATAATTTATGCACAAAACAAATAAAGGAAAGAGATAAAGTTAGAGAATTCAAACTCGGGTTTATAGTGGTTCGGCACTCCCTTGCCTACATCCACTCTCCTCAATCTCCTAACCGAGTGAGGGTTCCACTAACTTGAAGCTTCAATCAAGCTTTCAATCTTCTTACACTTGGATTCCGGTTCCAATGGGCTCTTACACAATCTCTTCAATATTTGAACCACTTGAAGGCTTTCACACTCAGTTTACACAAAGATGAAACTCTCAACCTAGCTTAAAGATGGCTCAAGTACAAGAGAAAGCTAGGATGATTCACAAGAGTGCATTAAGAATATGCAAGTGATGGTTTAATGCACTAAGAAAGAAATGAGAGCTTTTTGATCAAGAACAGGTAGGTAGACAATTGATTGCAAAGGTTCTCTTAGTCATAAATGAAGTGGGGCTCTCAATTTATAGGTTTCTAAGCTCGGGAGACAAAAACAGCAGAAAGTAGCCTCGACCGGACGAGCAAAGGGTCGACCGGATCACTAGCCGTTGGAGCATTTAATGCATGACAGGTTACCGTTGCCTTGACCGGACCTCGATCGGACAAGGGTGAGGCTCGACCGGGAAGAGAAGGCTACTGGGAGAGAGAGAAGGTTTTTGTGCCTCCCTCGACCGGACCTCGACCGGACAAGGGCAACCGGTCGACCGGTTCCCCAACCGGTTGAGCCGATTGGCCATAGCCTTGACCAGTTGAGCCTTTTGGCCCCGAAAACCTATCTTTTTTAATTTCTTTCTTTTCCAATACCTAGGCAAGGTCTTTAGGTGAGTTAATATGCCAATTTTGAATCAATTTGCCTAAGGTATATTTGATAAAACTCAAGTTTTAAAGAGAATCAAGTTTTAAAGAATAAACCGAGTTTTCTAAGATGCATGAAAAGGTATGAACATCCTAAGTGCACTCATGCTATCATCTTACATTCATTTCCTATGATCACAAGTCTTCCAAATGATCTCGATCCTGTATTCGTTTGGTCCTTGATGAATTTTTGAGATTGTGCCTGAGATTCTTAACAATTTAAAACAATTAGTCACTTAACCATGGTTTGTTATCATCAAAACCTGATTAGGAGAACCCTTGGGCTAACAATACCTTATATACCCCTTATACAATTAGTTTAATTACCTTGTACAGTTAATGCAAATGCCTTGTATAGTAATGGAAATGACAATTCCTCTTCTAGAATGTGTGTACATAAGTCTATTCACAATGCTTGGAGTACTTTGGTAGGAGGAGCAAAGGGACAAGTTGATTTGATAGAGGATATGTTGAACACAGTTAGTAAAGTAGGTATTAAAATTGCCTAGTGGATGTATTGCAACTTGAAATGAACGAGGCTATGATATGTTATTGCGTGGGAACATTTTTTCCAATCCTTAAGTGAGCGAAAAAAACAAGGGAGTCGTTGAGAAACACTCAAATTTCTTCACAATAGGCTACCATGTATACCCCTTGAACTTTTATGAAAATGACACAATTCCTCTTATAGGATGTGTGTGTTGCATTCACAATTTGGAGTGGTTTGGTAGGAGGAACAAAGAGACAAATTGATTCGATAGAGGATACGCGGAACACATTTAATGGGGTAGGTATTAAAGTTACTTAATGTGTGTGTTCCAACATGAAATGAACGAGGGTGTGATGTGCCCACTTTTTCCAATCCTTAGATGAGGAAAATAAAGGAGTTGAAAACACTCAAATTCCTTCGCAATAGAATGTCTGTACACCCCTTATATAGCTAATGTAAATGTCTTGTGCAAATTCATAAAGAATAATATTTATATGAAAAGCATGATTAGAATATAAAATAAAATAAAATAAAAAAACTCTTATAATTACAAATAATATTATTGATTACACAATTTTTAAATGTCTTTTTTATCATGTATTATATTTTAACTAATAATAAAATATTAAAGTTTCAATATAATATTTTTTTTTTAGTATGTAAGATTTTCTTAATTTGAAATACAATTCGATAAAAAAAAAAAAGATATGAGAAAAAATGTCAAAACATATGATATCAATAGTATTAAAATATTAAAAAAATTAAAATAAAAAAATTGTTTTATGCTCTTATTTTAATTTTTGAAGAAATGTGTTAGTAATACATATATACAAAAAAAAATCATTATAATAATAATAATTTTATAAAAAAAAATAGTCATAATAACAATAATAATAATAATAATAATAAAAACAACATTAATCTCGTGAAAAGAGAAATGAAAGAATATTAAAATTAATTTATTTACAAAAAAAAAATAATAAAGATTTGAAATAAGCTAGGGTGACGTGAGGATAAAAGAGGGGATGAGTTAATATATGGAAGTAGAGAAGGAGGAAGGTATCAAATAAAAAAAAGAGAGACAAGAATTAATAATAATAATAATAAGTATGGGACCCATTATCAAAAGCTACCCTACAAGTATGTTTAGAAAACACCCCTTCACATTTCCTTTAAAGATATTTTTGTCCATAAAATTTCATGGACTTTATATCAAATTTACATCTTTTATGGCCTTTAGGCCCATTATCAACTTTATCTATCTCTAAATTAAGTACAAGTCTCCTTCTATTTTTTCAATTCTTCTAGAAAATATACAAATGAAAACAATATTACTTCCAAATACATTATTTTTTATCAAATAGTTAATGTGAGCAACACAACTCCATCCTATGATTCTATCAATGTATATATTTATTAGTTTTGACCCCTTGATTTATCTAAGACAAAATTTGAAGTCTTATTATTTGGATTATTGAAGTTTTTTTTTTTTTTTTCTAATATTGTAGTGAAACCTTTCACAATCACTCCCTTAGAGAGAAAATAAATGAAAAAATAATGGAGGAAATGCAAGTGAAAGAAGCTAAACTACACCTCACTCTTTTGTTAGCATGTCTATAAGATTTGAACCCTTGATCTAACACAAAGCCTCACAATGCTTAATTGGCATATTAATCGATTCTATAGCAGATCTTTCATCTAGAATTCATGTTCTGTCTTAAAATATGTGAACTTGGTAACCTATATAGTCAAAATTAATTTTTCTGATCTAACTAGTGAAATATAAGATGTTCAAAGTTCTATGAAGGAAATAGATAAAAGAAGCATAGGAGTGATGCAAGCAAAAGAAATCCAAAATCTTAGAGTAATGTGAATGGTCACAAATATGTTTGGTAAGTTTTTCAAAAACCCTTTTTTTTTTTAAATGGTTCTTAAAAACAATTCTCAGTTGTTTTCATAAATAAAATTCTATTAAAGGACTCAAATTTGTAAAAGAGTTTTGTCAACTTATTCTCTATAAAAGTATTGTACACATATATACTATACAAAAGTTTTTTAGGAAAAAATATCCAAAAAGGTGGGTCACTTACACTTATGTACAATACAAAAGTATTGTACAATTTACTACTACTACTACTACTATTAAATAATAATACTAGTATAGCTTATTAAATAATAATACTAGTATATATAATATCATATAATAATTTGATATCATAATATTTGAATTTTTCTACTTCATAATATAACTATTTTAGAAAATATGAGAACGAAAAAAGAAAATTAGAATTGACAATTATTAAAAAGTGAACTTAAGTCATGTCATAATGTAACATGTTTTTAGTGTACTTATATGGTAATTTTAATGTGTAAGTATTATATCGACATCTTACAACAAACCTAATAAAGTTAGAAGTTAGTGTCTTATATCCTACCATGGTGGTCTCTATTAATACATCATACTAATGAATTAGCACCGTATATTAGGTGTATTCTTATTGATGATAATTTTTATAATAAAACTTGAAAGAAATTTAATGTCTAGACTTGATATAGTGAAACCACCTAGAGAAGGGTGAATAGGTAGTCCCTAAATTAAAATTTTCATCACCTACTTTAGTTTTGTCCATTTACATTTATTGTTTAGTGAGAATAAAAACCTCATGCACAAATAAATAAAATTGACTCCACACAAGACATAGGGTATAACGTGAAAGAACACCTAGCAACCTACTAGGTGTAAAAAATCATGGGTGGTCTTTCGACCACTAAATACTCCACTATGAGAAAAAGGTACATAGCTTACTTAATCAAATGCACCTACTTTTTGGGGTCTTATACCATCAGCATATATACTTCTTTTCCACATTCTCGATATAATGTTGCCTTATGCTCCTTAGTAGATCCCTCGATTCCCTTATCATAGTTTCACCATGAGATCTCTTACCTTTATGTCAATCAAGTATACTTTCAAGTCAAATTTCAAAAGGTTTGAGAGATTGAGATTCAAGCTTTTGATGAATGGCTATGCTCTCTTAGAATTCAAGAAAAGTCCACCCCTTGATAAAAAAAATTTTCTATTTCTACTTTTAAAACTCTTTTAAGAATTATGGACAGCTTCCTAATTCTAAAATATTTCAAAAAATCCTTTTAAAACCAAACACTAATTTAGCTTCCCTATATCTTGGTGTTTAGTAGGAACCAAATTGAGTTTCCTTAAACAAGTGTTTACCAATGCTAAAGGAATTGGCCTACCTTCAATCTTATAGAAAGATATCTCATGTGCACAAGGAAGTTCGGGAGTCTACCTATGTGCTCATCCAAAAGCGGATACATCCACTCCAACATTTTTAGATCTTTTTCCTTCATCAACAAACCAAACTACTTAGTATAGCTTTGAAAATACTTCCTTTTAATTCACTAAACAAATGACTTTTCATGTTGTCTTAGACACTAATTAGCCTAATATCAAATGATGTCTTTATTTTAGTATGTTGCAACTCCTACATGGTGTGGACTTTGACCTCAGAACTCTCAAAATCACCTTGAGATGTGCTCAAATGTCTCTTCAAGGCATGTGAACTTTCAGGCCAATTTCATAATGAAGAACATTTGGAATTAATATATAACATGTTAAAAAACATTTGCAAAAAATAATAATAATAATAATTATGAATGATTTTACCTATTCGTTATAGTATTACCAAATGCATGACTTTATCTATCCAAACTACTACAAACTTCTCTTTATATGGAAGTAACCATTGAACTTTATAGTATTTTGTTGCTTTTATGTACCTTTGATTTTATCCCTCAAAAGCACTAAGCTGGAATTCTTATACCTCTTCAATTTGAACAAGCACCCAAAACATTCCACATGGAAATAAAAGTCTCTCACCTTACTTTTAACTCAAAATGTTTCTTACAATTTGCAAAAATATCTTTCAATATATATCATCTACATAAAAAATGTGAGAAGGTTACGAATGCATTATGTAATGCATTCATAAGAGTAAGTTATCTATTAGTGCAAGTACTTGGAAGGAAACCTTTATGCATCAAACTTCTCAAATTTTGTAGGGTCCATGTGTAGTTTTCTTCGTTTTTACCCCTAACATATGTAAATGCAATAACAAATATCTTATTTGTTAATGTTACATCAACTATTTCAAGCAAAAGCATCTAATATCTATTCATCTTGTAGGTACAATCCATGATTAGTGCCATTAGAAATGTTAGCAACAAATGAATAGATGTTGGGTGTGCGATCATCAAGTATAAAATATAATAATTGTGTTCATCCATTCTATGTCATTCAATGTAGTTCAACTTCATTAATTTGTGCATCAATTGTTGCATTTGTGATCGACTACCATATTCTTTTACTTTATGTTTATACTTTACATTGTATATTATCCTGAACAAGCTACAATTCAGCTCATCTTTTTACTTCAAAAAATTCAATCTCTCTTTCGGTTTAATATTGTTTTTTGATATTTCAACTAATATACTCATTTCTTCTTCACTTAAACGACTAGCAAAAGAATGCTCTACAAGATATTGTGTGTCACTGTGATTATGTCTCCCACATTTAACAACCAACATTCAATCATCATCAATTGTCAACTTCACACCTTTAAATGTAAATAAACACCCACATTTCTTTGTCCTTGCCAATCTTCCTTCCCCTTCCTTTTTACTCTCATTTCTGTCATTAGTCTTCAATGAACCTCTATATACTCCGTTTCTTTCACATGTAAATGTTATTCTAGGTTTTCGTCCACGAGGTCCCCCCATATATCCTTTATCAATTTTAATAATCATTTCATTCCCTTTACTAGTTTTTCATACCCATTCGATCAATGCCCCCTTGCTACGACGAATGATATCCATGGAGAACACAATTGTGTAGTCTATTATTACCAAAGCTTCTAATATATATAATTGTATCATCATGTATTAAAATTTTAATTTAATTAATTTTTCAATAAAAGATATTGTTCGATTGTATAAAGCCTAACACTCTCATAGATGTCTAGCATCATACAATTAGACATTCTAAAGATATCTGCTAGTATACAATCAAACACCTTTAAGAGTGTTTGAAAGTATACGCAAACTCTCTTAAGAGTGTGCAAAAAAGTATACAACCAAACACCCTTAAGAGTTCTCAAAAGTAAACGAATAGACACCCTTAAGAGTGTCTGAAGGTACAAATTAGACAATTATAAAATGTTTAGTCTTGGAACTCCAAACAATATTTATGACTCCCTCCATGATAGAAAATGCATATATATATAAACAATACTTGTGGAGTTGCAATATTATAGGATATATGGTTATTTGATTATTCATTGGTGAGAAGCGCAATTCTTTTGCTAAATTTGGTTAGGATTATAGAGAGATTAGAAGAGGAAGAAGGAGAGGGAAATATTAGTATTTTTGTATTGAAAGGTACTTTGCGGTTTATCAAGGGGTATTTATGTCTTAATAAAATCATTAAAAAGATAGATGCATAGAGAATTTAGGTATATCCAAAGAGAATTTAAGTATGTGCATTTATAATTTTCGAAAGAATAACTCTCTACTCACTAATACATACACCCATTGGTCACCTCAACAAAACCAGAATTTAATAAGTCAAATTACAATAAAATTGTCCGAAATCTAATTTCAACTCAACCTAGATGCGAATTCCGGATTTGAAATATGCATGTACACACACCAATTGGTCACCTCAACAAAACTAGAATTTTAATAAATCAAATTAGAACAAAATTGTCTGAAATCTAATTTCAACTCAATATAGATACGAATTCCTGATTTGAAATATGCATGGGATTCTGCAAAAAAAATCGATTTCACCATCCATTTAGACACTTTCGGTAGGACTTATGCTAGAATCAAAGAGCCAAAAATACCCATTCAAGGACAAAGGTGATGAGACAGCAGCTGGACCACAGCCTTCACCCAACAACAAAGGGCAAGGATCACAACCCTAGCTCAGGCCCAAAGAATCCGGCCCCAAATCTTTTTGGACTGCTTCACACAGTTTCCGTACGCTGATTTTTTCTTTCCTAGAGAATTTCAATATTACAATAAGCTGGCATGGAATTCAAGAGCAGCTTGTTCTTACTGTAATCAGATCTGGCTTTCCATAAAATGGTTTTGTTTGTGGAATGCCCCTGTTGATACATGTGAGCAGATGAAGGTCCACAATGGCTGTGGTGCGGAGCAAGTGGCCAACCTTGGTTCGAACATGTTATTAAAGGCCCCATGTGCCACCTTCACACTAAAGACTTTGTGTGCAGAGAAAAGAGATAACTTTTTCTTTCTATTTTTGTGGTATTGAAAGTATTATCTTTTTCTGCAAATATTTTCCCAGTCCATCAAGCCCCACAACTGGTGGTGCAAGTTGAACATATTATTGATCCATACGGCCTTTCAATCATTGAAAAATGTTGGAGGCTACTGTTTTCATGTTTTTCATTGATCAACTTTATGTCAATCATGTGTCATGTCTTTCAAGTTTTGTATGTTGCTTTTTCCTTTTTCTAAATAAAGGTTTGAATTTTTTATCTGAATGAAATTCCCTGATTTATTTATTTTGAACAAAAAGTGATTTTCTTCTTTGTAAACTATTTTTAAAAATAGTTTTCTCTTCTTTTGGGAAATGTATTTATCATTTTTTAAATAAAAAAATGGAGAGTTTATTACGAAACAAAAGTATTTTCTATAACATATTTTAATTATTTTTATTCATTTTCTAATTTTTTAAAACACAAAATAGATTCAAATTATTCTACAAAATATTTGGGGATTATTTTTTAAAAGGCAAAAAAAACATTTAGAATTGGGTTTCTTGGGCTTCACCATGAGAGAACCTTATGCACCTTAAGTAGGTGTTTTCTGCAAAATAGTGTATTTTTAAAAAATATTTTTTAAAAAAATTGTAACATAAAAAATAATTTTAAAATTAGGTTACTTTTGAATTTTGAGTAGAATTTATCTTTTCAAAAGACAAATTCAGTGTAAAAATGAACTTGTCTTTTAAAATATGAGTTCAATGTAAAAATGAACTTGTCTTTTAAAAATACGAGTTTAATGCATAAATGTGAAATCATCTTTTGAAAAAATGAGTTCAATATAAAATATTTTAAGGTAAAATTACAACTTATCTTTTAAAAAAATGAATTCAGTACAAAAAATAATATCGTCTTTTGAAAAGACGAGATTAACATAAAAAGTGAATTTATCTTTTAAAAATACGAGTTCAGTGCAAAAATAAAAGAAGTGTTGAAAAGCATTGTATTTTTTTTTTTTTTTTTTTAAATAACCGTATTTTAATGATATTTTTTAAAAAGACCATTTTTATTAAAATGAAAATCTGCTGAAGTTGTGGGTCTCATTGCTGAGGAATAAAGTGGAGAAAAGCTGAGTTCCACCACATCTGAATCAAACATATACACCTCAATGTGTTTGATTCGGATCTCTCTGAGAAGAAAAGAAAACCAAGAATTTGATCTTTAGCCCCAATCTGTAATAAGGCTATCTTATTCTTTATAACCAACCGCCACCACTGGCTTCCCATTTTTTCTTTCAGTTTCTTGTTCAGGCATTCTCAATTTTTCTTCTGAATTTCTGATTTTTCACAGATTGTTGAAAATATAAATAATGTTTAAGCTATGAGGAACAAGCACCCATGGAACTTCAAGCTGAAGCAGAAGCCACAAGATGAAGAGAACCTCAGTTCTGGTAAGAAGTTGCAACTATTAGGCTGGAATGGAAGAAGAAATTACCAATCTCCCTGATGTTCACGACCCGTATATGGACCTTACGCTAACCATAACTGGCTGCAGTTAAGAAACATGCTTAGTTTCTAATGACTCGGTTTGACAGAGACAATATATGACCAAATGGGGACCATAGGGAGAAAAGGGGAATATTCCTATCAAATGGATACAGCAAGAACCTTATCCAAATTGCAGACAAAATGTAGAGGCCATATTGAAAGTATTCAACACTAGCTCATTGTCTTCACCCTTTGTCATATATCCATTCTCACCTAGGTCCACAATTCAATGGCACCCATCTTGTTTACTCCAACAAGCCAGTTATCTTCGGAATCAAATGCAGCACAGACCCTTCATCTGCTTCAAAGATGTTCAAATATGGAGGAACTAAGGCAGATCCATGGCCAGATGTTGAAAACAGGCCTTCTTCTTGATGCAATCCCAGCCAGCAAGCTCCTAGCTTTCTGTGCTTCACCGAATTCTGGGAGTTTAGCCTACGCCCGGACAGTTTTTGACAGGATATTCAGACCCAATACTTTCATGTGGAATACCATGATAAGAGGATACTCAAACAGCAAAGAACCTGAAGAAGCCCTACTTCTTTACCATCACATGCTCTATCATTCTGTTCCACACAATGCTTACACCTTCCCTTTCCTGCTGAAAGCCTGTTCCAGTATGTCAGCCTCGGAAGAAACTCAACAAATCCATGCTCACATCATTAAAATGGGCTTTGGCTCAGAGATATACACCACAAATTCCCTGCTGAATGTCTACTCCAAATCTGGTGACATTAAATCTGCCCGTCTCCTTTTTGACCAGGTAGACCAACGAGACACTGTTTCTTGGAATTCAATGATTGACGGGTACACAAAATGTGGGGAGATGGAAATGGCCTATGAAATTTTTAACCATATGCCAGAAAGGAATATTATCTCATGGACATCAATGATTTCCGGCTGTGTTGGGGCTGGCAAGCCCAAGGAAGCTTTGAATCTATTTCACAGAATGCAGACTGCAGGTATAAAACTTGACAATGTAGCACTGGTAAGCACACTTCAAGCATGTGCGGATCTTGGAGTGTTGGATCAAGGCAAATGGATTCATGCCTACATTAAAAAGCATGAAATTGAAATTGACCCAATCCTGGGTTGTGTTCTCATAGACATGTATACTAAGTGTGGTGACTTGGAAGAAGCCATAGAAGTTTTTAGAAAAATGGAGGAAAAAGGTGTCACTGTATGGACAGCCATGATTTCTGGTTATGCAATTCATGGACGTGGAAGAGAAGCTCTTGAATGGTTTATGAAAATGCAGACTGCAGGAGTGGAACCAAACCAGATGACTTTCACAGGGATTTTGACTGCTTGTAGCCATGCAGGACTAGTACATGAGGCAAAATTGTTGTTTGAGAGCATGGAGAGAATTCATGGCTTCAAACCTTCAATAGAGCATTATGGGTGTATGGTTGACCTCCTAGGCCGAGCTGGGTTGTTGAAGGAAGCAGAAGAGTTAATTGAGAATATGCCTGTAAAACCAAATGCTGCCATTTGGGGGGCACTGCTCAATGCATGTCATATTCATGGAAATCTTGAGCTAGGTAAACAGATAGGGAAAATTTTGATTCAAGTGGATCCTGGCCATGGTGGCCGATACATTCACTTGGCAAGCATTCATGCAGCTGCAGGGGAATGGAACCAAGCAGCTAGAGTGAGACGACAGATGAAAGAGCAGGGAGTTTCAAAACTTCCAGGGTGCAGTGTGATCAGTGTGAATGGGACAGCTCATGAATTTTTAGCCGGGGATGGATCGCACCCACAGATCAAAGAGATAGATCACGCGTTCAAGCATATTGTGGAGAGACTAAGAGAAGAAGGATATAAACCTAAACTAGGGGATTTGCTACTGGATCTAGAGGACAAGGACAAAGAAACAGCAATTCATCATCATAGTGAGAAGCTTGCAGTCACATTTGGGCTCATCAGCACTAAACCAGGGATGACAATTCGGATAGTCAAGAATCTTCGAGTTTGTGAGGACTGTCACACAGTAATAAAGCTCATCTCCAAGGTCTATGCAAGGGAAATTCTCATGCGGGATAGAACGCGGTTCCACCGATTCAAAGACGGAAATTGCACTTGTGGGGACTACTGGTGAGAGAGACCCATTGCATCAACCGCTCATTGTGGAATACTTGATTTAGGATTGTTGTATCAACCAAAGATATCAACTTGAAAAAACATTATTAACATCATTGACTATAGGCTGGAAGGCTAGGAAAAACAGGGCTATAATTAAAAAAATTTTAAAAGTAAATGAAAGATGGATTACCACTACAGACTTGGAAAGCCATATCCAGCCACACTTCAGTGATGGTAAGATCCTGCATACTCTCTGAGGTGGGCTTCAAAAGAAAATATGATTTTCAAGAAGAATAAGTAGACAATATCTCATGCTATCTTAAAGAGAATATAAGGATACGTTAATCAGCATTATCACCTCTTTGAAGGATAGAAAGAAATTGAAAAATACTATCAGCCTTTAACAGATCCATTACAGAATGTGAAAGATGGATACAAGAGCCAAAAGAGTGAAATGCAAAAATAATGGGATACTAGATGAAAGCATCAAACAAGGTTTCCAATTGATGTATCTGGTATTCTTGACATATATAGTCTATGTTAGACAACAAATTTTCCTAAAAGCATAAGCTTGAAGGATTTGGGCTTACAATGTAGATCAAGCACTCTAACTGAGAATCTAAGCCATTATCAAGGTACAAACCATTAGAGGTCTTAAAGTAAATGCAATCTACAAATCCAGGAAAAATTGCTAATTCCCTTGAAATATTAAGATAGCAGAGAAAGCATAGATGAGTTTCTGCCACAAGATTCAGCAAGAGACTGCTGCAAAGTCTTAGTCACGATATATGTGCATGCACACATGCAAATTGTTCATCCCTTGATATATAAACTGGAAATTAGGATTGGATAAGATAAATCTTACAAATTGTTTAATTCTGGTCCATTGATTAAGTATGAGATTCTTCAGCTTCTCAAAGTGTGGACATATTTTCCGTATTAACACAAACCTTCCCTCCTCACCCTCCAATGAATAAGTTTGATCTAGATCTTTATTTGGTGTTTTTATTTTGCAACCTTTAAACCTCTCACTGATGCATCGGTCACTAAAGCCTGAGTGTTAGGTTGTCCTGATTTTTGTAAGAACTTGTAACCCAATCAATTTGGGTATGATTACAAAATTTGCAAGTTAGTACCGGTTACCATGAAATTATATGAAATTCCCAATTATTTGCCAAAATATAGAATCATTCAGGTATCATCTTTGAATGACCATGTATCTTCCTTTTCTCATATACATCACTTTCCAAATTCATTCTCAAGGTGGCCATTTAGAATAATGTTTTCCGATTATTGGGTTGTATGGAAAATTAAGAATCTCAATCTGGTTACATGAGAAAGATTTGGATTTCACAAGCATGGTATTCTAGTACTAACACAGAAGTCTATTTGCAAGCCAGTATTAAATGAAAACAGCCTCTTTTCTGTCTCTGCGATTACTAATTCTGTGGAGTGTGAAGGTTGCTTTTATTTGGAATAACCTACAAACACGTAAACAAACACTAAATTTGATTTAAAAACTGCAATCTTAGACAAAGAAATCTAGAATATAATTATAAAACAAGGTGATACCAAGGGTGCAAGCATATGAATATTTGCTATGTCATCTTACTGTAGGTTTTGTACACCAAGTTGACTATGAACATCATGTTGCCTAGCTGAAATTTCTATCATAGCGGCAAGTACATACCTGAATGTCCTTGTATACTGCGTGAAAGCTGGAATCACAAATGGAACTAGTCTAAGGATCATCCTTTAGCTGTAGAGACACAACAGTAATTCCTTCCATATTTCAGAATCAACACAACTAACCATTCATATTCCAAGCAAATCCATGGTGTAAACCACCAAAGCACTTTACACTCAAGACAACACTAAAAAGAAACAAAAATTAATAAAATAAAAAAACAGAAGAAGAAATAATACTAATGCAATTTTTAGCAGTTTTATTAAAGAATAATTGCATGATTTCTTTGTAAGACTAGAGAATTAGGTTTAAATATTGATTAAAAGCACTCACTTAGGATCCAAGTGCAAGTAGCAGCATCACTACAAAGCATACCTAGTGGGTAATTCATTATTGTGCTGCCACTCAAAATCCTCTAGTCGATAACTCATGAGAAATACCATTAACTCCTAAAGTATGGAGACAAGTGGATATCTGGGGACTACCAACAGAGAAAGTAACAAGAATGGTGGGCCATACCTGCAGCATTGGGTTGGGTCCAAGCTGTGGAAAGAATGTGGAATTGCTCCACTATGTCAACAGAGATATAGTCAATATCCAGAAAATCCCAAGTTTTACAGTAATAGAAAGATTAAAGTACATACTCCTAGATAAATGAAATACAGGAATATGGGATTCATAAACACCAAAAAAGGTAAAACCTCTACAACTCCAGTTTGTAAAAAAAAAAAAAAAAAAAAAAAAAAAAAAAAAAAAAAAAATCTTACTTACTATAAAAACTAAATTTAATTGTTAAGAATTATACATGATATGAATTACTTATAGCTCGAATTATTATTGTATAGAAATGGAGGAAAGAAATAGTGACGATGAAAAATCATAAATTCTAGGAATGACAGCATTGGGAAAACGTGATGAGTTTGTGCTGATAAATACTAAATCAGGGTGAACAAGGAGAAAGCTCTTGCCATTTGCAGCTTTCTAACCTCTGACACAACCTCCAAATAAATACATCCCAGTCTCACTGCAAACAATAGGTTCAACTACAACCACAAACCTTTAGACTAAATACCACATTCTCCAAATGCTCAGAGTAATTTTACATTTGCATTCTCTATACAAATGTTTCATATTCCAAAGTTAATGAATCATATACTTGAGGACCTAATACCCTTTTTCATTACTACACCAACCTGTCTTTCTGATCAAAATTTTCTTCCAAAATTTAATTATTTTATGACCAATAGAAGGCAAAAGTCTATGTTCATGGGTTTCACAAGGAAGAGGACTTGAAACAAGCAAAGTGTGTTATAGCATTGGAATGATGTTTTAGCACTTATTTTATAACAAAGCAGCATGTGGTTGCATAGAATTGGGCAACTGAACAGAATTTGAAAATCTTGCTTTCACTCTATATTTGTGGATTCAAGGTCTATGGAACTTGAAATCAATTCAAAATTCATTGTGGTATAAAGCAATGATACCATGGAGTTGTGGGGCCTTCAGTTTTCAATCCAAGGCCCCAAATTCCACACAGCCAAACAAGGTCTAAGCTATTTTAGGATCTCCATAAATGACCTCTTTTTATTTTACTCAGTGACTCCAATGATTTTTCCATTTAAACTAACAACTTGTGTGTCAAAATGTTCTTTAAAGACACAATGAACAGAAACAATATTCATTAGACAAGCAAATGCCCAAAGTGAAGACAATTCCAACAAAGCAAAAGTGATTATGCACATATCGCTGATCCTACATTAATATAAACCCAAATAAACAATCTCAATTTTGTACCACAAATCACATAAATTCAAATCAAAATCACGGTTCTAATGCTTCATAGAATACCCTTTTTGGTAATCCCAAAAAGTATTTCACAGTGAAAAAATTAATCAGCACTAAGATATGCTTGATTCAACGTTACCAAGAAATTCTTTGTGGCCATCCTGATGACTGATTCTAAAAAGGTGAAGTATCATTCCTAAAAACAGAAATAAATAAATCAAAAAAAAAGGCAGAAGAAAGCAAACAGAACAAGGATGAAAAGTTCTTCCCTCTAGCCACTGAGAAGAAAGCAAACACAACCCTGCTTCGTCCCCTATTCTGCAAAGTCGGAAAACCAGAAATTCAACCACCAGAGACAATTGTAAGATATTGGGCACAGATGAAGAAAACCCAACTGTCAAAACCACGAGAATTCCCTCAAATTTATCAAGTTTCCATCAGATTCAAGACCCATCAACAAGGAGAAGCGTTAGTAAACAAACGTAGAAGAGATTTTTATGGAGGAATAAAATACCCAGAGTCCCAGTACATCATCCTCGAGCTTCAAAGGCCTCTACCCCACCCCCTCACCATTGCTCACAAATCTCGACTTCAGACAGCAAAAACCACCAAACAAAGTAAAATTAACCAAAAAGGGAAAAGGTAAGGGAAGCCCAGAAATGAAAATTATTACAACGACAAGAACAAGACCATCGATTGAAGTGGTTTTTTTTTTTTTTTTTTTCTTTATATCTTTATTTCATGTTTGAATCCGGTTTAGAGGGATCTTGGTTTAAACCGTTCAAACAAATTGAAAAGAACATTTTTATATTTAACAATTAAAAATAATATTTACTTAGAAGGGAAATTACACCAAATAATCCATCTTATGAAAAAATTCACTTTCTTTTTATTATATTAGGCTTGGTTCATATGCAAAGCATATAAACTGTTAGCTACTATCGTATTTTTTTTATATTTAAATTTAAATTTTATTATTTGATAAAATATTATAAAAAAAAATTAATTTAATCTATTTTATGGTTGTATTTGAATATATTTTATTTTAAAGCATTTATATTTATTAAATGATTATGTTAATAGGTAAAATCATATTTGTGTTCTTGAACAGAAAATAAAATAAAATTTTATTTATTATTTAAAAATAATAATATTTTAAATTGTAATTTAATGATGTACAATTTACACTTAGAAGTCGACTTCGTCAATGATCCATTGCCTTTGAAAAAAGTAGCACTCAAGATTCTTTCAAATAGTGGTTTTGAGTTAGATGTTACACTCTTTCCTTGTTTAGATACCTTTTTGTTATAACAAAAGATGGCGAAGAACTCAACTTCTTGTTATGAGTGGTAAGAAAATTATATGTGATCAATCTTCTCATATCAACCTTCCTCAGTCTATTCTTTTGAAGTTGATTGGGCTTGAAGTCTTAACAGTTAAAAGTTCTCGAGCTTTTGCATTGATGTATATAATTTCTTGTTGGATTCTATACTAAAATAAATTTAGTTTATTTAATTGCTTTTTACAATTTTTTTTTTTAGTTATATATCTTAGCCAATTTTTAGACTAAGTTTTTTATCAGATCTTTTACCAATCAAATTTTAGACTAAACTTTATAATATGCCTTTTGAATCAATAATAGTGTAAATACATTTAATTTTGGCATAGAATTCAAAGAAAATTAAAAAAAAAAAAAAAAGGAAGATGTGGTCTTCTCATCAAACTTTGAAGTTATCCAACAATAACTATATTAGAAAATTAAGATAAATAAAAAAGTTAAAAATGACAAATCATTCATACTTACAATTGAAAAGCATTTAGATTTTTAATGACTTTGTCTTTCCTTTCATATCTCACTTGTACTTGCCATAGGTTTTAACCTTACCTACAAACAACACATTTAAATAATAAGTACAACTAATAAAATTATAAATAAATGGAGATTAAAAATAGGAACATTTGTTCTTCTAAGTATCATTCTCAAACTATAAATAAATGAAGTTGCGACTTTCAATATGGAAACCTTTGCTTTGCTTTACACTCTAATGATGATGATGATGATGACTTTTTGCTCATCATTCTCATAAACAATGTCAAATTATCAAAGCTAAAAAATTTCTTAAGAGAAGTTATAGAACGCTAGAAGTTGTAACACTCCATCAAAAGATGTCTCTTTAAAAATATCTATAAAATGTAGAGTCTCCCAAGTCCTTTGCTTATTTTCCTTTTATTTATAGTCACTATGTTAGTTACATTACTACACATATCAAGGAGAACATGGGATGTTATTACAACTAATAGAAAAGATTCAACATGTGCCTTATTTCTCCCATTTATCTATGCATCTGTTATTAGAAGTAGATTTGGACAATAATTTGTTTTCTTTCAAGAAGTTGAACTCAAAATTCTTTGAGTAGTGGTTTTGAGTTGGATACACTACACACTTTTATTAGAATCATTTTGGACTAGATTAAAGTTAGGCTTAGCTATAAGGATTGTTTTATTTTTAAATATTAAATTAATTTTCCCAATCAGAGCAACTTTTGTTAAGTTTAAATAACTAAAATACGATTGTAGACATAAACAAATTTGATGGGTTAGATTATTAGTAAATCGATCAATAAAAACTATAACTGCTTGGCTTAACAAATGTGGGTTTGATAGGTTATAGGTCATACACGTTGAACACAAGAGATGCAATTCAAAAAATAACACATGACAACATTGGAAAGCCTACAAAATAAAGTTTTGAAAAAACATTCAAGTTAATTAAAGTCAAAGGGGAATTTAAAAAAATATATATATTCTCTTGTTGGTAAATTCTATAATTGAAATAGATAAATTACTAAAATCAATGAGCTAAATTCCTTGAGTTGGACAATCAAATTTTAGAGATTTCCAATTCAATTCCCTAACTCTATTTATAAATAAAGGTGAACTTCAATGTTAGAAGATCCAAAAAGCTTTATAAGAAGCCCTCACAAATCCATGAAAGCACACCAAGTACCATGCATGTCCTCTTCACCATTCTTAAATGTCAATAAGGTCACTTGGAAACAAGCCACGCTAGGCCCTTCATTGAACTTCAACCAAGGAAATATTCACATTGTCATCCCTTAGACTATGATTCAAATGATCTAATCAAAGAAAAATATTCATTTGTAAATAATATTATTATAGAGGAATGTACCCCATAATTATTCTAATACAATCAATTTTATTTTTTTTTTGTATATTTTTTTATTGTTTTGTTTATTTTTATGGGTCTTTCAAAATTTGTGCATACACATTTCTAACATGTTTGGTGGGACTTCTCTGCTTCTCATGTCTTTTGTTAAAAAACAAGAAAAAAAAAACAAATTTAATCACAACTAAGATAATAACATTTAAAAAGAGTCAAGCTATGCATGTCAAAAAAGCAATGACAAGATTGCATTGCTCAATCAACGCATAATAGATTGACCTAGTTCTTCGTTGACCTAAAATATTAAGTTTAATTACATAGTAACTCTGGCTAAGATAAACTAGAGAAAGAGTTACTATGCCTTTTGCAATATTTCAAGTATTGTCAGAAGGATTGGCATATAAAAATTGTTAAAATTAAGTCAACTTAATTGATTTTACCTAAATTTTAATGTGAAAACAATGCATGAATTAAATTTTATAAAATGAAATTTACTCAATAAAACTAAATTAATAACCAAGCAAATATTGATTTTAAATTCAAATGATTCAATTCTAAGGGTTTCCACAAAC
Source organism: Vitis rotundifolia (assembly GCA_030254885.1). Taxonomy (NCBI): domain Eukaryota; kingdom Viridiplantae; phylum Streptophyta; class Magnoliopsida; order Vitales; family Vitaceae; genus Vitis; species Vitis rotundifolia. The sequence goes on from CM058151.1 coordinate 16,334,227, forward strand.
TTTAGGAATAGAAATTGGAGAGAATAAGGGTTTCTTCATTATGGTGATCTTCAGGATTTTAGAATCCTTAGTGGTTTGCAATCAATTTGAGTTCTATAACTCAGAGTTGTATCCAAAACCTAATTATCATTCAATAAATAAAATTGATTTCAAGTTCAAGTCTTGACTTTTTAATCCTTTCTATTGCTTGTAACTTTTTCTTAAAATAGATAATGATAGGGAAAACCAAAATAACTAGTAATCAAGGGATACCAAGAATCACTAGTATTAAATAATACTCTACCATATCATTCCCTAGTCCAATGAACTTGGAGAGAATAAGAGATTCATAATTTATAACTTAAATGATTCATTAATATCACAATAATTTGTATATACCCATTGTTCCTTTTAGTTCCAAACCCTATATTTTCATACTTCACTTCTAAGATGACTTTTTAGTCTCTCATGGGAGTGACGTTATATTCACAATCCATTATATAGCAAAAAATTCATGTATTGAATCAAAAGAAACTAAAAACAATGTACTAAATCAAAGTGAATGGAAACAAACCTAACCAATTGTCCTCTTTTGCAAAAAATTCAAACTTTTTTCTAAGATCTCCTAAAACTAAAACTAAGAGAGTTTATATACTAAATTGATAAATGTAACATGTGGTACACTCCCATTGGTCACTTCTTCCGAAAAATAAGTCATAAAACAACCCAAAAATTCAAAATATTACAAGCGCTAAAAGACCCTTGCTTATTTCAAATTAGATTAAGGCATTTGGAGCTCAATTTGATATGTTTTGGAACTCATAACTCAACTATCAGATCTTTAGTATGAAATAGGGATGAGTCTAAAATTAATTTTGAACTCATAAATGACCAAACAAACTAAATTGAAATTTCCAACCCATTTCAAACTTATCCACTACCCGTGTAGTTTTGCAATGATTTAGAGTTTGAAATGTACTTTTTGTTCGAAAAATTACCTACTTTTTTTTTAAGACTCTAGTGTAATAAGGAAATTATCAATTTATGAGATTTTGAAAATCTTAAGAGCACTTTATCCACTAAAAGAACTTTTGTTCCTCATATTCAAAAATCCTCATAACATTTGTTTTCTTTATTTCTTACACCTTTTCAGCTTAATAAATATTCTCATGAAAACTTCATAATAATTTATTCCATTAAATACTACCTAAAACACAACCTTTAGTAATTCCCTAATGAACAAAATATATCTATGAAAAACTTCAAAAAATGTTTATTTCCTTAAAATAAATTAAATAATCCATTTTCGAACGAATTTTCAAAATGTTTTTTATCTCCATTAAATTACTAAAATTTTTAACAAAAATTTTGGTACATATTCTTAAAATAAATTTTATATCATGAGATTTTGCAAAACAATTATTTAGTTTTTAAATTGAGATTCTTATGCTAAAAGAATTGTTTCTTAATCCTTATCCTTGAACTATCCAAATCCACCAAAGTCCTTCTCTCAAGGTGGAAGAGCTTGAAGGACTTAATGGTTTCCTCCTTCTTTCAAGTAGAAAAGGGAGGAAGAGGGGGAGAGCCTAAAAAACCATTATAGGTGTCGTTTTGCTTCTCATAAGCGGAGAGTCTAAAGAACCACCTATTCAAAAACCAACTTGATAGTTCAAAAGGAATAGCAATTGACTTTTAACAACAACCAATTTATAGAAAAATAAAATTAGAAAAAGCTTCCTATGAAAATTTATTTCTTAAGGAAAAACCAAAATTACTATGCAATTATTTTATCTTTCTCTGATGGCCTTAGGGATCATGTTGCATAAAATTTGCTAATACCATTTGGATTATATCCAAATTTACTAAAATATTATACCTACACTAAAAATTAGAGTTAGTGAAGATCACAAGAAAACCTTAATCTATTACAAAGATCCCAAACAATGCCTTTTTCAGTTGTTGTCATTTCCTCAATTGCCAATCTGTCGCCACTAGATGTGGCTTACCACCACCGGAAGCACGCTTGAGTGCTTAAGCCACTCAAACGCTCAACACCAGTGCTCGAGCACTAAATCCTTTTCCTATGCACCCAAGATTGCTACAACATCAAATTCGATTGTTTTTCCACCAAAAAAACTTACCTTGGTCAGTTAGGTAATGAACACAATCTCCTTGTGTTAGTTTAGATTCCTTCCATACTCCCCATGGGCAACAAACAATCATAAAAAAAAATAGATTTTTATATTAAAACCTATAGTCCATTAAAATGGAGTTTACAACCGTTCTAAGAAAAACAAGATTTTTACATGAAAACAAAAACTCCTACACCCCTTATGGGGCTTACAACCTATTCAAGAAAAGTAAATAACAATCCAACAACCAACAATCACAATTATCATCATCATATTGAAAGATCATAATATATCATGCACACATTTTTATCCCTAAAGCCATAGAATAAACAACAAATCTTGTAAAACCAGGGTTAGCAAATCCTAAAAAGGTTTTATCATGTTTTTTGCTAATCTAAGGGTTTGATAACAGTTGTGGGTAATCCTAAATCACTATGTTCCCTATCCTAGATTCAAGTTAGGTGCATGAATAACTTCCTAGGGCTCTAGATCCTAATAATGATAGAAAATAAAAAATACAACTTTTAATAATAGGATTTAGTTTAATAGTGTTATAGAAAACTTTACATTCGATGGAAAATTCTCAAATCAATTCTATACGATGAAGAACTCTTAGGAATCTGGAGGTCTTGTACACCTAAGATTTTTTGCCCGATAACTGTAACCATGATCTTATTACTTCAAATGATGGGCTCGAGAAAAGAGGATGTTTTGGCCCTCTCTCTGAAGGTAGAAGACGATAGTCATCCAAAAGTCTTAGAAACCCTAGCTCCTAAGTAAGTATTTATAGGGTTCTCCCACTAAAATTAAGTGACTTGAGCCCATATGGGTTTGGATCGCTTAATCTAGCTTAAAATGGGTCTTAATTGATTAATTAACCACACATAATCATATAATTAATCAATTAGCCCAAATCCAAAGACCTTATTCATTATCTCCTATGCAATATTGCATAACTACCAACACGCCTTTATGTACAAGAGTAAACCTAGGGCCAATCCAACCCTCATAAACTGCGTCATCATGGTATATGAGTTTAGAGTGGAGACCACTAAGACCCATAGGAGTACTAGTTCCCTTATAATCCAATTTTGAATTTGATTCAACATCTCACCATAAAGAATCACCTGCACTCTAGCACCCTGTATAAATAATAATAAGACAAAGCTTGAATCTATGACATACTATCCAAACGTGCAAACCTTCCATGAACTAATGTTCGTAATCTAATAAGGTAGTGTTATTACCTATCAAAATTAGCTCTTCAATCCTTAAGTTACAAATCTCACTTATTATATGATCAATAAATGTACTCTAGTTTCAAGAAGCATATTTCAAATTTTCATTAAAGAAAATGTTATGGTCATAGTCTTTTAAATCACATGTTCTTTGGATCAGCCAAAGGGACACTTTTTTCAATCTCATGAGATATCATGATGTCTCTATTGAAAATGTTTGTTGTCACTAGTCTTCATCAATAATGACCCAATCTATAATGATATGTAACCACTTTAGGATTTCACCCATAGGTTAAAAGCCTCCTGTTGACTTTGGCACAAACTCAATATCCTTTCAAGGTTGAAATCCATGCAATATAGTAGTTTGGTGAATCATAACAATTGATAGTCTTACATCATGATTCTTCGTAGGTCTTGTCTAGTTTGCATCAAGTACACTAGTGCACTCACCATGGGAAACCCATTTCAATATCCTAGATAAGTCATCTCTCCAATTAGGCGGTAGTGCACTACAACCTCTACTAGATTTCCTAAATCTATGAATTGATTATGAATAACTTATCTACTTACAAGGAATGCATGACTTGTCTCCTTTTTGCAACTCTTAAAGCATCATGTCTTATTTTTAGAGGCTCAATCCTAATATACACTACTTATATTAATGTTTTTTAATAACACTTCACCAATAGGATATAATCTAGGTACATTCAATTTTCAAGCATGAAACTAAACAATATATCTTAGAAATTTTTTTTATATCTATTGCTTTCATTTCAAGGATCTATAAGCCTAAGAAGAATAATAGCATGCACCCTAACTAGTTCAAGAGCAAGAATGAAATATCTAGAATTCCCTATAATGTTTTTATCGTCTACAACTAGATTTGATAAAGGGAAAAGTTAACTATACTTTTGAAAAATTATATTTTCCTTATCTAAGAAGACATGGATAGCATTTTCAAAAGTATGAATTTTATCCCAAGTGTCAACAAAAGTTGGCATTTGTCAAGTTTTGTGATGTTTTGTATTTCTTTCAATTCCATTCTATATTTTCGATCTATCTATTTTTTTTATTATTATTATTCAAGGAGAACAATATAGCTACACATATGAAGATTTGTATTAGTTATTTATTTATTTAAACTTTAAAATTAACATCAAATGTTTTTTTTTTTTTTTTTTTTGTATTTTGTTCTTATGTCAAGATGTAAAAAAGTGTGTAGAATTGTTGTCTTGTAAACATTTTTAAAGTCTTGTCAAATAGTATTAAATGTTCTCTTTATTTTGTTCTTGTAATTTGGTTTAGTTTCTTTTTTATCTATTTTCTTTTATGTTATATATACATGTTTTGTATAATGAATACTAAGGCCTTATATTCATCACCAAAAGCTAGAAATACATTAGGAGTTAGGACTATTCATATGATAAGTTTTAACAAGCATTCAACTAGAATTGCGATAATGTTGCTTTTAGTTGGCTAATTTAGATCAAATTTAACTGATTTATTTAATTTTGATAAAAATAAATGGAGACTTTTAGTGTTTGTATTGGTGACAATTTCATAACTTTTGAAAATAAAATTGATAAGGAACATCAAAATTAGTACCTAAATCTCTTATTAGCAAAAGTGACATATGGGTGTAAAGAATGGTAAGAGAAAATAAAACTTACTTCACATGTTTAGTCAATATTTGAAATACTACCTTTGGGAGATGACAAAAAGCAGAGATGTAAGTATGTTAAATATTGTGATATAGTTTACTTAGTTGATAGTGCATATGCCATTGGAAATTTAAAACGTCATATGGAAAGCTATGTAAAGAGAAATGCTCATGATATATGATAATTACTTTTATCACAATTTAAAGAATCCATGACAATGAGAGCCTAAAAGTTTGATGTCGAAAGATTTCATGAGCTAATAGTAGGTGCAATCATTTTACATAACTTATCACTACAATTTATTGGGTATGGAGGCTTTTAGAATTGCATTTTCCTATATTTTTGAAGTTATCAAACTAACATCTACAAACGCTACTAAGTTAGATGTACTGAAAATAGATAAAAGAGATTGCAAGATTTTGATCTTAAGGATTTCATGAGTTAATAGCACATGCAATTACTTCACATAATTTGCCACTTGAATCTATTAGGTATAAAGGCTTTAGAGTTGCATTTTCCTATATTCTTTAAGATATCAAACTAACATCTAGGAATGCTATAGAGTTAGATATGTTAAAAATAGATAAATAAAAAATAAAAAATTGCAATATTTAAAAACCTTTTGCATTCACTTCTTGGGAGGATTAGTTTGGTACATAATTGGAAGCTCTCACTTACATCTAATGGGAATCTTTGTATTATGACACTTTTTTTTTTTTTTTTTTGTCAAGATTGGAATTTATAAAATAAATAAATAAACTTCTTTTTTATGCCCCATTCACATGGTTGTGTTGCATTATGTTAGAAAATTTTCTAACTTTTCTTAGGGACTAGGATATTGAAAGAAAAAAAAAAAGTTGTTTTCATTCACAATAAACAATGCTTTTGTAAATGATATACTTTTAAATTTATCGAAAAGTCAATATGAAAGATATTATTACATTAAGTAACTAAAGTAAGAATTTCGTTCTCATAAGTGGATAGAAAAAGGTGTTTCGAATGGAGTACTTGGCTAAAGTAAGCAATGAGCCATTCTTGTAATAGTGTTTCACTACACCAACACTAGAAGCATCGCATTGAATAATAAAGGATTTTGAAAAAAATGAGGAAGGCATAATACCAAGGCCTGTGCCATGGCGAGTTTTAACTTCTATAACGCCTCCACTAATGTCAATGTCCACTCAAATGATTCTTTCTTCAACAATTAGTGAGAAAAGCAATAATCTTCCCATAGTTTTGAATAAACTTGCAATAATATCTTGTAAGGCTTAAAAATCTCTTTAGTGCCTTAGTGTTTTCGACTTCATCCATGAGATCATAGTTTCAATTTTTTATGAATCAATTACCACTCCACATTAAGAAATAACATGTCCCCAGTATTGACTTCTTCTCTTTCAAACTAACCCTTCTCAAGCTTAACTTGCAATTTGTAACGCCCAAGTTTTCTTTTTAAAGGGTAATTTAGGAAATTCTTAATAATGATATTAAATTAATTAATTAATTAATTTAATAAAATGGAAGAGGGGTGAAAAGGTAATTTTACGAATAATACCCTAAGTATAAATAGAAAATTCTCTTCTTCCTGTTCTTTTTTTTGAATCGTATTCCTATTTGCAGAGAGTTTCCAGAGAACGTGAAGTTGAAGTCAGATTTCAAGGTTTGAAGAACAAACCTCTATAGGTAAGATTCTAACCCCTAGATTATTATTTTAGATTCATTAGTTAATTTCAAGCACATTAGATATATATTTTTTGGAAAACCCCAAATCTAGATTAGGGTTAGATTATTATTTTTAATTCGTTTTAATATCAAATAGTAAAAATTTAAGATTTTGATTTATTATTGGAATTGGGGAGATCTTAAGTTTTTTTTTATTAGAAAAAAAAAAAGATTCCTGTGAAGATTTCGATTTAGATTAGGGTTAGTTTATTATTATTATTATTATTATTATTATTATTTCGTTTTAATATCAAAATAATAAATAAATAAAAAATTTCCTTGGAAGGTTTTGATTTTAGGCTAGGGTTAATTTTATAAAAAAAAAAAATTAAAAAAAAAAAAGGGAGAACGCGTGTGCACAGTATTGGATGAAAGAAAAAAAAAAATGGGCGTGTGCCCGGATGGAAGGAGGCTTATATATATATATATAATGATTCATTATCATGATGATGACAATGAAAAAAAAAAAAAACAAAAAAACAAAAACCTTGCTTTGTTTTATTGGTTTGGTGTACCGAGACAAGTGGGTAATAGTTTGGGTAGCTTTTGAATTGGTTAATTAAAAAAATAATAATAATATTTAGTTTTAGATTAATAAATAAGATAATAGTAATAATGGTCTTTTTTTGTAATAAATAGAATGAGAGATTTAGCAATATATATATATATATATATATATAGAATTTTATAATGAAATAAAATTGTAATTTAATTAAATTAGTAATGTGTTATTAGAAACAAATTGGGAATTTATTAATTATAATTAAATAAGGAATAGAGTAATTAAATTATTACTTTTTTAATCTGAAATATTAATCTTAACATTTAGAAATTTTAGGATTATCAGATTTATATTTTAGATAAATAGTAATAATTGTTCCTCTTATGTTTTGTTAGGTGAAGAGTAGATTTTCAGAATTATTTTTCTTCAAAGTTTTTGGGGATTTCTTTTGAGGTAAGGGAAATTAATGCAGTTGTTAAATTCTTTTTTTTTAAAACAATATATATATATATATATACATTATGTGAAAACGTTTGAGTTATATTCCGTTTTATGCATGGATCAAACCTGTTTTGCATGAAAAGTATGTTAGAATTTTATATTATGTTTTTGACAAATAAATGTGGAGATATTATGTGTTGTAAATTTGAATAAATGAAATAAATATTTGACTCTGGTTTGTTTGGCCCTTGTCAACGGGATATAATAGTTGACTTTTGGCCCTTGTCAATGGGATATAATAATTGACCTTTACATTTCTTGGTGGGGAATGTAATTGATTTGAACCCCACCCTCTAGGGGTTTCGGTTAGAGGTTACTAGTACTAGTAGTGTTTGGTTCCGTCCACCTTAAAGGAACAATTTGAGGCTAGCCACCCATTTGAAAAGTCCCACCTAATTGGGCACCCTTTGATGTTTGATGACCAGAGTAAATAAATTATTGGAATGTTTGACTGAATTTGATATGAAATTGTTTGAATTAGAAATAAATGCATACAGTTAGAAATTTTGAATGTATTAAAAAAAAAAAAAAAAAAATTTACTCACAGCTTTATGGAAATGATGGATTACAATATCTCCTATTTTGCAAGTAAGTTTGAAATGTTTGATCCATGGACTGCATTAATGTTCCTTATTGGGCTGTGAGCTCATTCCCATTTGTTGACTACTTTTGAGGTACCCTTAGTTCGGGTGAGGAGTGATGGCTAGGCTGAGGAATGGTCATCATTAGGATTTGACTTAGGATTTTATGTTGGATTTTGTTTAACTTTAGTTATGTTCATTTGGATCTTTTGGTATTTGGAAGCTATTTGGATATTGATCCTTTAAATTTTATGTTAGTTCAAAGTTGAGTTTTGGAGATTTTGAAGTTTGTTTTAGTACTTGAATTGTTTAAGTTTGCAAATTTTTGGACAATGGATTTTGGATAGTGGATGTTTTAGTGTTGGAATCGAATTTTCAGGATTTTAGATTTTGTCCCGCTACTCTGAACAGGTACTTGGTAATTGGTAACTTCCGATTACAAGATAATTGTTTGGATCAGGTTACACTGTAAGCCTTCGGGTTTGAAGTGTGAAATGACCGTCATGCCCTTGGAGTGGGTCTTGGGGCGTAACACAATTGATTAGTTTTTAAGAAATTAAAGACAATTTGTAAGTGCAACAAACGCTCATTTCAATCACTACTATATATAAGAATATTATCAAAGAATACCAACATAAATTTACATGGATAATCTTTAAATACCTCATTCATTAGAGCTTAGAATGTTGATAGAGGATTGGTAAGGACATTTGGCGTTTACCAAAAATTCATAATAACCTTGGTGCATCTTAAAAATAGTATTTTCAATGTCTTCTAGATGTATTTGCACGAAAATTCATAATAACCTTGGTGCATCCTAAAAATAGTCTTTTCAATGTCTTCTAGATGCATCCGCACTTGATGGTAGCTTGAGCTCAAAATTTCCTTAATAATCAACTACTAAACTAGTTTGTCAAAGTTGAATGACATACTAAATGGATCTTCAAATTGGTTAGGGCCAAAATGAGAGAAAATTCTTTGCTTAAAATCTTCCTAAGTGATATAAATAAGTTCCATTTCTAACATTTGGAACCAAAGTTGGGCATTATCCTCCAAATAAAATGAGGCCAAATTGACTTCATCAAATTCAACAATGTCATGGAGTGAAAAGTACCTTTCTACCATACACACTTAAGTTATAGGATCATATCAGCCATTGTAACGGGAAAATCGATCTTCAAGGTCTTAGGAACATAGTTGTTGAGAAAACCTAATCTATTGATACCAAAATTAAAACCAATTCAGTCACTGTCCTTGTTTATAGAATGTTCACCATCGTTTGAAAACATGTTGGCTGAGCTACTCCATTCTTTCAATGATATGACCAAGCATCTCATGTTGATTAGTGAAAAAAGTTATCGTAGTCTCTTGAAGCTTCGTTATATGATCTTTTAGATCCATGTCTAGTGCTCTAATACCATGAATGTCACATTAAGTAATTAAAGCAATGAAAAGAAAGAAATTATTGACTTATATGAGGATTTAATGGCTTCCAGATAACTCAAAAAGTTGATATAATTATTTGATGTCCTTCATTTAAAATTAGTCAAGTCTTTTATAATGACTTGTTTCATGTTTACATGCATAAAAGTAAGAAGCAATAACTGAACAAACACGTTCTCACGTGTACACGCTCCCACGTTTACAAGTAATTCAAATATTAAGTAGAGATAAATAAGGAATAAAATAATGACTACTTAAGATTTTCTTCTAAGGCATTATAACAGATGTCTTACTAAGAAATCAAGACTTCTTTCATGTTTATTATTGTGCTTACATTCTTCTTTAATTTAATTGTTCAAGATAATTTAAAATAATTAATGAATATGTTGTAAAAGTTTGTCAAATTATTAAATATATTAGAGCTTCACAAATAAGAAACAAAATTTTTTAGCATGTGTTGCACAAGTCACTTTAGAATCTAAGACAAGTTTGAAACAAATATTAACACTAGATAAAGCTCAACTTTTCTTATGCCTAAAAGTGTACTTTTCTATAATCATGTTTTTCTTTACTTATAATTAAGGGATTCAAACTAAAAGACTTGTTTATCATGAGAAGAGCGGAATAAAGGAAAAAAGATTTGTAAGTTTTTTTTTGTTTGGAGTATTTTATAATGTAACATGCATAATTTCTAGAAGTAGATGTTTCATAGCAAACTTTTTTTTTCCTAATGTGATTATAATTTAGCTTACACTTATTAAAGTACTGGAGATTCAAATAACTTTATGCATAATTAAGATGGCAATTCAAATGAATAAGAAGTTTAAAAATTATTGGTCAAAGTTTAGTTCAATTCTTGCTATTAAAGTGATCTTTGGTCCTAGATACAAAATTCAATTTATGGAATATAGCAACGAAAGACTTTATGATGGTACTTACATAGAGATGATGAGTGTTTTTCTCTTTTTGAATTATACATGTACATATCTTTGAAACTCATAACTTCAACTTCTAATGCATCGGAAATTCTACATATTATGTTTTCCAATATTATAATGCGTATAGAGAGTAGGGATGTTATGGAGGTAATATAATTTTTTAATATATAATTCTTATACTTTAGTTTGTAATCATTTTTTTATAACTAATTAAGGTATTTACATTTTTACTTTTATAATTGCCATGTAGGATTTGATACATTCGATGAATAATTCATTTTTACTACTCAAAAATCTCAATCGCAATGATGTTTGGATGAGCCAAGAGAAGATAAAAAGTTAGCATGGGATGTTTTGAGCTTTTAGAAAATGAAATAAATTTGATATCCTAACTTTTCATGTTTTGTTTGTGATGTATTATCCATCCCTATCACTAGGGTTACATTTAAATCCACATTCATTATTAGTGGTAAAATTCTTAATCATCATCATATTGCACTTAAATTTGAAATTAGAGAGACTTTAATTTGCACATAAAATTGGTTATTTGACATTAAAGGTAAGTTTTCTTCAACATTTTATGATTGTCATTCACTTTTCTTAAGAAGACATTTATATACTTTTTGTGTAATAGAGATAGTTTGATGCTTAAGTTGGTAGTTATCATCGAGGATATTGTCAACTTCTAAGTTTTTTGTATATGTTTTTTTTTAGATATTTAGTAGATTTATTTATAATCATTTGAAATATTATTTCTTTTGCATCTACAAAGTTTTTGGAAAATTTTATTGATGGTTTTTTCATGTTATATCTAGTCTTCTTGTGTAGATTTAATTATCTGTTATTATTGTTGAATCCATTAAGATTGATTGAAATTAGAATTCTAACACAAAATTAAAATTTGGGTTAATTTGGTTGGACTACCTATTCATATCCTCTCCACCCCCCATCTTTTGTAGTTCCTTAATCAAGACTTGAATTAACAATATGATTAGGAAATCCAAGGAGAGATAAACATTTTGCAACCTTGAGGAAGTATTTTATCCAAAGAATTGTATGTTTGGTGTGACTTTAGAGAAGCTATTGAGCTATGTACGTTATTAGTAAAGGAGGGCATTGAGGTACATCTTGACAACATTAGAGCTATTCTTGACATGTCTTTGATCGTAGTCCTATTTGAATGTATTTGCATGATTATATTCAAGTATGCTTAATTTAGATCCTAATATTGTTAAATATTATCTTTCTCTTCTACATAATGCTAAGCTAGTAAAACAGAAATAAAAAATGGTAAATCTAAGATGGAATTATAAGTCAAGAAAGACATTCAAAGGTAGTCAAGTTTTGGTTCTTGATAGTGACATAATATCCCAAACTGTTGTCAAACATCATGATTGTGCCAAGGAAAAATAGTAGGGTAAGGATGTGTGAACTTTAACGAGTTGAAAATAACCAATCCGAATGATGGATTTTTTGAAAAGAAATTATTATGAGCATATGCCAAAACATGGGAGAAGAAGAAAGAAAAAAATAAAATAAGGAGAAGATATACCATTTTTTTTTCTTAAAACAACAAAATAAAAAAATTTCCACAAATACTTTTGTGGAAAAAACTTTTTCAACACAAATAATAATAATAATAATAACAATAATAAATTTTACAATTGTGATTATAAGCACTTCATTAACTAATTTTATTCACAAATTAAAATTTTTGTCACAAAAAATAACATTCTGTGATAAACAATATTTATGATAAAAATTAAAATACTCATTGCAAAAGCTAAGTATTTACCTTGAAAGAATTTTCATAGTTAAAATAATAATAAAAAAATAAAAATAAAATATATAAAAAATTGTAATGAAATTTCTTTAGTGGCAAAAGGTCATTGTTATGATAAAAAGTTTTATAATTATAATTTATTATGAGTATAGTGGCTAATACTCATGAAGCTTCACTCCCTTATCACTTTTTGAAAGGAACCTTTATTATCAATTCTAGAAACCAATAGATGTTTAAAGAAGTAGAATAAACTTTTAATTAAATTCAAAATTACATTTATCTTACACTCATCTTACATATAGCTAGAAATTTTTTTTTTTTTTTTTAAGTTCAAAACAAAGTTTATAAGATTATAAATTTTATTTTGCATATGAACATTATTCTCATTTAAAGAAAGAAAATATTCAAAGATAAAAATTTTTAAAAATCAAAAGAAAAAAAAAAACAAGTAAGGGAATCTTATGAAAAAAAATGTAGTAGTAATATGAATACAAATATAAGGAAAAATAAAATTATGAGTAAAGATATCTTAAAAAATAAATGTGATGCTTATGTAAATTGAAACATAAAATAAAATTGAAAAAAATTTCTATGTTAGTAATTATGAGAAACTGTTTTTTTAATTATTTTTATAAGTTTACTTTTTTTTTTTCTTTTATCTAGTTGATATAATATTTTAATTAATAAAAATAATATGTATGCTATGGATTTTATATGTTTTATCAAATTTTTATGAACTTCATTTATCTCTTTAAAATTATAACTATTAAACTCATATGAAAAAAGTATTGAGTTGATTATTTTTTCAACATTGAACCTTTTTTTTTTTTGTGTTTCAATGAAAAGATTATTTTTATCTTTTTATATTTAAGGATTATGTTATATAATATATTATAAATTATTAAACACGTAAATAATAATTAATTTATGATTTTATTTGTATTAAATGTATTACAACTTTTGTTATGAAAATGCTTATTCACAAGAAAATGTTACTTTTTGCTATAGAATATGCATTTTGGTGCAAAATGTTACATTTTTTAACACTAAAAAGGTGTTACATATGATGCACATGAGTGATGTGTGTTAGCTTGTAGGCTATGGGTTCAAGTATTTAACTATATGCTAACATTTCTATAACTAATAAAATGTAAGAACTAGAAATTTTGACCCAATCCTACAATGTCATGCGACAATATAATCCCAAAATCATTCTAGTTTTTTTCAATATCTTCATTCAATTTCACTAAATTTTATCAAGACAATACAACAAACATAAAGGGAAAAAAACTCAAAAAGGTAAACTAGAAAAAGATAAAACAATAGTAAGAAGGAAATTTATTGGGATAAGAAAGAAATAGATATTTTATGATTGCTTGTCAAATCATATTGATATGACGTGCTTTATTAAAAAGAATATGGGTGTTGTGATGGATTAAACAAACATATTTGAGTTTAGCTAGATCTAAGTTACTATTGTAATCATTATGTTTGAAGGCTTTTTATGGAATAGAATAACTATATATTTGCATATATTTTCCATGAATTTTACTTTAAGATTAATGATTTATTTTTCCTTGAATTGGATGTAATTAATTTTCATACTATCAATTTTTCTCTTTTTTAAAAAATATGCTTATATTTGTTTCTTGGCAACCAAATAACTCCATGGATATATGATTACGATTTTAATATATTCTCTTTTTTCAAGCACTAATACCAAGTTTGACAATCAAACTTGTTTAAAGGGGAGGAATTATAATGTTTTTCTTTCAAACCAAAAACCAAATAAATGAATAGTACAAAAATTAAAGTAATCAATTGATTAAATTATCTTCTTATTCAATTAATCAAACTAAATTAGATATCATAAAGTTCATGTGTTATCTTAAAAGAAAACTCATGAAATAGGAGATATAGAATTAATAATATATATGGGAATAAGAAATAATAAAAATATAGGTAATGGTGCTTACCATTTAGTACATTGTATAGATATTTTCACAAATATTTGGCCTTCAAATGCAATTTTTTGGTAAGAAATAAATAAGGTTTAATTTAATTGAATATTAAAAATAATTTTTGGTTCACTATAGATAAGACTTTAAAGTAAAATGTTAATGAATATTAAATGGATTAAAAGTATAAAGGAAAGTTCTTATTTAAATTGTTCAAATTTATAAGCTTTAAGTACTAATAAGCAGCTCTCTACATCAAATTCTCCTAAAAGTTTGTTCCTTTTATCATCTTTCAACTTAATCTAATGCATGAGATAAAATTTTATTTACAAGAGTACTTTTGAAAATGAAATGTAATTGTTAAAAGCATTTGAATAAAAATCTTCAAACAAATTTATTTTTTGCATCATGGTTTATAATTCAAATTTTTTTTTAAAAGTTCAAATTGAATATTAATATTTCTTTGTTAGGCAAATTGGTAAGGTTAATTCAACTTATTTTAAAATATTTTAGCTATTTTGACTTCTAACAATGGGATTGTTTAATTATGATTTCAAAAGGAAATAAACTAATAACAAATTATTATAAACATAATTCCAAATGTGAGAGGACTCTCCCAAGTTTAGAGTTTTCTCATATAATTTTTTAACTGATTACTAACTTAATATAAATGACAACTCTAAACTCAAGTTTCAATCTTTTAAAACATTTAATAAAAAAATAAGAATGATAAGTTTATTAGTTTAATATAATTAAAAAATGGTAAAAGTTAGAGTTATTATATATATATATATTTCATTTTGTGAATAAAATAATAAATAGTAAAATTAAAAAAATAATGATTTCATAGTA
This sequence comes from Vitis rotundifolia, assembly GCA_030254885.1. Lineage (NCBI taxonomy): Eukaryota > Viridiplantae > Streptophyta > Magnoliopsida > Vitales > Vitaceae > Vitis > Vitis rotundifolia. The sequence continues at coordinate 16,349,514 of CM058151.1, forward strand.
ATATGCAAGTTTGAGTATGGTAGGTTGTCCTCAGTAACCCTCATATATTCGAGTTGATATTTTTCTAACCCAAGCCTAATCCTAATCTATTCTTGTAGAATATAGCCCTTAAAATCATTAATCCATTTATATATTATAATTTTTGTTTTTGCTATTTTGTTCATTTTTGCATTAAAATTTATAATATAAGCATTTAGGCTTGCATCACATATATTGTACATGACTTAGGTGTATTAGGAATTACACAAAAAATGCAAGTCATTGATTCCTTGCAAGTTGATAAGTGGTTCACAATTGATTCATGAACTTAGGGAATCCATCTAATGTTATAATACTCTACCTCTTAATCTTAATTGGAGGAATGACTTATCTAAGTCATAGGGATGGGTTTCCCACAGGGAGTGCACTGGTTTGTATGGTTTCACACTAGATAAGACCTGTGATGAATCATGATATTGGTTATCGTGTAATCATGACTTCATCATGTTGAGGTCTTCAAGTGGCTTGGACTTATGGGTAAAACCTTAAAAGGGTCATATATCCTTTATATATTGGGTATATATCGTGTATCGGGAGAAGATATTTCATGGAAAAATATCAGTCTAGCGATATTTTAGGAGAAATCCCCTAAAATGGGCGATATTTCCAATATATCACATGGTCAACGTGGGTCAAATGCACTACAGTGCCCGAAAAAAATACCTTTCCTTTGCTACTGAGGGGATTTGAACCCCAAACCAAAAGGTTTGGGGTTCATCCATTAAGGCACTAACCATCCAGGCTAACTTGCCCTTGTAATATATAATGCACTAAACTTATATATACTTAAACTCATTATATAAAGAAAATATTAAAAGAATATTTTAAAGAGCAAATTAATTGTAATTATTTTATAATTAAATGCAAAATTTTATTTTAATTGATTACCAAAAATATAAAAATTATATAATTTTCTTCATAATGTTTTTAATATCATTAATAATTAATTAAATATTAAAAATTTATATATCTATCTATATATATATATATATATATATATATATATATATATATATATCATAATTTATTTTATATTGTTTAATACAATTGAATTAAATGGATTATAATTTTAATATTAATATATATTTTAAAATTAGACATATTATAATCAAATATCATAATATTATATGTAATTTAATATTATATGTACACTTATAAAATTCATATTTTTATCGATTCATACGATATTATTATCAAATATGATAAATCATATTATACATATATCATATTATTTAATAAAACAACTTAAAAATATCATTATACTTCTAATTACATTTTTATGAAGTTTTTCTTATATTTTTATAAATTTTGATCAATTTTAAGCTTATCGATATTTTTTTCCAAAATATCAGTCGATATATCTCCGATATATTCATAAAATCGAAGTACCGATATATCCGTGATTACTAATATTTTCATCCTTGGTCATTATTGATTAAGACATGTGGAAATAGGTATTCTCAATAGAGGTACCATAATATTTCATAGAATTGAGATAGTGTGTCCCTTTAAGTGATCCTAAGGACTTATAATCATGAAAGTTGTGGCATCATAATAAATTCCTTTAATAGGGTTTGACATATGACATTTTTGAACTAAAGTATGTTAGTTAATCACATAATTAAGGGGTTTGAGACTCAATGATAGTAAAAGTAATCTTGAGAGATCAATGGCTTCTAACTTATTAAATTATAAACATTAGTTCATAAGGAGTCAGCATGCAATGGATAGAAAGTCACGAACTCGGGTAATTGATTAAATTAGATCTAATTAATTTGAATCTTGATGTAATATCTAGGATACTATAGTGCAATTAACTCTCTTTATTAGAATGTTGAGTCAACTTCATAATTAGATTATGAGAGAGTTTTTATTTTCCTGTGGCTCTTAATGGTCTTTGCTTGAGTTTACAATCTTTGTTGGCATAAAGGTTTGAAGGAAATTGCAGATGTAATCATGTGTACTAAGGGCATTTTGGTAAAATTGTAAGGATCAAAGGAATTAATGATTAATCGTTTTGGGTTTTTTTGGATTAAATTATTTAACTAATTGGATACTAGTAGTATTAATTAATAATTAGTACCCAATGGGCTAGATTAAGTAACATAGGCCTAACTTAGGCCAAAATCACTTAAGCCCACAAAAGTGGCTATATAAACCCTTTTTAAGGCTTAGGATTAGCCAATTCATTCATTCCATTCTTCTAGAAAAATAATTCTAGCCTATATCTCTCTCTTTCTTAACTATATAGTCACTATACACATAACAAGGATTGAAGATAGAGTCATAAAGTGGAAGATTACCAAGTTTCAAGATCTCTTCTACAAAAGGATTTGGGATTAGGAAAAACCAAAACCCAAATGTAATTTCTAACACATTCTATGAGGCTAAAGTTTTGATTTTTATTGCTTCCATTATGCCTAGGATCTTAGATGCATACTACCCTAAAACCTAAGGATATCAAATCATCTTATCCATATTAACTCGAACCTTGAGCTAGGCATAGGTTAGGTATGTTAGTCCTACTCAAGTTATAGTCCTACCTAGGATGAGATGAACAAGGTAAATCAAGAATTACCACTTATGGGTTCTCCAAATATGCTAGAAACAATAAGAATGAAGGAACTCAAGTTTTCCCTTACCTTAGCTTAGAAGTTTATCTTTTCATGTTGGTAAGATATGGGGATTAAAACATAAAATCAAGATTGAAAAATGAAATTTACAAATTGTATAAATGAAAACACAAGTTTACAAGTACAATACACTACTTCCTCTTGAAAAGGATGACTACATCTACATCTTTTCTTCCCTACTTCTCCCATTCACAAATCAATTTTCACTTATCTTAAATAGAGTATTTCCACTTTTTTTTTCAAAATGGGAAAGAAGCAAAGGCAAGCATAAGTAGTAAAGACACAACTAATAACAACTTAACAAGTCTAGCTATAGTTTTTCATAGTATTTCTTCAACAATGGTTGCAGTTGTAAGGATTTTTTTGGCATGGAAAAAAAATAGAAAATTTAGCTAAGATAGTTAGAATGACGGTACCTTATAAGTACATGATATGACAACCATTAGTTAGATCATGTACGTGGCAACTATGAAGTGGAAAATTGGTTAGCTTGAAATGTGATGTCTGGCAAAATGTGATATAAACCTATAAAAAAACTAAGGAAAATGTTATAGAATCATATCAAACCAAAAAATAGGTGCTCAATGATAAAATTGAGTAAAAGGATTAAATTAGAACTAAATATTAAATAGTAATGTATAGTTTGGGCACCTAAATGTACTTATTTGATCCTAATCACAAGCTTAACAAAAGGCAAATTTTTAAGTTTAAAGATGACACTTGTATTTGTAATTAAGTAGTAATAGGTTGGTTTTCCTTGTTACAATATCATAGCTATTTATGCTCATGCAAGGATAGATAGTTGGTAGTTTATGGATCATTACCATAGGATAGAAGAATTTGCAACTTGTCATGCCTTGGAATTCAATCTAATACCACATCAAAAAAATTGGTGGACACTAAATCTTTGTTTATATTGTAATAAGGCCTAGAAATGTGGCAACCCCTATCAAGGAACACTAGAGATTGGGTCACCACAACTTATAATATCCAAATTGTCATCCATTGGAATCAACATACTAAGCTATTTATGTTATAATAAGAAAATCCTCTATTGATACTCAAAAGGTCTTAAAAAACAATATTTTTATAAGAAAATTAATTTATCAAATCAATAAAGTGGAAGTAATCAAATTTATAATGAAAACTTCTAAAGAGTTCATAATATATTTTTAGATTCAAAAAGAGAGATATAACAACTTCTATCGTAAGGTTTAGGATCAGAATTCACTCAAGATTGAATTTACATTCAAAATTTGGATTTAATTTTTAATATACCAATTTCGTAAACTCTATTTTTATGTGTTAATCTAGTTTCTAGTATTTACATGCACAATCCATATCCATCTTGTAAATTTAGTTGCTAGACTCGATCACAATGAATCAAACCAAGTTTACTAGTGAGCAAGTTATTCACAAGAATCACTAGTACCTTGACAAATATTTATTGTACCTAATCTAAGCCAAATTATATGAAGGATTTATTCCAATTAATTAAACACAAAAACAAAGAACCAAAGAAATTAATATTGTCAGACTTATTGCATCCACTTCTCGGAATCCTCCATCTTCATTTTACCTCTCCAAAAACAAATCTTTTAATCTCTCATAGTTGGGATTATGCATTCACAATCCATAAGAAAACTAAGACTTCCAAAATAACTAAAGAGAAGTAGAAACCTCTATTGAAAAATAAAAACAAAATAACAAAATCTCTAATATATATACTATTCCTAACCCTAACTCTACATGGTAGATTCCTAAAATAATATAAAGACTAATAAAGGGGCTAGAAAAACAATCCTCAAAGTAGTACAATTCAAAACAACCTTAACATTGGTCGAATTATATGGATTGCATTTAGTATCGGAATTCTAACAATAGAGATGACTTTTAGATAGTAGTAGGTCATTATCTAACATCATAATATTTTGATACAAAATGTTAGGCTCCAAAAGTAATTGTTCATTACATTAAGGAGCTATCAAAATTTCACATAATTCCTACTCTTTCGTCAAAAGGGCTGTTGGAACCCCCCTATTGTTGAATTTAGAGTTAGAAATAATATTCATTTGGGATGACAAACCAACATTGTCCATTTCCTCATTCTCATACTAAAATGCTCTAGTGGAACTAGCATTGGAAATGCATTCCAAAATTGGCAACAATTAGACTCCCTTATCTTACTGTCATTTTGTTATCCTCACAAACTTCAAGTAATCTTCTTTGCCAGTTCTTCTCCTTGCCTTCATCAACCTTAAGTTTTTGCATTGCCTTGAAACTTGCTTATTTTAAACTTTTTACTATCTTTCTATTGCATTATTCTTTAAATAAACAAATCAGTCCTAGAATACGTACATATTTAAGCCATGAACAATTAATTTAACACTTGAATTGATTTTTAAACTCATATTAAAGTATCAAATTTTCTCAATTTTGAGTGCTAATCATTGACTTAAACCTAATTTCCTAATTCTATGTCTTGGTCTAGATATGTTATGACATAGGGGGGTGACTAAGATTATCATGCATATTACATATAAATTAAGATGGATTTGAGGGAGCCTAGTGTGAAAATCTTGTGTGGAGTACGCAAATAGGAGGGTTGTCCTAACATTAATCAAAGGTAATCTTACAACACGATCAATGGGTGTGAACTTTTTTTATGTAATAGTATATGAACTTTTTTTATGCAATAATGTACAAACTTTTTTTTTATTGTTGGAGAAGGGAATTATGTATCAATTCTTAGTGATGTATACAGTTGTTTTTTTTTTTTTTTTTTTTTTTTTTTTTAGGTTTGGACCATCTAGCATATCCATTATATATTCACAATATTTGTACTAGTTCAACACATTATGACATACAGAGGCATCCAAGACATATATTCCACATTGTCAGCATTGTGAGATGATATTTCATTAAGCATGACATTAGATTAGCACATTGATCCGTACTCAATGTAGGTGGGCTTTTATAGGATAGCACAATTGTGATTCACAGCATTAGATTGACACTGAGTCACAACCATGATTGTTGTCAACATCTACTCTAGCTTTACTAGCACCCTCCTAATAGTATTGGAAAAAGGGTGAGTAAGAGCACAAAGTAAGGATAAGGAAGAGCACATGGAGATCATGATGTTAACACACATGGAGACCATGTAGAAGGTGTAGAGTCGATATTTATTCCTTTGAGCTTCTAGTTTAATCCATGTGACACACAAGACAATAGAGTTTATGTTGATTGTACTCTATTCAATTTGGGTTTATTGCTTGTAAAATAATTGTTCATGATGATTTTCTACATGTTAAGATTAAGTTCACTTGATGAGGGTTGACTGCTTTCAATTGATTCTTAAAATATTTATTATTTAATACAAAATAAATAAAATATTTATTATTTAATTTTGGTTAATTAATCTTAAGATTGTAACATATATGTCTTTTTATGATAAAGAAAGCTTTTCCACTTGATATTACCTCTCAAATTATTTAACTTTATGATGGATGTTTCCCATCATGAGACCATTGATAGGTTGGTGACTTTTTGATTAACTTTACATCATCATAACACCTTTCCATCTTTTAACTTTTTTAAATTAATAATGACCATTAATTAAAGATATATATGTGATTTATATATCAAAAAATATTTTTTAAAAAATATTTTTTTAATGAAAGAGCTAAAAATAATATCTTTTGGGTTTTTTTTTTTTTTTTTGAGCAATTTTATGTGTAAATTATAAGAAAATTGAGAGTACAATAATATAGATATATTATAAGGTAATGTATTGGAAAGCTTTGCTTTTAGAAAGGAGGAGTGAATTGACATAGATGTGATCTATGACTTGAATTGACAAAGGTGTGTTTTATTTACTAAAGTAAATTTTATAGATGGATGGATCATTCGAGTGATTGTGACTCCAATTTTACTTCATTCTTTTTTTAGGACGATGATATGAGATATCTTAGTTGAATGAAAACAAGAAGAGAAGAGCATGCAAGTTTTTTCAATTACTTATGATACGACTAAATCATTGTTTATTAAACATAGGTTCCGTGTGGTATTGGTCTTCTACCTTATAAATAATAATAATAATAATATTATGTTTGATTTTTTTTTTTTATAGAAAATATATATATATTTTTAATTTCCCATTTTCTTGGAACTTGTTTTGGGAACTGATCGCTTTTAGAATAATTTTGAGATATTTTCAAATATTTTTTGTAAAGTGTTTAAGGTTTTATTGGACAACGGTTAAGAAAATACGTGTGATAACCAAAAAATTAATTTTTATTTTTTGTTCTTAAAAACAAAAAATAAGGTGTTTTCAAATAACATTTTTTAGTTGGTTTTCAATTTTTTTTTTCAAGAATTGTTTTAAAAAATAATTCTATAAATATGTAGAAGGATTAAAAATAAAACTAAATGTAAAAATTATTTTTAAAAATAGATTAAAAACATTTCATGTTTTCAAACAAATTTTTGTCCTACATAATATTAGAAAATGGTTTTCGAAAATTGTTCTCAAACAATATTTTTCAAAATTATTTTTAAAAACAGTTATAAAATAAGACCTAATTATATTTTAAATTTTTTTTAATAATAGTTGAAAAATATTATAGTATATATTATTATACAATATTTTCATGGAGAATATGTCAAAAATGCAATATTTATATTTAAGTTTTCAAATATAATTTTATTTCCAAAAATAATTAAGAACTATGAACTATCATAAGAAATTATAAAATTTAAATGAGTTTGAATTGCATTCATGGAATAAATATGAAAAAAATTATAATTTTTAATTGATTAATTATTATTTTAAAGATATTATTAATGTAATTTGGTAATTTTTTAGCTTGAAAAAATAATAAAAATCATGCCTTAATAACATTTTTTTTTATAGATAATGCCTTAATAACATAATATAATGTATTTATATTTTCATAACACTTTTGGTACTTCAATTATATTATTGTACCATGATCATATTTTTGTATCATGGTTGCTTGTCTTTCTTCGATCGTATTCGCGAGAACTCTTAGGCAAATGTTTCATAAGAGGTGAAACATATTTGTACCTTTTGTACTTTAATTATATTTATTGTACCACGGTCATATTTTTGTATCATTGTTATATTCTTCGTACCAGAATTACAATTTATAAATCGTAGTACAATGATTATATTTTTGTACCATTAATCACATTTTTCATACTTAATATGTGGGTGATATTTTCTTATATTATAATATAAATTACTATTGTTTATTTATTTTATGAAGTACCTAAAGTATTGTTTAAATATTTTTTTTTCAAAAAAATAAAAATAAAAATATAATAACTCTTATATAAAATTAGGTACTTTAATGCAAAAAAAATATGGATATGTCTTATATTTTTAAAATTTGGTGTAGCATATTTAAAAAATAATAATAATTAATTAGTTAAAATGGATGAAATAATCTATATATGTCCGAATTTAACATTTTCCATATTTTTGTTTGAAAAGTAATGGATTGTTGACATAAATGTCCTCGATTACTTCAAGCATTTACATGTAGGTTTAAAAAAAATGTTATTTTTATAATAATAATAATAATAATAAAAAGAATGAGTACATTTTTGTCAAAATATGGTATGAAAAGGCTGGAAGATTAGATTTCTAAAATTAGGTTTCAATGTCCCTTTTAATCAAATAACAAAAAAAAAAAAAATGTATCCCAAAATATTTTTGAATGCAATTTAGACATAAATTAGTTTATAATGTAATGTGTTAATCCATTCTTTGTTCTGTCTATAAATACATAATTAAGACACAAATTAAATAAAATATTGCATTAATTGATTGAATTATTTAAAATAAATAAATAAAGACAATATATTTTATATTTATATTAATTTTCCTATCATACTTCTATAGATTATGTTATTTTTTAAATCTAAATTAATTTTATTTTAGGAATTTTTTTAGTTAGTATGTTAAGGTTCTTTGATTTTTGAGAAATCATGAAGGTTTTTTTTTCCATTGAGGAAAGAGGGTATGGTGGATGAGAGGAGAAGATTGACTTTTACCTTCACGTCCGAATGGTATCAAAATCAAATTCTACTTAAGATCTAAGTGATATTATAACTTGCAACCATTTGTAATCACTAATTAAGTCTCCAGAATTTTCTTAAAAAGCTATATATATGAAGAAAATTAATTTCTCATATTTGATTTTACTTTAAAAAGTGACAAAAAAAATTAAAATATACCTAAAATTAATTAAAAGCATATACATATATATTATTTAATAAAAATTAAATTTATTTTTTATTTAATTTTTTACTCTTCATTATATTTTCCTTGCATTTTCTTTCAATTTCTTAGAAACCAAACATTGCTATTTTATTTTCTACTTATTATCATAAAAACAAAATAAGATATATGAGTTATTTCACATATGGATATTAATTTGCATCTTTCATGGGAGTAGACCTACACTAATTATTCAGCCAATTATAGAGATTTTCTTTGCTTTTGGGTCTTGTGGTCTAAGTAGGCTGCCCCACACACAAGCCTCTCTGACCAATCATTCTCCCTTTTGTCTCTGCTTCTTTGTCAATAGACACAATGAATTTCTTTACAATATAATTTATTTTTTATTTTAAAAAATCAAATCATCATTTTGTTTTATATTATCAAATAAAGTATTTAATTTTTTTTACCACAATTTCTCATCCCTTAATTACAAAAAGTTATAGAGCATATCCTCATTTTAGTGGCAAATACTAAAAGCATAAAAAAAAAATGAGAACTTTTATTCCTAACCATACAAATAATAATTTAAATATTATAAATAAATAAGAAAAATAAATTGAGATTCATTTCCAAATAATTTTATAAAACAATATTATTTAATTAATTTTATTTAAAAATTTATAATTTAAAAAAGAGTTTAATACAAAAACTAATAAAACATTAATTTTTATAAAAAAAAATTATTTTGACTTATCAAAAAATACTTTTATATTTAATAAAATTTTTATAATATCAATATTTTTTTTGAAATATGATTTTAACTTTAATCGAGTTGGTTCAAATCTTACTACTGATACTCTGAATTTACCCGGTATTGATTGCAGAGTGTTGACTCTTATGAGGTTTTATAAAATTAAAAAAAAAAATTTATAACTTTAATTTTAATTTTGATTAAAGTAAAAAGCAAGAAGATATCCCAAATAACATTTAAATTTTTATATCATAATAATCAATGTAAATAAAAAATATTTTGTAAATAATGGGGAAAATAATTTTTAAAAGTTAATTATTAAATTTATAATAATAATGAGTGATAAAAATAAAGTAGTTGAAAAATAGGAAATGTTGGGAAAAGCCGAAGGAGAGTGAGAAGTGAAAAGACTGGGAAATGAGAGGAGGAGGAAAGGAAAGAAAAAGAGAAGGTGGAGAGACGATTACAATAATTGGCATCAAATGCTTATGGGGATTCGCACTGTTGCTGAATTCCAAGATCTGCAACCATCAATCCATTATTTTATTATTTAAAAAAATAAATAAGAAAGAAAAAGAAAAACCCTCTTCAAAAGGCCTTTTCCATTCTCAGCTTCCTCATTGGCTGAGCTGGGAGGAATAGATAGCGGGAGCAAAGAAAAGGAGGAAGAAACCAACCAAACTAAAAAAAACAAAGCTAGTGAGAGAAAAAGAAAAAGCACTACCCCAATTAGGCCACACCCTCAAAGGTAAAAACCCCACCTTCATTTCTCCCACACAATCTCTCTCAAATATCTTGATTTTTTTTTGGTTTTGCCACAGGTTTTGTTTTGGTCATGGGTTGAATAATTTGGAGCTCCTGTTGCTGTTCTTGTTAATCTAGAGGTTTTGAAGGTGCTACCTTTGCAGGGGTTGTTTGAAGATTTTTGATTTAGGGTTTTAGGTGTGATTTCTGGGTTTTGGGTGTGGAGGTTTTTGGGTATCAAATCTGTTGGTTTTGGGTGGTGGGGTTGTTTGAGGGTAAGTGTTTGGTGATGTGGTTTTTGTGGGTTTTTGGGGCTCTTGGGTTGGGGATTTGGGTTTAAGGTTTGGTACATTTTTTTGTTTTCCTCTCTGCATTTGAGGGAATCTAGGGTTGGATATTTGGTTGATGGAAGGGCTGCTGGGTTATTACTGAGGTGTTCTTCGGGCTCAATTTTGGACATTTGTTTACAATTAGTGCAATTTTGATGGTTTTGAGCTCTGATTGTGGGGTCCAGAGTGCAGATTTGGGGCTGAAGTTTTTTTTCAGCTTGGAATCCTAAGCAGTGTGTTTATTACAGATTGAAATTCTGACCAAGGTCAGGTTCGGGTTCAGGTTTCCGAATTTTGATGTAAAAATTTGGGATTCTGAAGTCTTTTAAGGATTTTGAAAGAATTTATAGTGTGAAGATGGCTGCCGAGTCGAACACCGGCTTTCACTTGCAGAATCTAGGTTCAGCTATGAACCGGCATGCGATTTCTTTTCAGTCAGGTGCAATAAATAGTACATCTGAAATGATTCCAATGGCCAGTTACTTTGGGGTAACTAATACAGCCGGCATGATCATGCCGGGAAATTCCAACATCATTAACAACAACCCAGTGATAACTCAAGCTGGGAATTCTTCTGGTTCGCTTCTCCTTGATTCAGTGCCAGGGTTGAAGCATGATACTGGCTTGGCAGTTGAGTGGTCTGTTGAGGAACAGTACAGATTGGAGGAAGGTCTTGTCAAGTATGTACCTTGTTCAAGGTCCTTTAAACTTTCTTTCCTTCGTAAAATTTATTTATTTACATTAATCAGATATTCGTTTTCTATAATTATATATTTTTTTATCATTGTCTTTGTGTCTATTGTTATGGTTGGTAGTGGTTAAGTCTTTGCCTTACATATAATATAACTTCATGGACTGTTGTTTTACTGAACATTTTGATGGTAATACCAGCAAGTAAGATCTTTGGTGATGGACTTCTACTATTTGGTTTTACGTGTACGGAGAGTATAACAGAAAACACTAGAGCAGAGTGGTTTCAATGGTTATGTTGTTTGTGGAGTTAAGTCTTATTGCCTTTGATATATAGTGACATTGAATATATAGATTTCCATTAATCTTTGTCACACAGATCCAAGTTTCTTATTTCTGTTTAAAAAATGGTGGATAAAAAATCTAAAAGCCATGAAGTGATTAGTGCTACCGTTAAGGTAACTGCTGTCACAGTTTGAAGTCTTTCCATGAGAATATTTCCAAGGTAATTTATATATTTGCTGATCTTCATGAGAATACTTAGGTGTACTATAAAACATGCTTTCTTTATTTTTGTACTGAATTACTTGGTTCTTGGTGTAGATTTTCTATTAGCTCAAGGAAAAATGTTCTATTCATTGTTCTCATCTGCTCAACATGCTGTAAAATTCTTTTGTTCTTCTTGAACATCATTATCATTTGTTACCCTCTCTTCTTCCTAGTGGGATTTGCATGAGTAGATATATGCTACTGACACCCTTGTATCTTAATTTCTGCTGGATGTTTGATATTACTATTCTTCATTGCAGCATAGTTGGAATTTCTTCCATTCCGTTTTACATTGATGTCATATTTTTTTCTCATTGTGGCAGATTTTATTTTTATGCTTTTTGGAGGTATATGTTTCCTGTGTTGATTTCCTAGTTGAAATTTATAGGTTTGCTGATGAACCAAGTATTATGAGGTACATAAAGATTGCAGCTACATTGCGTGACAAAACTGTACGTGATGTTGCCCTGAGGTGTAGGTGGATGACGGTGAGCTCTTTGCTCCTTGTATCTGAGTTTCAGTTTATCATTTTGAAATAAAGCATGCGACAGAATTCAGATACACACACACACACACACACACACACACACACCAGCCAAAGTTGACTGTGGAAGGGCAACAATGTTTTCTTCTTTCACCCACCCAGCCAAAACCCTCATCATAACTCCCTTTCTATTTCCCTTTCCTGTACTTCCCTTTCCCTTTTTTCTGCATTTTCTTTCTTATTGGGTTTTTTTTTTGTTTTTTTGTTTTTAAACTGAAACAGAAAAAAAGAAAAAAAGAAAAAAAGAAAAAAGTGAAAGGGGCTGAGGCCACTGGTCACGACAGTCACTGTACCCCCTCTCACTTTATATAATGTTTCAAGGACAAGGGAAGGGAAGGGAAAGGGAAATGGGAAAAAGGAGTTAGGTTTTGGATTTTGACTAGGTATGGTGGTTGAAAAAGATGAGAGCATTGTTTACCTTCACTTTCATTTTTTATTTAAATAAAAAATGAGGTATATATAAAATCAGCCAAAAAAATTGTATTCAGTGTGGTTCGACTTGATGTTTCTTGTTCTTTAATATACATAATCCTGGCATATAATATTACAAAATCTTGGTATGCTCGTTTCTTATTAAAGAAAAAGGTATTCTTCTTAGTCTTATTTCAGTAGAAAATGGATACAATGAATTAATTTTATTGAAAAATTTGAGTTACATATGAAGATCTAATGATTTATTTATTTGGATAGGAAACAAATTAGTAAATGCAATAGAGAAGTGTAAGGAAGAAAGGGGGAATCCTTCAAAAGAAAGCAAGAGAAAAAAAACCATCCAACCACAAATTGTCATCACCCCAAGATTGTCCTCAAGGAATATAATAATTCCTTGTAAACTCCTTACAAGATATAGCTCTCCTCTTTTGATCACCCACCTGATTTGTCAATCCAACTACAGGTATCCACATATAGAGAGAGGTGAATACTCATCCGGTGGTCATAAAAGCAATGACCTCTTCCAGCCAACAGAATTTTTTTTCCTTTGCTATAAAAAGAAGACCTCTTCTATCATTGGTCTTTAACATATGAAATGGAGAAATATTGTTAAAAATAGAAACTCTTCATGGATAAGGATGAGATGCCCTCAATGAAATGATAAAAACTTCAATACACCCCATCCGAGAACCAAAAGTTATATCTCCAAAGTAAGCATACTCTCTGGAGAGGTTGTGCTGATAGCTACCCTGTTTGACAAAACTAAGGCGAGAGAAATGCCAAGAAACTCCTTGGTCATGGAAAACCAAAGAGAGGTGAAGCAAATATGAGATCTCAACTTTGTAGGAGACCTCTGTCTAACCTCGACCATCCGAGCATCGCTCTCAATCTAAGTCACCTCAAGAGTGAGGTGACTTAGATTTCACTCTTGAGGTGACTTAGATTTCACTCAAGAGTGGCAAATAACATATGATGGCAAATATTTATAAAAAAAAATAACATATGATGGCAAAGAACTCTACACTTAGTGCCTTTACTGAATCCCTGAAATGCATTAATCAACATATCTGGAATCTATCAAAAAAAATTAATCAACATATTTGGAACCTTGTTTGGACCCAACCATTGAATGTCTGCCATAAAAAAAAGACATCTAGCAAAGATCACAAGTGGAAAGGTGAGGAAATAAAGAGCGTTATAATCACTTTCTGCAAGAAACACTTCATTGATAATTACTTTGTAGCAATAAAGCAAATATTGGTATCTACCTTCATATAAGTGGCCCAAAAGATGGCCTTTATTGGGTGGGTAGGGGATGGGGTTTGGGAATGCTCTGTCTCGTGGATTCCTAGGATGGACAACCATACCACAGTTTGCTTCGCATAATGAGGAGCTTCCTGTTCAGTATCCTTTGTTGGTGCTTTTTGCCACCTTGAGTTGTACTCTTATGTTTTACTGTATTTATCTTGTGGATTTGCCTCATTCTTGAGGGATAGCTCATCCTTGTACTGTTTTTTTTTTTTAAATTTGATTTATATGAAATGGAATGTTTTACTTAGTCATTTCTAATATATTTTCTCTTTTTGCATGTCAAAAAAAAAAAAAAAAAAAAAAAAAGAAAATTATATGAAATTAAATGTTTGTTTCTGGTAAAGAGAAAAAAAAAAAAAGGCCAGATTATTCTTCTTGGAGATAAAAAAGAAAGATGAATTTTGAAAAGAAAGTTTTGCCTTTTGGGCCTGGCTCAATTGGTAAATGGTTGGTTGGGTTTGTGGAAGGTTCTAAGTTCAAGTCTCATTGGGGGCAAAAATTTACCTATCAAAAAAAAAAAAAAAAAATCCAACCATCCAAGGACCAAAATATCTCATTTAAGGGAAGGGGGATAAGGCTATAGCCTCAAGAAATAAAAGGAGTGATGCAAGTGTACATTCTTGTCACATGTGAAGGCTTCTATGAAAATCAAAGTCCCAAACTCTTGAACCATTATGGAAGGAGTACAACAAAGAAATGAGCAAATTGCTCTTTCCTGTATGAGGAGGAAAGACTTGAAGCCCCTAGGAAATAGCTTTCCACAGGCTCGTGACCTCAGAGTGTAATTATGATTACTCTTCATTATAGAGTGCCATAGAGAAGTCCATTCTTTGAGGAATCTCACAACCACTTGCTAATGAAGGCTCTTTCTCCCATGTTGGCCTGGCAGATAGTGACTAAGGAGTCCCCTTCAATGATGAGCTTCTTAAATCTTAATCCCCATGGTGGGCATGCCTTTTAGGTCATCAATTATATCAAGAACTAAGCTTCAGTAGCTAAGCTGTACCTTGTCTTGCTTGGAGAAGCATGGAACATTTCTTTTCCATGATTCTGAATAATCCCTTTTTACCTATTTGACTTGAGTTTCTCAATGATCATTATAGTCATTGATCTCCTACCAAAGCTCTCAAAGAAAATAGCCGTCGTATATTAAATTTCTTTAGGGCCTACACAATGAATACCGATCATGGAAAATAACCTCTGCGAAGCCTCCTTGGTTAAATTCCCATCTTGAACAATTGAAATATTAACCATTTGTTTAGGATATTATACATCATAATATTTAATGCCTAGCTTTTCCTTTTTAATACTAAGTGGTCTTTTAGAGTATGGAATTCTAGTTCAGCCATTCCAAATTCAACTTGTGCGCTTAAAACAATTGATGGTCTAAGCTTTTTGGAAGCATTAGAAATATTTACTTGGTGATTCAAGTATCTATTAGATTTCTCAGAAGATTGATTTGTTCCTTATTGGTTAGACATTATCCATGTTGTTAGTGTTGTTAGTTTGTACATGGATTCTTCCACTTCTCATCATCTGAGAACTGCAGACATAGTGTTAAGGAATTTGAAAACCGGCCTTGGTTAAGGGAGCTTATACAGGAGATTTGGCCATGTTTAGGGTGAGATCTTATAAATGCTTGGTTAGGCTAGGTAGCATGGCCCCTTGTATTGGATGTGGGCACAAGATGATATGTTCACATAGAGTGAGGTATGAATATGAAAATGGAGACATGTTTACTGTTTGTATATTATAATTATTATTAATAATATGACAACCTGAAAGTTTGATTATTGAAAATACTAGGATTGCCCTAGAATAATTGTTAATTTCTCTCTCTTCCTATAATTGTGCAAACTAAGGGTATGTTTGGAAGTTGTTTTTATAAAAAAAAATTTGGCTTTAAGAACAAAAAACAGGAAAACGCATTTGATAACTAAAAACAGGAGACAATTTTCTATTCTTAAAAATATAAAACAGAGTGTTTTCTGAGAACATGTTTTAGTTATTTTTACTTGTTTTCTGAGTGTTGTTTTAAAAAATAATTATACAAATATGGAGAATAATTGAAAATAAAAGCACTGGAGATAAGTTATTTGTTATTAAATATTTAAAAAAATAGAAAATAGGTTAAGAATATCTCAAGTTTTCAATCAGACTTTTGTTTTATAAAACACTAAAGAACTGGTTTCGAAAATACATACCAAACATAGATTAAGGTTCGTTGAGTAATTTGTTGTGTTTTAACCCTGCCATATTTAATGCTGATATGGTTGCATCCAAGGCATCTCCAGAGACTCTTTAATTTACCTCAAGTTACTTTTGAATTGGGATACTTCTAGTGTGTATCCAACATGTATCTGACTGTAGATTCAGTGTCTTACTTGTATCAGTTCTGGGCATGTCTCTTCTGGAGATTTATTTTCACCACTTAGGTTAGTGGGAATCTTGTAGTGATGAAGCAAGAAACAATCAATAGTGACAGGTTCAGCCCAGGGCTGGGTTTTGATGATGGCACCTTCTAATTGTGAGCTTATATAATTGTGAGCTTATATATGATTGAGGATTCTCCTTGAGTACTGGGTTTGAAAATGCTATGACCAAGATTTGGCATTTGATCCATTAAACATTTGCTTTCCATTTGGGTTTTATTTGTAATCAACCCAAAATGAAGTGCTTGGGAGCTCATACTAAATGGTGTCTGTAATTTCTCTACTGGTAGTCTGAGGTCTAGAAAATGTGGCATGTGCACTTTGGTGCAATTCTTGTCAAGTATTCTTTCTCTTTGATTGGCAGCTAAAAAAATAACATATTTTAGCAATAGTATAAGCTTTCAGTTCCTTATGCATTGTGTACTAGATTGCATATTTATTTATTTATTTTTATAGACAGATTTACATACTTGTGATATCTTAGATATACTTATTTGATCTGAAAGTGCTTACTTAATCGTAAACCTCTCACAGAGAAAAAGAAGGAAACAGGAAGAGCACAATATGGGAAAGAAAGTGAACATTAGGAAGGTATGTTTATGCATTGTACATGTATAGGTGTAATTCTTAGAAATTTCTGATCTTTATTTGATGGGAATATTATTAAAGCCAAAGGCTTGTTACCATGGGACTTTGGGTTTTTGATTTTCTTTTTCCTTTATCAGAATCCTATATTTATTTTCCTTGTTTTTTTTTTCTTTTCCTTTTTTCTTTTTGAAGGATATCTCTTTCTTGTCTTTTGTGCATAGTCTTACTTTTACCTAGCATGCCAAGTAAAGTTTGTTATCAAAAGAGAAAAAAATTATCAAGGACTTGCTATGGTTGCTCAATGCCTCAAGTAGAAATAATTATTTAGACTGGAGAAAATAAAAAAATACATTTTCTGTAATATTGATATCTTCTTGCCAGTGGCTACAACAACAGTAGCTATAGAAGTGACAGTAGCAGCTGCAGCAGCAGGACTCATGCCTCCACTGCTGCTGATAGTGATTGTAATAATAGTTGCTTATCTTTTAACAACACCATGTGTTGCAAGAAAAAAAATACTAGTAGTAGTAGTGGTGGTTATGTTGGTGATATCATCATTGCTTGTCAAAAAGTATGTTGGTAGTATCCTCATCATCATCATGGCCCGCAAATTGTTTTTAATTAACAACAAGAATCCTGCTCTCCCATTCCAGCCTACCAAAACCCATGTCGATCATTAGATTTTAAATCTCCCTATTCTTATGTCCTTTTTTCAGATGTTGCAGCCAAACAGATCCATTTTCAATTTGCTTGCTTTTTCAGCTTGATAAAACTGTTTGCTTCAGTTTACTCTGAGAAAATATATTTTACTTGACTGATGTGGTGTCTGGTAGTATACTAGACTGTCATGGTTTCTAGCGGTTTGCTGGAATTGTTAGTTTTATCACTTGTGCTTTCAGGAATAGTAGTCTTGCTTATTTATTTTCTGCACTTTTAAGTTGTTAGTAAACTATTCTTGCGAGAAAGTGATTAAAAAACTCACTTACAGGTAGTTTTATGTTTACTACTCTTTCTACTTTTCTGATGGTTTGGGTAAGGGGTAGGGTCTGCTGCCCCTTGCTTCTGTTTTTTTTTTTTTTCTTTGTTCTCTTGTCCATTTCACCTGTCCTTAAGGACTTCTTATATATTTTTTGTTTCACTAGGGTACGCCCCCTTTTGTTAGGAACCTTTCAATATCTATTTCGTTTGCCTATTAAAAAACTCTCTCTTCATTTCTTGTAATCCCATAAGCAGGATTTCTTTTTTAATTTAAATCAATTAATGTCTTTAGGATCTATTGTTGATTGAAGAACCAGTATTCTAAAGATCATGCTTCTTCAGGATAAGCTGGTGGAATCATCTTCAAAGGCTATTATACCTTCAGCTCCACCACTGGATGTGGCTACATATTCTCTTATGATGCAACATATGGACCAGAATGAACACTTGCCCTGTGAAGGTTAGTGTTTTGTAGAGATCTTTGTTTGTCTTTTAATTACTGTATGTGCTTACGTATCTCTTATTTTGTGTTCTGAATTAAATTTCCTAGTAACTTTTCCATTTACAGTTTTAACATTTTTTTTGACAGGCTCTTTCTTTTTTAAAACTATTTACAGTTTTAACTAAATGTTTCTTCTTCCTTCATATCTTTAGAATTTGCAGTGTTTAAACCCGATAGAAGGGCTTTATTGCCTCCAAAAGACAGCATTCCTCCACCCCTTCAAGCAAAGCCACCAAACTCTTTTCTCTGAACCCAATTCAGCTTTAGAAACCTCTACTCCTCTCCATGATCTTGCCTACCATCCTCCCTTTCGGCACCTCAACGCAGATTTTGAAGGATTTGATTCAACTTCAAACGAACCTTTTTGTTAAGATTGTTCTCCATCTGTTCCCTGAAGGAAAAAAAAGGATAAATATATTAAAGGAGCCTAACAAAAAAGGGACTGCAACCTGTGTACACTAGAAGTACAAAATACACACAAAGGCAACAAAGAAATGAAGAAAAGAACCTTTAGCTTAATTAGCCTTAACTATCTACAAAATCAAGAAAGCCTGATTAACATCCCTTGTCATCCATAGGAACACAAATATAAAAAAGTGCTCTTTCAAATCCACTTTGAGCTCACTATTCCATAAAGATTTTTCTATTGCTCTCTTTGTAAATTGTCCAGAAAAGCCATAATGGAGTCATCCTCCAAACCCATTTGCCATTACTTCTTATGGAGTCACTATGCCAACTAAGTAGCTAGGTACCTCAATAATCACAATACGAACACCACAAATTACTGCCAATAGCACTAGGAGAGACTATATGACTAAGCATTGAATTTTTTCCTTAGCTTAAGAAGTGTGAAGACTGCCAATCATCCATTCCTTCTTTGTTCTTTTACTTTTAGACCAAAGGAATTTTTTTTCCCCTTAATTCGAGGTTGCAGGGCTAATAGTGAGAGGTATTGTAGACTTGATGGTGATCTCTTTTAGAAGGCTTGGAAGGACCACCTGATAGAGTGCATTATGGAATGGAACCGTTCTATTATGGTATGGGTGATTTGGTGGGAGAGAAGTGCTAGAATTATTTATAGGACACACTGATTGGTGGATGATTTATGGGATATTGACCTGCAACACTTTGGATGTCTGTTACCGAGGAGTTGGAAAGTGTGCCATTCAGCATCTTATTGTTGGATTGGAGATGCATCTGTTATTCTAAGAGAGGAGAGGTGGTTTTTGGGACTACATCGCCCCTCCTCCTGGATGTGTTTCCATTAATCTCATTTTTTTTTTTTTTTGATCAGAAACGAAGAAATATATATTGATAGAAGAAAAGATACAGGAAAAAAGAGGGGTGATATGTGGTTTGAGAAATATACAGGAAAAAAGATACAGAAAAGATACAGAAATATACATTAGGTTTGAGAATATGTGGTTGCTCCATCCATTAATCTCAATTTTGATGGATGTTCTTTGGATAGCACAAGTTAGATGGGTATTGGTGGTCTTCTTTTAGATGACAGAAGGATATTTATCAGGCCCTTTCCAAAGCTAATTGGTGTGGGTTCTGCAATTGAGGCATAAATCCTAGCTTTATCAGAGAATTTAAAAGTTTGATTTTTGGCTTTGTTTGATATGTTGATGAAAGGTGACTTAGGATCAGTGATCTCATTGGCTAAGCTGGAATGGACCTTGGGAATATGCTCATTGGCTTTAGAGAATAGTGGTCCAGGCTGAAGTGCTGGGATGCTTCTACTTGTGGAGATCTAGAGTGGCAAATTAAGAAGTTGATAGCCTTGCTGATATAGGCAAGAATTCCTTTTGTGCTTTGATGGGGATCATTTCCCCTCATTACCGTGTTAAGTTATATACGTATAGGGGTTTTGGACTCTTTTTTCTCTAATTTTGTCTATGATTGACCTTTTCTATTGTGTTTTGACCTATTGGAACGAATTCTCATTCTTGTCAATGATAGTTCTCTACTTATAGGGCTTTTTTTTTTTTTTTTTTTTTTTGCCTTTTAAAAAGAAGATAGTAAAAAATTTGCTCTTGTTCAACTGTTTTGTCAAATATATTGGCATCTGCTGGAGAAGCTGCGTGGAAATGTTGATAATGACTTCTGGAGACATCCAAACTGATCAAGATATTACCGAAAAACTCCTGCAGCTCTGAGCATGTTGGGGAAATCATATCTGGACAAACAGATCAAAAGAGTTATACAAGAAAAATGTCTAGAAACCAACCAGAATGAACTCCAATGGATGTGAATGCCTGTACAGGGTTAACCTTGGCACAAATATGGACTGGTTCCCTGCAGAAGAAGTGGCACCAGCAATGTGTTTGCACTAACCTATGGTGGGAGAATGGGGTAAATAGGTTGAATTAGATGTGTATTTCTTATTAATGGCTGTTCTCTATAGTCTCAAGGTTACCACAAATGATTATTATTACCTATTTTATTTATTTATTTTTGTAATAATCTGCATGCTTTATCTTCATTTCACTTCTTGGTTGAAGTTGAGCTCATCCATAGCTCCTCTAAATTATGTTTTGGTGTTATGTTGGTCTTAAACTATTTCAGGCTTTTATTTACATACTTGTTTCTTTGGGTAGTCTCAGCATTAAACGACACAGCCAAACATCTTTTGGAACAGAATGCTCAGGTTTTTAATCAAATCACAGCTAACCTTTCTACTTTCAAGGTGAGATATCTGGTGCCCTAGCTTTTTGTTTAATTTTTTTTGTCTTTCACATTAGTCTGGATTTGTTTGACAGAAATAGTAAATGTTAGCTTGAGCAAAAGGCAAATGAAAAAGGGTCTTACAGTTCTATTCACCATGTTTTTTTTTGATAGGTAAAAGCAAATGTATTAAAAACAAAAAGTATACATGATGTATACAAAGCAACCAAAGAGAAAGGAGGTGCGAATACACAAAAACTAGCAATCGCACCCTAAGAAGAACCTAACTACAAACATGGTGAATAGATTGCTAGTTCTATTCACCATTTTGTGTCTCCAACATGCTATGGTCACAAGGTTTATCACGTCAAGTCCTTTCTGAGCATTTAACTACCAGGCTGATTTTTATTAATCCCATAAATGAATCTCATACCTGAAGCAATTTTGTGATAATTTATTCAAAGAACTGTGCTTTGAGACCAAAATTTGGTCTAAAAATACTTTATCTAACTTTGCCTATGTGAAGAATGCCAGATCATATTTGCACGTTGGCTTTTGGACCTGTTAATGGTGCCAATATTGAGAGTCAACCTAGGAGATCTTGTAGCCATGTTGCATCAATCTAGTAGGTTCTCAGTCATCATCTGATGAGTGCAACCTTTCAATTCATATTTTTCTTTACATAGCCATTTCCTGGACCTCTTTGCCCATTTTTATGAACTTCTTGCATTAGGTTGGAGGTGAAATCCTAGCATCTTACTGGCAAATTATGTTTATCCATTATAATTTTTGGCCAATTCAGTGCTGAGGGAAAAGTTTTATATCTTGTAGTCTTTTTGAGTTAATGATTATGATTAATCATTGCTAGACTAGATATTCATTATAGATGCTTATTTTACAGAAGATGTAGCAATGTGATGAGAACTTACTTTTTCTAATTTTAGTATGAATGCTGCAACCAAGAATCTCTAGCTAAGATGTGGTGACTAAGCCACTTGGTCTTGATGCTTTTTTACCATTGTCCTTTCTGATAACTAACCGTTTAACTTGTAATTTTCAGCACTAGGTCATAAAATCAGATGTTGATCATTGACTTGATAAACATGGTTAGAACTAATATAGATATCAAGTAATAGAATAAAAAATATAAAAAACGCCAGGCTATGATGAGGATGGTCTCATTAGCTTGCTGTGCGCTCTCCTCTTTAAACCAGTGCCCTTTCAGCACAGTTTTAAAGCATGTGTCAGGCTATCAATTAGGGTAGCCAGCTAGTTCCATGTTTAAAATTTGAGCTCAAAAGCTTCATCAATAAATCTTAGGTGCTGTTCAGAGTTGACGAGATGATACTAGTCAACTAAATTTGAAAGTAGAGAATGTGAAATTTAAGAGATGCTGCATAGAATACCCATGAAAGTAGTAGTGAGGGAGGAAAATGAGAAGATTTTGCGTGATGCAGTAGACAACTTTCCGACTCAAAGAAGAAGATAGCTATGGGTATGTGGCAGACAGAAACTGAATGTGGCAGGGGTGTGCCAATCACACTGAGAATTGAACAAGTGTAGGTGGGCTTGTTGGTAGAATAGTTGCAGAAAAGTCCAGAATGCATCTTGGGAAGGGGAAAAAATTGGATGGTCTATTAGGTGCTAGATGAGCGGCCATGAGCCAAATAGAGGGAAAAAAGGGTATATAGAGGTATTAACTATGGTAAGTAAAATAACTAAGGTTGATGGAACCCACTATTCAAAATTCAATAGTTTCTGCCAAGGGATATTGGAGAAGCTGTCATGGTTTTTGTTCTTGTGTTCTTTCTGTTGTTGTTGTTGTTGTTGTCCTTTTTTCTTTTTTTGACTTCTAAGTTGAAAAGTAATCCTTAGAATTAGAGATTTAAGGCCCTATACAAGGATAATGTGGTGTCAGGCCTGCTCAGGACACCAAATTGTTTAGAGCCCAAGAAGCCATTTCCTCAGAACATACCAGAGGTGGGCTGCCTTGGCCTTCTGATCCTAGGTTTAAAATTGAACAGTTTATTAGGCTTGGGTATGCCCAGTCTGGAAGTTATAAAAAAGGTAAACATAGACCACTTCTGGCAGGAATTCCTTGACCGCATCCCAAATCGGTATTGTATCTTGGGGAACAGGAATTGTTCTTTAAGCTTGGGGCCTTACCACAATTTTACTTGGTAATATATCCAAATTCAACAGCAACTTAGGTTTCATTTTCCAATTCAGAAAGATGTAAAACCTCGAGTGGGGGACATGAACATAATGAAGTGAGGGACTTGATACTTGGATGAACTTGGATAGATGGTGCAAACAAATTGATGTTGGATTCTTTTATTTGTATCCTTACCTGCAATGTGGAATAGACTGAATGGTTGGATAGGTGGAAAAATGGTCGAATTGGATTATCTGGTTGCTCTTCCCCTGGGGGTTAAGAGGTGAGCAACTGAGGTTATCCAAGTGAGATCTCCTTATAATAGTGGTGTGAAACTGCCTTGATGTATCACTAATTCAGATCAAATGCCGAGATATGGTTTCTGTTGCATTCTGGAAGAATGCAAAAAAGGGTGCAAACTATGACAGGTCCTATGCACTTGGGTTGTGCCCCCCTTTCGTTAGCAACCTTCTAATATGTTATCTCTCTTCTATCGTGTGTCTCTTTTTGTAGTGGATTGTGTGGAGAGAGAGGAACATCAGGATCTTTGAGGACACTTCGAAGATGCCAGAGATGATGTGGGATGCACTTCATTTCTTTGTTTCTTTTTGGGCTTATTGTACAGACATTTTTAAACCCTATCCTTTGTGTGTAATTCAACTTAGTTGGTTGTTGATTTTCACCCCTTAGGGAAGGGTCTATAGGACTAGGAGTTGTCACACCTGTATAGATTTTGTACATTTTGTATATCCCCTTGTATAGAGGAGGTTTACTTAGCTCTATTTGATCAAGTCTGTATTTTATGAGGAGGATTTCTCATCATTTTCATGTTTTTATTCTTTTTTAATGCATTTGTCTATTTCTAATCAAATATATATATATATGCCATATCTCTACTATGCACTCTATTTTTTTTTCAGCACTTGCAGATATTTTCTTGTCTGTAAAATTTTCTCATCTCTCAATTCAATTCTTTTTTTTTTTTCTTTGAAAAAAAAGGAAGCACTTTTAATCCTTCATGTAGTAGTTATTTCTGTGCGTAACTATGAATGTGTTGATATTTTTCTTTTCCAAATACAAAATTGAAATTTAGAAGTGTGGATTCTGCAAACCATTTTACTGAACTGGAGGCCATAAAGCTTCTCAATTTGTTCAACTTCAAGACGTGTGTTAGTTTTATCCATTGCAGCAGTGGTGATGTATAATATCAGGCTCGTGATTTCTTGGGCCTTTCTTTTCCTTCAATTTTTTAGATGAGGCATGTGAAAATATTACATGTAGAGAGAGAAGATACAAGGAAGGATGAGAGTTCATCCTCTGTCTCTCTCTCCCTCTCTCTCCCCTTTCCATGTTATGCTTTGGATATGAGAATAGCTGATGTTTCTTTTAGATGTCTTTTACATTTTGCTGCTATAAATTTATAAGTTTCAGGGTTGTTGCTAGAGCAGGTTTAAGTAACATTTTACCTTTTCAGTCATCTCTTCTTTTTTAAATTTCTCTATGTAGGTGAATGTTAGGACTTAGGATGCAGTTGTGTCTAACTTTCTAACTTTGTTCATCTCTATTACTTTCTGCTCCAGTCCATTAATCAGAAAACAAGCAGCTGAACTATTTGAAACTAAGCATATGCACTAGATTTTGTATTGTCAACTTGGTCCCTTTATTTTTCCTTTCCTTACTTTGTGTATGAATTTCTCTTTTTGATTTATACTTTGCTGTGCCTGACATCTGGAGGCCTGAACCTTCTGAATGTGTTAGCAAGCACAGGATGGAAAATGGCTTCATTTGGTCTTGTTTTATTCTTTTCATGATTTTATTTGGTTTCTTTTTATTGTTCTATGTGTTCTTCATGTCACCATACTCTTGTGCACCTAAATTTTTGTTATCTACATAAAGCAATGGCAGTTTTTGTCTGGAATTTCAATTTAACACATGGACAAACAGTTACAGGATAACATTGACCTCTTCTGTCGCACGAGGGATAACATTACTGCCATCCTAAATGAGTATGTTGATTTTCTGGATATTTTCAATTTGATTAGTAATGTTGTTGTAACTATTCTAGTTCATACTTATGGTTAGGTGTTGCTATTTTGGTTTGTGAAAATGCTATTTCAATTTTTGCAGCATGAGAGATATGCCTGGCATAATGAGCCACATGCCACCACTCAATGTGTACATCAATGAGGATCTTGCAAATAATATTCTGCCTAATACATCTCAGGTAAGCTCTCATGAAAATCAACTCATTTCACTAATTCTATGTTTGTGCTTTATTTCTGAGGCTTGCATGTTAGTTGCTGGGCATGGACGTGCATGTGAGACTGTGCATGCATGAGAGTGGCAGTGTGAGTGCATTGATGATGTCCATTTCATCTTTCCCTTTTTTTTAAGGTCTATTCAGTGAGCTGTAATTTAATCCTTAAAAAACATTCATCTTGCAGTTTTTTATGTGATTGTCTGGAAACATGCTTGAAATCCTTAGGGTTGTCTCACAATTCATCAGCTATGAGTAATACAAATGTAAATCCCTTCATTGATTTTTTTTTTTTTTTGTGGTTTCTTGATTTGTTGGGAAATGAAACTGTTTCTCCCCCTGTTTTTATTTTATTTTATTTTATTAATTGGGCGAGCATTAGGGTGTTGTATTGCTTCTTGTTTTTCTTCAGTCTTTGATGTGCTTTGTTTATATTCTGTGTCGTACTTGGATACACATTCAGGTACACAAGCCTCTTTTGAATAAACATCACCTGAGAAATTAGGGACGCTTGAAGCAAACATATAAGTCACTAGATACTCTTCTTTAAAAGCATCAAAACACATCAATATGTGCATGATAAGCTAAAAATATTTCCATTTTCAACTCGTTTCTTCCTCAATGATATCATCTTATAATGTTTATTTTTGTAAGAATTTGATTGATTTATCCATACTGGTCAAAAAGGTCATATGGAGATTCCTTTATCCCTCCAAGCTTCTCTACTACTTGACTAAATATGAAAACATCATGTAGATGTATCAACAAACAATAAAAAGAAAAAAAAATTGAAATTGATCTTCTGGTTCATTAATAACTTCTGCAAACAGTCTATACTGCTTTTTTCTTTTTCTTTTTTTCTTTCTTTTTGTTTAATAACTTTCAATATACGATAATGATATAGTTTGCAAGTTTCCATTTCCTCTTTACGAGAAATTAAACTTCAATTGTTTTCGCTTTCATTCCTTAAACCAACTCATCTACTCCCAATTTTTTAAATTAAATTAATGTGTTAGATTGGGATGGCACGTTGGTTTAAGAAATGGAATTGTCATCAAGCTCAAAATGGAATTAGGATCAGTAATAAGATTGATTTTGGCTCGGAACCCGTTTCTTTTTTTCATTGCCATGCCATACAATAAAATGTCAATATGCTTACTTCACTTGTATGCATAAACTGTCAACTTGGATCTACCCATGCTGCCTCAGTTTTTTCTCTTTTGTATCTTTAGACAATGATGTATGGCTTGCCGAGTGGAATCCATGTGAAGCAGGAGCCAAGATGCTGATGGAGTATTCTTGAGATAAAGAGTTGAATTTATGTGGTCTTTATGTAAGTACAAAAATTTTTCTGCTGTAAATGCATTAAAAAAAAGGAAGAAAAAAAAAGGAAAAAAAAAAAAAAAGGAAAAAAAAAAGAAGAAAACCTGGTAGGAGCGGTTTCTTCCTTTTGTGTACACAAGAAAAACTCATCATAGGTTGGGTCCCATGATGGAAAAATTTGTAGAGGCCATTTTTGGATCCTGAAATGTTGAGCTCACCAGATAATGAAACCCCAAGCATTGGATAATAAAAATGCAGAGACTCCTGGCCCTCCTGGTAGAGAGCGTTCTAACCAGATCTCTGAATTTTGGGTTCAAAAAGGAAAAAAAAAAAAAATTATTTATGTGTATAAAATTATTGATGTGACCAAGTGAACCTTGGAGTAGACCCTCTGTTTGGTGCTTGATTTATACCTGCCCCTTTTAGTATTTATTATTATGCTCTCTATTATAAGACCCATTTGGATTAGGGTTTTTTTTTTTTCCAAGAAATTTGTCAAATTTTATTATTGCTTTTGTTAGTTAGTGAGATGAGGTATTTGTCTGTTTGGGTGCCATGACATTGGAGAAATCATTGGGATGTAATGAGATGACTAATTAAATAAAGAGTAAGATGAATCATAAGACCCCAAAAAAAAACCCATGAAACCATTTACCTTCATTTTTTGAATTTTAGTCAATATATCAAATAAGATTGATTCTATTCCTCATCATTTTCTCCCTCCAAGTTTGTTGTAAAACTTTTTGGTGAAGCAAAATTTACAACACAAGAACTGCTTAATTTTATTAAGATATGGATTTTTAATAAATGCATCAAGTTCTAAACTGGTTCTTGTTTAACTTCTCTAATTTTAGACCAAATTAAAAAGAGCACAACAACATTAAAAATCTAATAGTAAATATACTAAAATTATCTAGAAAAATTTTGGGCTTAGCCCAAACCCAGCCGTTGGCTAAAGGCGTTGTATATTATTTAACATTAATATCTAGATTATTTTATGGGAAAGATCTAAAGCAAAAACAGAGATGCCCACTTCTCTCCTATGGTCCTACCCAATCTAATGATAAAATGTTAACATTTAAGGTTTGCCACATGTCCTATTCCCATAGTGTGGTTGTTGATTTTGGTGGGTATTGAGTGACTGGTGATATCGGTTGGCATGCGTTGGTCTCTCATTGTGTCACTTGGGAGTTTCTTGCTTCTAGTTTAAGCTCAGCTATTCCCAACTTTCTCTTTCATATTTATGGTTGTCAACATATTGTTGGGCATTCTTATGCTCATATTTATTTGATTACCTATGGGGCTGGTGCTGTTTTGCTTTGGATTATTTGATTATGTGGGTGAGGGTATCACAGTAGGGGACCCATGGCTTTCTTGTGTTTCTCCGATTGTCTAATTGCTTATGAAGTTGTATTTCTCGGTGTCTTGTTTGGGGCTATTTATTCACCTCTCTTGAATGGTTTTGGTGTGCTTTTCCTATCAAAGGGGATCCTCTACCTGGCTTACGGAAGCCATCGAGAAAAGATGTCGGTTAGACACAAAGGTTATGTTTGATTCTTTGAAAGTATCAAGGGAAAAAAAAAATTGTTAAGGAAAATAATTTTTTAATATTTAGTTGTATTATAAAAAATACTAAAAAATATCAAATATAATTAAAATTAGTTAGAAATTCATACAATTTTGAATGATTTAATCTTTATATGAAGAGTTAAAATATGTGCAATGAGTTTGAAGTAACATATAAAAATAATTTATTAATTTTAAATCTATTTATTTTATTTTATTTTATGTTACTTTTTCTTTTATTCTATTTTTTCTTGTCTATTTTATTTCCCTTATATTTTCCCTCAAATTTTTTTCAGTAGACTATACTCTTATGTTTAGACTGTGTCACTTATAGTTTGGATGGGTACATTGCCAAGAAAGAGCCAAAGTCGGATTGTCCAAGTACAAGAGTGTTTTTCAATTAGAATGATGACAAGTATGTCATTCATTTCATGCGCGCATACTCCTTAGATGGGTGAATCTTCATAAACAAGCGCTTCTAGCTCACATGGGGTTTTTTTTTTGGCCTATGAGCAATTTCAAGCAAGTCTTAGATTGCCTTCCCTTATTTCGTTCATGAGTTTCTTCACTTTATCAAAGTTCACCTTTTGCTATGCCACCCTAATCTGTATAGAATATTGATGAATTGCATGGTGTTAAATAGGCACAGTGAGTTTTTCATCTGTCTTTGTTACGTCTTGGTTTTTGTATTTATTCAAATTATCTCATTTCAATTACTTTTGCTTGGAAAGGAGTGTCTATTATTTCTAATGGGTATGAAGTGTTTTGATGGCAACCCATATAGTGATAAATAGGCAGTATAAGTAGGTAATGGGAGTCTATGAGTAGCGCCCTTGGTTCCTTGCCATTTAGCTCAAACTACTAGGAGGTCTCAAGGGAAAGTGGTGCATTGTGGATTGATAAGGACCCAAACTTGCAATCAATAGGCTCTAAGGAACTTGTTTTCAGTGTGTTTGAGTTATTTAAAACTCATCTATTATAAATTCTTGTCACTAATGCCTAAGTCATTTGCATTTGATTGTTTTTATGGTTATTTTGTAGGTTCCCAAAGGCAATCTTGGCTTAAAATCTTGATGGAAGGGAATGTCTAAGGCTCAAGAGAAGGAGGCAAAAGATATCTAACTAAAAAAAGGGGAAAAAAAAGCTTCGAGTCGACAGGAAGAGGAAAACTTGTGTAACCATGTTGCCCAAGCCTACACAAGGATATCCCTAAGCAAGTTACATTCTCATAAAGGAGAGCTTAGGCAAGTGGCCGCTATTCTCTATTGTACAAAATACTAAGCCTAAATTAAATAGTCACTTTAGTCAAGAAAAAAAAAAAAGTTACAACAGTTTTCATAGTACTTCGAGCATTATCCTTAGGGATTAACCTATGGGATTTTGTCAAACTAAGTTTAAAAATGATGCTTGTATCAATTCTTTAAATAAAAAATGATTAAAAATTGATTTGAATAAACTTTTTGTGTGCTAAAGAAATCTAATTTAAAATAAGAGAATTAATTGATTTTTTTATTCAATTGGTTCAAGATTGGGGGTTCCATAATCCCACTTCGGTTTTAAGGCTTTAAGACAATCAAGGATATCTATTATTGTTAATCTTATGGTATTCAAAATATATGGTTAGAAGAGATCAATCTAAGTTGTATAACTCAGAGTTGCATTTGTATTCTAACTTTTAATCTTTTATTCCATTTTGAATTACCTATTAAGTGAATGGATATGAAATTTGGATTTAGGTATAGATTTAAGTCTTTACCTAGATTTGCTTTATGATAGATAACAATAGTAAAACCTTAAATAACTAGGGATTAAAAATTACTAGGAATCACTAGTATTAATGTATGAATAATTATACCATTTCCTACGCAAACCAATCTTAAAGAGTAACTTTATTGGGAACCTTAGATTGCTCTATTCCCTAACCTTGGATCATAGGATGCATGGATCTATCCCTAAGCTTCTCTAAATCTAATGCAGTAGAAAACAAAGGTTTTAAAAACCATTTAAAAGTCAAAAGCTAGAGGTTTAGGAATTATACTTGTGATCTGAATGTTTATAAATCAATTTCAATTTGCAGAAGATGTTGAAAATGTCATAGAACTCGCCCACCCAACGATCTTCAACCTGATTTCCTTTTAATGTGTAACCTTACACACTAGTGCACTCACTCTAGGAAAGTCATTTCAATAAACAAGACAAGTCATCCTTCTAATTAGAAGGCAGTACATTATAGTCTCTACTAGATTTACTATATTCATGAATCGATTGTGAATTACTTATAACCTTGTAAGAAACTTATGATTTGGATTTTTTTGTACAACTCTTAATACACCCAAGTTATAAGTCATGTACAATGCAAGTTATATGAGCATAAATGTTTAAATTACTAATTAATGCAAAATGGATAACATAAGAGAACCATAAACATAAATAAATAAATTTATTAACTAATCTAAAATGTGTTATATCATGTCATCCTTTGTATGACTTTATCCCAACAATCTCTACTTTCATTCATTATGTCTTAACCTTTTATTCATTTCATTTTTAATTTGATTTTACCCATTGTTTTCCTTAGTCTTTAACTTAGGTTTTCATGCTTCACAACCCAAGATAGTTTTTTGGCCTCTCATGGGTGTCTTGTAACATAGACAATTCATTAAAGAAGTTGAAAGAACATTCTTGAAAATTAAAAAAAAAACCAGAAAGAATATATTGGTTAACAATAATGGAGAGGAAAAACAAACCAAGATCCTTTTTATGCATTTTTCTCCTTCAAAGAAATTTAAGCTCCTAGAAAGACCTAAAGTCAAGTCTTTATAGTTTGGCCAAAAACCAAACATGTGGCAAATTCTTATTGGCAACTTATTTCCCAAAAATTCCTAAAAACAACTAAAAATTAATATAAATAAATAAATCTCAAATGTTTGAGGCCCACTTAGGGTTAGAGAAGTGTTAAAATGCTTCATGTTTGGAGAACTCGCAATTGGTGTTGGATTGGAAACAAGCATTTCAACATGGCAAGTTTGATATTTCGACATGAAGAGGTGTATTTCTACCTTTGTTTTGACATGAAATTGCCAGCTATAAATTTTCATTTCAACAAAAAACCCTATTGAAATGGCTATGCAATTTCGACATGGAGTTCTACTTCTTCATTACCTACCTCAACTAACTAAGGCTTCTTTATTTTAACTCTGATTTATGCACCATTTAAGGCTTTGGATTCCTAACTTCCTAAGCTTTGAATTGATATGTGGCTTGCTTTAGAATGATCTCAGGAAGTGCTCTAGAAATCAATTCAAAGTCAAAATTTGCTTCATCCAATCATTAACTGTCTTGCAACCCTTCTTAAATTTTTCTCAAGTTGACCATGTCCTCATCTTCTCTGGACACCTTTATAGGCTTTATTGCTAATGCTTCATGCCCACCACTTGTCCTCTTTTGCTTACTTGCTTATCATCATGTTTCTTAAGGCTTAAGTCTCTTTTTAAGCATGTTTGACTCCTTCATTTCCATGACCGGAGATTTCTCTTGCAACTTGTACTCTTTTCACCTTTCAAACCTAAAATTTAGCTCAAAATATAGGTTAGATCCAAGTCAAGGGCCCTAACAATAATTTGAGTTAAGTAGGGGAAATTTAGCCTTATATATATATATATGTCTTGAAATTTCCCTTGAAGCTTGTATTCTTTTCATACTTCAAACCTAAAATTTAGCTTAACAAATAGGTTAGATCAAAATTCAGGGCTTTATCAACAATTTGAGTTAAGTAGGGGAAATTTAGCCTTTATAATGCATAATTCACTTCAAAGCTCTAATCATCCCTTTAACTTGAACTTTGCTAGTTCCTAGTAAATAATGGTACAAGCGCAATAGAGTTCATAAAGCATGGTGACTCAAATAGTGCTTTTTGCATAAAATACATAGGTCATCAAATTTTTTGTGAAATTAAGAAAAAAAAACATACAAATCATGATTTCTCAATTTCCTCACCTTGCCTTCTTATACATAGGCATGCATCTATGTTTAGCATCTCATTTTCTTTCTCTTAGACTATCTTTGATTAAATATTTCCATCTAAATTTTCTATGTTTAGACTTAGGTGGTGTTTGTTTTTTAGCTAAATATTTAGTTTTTTCTATTTAGCTAAAAGTAACATATTAACCTATTGATAGCAAGTTCACTTTAGTTATGTTGGACGATGTCAACAGGTTACTTTTAGTTGAATAAAAAAAACCAAATATTTTTCCTTTTTCTATTCAACCAAAAAACAAACACCACCTTAGTGTCTTGTTACAGTATTCCTCTTAATACTTTTCCCTTCAACTCAAATTTCATCACTCTTTAGCTATACATATTCTCTTTTATTAGTGTGTGTTTTGGAAATCTCCTTCTATATGACTCAATAGGGATCCATCTGCAACTCTCGAGTATTCGCCCAAGGTACCATGAATTGAAGACCTTTTTAGGCCACTTGCCCCTCAGACATCATCCTAGCTCAAGTTAGAACAAGATTGAATTTCCCACACATGTCCTAAACTTTTTATTATGAAGTTTAACTTATGTAATGAGCAAACTATCAGTGACTCATAACCAATTGATTTTAAGCACTACAACTTGAAGACACAAGGTCATTACCCCATTGGATAATTGCTCAAGCTTCCTTTGGTTTTTATTTATTTATTTATTTAAAGATATCAATTTCATCATTTTTGTTGTTCAAGAGCTATTTCTTTCTAAGAAATATCAAATGAAAAAGTTGATGGTATAATAAAATATGTGGAATATAGAGATGAAGTGGATGACAATAGAGATAAGACAAAAGGAAAATCGAATTCATGGAATGTAACATGAAGAGACTATTGATTTCATAAAGGTTAGGTGCATTCATGTGAGAAATGATAAAAATAACAAAGGAATTGTATTCATACCCTAAACCTTTAAGAATATACAAGATTTGATCTTGCCCAATAATAGATTTCCCGATTGTAGAAAGATTATCAACAATCATCTTAATCTGGAGATACTTGGGCATTGACTGTCCATCTTTTTTATAGTCTGAAGTTGTAATTGTAATTTCATAATTTTTTCCTTTGAAGCAACAAAAATGCTTCATTCAAGTGCAATCGAGAGTCATAAGCAATGATTATCCCAACAATTTGAGTTATTACACTCTTAGTAAGAAGAGTAAATCCAACTCATGAGTAGATTATTTTGACAACTCTAGAGAAAAAAGTCAGGATGCATTGTTATGTTGTCTTCACACATTAGAGATGAACATGGATGATGCCCATCAATGAGGAACTCAAGGCCATTTGCGAGAATGACATTGTGCAGTTGCATTTTCTACAAGAGATGGTTCGACCTATCCAATTGTAAAGTCAAGGGCTTGGTTTAGTGATAAAAGTGGTAAAACATGGCAATTTTGAGAAATTGAAGACAAAGCTCCTATGAAGATTGAGGACGAAGCAATTCCACCGATATTAAAGAGGTGAAATAAAGAGAAACAAAGTGATTTTAGGAGACAAAGTGACTTTGGGTTTCTTTGAAAATGTCTATTATAGAAAGTCTTTCAAAAAGTTCCTTTCATATTTGAGTAATAGTAAACCAACTTTTGTGTGATTACATAACTAAATCCTAACAAGTTTTCCTAATTACATAGATTGTTATAACAAGATAAAAACAAATAAAACAATTGAGCTATACTCTAACATCTTGGAGAAATAATTAGATTATAATTAAAAGTAAAATAGGAAAAGGAATTGAAGAAGAGTGATAATTGTAATTGTAGGAAATATAGTGGTAATAATAATAATATAGTTATTTTATTTTATTTATTTATTCATTCATTTAGAAATTCATTTTGAAATAAAAAGGAAAAAAAAAATTATTTACAATGAATTGATAGTTTTGGTAAATTGGTGAATTTATTTTGTGTTTAGGGAGGAAAATAAAATAATTTGATCTACCAATTCACTTTTCATTACTTAGTTTGCCAATTTACATATTTTGCCAATTTCGTTTGTCAATTCATTTTTAAAAAAAATTTGTTATGATTTTTTATTGTTAATTGATTAATTTCATTTTTTAATAAAATAATAAAAAATAATGATTTCATTCATCGTGGATTGATTTTGATGGAGAAATTTTATGATTTTGAGGAAAGAAAGAATTAAGAGAGAAATAAACATAATTGTTGGATTATTCATGCTTATTTGATTGCTTGAAGAAGATAATAATTTTGTTGAAAATATATGACTTTAAAATCAAATATTTTCTAGAGGTTGTTTTGATGACATATATCTTTTGGAGTGTGATATTTTTCTCCTTGAACTTATGTTGCTCATCATCCACTCATTCCTTGTTCATTGTGTTTTGTCATTGATCCATTTGGTCGTTCATCTTTTATTGCACCTATTCATTTCCTTTGCTATATCCAATGCCACAAATAGAGAAAATTAATTTTGTTATTTTATTTTATATTTGTCTATTAATCAATTAATTAATTGTCAAAGTTGTCTTTACTTAGTATAGATTGATAAATTTCGAGCATGATGGGTGCCTAACATCTTCCCACGATGTAATTTAACTTTTCAACATGTCTTCAATCCTCGTAATATTAACCTTTTTTTGAAAGTCATTTGATTTATTTTATAGTCTATATTATTAAAGGTTTTGCTTTTTATTTTAAAAATAAATATAACAAGTGAATCCTCTAAGTTAAATAAAAGGGAAGAGTATGTTTTAACTCACTAATTTGAAAAAAAAAAAAAAAAAATAACCTTAACTTTTATAAATCAGTTTCATTTTCATTTATTAAACAATATTTTAAAATACATACACTTTTTTATAAGTCAAATAATTATTTCCTACGATACCCTTTTACTTGATAATATTAAATAAAATTATCAAAAAATTAATTTATGATTTTAATTTGATAAAAGTATCTTACAAATAAATATATTATAAATTTTTTATTATATAATATGAGAAACAAATTATTGTGAAAAATTTCTCGAGGATCCTTAAGTGATAAATATATTTTTTTAATTCTCTAATTAATAATGATTTTATATCCTATATTATATAAATCCACTCATTTTTTTTAATAAAATTGAATAAAAATTTTGTTAGTCAACATTAGCAACAAAATAAAAAATTTAAAAAAATTAAAAATATGATTAAAATTAAGATAATTAAATTAAATACAATTAAAACCAAAAACTTAAAAATTAAATATAATTAAAGCAAAAAAAAAAACTTATAAATTAAAGAAATAAAATATTGACTCCTATTGTATTTCCAACTTTTTCTTAATATTAATATTTTCTACTTGTGTGTTTAAGCGAAGCACAAGTTAATATTTTATTTTTATATTTTTAACTTTAAAGTCTTTTTAGTTTTAATTTTAAAATTTTTTTATTTTATTGATTTCAAATAAGTGCTCGCAAAAGAAAAAAATATATATTGTGAATAGCTTGTTCAAATCATATTATTGCAATCCATTTCAAATCTTATTAATACAATCCAATCCAACAACATGGATAGTTACTTTAATAACACAATCATAGGAAAGAGTTATGTTGGTGTGGTTTGGAATCATATTCAATGTGGAAAATGTAAATCAAATTAATAATGTAACCACTAGTGACATAATACTTGTATATTATAAGAGTTTACATGTAACATTTCACTCAATTTATTTTATTATAATGTTTTTTTTTTTTTAATGTGATATTGCAAATTGGACTTATTTGGTAAGAAATTGTTGAAAAATCTTTAGAAGTTGATTTAGTTGGTTTAATAAGATTGATCAATCTTTTGCATAGCCCTAGTAAATATATGATATAAAATAACAACCGGTACAATAAAAAATTCAAAAGTTTCCTAGGAATGTACTTTAAAATTTTGACTTGTACTAAGCTAGAGAGGATGTCTGGTAAATTAATTTAAGGACTTAAAATGACTTAATAACTTAATTTAAGTTGTTAAGTAAATTAAGTATGTTAATAAAACAACTTAAAGTTAAAAATGAATTTAAGTATTAAGTCAATATAGTTAACTTATTTTTAATTTCAAATTTTTTTCGTCTTATTTGCTTACATTTAATGAAAATATATTTAACAACTATGACTACAAATTCTTGACTTGTTTTTTCTAGTAAATATTTTAAGATTATCTTATATATCTAAAATACTTTAATTATCAATGTTTAATAAACAAATTGATTACTTAAATATTAATAAAAATAAATATTAGTTAAAATTAATGATGATAAATATTAATTACAACAATTATGGGTAAATATATCAGTTTAATAACTTAAAATATTTAAGTTAATTTTACTAAATAATCTTAATGCTTAAAATAAAAAATAAATAATAAGTTTTAATTTAATAATTTAAGGATGATTTTAAAGTTAACCTAAACCATCAACTAATAAGTTTTAAGTTTTATAAAACATACAATTGTCTAGTATGTTTTCATTCCTTTTTTCTTTTTTTTTTAAAAGAAAAACAATTCTTTTGTGGGGGTGTTTGGTAAAACTTAATATTTATTACTTAATAACTTAAATTAAATTATATTTAAGTTATTGACTTATAACTTATTACTTAATTCTTACTTTTAAGTATTAAAATTGTTTAATAGAATTAACTTAAAATTTATTTTAAATTATCGTAATGACATATTGATTTTTATAAATTAATAATTAGGGTAAAAGAACTGAAGTAACAGTAAAGGTTTTAAAATGGTAAAAGAGATTATGAAAGTAATTGGAGTAAATGTTAGTAAAAAAGTAAAATAAAAATGTGAACTTGAAAATAAGTTAATTGTTTTTACTTATTATTTAAAATTGTTTTTTACTTTAAGTCATAGTATTAAATTATTTTATTGAACATATTTGATTTACTTAATGACTTAAAATAGGTTATTAAGTCACTTTAAATTATTAAATTAATTTACTAAACACTTATCGGTCGAAACTTATGTTGTCAAAAAACTCGATCAAGATCCCAAGTTAGGCTAGCTTTGGCCAAATTTGAAACATATTATAGAAGGTTGCAATTAAGACATGAAATTTTAAATTCAGATTGTGTCAAAATAAAAAATTATAAAAAAATTTGATCAACCCAAGCATAACCCGTCTAGTAATTGCATCAAATTTTCTTAATACGATCTTATTATAAGAGCAACATTTATATGAATTATAAATTGATTATTTTTCAAAATGATTTACAGCAGAATATAATAAAATTATTACAACTTATTAATAAAAAAAAAAGTCTTCAAATCTACAACCATCTGAATGAATGAATCATATATGGGCTTACTCCAGACCCGCAAATTTTTGTATCATTTTTAAGTCAAGCCTGCGAATTGAATTAAAGATTGGCATCGTGATAGGAACGTATGTTGATAGTTGATACTAAGAAAATTATTTTTCAAATTAAAAAAAAATGTCATGGTTTTAAACTGGGAGGGGATTGAGGGAATGTCACAAGCCATAGGCGAATCAAATCCAGGAGGTTGAGACAAAGGAGGCCAATTGCTGAAACCCTAAGGGCCGGAGAAAGAAGAAGAAGACGATGGATGATAGCAGAAAGAGGCGTTTACCGCCGTGGATGCGGGGTGTGGCTGCAAGCAAGTCCGATGACGGAGAGTTAATACATTCGTCATCCCAGGATATCCGGCCATCGAATTCAAATTCCGGGATCACACAAGAAGAACGGGATGCCAAGGAAACTTTGGAGGTGAAGGCAATTTTACCCTCAGAATGTGAAACCAAGAGGAGGAAGAGGAAATTGAAACTACAAGATGCGGATCATGGTGGTGATGTGCGTGGAACTGATTCGGTTGAGGTGTCAGCTCCAAAAAAGGGGCGAAAAACACGGAAAGGGAGTAATTCAAGGGTTGAAAGTAGGGAGGAAGCTGGAATCACATCTCCAACTGAAGATGAAGGGGAATTGACTGTGGAAGATCTCATGAGCATTGCTCAAGAGGTGATTTTCCTTTTCCTTTTCCTTTTCCTTTTATCCCTACTTGGAGAACTGTTGTTTATTTCAATTCTTTTTTCCCATGTTAAAAACTATGTCTTTCCATTTATTTAAGCCTATGTTTGGTTGCTGAAAATGTAAGGGAAAGGCTATAAGGAGGAAAATAAAAAATATATTTAAAGTTAATAAATTATTTTATATATTATTTTCAATTCATTTAACTTATTTAAATTTTTATATAAAAATTAAATAATTTGAAAATATATAGATTTTTAACTAATTTTAAATATATTTAATTTTATTTCATATTTTTTTTATATAAAAATCATACATGAAAAATTTATTTTTCTTTCCTTAGGACCTTTATGAAGCTTGAAGCCAAATATAACTTAATCATTTTATAATTTTTTTAGGTAGTAGAAAGATTAAAAAAAGTGAGAAGTCATTCAAAAAGGGAGATTAATTGAAAGAGATATAAAACTTATTGATCTACAATTTCATGAGAAGTGGCATGTCATGCCCTTCTCCAAGATTTTACAAAAAATTAAAAATAGAACTTTGATTGAGAGGCAACTCTTTTAATCTTTATAAACTTAATATTTGACATTCACAAAGGGATCATAGGTAGGCCTGCAATATTAGTGGCCTAGGAAGCTTTCACAATATATGTGAATTTGTGCATGAGGGTGCGAATATGTGGATTAATATGTAAGTAAGAAATTAATTAAATTAAAAGGCACTAAAGGGATGCAACCTAGGTACATAAGAACCATACAGGGATCAAACTAAAGATGGAACATGTGAAAAATGAAAGCAAAGAGGTTCCCACCATCTAAAAGACAGCTTAAAACAAAGTTGTATTTTTTGTGGGGGATGGTAGAAAAGTGAAATTTTGGAAAGATAAATGGTGTGAGAACTTCGCTCTTTGTAATTCTTTCCCCTCTTTGTATGCCTTTGCGGCTTTTAAAGAGGCTTGGTTAGTGGAGTTGTGGGACTCTTTGGGAGAGGAAGGGGTTTGGAGCCCCAGGTTCTCTAGGCCCTTCAATGACTGGGAGGTGGAGGAGGTGGAGAGATTACTTTTGACAATTCAAGGAAGGAGGCTTGATCCTAATTTGGAAGATAGAGTGCTGTGGAAAGAGACTAAGGACGGGATTTTCTTTGTCAAATCTCTTTATAGTGCTCTAGTTTCAAGAAGTGTTGTTCAGTTTTCTAATAACATCATTTGGAGCCCCTGTGTTCCTACTAAAGTGGGTTTTTTTTTGCTTGGGAAGCCTCTTGGGGTAAGATGTTAACTTTGGATCAACTTAAAAAGACGGGGTGGACTTTAGCTAATAGATGCTTCATTTGTTGTGTAGAAGAAGAGTCTATTGATCATATTCTAATTCATTGCACCAAGGCAAGAGTTTTATGGGAGTTATTGTTTGCTTTTTTGGCCTAATTTGGGTCTTTCCTTATTCGGTTAGAGATACCCTTCTTGGTTGGCGTGGTATTAACATGGGCAAGAAGCGTAGTAAGGTGCGGAAGGTAGCCCCTTTGTGTCTTTTTTGGGCGGTTTGGAAGGAAAGAAATAGGATTGCATTTGAAAATGAGGAGCTTTTGATTCATAAGTTGAAAAATTCTTTTGTTTGTAATATTTGGTTTTGGACAAAGTTGATTGTAGATGAAGGACCTCTTCCTTTAATCAGTTTTTTTGATTGGTTGGGTTCTAGTTGAGGGCTAGTGATTTTTTGTATCCCCTCTTCTTTTTGTTCTTGCCTTTTGGCGCCTCTTGTATATCCCCTGTATGCTTTTGGGTCAGCCTTAAGGTGCCCTTTTTTCTAATATATTTTTTCTTTGTGTGTTTACTTATCAAAGAAAAAAAAAAAAAGACAGCCTAAATAAATTTTACAAAGGATAGTCTCCCATTTGCTATGGATCTCCTTGACCATAAATGGAATTCATAATAAACATTTTTTCATCTGCAATTTTGATTGCTTTAGCCAATCTAAGATTCTAAAGCTATGTTTGGTTTTTGGAAAATTTGTGGAAAAATGTGGAAGAAAGAAAATTGGGAGGAAAAGTAAAAGGAAAGAGAAAGTAGAGGAAAATAAAAAATAGATTTAAAGTCAATAAATTATTTTTGTATGCTACTTCATACTTGTTTAACTTATTTTAACTCTTCTATATAAAGATCAAATAATTTGAAACTATATAAGTTTCTAACTAATTTTAATTATATTTGAAGATACCAAATATGATAAAATCAATTTTCCTTAAACATTTTTTTATTTTATTTCCTTAGTATTTTCCTGGAATCAAACATAGCATTATGTTTCATTCTTTTCTCATATGCCAAAATTAGCATAGAGTTGTATTTCCCAAAATAAACAAGCTTTTCTTCCTATATAACCAGGACATCCTCACTTTGGAAGCACAACACCTAAGCAATAACAAATGATGAAACAACTTGACCACCATCATTTATATATTTAATATATGAGAAATCTCAAGTTGCTATCATTTGTTTGCAGTATGTCAAAGCTGATAAGGTTATGGAGCAGCACAAGTTGAATAGTAAAGAATGTGAACTGGAAAGCCAATTTCCAGCTAGAGACTTTTATAGGAATGAGGCAGGGGGTTCTCTCAATGCTGGACAAAGTAATAGGAGATTACCTGCACAAGACGCAGTAACTTCTCACAAGTCGACTATGATTTCAGCAGGTGATGGAATTGTCAGCAATCCCAGCAGAACTGGTGATCCTGCTCAAGACATGTTGGACCTGTTTTTGGGTCCCTTGCTCAAGAAACCCCTAGAGGAGAAAAAGCAGTTTGCATTTGTTACTGAGGATGTGAAATTTGTCCATGAGTTCAAAAAACAATGTCAAGAAGAAATGGTCCCCTTGACAAAGAAGAAGAGCAGTCTCAAAGACAAGGTAGCAGTGTTCCTTGATTGAATGAAACATCCATATCTTATGACAAAGAGCACTACAATGCAGTGAAGCAGGAAACTGAGAAAGCAACATACTTTGTCAACCTTTGCACACTTATCATCTGCTCTTTTGAAGTTAATCTCATGCCTGCCGCACATCATATTCCCCAGGTGCATATTTCCCCCTTCTGCTCATGGTCTGTAACTATTGCTCAAGGATGTATTGTGTATAATCTTGTTCTGGATAGTACCATATACAGGAAATTCTGAGCTGATATATGAAATACTGATTTATGTATGTAAATATGTTGGAAATAAAACATCTCCAAGGACTGAAGTTTCAAAGAGCAGGAGATATATGGCTACTGACTCTTATCAAGTTTCTGATTTGTGTGTGTATGTATATCTGTGTGCATGTGTCTCTTGCTTACTATAGTGATCCTTAACTTGCTAAATGCCCCACTAATCCAATAAGTTAAATCAATTTTTAATGTCAAGCTCTAATCAAAATAAGTAATTTATTCTTTAAATTCAAACTAAATTTACAAGAAACACAGGAATATGCTTATTTAAACTTTTGGAATAACATGAACTGGATGGCTCCCAGAGGATATTTAAAGTTTGTTGTTACTTCCTTTCAAGGAGATTGTAGTAGAATGTTTGGCAGTGTACTTTCTTTGCTTTAATTTGGATATGGCTGGGAAGAAATTTCCCAATTTTTTAAGGATTAGAAGAGTTTTATAGAGGATATGTCGGAGAGGTTCTTCTTTTTGTCATGTTCTTGGATTTGTGAGATACTGCTTGGTCCTCTACTGAGCATCATACCTTTAGATTAGAAGGCTTCATGTATGGGTAACCAAAGAGAGGAGGGAGTCTAGCATTTGCAGGTTAATCCTCCCATTTGTGGCTTTAAGCAAAATTTTGATGGCTTTGCTTTGGGAGTTGGATGTTGGGGAAGTCATCAAAGAACACAGGTAAAATGAGATTAAAGAAGAGCTCTTGGGTATCTAAATTGGAGAAAGGCCCATCCAATTATGATGGTGGGTTCACCAAATTTTAGAAGTGGTTAATAAAACTTAGGATTTTCTTTCTCGTGGTCTTCGCATTAGCTAATCATGCTGTAGACTGACTAGTAAAATGAGGAGCATATGCTTTGATTCCCTCGAATTGTGTAGCGTTTCTTTGATTTATACATGTCCTAGTCATATGCTTAAGACTTGTAGCTGTTTTACTGTTCTTTTCTATAAGTCCTTGCTTTTCTTTCTATTTGATCAGATTTTATACATTTTGGAAGGATTCCTCATCTTTGCTTGTACTTGAAAATTCATGGATCAATGAAATAGTGGAACTCTTGAGCTCCTGGACATCCTAATTTTAGATTTTAATTCTGACATTATTAGGTCCTTGAAAATTTTAATCTTGACATTATTAGATTCTTGGAGCTTTTAATTTAAATATGTTAACTTGTTGGTATCCGGATATATTGAAATGCTCTCTAATTTTTTATTTTTTATTTTATTAGAAACAAGAGATGTATATATTTGTATTAATGAAAACATGAGAAGGATGAGGAGTCCTCCCCACAATTACAAAAATACTTGATCATAATATGATTGACCTCCTCTACTATGCAAGGAGTCTATACAAAAGGTTTAGATTACAACTCAATATACAAAGATGTCATTTGCTTAAGTTTTGACTAAGCTCATCTCAAGGATGTCCAAACCCTTTTGATTTACACACTGTAAGCCAATTGTTGGATAACATATAAAAGAATGTTTTTAAAAGCCTTAGTGCATGAGGCCCAGAATAAGGAAGAGAAGTGAAGTAAAACCCACAACTCCTTTATCGTCCTTCACTTATCCTTAAAAATTCTGGCATTTGTCTCTCGCCAATCAATTCAAAGCAATGCATGACAAGCTATTTGCCAAAGGGACTTGCCTATAATGGAGCTCCTCAAACCCCTATGATCATCGTAGCACATATACTCTTGAGTGGGAACCTAATCAATCCTTACTTGTCTAAATAGATAGTGCTGAAGTCCCAAAGTTATTGAATAATGCAGAAAGAGCTGATTAACAAACTTTCCACTCTCTTTATATATGACACACCAATTAGGTCCAAGGGATTTGAAAAGTCTTCTTAATTGTAGCTTGTCTTTGATATTTATCTTCTTGTGTGACGCTAACCAAGAAAAGGCCTTGACCTTAGATGAAACTTTAGATTTCCATATAAATTAGGTTGGGGAGAAAAAAAACGATATCTGATGTATTAGACAAAGCCAGGAAGAATGATTTGACTAGGAATAATCCTGAAGAGGTCAATGACCATGCTCTCGAATTTGGGGTGGATGAAGACAAGTGTACATGAGTGAGGGATTACATGAGTCTTTTAAGGTCCTCAATCTTCGAATCCATAAAATTGCAACAAAAATTAAGATTCCAAGAAAAAGAAGAAAAGTGACCAATAATAGTTGAAATGGTGATTACAACTCTATAATGGCATGAATATTATGAACGCAAAAGTTGATCCCCTTAGCACAAATTCTCCTAAAAAGAATTCTCACCCCATCACCTATTACAAGATGAGTGTAATTTGAAAAAACTTGGGACACCTGTGTAATGGCCTTTTAGGGACACCTATGTGATCATCTAACTATAATGTTGGCTTCCCATCCATTAGGATGTATACAGTAAATGCTTAAAATAACTTGATGCTAAAGGTCAGAACTTTCCCTAAGAGAGCATGATGCCTTAGAGAGATCAACCCAAGTCCTAAACCTCCATACTCTTTATGCTTAAACACTAAGTCCCAACTAATGAGATAATCTTTCTTACCCTTCCCAACTTCGTACCAAAGAAAATCTCTTTGCAATTTCTCAATCTTAGACACTATTGATATTGAAACCTTGGAAAGAGATAAGAAATAGTTAGGGATGTGGGATGAGCATGATTGAATTAGAGTAATTCTACCCCTTAGAGATAAAAAGGCCGCCCTTTTACATCCATCTA
This sequence comes from Vitis rotundifolia, assembly GCA_030254885.1. NCBI lineage: Eukaryota > Viridiplantae > Streptophyta > Magnoliopsida > Vitales > Vitaceae > Vitis > Vitis rotundifolia. Next base: position 16,394,174 of record CM058151.1, read on the forward strand.
GTCTCCTTAAGACCCTGTTAATCATTGGATCCCATAATGCAACTGCCTTTGGATTACCCCCAGTGGAACACCCAAGTGAGTTAAAGGTCAATTTGAGACTTTGCATTCAAGAATTGATGCCAACCTAGTAATCAAATCTTGACTTGTGTTAATTCTAGTTAGAGTGGTCTTGTCTAAATTGATTTTTAATAGGATTAGTTTAAGGTTTCGTAGATCTTCGATAGAAGCTCTAGAGAAAAAGATGGTATCATTTACAAATTGGAAATGAGATGCTTTAAACCTATTCCTACTCACTAGGAATCCCTTTAAAAGTCCACTCTCCTCAGCTCTCAACATCATCCCACTTAATACATTAGTTGTTATAGTAAAAAGAAATGGGGAAAGAGGATTTCCTTGTCTTAAACCTTTGGTTGCCTTGACCTATCCTTTGGCCTTTCCATTCACCAAGACTGAAAAACTTGTTGAGGACAAATAACCCCTCATCTAAGATCTCCATTTTGTGCTAAACCCTTTTCGCTCTAGTACATGATCTAGAAAACCCCAATCCACATGATCACATGCCTTCTCAAAATCCATTTTGAAAACTACCACATCCCTTTCTTGAACATTTTTTCTCATCCACTATTTGATTATCAATCAAAATTGCATCCAAAATTTGTCTACCCTCAACAAAGGCTCCCTAGGAAATGTGTATGATTTTGTGGAGGACTCTTTGGATTTGCCTTGATAAGACCTTAGATATGATCTTGTGCAGAATCCTGACCAGGCTTATAGGTATGAAATTTGAAATTTATTGGTTTGTCTCTTTTTTGACACAAGGACATTGAAAGTTTCATTGGTGCTTTGGTTGATGACCTCATTATTATGAAACTTTGATAACACCCTTAGTAGATCCTCCTTAATCACATCCCAACAGTCTTGGACATAGCAAGGGAAAAACCATCAGGCCCAAGGGCCTTTTCCTTGTCTAATTGGAAAATGGCATTGTGAACCTCCTTCGTTGAAAAAGGTTGATCCAATCAAATAGCACTTTGTTGCAATGGGAGACCAATTCAATCCTTCTATCCTCCAAGAAGCACTAGGTGGCTTGGAGTATTACCTTTTTTTTAAATGTTGTCTATAATTTCTCCCTCTTTAGACCTTAAGGATTTTATGAATTTCCTATTTCGCCTACTATTAGCCACCTTGTAGAAAAATTTAGAATTGTAATCCCCTTCTTTTGTCCACTGAACCCCAGATTTTTGTCTCCAATACACCTCTTCCTTTAACAATAACTCCTCAACCTCCCCCTTTCATAAGGCACTCAAAGCTAATTGCTCAGGAGTCATATTCCCTTCCTACTCACTAGCATCAATGCTAATAATGTCTGTATGAATACTTTTTTTTTTCTTTAAATTTCTGAAGTACACCTTATTCCATTCTTTTAGCTTTGATTTGACAAATTGTAGCTTCTTCATGAACATAACCTTCCCATCTATTAACTTGACACTCACTCCATCTAAAACTGAATCTTTCCTTGGAATTAGGGTGGAACAACCACATATTTTCAAACCTAAATAAAGTCGGACCCCACTTAAATGGATTGTTGTCTAGGATGATCGAGTGATGATTTGAGGTCAATTTGGGGAGAGCCTATTAGAGATTTTGAGGAAAACTTTGCTCCCACTTATTTGAGTATAAAAATCTATTTAACCTCTTATAAATAGGGATTTCTTGCATATTTGACCAAGTGAAAGATGCATTTATGAGAGGAGGGTCTATTAATTCACTTCATTTATTAATTTGTCAAAATCACTCATTCTATGAGTTATTCTGGATACACCCAATTTTTCAAAGATTCTTCTTATAACATTAAAATCCCCCGTCCCTCCCTGACACACCAATTTGGAAAAGTTAGGCTAAAAAGGACTTGTTGGGACCATAAACCGAGGTAAGCCAAAATGGTCAACTAGTTATTAGAACATCTTGAATTTGCATGGTGGAAATAAATTTCACATGTTGTTTATCCTTGATTTTATGATAATATTAGTTTGTCTAGTGCAATTGTACCAAGTTCTTGCAAAAAGAAAGTACATATGATAGGCAAGATATCGTAAATACTAAATCAGGTTTATCTTGTGGTAGAATAGGATTTGTTGGTTAGTCACTATTGCACTCGCTAGGGTGTTGTTAATGGTGATGCTTTTGTCACTGCTAATGCTTGCCACTCAACATCCTATGCCAATGTAGTATAATCTACTCATCAAGAGAGGTAAGATCCAAAAAATAGTAAAAATCAAAGCCCACAAACAATAATCTACCCCCACAATGAATGATAAGGTGGTTAAACAACTTCTCATTTTACTTGGGTCATTCATTACCTTTGTTCAAGTGTTTTTTTTTTTTTTTTTTTTTTTTTAAATTTCTAGGAGATTCTTATTTTGCTAAACTTTTTAATTTTAAGAGCTCTAATTCAATTAACTTCTTATATCTAAGTTCAAGATCTTCAAAACCATTCTTCCATAAAGAATTTGAGTCTTAATTAGTTTTTATTTTTATTTTCTATTGGTCAATATTGCTTTTGAATAGTTTTTGAGAATCTATGAAGAAGGGTTCCTTCATTTAGAATGAGATTAGAGTTTGATATTGGGTTTTTGGTTGAATTTATAAAAGACTTGATTGCTTTATTATGGTTTGAGGTCACAAGCAGTTGACATTTCTTAAACAAACTCAAAGACATACTTTCTCAAACATAAATCCTTTTGTACCTTCAATCTAGTCCCTAAACACTCAAAAATCCTAATTAGTTGTAGTCTAGAAATCCTTTTAACCCATTTTATAGAAATTAAACAATGATTTACCTCTTTTTTTTATTTATAGAATGTAGAGTGGAGTGATGAGTAAGTTGGCAAGGACGAAGGGGTTGGAAAGTGAAGGTGCCTTAATAATTCTTAAAGAATCTCTAGGGTGGACTTTATATATATATATGTGTGTGTGTGCGCGCGCGCGCGCAAGCACACACAATTGATTTTATAATTCCACAATGCTAGCTAATGGCCTTATTGATTTGAAATGCATTAAAGGTGGCATATGTCTTATGGACCATGGTGGACACCCCTCTCTTGCAATCTAGTTGAAGCGAACTTGTAAGTACTTGGAATCTTCTTATGTTAGTGAGCCTCCAATTCTAATTGTTAAAGCAAGACCCTCAAACAACTTAATGTAATCACTAGTAGGAGGGTTGAGCTCACCCTCATGGAATGGTATAGAGAGGTAATTGCTGAATGTGCATGGGTCCCCTTTGTGGCCCTCTTAGAGAAGGTGCTAACATGAATGAGCACTCTCCTAGGGAAGGTGGGGTGAGGTACTCATTGAAGGTGCTTTGCTTCTGGGTTAGGTAGGTAGGTAATCTCCATGGACAAGTGTTATTCTAGGGATAGAGGTAACCTTTCCATGTTAGACCAAAGACAACTAGCTAGTGAAGTGAGGAGGTGACCCTCCTACCTAGGCATAGTGAGTGCTAACAGCCCACCTGCCTCCCACCTTGGTATGTGATTATGTTTTCCTCTTTTTTGACATGTGGGTGGTGATCCCCCATTTAACTTAGTATTGTGATGATCTATTTTGCAAGTAATTAATATTTAAGCAAAAGACCTGAGAAGACTAAAGCATTGTTACTATTTCATTGCTTACAATAACTTGAAAAGAACTGAGTAACTTCCAAGGTGTGCAAAAGTGAAATTCCTAAGCATGGGTCATGCCTTAGTTTGTAGAAAACAAGCCAATGGACAAGTATTCTTGATTAGGATGTATAATGAAATATATATATATATATGTATAATAAAATAATGTTGATTCTTTACTTGTTCTAGAAAGGAGCAATAGAAGGAAAAAGAACAATAAAAGGTTCTAAATCAAGGTTGGATTAAATATTTCATCTCTCTTAATTTTTTTTTTTTTATCAAATAAATTGAATCTTCACCTCTTATAGAAAGGGGAAGAGATGGGGAAAAAGTAAAGGTTTGAGATCAAGTTGCAAGTAATTATTCTCTTCCTCTCTCTCTCTCTCTCTCTCTCTCTCTCTCTCTATCTCTCTAATTCTTGCTCTCTTTCTATTTCCTTTCCCTCTTGACCCTTTTTGGGCCCAAGTAAATATTACCTCTCTCTCGTTCTTGCTCTTACTCTCTCCCTTTTTCATCTCCCCCCTCTCTAGGCACAAGTAAATGTTGCCGTTGTCTCATTCTTGCTCTCTTGCTCTCTTAATCTTGCTTTATTCCTCCCCTCTTTCTAGGTGCACGTAAACATTACCCCTCTCTCTCTCTCTCATTCTTACTTTCTTCCTTTCCTTCTCCCTCCTTGTTTCTAAGCCCCAGTAAATATCTCCTCTTTCTCTCTGTTTCTCTGTCCTCTCTCCCTCTCCCTTTGCCTCTTCCTCTCTTCTTTCCTTAGCCTTGCTTCCTTTCTCTCTGTTGCTCTTGCTCTCTCTGTTCGAGATGATTAGTTAAGAATTAGTTTTGATAGCTCATGCTTAACAAATTGTAATAGTATTTAAGCTGTAGAAATATACAGAGGAAATACAGAGGCTCATTCTTCAATTAAGAAGACAATTCTTTCATAGTACTCGAAAATCTTTCCCTCTATATTTTCTCTAGAATATTCCTTCTTAGAATTCTATCATGGTATCAGAGCAAGGATCTTCTTCAATGGAGGTCAATATCAGTCGTGCAATAGTGAACCCAACTCCTTTTTCATTCACTCATTTTGTTCAAATTAGCTTCAATCACTCATTGTCCGTGAAGCCTGACAACAAGAATTTCTTGATCTGGAAACAGCAGCTCGTCTCTGTGATTCAAGGCTATGGGCTACATAAGTTTGTGTTTAGTGAGGATGAAGTATCAGTTCAATTTCTCACCAGAGAAGATGCGAGATTTGGAAAAGCAACTAAAGAATTCCTCGAGTGGGAACAACATGATCAACTACTGCTCACTTGGCTTGTCTCATCTGTTTCTGAGTCGATTCTTTCTTGACTAGTTGGCTATGATACATCCTTTCTTCTTTGGGGACAATTACAACAATACTTTGCGTCTTAGACTCGAGCCAAGGTGAAGCAGTTCAAGACTCAACTTTAGCATACCAAGAAGGGAGGTTCAACAATTGATGAATACCTTATGAAGATCAAGGTTTGTGTTGATTAACTTTTGTCTATTGGTGTTTCTTTGTCAACCAAAGATCATGTTAAAGCAATTCTTGATGGTTTACCTAGTGATTATGAATCTTTCTTTACTTTAGTCACTTTGAGACTTTGAGGAATGATGATTTTTCAGTTGAAGAAATTGAAGCTTTCTTAATGGCTCATGAATATAGAGTTTAGAAGAACAACAGTTCTCTTGACTCCTCTCCTTTTGCTCATGTTGCAAGTCCTAGCATTGGAGAAAAAGGGAATCGTTTTAAGCAGGATTATTATGCCACTAACTCTCAAGGTAGTCATTCAGGTTACAATGGTGGTTTTGGACGAGGTGGAGACTTTGGTTGTAGAGGAGGCTTCAATGGTGGCCGTGGATTCAATTGGAATGGCAATGCAAGAAGCGACAAAGGTCGGAGGTGGCTTTCATGGTAAAGGAAACAAAAGTGGTTTGTAAGCAAGACCTCCTTCATGGTAGTGCTATTACAGGTTTGACCATACTTTCTAGGTATCATAGAATCTACCTGGCAAGAACCCTTCTCCTCGGGCTTATTATAGCTTTTCACCCCAAGTAAATGGTGTTATCCCAACTCTTGAAGTCTTTGGTGATGACAATTGGTATCCAGACTTCAGAGCTTCAAACCATGTGACATCTAATCCTGCAAATTTGATAAAAAGTGTTGAGTTTACTGGGCAAGATCAAGTTCATATTGGAAATGGAACAGTTTTGTCCATTAAGCATATTGGCCAATTTGAATTCTTATCTTTTTTTTCATCTAAACCTCTTTTACTTAATCACTTACTTCATGTACCTTTCATTACCAAAAATCTCTTGTCAGTTTCCAAATTTGCAAAGGATAATAAAATATTTTTTGAATTTCATTATGATTCTTGTTTTGTCAAAGATCAGGTAACCAAAGTTGTTCTAATGGTTGAGAGAGATGGATTGTATGCTTTTGACTTCTCACATCTTGCTCTCAAACCAGCTCAAAGCTTATCGAAGTCTCCTTCTATTGTTGCTAGTTCCTTTTCTTCTAAAGTTTGTATAACTTCTTTGTCATCTACCTTTGATTTGTGGCATAGAAGATTGGGTCATCCTTCAATTGCAACAATTAACAATGTTATGCCTAAATGTAGTGTTGCCAATATAAATAAAATGGAATCCAACTTTTGTTCATCTTGTAAATACATTGGTTTCCTTTTTCTTTGTCTCATATAGTTTATACCAAACCCCTTGAGTTAATTCATTCAGATTTATGGGGTCCAACCTCAGTATTATCTAATAGTGGATATAGGTATTATATTCACTTTGTGGATGCTTTTTCATGATTTTCTTGGATATTTTTACTTGGAAATAAATTCGAAGCTATCAAAACCATTGTAAACTTCAAAACTCAGGTGGAGTTGCAATTTGATTCAAAAATCAAGTCCTTGCAAACAAACTGGGGGTGGGGGGGTTGAATTTCGTGCCTTTCAATCTTATCTTGCTGCAAATGGCATTGTACACCGTGTTTCTTGTCCACATACTCAACAACAAAATAGTGTTGCTGAATGTAAGCATAGGACCATAGTTGAGCATGCTTTAACTCTCCTTCATGTAGCTTCTCTTCCCCTTAAATTTTGGGATGAATCATTTAGGACTATTGTTTGTACATCAAATAGGCTTTCCACTGCAGTACTTCCATAGTTGTGAAAGGCGTGCCTAGGCTCGGGGCAGCATGATGCCACCCTTCAGCGCCTCACCTGAAGGCAGGCAACGCCCTTTCACGAAGGCGCTGCTTAGGCGCGCAAGGCGCTCGCCTCCGGCAAGGCACGACGCGGTCGCCTGACTCGCCTCCGGCCAAGTACGCCCTCCTTTTTCTCCTTCTCTATCTTCTTCTTCTTCTTCTTCTTTAGTCGCCGTCGGGTTGCAAAGGGTTGGGGCTAAGAAGCCCTAATTTTTTATTTTTTATTTTGTGGGTCCAAAACGACGTCGTTTTGGAGCTTGTTCCTTTTTAAAAAAAATAGGCCAAAACGACGCCGTTTTGACCCTATTTTCCCTTCCAACCCTTTTTTTTGGTATTTTTCAACCCAACACCACTCCTAATCGTGCCCTAACCTCAGCCGTGCAGTGGAAAAGTGAAGAAGAAGAAGAAGAGGAGGAAAAATAGAGGAAAAATAGTCACGTACCTTCCAGGACCTCGATATTTTTCTTTGTTCTTCACTTTTCTGCATTTTTTTCCATTCTTATCTCATAACTCTCATTGGCAATTTTTTTTTTTTTAAAATATAAATATTGTATTTTGACATGAAAATTTTACTAAATAAAAATAAATAAACAAAAACCACTTATATGCATATTTTTTGTTAATGTGAGATGCATTTTTTTTTTTTCAATTTTTTTTCTTAATTTAATTATAATTATTTTATTGTAGTACAGATAATGGTTGAGTCTTATTAGCCTTGATGCCATTTTTAATGAAACCTTATTTCCTTATTCTAAAACTACTCAAGCTTCATCTCATTCACCTTTTAAAACTATGGTAGTATCAGTACTATTAGGTGCATGTGTGTGAGTGGAAGCAACATTATCCATTTCACTTATTGGCCTGGCTGAAGAAATGGGAGAAGTAAGAGTAGGCAACAATGTTGGAGATAGTATTGGAGGAGAGGTTGAAGGAGAAAAATGAGAAGTAGAAGGGGAAACAATAGAAGGTAAATGAGATGAAGCTTGAGTAGTTTTAGAATAAGGAAATGAGGTTTCATTAAAAATGGCATCACGGCTAATATAGACTCAACCATTATCTATACTACAATAAAATAATTATAATAAAATTAAGAAAAAAAATTGAAAAAAAAAATGCATATCACATTAACAAAAAATATGCATGAGTGTTTTTTGTTTATTTATTTTTATTTAGTAAAATTTTCATATCAAAATACAATATTTATATTTAAAAAAAAAATTGCCAATGAGAGTTATGAGATAAGAATGAAAAAAAATGCAGAAAAGTGAAGAACAGAGAAAAATATCGAGGTCCCGAAAGGTATGTGAATATTTTTCTCCTATTTTTCCTCTATTTTTCTTCCTATTCTTCTTTTTCTTCACTTCTCCACTACATGGCTGAGGCTAGGGCACGATTGGGAGTGGTGCCGGGTTGAAAAATACTAGAAAAGGGGGCTGGAAGGGAAAACAGGGCCAAAACGGTGTCGTTTTGGCCTATTTTTCTTTTAAAAGGAACAGGCTCCAAAATGATGTTGTTTTGGCCTGTTCCTTTTAAAATTAAAAAGGGCCAAAACGACATCGTTTTGGACCCACAAAAAAAAATAAAAATTAGGGCTTCTCAGCCCCAGCCCTCTGCAACCTGACGACGATTGAAGAAGAAGAAGAAGAAGAAGGAGGGTGTACCTGGCCGAAAGGCGAGTCAGGCGACCGCGTCGTGCCTTGCACGCCTAAGCGGCGCCTTCGTGAAGGGGCATCGCTTGCCTTCAAGCGAGGCGCCGGAGGGTGGCGTCGCGCCGCTCCAAGCCTAGGTGCGCCTTTCACAACTATGGATACTACTCCAACACCTGCATAAGTCACTATTTCTGCTGTTGTTCTTCAATAGGTTGTTTCTAATCTAGTTGTTACTCTTGTACAACCTGTTGTCTCTTTCGTTGCAAATGTGGGTGTGACTAGGAGAGCTGCCAAGGATGCTGATAATTCTTATCTGATGATTACTAGAGCAAAGAGTGGAATTGTTAAACCCAAAATTTTTATTACTACAGTAAGAGAACCTTTGAGTGTTGCAGCTACCTTTCAACAAGATGAGTGGAAAAAGGTTATGGTGGCTAAGTATGATGCATTACAAAGGAACAACACCTGGTCACTAGTTCCTTTACCCATTGGTAGACGGGCTATAGGTTGCAAATGGGTTTACAAAACTAAAGAAAATCCAGATGATAGTGTTCAAAAGTATAAAGCACGATTGGTCGCCAAAGGCTTTCACTAACAAGTTGGCTTTGATTTTACTGAGACTTTTAGTCCAGTTGTTAAACCTTCTACAATTAGAGTTGTCCTCACCATTGCTTTCTCAAGGAATTGGGCAATCAAGCAAGTGGATGTAAATAATGCGTTCCTCAATGGAGATTTGCTAGAGGAGGTGTTTATGCAACAACCACAGGGGTTTATTGATGAAAAAAATCTTGATTTGGTTTGTAAGCTTCATAAGGCCTTGTATGGCTTGAAAAAAGCCCCACAAGCCTGGTTTGAGAGGCTCCATCAAGCATTGCTGAGTTTTGGGTTTGTGTCAATCAAGTCTGACCAGTCACTATTCTTAAGGTTCACTCCCAGTCATAATACATATGTCTTGGTCTATGTTGATGACATTTTGGTCACTGGTTGTGACACGACTGCAATTACTTCCTTAATAGCTCAATTGAACTCAGAATTTTCCTTGGAAGACCTCAGGGAAGTGCATTATGTCCTAGGTATATAGGTTTCTCATACCAATAATGGCCTACATTTATCCTAGACTAAGTTCATTTGAGACCTGCTACAAAGGACAAAAATGGTGCATTGCAAACCTACATGAACTCCCCTGCCCAATGGTCTAAAATTGAGAGTTGGAGATGGTGATCTTGTGGAGGATTTACATAGTTATTGGAGTACAGGGGGGGCTCTTTAGTATGTGACCATCACGAGACCTGAGATCTCCTTCAGTGTGAATAGAGTATGCCAATTTATGTAGAATCCTACGGAGGAGCATTGGAAGGCCCGTGAAACAAATCTTGAGATATTTACAGGGCACTTTGCAGTATGGTTTGCACTTAAAGAGATCATCCAACCTTGATTTGGTTGGATTTTGTGATGCTGATTGGGCATCTAATTTGGATGACAGACACTCGACCTAAGGCCATTGTGTATTTTTGGGACCAAATTTGATATCTTGGCAATCTAAGAAGCAACATACTGTTTCAAGGTTTAGTATTAAAGCTGAATGTTGAAGTCTTGCAGTGTGGTGGTTGAAATCACATGGTTAAGGTCATTGTTGAGTGAGTTGCAATTTCCACTTGCTAAGCCTCCCCTAGTTTGGTGTGATAACCTTAGACCAGTTTTGATTTCTGCAAATCCTGTTCTTCATGCAAGAACAAAGCACATAGAGCTTGATCTCTATTTTGTGCGTGAAAAGGTCATTCGAAAGGAGGTAGAGGTTCACCACGTCCCCTCAGTTGATCAACTAGCAAATGTGTTCACAAAGATAGTTTCCTCAACTCAGTTTATAGAATTCAAACACAAACTCAAGATAGAAAAGCTTTCTACCTTGAGTTTGAGGGGGGATGTTAGAGAGGATTAGTTAAGAATTAGTTTTGACAACTCATGCTTAACAAATTGTAATAGTATTTAAGCTGTAGAAATATACTGTGGAAATGTGGAGACTTATTCTTTAGTTAAGAAGACAATTCTTTCACAGTCCTCTAAAATCTTTTCCTCTATCTTTTCTCTAGAATATTCCTTCTTAGAATTCTATCAGTCTCTAATATCTTGCTTCTTCTATCCGGTTGTCATCATGTCTCTCTAATCTGTGCTTCCACTAGATTGTTGTCATAATATGTTTGTCAGCTACTACTATTGTTGCATTTGATCACTCTCTTTTTTAACTTGAAGTGAAAGGGTGATTGGGGTTAGGCCGCATGGTGATACCTGCAAAAAACAAAGGATGGGTAATCTTTTCCATGTTTTATAGGTATGTTGGGAACTGGGAATTTTATTAGCATTAGTTTCTTGATGGTGAAGTTGTCTATGATTTTTATATTTATTTTTATTATTTATTTATTTATTTTAAGTAGATGAATTTCTCTCCAATATTCTCATTGTACATAATAGATTGTTTGATAAAGGATAATTAGTGTTAATTAAGCTACAAGAGAATCAACTTTTGATAGGCTATATTTTACATCTTACATTGGGTGCTTGTTTGTGAATAATGAGACAGGTTTCCCATTTTGACAAGCATATGCAGCAATAAACACTACAACTCCTCAAATTTTAGGCACAGGAAAATTTCTATATAGATGTGCAATATTGTATTTATCATTTCTAATGTATTATACATTTATGAGCAAAATTTTCCTTTTTATAAGTTCATTTCTGCAAGTGGAAGAACATGAGGAAATAAAGCATGAAGAAATCAGTGACTTGAAATAGGTATAGGCTGTGTAACAACAAAAATGCATGTGTATCATTCTAAACAAAGGTGGAGCCTTTCGTGAGTGTCCAAGCAAGCAATAGAACTGGTGCCATGTTAACATGTGTTTAGCCATGTGAAGCATTGACAGGAAGTGTCTTACATGTGAGACAGGGAACGGCCTAGGCTACCAGCTAGCCCCTGTCCTACCTAGGCATTTAACAACTATGGGGATGTCTTCTTTGGTTGAATGTTAGCTTGGCTTTGTGGATGGACATTGGATGAATACTTCCTATGAAGTGCATTCTCTTGCTGATACATAGGCAACTCAAAAGTGAGGATCATATGTTCATTTGAATGCAAGATGATGATAATTTTACACATTTATGACACTGTTCAATTGATGTATGATAGATGCCATTCTCATTCTGTAGGTGAAACTGGTCAATTTGTTAGGTAAATTTCTCTTTGTTTATTTTGAACTTCCAAAGGGATTTTGAGATGTCTTAGGCACTTAAAAAATGGTCTGTGTGAAAAGAAAAATGAAATTAGAAGAAAGAAATCAAGTGAAATGCTCCAAGGACTTTACTTAGGAGGTCAGTTGTATCTTGGTGACAGTGGAGCTATACATCTTAAGACCACTTCTACATGGCATGTCTGCTTCCAAAAAACAGCTTCCTGTGAGACTAAGAAAATCTTGGTGGCTCTATATAACATTTTAGAAGCTAGTCATTTCAACTTGCTTCCTACTTTCATTGAAAGGTTTGGCTTGAAACAAATGAGAGAATTTCAAGGACAATGTCACATCAGTCCAGATAGTGATTTTGTATACAATTTTTGGACCTGATGCCTCACTTTGATGAAATGGTATTTCTCTAGCTGGCATAATATCATCATTGGATGAAAGCAGCTAAGTTCAGGTTTAGAAAACCATTTGAACTTTTTTGTTGATAACTTTCTCAGATCTGTTGAGCTCAGCTGTTCCAGGAGAAGGAATCTAGGGTAGGTTGTATTTTTCAGGATTTCAGGGGAAAATTTATCCTTAGGGTGTAACAATCATACTGAACTGATTAAGCTGTTTGCTTATGATTGTTTGAAGATTGGCTTTTAGTTGCTTCTTGTTTAAGCATAGTAATTTACCACAGTATGTTAGATGTATTAGAAATAATGGAGCTGGGATTGGTAATACTGTGGTTCTATGTTTTGTATATGGTTCATTTATTTGCCAAGAATCTTCGAATCATATTGCAGGAATACCCAAATTATCTTTTTGTCCATTTCCCCAATGAGCATTAAGGCTTTGGAGATCTTACTGCTGCATGTTTGGGCACTTTTGCTCTTGGTACAACTTTGAATTTGTCTTCCATTTTGTTACAGATGGTGCTAGTCCTGCCAAGTCCGATAAGAACATAAAGTTTGTGTTTTTGGACTTATTGATAGTTTACATCTTTCCAAGCCTGAAACCTGAAAATACAATGTGCATTTAACTAATTATATATTTATGATTGGACATGACACGACAGTCTTAACACAAAATATTCACATGCATGCATAGATTTAAGCATAGGTATTTCTTTTCTGTATCCGAACCTCAAGGTAGATCACTATTGAAAACTCAGAAGGCCCCCCACCACATCCTCCAACAACAACTCCCCCAACCAAAAAAAAAAAGGTAAAATAAGAAAGAGGAAAAAGTTTGTCTTTATTTATTTATTTACTTATCTCCAAATCCAGCAACAGAATGCATAAAAACCCTTAAGAGGTCATACACAATAAATAGAATTATTTCTTCCTAACATATGTTATTCTTACAGTTCTATTCTCTGATCTTTCTTTGGTTTGCTTGTTTGAGCTCTGAAATTACTATGGTAAGTATGGTGGGCCAGTTGGATTAGGTTTCTCCTTCAAACTTGATGCAAACAAACTCAGTGTAGTGCTATGTCTTGAACAACCATGCTTATGAGAAAATGCTCCATCTTTTCCTTCTGATCTATTGTGTGGTCTGAAGTAGAAACCTTGGAAGGCCTACTTTGTGTCCAGTTTTCTTGACATCTTCTTGAACTTGTTGTCTGTACTCTCCAAAAGTGAATTTTTTGTAAATAGTAGGCTCGCTGCAACTCCCGATGAAAGCATCATATGAGGGGCATAGGAAGTAAGCTATTGAGTATCTCTCCTTTATTGCATTAGCCATCACCTGATGCTCTACACTTTTGTACTCATTGTTGCTCCACGCCTGCAATATTTAATTATCAGAAGGAGAGAAGATATTGACTATTCCAATGATTTATATTAATAGCTGCCACAACTTGGTTTGACTTGGGGGAATGTTGGACAAAAGGAAAGTGCCAACACAGGACATAAAAGGACTGTTAGGCTAAATTGAACTGTTGTTATTGTTATTATATGGAAAGCAACACGACACTGTCTGAGGCAGCACAAGAATAAGGCCGAATAAGGCCAAATAAGGCCAACTAGACCTATGCCCTGAATGTTTACCAATAAATCAACCGAGTATAACAACTATACGATAATACAATTACCTGAAAAAGATCGCCAATGTTGACAATAAGTGTGTCTTTATTTGGTTTAACAGCTACCCATTTGGAATCCTTCATGAGTTGAAGTCCACCGACTTCATCCTGGTAAAGTATTGTGAGGAAATCACTGTCAGTGTGCGGGACTAAGCCAAACACCTCTGGCGATAGTGGACAGGGAGGGTAGCGATTCAAGCGAAGAAAGCAGGTGCTTTCGTCGCAAATTTCATCGAACACTCCCTTCTGGTGTCCCAAACACTCTGCTAGAACTCCTGCAAGCAACCTTGCAAGGTTTGACATGGCCTTTGCAAATTCCTGCATCACTTCCCTGTATGCCAGTATTTCCGTTAGTAAAGGAGAAAAGAAACAAACATTATTTTTCACCCTGGTTATTTACACACACATACTGCTGACTGTAACTGGTTTCTGCTGCAGTTGTGCCTACCTCAGGGAGCAAAACTCTCCATAGCAAGCTTCTTCTGAAACCTTAGTGAGAGGAATGTGGAAAGCTTCAGACCAAGAGAACTCCTTGGGACAAGTAGCAGTTGGAGTTCCCCACCTGTATGAATTATTCAGAAGCTGACAAGCAGCCTTCCTTTCAAATGGTGTCTCAAACAACTTCACTTGCTCTCTCCTCATCTCACTCAGCAGCTCAGGCCTGATCCCATGGTTCACCACTTGGAAGAATCCCCACTTGGACGACGCCCTACCAATGGCTGATGCGCAGGCCAGCCTCTCCTCTTCACTCTCACTCCACAGGCCCTCAAGATCTATCAATGGCAGCTGGCATTCCTCCATGGCAGCTCCAGTGTTCCCACAATCACGTTGCTGAACTGCAGGAGTTTCTCCTTGTTGGCGAAGAACTCCATAATTTTGCAAGAGAGGTGGGTTTGAGTTGGTCATTGTTCTCCTGCAATGGACACTTAAGCTTATGGGAGTGCAACAAGAGCAAGTGCAGGGTGTACAATGATGGTTGAAAGGGGTATATATATATAGGGGAGAAAAGAGAATGACGAAGGGGACAAGGAGCACAAGGAGAAGAAGACATACACAAGGAGAGCTTCCATATAGCGACAATTGTCACAAGGAGAGCACTTTAAAACTTGTCCAACTGGGACCAAGTCATATGTAAATTTTGGAGTGTGAGAAAATATGAAAAAGAAAAAAAGAAAAAAGAAAAAAAAAAAAGAGATCAATATTCCAAACCAAAACCTAACTTGGGATTCTACTTTAATGACGACATGGAAAAGGATGATCCATTGGGTTGGGACTCAATATGCCTCACTCCATTGTTTTCAGTACTTGAGAAGAAAAAGTTGGGTTTTCATTTTCTTGTTTCTCAACCACTCTTCCAGAAACAGTACACACAGCCCCTCTACCCACCCATTTTTTATGTTTTATATTCGAAGCTCTCATGCGCCGGCATGACTTTTCTTGATAACAAGTAGGACCAACCAAAAAACAAAGAAGAGAGAAAAAGTACAAGCCTTCTTTGGAATGTGCTCTTCTATTTAAAGAAAATACTAGGAGCAAGAGGCATCTAAAATTTATTGCCTTGAGGAATAAAATATTATGTGTACAAGGAATATGGGCAATAGGCCTCGTGGAAGACCAAACTCTCATCCTTTTTAAGAATGAATTTCATTTTTCCTCTTATGGCCTTATCTTTAACTTAGCGTACAATTTAAGTATTTACTGTACCTAAAAACTGATGAAGATGAGATGTTGATATTAAACTTTCAAATCACTGTTTCCTGTTTTTAACCAATTTGATTTGAGAATCGAATCCTTTTAGTTGACTTTAATTAAATTAGAATCCATTTGTTCACTAATCCAAACCAGTTTCAATTAACATTTATTCTTTTTTTACCTCATTTGGATTTATTCCGCTACCACTTTAGAAGAGTTACGACCACAAGTATAATGTACGAGCCAAAAGTATCACTATCTAGAATATCATCATAAAATATTGTATGCCCATGTAATAATGTAAACATTTTTACATGGGACTTAACAGATATTCATACTAATCCAAACTAAAACATCAAACAAATGTTATGAGAATTCAAGTCACATTTAAAGTGCCCTAGTGGTGATTCTAGAAAGTTATATGTATGGTTTGGTTTTTAAGGTAGAAAATATTTATAATCCAAAAATCTAATCTTGATTTGGTTTGATTCGATTGATTGGTTTATCGGTCTTTTTGCTCACTCATGGTAAAAATTATGGCAAATGATAAGTAGTGTGTGGTTATGTAAGTTATTCAATGGTAAGTTATTAATTTTCATCGATTCAAACATGATATGATGATAATGGTGTAGTTATTATTGATCAAGAAGGAAACCCAAAAGGAACTCGAACTTTTGGTGCGATCGTTTGGGAATTGAGATTGTTAAATTTTACTAAAATAGT
This sequence comes from Vitis rotundifolia, assembly GCA_030254885.1. Classification (NCBI taxonomy): domain Eukaryota; kingdom Viridiplantae; phylum Streptophyta; class Magnoliopsida; order Vitales; family Vitaceae; genus Vitis; species Vitis rotundifolia. The sequence continues at coordinate 16,410,427 of CM058151.1, forward strand.
TTCCTTTGCCCTTGAGGTAAGTAATATAAGACAAGACTATGATAGAGTTATAGTTAGTGAATGAATTATGGTTTTGGTATGGTTAGAACAAACTCGAGAGGGAGAGAGAAGGCGGGAAAAAATGTGTAGATATGCTTGAAAGTAAGGATGTATTGAAATTATAACATCCTTAACTAGTTCACCAGCTAAGTTAGACTAAGGATGACTTGAAATTGATTTTCATTACAAAAATGAAGCCAAAAGGAGAAAACTAATTAAGACTCACTTTGAAAGGAAACCAAAATTGTATAACTTGGCTTACAAATGCATTTTTTTTTTCTTTTTTTGGCTATTAAATTTTATTAATGTTGATTCATCTTTAGCAGAATTGGAGCACCCAGAGACAGCAGCATGAATAAAAAGCTTTCAAGATCAGTATCAAACATCAAACAAATGCCAGAATACCAACCAACAATATCAGCACTTGACACAGGAGACCAAGTAGGAAGGGATGTGAGAATCATCAATCAACAATTTACGATAACCCATCAATCCAATCAACTCCCCCCTCGACCTACATCCCTGTCTTCAAATTGCAACTTGAACTGATTTTATTCTTTGTGCAAGTTTTATTCTTTCTGGAACTTCAATTGCTCGAGCTTCTCATTCATGTCTGTGGACGTATCTTGTACTCCATTTTCCATGATAAATGGCGATATTCCACTTCCACTCCATTCTTGCGAAGCAAGAACATGTCTTTTAGTTTTTATATTATTACTTCAACTAGAGTTTAAGTTAAACCCGAATCACTGAAAAGAGAAGAAATTAAGTTGATAGGATTAATGAGGAAACAATAGTTCAGGGCCCCCCCAAAGGAATAATCTCTTATTTGATTCCCTCAACTGCTTAATGTATCTTTCAGTTGCCTGTTAGTACTTAGCTTGCCATATAGATCCTTATATTCTCAGTATAGAATATCAACCTACCAAGTGTAGATGTGTGGATTCAAACTCCAATCTCCTTCTTTCCTTTCTCTTTTTCTTCAATTTCTTAATCTTCAAAATATCATATCACAACCAACAAATTAGAAGCATTCATTCACATCCAACTCAAAGCTGGAAAAAAAAAAAAATGGTGCCGCTTAGAAGAGTCTTAACCTTAAATTAGAGATGAATTAGAACGTGGTATGCCGTCCAAAGACGGAGGAACAACATGTCGCCGTTTGATCCATTTGACTTTTGGCTTGTTAGTCACTAACATCCGTGATCATGGAACACCAAATTGTATTCTATCCAACTATTATTTCAGCTTTCTTGTCACATAATGGCAGTATCCGTGGCCACGGGGGACCAAATCATATCATTGTATGTAAGCCAACCTTTTTTGAACTGTAAGTAGCTCCAAACCAGCCAATGAGATGGCATATTATTATTGTTTGGAAGGCATCAGATGCCTGAGGCTAATAGAAAACAAAGCCCTCTTTGACCTAAACCCCTAGACTTTAGACAAGGATCATAGATAATTTTAATCAACTAATGTATATATATATATAAAATCTCCATGCTTGTTTGCATGCAGGCATAGTACTGAGAATATTAGATGAGATGAAAGGAACATATTGTGTTTGGAAGAACAATGGTTGGTGTTTTGTAGGAGGGTACGTCCAAAGTGGAAGTTGATGGATGCTCTAGAAACTAATGTCCAAACCCTAAGACAAAAAACACATCGCTTTCTTTCTCTACACGTCGAGAATAGTTGAGAAAATGTGGTGGACGGTACTGGTTGGACAACATCTGCTGCTGCAAGGACTGGGGCTATCTCCTAAAACACCTTCAAAAGCAATTATTTATCCGCCAGTTTGAACTGGTAGGGAAATGCATGCACCTCTCTCGGCTGCAAGACTCCTCTTTTGGGCAGATATTGACCTTTCTAGGCCCAACCACCACTCACCGGCTTCCATTTACATAATTAAAAGGTACTCATTCCTTATCATATGGAACATAATGCTCAAATCATAGTTCGATTTTGATATCATTTATAATGGTTTACTCTCTTTTGCCTTACTGTCTTTTGTGAATGTATTTGTCAAGTGAATTCATTAAGTTTTGATTTTGATACCATTTATAATGGCTCACTCTATTTGATGTAGGTATTGATCATGTGGATTCATTAAATTCCACAAATTCCAAACTTGTTTATCCCATTAAAAGGGAACCTATTGAAGTATCATTAACTTCTTTGGTCACCAATAGAATATCAAGTACCATAAATTCTTTGATCATCGATATAGCATTGTGATAATAACACTGTATATTAAGCTTGTTGATACCTTAACAAAATTAGCTAGTAACCGTTTATATTTTAATATTTATTTTACAACATTCTTAAAACCGTTTTTGGCAAAATTTTAATGCTTAATGAATTAAGATGACTTTAAATTAAATTATTGACTTAAAATTTATTATTTAATTATTTTTCTAAGTATTAAGGTTTTTTCTTTTTTTAAAAAAATCTTAAAATTTTAAATTACATAACTATTAATCTCATTGACGGTAAGTGTATATTGAAGTTCTTTGTTCAACGAAAAATATATGGATAGCTAGAGCAAAGCATATTTTAAATTAAAAAGTCATTATTTTATTTTATTTTTTAATTACTTTAAGTTATAATATTAAATTGTTTTATCAAATGTATTTAATAACTTAAAATTAAGTCTCTAAAGCATTAAATTCACTTAGAACCTCTCATATCCTCTAACTTATAATTCAATTGGAATTCAATTAAATTAAGTCTTTCAAATGAGAGAACAACAAAATATGATTCAACGGAGGTATTGGAATATCATATATAATCCGTAACACCCCAAAATTTAATCTAGGAGCAAAATAGTAATTTATAAAGTAATTAAGTAATTAATTAAATTCATTAAGGGTGAAAGAGTCCTTTTACAATTAAAAATCTTAGGTATAAATTGAACTTTTCCTCTTGTTTTCTTCATTAAGAAAACCCTATTAACTAGAAGTAGAGAATTGGAGATCGTAGGGTTCAAGGGTTAGAGATTCAGAGTTGAAGTTCAGGTTTTTTTCCACGTAAGATTCTAACCGTAAATTAATATATTATATTTGTTAGTTAGTTCTGAACACGCTAATTATTCTTTGAAAAAAAAATTAATTTAGATTAAGGTTAGTTTATTTATTTTTAATTCATTTTAATATCAAAATATTGGAAATTTAGGATTATTGGTGGTTTTATTGTTAGAAATTGGGAAATCTGAAGTTTTTGAAAAAAAAAAAAAATGATTCTCTGGAAGATTTCGATTCAGGATAGGGTTAACTTATTTAAAACTTTTAGATCAAAATATTGAAATTAGGAATATAGATTGTTCTATTGATGAAAATAGGGAAATTCAAAATTTCTTAGATGAATAGATTTAAGTAATGAAATTTTTTTTTTAAAAAAAGAGTAAATAAATATATTGTTATATGTGGCTTAAGGGATTAGAAAATATTAGGGAAAAAAAAAAAAGAAAGAAAGAAGAATGCGTGCTTGTGGAAGATGAAGAATGGTGAAAAGGAAAAAAATAGTAATATTAATAATAAATGAAGATGTGTACGAATGGTGTTTGGTGGTTAATATATATATATATTATTATGTTAGCAATAATGGAGAATTGTTGGGGATATAGTTTATGTTTAGTGGGAAAAAAAAAAAACTAAAAGTGAGAAAATAGAAGTTATCAATATTATTATACTAATGATGAGTGTAAGTTAATAAGTAACATAAAATTTAATTAGTATAATAAATTATAATTTAATTAAATTATGTTGTGTCCTAAGAAATAAATTGAAAATAAAATTTAAGTTTTATATGAATTAGAAATTTATTAATTTTTCTAAAATAGGAATAGATTAAATTATCTTTCATAATTAAAAATATTAATTTGAATACTTAAAATTTTAGAATTGTTAAACCTATAATTTTAGATAAATAGTAATGGTTATTTTTCTTATATTTTGTTAAGTGAAGAATAAATTTTTCAGAATTATTTTTCTCCCAAATTTTTGAGGACTTCTTTTGAGGTAAGAGAAATTAATACAGATTTTGCAAAAGAAAATAATTTTTTTATATATATATATATGTTGTTTGAAATGTGTAATTGTTAATTTTGCTTTTAAGTATGGATCAAAAATATTATTGTATGGAAAATGTGTTATAACATTTATTTTGTTTATATCGAAATACTTGGGGATTTTCCGCTTTTGTAAGTTGGATTAAATAAAATAAAGAATTTGATTCTGGTTTGTTTGGTCATTGTCAACGGGATATAATAGTTGACTTTTTGACCTTGTTAATGGGATATAATAGTTGACCTTTACATTTTTATGGTGGGAAATGTAATTGATTTGGACCCCATCCTCTAAGGGTTTGATTAGAGGTTACTAATATTTGTAGTGTTTGATTCCGTTTACCTTAAAAAGGAATATTTGAGGTTAACTACCTATTTGTAAAGTCTCACTTAAATGGGCACTATTTGTTATTTGATAATCAGAGTGAAAACAATTGAAATGTATTTAATTTGAAATGGATATGAAATGATTGGATATATAGGAAAATGTTTGGTTAAACACCTAAAAATGTATTAGCATATTTGTACTCAAACGTTTTTATGAAAATAATTTTACACTAAATCTCCTATTTGCAAGTATGATTGAAACTATTTGATCCATGAAATTGTATTAATAATGTTTTACAATATTTCCAAACCTCCCTTTCTTGATGTTATGCATTTGATAAGATTCATCACTATTAGATGATGTTTAATTAAACATTCTCAACTGCAAAGTTGTTTTATTTTACATTTTTTTTTTAGGCAAAGTTGATATTCTCTTATCTCATATCTGATCATTTTCTTTCTATTATAACTATCGATAATAACTTTGTTGTAAATTTTATTATGGCCATAGTTGTAGATTGGTATACACATTTGTTTTCTTGTTATATTGTCATTACCATTTCATCCTTTATATATCTAAAAGTGCTCTCTTATCTTCTTTCTGAACTTGTAATTAATTCTAGTTTCTTTACATGTAAGTTATCTTAATGGGAAACCTTGTAGTTAAATAAGCTAACAAGAAGCAATATATTGAAGAAAGGCATAATTGGGTGATATGTAAAGAAAATATGGACTATGTCAAGGAAGTGAATGTTAGAACTACGACTCCTTTTTCATTTTAATGTTTTTGAGCTTTCTTATGTTTTTCATTAATAAAATGCAATTGCTAAATATCATAATTGTACTATCATTGTTATTTCATTTATTAGAGACAAATAAAATTAGTGATAATTAATTTAATTTTGTTAGTACATGATTTTTTTTTTGGTATGTGTTCTCATTATTTCAATACCAAGTGAAAAATAACATGGCCATAGGTGCAACAACTAATTTTTAAATTAAAATTAAAATTAAACAACAATCTTCCTTGGTGCATCTATTAAGTATCTAGGAATAAGAGCAACCAACAATGACACTTCTCAAAAGTGCCAAGGTAATTAAACCTTTAAAAATGACGTTTCTTTTAGGGGTTAAGGGATATTGAAATCAATAATGATGCTTCTTAAACGTGCCAACAAACTTTTGAAACCATTATATGATGGTGCTTCTAGAAAGTGTCAAGGTTTCTTATACTCAACAATAGTGCTTATAAAAGTATCAATATAGTTTGATATAACCAACAATAATGTTTTTTTGAAGCATCAATGTTGTCTTTAATGGCTCTCTGAAAGCACATTGTATGTTTATACTTACTATGATAGGCTAGAAGATGACACTTTGAGGAAGCATCATTGAATGTCTTTCCTGACATTTAAAAAACATTATGGTTCACCTTTTTTCCTTATAGTGTCTACTCGATTGTTTCTATTCTTACACCTAGTGTGAGAGGCTTTACCCTTCTTAATGTTCAAGTTTTACTTTTTAAGGAAGTTGACTCATTTGCTTATCTATTTTTGTGAGCTTGAAACCTATTAAGGAGCCTACAATAATAGTTATTTTGCTTATGTCCAAACCTTTAAAAAAAAGTAAAGAAAAAGGTGGTACTTGAGGATGCCTCCATAGAGCAACTTCCTTGGCCTTTACAAAGGTTGTACAAAGATTGTTTCCCACTGGTGGGAGCCTCAACAATACTTTTGTAACTAAGTCCACTCTCATCATTAGCTAATTTTCTTTTATGAATAATTTCTTCTAAGATATCAAACATTATTTAATAATATCTTTTGATAAGAGATATGAACAATAGGCTTCAAGAAAACTATTGTTTTCTTAATTATATAAAGTTGGCAAGCAAATAGTGAATCCATGGGTATTCAAGAAAAAGTGGAATATTTTATGAAAGAATGAGACGTTATTTTGAACACTAGTTATAGTAGGGAAGACTTATAACTTGAAATTAATTCATCAAGCTTATGATAAAATCCATGGATGTTCTAGTGAACATTATGCACTTGTTATACAAAAACCCCTTAGAGAAATGGTCAAGCAAAAAGGAAAAAATGGGTAAGAGAAATTGAGATGTAGACTCTAGAGACATTTGGCATTACTCATATCTTACAAGAGATGTTTACTAATAATTTTGATCATATTAGAGCTGAGTTGATATTACAATCATTGGAGGATCAATGCCTAATCCTAAGGATGAATGAAAGGTTCTAGCCTAGTATTTTTCATCTTGTTAATTTCAATTGTCATTGTATTATTCTCCCCGTGAATGAATTTATGCACAAACTTATAAAATTATTTTATCAAGAAACTTTTGTTATAAGATTCAAGAGATTAAATTTTATTAAATAGGTCAACATTTTCAACTTTTAAAGCTCCATTTTTAATACTCTCACTCTTGATTTTTAGGCTTTCCTTGTAAAATATTATTATTATTTACAATTATATAAAAGTTAAAAATTAAAAATAAAATCAAAATCATAACTAAAATTGGATTAGAGAACATGCTTATATACTTTGGAGACTCAACACATCACATTTATCATAGCACAATAAAAATGGAAACAAAAAAAAAAGTTAAATTTAAAATAAAAATTAAAATTAAAATATAGTAATAGTGGAACAATGCCAAAATGAATATTGAAGAATGTGTAAAAGTGGGCCTACACCATACTAGTTGGAACAAAATTAAGGGTCTACACCTTGCTTCCCTTTGTGATAGTTACTTTAGATCTAAATCCCTTAAGGAAAGACTTAAGAATTTTTTTCTAATTGCCTTAGATTCAAGGATCTTCTTACCTAGATTAAAATTATAGTTGATGATTTCACTCAACTTTGCATAGAAATATGAAAATGTTTCATTTTGTTATATTCTACTTTCAAACTCAGTGGTTAGTATTTGAATTTTGAACAACTTCACAATAGAAATGTCTCCTAGGTAATGGGTAAAATATTCAAACCTCTTAACTACTTTTACATATTGTCATGTTGTGGAATATATTAGGACTCACTATTAAAATTGTTATAAAGGACCCTTGTGTTAGGTTTCTTTGTTACCAAGTTTATCTCATTCATGTTTACACTTAAGTTTACCTTTCCAATCTCGTCTAACTTAAATGGAGGCCTCCTTTCAAATTAAATGGAATTTTGCACTCATTCATCTTGCATTACCATGAAAAACTCTATATGTGCTTTCCAATGGGGATATTACTTGTTTCTATCAAAGTAGATTGTCCAAGAATAAAAATAAAAATCACCACAACTCTACCTCGAATAACAAATTTGGCTCTTGGGACTTATGTAAATACATGAAAGAATAATGGTAATAGTAATTTAAGGTATCTCACTGTTTTTTATCATTGTAAGGCATATTTAAATAGTGAAAACTCTAAAAAACTAGATTCAATAGCATAATTTTAAAAATACAAAATTCCAAAAAGTTAAAACAAAACATTAGGGGTACAACTTAGACAGGTTCGCTTGACTCGACCCAAACCCAACTTGACATTTGGGTGAGCCTGAACAATTACTTTCAATACTTAGGTTAAGTTTGAGTTAGATTTTTTCTATAGCTCAATTCAAGTTGGGTTTCAACTAAGGTTCAAGATAATACAAGTTTAATCTAAACTCAATTTAATGTTTTTACAATATTTAAATGTTATCATCTTATATAATAATATTCTTTTTTTTTTTTAGACTTTTAAGAAAAAAATTTCAAATTTATATCATATCAAATATTTTTTTCATTTTTTTTTTAAATATAAACTTATTTTTACTTCTTTATTGCAATCTTGAAATTTTACAACTCAATCAATCTAACTAACCCGTACAAGTTGCAACTGTATAAAGCACTAAAAATTACCTAGATCACTTGAATGCTCACAAGGGCCACTTGAGGGCTCATGTGAAATTCCTTAATTTAGCCTATTTTTCTGATCATCTCTACAAAAAACCAATTCACATCTGTTTGTTACCATTGCCCATACAAAGCAGTGTCTCACATTTCTGATAGGCGAATCTCAAAGTTTTCAATAGCAAAAGAATTACGTGTAATGAATCCAAAAATGTTTGCAACAAAATTACCTGACTTAAACGAGTCAATCCCATTTCATTCACTGACAACATGTAACAAATACCTACCAACTATGTGCAGCAAAGCCAGATAAGCTCATCGAGCCTAATTCTTGAATGGAGGAGTATGAAAGCACCCTCATGTTGAATGAGAAGAGAGCATGCGAGGTGGAAAAGAAGGTTGGTAAAGTCTCATTACTCACCTTAGCATATTTCGGTGCTTCTTTCTTCATTCCAACACATGACCTGAGTCCTTCCATTATGAGATGAGCAGGAGATGATAGATGTCCTTACTCTACTGTTCCAGTAGCAAGAGGAATAGTAGCAACAATAAGTGAATAGGTGTCTTTCTCTTAAGCCTGAAGCCTCCTGCATGTATCTCCATGTTTTACCTGATTACACTCTCTTCTCCCAATCTCAATCAAATTTCTGCATCCTGGTTCCTAGAGTGTCTGCAGTTCTGTATACTACAGCGAAGTTCAAAACAATAGAGTTGTAAACTCCCATATCACACTTGAATTGTAGACTGTGAATGAGATGTTTCCAAAGAGAGATAAAAAATGACTTTGCTCTCATAGTTGAAAAAGAACCACCACCAACCCCAGGAAATCAAGCCCCTTCCCCTTCCCCTTCCCCTTTTCCCCAAATTATTAACTTCACACAAAGTAATCCAACCTTCTGTGACTGCAAACTGTCCGAAACAACACAAGAAAAAATATTAAAACCCTTTACACCAGTACACTCTACAAGCCTAGTTGATGAATAAAATCCGACTCAAAAAATCAGAGTACACAATGCTTCAGCCTCCAAATCTACCAACCACTCATATGCTCAAATGTTCTTCCCTGGGCAAGCTCTGAACTGTATCAGACCATCTCCCTGGTGAGTGGTCACTGCTGTTTGATGACACTTGAGCCTCTGCCCTTGTTTCCTTAATCATCCTTAAAACCTCCCTCATCACTGGCCGGTTCTCGGGTGATAGTGAGACACAAGCCATTGCAATGTTCAAGAGAGCTCCAAGTTTCTCCTCAGAGGTCTCATTGCCGGAGGCTGGGTCATCTCCAGATTCAGTCTCTTCTTCACGGACTGAACGGACCCATCTAGGAATGTCTGAACCATGTTCTTGAACAAGGTCTTGGAAGGGAGTTTTACCTGTTAGGAGCTCCAATAGGATTACACCAAAGCTGTAGACATCAGCCTGTTGGGTGGACGGCTTTCTGGCATCTCGACATTCAGGTGCTCTATAGAAAAGGGAAGAAGCACTGGACTCTTCTACAGTGTCTGGATCTCTGAATGTGGTGAGACCATAATCTGTGAGGCATGACTCAAAGTCAGATCCTAACAGTACATTGGATGATTTCAAGTTCCCATGGGTTAGGTCAGGGTTCTGGTGGATATAGAGCAACCCAGTAGCCAAGTCCTCTGCAATTTTTAGGCAGGATGTCCAGTGAAGAGGCTTTCCACCACCTGAAGTTCTTGATCCTGTACGGGTACAATTGTTAATGAATGAAACAAAGACGATCATAATACAAATGCAAGGGCAAACAATGGTTATGGAAATAGTCATCCTCCGAGTGTGAGACCTAATTATTTAGATTTAGCTTTTAGAAAAACAGACAACTCTATTTGGCTACTAGTAGTGGAGTCTGAATGCAATGACAAAGCCCACCATCTTACAATGGACAATTTTCATGCTGCTCTGGAAAAAATTGTTAGGTATATGCTGTTATCAAAACATGACAATCATATTCAGTGATAATATGGCAGCATCCACCACTTTGCAAAACATTAGAATTTTGTCCCTTGATGCATGGGGCATCCATCTTTGAAAATTGGATTGTTATTTTTTATATGACCCAGAAACAACATGATAAGTCCCTTGTTAGATACACAGCAATGACCAATCATGTGATCCCTCCAAGACCGAAAATTAAAAAAAATTAAGTAACTTCCCTGCAAGCATAAAATCTCGAAACAGACTAGCTTCTTAATCAACAATGACTTGGTGTTGGTAGAAAACACATGGGGAAGAAAACATTGAAAAAAACTATATATCTATATCTATATCTATCTATACATATCCTATATCTAAATCTATATATATATATATATATATATATATATATATATATATATATAATTTTATATGTTGGAGAGTCCTCTGAAAATGAGTTTTCATGTTAAAATGTAATTCAATTGCATGGTTTTGTATATTTTTCTTGTCTCCTATATAAAAATGAACTCCATAATCCTCAAGTAGAGAAACTACTTCAATAAAACAAAGCTAGCTGAGTAACTATGCTAAGAACTAGTTTACTACGAGTGTTTCATTTTTATGTGTTACTATTTTACTGTGACCTGAAATTGACATTGGACAATGTTTGGTGAAACGCCAGATGTCCACAGGCAACATCCACCAATTATAGGCAGGCATCAAACATACCATGAGAATATATGATTCAGATTCTTACCTAAAAGCCTGCAAAGCATTTCACATTGCATCATGTTATGGATGAGTTTCAACATTTCGTCTAATGCCACTCAGTGGGATGAGCAGAATCCTTTCTCATCTATCAAGTATGAAGTTGGCTAAAATAATAAAGGGTTCAGATATATGTTATTAGTCATTTAAATCATCTATTGGCCTGAATAGTCCACTTGTTATCTCATTGCTGGGTCATTTGAATTGATTGCTTTTCTGCTAATTATTAGAGACACTAAACCTTGGAAAAGGTATGATTGAATCCAATTCTGTAGTTCTCAAATGAGGTTTCCCTCTAGAATTGGGAATTTTCTTTGGTAATTTGTGTTTGTTGATAAGATAGTTATATCTAGGAATGATTTTAAGGGAAGATGAGGATGGAGATTGAGGAATCCTTGCCTCTTCCATTATAATAAATGGCTGTGCCAGATAAGAAGGAATTAGCTCCCTTCCTAAGAATGTATTCCCTAAATAGATTGTGACCTCCTAAGACCACGCCTCCAAGTATTCTAGAGAGGATCTATAATTAGTTGCAACAATCTCCTGAAATAGCACAGAAAAACACATCAATTCATCTAAGAAATTTATTTGATTTGCTCATAGTTCCAAGGATTGCTTCTATCATCTTGTATCATACTAAGCGTCCATACATTTTTAGACTGGGTAAATCAACTTTAGCATGAAGTGATAAAGATGATCTCCCCCTTAACGCCAAGTACAATCATCTCTCTAAAAGCATGCATCTCATGCAAACAGATATGAAGACACCTGATCCTTATGATCAAGTCCAGGAGACAAGCATGATTCCAATCCAAGAAGTAGAGAATTGAAACAAATGATTACTTGTCAGATCACTAGGCTGGATTTTCCTCGGTTAATGGAAAAAATCAATAGAGATGACACAACAATCAAGAAATTCTTCAACTAACATCAAACCTCAACCCTCAACAAGTCAAGCATCCTTCCATTTGGAAATGGAGGCTACAACGGGCTAAAGTTGTTAAAATTAATGATCAATCTTACTATTGGAACAGACTTATTTGAAGACTTGACTGTGTAGAATGGACCCATAAAGTCTGTGGACCATATTGAATTCCCCATATAAAATTCATCAAATGTAAAGTTTATGTGACTACCAAGATGAAGTTTAAGAAGCTAGTCAATCAAGACTTGGGGCAGGTGGAGAGCTTTCTTGTAAGCTGGTTCTTCTGAGGGCTCAAAGATGACATCCTAAGATGTTCAACCCAAGGACTCTCCTGGAGGCAGTTGGTTTGGCCCCAATGCCCCACTACAAGATGGAAAGTCTACAACTAGAAGGAAACGGTAGCTTCCAGCCCCTGTAAATCACTATGACCCCAATTAACTACCCACTATGATAGACCTACTACCAATAACTACCATCAAATACTTGACTCCTGAAGAAACTGAGCAAAAACACATAAGACCAGCTTCATTACAACAAAAAGTGGAGAAAGGAAAACCATTACAAATAAAAGATGTTCTTGACAAAGGGTAATGGAGAGGATCATGATACAACATCTTCAACCTTCTGATTTCTATTCTTGAGGAGTTAGTCCTTGTTAGGGTGGAGATGATGGGAATCAATGTTTGCTGCATGGCCTGCTGTTTGATCACTCTCCAGCATGGAAGAGGACAGTTACCTCCAAGAGTGAGTTTAAGTGAGGATGAACATGGAGATTAAAGGCATTCTCAACTCTTCCTTTTATGTCATCAGTCCAACTGATGGTAACCTAGTTCCTTCATGTAGTAGTTTTCTTCCTCAGACTAATGCATTCCCTAGATTGTAACTTATCTTCATTGTGATCTCCTATATCATACCTCAGTAGAATCTAGACCTATAAATGAATTGTTACAGCCTTCTGTAATAACACAGAAAAATATTATTATTTCATCGAAAGAGTTTGAATTACTTATTCTCAACACTGCCACCATCATCCCTCATCTGTTCATTCATTTGTATCACAGTGGAATGGTCTAATAATGATAATAGAAGGGGGAAGTATCCTTGTGAGAGTAATGATGGGAATGTTGAGGCCTTGAGCAAACAGATTGAGGCCTTAGGTAAGCTAAGACACCAGGTGGCCACCACAAATCTTAAGTACAACTAGTTTACCATTAAAGTGCCTCCAGCTTCCTATGAGCAAACAAAGTAGTTTTGGTCCTTGTTTAGCACCTAGCATCTGCTAACTACATTTGAGAGTCATTTGCTTGAATTTTTACGGTTTTCTAGAGAAAATATGAGGGACTGGGAAAACTATTGTGAGTGATCCTTTACTTTTAACATTGAAAACACCCACAATGTGCAATCAGATTCTGTCCATCATGAGGACAGCGTAGTCTTATGAGAGGACTAAACAAACATTTGAAAAAGACATTTTATGAAGCACTATTTTCTCATTTTGATCCCATAACATATGAAGATTTTGCAAGGAAATCGATCGCTTGGACAAAAAAAGCTTGGTTAAAGCCTATCAATAATGGTTTGGAATTGGCAAACATATTTAAAAGATTATAGAAATATATAATTGTTTTATTAGTGGCCTTAAGCATGAGATTGGAGAAGAGATTTTCATCTTCAAATCAACAACTATAAACCAAACAATTGGGTTGGCATGACCACAAATGTTCTAGGGGTCACATAAGCCAACAGAGCAAATCACCCCAAGAATCACATTCCTAGGAAAGTTACCTCCCATCTAGAAGTTCCTGCAAGATTTGAAATGAAGGGAAGAGGGGAAAAAAGTAAATAAATCAAATCTATCGACCATTCATTGTACTAGAAAGGCCTTCATCTATTGTACGATAATATTATATATCAAAATTGTTTTCCAATAAAATAGGATAAAAATGTGGAATTTCCAAGACTGAAGCAACCTTCCGGTCAAACTCAAGTTTGGTTTTACATTTCCATAGACTCATTGGAGGGCTGCAAACTCTCTAGGCTAAGATGTCACTTTTGTGGGGGTGAAAGACATCAGTGATCAGAGACATGGGGAAGACACATCTATCATTAGCGATTAAAAGTAGGTTATCACAAGCAAGTTATGGTAGAAAATATGTTGATTTCATGGAACCCAACTACAACTCAGCTCTTCATATCATCCTCAAATATATAGGCAAACGGAAATTCAACTGATGCCATGAAAATTATTCACATTGTATGATGGGGGATCAACAAAAAAAATGAGATTCCAGTGTGGCAGCTGTTAATAAAAACTTTCAAGACCACAATGATGTAGTCTGTATACAGAAAGACTATTTGCAGCAAGCTCATCAAAATAGGATAAAAAAGCTGGCAGATGAACATATAAGTAAAAGGTCTCAAAAGGGTGATTTTTTGTTTATTTGGCAACCTTTTCATCAAGCTTCTTAAGAGTCAACAAAAGCAGGTAAGTAGGCCTCAGAACAGGTACGATTTAACGATTGATTGGTTTGGAATTACATGTTTCCCCTATAGGTGAAAATTTGCTTGATAATAAGAGTTCTTTCTACCTTTTGGCATGTGCACGAACTTAAAACTTCATCTAAACTTGCTAATCCTATATAAGGACAAACATTTTTATCCTTCATGAAATTCATATTACTTCTACATTTTTGAACATATGACTTTTTCATCACAATCACATGCAAATGAATAAATAAAAGTTGCACTGATTAAATGGGTCAGCCTGAAACAAATGAAATCACATGATAGCTACCTAAATTTGACCAAAGCAATTAAATTGTTTTTTCTTCAACAAAAAGTTAAAAAAAAAATAATAATTTGTCAAGATATTTTTAGATCCAATCGAACAAGAAAGGAAAATTTTCCAAATTCAGTGAATCAGCAAGGTGAACAGTTCACATGGGTAAATGAGATGATCATCATGTTCAAGCAAAGTGATGTGTAGAGTACCACAGGAGTAAGGAGTGGGAATTAAATCTCACGTGTTGTAGGTGTCAAAGTCTAAATTAAGAGAGAGAGCCGGAATCCAGTGTCAAAAGACCAGACTTTTTACAGCAACGATTTAATTTAGTCAAGTATAATGATAAGTCAGTCAGCTAACCATCTGAAAACAATGTTTTCTTACGCAATTTGTACAATAATTAAGAATTTGGAAAAGCAAAAAAAGCTATTAATAAGAGTAAAAAGACGACGAACTTTGGGGAGACGCAGTGTATAATAATGGGGTGAGTGAGCGGGACAACACTAAAGGCCGGGGGCCAGACTAAAAATTAGTTGTCAATTAGAAAGCAGCTTCGGTTTTTATAATTATCTAGTTGTCAAGTACATGCCCGTTTTGCTTTACCTCCCCATCGAACAAATCAGTAAATCCAAATATATATACATAGAGAGAGAGAGCGAGAGAGAGAGAGAGAGAGAGAGAGAGAGCAGCTTCCCCTAAAATCCCCCAGACGGTGATGGATTGAGGAAGAAAGCTAAAGCCCCGCAACACGGACACATAATATTATTAAAATACCAAAAAGATGAATGGCTTTCTATCATTTAGATTTGGTTTTAGCTACTGCTTAAGAAAGACGTAAGTCTGCGAGAATAGGGAGATGAAGTGTGGGTGGTGGGACCAGGTGAAGTGGGTGGGCACATGAGATTGTCCTGACCCCCGCTTTTCACATGGCTGAACCAAATAGGACAGGCAGGGGGCAGTTCTTTTACTGGACCTGCTAGCACTTCGCCCGATGCTTACTGTAGACGCTCCGTCTTTCTCTTGGGCTAAACTGAGAGTGAGAGCGAATTCCTCTGTAGCCGCGCTCAGGCGGGAGCTTCTACTCTCATCTGCGTTTGGCATTTTCTAATTCTTAGAGCGTCTTGCACGTGTTTCAAAAGATGCTTAATTCACATGCTCCTATGAAAATCCAATCATTTATAAGCAAAATATTTATACTTATTTGCCTTAATTTTTCATCTTAAAAACAATTACAAAGTATGGGGAATTTATGGATTGAAGCGGGCAAGAAAGAAATTCCAAATGGCTTTGCTTGGTTTTAAGAAGGGGACGTGGTTAGGGAGGGCATTTGACGGGGCCACAAGTGTAGTGAAGAGTGCAGACAGGTGACACAGAGCAGAGCTGTCCGACCAGGCGAGCACCGGGCCCCTTCATCCAGATCCATATTATGTACTTTCAGCACTCCCCCACTTCTCAAGTGACTACTAATTCCCACCACACAATTTTGGCAAACTCCAAATGATGAGAGAAAAAAACGTATCAATAATACAACAATTTTGAGGTGTCATCCTTATGGTTGTGGCCAAGCTCCTACACTTTTCTCCTGTTTCCTACCTATTTCTCTTCACCTAAATGTCTTCACTTCCCAAATCCCGACCTCATTTCTAATTCTAACACGAGTTATTTTATGAAGGACCCTTGCCAAGATGATCAAAACGTTTAGACTATCAATTTAGATCAGAGTTTCTTAAAATATATACATTAAGTAGCTAAATGTTATTGGTTTAAGATTGGGAGTGGGGCTCGGTGTGTGAATGAGTGTGGTCTCCAGGACAATCCATAATGAAAAAGGGCCCTATGATGACAGCCTTTTTCTAAACATTTCTGCCAAATAATGCCTAAACTTTCGATCCTAAAAATCATCTTTCTTATCTATCTAGATTACCGATATCGGGCGGCCGGCAGTTAAACTTGATATTAGTTAAAAAAAAAAGAAAAAAAAAAAAGATCAATATTACCAAGGAAAGACAAAAATGAGATGAAAAATGGGGTGGCGCCGGCGGTACGTACCATGAATGAGGGAGAAGAGACTGCCGTTGGGGAAGTAATCGTATACGAGGAGGCGTTCCTCCTTGGCCTGGAAGTAGGCACGGAGAGGCACCAAATTGGGGTGCCTCAGCCTCCCTAGAACCTCCAGCTGTGCCCTGAACTCCTCCAGCCGGGGGTATCTGGCGTCCTTGAGCCTCTTCACGGTCACTATAAACCCAGACTCCATCACCGCCTTGTATGTGCTTCCCAGCGTCCCCCTCCCCAGCGTCTCCGCCGACGCCTTCAACAAATCCTCCAAACTGTAACTCATCTGCTGATCCCCTGGCCCGCAGAACACCAGACTCCCTAGTCCCTCTCCTTCCCACGAAAACCCCCCTTGCTTTCTCTCATTGTTCCCGCCTCCTCCGCCGCCACCGCCGTTCGCCGCTTCCGGTGATCCGACGCCGCCGACGGCCTTTCCTTTGCTCCTCCCCTCCACCGTCTTCCTCCTCATCCTCCTATAGCTCACGCAGAGCAGAATCAGACAGATTAGAAGCACACCTCCACCGACGCTTCCTGCGATTATCTTTATGCGTTTTGTGCGGTTCGAATGTTTGGAGGATGAGCTTGGGGTTGGCACTGTTGGAGACTCCGGACTGATTGCAGGCGGGCGGGGGCATGGGCTATTAACTTGTTCGCCGCATAGTTCTAGGTTATTGGAGAATGATGATTGATTGAATCGAACCAGAGCGGGAGTCAGGGGAATCTCGCCGGAGAGTTGGTTGTTAGACACATTGAAGAACCGGAGGCTAGTTTGGTTGAGGGGAGGGATTTCTCCGGTAAGGCGGTTGTCTTGCAAGTACAGAACGTACAGTCGCTGCAGCTTGAGTAGACTCGCTGGAATCTGGCCGGATATTTGGTTTCCTGCGAGGACGATCACTTTGAGGCGGTGCAGGCCGGAGAGGGAGCTAGGGAAGTCGCCGGAGAAGTTGTTATTGTTGAGGAAGAGGGATTTTAGGTTGATTAGGCCGGAGAGGTCGGGGATTTGGCCGGAAAGAGAGTTCTCTTTGAGGCTGAGCACTCGAAGCTGATCCAACTGTGCCAGGCTCTTCTCATCCAAAGTTCCATTCAAGTTCAAATGCTCGAGAACAAGCTTGGTGACTCTGCCTCTCATACATTCCTTCACTCCTTGCCATTTGCAGAAGTCGCTTCCACTCCATTGCAGCGAGTTCGAAGGATCGATCCACGATTTTAGGGCTAGAAGCGCTTCACCATCGCCTGATCTCACCAGAGCTTGAAGGTGCATCAAAGAGAACAAAAACAACAAAAACGAGTACCTTGCCATGAAATCAAAAACTCATATCAAATCAAAAGCTTATAATGTTGAAATCGACACAAGAAATTTCCTTTGCTCTCACTATTCAGTGACTGCCGTATCCAATCCTTCAGATCTACCATTTTACTGAGCAGAGCAAGGAAAAAAAAATGGGCGCCAAATTTCAGTCACAGTCAGTGCCTTTTGTTTCTTTGACTCATTGACTCGACAGCTTCAAACGAGCCGAGACAATTACAGTGAAAGCAGAGCTCCATCTACCCACTGCCACAGAATTGAAAACCCTAGAAAGCAAAAGGCACCCAAACCTCACTCCATTGGAGAGCTCTGAAGCTCTGACTCCACCATCGTTTCTCCAACTTCGTGCTTGGCAAAAAAACTCACGGACACACAGCCCCAACCGTCACGTGAGTACTCCCTCCAATCACTGCACAAACTCCAGAAATGCCTTTCTTTTTCTCTTTTCTATATTCTCAATCTGCAGCAGCCATTATTAAACAAACAGAAAAGAAAGAAAAGAAAGAAAACCCTTTATTTATTTCTTTTTTTTTTCTGATTCAACATCTCGGACTGCTCAAAACCGAGTCCCAGCAAGAACCTCAAGTTCTCATGACATGATCAGTCTGAAAGCAAAATGCAGACTGCAAAAACCCTAAAATCCACAGACCCATCAATGGGCAATGGGCACAGGAGTGAAAATAATTCAAGAGAGAGAACATGAGCAGGATTCAGAAGAAATGGGTGAGAGAATTGAAGACCGAAATGGTGAATAATAATAAATGGGGGAACCAACAATATAACATTTACTCACGTAGCATGTCATGTGGGCATAAAGGAAGGAGTGGAGTAATATAGTTGGGTTCACGTTAAAGTGATGCTCAAGATTTTGCCAGCTGTCATCTGTGAGCCTGGTTGGAGCGGTAGATTCTGCTGACGATACTGCCGCTGAATTCACAAAATCCTATTGGCCTGCGTTTCAGAAATTGTTCTTCTCAACGTTTGACTGGCAAAGTCTGGAATCAAGGGATCAAATCTTAAACCGGCCTTCACCTCTCCAACCCCACCTCTCAATCATCTTTATTATTTCTGGGTTCTACTTTTTGACCAGCCTAAAATAAATATTTTTTTTAAAATAGAAGAGGTTAATATATTTGTTTTTTGTGTGGGAAAGAAAATAAAAAATTAAATTAATAAATTATTTTTATATACTATTTCAAAATTTATTTAATTTATTTTAAATCTTTATATAAATTTTTAATTAAATTTTATTTTATTTTTCTATTTTTCATTATAAAACTATATTTTTTCCTTAGTATTTTTTAATAACAAAAAAAAATTCAATCTCAATTATTTCATGAATGAATAGGAATAATAATGGGATGAGTTTTTTCAATTACTCGTCCTATCCCATCCCTAATAAGACATATTTAAATTTTAAATAAATGAGTTAAAAGTGTATTTAAAATTAAAATAATAAAATAATAAATAAATAAAAACTAAGACGAGTTCTATCTTATCTATGATACAATATTTTTTATCACAAATCTCATTCAAAAATAAATAAATAACTATTTTGTGTCAAAAAAATTGTGGGTACAATTTTTACTACAAATTTTGTTTTCTTGTTTTTTTTTCAAAGAATAAAAATTATTTTCAATAATAAACACTAAATATGGTCTAAAATTTTAAATTTTTGTGTGAAATTTGAAATATGAATAATCCCTTTGGTGCAAACTTTTATTTAAATTGAAGTCAACTTGAACCCATTTAGACTTGAACCCAAGATAATTGAACATTTGGGGTAGGTGGAGTCTGTTGAGGGGTATGTAGAATAGTTGGGACCCAAAATAATGTGGCTGAAGATGGAGTAAAGAGACCTTATGCTAACATTAAAAGCACCCACGGAAGCCATGAAGCCATGATAGTTGGCCCCTGCTCCCTAGTGGGAGGGCATAACTAAAAGCTCTCAACATATTTCTTTGTCTTTGATCACAAAAGGTGGTTTGAAACAATGGCCCCTTTTCCTTAATGACAACAATAGGGTATCATAAGATAGGCAGAGGAAGACCCTAGGTTTGAGAATATTTTACATTTTAGGAAATAAAATTTTTTTAAGTAAGCTACATTTGAACCACAATGTTATACTAGGAATATATTCTTGAAAATGAGATCTTTGTTATTTAGTTGATATAGTTAAGACATTTAGAAAACAAATATACCCTTTTTGAGAATTGTATCTCCATATTAGTTTTTTATTTTAACTTTTGTTTAAATTTAAAATTTTGAGATTTTCATCCTATTTTATTCTTATTTTAGTATTTGGTTAACTTTCTTTTTCTTTTATTTTCATTTCCTGCAAATAAGTTACAATAAGTGGAATCCTGAAAATTGCGTTCACGATAGCCTATTTGGTCAGGGCAAACACTAACGGGAAAGTAAGGTTCCAATAAATAACACGTGGTCTTGGGTTTGAATCATGTCACCGATGATATCTTGAATTTACCCGATGCTAGTTTTTGTGGGGCGATTAGCATCCCAAGTTGATGGCCCCCATGGAGAAGAGTTCTAAGAGTTTGGCTATTTACAGGTTCCTCAATTTATTAATATATATATATATATATTAAAAATAAATAAATGAACGGTCTAACTTTTAAATTATTCATTCCTTAATTAAGATATCCTCAAATCAAATACATCTACAAGGTAAATGAATGGTCCAACTCTCATACAATGGTAAATTAAATTGCCTAGTTATATATGACCTATGGAAATTGAACCCTCAAAGCTATCAATGGCTCATTAGAAAGTTATTCAAGCTTAGCCTTAGCATCAATCTCAACCCTAATTTGAAAAAGTATGAATTAGGCAAAACAAGCCATAATATGGCATCGATATAAACAATTTATATCTCAAATATTGTTTTAGAAATATAATTTTGAATGCAAATATTTAAAATAGTGTGGATGGTTTACCTAATTAAATCTTGTTAACTTATGTAATCAATTGACATACTCTACCTCGAAGGAGTATATGTCAAATTTCCATTAAATGAAATATTATGACCATAGTTTTCTAGATCACATAAGGGATACGTTGTCTTAGTCAATAAGATATTATGATGTCTATATTGAGAATACTTATTGTCATCAACCTCCATCAATAATGACTAAATTTATGGGGATATATAATCAAGGCCTAGATTACTTAATATAGCCTAAAATGGGTTCTAATTGATTAATTAACCACGTAAGGTTATCTAATTAAACAACTAGCCCCATCGAAAAAACTTGTTCATTATCCCCACTGTAACCTTGCATAATCACCAAAACGTCCGTATGCACAAGAGTGAACCAAGAGTCAATCCAACCCTCATTAACTGTGTCATCATAGTATATGAGCTCAAAGCGAGAACTACTAGGACCCATGGGAGTACTGACTCCCTCAGAATCCAATTTTGAAGTTGATTCAACATTCCACTAAAAAAAAATCAACTACAATCCAATACCCTATGTAAATAACAATGAGACGAAGTTTGGGTCTGTGATCTACTATTCACTATATGCAAACTCCTCATGAATTGGTGTTTATAATCTAACAAGGTAATGCTATTACCTATCAAGATTATCTCTCCAATCCTTGAGTTATAAATCTCACTTATTATGTGATCAATTGACATACTCTAACTCAAAGGAGTATATGTCAAATTTCCACTAAATGAAATATTATGATCATATTTTTCTAAATCACATAGGGGATACGTTGTCTTAATCCATGAGATATCATGGTGTCTATATTGAGAATACTTGTTGTCATCAGCCTCCATCAATAATGACCAAATCTATAGGAATATATAATCACTTTAGGGTCTCACCCATAAGTCAAAGTCTTCTATTAGCTTTAGCATAGACTCAATATTCTCTCAAGGTTAAGAGTCCATGCGGTATAATAGCTTGGTGAATCATAATAATTAATAATCTTGTGTCATGATTTACCATAGGTCTTATCCAATGCACATCACATGTACTAATACACTCACCATGAGAAAATCGTCCCGATAGCTAAGACAAATCATCCCTTCAATTAGGAGGTAATGCACTATAGTTTTAAATAGATTGCCCAAACCCATGAAACGACCATGGACAACTCATCACTTTATATGAAACTCATGACTTGGATCTTTTGTGCAACTCTTAATGCACTAAAGTCATATACAATGTAAGTGATGTAAGACATGTATGCTCAAATAATCAATTCATACAAATGGAATAATTAAAGTATACCAAGAAATATAAATAAATGGATTTATAAATAAATCTCAATCTGTTACATCATGTCATGTTTTACAATGCTCAATCCCAACAGCTTGAATTTCAAAGAGTTTCATAAAAATAATTATTAAATTTTATATCTCCTTATTTATAATCCTATTTGAAAAGATTTAATCTATGAAAATGTATTAACGTTCCTTATTAGGCTTTGAGTTCATTCCCCTTGTTGACTAGTTTTTTTCAAGTATTCTTAATTTGAACAAAGAGTGATAATTAGGATGGGAAATGATTCTCTACCATTACTTTGCTTTAGACATTTACTTTTTAAGTCATATAGCTTAAATGTTGGAAAATAATAAATGTTTGGATTGTTTAAGTTTGAAGTTATTTTAGTTATTAGCAAAGTGTTTTGATGTTTTTTGTTTTAGTAGTTGTTTCAACTATAACTTTTGGAGATTAGGGTGTTTTTTTTTTTTTTTTTTTTTTTGGACTTACTCAAATTGGTAAATTTCCAACTATAGGATACTTATTTGAGCCATTTATATTTTGCATTTTTAGGCCCTTCTCTAGTGTTGAAAACCATGAAGGGAGAAATTGCATGGAAGACTCTCGCGCAGACGAGATTTACAACAACTACTACGATTTCAACATCTTTATCTGATGGAATTTGATATGGGAACATCTAAATCATATGTTTGTGCTTTTAATCTCTAGATTTTTAATATTTATTTGACTTTTGAAACATGCATCCTATAAGATCCAAGATCAAGAACAAAGTAATCCAAGGTAAAGTAGGTAAGTTAAAAGTAACTTATCTAGAAAGTAGTGTATGACTCTATTTGATCATTTGTTAAGTTGTCAAGATCTCCTTCTATTTCTTTGACTAGCTGATGTGCACATAGGTTGTTGCCACTTGACGTTGAATCATTCGTAAGACTTTTGATGATTTCTTGTTTAGGTAAAGTTGGGTGACCTCACAAGGCCTAATTCATGAGCACCTAAGCTGTTTTGGAATACCTCATTCAAATATTCATTTTAAATTGAGAACTTTAGGTTTGGAAAATATTTTCTATTTTTCATTTTTATTTTCTAAAAACAATTTTCATTCTCAAAGAAATTGAGCAATTATGTTCTTATGTTTTGGTACTGATTTTTTCATATGAAAAATAATTAAATAACCAAGCGCTCATTTGGATACACTTTCTTAACAACAAAAAATAGTAATAAGTTGTATATAACATGTAAGAACTCTTACATAAAAAGTAAGAATTTATCTTATATTCTTAAAAATCACTTTTATAGGAATGAATTGAACAATTGTATTCTTTTTGTTTTGATGCTAATCACACGTCATGGCACACATCACTTGTCATGCCATGGGTTGTGGCACAGGTTGTAGCATGCGTCATGTGTTATGGCATCATTTGTAGCACGCTTTATAGTACCAACCATGAGCATAGGTCTTATCATGAGTCATGAAACCAATATTCACATGTGCCACGTGTTGTGGCACCTGTCATGACATGAACTATAGTTTATATAAAAAATAGTTAAATAAATGCTTGTTTAGATGCACTTTCTCAACAATAAAAAATTGTAATAAGTTGTATATAACATGTGAGAGAACTCTTACATAGAAATATGAATTTATCTCGTATTCTTAAAAATTACTTTTAAAAACTATTATTTTTAATATTAAAAATATTTTTAAAAAAAATTGATACCTCAATTTTTTTAAAATAGTTTTAAACTATTATCCTTTTAATATATATCTCTTACGGTTCTTATATTATATGTTGAAGTTATTAGTATTTTTTATTTCTAAAGATGGAAAATAAAAAAATGTATCCAAATGACATTTAAATTATATTTTTTATTTTATTTTTTCTAATATTTATTTTAATTGGTGTAAAAAAAAAAATACTAATATATCTATGATTAGCAAAGGAATTGGCCAATTGTTCATACTTTTATCTATTAAAATAAACTATTTTTTATTAAAAAAATAATATTATTGGTAATAAAAAAAGGAAGAAGATTATAATATTATAATATTATTCATAAATATTTATATTCCTCTTGTGTTTTAAATTATTTTATTTAAGTCCAGATCTTCACTTTTTAGAAAATTATTTCCATTTCTCTTAAGAAAATTTTGAAAACACCAAATTAGTATCCACCTCTTCCATTTTTTGAACTCAAATTATTAGAAAATGGAAACTAAAAATAAAGCTATGTTTGAAAATTGTTTTAAAAAATAGTTCTAAAAAAATAGTTTTTGAAAACAATTTTTTAAAATTGTTACTTGATATTTTATAGAATAAAAATCTATTTAAAAATTTAAAATATTCTTAACTTATTTTACATGTTTTTTAAATATTTTAAAAATTCATAGTATTTTATTTTAATTATTTTTTATATTTCTACAATTATTTTTAAAACAGCCCTTACAAGATAAATAAAAATAATTAAAAGATATTTTTTTTCAAAATACTCGGCTTTCAAAAAATCTATTTTCTATTTTTGGTTATTAAATGTGTTGTCCCCTTTGTTATTTAAAAAAAAAAAACACCCTTTTTTTTTCAATACAGTTGCCAAATAAGGCCTAAGTATTCAAACATATTCTCCAAACAATAGTGATCTCCCATAATAGATCATAATTGAGAATAGTTATCTTCCTTTTATAGCTTACCCGGTGAACCCAACTATTCCTCCATGCTTGAATGTTGATTTGCCTTGGATAACAATTGTTGATAAAAGCTTGTATTGTTTTAGCTAAAGGGCGTAGTAGAGGATTTCTAGGATGTCATCCCATTTTAAGGGCAATTACTATAATTTATTATTATTATTATAATTGGTGTTGTTGTTGATATGGGCTAACTTGAGAGTGAATTAGTGCACGAAACCTTGGATTGATTGGATGTGAAAGATTGTTAATTGCTTGCAAGGTTGGAACATCGTTGGTGTGTTACTTTGTAAAAGCGTCATACAGTCATGTGAACCTCTGGATCAATTGGGAAAGTAGCAAGCAAGATAGTCCCAAGATTGATGCCTGAGATGGGGGTTGCATCCTTAGGTTGTATTGCTTTTCTATGGTCAACTTCTTCATACTTGTACTCCAGCCCCTAAGATCTCCTATTCGGGTAGGAGTGAGAATCGGAGCTGATGGTCAGTTCCGTCCGTGTCCTTAAGACGATCGTGCTAGCTACAAACCCTCCAAAACTCAAAATCTCAATCTAGTTAGGTCGCTAGTCTTGTCAAGCTAGTTAAGACAATGTCTTTCATCATGTTGACTCAATTGTTCACAAGCTGCTTGTAAGTCAAGGCCTCCATCTGTTGTACTTGTCGTATACTGAGGTTGGATTCCTTTTTTGGGTAGTCCCTGTACCCAACCTATCATGTGTTATCTTCAGATTCCCTGGATTGGAGTACTGTATATGGGAACAAATAGGACATCTCCAGAGTCATAGTATCTTCTATTTCAAGGATTTCAAAGTGGGACCAAGAATAACTGTGAGGGAGTGGATTTCTTGAACTGGCAGAACCTCCATTAGAGGAAGCCATCACCTTTTGTCAAGAGTGGCTCTAATTCAAAAATAAAACTTCGAACACAAAGAAAGAATTTCAAGGAGAGAAAACTTTGATCTTAGAATGAACAACTCTTAAGGTCATTAATCTTGCATTTATAGTCATGTACCATAGAAAATTAATACTGACTTAACCAAATGCAGTTCATATTTCTAACAACTATCTTTCGACTCACTTCTACAGTCTTCCAACCATTTCCTTCATCAGCATCAGCCTGAGGGTGGAACACAATAAACTCAAACTAGTATCCAAAACTTTCTGCAAACCCGGTCAAAATCTAGAGATGAAATTTATGTGCGTTTTGTGGTCATGTAAGCATCAACTGTGGCCCTGAGACATAAGAGCAAGCTAATCTTTCTCTCCATGCTTAGCTACTAAGCTCCCTCGGGTAGTCTTTCAATTTCAAGGCCTGAACAAGCAACTCCCTGGCTCGCAAGCTATATTTAAATAATACTCAGATGGTGCCCATGATCTTCCCCTACTCTTAAAGAGTCACCAAAAAGCATAATGGATGAATAACACCATAATTCTATACATCTTGTGCTAGTGACACTATCTATGAGTGGATGAACATCACGAATGCTTCAAGAGTTTGGTTTTTGGTCATTCTAGGCTATGTTAACCTCCATATCATATTGCATCTTGGCCCACTGACATTCAATCACTTCTTTTGCATATTGAAAAGCTCCTTTTCACCAACTAACCAGCTTCACATAAATAATATAATAGAGAAACAGAAACACAGGAGAAATTTGTCTTCTCAATCATGAGGAAGGCTTTTGAAGAATGAAACCTCCCCCTAGAAGTTCAAAACAAAATACAAAAAGTAAATATGAGAAACTGCTACACAGAGGCCTAAAAGAAATAATATTATTTGTTATATATTCCACTCTATCGTTTGTAACTGTGGGAATAATAACCAACATGGACACAGAAATGTAATATAGGATTTGCAATGCACAAAATGAAGAACAAAAAAAAAAGGTCAGACTGCCTGCTGCAAACGGACCCGGGCTGCAGCTCTCTCCATTGCCTTCAGCCTGTTAGCTTCCATTCGAGCTTTTTGCTCTTCTGTGATCTGAATATCAGAGCGAATAGGTCCATCCTCAGGAACTTGATTCAGTAATTCTTTCTCGGAGATACCTTCAGAAGGTACATCCCCAGCAACCATGTCACTGGCCAAGGTTGGAGATGGTTCCTGCAGTTATAATGGCAATGCAAGCCTATCTTGAAACAATAGTAATACATAGAAATTAAAACAGGTTATTCAAAAAAATTAGCATTATTATACATTGTCGGGGCCAATCTATGAATGATAATACTTTATTCATATCATTTGATAATCATTGTTCTCAAATTATGCATTATATAGGCCAGCTAGGATTCCCTAGATATTAAATGCAAGTAGTAAGGAGCCAGTCATAGGAGTAGAAAATAGATACAGGACCTCATCGATGGATAAAGACATTGAAGTGATGGACATGAACTGGATATAAATAACAGGAATCATGCTCCATAACAGAATCTAACAGAGGGAACCACATGACCAATATAGACCCAAAGTAGCAGCACCAATAATTTTCATCTGAATGCCAAGAATGCTGGCTTTCCTTCAAATGTTTCAGGGATCAGGTCCCATAAAATTTTTATCCATCCATGCATAATTATCTCTAACCTCAGAAACCATATTTATTATGAGAAAACTCATTGGAGTCACAATTATCAACAAAATAGAGGGGGAAAAAAGGAAAAAAAGCAATTGTCAACTTATTCTTATTTATTCCTTCTTGATTAGGCAAAATAGTTGCCTAAGCTCCGTAGAGACACTCAATAAACATGTTAGTGCCTTGTGACTAAGATATAGAAACAGCATGATTATATCAAGCACAAAACAAACAGGTAATTATAAAAAATAAAAAATAAAAAATTGAAAGAATTATACTTACTTCAGTAGCATTCCTATAAACCTCATGAAGCATGTCCTCTTGTACATCCTCATGGTTTAAAGATGTATCTCCCTGATAATGACTTGGATCCACAGAGTTCATAACTTCTTCAGTAGCTGGAAGCCCTAGATCAAAGCTAGACAAGATTACAAAAATGAAGGAACAAGCTTCATGACTTTCCCTTTTACGTTGGCTGTCAGCAAGAAAAACATTCTCTACTACATTCCCAAGAATCCTGAACCACATATTTTATTATTTCTTAATTTCCATAGAGTCAGTGTTAATGGAACATTTATTTAAACTTTGTCCCATGGCAACATACATCATCAGAAAGGGAATAGCAATCACTTACAGGTGTCAACAGTAAACAGAACCTATGGAAATTTCACAACTCAAGTGAGTTGGGTGGGGTTCAGTACTGAACCAAGCCCAATCTCACCTCAAGTTTATGTTATGGTGTTAAATGGGACCAACCACTAGTTACACATTAAACTATTGAATGCAAATTGTTTTATCACATTGCCTATGATATGATAGTATTGAGATTGCTACACTTCTGCTTGAATTAAAATGCATGAATGTGTCCCCTTGTTGTGTGTGTGTGTTGGGGGGGGGGGGGGGGGGGGGGGGAGATACCTTGCTCATGATTTGGGCAATCTTCATGTTCAACAGGTGGTTCACGGAACTTTGTCAGATCACCTCCATTTTCGACTCTCTCTCTTAACTCTCTGATACATATCTGTTGAAAAAAATACAGAACATAAAGAAATGGTATGTGCATAGCAATTTCACAAACATCAAATCAATTTGAACCAGAAATAAAGAAATGAAATTTTTCATGGACAACCAAAAGCAACCTCCTGTTCTTGGATTATTCAATGAATATAAACCATATTCTTAAACGTTAATTGGAAAACTATATGCAGAGAGTACTTCTTGTACATTAACAACCCTGCTATTAAGGAATTATATTGGTGGAAGGAGTAGTTCAATGTTCAGAATAATTCCAAAATGGTAGAATGTTAAATCTTACTTTGTATTGGGCAATTATTAAAATTTCCTTACTCATAGATTTGACCCTACTTCTCTTCCATTTACATGCACAAAGTTAAAAAGTTCATATTCTAGAGTCTGCACGAACAAATACAAATAGCCTCACACAAATTAAATTATGCTAACAGTCTAACACCTCTATCATTATTTTTGTCGAACTAAAAGGTCAATTAAAATGTACAACTTCCATCCCCTCAAAAATATATTACAACAAAGAATAGCTCTGGATTTACCTTTCAAGAAAATGCTAATTTTAAAGCTTGTCCAATCTACCACAACAGGAGTCTTTTGGGGCTGACCAAGATAAAATTTGTACCCATGCCCTTAATATTTTGATATAAACAGTGCACTGAGTTAGGATCAACAAAGAACTAACCAGAGATTTATGGAGGTTAAAGACCAAAAGAAGCTGACTATGAGTTTGTAACAACATTTATCACAAAACTATTGAACTGTCATTCAGTTCATGTGAAACTTAAGGCTCAAAATACCAGAAACCAAGGATATTGATGCAATTCCAAATAAATGGTGCTATTGTAGTGAACTTTGCAGCCAAATAATGCAAAAATGACTAACTCAAGCACCAAAATACACACTGAATCTCAAGGAAACTAAAGTAAGAAAGATAAAACAAGGGTTTTATAGCAGTTAATCTTCTCTTTCTTTGGTGTAACTCGGGTACTATCCTCCACAATCAGAGAGACCCTTTTAGGCTAACATGACTACTTTGTGAAAAGATGTAAGGTCTCCTTTGTGCATTTTTTCAACAAAATGGAAAGAAAGAAATCAAAGATTGTTTGAAAGTAAGGACCAGTCCGACCAAATGCTGAAAAGTACTTTTCTTATCTTTTTTTGCAGATTAAGTTGTACATGGAAGAAGGTCCAATGTCTTTAATTGATTTTATAGAATGATTGGTTCTCATTGAGGGAGGTAATTGTTTTTTGTGTTCTTTTTTTTGTTGTTGTGCCTCTTAGCACCCATGATATATGTCCTATTTACTTTGGTACATTATTTCTTCAGTTTTGTTTGTAAAATCATTTTATTTTCCTATCAAACAATTAAAGGGAAAAAAAGAACCTTTAATTCGCTCCTTTATCTCATTTATTTTCTTCAGCTTTTTCTCCTTCCTCTTTATTTATCTTTTCCAAATATCTAAAGAATAAATTGCTATGAACATGTGGAAGTTAATAATGGCTCAAAGTCATTATACCATCATTGATCTGAAAACTAGCTGATTGAGAATCCTTTAGTTCTTGAGTTTTAGATCCTATAATATAGAAGACTTTCAAACAATTACTGCCCCCTTAGTGGAGAATTATTCTCATAAGGTCAACTCCAACTAGCATTTCTGAGAACCATTTGTCCTAGTTCAAGATACCTGCTGAATTTGATAATAGAATAAGGGAAACCAAGGCATGATACTTGGGTAAATATTTTACTTATGCAACAATACTTTCATGGACCAAAGCCAGATAGATTCCTTTTATGAATGTTTTTATTACCTTATCCTTTTGGTTGCTTTAATGGATATTGCTTCCTGAGAGTTCTCATCTTTGTCACATGATCTCTCTTTAAGTATCATTTTTATCTTAAAAAATAAAATGAAAACCAAGAACATTAGGAAAGTTACAAGATTCACAGGATTGCCTTGGGGTTATCCTCAAGAGTCACTGGCATAACAATGTGAATCCATGCTATCAAAGAAACTAATTACCCCTTCAAGAACAAAATGGCATTATGGTAACAACACCTTATCAGCAACAGTCGAACTCTTGACCTCTTGATTTTCCTTCTTATGTTCATGTACATATCCAATTCTCAACACTATAATCAAAATAAATAAATGTATTTCTTAATTCAGCCAAATGCAAATTGAAAAATATGTTTCTTTGCCTGATATATATTGTTGGTCTATTACCTAACAGTTTAAACTTTTAGGTTAAATTGGTAGTTTAACGTTAAATCAGAGCTCAAGTTCACTAGAGGGTTAAGCAGAGTCTCTTCATCATGTTGAAAAATTAGAAAAGTGGAATCATTACAAATACGAATATCATATACCTTCACACGTTTTGTTGTGCCCACTTTTTCCACCTTGTGTACAAATTGATCAAATGAGTAGTACGGAAGCAAATGAGAGTGCCATTCAGAGTACAAGCCAATCAGGTTCCCCAAGTCACTAACCTGCAAAATACAATTGATGAATATTCTTTGAAACATAAAAGGTGAAGCAAATGAAGCACTAATAATCATAACAAAAATGAGCCTATCAAAAAAATATTTATCATTACCATAAAATTAATTAACATCAAGATAGCACCAAGTGTCAATAATGGATGAGAACAAGAAATAAAAATACTAAGACATGACATTTTCTTCTTCCTTATACCTTAGCTTGGAAATTCATGAAGGGAAAAAGATCTAGTAGAATGAAAGGACATAAAAGTATAATGCACCTAAAGGAAAGTTTTATCAACCAAAAACTGATTCTGAGCGTTGCTTGCAATTTGATGGGTTACTATGTTTTTTTGTGTGATTCAGATTTATACAGGTATTTAATATCGTGATCAACAAGCTAACAATGTCAAACCTGTTGACATCCCTAGGACCCAGGATGTACCAACATGAGTAACTCAAACATAGAAAAAAAACACATGGATTTTCCCTTAACCTGCACTTCCACATCAACTTAAGTTGCTATTTTGCGACGTTTTTTGAGATTCCAATGCAATAACATCCTTTGAACTTTCTTTGCTTGTTGATAGGTCTATTGGGGTGGTCTACTAGCCTTTTGTAATGAAGGATTCCATATTTCTAATGGGCCAAATAATTCCTATGACCTGCATTTCTGTTATTGACAGTCCATGGATTTATGTTCATATACATATTAGCCATAACAAAGAATTAGAATGACAAGAAATGTACCCTTAAACCATGGTAATTCCCTCTGCCTAAGCTGGTGATATCTCTTTTGGTTAACTTGTATTATCCCCTTTCTTAAGCTCTGTTTGGGAGTGAATCTTAAACGCTAAAAACAATATTAGAACATCAAACACAGATTTTAAGAATATTTGGACAAAACTCTCGAACATGGGCCACCCACTTCGTAGAGTGATTTATCTACAAAAATTTTGGAGTAACAAGGAGACACCTCCTTCTGACGAAATCCAATGTAGGAAGAAGATTTCTACTTCCTAAAATTTATGAAATTATCAAAATTATTCTCTATGTCTAATAAAATTATTTTTAAAATATAGTTTCCAATCAACTGCACAGCAATAGTAATCTCCTTCAACTTCTACTTCTGCTTCTTAAAAGCAGAAGCTAATAACTATCATAAACAAGGCTTTAGCATCTATGCAGTGAAATGTTAAGATTATACGACTTGCCTCCATGGACGAGAGATCTTAATGCAAGACAGCCTTTTTAAAAAGGAAGATTGGGAGATGTGCAAAAATCATGGGAAAAATTTCGAAAGAGAGTCAGAAAGAGATTGCTCGGAAGAAGAATCAGGAACTTACAAGAAAAGCTACCCATAAAACAAACCCTACAATATTTGACTCATAAGATCTCATTTTCGCTGCTTGTGTGTAATTCAATTCAAACGTGCAAGTGCAACAAAATCAACCATGAAGATCCAACAAAACAATATTACAAGTCAACAAAATTACAAGTACAGCTGCAGAGTTAATAATCAAACCCTAACCCCAGCCCCTGGCCTCAGGAGAATGTTAAACTATTAAAAATGAGAACAGATACCACTAGTACTGAGCTGTAACCATGATCCATAACAAGAAAATGAAGCAAATATCAGATGTCCTCATCATCCTAAAGCCAAAAACACAAAACCCAAACAACGCCAGTACCTCATGTCCGCGGCCGCGAAACTTAAAAGCGCGAGGGAAGTGGCGGAGGACGTAACCGAGGCCATTTTCGGAGAGAAGAAGCTCGGGAGTGAGATTGGGTCTTGTTCTCGGGGCCTTTTTAGGCTTCTCGGAGGATTTGGCTAGCGGCTTGGAGGCAGTGCCTTTGTTAAAGGAGGAGTATTGGTTTTGAGAATTAGGGTTAGGGTTAGGGTTAGGGTTAGAGGAAGGGCAGTCACGCGACCAGTGGCCAGGGCGGCCACACTTGTAGCAACCGGTGGGCGCCGCTCCTGATTTCTCCATATCCGATGAGCATCGTCTCTGCAACTCGGCCTTTTATTTATTGTTTTTTTTTTTTTTAATAATTTTGGCGGGAAATAAAGGAGGGAAGGTGGTTGGGTTGGGCCTGATGCAGGTTGCAGGGTCGGAAATGGCCTGGAGTTGGGTCTTGGACGGTTGGGCCCGATCACCCCTTTGGGCTAGGCCTAAATGATAAAATTTTGGAAAATGGTTTGTTTTCAACTTTAGAAACAATTTTTGCATGTTCCAGAACTTGTTTTCAGAAATCATTTTGCGGAACCGTTTTTTGAAAATAAAATATCAAGCATGTTTATTTTGGCTATTTGTATTTTTTTTAAAATTGGGATTATGAAATAAAAGTCCCCTCTTGGGTTGGGCTGGGCTCAAAGACTGCAACATGGGTAAGTTGGGTCGGGTTTGCAACCAACTAGCTCAACCCAATCCACACACTAATTTAAGGTGCTCAACCTAAGCCTAATCCCTTTTTAGACTTGATTGATTGAGTTGTATGAATGAAATTTGAATTAGGTGGACTAGATTAAAACTACCCATAAATAATGTTTTTATTATATTTAGGTGTGGGGGAATGAGGAATGGGAATGAAAAATAAATAAATTAATAATAATATCCTTACACATAGTTTAAAATAATTCTTTTATTTTCATTTTTAAAAAATAAATAAATTTTGAGAGTTTTTTTGTTACAAATAATAAAGGCTTGATTGATGAATGAAATTCAATGATAAAATAGTAATTTGAGACTATTTTATATTTTTTTATAAGATGAATGAATCTAAATAGATGAATTAAAATCTCACTTGTGGAATTTGATTTTTATCGAATTATTTTATATTTCATTCATACTTTCATAAAATTGATATAAATATGAAAATGAAGACAAAGAATAATAAGATGTCTATTCTCATTCTTTATTATGACGTACCAAATTCCCCCTTTAAATTATTTAAATATGGGAATAGAAGAGAAAATAAATGAGATGGTCATTCCCACTCCTCATTCCCGCATACTAAGCATGCACTAAATATAATAAAAATTATTCATTCTTATTTGAGTTTATCTGAATTATTCATCCAAGTCGAATGTAAATTATATTCTAGGTAAAAAAAAAAAAAAAAAAAAAAAAAATCCCTCAATCCAAAATTAATCCAAGAATTAAAAATGATACTTCAAATCCACTCAATAAGCCAAAACATTGAGTTGGGTTGGAGTTAGTTTCCTCAAACTCAACCAAGATACACCCCTTCTCTACAACCGGGAAAAATAATGAAAGAAAGAAAAATAGACACTTGGATTATAATGCCTAAAAGAAAAAATATAAAATATACTTTCTTTCAACTTCTGAAGCCTCTTCTTAGGGCCACAATGATCAGGGTTTTCAAAATCGACAATATTTACATAATAAAGAAGATCTATCTCACCAGTGTAGGCACTCCTATTATAAATGCTTCACACACTGCCATTTCCAAACATTGAGAATGAACTAGGGATAATTTGGGAATTCAGGAATTCACGGACCAATCATAATTGTGGTATGCCACATTAACGGGTCCTCCATCGCTCAACAGATGAGTTAACAGACCTGCTTTAGTTGCATCCAAGTAATCCATGATCCACTTGAGGACCTCTTTCTCTTGTCCAAAATCTGCATTGAACCTGCAGTGTAGAAAGGTCCTCCATCAATAAACAAGAAGCTAGCATTATTCTATTACTATTCCCAGTGGGAATGGTTTCATGACTCACCACTTGAGGGTCCGGCTAAGACGGACCGTCCTTTTGTCCAAGTCCACCTCTATCCCGTCCCTCTGGAAGAACTCTCTTGCAGCGCATCTTAGTTCTGCTTCAACCCCTTTGGGTGAGAAGAACCTGACCGAGGGGCTTGATCTTGTTCCATTGCAGAGTCCAAAATGGATTAATGGATTCACTTTTGGAAGGGCCAGCTGCAGTTCCAGCTTCCACATTAGAATGTGAAACATAGATTAAAAATAAAGAAAATGTAGTAGATAAAAAGGTTTTCACCTCTAGGCGCTTGTCAGCATTGCTGAAGGGTTTCATTAAGGAGTATGGCGATCTCCGATTATTTCTGAGGATCCCGTTTTTAATTATGTTGAGGGAGTAGACATTGCCTCCTACAAGGTACTGGAAGTCAGAAAAGAAAGATCTCCTGTCAATGACCCCATTTGGACGCCCTCCTCTAATCACTGCATGGATGGCCATGGCATTGTACAGGTTCAAGAAGAAGGCCAGTTTCTCATCTGTTGAGAGTGCTAGGATGTCTACCCGGTGAAGATCCTGAACCAAATTTACATATCTGCATTTTTTGAGAAAAAAGAATAGTTATAATCATGAGAAAAGTAATGACAAAACAGTGGGCTGTGAAGATTTCGCCTTGGTAGGCATATTATTCTACTCTCAAAAGAAATTATTTCAGTTTAAGCTCTCCATGACCATAATCAGATTGGATGGTGAACCACATTTCATCTGTTCAAGTTAAATAATTGTACAAATTATCAACTGATGAACTACCAACACATGCATAATCAATAAGAAAGTTAGGTCCTGTGCTTTAAATTCACAAGTTTGAACCCACCAACTGAAACCAGATCAAGAGTGGCCAATATAACCATTGATCTTCACCATTGCTTCTTTTAGTTCACATTAAATATGATGACAAAACAATGTAACTTTCTTTTGCCATTAGCCAACACAACTGCATACTATTGTTGGTCCCCACACAGCTATTTTAACTAGCAGCCACCGTCACACCCCTGACTAAACCCATCACCATCATTTTAACTAGAAAATAACATCACTTCAGCCTAATTAACTTAAAAGTGTGGGACACTGCATTTTTTGCACTGCATTGTGGATCATGATCCACTATGCAAGGACCGGTCTGAAGGG
Organism: Vitis rotundifolia; assembly: GCA_030254885.1. Classification (NCBI taxonomy): domain Eukaryota; kingdom Viridiplantae; phylum Streptophyta; class Magnoliopsida; order Vitales; family Vitaceae; genus Vitis; species Vitis rotundifolia. The sequence continues at coordinate 16,446,438 of CM058151.1, forward strand.
AGAAACACTGTGTGTGCGTGTGTGTGAGACAGAGAGAGAGAAGGGGAGGGAGGGAGGAGGGAGAAAGAGAGGAAGAGAAAGAGAAAGAGAAAGAGAGAGAGAGAGAGAGAGAGAGAGAGAGAGAGAGAGAGAGAGAGAGAGAGAGAGAGAGAGTTTTGTGTACATTCAAGTATATTGAAGAAACTCACTGGAAGGAAAGAAAGTGGAGGAAATTCATGAACTCTTGTCATTTGATCAAATTTAAGTTCATTTCAACTTGATGGACCATCTAGTATCAGTGAAGAAAGGTTACATAGGCGATTGGAAGTAGTAATGTTGGCATAATGCCAAAGTTGGTACAACTGACAGCTAAATCCCTATTACAAATGATGAAACAATTTGCTTAGCACCCACAGGAAAGTGATGCTATACAGAGAACCTTCCAAAATCCAGCATTTCAGTTGGGAAATTGTGTTTAGGGTTTCTTAGAGATCAGATTAAGCATTAGCTATGGAGAAAATGTGCTTCAAGAACAAAGAATATAACAATAAGAAAAAAGGATAGTTTGAATCACATGAGCTGCAGGCAATTTACCACAGAGAAATGTGCTTAAAGAACAAAAGAATAGATGAATAAGAAAAAAGGAGACCCTTAATTCAAATTCAAAGGGATCCTGCAACCCTCTTTATAGACTAAAACCCCCTAATAACAGTTGAATCCTTACTCATGTATCAAAGTGATGCTAACCATTGATTAAAACTTCATGAAAGGAACTCTCAGAGAGTAAAGAATTTCCTTTCCAACTCTTGCTGTTACACCACCCATGTCACAGTGATGCAAACATAAAATCCACTGCAGCATCATGTACCCACTGCATCAGTTACTAGCTAAAACCTAATTTTCCTATTAGCCAACTAGGTAATTACTAATGCTGTCTAGCTATCTTATTACAGACTAGATTGCGATATAATTCCAACACAACACAACACCTAAAATGCAGCAAACTCAATTTTCCCCTTTCTTATGATCATACTCGCATCATTCTCCTCCACATTTGAGAAAACCTTGACATAATGTAAATTCACCTTCTAATTTGGAAGTAACTAGTATGCTATGAAGGAGTCAGTTTTCTTGATTGCACAGCTAAGTCTTTCCTGGTGTAATGCCATAGACTTATCTTTCCCAAATGATTCTTCTAAGAGCACAGCTGCCTGGTAATCATCAGTCAATAAGTACTTAATTCCTAATAGGGAACCATCAAACTCTTCTCTCATCAGACCTGATTTAAATGCTACTCTGAGGCATCCATTGCAGACCTATTCATCTTGGAGAATGCCTAGGAGAGATAGACCGGTGAGGTATCTTCCAGGAATCCTTGTAAGGGCCAACAAAATACTTCTCTGTTCCCAGTACAACATTGTTTTAGAACCCTTTTTTCTTTAAAATGTAAGAGACTGAGTGCATGTGCTGGTCTTGGATCTACTAGGTCATCAATGCATTCCTTGATCATATGTGGGGTTTTGGTACATCTGAATTGAGTACAGCTACAGAATCAAGTGGGAATTCTATGAAACTACTTGGGAAGCTGCTTCAGAGAAGTCCAGAATTCTGGAGGCAAATACTTCTTCCTCGCATCACATGGTTTAAGTCTGTGTCAATCAAAACCATAACTCGGGTGTAGGAGAGGAGGACTGATGCCCAAACTCTTCATCAACCTCTAAGCTGTCTTTCTGATCACTTTTATTTTGAATTATTGTCATTGTCACTTGAACAATCTGCCAAGCTAATCTCAGAAAGATCTCTAGTTCCTTCTCACTTAAGGTCTACTTCCACAGATTTATGATTGGTTCGGGCATGCTGGGCATAAAGGCTCCCTTCACTGTGTACAAAGTAGAAGCTTTCCTGCTTGATGCACCCAAACTTGGATAGATCACATCATTTACAGAGAAGAAACTCTTGTTTTACAGCCATGTTTCTTATTCAAGTGATTTTGTGAAGCTTTCTTCCACTTCTCCGTGATATGGAGTCTACAGTTTATTTATGACTAAGCCAGGCTTCTCTTCGCTGTAGTGAGAATGTTGTGCAACCATTTCTTGAAAATCACAAAAGCTGCCACAAACCTTTCTGCAACTTATCTTTGCAATTTGCTTAAGCAACTATCTTCTCAAGTTAGAAACTTCACTTTGTTACTTGGCACATTGTAGCATAAATCTGTACTTAGAACCCATAATTTCAGCATCATTCACTCTGCAATATATGCTGATTCGGGTCGCAAGAGTTTGGTATAGGTTTTGTTCTAAAGTTAGGAGGTGGAAAAATACAAAATCCTGTAGAAGATCTGCTATGGAGGGTAAAAGAGCTTTTCTAGGCAAGTGTGGGCCAGGAACTTTTCACCTTCTAGCTAGCATTTGTACAAAGGTAGCATGCCAAGGTTTGGTAGGAAAACTAGGAGTTTTCTTTCAAGGAGATGTAAAGTGTACTAATGGACATCTCTTGGAGAAATGTTCATAAGAGGATTCCCACACTAGTGGAAATGTGAGGAAGTTTCTCTTCAAGGATGATTCTCTTAAAATTTTGGGTTGAGTGATTTTTTCAGAAACCAGAATAATGTCATGGGGGAAGAGTTGGAGGCCATAGAAAGGACTGGGACTAGCTTCTCCTGGTCTCTCATCAACTTCTAAAGTTGGGCAAGAATCTTAATTGTATTTGCAAGAGTAGGTCAAGTCAAATCACTAGTGTAATTTGGAAGGATGATGAACATTGTGTGGGCGTGCTTCAATCTTTGTACATATCATCATTGAACCTGTTCCATCTAACATCAGAAGAGCTCATAGCCAACTAGCATTTCCTCTTTCTAGGAAAGAGGTTGAATGCCTATCCTTGCGACACTCAGATGTGAACCATTGTAGCCCTTCCTTTTATGGTCCTTAGGGGTATGGGATGGATGGACAGGAAGACCAAAGATGGTTTTATGGTTGCCGGTAGAAACTGTTTGAATTGCCACCACAGAAGATCTATATACCAAAACTAGAGAGGATTCTTTGAAAGGAGTGATGATTTTGAGAGTTTGATGGGTTTGGGAAATTTTGGACACTTGTTTGGATTCAAGGGATCTACTCTAAAGAGTTTCCATTCTGGATTCCATTCAGGTTCATAACAATCTTCTATTATTTCTTTACAAGGAAGAGAAAAGATTCGGGGAGGCCATACTAGGGTGCTAAGACTACTATGAGGGGTAGGTATAAGGACCTGACTCTCTAGGCCTTTGCAAGGACTCAATGACTTACAAATGCCTACAAGGCCACACAACTCTATTGCACATTACTAAACAACCATTACTCAAATGCTTGTATATGTTAAGGAAGGTCCCACAACTAATGCATTGCCCACTCGCATACTAGAATCCAAAAATCAAAATAGCCAAAATTAGAAGCTTAATAGCAAAGTCTATGATATTCAAGGTTAGTCTTAGTTTCTAGCACAGGGTATAGTCCTTCGATAATAAGCACTACTAAGGATGATCAAACCTTTGCCTCATACCAAAATATAAGAAAAAAGGCTGCAAAAGTATCCTTACCTTTGAAATCCTTGGGTTTTATCATTGTGGTCATCTTGCTTCTTTTTTATTTCTTCAAATACCACACTAATTACAGCCTCTGTTTCTACGGTAACACCTCACTGGTCTGCATAACTAAAAGTTGGACAAAAGTTCGAATATCCTGGTCCATGACTGTTAGTTGTTCCAACCTGATAGGCTTGGGTGCTTGATATCTACAGCATGCTTGGCCGTTTCTAGGAGCATCTTTTGCATATGATCAGTGTAAAAATACAGGGAAAAGGAAATAATGGAAGAGATGTGCCCCAGAAAGAATGTGTATTCTAAATTCAAAACAGCAAAAGAAAAACTGGGAAACCACCAGAGGGCTAATTAGTTGACTCTACAGTACGGAAATCTTATGTATTTCTCATAGAAAAAGGATAATGCATAATGAAAGTTATAGCTTCCCATTCCTATACTACTAATGGATAGCATGAGTAAAGGCAGAATATAGATCATATAAGCAGATTAAATCAATTGACAAGTAGTGATACCTCCGGAATTCCTCACTGTTGCTAATTCCCATATAATCAACATGGCGCCTGTCATCAGAGGTGTAAGACTCAAGAATTGCGGACATTATCTTGGTGAGCCTTTGGCCAACTGCAGCAGCGGTTTTGGGCTCACTATCATTTGTTGATCCCCGAAAATTGATACATCTAGGAATAAAAGGCTCATGCTCAAGGAAACGGTAGAAATGATTTCCATCCTCAAAATCATGTTCCCTGCAGATGGTACTTGTATTCAGATTATATAAAACTGATACTTGTCTTACAGAGTCAATAGATTCATTATGAGGGATGAGAACTTACCTGAAGACATGATGGATGAAGTGCTTCCTAGCCAACTGCTTTCCAATCTCAATGGCCTACATATATTGTAATATAAATTTCACTCAGACCCATAGAGATAGAGATACTTAGAAGCAGATGCAAACAGTTACATTTGAAATTATAAGAATTATTCATCCAATTCTTCACCAATCTGCTGTTCCAGTAGATTGGCATCGTTTGTTATATTTCTTTGCTAAATCAGAAGTAATAACGCTATACCCATGCAAAAATGCTGATAAAAAGTGTTTCATTCCTCAAAATAATTCACAAGGCAGGTTAACTCATAGATGCACTTGGATGATGCCTAACACAATCTACTTTCCCAGAGCAATACTTGGCTCAACATGATTATATGGCATACTTAATTTGACATTTATTCTTATTAAATAATTAATTATATTTTAATTTTCGCAAAAATAAAATCATATAACTAAAGCAATTATTTAGGCAAATATATCATTTAACAATTTTAATTAACTCCTAGCCTTCTATAATGTAACAAGGAAAAGGCCCCATATTGGTATAAAGGAAGAACAAGAAGAAAAGACCAATTTGCTCCTCCAATCCAATGATACAAAATTAAAGGTCTTTACTATTTGGCCCTTTTTTTTTTCACTGCATCTACCTTTGGCTGTAGTAATTCAAAGAAGGACAAATTCAGCCCACGAGAAAAGCCAGACAATAGGTAGGACGCTCATGGGTGTTAGGTCATAACAATCAATCAAAAGCATGGAACAGGCGGGTAATATGAGGGAGCCAAGATTTTAAAAAGGGGAGCGTTCCTGTATAATAACATGGGACCCCCTCTCACTAACAGCCATAAGTGGCTTCAAACTTTTAAACTTTCAAAAGAATCATATCAGCTCGTTGGGTGTCTCAACCCCTTCATAATAACCATGTGGCTAAAGAGATGTTGACATATGATCCAAAACGACAAACAGCAAGTACATTTGCAAATATGCATTGGGCAATTACTAATCACTAATTTTTTAAAATTTGAAATAATATACGAAGTTAATCCTAAAAGGTAGTTCACCAAACAGTCTCTTCTCCAAAATTTAATTCCAAATAAACATCTATAAAATGAACCAAACTCATTCAAGCGTAATTCTTAATCTACGCTGGTTGCAACTATTTAAATATATAGATTAAAAAAACAATCTTTCAGACTTCATCTTGAAGCTGAAATTATTGTAGTAAGCTCAAAGTTCACTTTTAGTGTTTTTTAGTAGTGAATCACTTCACCATGTAAAAAATGTTTTGGATCCCGACAAACATATATGATTTTCTAGAAAATGAAAAATATTTGTCCTACTGAAAATAATATTATTATATAAAACTATAGACAAATTAAAAAAAAAAAGACAAAAAAAAAAGAAATCCATCCAATCCGTGATTATAATATGGGATAAGGACCATGATTTTAATAATTTCCCTTCTAGATGAAGCTAAAATTAGACATATTTATTTGGATATATCTAGAAATTCATCTACTTTTTTGGAAAATTAAATAATTAAAAAGATTAATAAATTATAATAAATGTTAAAAAAAGAACTAATTCAGTATAATCATGAAAACCCAATTTGGTATAATCATTAAACGATGATTTTAAAAATAAAAAATAAAAATTATTAAAATGTTTTAAGTTATTATATTACTATAATTATAATTTGATTTTGGGTAAAACTAAAAGAGAGTGCCGATTCTCCATTTTAATCATAGCTTGAGGCGTGTTCGTCATCATTGGTGTTTGGCAGCTCCTGTGTACGTTCCTAACTAAAAGGATATAACCGTCATTCTAGGTCACGTGTTTTACTCGATGCTTTTATTTACTTTTTTAAATCCCTCAGACTACGGCTAGTCAGCGATTTGGCAGTCTTGACTTCATTTCAAATTGAATCCAGTAAAAGAAAAAGGATGAGAACAATCCCATGTGTCGCACCCCACCAAACTAAATAGTCTCATGGAGTCAGTGCCGCACGATGCGACAAAAATGAAGTTTGTTCCCGCGAGACCATCTAATACTGTGGCGTGCGATACACTAGATTAGGATATCCAACGTACCTTCTTCCTCCCGCAATCGAAGTGCTGAATCACCACCTCCAGCATCTCAGCGCCGGCGAAGCAGTTGTTCACGATCTTCATCTTCATCAGACGGTCTTGAATTGGCAGTCTTTGCCGCAAAACCCTAACTATCGCGATCATCTCGTCGGTGGTATCTTCCTCGTAATCGTCGAAACCGTACACCGGTGGTGCCGGAGCGTCGTCGGGGCATTTCCTCCCGAGCATCTCCGTCAGCCTACGGTCAAAGTCCCCGCTGTTCCTAAGCGAATTCAGAGCCACCAGACCTCCAAAGAACTTCTCGTTGAAGAAAATCTGTGGTACGGACGACGTCCCAGTTCTTTCCATCAGCTCTTTCTCTCTCGACGGATACACATCGACGTTGATTTCCACGAATTTAAGACCTTTCTCTCTGAAGAACAATCGAACCGCAGTACAGTCCCTGCAATTCGATCTCGAAAAGAAACTGATTCGACCTTTGAGCGCGAAGTCTCTGTTTTCATCCTTCTGCTTCACGATCACCTTGAGTCCCGAGAGATTGAACTCTGTCACATTATTCCACTTCGATTTCGATTCATCGCTCTCTTTGAAAGACGATATCCGCTTGGCGATCGCCGCCGATAAGCTATTGCTCCGGTCTCGGATGTATTTACCAATTGCTGGCAAGTTCTCCGTTAAGGACTGCGATCGCTCTACTCGATAATAATCTTCGATCGATGGAGGATTCAAGAGTCCCGGTGGTGCCTCTGGCTTCGGAAGCTGCGAATGAGGAGGAATGATCTGTTCATCGCCGTTGGTTTCGGAGCTAACGGCTGTATCAGCACCGGAGCTAAGGTCCTCTAATGGAACATTTTGAACTTCATTCAAATTTTCCGCCATTGCTGGCATGTCCTGACGATCTTCAACAGGTACGTGTCTCTTCTCGATCTCGATTTCAGAGAATTCTGGATCAAATTCCATAGCTTCCTGTGAATCTTTTATCATATCCAACGGACATCGCTTTGCTTCCTGTTTTCCACTATCATCGGAATTCAAATCTCCCCCATCAGACAAAATCTCGGAACTGGAGAAATTTTCGCAAACGTATCCTCCTGAAATATCCTCTTTACTATTTTTCTCGCCCTTTCTCTCATATTCTCCAGCCATGTCATACCCAGCGATTCCATCCCCGTTCAGCGAACCCATTTCCGCCAAAAAAAGAAATGAAAAAATTTAGGAAATAAAATCAGAAATGAATGGCTTTGAAAGGAAAAAAAACGACAAAACTGCCGAAACCCAAAACGAAGAAAGCAATGGAGGGGAACGGAGAAATCGGAGAGGTTAAATGGAGGAGAATCGGAGGGAATCGAGGGAGGAGAAGGAGTCAAAAGACGACGTGGTCGTCCTGATGTGGGGATAGAAGGATAGGAAGATACGCTAGTTGTTTTTTCCTTTCCCCTGCCTCAGTCAGCAACTCAACCGGCGAACTGACGCCAACGTCTCTCGCCGGCCATTAATTGAAAAAGTCTGTGGGTCCCCCCGCCCCCGGATTGTTCGGTGTGAAACGGTCATCCTAGAAAGTGTACGTGTGTTCGGCCAAGGGCACTAAAGTAAAATACCAATTCTATTCTGTGGAACCGTGGTTGTTTTGTGCCCTTGCCTGAAACGTGTCACCAAATCATTGGTGAAGAAATTTTATTCCATTTGTTTGGTAGTCGCCGCGATTGCCGTTAATTTTAGTTTGGGCCATGAAAACTTTTGAAGAAATTTAGGTGAATATTATAAGAATATTTTTCTCCTTCTAAAAATTAAAAAAGGAAATATAATTTTTAAAATGTATTTAATATTTATAAAAATTAAATATTTAATTTAAAATCATAAAAGATTTTTACTTAAAAACTGGCACATCAATGACATGACATGAAAGCTATTTCCTTACCATCAAAGCCATTTACTTAGGAGCAAAGTTTATCTAGACTTCAATCGTGCCCTAACATAGAGTCGTCACCTTATAGTTGACGAAGCCATTTCGAATTGGTAAACTTAAATTTAATAATCTCAAAAACGAGTTCAAACTTCAAAGTTCAAACCCACTTACTTGGGTGGAGGAAGATTGTGCATGTTACTCACACCACACACGACCTAGTGTTGCAGAGACGATTTCATGCCTGAGTCATCATCACCTTCGTTGACAAGGCATGGTCTAAATACTGAATCCAAACCTACCCAAAATCACTAACTACCGTCGCTCATTCAACGCATGATTTTAGAGGAGTGAGTATGTGGAGTTTTGATAGTCCCGAAACATACCTGCATTTCAATTTCACCGGTGAACCACGTAAAAGAAGTTTCACTAACGAACAAGGTTTTTCAATTTCTATTTTTTAGAAATAATTTTCACTGCTCATCTAAATCTTTGACCATATTTCTTCTATCTTTTCTTTTATTTCCTTTTTCTTTTCTTTCTTCCTTTGCTGTCCTTCCCTTCCTTTTCCTTTCTCTTCACCTTCTTCTTTCGATTTTTTTTTTATATATATTAATTTTATTAAAAAAAATTATTTTTAAAAAAAATTAAAATATAGGGAGATGGATAAAAACATTAGGTGGATGGTTATGTAAAGAGATTGATTTGATTCCGCCATCTCTTGTTCCTACCCAAAATACCCTTTTTAAGTCTTGGAACTATCCCATTTTTTTTTTTAATATTAAAATTGTTGGATATTTTAAAATGCAACGTAATTTAATAATTACTTTGCACAACAACTATCCAAAAATATACATTTTTATTTTATTATTTTTAAATGTTTTCTATTTTCATTATTTTTTAAAATATATTTCTTATTTGTGTTGTCAAAAATAATTAATTAAAAAGTTTATATAATACATAAGATTAATTATGAAAGAATAATCACCTATTTAAGTTCACAACTTTTATGTCATATTAACAAATTACTTGTTTCAAATATTTAAATTTTTAAATAATAAAATATAATTAGCATTTCATGTGCTTTTTGCTCAAATGTGCTATATTTGACATTCAAGTACTACTTTTTTATAATATAAGGATTACTTTTAACTATCCTAAATACTATCTTTTAATTGATGAGTACATGAAACTTAAATTATATTTAGAGGGTTCCTATTTTATAATTATTTTTATATGAATGTGTGGAAACACACTTTTTCCGATAGTATTCTTCTTACTTCTATGTTTGGTCTTCCAAAATTTTGAAGGAAAATGTGAGGGGAAGAAAATAGAGAGATGAAAAGTAGAAGGAAAAAAAAGGTAACAGAAAATAAAAAATAGATTTAAAGTCAATAAATTATTTTATATATTATTTCAAACTTTTTTTTCACTTATTTAACATGTTTATATAAATATTAGATAATTTAAAAATATACAAATTTATTAAAAATTTTAATTATATTTGACTTTTTTTTTTTGTATTTTTCTTAATAAAATCAAATATGAGAAAATTGTTTTTCTTAACAGTTTTTTTCCTTTTCCTAGCTATAATTTTTTATTTATATATATATAAATTTTTTAAAAAATAGTTTTTGTAAGGATAAGTATGTTTTTAATTGAACATATTCAACGAGATCTTTTTTCATGAACGACAAATAAGTTTTAGAAAATAAGAAATATTTATTTTAAAATAACAAAAGTAATAACCTTTTCTTTCTTAGCAAAAATAACAAAAATAAAAAACCTTTTTTTCCCCAAAATTAACAGAAAAATAAGATGATGTATTTTAAAGAGTGTTTTCAACAGAAATTATAAAATATTTTAAAAAATTCAAACACTTAGAACATTAAAAAAACTATATCAAAACAAATGGAATGGGCATATCATCTTATGAGGGCATTCTGAGGAGTAATTATTTGACTAATGATGAATAATAAGATTTCTGATTACCTTCTGAAATACCTAGGATTCAGATTAGTTGTTTCACTAGCCAAATTTCTCGCCTCAAGTCATGAATAAAACTACGAATACGATAACCATTCGTTTCACACAGCACAAGAACCTTGAGATTCGTTTTCACGGAAAAAAAATAGAATAACTTTAAGAGAAATGACTTTTTAATTTGAAAGCAGATCAACCAAGTCCAGATTTGATTTTTTCGCATCCACTTTAATTTCTCTTTCATTGTTTTTCTCTATTCATCATTAGTTGGACAAGTAAGAGTCTTTTGAATCGACTTAAGCTAAACATCATCATATTGAGTGACAATATGAACTTTCCCTTCAATCTCAAATCGTCATTGAGGAATAATTTATCGAGAATTTTTCTCAACATCGACTCTTTTACTATACTTGCTACAAGTACTAGTTCACTCCCACTCGATTTAAACATCAATTGCTATTCGGGTATGAATCTTATGTTGGGATCCATTATTTCATAAAGATGTGAATCTCTATCAATCTCACCCATACATGGGAAATCATCCTCTAAGAAAGTGACTTCTCGTGATTCTAATTCAGTTATTGTTCCATCTTCATGCTCACCTATGAACACATACCCTTTGGAGTGTTCACTGTATCTTATAAAGATACATTTCCTTCCTTTATGACCCAATTTTCCATATTTATGAGAAGAATTGTGAACATAAGGCACTGACCTCTAAGTTCGCAAATTGCTAGGATTAGGTTTTCGGTTATTCTATAACTCATATGACGTAAATGAAACAAACTTTGAGGATACTTGGTTAAGTACATGAGAAGTAGTCAACAATGTGTCTCCTCAATATGAAATAGGAGGATTGGCTTGAGCCACTATTGATCTAACCATGTGTAACAACATTTTATTCCTCCTCTTAGCAACAATATTTTGTCGTGGAGTCCTTGGAATAGTCTATTGTGTACCAATACCCTTTTCATCACATAATCTTTAAATTGTTTTGATAGATATTCTCTATCCTAGTCTATTTTTTTTATGTTTTAATCCTTTTGTCTAATTGATTCTCAACTAAATTAATGTAACGTCTAAAACAATATAATGTTTCTGACTTATGAGAAATCAGATAAACATGACCATAATGAGTAAAGTCATCTATAAATGTGATGAAGTACAATGTCTCATACATTTCTTTAACACTCATAAGATCACAAATGTAAAAAACGGATCAATTGCAATGATGTTTTAGTTCTAGTTCCTTCTCCGAATGGTTTTCTTGTAGTTTTATCAGTTAGACAATATTCACAAGTTGGCATATCAATTTTAGTGAATTGACTAAGAAGACTTTCTCTAGATAGTCTATTCATTCTTCTTTGTCCAATATGCCCAAGTCTAACATGTCATATGATCACATTATCACACACCTTTATAGAAGTAGTCATTAACAAATAATAACTATCATTAGTATTAGACAACACATAGTTATCAATATCAAGAATCATAAAACCATCCAAAATAAATCGAAAACCAAAATATGTTGTTCCTAAATACAATTCCATTACTAAATCATGAAAATTCAAATTGAAACCTAAACTAAGATGGACTAACATAGAGACCAAATTTCATCGAATATCTAGAGCATGAAGAACATCATGTAAGATAGGGTACATTCTCTACGCAACTCCAATTTACACATTCCAATACCATTGACCTCAACTTTAAAGTTGTTTCCTACATAGACTCATCTTTTATCGAAGCTAATTCGTCAAAACTTTACATATGCTCCTTGGTCTCTAGCTATATGGTTAGTGGCAACTAAGTCTAGTTTGACGCATTGCACTCACGAGTAAAGTGACCTTAGTTGCCACAATTATAGAATTTGAACTTGCTCTTATCCTTCTTAGTACGCTTGAACTTCTTGCGTGCCCTGGTTTTTCATTTCTTTGAAGAATCATCAAATTTCTTATTCTTCTTTAAAAAAATTCTATTATGCTTAAATCCAAAAGTTTTGTGTAAACTAGATTTAGCTACATAAGCTTGTTCAGTAGGCCTAGCAACCACAAGTCACTTGACTTCCAATTCAAGATGGCGAACTATATCATCAAAGGTCTTGACACTCTCATTATGTGTCATGTTCATCACCATGTGTTCCTAGCTCTTTGGTAAAGATCTGATGACTGCCTCAACCTGTTGCTCATTAGTGAGGACATGTTCGGATGTCTTAAGCTTTTTTATCATTCTTTTCATTTCCCTGAGATGTTGTTTCATTGTATGATTCAGTCGCATCTTGTAATTTTCAAATTTCATTACAAGTTCTCTCAGCTTCGTAGCTGAAAGTCCACCATATTTTCTTTTAAAGCTTCCCACATCTCATGAGTAGTTTGGTATACCTCATACTTAATCAAGAGATCATCTTGCATACAACCTAACAATGTAATGCAAGTTAAAGAACTCTTTTTCTTCCAGGCCAAATAAGTCTCTTGATCTTTTCTATGTTAAACATAGTTTTATTGTTTAGGTTCTTACATGACATGATTCAGTGTATCAAGAGTCTCGTTTTTCAAGGATATACTGAACTTTACGATACCAAATCTTGTAATTATCGTCATGCAGTTTCTCACCTTTGTTTAATTACACTATGATGTTCCTAGTTGTAGTTGATATATTCAACTACTTAGAGATATTGCACAATCTTATCAATTGGTACTTCTATGGATATCGATACTTTTACCTACTCTAATCATCTTCTAATGTGTAATAACCTTAAATTGCAATAGAAACAAAAGTTCTCTATGTTCCCGATCAGCTCCTATATACAATTTTAATTATTACAAATTAGAAATAATCTATGCAAACATTTCTAATTTTAGGCAAGAAATTACTTAAATTTCTTTTTAGCCTAAAACCTCCCACTCCATAAAAAAATATTATACAACTAGCATATATCAATAACGTATACAAAAGAATTAAAGACATTCATGTACATAAAAGACATACTTATTTTTCAAACAATAAATATTCATGTTATATTTTGCATATAAGATATTTATATTTTATGTACAAAGTATAACAAAAGTACCATGTAGAAAAAGAACTAATCTTCTCTCTTGAAGTTAAAAGGAACAACAATGTTAGGATTATTCACAATATCTTCCATAACTCTAGATGTTGTTTTCAATAACCATAGTCTTTTATGAAAACAAAAAAAAAAAAAAACATCTAGCCTAGTTGGTAGAGTACAAGACTCTTATACCTATGGTCAAGGGATCAAGCCTCTTCATGGGTAATCCTTTCTCCCTTTTTATTTTTTATTTTTAAATTTTTCATTGAGTAGTGAATACTCATATTTAAGACCTTTTTTTATAGTCTAATTATATTTGAAGAAATCAATATAATTTAACTTCAACTCAAAATTTTTATTTTTATAGTCTAATTGTATTTGAAGAAATGAATATAATTTGACTTCAACTCAAAAAATTTATTTCTTAAAAAAAAAAAAAAAAAAAAAAAAAAAAAAAAAAAAAAACTTGAACTTGGGTCTCAAATGAGCATGAGAAAGGTTCTAACCAACAACACTAATTCAGCTTTGATGTTAATAAGTAGATTAAAATATATTTAACTTTTTGTATTATTATTACTTTTTCAAAAAAAAAAAATCTTAGAAAAAATATTCCACTTTATTTGTTTTGGAGAAGGGCTTTTCTAGAACCATAACCAAAAATTGTGGCTCGTCTTTCCAACTTATTTATTTATTTATTTATTTATTTTATTGTCATTTGAATTTTGTCCAAAACTCTTGGAGTGGTTGCACTTTGCACTTTTTTTTTTTTCTCAAAGTGGCTTTTATCTTTATCTTTTTTTTCTTTATCTAGAACAATATCCAAAATCATATTATCCCAAATTTTTTGTTTATTTATTTTTAAATTCAAGAATTGTGTTTTTCTGGAACCATAACCAGAAAACATTTCTTTCTCTGCTTTTTTCTTTTTCAAAGAAAAAAAAAACGTTCTTTTTCTTTTGAAACAGAAAAAATAAATAAATAAAATAAAAAAAATAAAAATAAAAAAAACTAGAAAACAACCTAATATGGCTCTAATACCAATGATGAATAATAATATTTTATGATTACTTTTTGAAATACCCAAGATCCAGATTGGTGAAAGACTTCTCACCAATTGAGAAAGAGATAAAAAAAAAATATATATATTTATTTTTAATGGTGGCAGTTTCTGGGTAGTTTTAAAACTCCAAGAAATTGCTTCCCCATTTTCTCATTTATTTTGGTCGGTCGAGTCAGCCCACTTGGACCCAAACCTAACTCCAACAACTAATATCATAATATTAAAAATAAGCTTCCTAAAAAAAGTATTTTTCTTACTTTTTTTTCAATAACAAAGGTAATAAACTTTTTTTTTTTCAAAAATAATAAAAAATAATATATCTTCAATTATTTTGTAAAATAATTAGTAAAATGTTTTTTTAAAAAAAACCACTTTAATATTAAAAAATTATTTAATAAAAAATAGGATGGGCCCACCAAATTAAAAGGGAATCATTAGTAATTAATATACCAAACCCTTTTATTCAATTTATATAATTAAGGAAAAAAGTATTTGAAATAATTTTGAAACAAAACACAAATTTAATACTATTTAAGAGTATCCAACATACCAAATCTATTACCTTGATAATTTATAATATTAAGATAAGATATTTGAAAAAAAAAAGATAATTTAATATATTTTTGTTATAAAATATGAGAGTTTATCGGGGAATATGTGGATGATATGTATATTTTTTTGTCATTCCTTAGGGAAATCTTCTAACTCTCTATAAAAAGGGAAAACTTCTAATGAAAATTCATTCAAGTTTCTCGATGCATTTTATTCTTTTTTTTCTTTTTCTTCTTTCACTTTATTCTATAACAAGTTATCAGTACTAATAGTCTCTACAAAAGAAATAGAAAGACTTTTTTCTCTTCTTTCTCGCATGAAATCTATGTCATAAACTTATATTATGATTTTCTATTTATATGCGATAAAATCGTACTTTGATTTTCTATTTTGTTTTTCTTATTTGAATGCATAAACATGTGCAAATATTATTTAGAAAATATATTTTTCTTTCTAGTCAGAAATCATAAAAAAAAAAAAAATCATAATCAAAAGTTATGAAAGATATGTATAATCTTTAGAACCAGAAATTATGGGGTAAATTACAAAATTACAAATACATAATCGAAAGTTATACATATAATTTCTAATTATTATTTTTTAATTATATGATATAACTGAAAATTATACAAAACAAAACTATAGAGCTAAAATCTATAAAATGAATAGTTCATAGCATGAAGCTATGAACAAATTTGTGTTGAATTATGATGTTTGAACTAGTTTTGTTGCAATTCACTCGGGATGTCAAGGGTCGAGTTGTTTGGTCAGCTCACAAGGGTTGAAGGTGGCAGCGCTCCTTGGAGTTTTTTTTAGGTGATGATTGACAAGTTTGCCCATGTTATGTATTTAACTCTTTTATATTTAGAGTTTTATTTTTTAGAGAGTGCGACCGCAATTAAGAGGTTTTTTTTTAGAGCTTCACCATTGTAACTCTTCTCATTCTTTTTTTATTAGTGGATTGTTGAGTGTTAATACACTTTGTGGATATAGGGATCACATTAATTGTCAAATCATATTAAAAATCATGTATTTTTATTTATTTTCTACTCGTATGTATACGTGGTTTGGTTAACAATTTGCATTTTTTTTTTTTTGACAAAATAATCATAGCCCAAAGCTATGAAAGACATTAACTTTTAATTTCTTTTAATTATATTGTATAACCGAAAGTTATGCAAAACATAATTTTATAGCCAAAAACTATACAATGAATATTTCATAACTCAAAGTTATGTACAAATTTACACATTTTTATTATGATAAAATAGAATGTCTAGTAGAAACTATACAAAAAAAGTTTTCATAACCAGAAGCCATATAAGCCATATTTTTTATACTTAAGGCAAAAACTTGAAAATTTTGCTATTTTAATTTTGTACAACCAGAAGCTATACAAAAAAAATTCTTATAGGTAGAAATTATGAAAAATTTCTATTGATAATTATTTCATAGTAGGACTCATCTGGACAATTTCTAAAATTTTGTTGTTTAACTAGAAGTTATATAAACTAAAACTGTTAACCAACAATTTTATAACCATAAATTATATAAAGAATTTCTAACTATGGTATAACCAAAAGTTATACAAACTAAATTGTCAATTAATAATTTTATGGAATTTTATAGCTAGAAGCTAAATAGAAAATATTTTATAGTTTGAGGATATGCAAAATTTTCATTTTATCATAATAAATTATTCATGACTAGAAGTTCTAACAAATTTATTTTTTCACTTTTATTATTTAGTTAATGTTGTCTTGTTAGTTTCTTGAGTTCATAGTAATTATTTTACTTTATGCTTGAATGTTATGTTCTTATTTAGTTCTTTACAAATAGTTTATTCTGTTATCATCTTTTGAACACATTATTTATTATTCATCTTTTATGGTTTATTTCACATTTGATTATTTCTTATCTAAATTCTTTTGTTTATTTATACTTGAAGATATATGAATCTTTCTCATACCTTGATAAATCATACGACATCCAATGTAGATGCATGTCTTGTAGATTGTGCCACAACACACACAATCCTTCATGATAAAAAATATTTTTCTAACTTATTGTTGGTTAAGTCTAATGTTAATACAATATTAGGTCATATTGACTTGATTCAAGGCTTCGAAAGAACAACTATTATTTTACCTAGTAGAACTAAAATCTACAATAATGATGTTCTTTATTATGCTAAATCCAATCAAATTCTTCTTAGTTTCAACGATATTCGCCGAAATGAGTATCACATTTAAATTATGAATAATGGTAGTAATGAATACTTTCTCATTACTTTGGTTATTTATGGAAAAAAAACATATCTTGGAAAAACCTACTATTTATTCATGTGGGTTATATCAAACAATCATTAGACCCACTAAGTCATATGCTATCATGGACTAGAAGTTTTGTGACTTAAAAACTTTTATGATTTGGCATGAACACCTTGGTCATTTGGAATTATCTATGATGCATTGTAGTATCAACAATTCTTTTGGGTATCCCTTGAAGAACCAGAAGATTTTGATGCCTAATGATAACAATTGTGTTGCTTGGTCACAAGACAAATTAATTATTAGTCCATCATTTACCAAGATTGAATCTAAATCACCAACTTTCTTAGAATGCATCCAATAAGATATTTGTGGGCCTATTCATTCACCTAGTGGACGTTTTTGTTATTTTATGGTTTTAATTGATGTATCAACTTTTTGATCTCATGTTTGTATTCTTTTAACTAGAAATATTGTCTTTGTTAGGTTACTTGCTCAAATAATTTGACTCAAGGTGCAATTCTTTAATCACCCTATTAAGATAATTCGTCTTGATAATGTTGGTGAATTCTTATCCTATACATTTCTTGATTATTGTATGTCAGTTGGTATTGATGTTGAGTATCCTGTTGTTCATACTCACACTCATAATGGATTAACTGAATCTCTTATTAAGCATTTGCAACTAATTGCAAGACCATTACTCTTGAGAACAAAATTGCATTTTTTTGCTTAAAGGTATGCTATTCTTCATGCTACTACTTTAATTCAGATTCATCCTATAACTAATCATGAATTCTCACTTTTACAACTTGCTTTAGGTTCCCAACCAAATGTTTCACATTTATGTATTTTTGGTTGTATCGTTTATGTTCCCATAATTTCACCTCAATGTTCTAAGATAAGCCTCAACGTCGACTTGGTATATATGTCGGTTTTAATTATCCCTCCATTATTCGTTATCTTGAACTTTTAACAAGTGATGTTTTTATTGTCTACTTTGCAAATTGTCATTTTGATGAAAATGTTTTCCCGTCATTAGGAAAAGATAAGTCAATTATAGAAGAATGACGAGACATTACATGGTATGTATCATCCTTGTCTCATCTTGATCCCTGTATAAGGTGGTGTGAACTAGAAGTTCAAAGGATCATTCATTTGCAAGGACTTGCAAATTAGTTACCTGATACTTTTACAGATAGAAAGAAAATAACAAAGTCACACATATCAATTGTAAATACCCCAACACATATTGATGTCCCTGAAAGACAGTTGGAAAATGTCATAGCAAGTGAATCTATGACACGCTTGAAGTATGGTAAACCAATTGGCTCAAAGGATTTAATTCCTAGGAAGCAAAAAAATAAAAATAAAAATAGGAACAACATATGAAAAGCTTGGTATTATTAAAGAGCTTACAAATATGAAAGGATCAAAGGATGAAACCTAATTTAATAATAGTTAGCCCCTAAAGAGGCACCAATTGATCAAATATTGGTATCTAGATATGAAGAGATCTTAATGAGTCACACGAGAGAAACAAAGAGCTATAGTAACATTATCATAGACAATATATTTGTGTTCCAAGTGGTTATGGACATCATGAGAAATGATGAAGATTAAGAACCACAATGTGAATGATTGTCGAAAAATGAATGATTGACCAAAATGGAAAGAAATAATCCAAACAAAGCTATACTCATTAACAAAACTAGAGGTATTTGGACCTGTAGTTCAAACACCTGAAAATATAAAGTCTGTTGGATATAAATGGGTCTTTGTAAGAAAACAAAATAAGAATGATGAAATCACAAGATATAAAGTATGACTTGTTGCTCAAGGTTTCTTGCAAAGGCCTAGTATCGACTATGAGGAAACTTATTCCCTTATAATGGATACAATCACATTTTGATGCTTGATAAGTTTAAAAGTCTTTAAAGGATAAGATATGTATCTCATGAATGTTGTTACAACTTATTTATATAGGTTTATAGATATTTACATATATATGAAAATCCCTGGAAAATTCAAATTGCCTGAAACAACTAAATCAAAACCTTGAAACATGTGTTTAATCAAACTATAAAGATTTTTATATGGATAAAAGCAATTTAGATGCATATGGTATAATTGTTTGAGTGAGTATTTATTAAAAGAATGATATGTGAATGATCTAATTTGCCCATGTGTTTTTATCAAAAAAATCGAAAACTAGGCTTACAATAATTGTATTATATGTGGATGATTTGAACCTTATAGGGAGTCTTGAAGAGTTCGCAAAAACAACCAATTATTTAAAGAAGGAATTTGAAATGAAAGATTTAGGGAAAACAAGATCTTGTCTCGATCTGCAAATCAAACATTATTCAAATAACATATTAGTTCATCAGTCAACATATATAGAGAAAATATTAAAACGATTTTATATAGACAAATCATTTCCCACTCAATTCCCTCATGATTGTTCATTAACTTGAAATGAATAAAAACTTGTTTTGTCCTAAAGAAGAAAATGAAGAATTTCTTGGCTCAGAAGTACCATATCTTAGTGCAATCGATGCACTAATGTATTTTACAAATTATATCAGACCAAACATAGCATTTTCTATCAACTTGTTAGCAAGATACAATTCTGCCACAACTAGAAGGCATTGAAATGAGATTAAACATATAATGTGATACCTTTGTGGAACAAGTGATATAAGCTTATATTATTCAAAAGAATCAAAATCGCAATTGATTGGGTATGGAGATGTAGGATATCTTTTAGATCCTGATAAAACTCGATCTCAAATGGGGTATGTTTTTACTTATGGTGGTATGACAATATCTTTGAGATCAGTCAAGCAAACAATGGTAACCACTTCTTCAAATCATTAAAAAATTCTTACAATTCATGAAACAAGTTGTCAATATGTATGACTAAGGTCAATGATTTAGCATATTCAAGAAACATGTGGACTATCTTCCATAAAAGGTGATACAACTAAGTTACATGAAGTTGATGTTGCTTGTATTGCACAAATTAAAGGAGAATTCATAAAAGGTGACATAACTAAGCATATCTCCCCTAAATTTTTTTATACTCACGAGCTCTAAGAGAAAGGTAAATGATGTTTAGTAGATTCGATCATGCAATCATTAAGGTATGATATCGAAATGCGAAGATTGAGAGATCTACTGATTGAAGTGTTGAGGAAATCATAATCATATCTACATAAGGAGGAGAATACTAATGTGGATATGCTACATTTTTTTTTTCCTTCGTCCAGGTTTTGTCTCACTGGTTTTGCTTGCATGGTTTTTAACGAGACAGTTACCATCTTCTTATGATCATCCAAGAGAGATTGTTATAAAATATGATAATTTATCAGATTGTGAGAACATGTAGATGATCATCCGTAATGGTGTATATTTCTTTGTGGCTTCCTATAAAAAAAAAGGAAATCTCTAATAAAAATTTATTTAGTTTTCTTCATACATTCTATTTTCTCTTTCTTGTTTTTTTTTTCTTTCATTTTATTATTTTACAACATTACTTTATTATTTTACAACAATTTTCAAATATCCCAATATATCAAAATAAATTACAATAATAAAAATTTTAAAATCATCAATTATGTAATTAGTAATAAAATTGGTAATTGATGAGTAATTAAGGTTTGTAATTATGTTCGGTTGTTAAGAAAATGCTAGAAATTTTTTAAGTTAAGTTTCATTGATTACTCACTCATTTGAATGTAGTGCATCTTTAAATCAATGAATTTATGATTAAAATATGTATGGTTAGGATTAATTCATTATTTTCCCAAATTTTTAATTTGAGAAAGGATATTGAATCCTAAAATTTCATTTCCAAAAAATAATTAAAACTATTCATTTTAATAGATATTTAGATAAGTGTAAGTCGTGTTTTAGCTATAAATAAAGAAATTTCATGATTTATTTCAATTTTGTTGTATTGTAGGGATTGAACTTTAAAAACATTAAAATTCAATTCTAATTCAAATTTTATGGTTTTAGTCTTGTTGTTTTTATTTTAAATACAAGTCTACATAAACTTATAATGTTTATTTTACTTAAGAATTGGATGAATGCGACTTGTATTTTTTATGTGTGTTCCCACTACAAGACTTGTTTATATGATGAAAAATTATTTTTTTGAAAAATTGGAGTTGTCACATATTTTTGTTCATCTTAGGAGGAGAGATAAGCCACATAAAGAGCACCACCTTGAACTTGTTCACAAATGAAGTTATAATCCAATGCAACATGTTTCATGCAGGAATAAAAAACTAGATTTGAACAGGATGTGTAGCACCAACATTATAGTAGTAAATCATAGGTACTTGGGGAACATAAACACCAAGTTCAATAAGAAAGGAGCATACTCAACATGATGTAGCAAATGTAAGAGCAACAAAATGACATTTTGCTTCTGTAGAAAAATGTGCAACAATTCTTTACTTCTTGGAACTTCATGAGGTAAGGGTTATGACTATGGTAGATAACGTAAACACTTGTAGAATCTTATTACTAACCCAATCTACATCAAAAAGACATAAATAGAGAGAGGAGAGTTGCGAGAAGAATTAGACCATGATCAATAGTAGGGTGATGGATAAACTGTAAGAGTTTATTCACACTAAAAGTGATATCAAACCAAATGAGAGAAAGATATTAAAGACTGCCAATAATAGTATGATACTCTATTAGATCAAATAGAGCGATACTAGTTTAGAGTTTAAAAGTTGGAGAAGAAGTAAATGGTGTGGTGATTGGTTTGATATCTAACATACAACTATGAGCTAAAAGATCTCCAATATATTGATGTTGAGAGATAAATAACCCATGACAATGTTGTGTGACTTCAATACTAAGAAAATAAAAAAGGGTCCAAATCCTTGAAGGAGGATTATTGAGCAAAAGTTAGGATGAACTTCTGCACGACACCATTATTGTCACTTGTAATGATAATGTCATCAACATAAACAATGAGATAGACCATGATACCACCAATGTTGATGAAAAATAATGATGTATTAGCATGGGAGTTGGTG
Source organism: Vitis rotundifolia (assembly GCA_030254885.1). Taxonomy (NCBI): domain Eukaryota; kingdom Viridiplantae; phylum Streptophyta; class Magnoliopsida; order Vitales; family Vitaceae; genus Vitis; species Vitis rotundifolia. Next base: position 16,468,790 of record CM058151.1, read on the forward strand.
AAGCTAGAGATGATAAGAAACTGATGGAGCTTATGATACCAAGCATATGGTGCTTGCTTGAGACCAAGATAGCTTTGTGAAGTTTGCACATAGGATCAAGATAATCACGATCAATGAATCTTGGTGGTTGAGCCATGAAAACACATTCAAACAAGTGGCCTTGAAGAAAAACATCATTAACATCTTGTTAGTGTAGAGACCAATGATGATTGACCATAATATTAAGAATAAGGCCTATAGTGGTGGGTTTGACAATAGGATTAAACATATCAATATAATCAATACTCGGTCATCAATAAAGTCCTTTAGCAACAAGTCGTGCTTTGTACCTGTCAACAGAACCATCAGGTAAACACTTAGTACAAAAAATTCACTTACAACCAACAAAATTGTTTGTTAGTTTTAGGAGAACAAGTTCCCATGTACCATTTTGAATAAGGGCATCATACTCTAACATAACTCGATGTCATTTGTGGTTTCTGAGGGCTTGGGTGGTGGTGGTAGGTTTAAGATCATTAAGAAAAGAGATTTGAGTGGAGAGGTTAAATTTTTGAGTGGGTTTGTGAATGTTGTTTTTAGAGCATGTAATAATAACTTGAGGTGAAAAATGATGCAAGAGTAAAGAAGGAGGTGGACATGTGGATGCAAATGGCTTAGAGGGCGTTAGATATGCACATGGAGGGGAGTCAAACATTGAAACTACATGATTCGGTGGTGGAGACAGCATGTTAGGTGTCGAGGAAGGTAAAATTGGAAAATTAAACACATGAGGGAGCCAATCATATAAGGTATCTGATTACAAACGATTGAGATGACTTTGAAGAAAATTGAAAGGAAAGATGTTTCCGATAAATTTTACATGATGAGAGGTGTAAATTTTGGAAGTACAAAGATCTAGGCTGAGGTAGGCATTTTGGGTAAGAGAATAAAGGACGAAGACACATAGTGTGGAGCGAGATGCTAGTTTGTGTGGAGAGTACGGACGAAGCTAAGGATAAAACAAACAACCAAAGACACAGAGTTTAGAGTAGTTTGATTGAGATCCAAAAAGTTTTGCATATAAAGAGGAAAGATGAAGAATGGGAGTTAGCATGTGATTAATGAGATAGACATTAGTGGCAAATGCATATAACTAATATGAGAGAGGCATTGAAACATGAGAGAGAAGAGATAAACTTGTTTCAACAATATGACAATGATGATGTTCATAATATCTATTTTGTTCGGGTGTGTGGAGGAGTGGTAAGATGAGAAATACCATTAGTTGTCAAGAATGTGGTAAGGATTTGATATCCCCACCATTGTCAAAGTAGAGTGTGATGATTTTTCCATTAATTTTTTTTTACTAATGCTTTAAATTGGATAAACACATTATGGCATACTATTTGCATTGATGATGACGAATATTTATATATAAATACATTTGAGTTCTATCATAATTCAAACTCTATCTTCTACTCTAATTCAAACTAATAGTAGATTTTTACTTCAATTCAAACTTCACATTCTACTTTAATTCAAACTAATAATAAATAGATAAATATTAATAGTTAAATTAAGGATAAATATTTAAATTATTTATTTTCTCTATTATTCACTAAATGAATTCCTTACTCAAATTGATAAGCTCACTGCTTAGTAAACTATGCACCACCTAACCTACTCTTATTACAAATATTGAGATCATGCATATAAGCAAATCAAAACGTAAGAGCTTTGAACATGTCAATTCCTTTAGAATTAAGCGCTACTTGTTATTTACCAAACTAATCATACTTGTACATTAATGACAATCATTTAGTCAAGCATCTAGCAAGTGATCCCAATCAATAAAGCAAGTGGCAACAAACTAGGGCTCTACCCACGTGCACCCTTATGGCCAAGTCAAATCATGCTACTCACATAGCAACTGATCTCTGCAATTTGACTAAATGGCTTTTCCATTTCCATTTGCGATTGCGAACGAATGATATTTGCCCAATGCTACTCACATACTCACTAGGAAGGAACTAAGAATCGTGGACTTCCATATTTGCCCAGTGCCATGCGCCTAGACGCATTAGTACATAGCTCATGTACTAGAAGAGATATTAATGGAATATTGATTCTCATGTACATAGCTCATGCATGTTGTGGTCATTGCTCAATCCTTTTCCACTCATAGTAGTAGTATGAGTGAAGAGTACAATCCATGTCTTGTTTTTATCTATGAAACTTGAAATCTCTGAACTTCGCAAGTGCTAGGAATTTGTTAACCAAATATATATAATTAGTCCATTGCCTAACATTTTAAATTTTTAGGCTAATTTGGTAGGGAAAAAATTGTATATCCTTTGTTTAATATCACTCTGCATCCATCTAGTTTTCCTTTGCATGTGGCTGCATGGGCCATTTATAGCCACTGGAAATTCCAGTTAGTAAGATTCTAGGTGTGTTCTGGCAGACATATATCCTACATGAAATCCATTAAAAAGAAGTTTCTGGTTTGTTTTCTGCAGTATTCTAGGTGTGATGTAGGTGCCAGAAACAGCAGATGAAATAGGTGCCATGTGAGTGCAAATGTTGTAGTGTGCTATTTGCATTCTATGAAACTGAGAGCACCATTTACTAATTATTGGGCCTGTCATGGGTCAGGCCAAGCAGCCCTTGGGCTTGGACCACCTTTAGCCCAAAATTTCCTGCAGCCCCAAAGCACTGGGTTTCAGACAAGTGGCCAAGCTTACATCTGATCTGATGCTATTTTTCCTGTATCCGCCCCTACGTGTACAACAAACTTGAGAGTGAAGTTGTAAACTCAGACCGACTGCCATCCTTTTGTTGTGGGTCAAAGGTATGGACCATAACCTTCTCCCAACTCCCAACTAATCCCATGGGCCAACTCCCAACTAATCCCATGGGGTGAAGCTATCTCAATTCTCAGCCAAAGGGAGAAGAAGGACAGTACTTTTCACCACCCATTACACACGGGCTCCTTCTCCTCCGTCAACTCTTAGCACAATTTTTCTTTACGCTAAACCTATTATGGAGGACTTTGGTGGTAGAATAATTTGGTATAATATAGAATAAAAGGAAGTGGTTTGCAAGCATATATAGTGGGATTTTACAAAATCAAAATAAGAGTAACAGGCTTGAGCGCATGTCATGAGTAGATTGGTTTTAAATGACTTTTGGGTCATTACGCCCATCCAGTTTAGAGGTTTCCTGTGAATTTCCAATCTTGTGAACATCTCTCTCTCTCTTTCTCTCTCTCTCTCTCTCTCTCTCTCTCTCTCTCTCTCTCTATGTCATGTGATTGTACCATTTTTTTCTTCAAACTTGAAATGGATGGAAATTATGGAAAACTTTGAATGAAGCCTCATGTTTCATGGTTTGTGACTCTATTTTCAAAGCTTGTCATACTGATGTAACCTAAGGATTCAAGATATTAATGTCCAAGCTAGGCCTTTGTTCAATCAAGTTTCATTCAGCATGCCTATTCATAAATCATAATTAGGGCCTTTGAGCTAAAGCCTATTGAGATTAGGGTTAGGTTCCACGAACAAGGAACTTCTGCAACAATCCCACTGAGTCTAAGGTGTCTCCCCACCCGGCCAAAAGACCTTCAGTACTTCAGCCACGTATCATTGGTTAAAACTGAAGTTGATGTTGGTTTCTGAAAGATGGTAAGAAAAGTACAATAATATATATTTGAATATAATGCAAAGATAAGTTTAAAAAAATTACTCTACATGTTTAATAACCATTTTTAAAAACTGTTTTTTATTCTTATAAATAAAAAATTAAAAAAATAAATTTAACTACTAAAAAAACAAAAAATAATTTTTTTATTCTTAAAAAGAGAAAACATAGGATCTGTATAATAATTGTTTTAAAAAACAATTTTAAAAAATAGTTTTAAAAAATTGTTCTTTGATTTTTATAAAATAAAAGTCTGTTTGAAAATTTAAAATATTTTAACTTATTTTTAATATTTTTAAATATGTTTTAAGAATAATTTTTATATCTAATATTTTATTTTTAATTATTCTATATATTTGTATAATTAATTTTTAAAACAACCCTCAAAAAACAAGTGAAAACAATTAAAGGATATTATTTAAAAATATCCTACAAAGATATTCTTAAAAACAGAAAACAGAAAACAATTTTTGATTGTCAAACATACTTTCTATGTTTTTTGTTCTAAAGAACAAAAAACTGTTTTGAAAAACAATTCCTCAACAGGTCCATAATATTTTTTAAAAACATCTTTTAAGTTGTTTTTAATTGTTTTGACTTATTTTTTTAGGACTATTTTAAAAAGTAACCATATAAATATAAGGAATATTTAAAAAGATGACACTATATATAAAAATTATTTTTAAAACATATTTAAAAATATTAAAAATATTTCAAACTGCCAAATAGTAAAAACCTTAATTTTTTTTTCCTTCATTATTGACTTTCCATCAACTTAGGAACCAACCATATCTTTAAAGTATTTTAAAATGAAAAGAATTTTGGGGTTCAAAACATGTTTTTTCCCATCCTAATCAATGTGGACATTTTTGAAAGTGTTTTCAGGAAGATGGTTTGAAGTTTGAACATTAAATTTTTTAAGATATTGTGTTGAAAAAAACAAAAAAAAAAACATTATTTTTATACACATCCTTTTAAGTTGCAGCTGCCTCAAATTCATACATCATGTACTTGGTTGGGCAGATGGGCATTATTACACTTTGGAGTTTTTCTCTATTTATTTGGGGTCATAACAACGTAGTCAATATGGCAAGTCAAGATTGTGTGCCACATTTTGCTAGAAGGTGAAAAACCATGTGATATGAGACTTGCAAGTGGCAACAACTTGTTTCATTTTCAAGAAATACTTGGGAGCCTTTTGTCACGGACTTAGTCGTTCACTAGTCTCGTGCGGCACTTAGGCAAGTCAAGACGCTTGATCTTGCTAAGTCAGCCTTACTCCCACCCCTTAGCTTGCTAGGCTAAGACACTTGCGACTTGAAAACTTAAGAAGCTTAGTAGGCAACTCTTGAAAGAATTGGAAGCTCTTATTAACTCAAGGAAGCCTTTACAAGTGCTTGGATGCTCACTTGCTTGGTTAGGAAGTGATTTGGGTGGTTTTGGGTTGGTGCCTTGGCCAAATGAGGCCCTCACCTATTTATAGGCACCAATGGAACTCTCTAGAACCTTGAAGGGTTCCTTACAATTCAAGAACATTCTAGAACTCCCTAGACTATTCTATGTACAAGCTTATGTACAAGAGACTTCTAGAATTCTCTAGAAAGCCCTAGACCCTTCTCACGCCTTCTACCATAGTGTAGAAATGTGTGGACTTCTCTAGACATTTTTAGAACCTTCCACACTCTTCCCACTAATGGCTAAGTGTGGGAGTCTCCAGGAGTCTCCAGAAGCTTCCCTCCTTCTATATAAGCCCATGGGGAGGGTCATTTGAAGCATCCTGTGACACTTTGCTTTCAATCCTCACCTACAATTTATACCGAATTATTTTTTCTTTTTTGAGTTTAAGAATAGATACATTGGTGGCTTTTATAATACATGAACAAATAATCACTTAGTTAATATTTTCTCTAAAGGGATTTTTTTTTTCTTTCTTTCTTTCTCTTTCTCTTTAAGTTTAAGGAATAATATATTTCTTTTATTCTTTTTCTTTTTTAAGTTTGGGAAATAATATATATAAATATTAAGGAGCATTGTAACACCCCAAAATAAATTTTAGGGGCAAAATAGTAAATTACAAATTAATTAATTAATTAATTAAACTCATTAAAGGTAAAAAAGTCTTTTTACAATTAATAATCCTTTATATAAATTAGATTTTCCTCTTATCTTCTTTATTCAAAAAACTCTATTAACAAAAAAAAATTAGAGAATTGGAAAACGTAGAGCTAAAAGTTTGAAGTTCAGATTTTTTCCAGGTGATGAGTAAATTCGTCAAGCTAAATACTTGAAGTTTTTGAGCGCTTCTTCAAGGTAAGGAAAATTAATGCAGATTTTCATAAATAATTTTCTTTTTGTATTGTATTTTGACATGTGTAAAAATATTATTTTTATCTTTACACATTGATCAAATATGTGTTTTGCATGGATAATATATTTGAAAATTTTCTTTGTTTATGAAAAATAAAAAATTGAGGAAATATGATATTTTGTTTTATAAGTTTGAATTAATGAAATAAAGCGTTTGACTTTGAATTATATGGTTCTAGTCAATGGGTTATAATTGTTGACATTTTCGATCTTAGTCAACGAGTTATAATAGTTGATATTATATGGCCCTAGTCAAAGAGTTATAATAGTTAACCTTATGACCCTAGTCAATGGGGTATAATTGTTGACTTTTGGTTTTGTTCACCTTAAATGAAATAAATTTGAAACTAACCACTCATTTGTAAAGTCTCACCTAATTGGGCACCATTTGTTATTTGATAACCAGAGTAAAGATATTTTGAATGTATTTGATTTGATTTTGATGATAAATTTTTTTGAAATTGATATGAGAAAGTTTTGTTGAAAAGTTTGAATGTATTAGTATTTTGAACTCAAAAGTTTTTATGAAAATAAGTATATGTTATACCTCCTCTTTGCAAACATGATTGAAAATGTTTGATCTATGAAACTCTATTAATGCTCTTTATTGAGTTTTGAGTTCATCCCCATTTGTTGATAATCTTTCAAGTAACCTTAGTTCGGGCGAGGAGTGATCGTTAGGAAGGAAATTTGGCTTTATTAGGACATTTGTTTAAACTCTCTTTATCTTGGACATTGTTTAAATGTTAAAACTTAATTTTCGTTTAAATTATTTTGAGCTTGGAATTATTTGGACAATAACACTTTGATAAATGTATTAGTTTTTTTTTAAAAAAAAAATTGATATTTTGAGATTTTAGGATTTTATCCTACTATTCTGAACAAGAATTTGGTAATTGGTAAATTTCCAATTACAATACAAATGTTTGTGTCGTTTTCACTTTGAGCCTTTGGGCTTGAGGTGTGACATGACCGTCATTCCCTTTGAGTGAGTTTTGGGGCATGACAAGCATAATATACATATTGAGCCCAAATTTTGCAAGGTAAAGCTTTTAGGAAAATTAGTCATTCAACATGGTATCAGAACTTAGTTTGATGGGAGGTTGTGGGTTTGATTCACTTCTTCACAATTTGCATGTTTGTTTCCCCATTTGTTTCTCCTATCCTCTTTTGCAATTTATTGTTATCTCTTTCACCCAATTTTCAATTCTCTAGTATTTGTTGGATATGAATCTAAATTTTCTCTATTTTTTCAGGTACAGGTATGAGATTGCACATAAGGGAGGGTGTTAAGGAGCATGATTAGCATATTTGGTCCAAATTCTACAAGTTTAAACTTTTAGGAAAATTGATGGTTCAACAATAAAAAGCTTTTATTATACATGAGTAGGGTGGTATCATCCTCTAAGATCTATTCCACATAATAAACTTAGAACCCGTTTGAGAGTAATTTTAGAAAACGCATCCAAGTACATTTTTAACATTCATGTATTAAAAAATTAAAAACATTTTCTAAAATTACTATAAAAAGCACTCTTAATTTGATTCTTATGTGTGAGGTATAGAAGCCAGTCTAGATATATTTAACTTAATTTGTTTTGATTTACTAATTTATATATGTGACATATACAAATCGACAACTTGACTGAGTTATGATTAACTCAGAGGAGACAAACAACAATGGTTGTAATTGGTAATATATATAGTTTGACCTATTGAAAACACAGATAATCATACTTTCCAAAGGCCTAATCAAAGTTCCCATAGTGTTTCCTAAATTAAATATGGAGGTAAACCCCAATAACCCACAATGGTATTGGTATGCCAGCTTCAAGTGGAAGCCATCAGTCACTATGCAAATTGACAAAGCCTTTTTTATTTAAGAATCTGTTTGTGTGGGTTATCAACCTTTAATTATAATTATAGAACCAAAGTTGGCCTCCACTCAACATTGGAAAATGACTTAAAATTTAATTAGTGGCTATGATATGGTCTCCACCATATCAAATAAAACATTAAAATCTCAGTGGATGGGCTTCAACCATAGGGCAACATCACCACAAATTTCCCCATGAAGCAAGAGGATATGGCTTGTTAATTGCCATGAAAAGCAAGTGGAATAGGAAACCCACTACTTGATTCTCAAATTAAAGTCTTTTTTCCCATACAAAAGGGGCAATTAAGAGCCAAATTCCCTTGCTTGAAAAGCTGGTTTAGGAGATGTTTAAGTGGGTATTTGAGTCATAACCCTTTTTATATTAGCTCATCTTATAAGCTAAACTTCACAGCATTTCTACCTATATATATTTTTTATCTTTTGGGGGCATTACACTTGGAAAGGTTGAATAAATGGACATTGACAAGTAAAATTTTGAAAATAAGATAATTTGATGTCTCTAATAAAGTCAAATTGTAATCTTCACAAGGCAATTTAATAATCAAATTTCATATATGAATTAAACTGAAATTATGCATTAGGATGATATAATAACTAAATATATTCCTGAGGCTTGACTTGAGTCGTAAAGGGATGAAGAGGATTTGTGGGAAGTTCCAAGTTCTAAGTTCAAATGATGATAAAAATTTACCAATAAAAAAAATGATATAATAACTAAAAATGTCAATAGAAGATAAGATTAAATAAAAGAAAAAGATGGATAAGCTCAAAGCCTAGTTGAAAATAATTGGATAATCACTAAATATGCTTGAGGTTTGGCTCAAATAGTAAAGGGATAGGGAGGGTTTGTGGGAAGTTTCATAGGTTTCAAGTTCAAGTCCTAATGGCAATAAAAATTTACCTATAGAAAAAGATATAATAACTAAACATGTCAATATAAGATAAGATAGGTCCGATAAAAAAAAATATAAGATAAGATAGGATTAAATAAAAGAATTAGGTGGATGAACTCAAAGCCTCAGTAAAAATAATTGGACCTTCCATTCAAATATTATACATTTTTCATTATTATTTAATATGTAAAAAAATTTATGTAATAGGATTTCTTAATAATAATAATAATAATAATAAAAAAAAGAAATTTATAGAAAATCTTCATAATAATATACAACCATGCATGTAAAAACAAATATTCAGTGCAAAGAGCACTAGAAATAAGAGGCACCCCACCCCACACACCAGTTTAACAAAGATAAATAAAATGTGATAAGACCTATTAAAGATAAACCAAGGAATCACTTTAAATTTGCAACATTGATTGTGACCAAGAGTCACATTCAATTAATTCATTGCGTACGAGACATTCACTTCAAATCATGATCCCCATACATAGAATTATATTAGTTGTATAATGATTAACAAATTGAGATATGAAAATAAAATAAAATAAAATTGTTGGACTTGGGTCTGCCAACAAGAAAGCAATAAGTAATGGTGGGTCAAATTTTGGGGGATTGAAATTGAGATTAGAGTAATGTGATGATGGATGGAGGGGTTTAAATGTTGAGTAAGTGGTCCATATCATTATGATTAGGAAGGAGAAAGGCACCTGAATTTGTTAACAATATCCAAGCACCTAGCCTCTTTTTCACTCATATTATACCCCCATACAGCTAGTGCATATAGTGGTTGGTATTTTCCTTTGAGATAGTGTTGGGTTTTTTTATTCCTTTTGGAGGAAGTCAAATGAATAGGCAACTTGGGATTCAAGTGGGGTGTGCATCAATATGAGGAACACGTATAGGTAAGGTTGTCCAATAATAAAATATTCATAGGCTATGGTTGGTTCTAAAAAAATATTGTAAGGGAAATAAAATTAAAAATTAAAAAATATATTATTTTGGATTTTATTTCAAATTTATTTCACTCATTTTTTTTACTATCATATAACAATATTTTTTAAAAATAAAAAATAAAAAATAAAAACAAGGCATTTTTTTTCATAAAATTTAATATAAGATTTTAAGAAGTTATTAAAAATACTCCTTAGTGTGGATTTACGAAGCAAAAGGATTTGGGTTGGCTAAGTTTCTACGATACACTAATTTCTCTTTCTTGTTATTGCTGACTTTAAACCTTAATATTGCTCCAAATTATTTTAATTTCTATTGATTTTTCCTTTTTCAATCCAAGTCTTTAAAAATTTTTATTTATATAAAATTTATTATTATTTTCTTATTTTAAAAATAGAAAAAAAAAAAAAAGAGGAGACAATCACTTAGCCCTATTCGACAATTGTTTTCAAAAACAATTCTGAAAAATAATTTTTGAGAACAACTTTTAGTTATATAATGCTTTATAGAACAAAAATTTATTTGAAAACGTGAAATATTTTTCACATATTTTTAATATTATTATACATGTTTTTAAAATAATTTTTTATGTCTGCCTTATTTTTAATTATTCTATATATTTATATAATTATTTTTAAAAAAATCCTTAAAAATTAAGTGAAAATAACTAAAAATATATTTTTTTTTAAATATCATGTTTTTAATTTTTAAAAATAGAAAATATAAAATAGTTTTATGGTTTTCAAATGTATGTTTTTGTTTTTTTTTTTTTTTTTCAGAATTTAGGTTGTTTGTTTTTCTACTTTTTCATAACTTATTATAAACTTTTTACTAAATAAAAAAAGCCAAAATATGTATCTTTTTCTAAATAGAAAAAATAACATATTGATTTTTTTACTTTTTAATACTTAATAGAATAAAATAGTATAAAAGCAAACAACCTAATATTTAACACTATTAAGTATTAAGATTTTAATTAAGATTCTATTTAGAATTAAGTAAAAAAACAAACACCACCTTAAATTTCTCATGATGTGTTCCTCGTTCCAATATGTATGATCAGTAGATTTTTTGTTGGTTCATGTAATGAGTACTCTTCCAAATGTCTAACTAATTGAGACTCTCAATGGAGTATGAGACGATGAAATAAGCAAGCGAAGATTGTTATTGATATCATATTTGGTTATTGGGAAAATTTGGCAAAGCATGTAAAATAAAGAAAATAAAGAGAAAAAGCATAAAGAAAGAAAAATTGAGAAAAAATAAAAGAAAATTTGATTTAAAGTTAATAAATTACTTTTATATGATATTTTAAACTTATTTAATTTTTTTTATTTTTTTTATAAAATTAAATAATTTTAAAATATGAAAGCTTTTAAGTAATTTATTTATATTTGATTTTTTTGTAATTTTTATTATAAAACAAAACATGAAAAAATTATTTTGTTAACATTTTTTTCTTTAGGCTATGTTTGGTTCCCAAAAAGTTTGAGGCAAAATGTGAAGAAAAGAAAATAGATAGGAAAAGTAGATGAAAAGAAAAAATGAAGAGTAATAAAAAATAGATTCAAAATTAATAAATTATTTTTATATATTATTTCATATTTTTTTCACATATTTAAATCTTCTACATAAAAATTAAATAATTTAAAAACATATAAATTTCTTAACAGTTTTAATTATATTTGACTTTGTTTTGTATTTTCTATAATAAAACCAAATATAAGAAAATTATTTTCCTCAAAATTTTTTATTCTTTTCCTAGTACTTTTTGAGAATTAAACACAACCTTAATATTTTATAATAAACAAATTCTCCACATAAAAAAGTGAGCTTAATGAGCTCTTTGATAGGATGGGTATAAGTAGTTTATCAAAAAATCTACTTATAGTAATTTTTTACCATAGTTTAATTAGATTGATTTTGGTCAGGGTCAAGTTGTCAGCCGCCAAAGTGCAATTGACTCCTCATCTTAAACATGGATTAAAGTACAATCTTACCATTAAAAATTGCTTTGCAAATCCTCTAAATTGAGAAAGAGAGTCAAATTATAAGATCGAAAAGCATAATTTTGTTAGTATCCCATTGAGGTACGAGTTCAATCTCTAATTCAAGATTCCTATGTCTTTCCAAGATGCATCTTCTCTAAAAATTAAACATTATAGTTTCAAAATAGGATTTCTAACCATCTACTAAAACTTCAAGATTTATTTCTTATTCAAATTTTGTTAATTACAATCAATTCAACTTTCCATCTTTTTCACACTTCTTTCATTTATAATCAAATCGTTGTTCTAAATTTTTTTTTTCTTTATTATCTACCTCATAATTCATATACGTATTTTGATCTTTTAAATTTTTTTTGTGATGTTCCAAATCAGATAGGAGATAAAACTTTTAACGCTGTATAAGTATGAACTCTTCTTAACCTTATAAATGTATTTTAAAACTGTGAGGACTTTTTTAGGTTTAGAGCAAACAATATCTATACGGTTGGATACGAGTTGTTGTAAATTGTATCAAAGTCGATCCCTAACTCCAGTATGGATTTTATTTGGCCCTATAATCCCATAGGATACAACGAAGAGGATGTTTGTGATATCTCACATCAAATAAAGGATAAAATTTCTGATATTATATAAATTTGAGTTTCTTGTCTTAGGATCCAAGGTGAACAATATCTACACAATTAAGTATAAGTCATTAGATTCTTTATCAAATAGTTATTGAGATTTTTTTCCTCCATTTAGAGAAATATATACATGGCTTGAAAATATATTTAACTTTAACTTAAAATTACTTTTAATAGCTAAAATTTACTCTTACTTTCTACTATTAACTAATGAAAAAAGAATTATTTGAGATAGCTCTTTATTTTTCTTCCATTATAAGCTAAAATTCAGTCTAAATGTATAATTTTGAAGGATAATAGTATGATTATAAAAATTTTATTAAACAAAAAAAATAAGGTTTTTTCTTTAAATTAAAATAAAAATAAATAATTTTCTGGTATTCATATTAATTTTTTTTTAAAGTTATAATCTCCTTTAATAAAATTGTTTATTGAACTTATGCAAGAATTTTTAACTTTTTATAAGTCCATTGGAACAGAATTTCTATAAATATGAGCTTATAATATCTTATTTGTTTATTCTAATAATTATCCTGGTAGACACTCATATGATAGCATCACACTTGAAAACACTTCCACAACCCAAGAAGCAAGGTTTAAATTTTAAAATTAATTTTTAAAAATATTAGAGCCTATTTAGTCTATAATTTAAAAATAGTTTTCTATTTTTAAAAATAGAAAATATTTTTAAAAATTTGTAATGTTATTTGGTCATTGTTCTTTGAAAAAGATTTTGAAAAATAAAGTGAAATAGAGAACAATTTTTCAAGAACAAGTAAAATTTTTTTTTGTAAGTTTTTTAAAATAAGAGAAAAATATGAACTCGTTTAACCATATTTTCTTAAATTTATTTTTTAAAACTATTTTTTATTCTTTAACTTAAAAACTATTTTTAAAAACAAGTTTTAGAAAACATGGCTAAATGGGTTCTTATTTATTTGTGTTTTGGAAATGTTTCAAGACTTCACTTAATGTATATTTATTTTGTTTCATTATAAAAAAAATCAAATATAATTAAAATTAGTTAGAAATTGATGTGTTTTAAAATTATTTAATCTTTAAATAATAGTAGAAAATAAGGGAAATGATTTTGAATGAGTATATTAAGATAATTCATTAATTTTAATTTTTTTATTTTTTTCTTTCTTTCACTTTTCTTCTTTACTTTTTTTTATTTTTTATTTTTTATTTTATTTTATTGAGAACAAACATACCCTTAAACGTCGACTTTTAAATGTAAAGTTGTAGGAACACAATATTTGCATTGATCTTAAAGTAACATGTCACTGGTCAAATCAAGTTAAGCAAGGCCCTACTCATTGTAACGAGCTTTGACCCAAAATGCAACATTTAAAAAAAAAAAAATTCATAAAGTAAACCGATTTCCAAAATAATGCCCAATCTAGTATGTCTGTGCCACATAAATTATCACATCATAAAACCGTAGTAGGTAACTACAGTTTTAACTTTAAATTTAAAACCGTTGTTGGTGACTACGACTTTAACTTTAATTCTAAAACTGTTTTAAAAATAGTCAAAGTTGTAGTCACCAACTATGGCTTTAACTTTAATTTATATATATATATATATATAAAATTATGTTGCTTGATTTAAAATATTTAACTTTAATTTTTTTAAATAAAAATATTATATTATTTTGATTTTATATTGACTAAAAATATGTGAGTGGTTTAATAAAAATATTTAACTTTAATTGATCTCATTATTTAAAGAATAGTAATATATGAAATTAAATAATTGATGTATTTAATTTGATATAAAAATATTTTTGTTTAATTTTATTAAAATATTTGGCACTATACTCAATATAAATATAATTAGTTATAAATATACTATTTTTTACCCTTATAATGAAGAATATTATATTATTTTGTAACTTTGTGCAAAAATTAAAGTCAATTATGCATTTGTACAAAATATAATATGACTTCAAGTGGGTAAATAATTGGAAAATTACTTAAATACAACAAAAATAATTTTTTTTTTCCTATTTTTTTCCTTTCAAAATGGGATCAAAATGGAATGGAAAGGCTTAAAATTTTAAACTTAAAATGCCAACCTAATAGAATTTGTTTTTCCACTTCTTAAAATATAGAATTGTAGAAAGAAAATACCTTTGTTTTTCTAATCAAATTACTATTTAGTTTAACTGTTTTGGTAAATAGATGAAAATGCTTTTGGAATATTTTTGTAAATTCATTGAGAATAAGAAAAATGTTCCTTATTGGGTACCAACGGGAGTTTCGGGTAAAAATGATTTCTTTAAAACAAAAAATCCATAAATTAATTTTATTCTCAAAATAATTTTCAATGTGATGTGTTTCTTATTCAAGTGGGTATTCACATCACAAAATTGTAATAGGTAATCACGGTTTTTGAATTTTTTTTAAAAATAGTCAAAATAGTAGCTAGTGATCATAACTTTAAATTTAAACCTAAAACCAATTTTTTAAGTTCAAATTTTAAATCATGCAAATGTTCAATTTTTTTAAGAATTATTTTGATTGGAGGTTTAGATTGTAATTTTTTTTTAATGCATTATTTTTTCTATATCAATATAGTGTTGTTGTAACTAATTAGTTATAAATATAATTAGTTTAAATTTAAACATAAAATCAATTTTTTAGATTGTCAAATTGTTATATTTAAGTGGTATATATATAAGTTCAATTTAAGTTTAAAATTTATCATATTTTCATTTAAATATATAATAATTTGTTCATAATAAAAAAAAGTTAACAATTTAATGCAAATGAAAATGAAAATAAACACAAAAAACTAAAAAATAGTCCTCAATGAGTGCCACATGATGGGGTCTTCCTCTTTCTCTGTGGACGCCTATGATACAGAGACATCTTTGTGGGATCTGTCTGTGCAATATGTCATGTCTCAATATGTATAGGTTGAGATGGAGCTGATGGAGGCAAGAGTTGACACCTACATAGACCACGGCGTCTCCTAGGTGGACATACATTTAACTGTGTAACATGTGTAAGGGTATGATACATGGTAGTCTCTATGGGAAGAAGTGTAGGTGATGGTAAGGTGGTAGATGGTGGGGTGATCTCAAGTAAAATGATATCTAATATGGTAGCATCTAGGAAAGGTGATATAGGAGATGGAAGAATGACATCTGCCGTAGTGGTAGCTGGTGCAATAACATCTGATATAGTGGGCTCGAGGAGATGAGATATAAGTGATGATGGTGAGGTGACATGTGGTGTAGTGGTCTCCTCGAGAGAAGATAGAGGTGATAGCCGATTAGTAGATAGTGGGGTAGTCTTTGGTGTAGTGACATCAGGTATAGTGCCCTATGTGGGAGAAAATACAGGTGATGGTAGAGTGGTAACTAATACGACATGCTCTAAAGGAAAAGGTCTAGGTGAAGGTGATGGTAGGGGTGAAGGGGGAATTGTGGAAGCCTCAAGTGCAAATAGGGTAAATGATGTGGATGGTGCTAACATGGTCTTGAGTGGATGCATAGATCGTCAAGGCTATCGACCAGCTCGCCCACCATCTCGCCTACTACCTCTCCCTCAGCCTCGAATAGTTTGCATCTTAATTATAGTGGCTAACACAGGTGGTCTCATGAATGGGTATGATGATGTAGGCGATTGACAGACTAAATGTATGCGATGCTCCTCTCCAATAACATGCAAAATATCATAGCAATCCGATGAATGTCGCCTAATGCACCTGAAGTAGGCCCAGCAAATCGACTAGCAATCTCAACTATACCAATGATCTAAAAAAAAAAAAAAAAGTTAAACATACGAAGATGATTTTTAATTAATTATAATTTAACAAAACATTTATAAATTAAAAAATCTTACCAACAACTGAGTAGTTGCTGTTGTACTATGATACATCATCTAATCTCTATGGAGAGAGGGTGTGATCAAACGTCGTGTAATACGTCGATACCACTTCATATATGGATCATGAAACTGCATATTACCCACCATAGGTGGTGCCGTTATAATACGCTCCGCACGACTAGCCCATAAGGTAATATACTATGCATGGAATGCCCCCCAATCATACTTATGTCATCCTCACCTATCCACAGAATAGAGGTCTTGCTCTATAGAACAAGATGAAGGTATCCCTTGTTGAGGGCCAAACTGTTGCAACACTCGCTCTGATCGATTCCACTCGACAATGTCAAAGCAGATAAGAGGTGACATCGTTCGCCAAATCTCTTGGTCTAGTAGAAATATCGCCGGAAGATGGGCAACTAAGTTTCCCATGTAAGGGTCCCATAAAACCTGTTAAAATCAACATTTGATATTAATAATGTTAACGTTTATATGATTAACAATAACACATTACATCTTATGTGTACCTAGTCATGGGTTTGTGCATTTAATTGGTCTCGATAAAATGTCAAAACACGTGATGGGTTTTGAGCCCATGATAAAGGTACTCTCCACCTACATCCTAACGGATCAGCTAGTAAACCCTCGTCTAAAAATGCCTCATCTTGTAATCCCTAGTCTAAATACTCACTTGGTAAATCATCGATTGCATCATGCTCTAAATGCTGGGCTGCTGAGGGGCTGGTGGTCGATCAAAATCAAGTCGACCCACGTGGAATCTCTCCCAAGACCACAACTAGAAAAAATGTAACATTAAAATTTTACTTAAATTATACACTTGAAGCATCTAGAAATTTTAATCTAATGTGAATAATTAATTATACCTGTAATAGTGTGACACATCCAGCAATATCGGTGGCACCATCCAAACTAGCTCGACACAACTCCTTATATAGGTGTGCTAATACTGGACTGCCCCAACTATACATAGATGTTTGAGTCAAGTCTTTTAGCAATGGGAGATAACACATATGGATGTGGGTACCTTTCTTGTATGTAAATAGCATTGAAACCTACGAATCCTAATATGAAAGCTCGTGCATACCGCTCTAATGTGGCATCATCTGAATCAACTGGTGGATGAGAAAATTGGTGACATAGCCATCGTGTTGATATCGTTGATCCTTTAATCTCAAATGTAGGGGGAGTCACCCCTAAAAGTTCATAACATAACAGTGACCAATCTATGTCACATGTGTCGATGATGGGAAACTCATGAATACGAAGTCCTAATATGACAGCAACATCCTGTAAAGTAATGGTCATCTCCCCAACAGGTAAGTGAAATGTGTGTCTAAGGATGCCATCTCTCAACTAGACTAGTGATCAATCCTCAATCTAGTGTAATGTGTCCAATACGGTATACACCATAAAATCCAAATCGAATAATATAAGGTCGAAGAAGAGGATCCATCTCTCACTCTTGCATAAACCTAGATATATGTTGTCGACAAGTCAAGAATGAAGCAAGCTGTAAAAATACAAATAAATCATTTAGATAATAAATTGCAAATTTTTTCATTCTTTAAAGAGATATTATTTGCTTTCATATCATACCTTGCCAGAGTCAACTAAATGAGACCTGTGTCTATCCTGTAGAACCAAAACAGATGTATCTAATGGATTTGGATTAGAACTATGTCCTTTATACTCCATATTTGTAACAAAATTGTGAAGATAAATAAACAATACTTGTTGTTTTTAAATAAAAAATATTTCTAATGAAAAAGTTTTAAAAATTTATGAAGTTTTCCCTATATTAAGCATATATCAATTTGATAAATTTAAGTAGATCAACTCATTTATGACCAATAAACAAGTCATACTAGTCTTAATTAAAATTAGAGATACAAATACAATGGGGCATTTTGTTAACATTTTTAATAGAAATTTCAAAATTTTGACAGAGTTTCCCCTATAGTATGGACATTATTCTAAATATAAATAACCTGATTATGCAAATAACATCAATATTTATAATCAAATCAAAGTTAATAATTGCATAAAGGTAGTATCATAGTAGCTTACATCACAATATCCAAGAAAATTACATGCATACATCACATGATCTAATCAACTCTATTATTGTTTTGACAAGAAGAGGGATTGTAGCCACTTTGTTTGCATAACCCACATGTAATAGAAGTCTCGCATTCTCTAACATCCATTTCATTATGCAAACGACTTGATTTAGGTCGTCCACTTGATGCACGTTTCATCGACTCAAAAAGCATGATAATCAGACCATTATAAGGAGGCCGCTCATATATATTGAAAATGTGATGGAACAAGGGTGCCCAAGTATTATAGTATGATTGTGTACTGTAGTAGTGTTGAACAAGTGGTCTAAAATCAATTGAACGAAAATGACATGCTGCTAGAATATGGCTACATGGGAATCCATATATGCGTGTTTTACCACACGTGCATGCATACTCCTATAAGTTGACGCGATATGTTTGACCACCAGTTGAGCTACTCTTAGTAACCCTATTAGTCTTCACATGGAATCGTCTTTGGATGTGATCATATAAAACAATCTCATGAGATCCCGTCTTAACCACATTTGCCTTAATCTTAGCATCGACATATGGAGTGTATTCCTTATTTGAAGTAAGTCGATTAGCACCTTATTCCCTTCTCACAACAAAGTAACTATTTAGTCAAAAAAATGTAAATTGAACCAAAGCATTTATGGGTAAGCTACGAGCCCCTTTAAGCACACTATTGAACACCTCCGAGAATTTGTAGTCACGATGCCATACCTTCGACCTCCGTCATGAGAGAGCACTCATTTCTCAAAAGAGATTGCTTCCAACCATTGTTGTGCGGCTGCATTAATCCTTTCAATTGTGTTCATATGTTTATTGATTTTTTCAATCTTGGTTGCTAAGGCTGCTTTGCATATCAAAATTTTCAATATTTTGTCCTTGAATTGAGTCATAAAATTGCTAGCAAGATGACGTATACAAACCCTATGATATGCGTATGGCTCAGACCAATCAAGATGAATATTGTTCATTGCAACCATAATGCCTAGATGTCAATCTGATATAACACAAAGTCCCCTGTTATGAGTTACTCTAGTTGTAATACATGCCAAAAACCATCCCCAACTATCAATATTCTCACCCTCTGTTGGGGCAAAAGCTAATGGGAATAATTGATTATTTCCATCCCAACCCATAGCAATCATTAAAGTGCCTTTATACTTCCCATACAAATATGTACCATCAATACTGAGTACAGGCCAACAATGCTTGAATCCTTCAATAGATGGATGAAATGTCTAAAAAACTCATTGAAATATCTCTGTATTCTCCATAATACCAGGAAATGCTTTGGAAATTACAACACATCTTGGATTTGCTTGCTCTAAGGTAATGAAAAAATGTGACAACTTTGCATATGACTTATAAAAATCACCAAATAAGTTTGGAAGACCTTTAAGCTTCGCTTTAGATGTCTTCTTGTATGATATTTGGTATCCGAATTTCTCCACAATACTTGCTTGAATAGCAGCCACTAATTATGTGAATTGTGTCTTAATCATTCCTTGGATATGAGCAACAATCAAGTTGGAATCTAATTGTTGATGGTCCCAATTCAAGCAAGGATTTACACATTTGTGTAAACCATTGTATTTATTGATTGCAAATGAAGTTATACCTTTTACAACCATAGCACGAAGTTTCCATGGACATTGAGATTACTTAGCCTTCTTGCATCTTAAGACTAACAACTTTGTAATTAACGAAACAACAACGTACTCTTGGTGTGCACTAATAGAGTACAACTTCGCAGCATGTTATAAATCTGCTTTTGAATTAAAAACTTGGCCAACCATGAACTCTCCACTTGAATTTCCAATATTAGTGTTCTCTCATGGGGTCCAATCACTTGAAACGACATTACAAATGTTTTCTACATTTTCAAACTGCAATGATAGTGTCGAGTGATACCAAACAAGGGAAAACTCTATTAGGTCCTCAAGATCTGGGTTATTTGACATATCACAACCTTCCACATCCGTGGAGACATATCCTCCTTGTTCACTTTACATTGCTTCGTGAAGAACTAAGAAAGATGAAATAACATTAACATTATTGTTTTCCTCATCAATAAATTCGAACACCCCATCGCCATCATGTTGAACATCTTCTGCTCTCACTTTGATCATCACCTTCACATTCTTCTTCATCTTCATCTTCATCTGCTCTACACTCATAAGTCATTGCAACTAGGGCACTACTAGGTCCACAACCATACTCAAAATCCTTAACATTATCATTTTCTCCGAGTAATAAATGTGTGAAGTTACCCAATAATTACCTCCTTACTCGTGGTTGTACTGGCACTTGTTTAATATACAATTCAATTTATTTCATTCCAAATGTGTTAACCAATTTCAACATTTAAGATAAACTATTATCATCTCATATTGGACAAGGTTGGAACCTTTTTTCCCTTTTTAAAGGATACCTACAATTGAGGATTAATTGAAATAGTTTATTGTCAATGCTAGTTCTCGAGTATATTATAGATAACAAGTGTTCATAGGTTGAACTAACAGGCACATCCAAAGGCACAATTACAGCTTGATCCCTAATATACTTTACATTTGTTTCTGTCCTCAACATTTTTCCTTTACAAAAGCAAATCACAGGAACAATAGATTCAGACATGATTTACCTACAAAAAATACAATATCAAATGGTTTAATAATCAATGAAAATAATAACAAGTCTTTTTGTTTTGAACTTAACATACTTGTTTATTAAAATAATTACAAAAACACACGTACAAGAATGTTCAAGATCAGAAATTGCATATAAACTTTTAACATGTAAATACACAATTATATAATACAACACCTTCTTACACATTAAGGGGAAAAATATAAATCACTTCATAATAATAAATTTTTTTAGTTAAATAGTTATCTATGATACAAATATAATCATAGATAAATATTTGATAAAATTTTAATTTAAAACTTAGATAGTGGGTTATAAATCAATAAATGTTTAGTTAAACAATTACAATAATCTCAAAATTAAATAAAAAATAATCCACCAATAATTTTTTTTTGATAAAATATCATATATTAAAATAAAATTAAATGTTATCAACTATTAAATAATATATAATTTAAATAATTATGTTTTGATTCATAAATCATTTGATATTTGATTAAACCTAAAAGTCGAAAAAAATTTAAAATCTCAAAATCAAATAAAATTAACTTACCACAGAAAAATATATTAATAAAATATCAAATACACAATTATAGAAAAAAAAATCATTTATATATATATATAAACATTATTTGAATATTAAAAATGAAAACAAATAAACATTTTATAAATCTATTTAATATTAATTTTAAATATAGGAAAAAAATTATTTATAAATTAATATTAATTTTAATTTTAATTTTAATTTATAAATCTATTGAATATTAATTTTAATTTTAATAAAATTGATGCCAACAGGATAACCCTTCTCAAATAATCCACCAAGAAAAGTTTTTTTTGATAAAATATCATATATTAAAATAAAATTAAATGTTATCAACTATTAAATAATATATAATTTAAATAATTATGTTGTTATTCATAAATCACTTGATATTTGATTAAACCTAAAAGTCGAAAAAAATTTAAAATCTCAAAATCACATAAAAGATAACTCACCACAGAAAAATATATTAATAAAATATCAAATACACAATTTTATGTTTTTTAGGAAAAAAAAACAGGATAATATGTTTGACAACGAAAAAACAAAAAATAATTTTTTTGTTCTTAAAATAAAAAACATGATGTTTTCAAAGAATATTTTTAGTTATTTTCACTTATTTTGTAAGGCTTGTTTTAAAAAATAATTATACAAATATAAAAAATGATTTGAAATAAAACATTACATATAAAAATTATTTTTCAAACATAAGTAAAAATATAAAAAATAAGTTAAAAACATTTTAGATTCTCAAATAGATATTTGTTTTACAAAACATTAGAAAATAGTTTTCAAAAACTATTTTTAGAATTGTTTTCGAACCGTTACCAAACAAAACCTTAGTTTCCAACAAACAACCCAATGGTGCCTAATCTAGTGTCAAAGCAAGATCTCATGCACTTGCTTTCACTACGTGTGAATAACATGGATTAAGGCACTTTACATGAAAAAATATAAATAAAGAAAAAATTATTTTTCATGCTCACACCAAAAAGATTTTCGTTTTCCTTCAAGAAAAAGCTACTCTTGGCAATCTAGTTACCAAATATATTTCCTCTTCATTGTAGATTGTAAATATTTTAATTAAACAACTTCCCAAACAATCCTTCAAGGAGTTTCATGAGGTCAAGTTGGGTATTCATTATGTTCCCATACCCACCTTGAGGGGATGTGATAAAGCCTATGATTCACTTACAAAAAATAATGGAGATCATGGCATTACTAATGAAGACCACGGTAGAAAACAAAAATAAAAAGTCAACAGTATTCTTCCAGCAACATTTTTTTATTTGAGGATTTGTCATATTAGGACTAAAACTTTGGTTTTCAACCATATTTATGGCAACTCGGGGAAGATATGGAGAAGGTTTTAGTAAAGATGAGGTTTTAGCTGCAATTTCTGATTTGGGTAAGAATAAAATAAACCCTTGGATCCAAATGATGTCAAATGGCTTTTTGGCATCACAGTTGGGATTTTGTTCATAATGAAGCAATGGGTTTCATGCAGGATTTTTGTTCAATTAAATCTCCTAGAATGACTTTGAATACTACATAATTTGTGCTAAATTCTAAAAAGATGATGTAAAGGATATGAAAAACATTAGGCCCATTAATTTGAAGGTGGGAGTGTGAATTCACATAAGCTTCTGGAGAAAATCTGGAAAGAGACTTAAAAAAGTTATTAGCAAAGGTGGGCCAAAAGTTTCATGTGCTTTTATAGAGGGAAGATGGATTATGGATACAAAATATTATAGCCACTAAAGTCATAGAATCTAGATCAAAAGCTCAAGCCCTTGTACACAAGATGAATATTTAGAAAGTGCACCACCATGAAATTTAGAGTTTTTTTGCTTTCAGCAAGCAGTATGGGTTTGGGGTAGAAATTGGTTGGTAGGATTAGATTTTTTATCTTTGTAGTTAGCTTTCTGACATTAGTTAATGGGAATCCCAATATTTGTTTTCAGGGCTCAAAAGGTTTGAGATATGGAGATCCACTAACGTCCTATCTACCCATTTTAGTGATGGAACAATTGAGCTATTATATGTCAAGGGCAATGAGAGGAGGTTTCATTAAGGACTTTAAGGTGGAAGGTACAGGGGCTTGTTTTGAAATGCCCCATCTTCAATTTAAAAATGGTGTTCTAAAGTTTTATGAGACCAACATATTCTATCTTTGCCTACTATAAAAAAAACACTTTGCAACCTAAATTCACAACCAAATACATTCATTAGGATGGAACTAGGGTGATCAATAGCTTCGTTGTAAATTTTGGGAAAAGAAACAAAAGACAAAACTAGAGCATAGGATTTGAACAAGAAGAAAATCTATCACTAGATAAAAAAAATTGGAGAATTACTTTCCTATATTTTCTGGAGTTCTACCCCACCCAAATGACAGGCTTTAGCATTACTTTCCTCTATTTTCTAGGCAACCAAACATTCCCAGAATTTGGAGAATGATGTAGAAACCTACCCCACACCTTCAATCTCCTAGCTTAAGATAAATCTAGCCCTTGAAAAGAGGAGTACTCCTATTTTTTCTATTCCTATAATAAAAATCACCGCTCATCCCCTTCATTTTTGGAGTTTTTTACAGTGGTTCCCTCCATTTTTGGTATCTTTAATAAAAAAAATCCATGGTGATCCCCTATTCCATATCTATTTTCTTTACCAAAAAAACCTTTTTTCTTTCTGCTAAGCTCACAATCAAAATAAAAAATAAAATAAAATAAAAAATAAAACACATTTTTACCAAACAGAAACCAAACACATCTACAACAATAAACTGAAATACGTGAAAACCAAACAGATTTACAAAAAAAAAAAATTAAAATTTACGTAAACTGAAAAACTCATAAACTTACCTAACTAATGACTTCCAAATTTTGATTTTGAGCCAAGTATGAACCAAAGACGACCAAATGCAACGGGAAGGACGAAACCCTAAAGGTAAAAAACCTAACAGGGAAATGAAGAAACCTAATTGGGAAAGGAACGGAAAAGGATAAAGGATTCAAAACCGTAGTTGGTGACTACGGTTTCTTGACCTGGTCTCCTATGTGGCACACACACACTAGATTGGGCATTATTTTCAAAATCGGTTTACTTTATGGAACTTTTTTTTAAAATGTTGCATTTTGGGTCAAAACTCCATTGTAACTCAATAAGTACAATTTGATCTATACCATGGTTACTTTGATAAAGCATCTCACATAAAGACAAAGTAGTGCATCATCTAATAACTCTAAACGAATGACTCTTCCCTATTAATAATATATAGATGATAGACCATCAAGATACTTAAACGATATGTGATTGAAGGTGACCATTATCACCCTCTCTTAGAGCATGTTTGAAGCGATTTTAGAAAGTCATTTTACCTTCCTTTTTTTTTTTTAATACTTAAAAGATAAAATATTTGAAGTATAAAAAATATTAGAAGTGCTTCTTAAAATCATTATTAATCGGATTCTAAGTGTTAAAAAGATTAAAAACGTTTTCTAAAATCACTATCAAACTTGCTCTTAATCATCTTTCAAAGATAACTATAAAAGATCATTTATTCCCAAAATCCAAAATGATTAAACAAGCTCACACTTTCTCTCTTTTATAATTTCTTTCAAAACCATGACTAACTTTACTCTCAGAAAGAGGTCGATCTAATTGGACAACTCCTTCCTAAACATCATTTGT
Source organism: Vitis rotundifolia (assembly GCA_030254885.1). NCBI lineage: Eukaryota > Viridiplantae > Streptophyta > Magnoliopsida > Vitales > Vitaceae > Vitis > Vitis rotundifolia. The sequence goes on from CM058151.1 coordinate 16,494,050, forward strand.
GCAAATAAATAGATGAAAGAATTTTATGTTATGCTTAGTTCTTGACATAGTTGTGAAAGGCGCGCTTAAGAGGCGCCTAGGCTCGGGGCGACATGACGCCACCTTTCGGCGCCTCACCTAAAGGCAAGTGGCGCCCCTTCACGAAGGCACCGCTTAGGCACCCAAGGCGCGACGCGGTCGCCTAACTTGCCTCCGGCCAGGTATGCAATTCTTCTTCTCCTTCTCCTTCTCTTCTTCAGTCGCTATCGGGTTGTAAAGGGCTAGGGCTGAGAAGCCCTAATTTTATTTTATTTTATTTTATTTTATTTTTTGTCCAAAACAACGTCGTTTTGGCCCTTTTTATTTTAAAAGGAATAGGCCAAAACGACGTTGTTTTGGAGCATGTTCCTTTAAAAAAAAAAAAAAAAAAAGCCAAAATGATGTCCTTTTGGTTCTGTTTCCCCTTCTAACCCCCTTTTTCTGATATTTTTGAACCCGATACCACTCCCAATCATGCCCTAGCCTCAACCGTGCAGTGGAGAAGTGAAGAAAACGAAGAAGAAGATGAGGAAAAATAAAGGAAGAATAGGATAAAATAGAGGAAAAATAGTCACGTACCTTCCAGGACCTCATCATGTTGATTAAATTGAAGTTTTGGATGATATTTGATAATTTATGTGTTTAGAAAAAATAAATGATTGTTAAATTTGATTATATTATATAAAAATATATATGTAAATTAGGGTGCGCTTCACTTCACTAAAGCCCGCGCCTTAGGTGCGCCTTGCGCCTCAAGCTCTAGGACTACTTTGCGCCTTGAGCCTTTTAAAATTATGGTTCTTGGAAAGTTTGAAGAAAAGAAAATAAAGAAGAAAAGTAGAAAGAAAGAAAAAATAAAAAATAGATCTAAAATTAATAAATTATTTTTATATATTACTTTAAACTTTTTCATAGGTTTAACCCTTTTATATATAGATTAAATCATTTAGAAAGCCTTTTTTTATATGGAAAGCAAACTCCATTTTGATTGTTTAAGAAGTGATGGGGGTACAAAAGCCCAATTATGAAAAGAATGGTAGGGTAGAGCATAATACACTTACCTTAAAAAGAAATGGTGTCTGCTATGGGAATTGGAAAGGCTTTAGCATTTTTCATAGTAATATCAAATATGAGAAAATTATTTTTCTTAGTATTTTTTTTCTTTTCCTATTACTTTATGAGAATTGAACATAGCCTTAGAGATCATCCAACGTGGAAAGGGTCACAACAAAAATTAACAAAACCTAGTAATGATCTTGAGAGATGTTTAGGCCTAAATTTATATTATTAGGACTTTTATGAAATGACTTTAAATTTTACTAAAATAATTTTAAATTTGATATAAAGTAGTTGAATGTTTAATAATCTTAGTATCAAAAGTAATTTGATTGTTAAAAGTAATACACATGAGTGTTTATAGTAATTAAAATAAACATATCAAAAATTGAATTTTATTTAATTATAAATTCAAGTAAATGTACTTATAGTAATGTTTTTCTTACATTTTAGAACAAGCAATATAAAATGTAAATATTAAAAAATATTGCACATAATGGAAGGAAAAAAAAAAAAACATAGCTTCAACCAAGCATTCAATGCCATTATATTTATTTGTAGGAAATAAGGTTTCAAATTACCTTTTGAAATGTTTAAAATCTAGATTGGTTGTTTCACCAATGAATTTTTTGTCTAAATCGTGAATTGAACTACAAAAATTTGATAACCATTCTATTTTATGGTAGAAATACCTTAACCTTCTTTTGCATGGGGAAGAAAAAATTGAATGAAATTTAAAAGAGAAAGCTCTTTTGCAAAATCATGTTATTTTCAACCCTTTTTTTAGAGACTATATATATATATATATGTAGTTTTTGAGTAATTTCAACTCTCAAAAAATGTTCACCCCATCTTCCATTTTGTTGGATCAAGTTGGGTCAATCCACTTGGACAACCAAACCCAATTTAACATTATTAGACTCACAGTAACGTTATTTCTTCAATGACTCATTATATGACATTCATCCTAATGAGTGTTTGGTACATCAATTTAATAACTTAAAGTGACTTAATAACTTAAATTAAGTTATTAAGTAAATTAAGTATGTTTGATAAAATAACTTAATGGTATGACTTAAAATCAGAACAACTTTAAGTAATTAGTAAAACCAATTAACTTATTCTTAAACTTACATCTTTATTTTACATTTTTACTCTCATTTACTCTAATCACATCAATGTTCTCCTTTACTACTCCACCACTTCCACTATTACTCAATCTTCTTTACCCCAATTATGATTTATAAAAATAAATATATCAATTTAATGATTTAAAACATATATTTTAATTAATTTTATCAAACAATCTCAATACTTAAAGTAAGAATTAAATAATAAATTTTAAGTTAACAATTAAAGTATAATTTAACTTAAAGTCAACTTAAATTATTAAGTAATAAATATTAAGTTTTATCAAATACCCCCTTATTGTAAAATTGAAATTTCATAAATTATTTAATAATAATTAAAAAAATCCTGACCCTTATAAATTCACTTTCCTTCTTTTTTTTTCAAAAAAAATTGAGAGCAATTCAAATTATTTGACAATATTTTGATTTATTTATATTTTACTCTTAAAGAGATGAGTTACAAAAAATTATAAGAAGAATTGGAAAAAAAAAAAAAAATGGATCCCAAAACTGGGCTTAAACAAGATCCAGGTGAAATGAAGCCCAAAAATCAATTAAAAAACAAAGCTACAATACAATGCTATTTCACTATTAATGGTTTGACTATATCAATTCTTCCGTATCAATCACCAAACTAATCTCAAACTTTCCTGCTATTCATGAATTATAATAATAATAATAATAATAATAATAAAGTTGTTTTCTCTCTATATTCTTGCATCATATGGGCTGACTTGTGGTTGGCAAGTACAATCTTGTCGTCGGCTAGTACAACCCTACCAAAAGTCTCAACTAATCTTCCACAAATTTTCTAGGCTTGTGCTTTGGGACTTTTACTTTTAATAGATGTGCTTAATTAATCCCTCCAACAGTATTACTTATTTCTTTTTGGAAAAGGCGATATGTTTTTGTTGGAGCTCTTTTTCAACAATCCTCAACTCATTCCCAATCCACATATGTTTCTTTGTCATTCTTGTGAGTCACTTAAATTTATTCTATTTTATTTTATTTTTAAATAAATAAATGATGGTTTCTAATAAAAACAGAAATTTGTTTCAAAATAAACCATTCATGCATCAAAAGATTTATCATTATATAAAATGTGCATGCACCTTGAAAATATTGCTCCACAACCTAGTCAAAAATATTGAATGGCGATGTGGATAGGTTTCCGAGAAATACAATTAACCTCTAAATTTTTTAGATGTGACAAGCATTTAGAATAACTAGTGAATTACAACTTTCTTGTACCGCAATTATTGTATTGGTTTTGTAGTTTTAACGCTTTTTGCTAAACACCGCTTCAAAATTAGCTTGATTCCAATACGTAGAATCTACGTTGAATGACTATTTAGTGGGGCTACTAGGACTTAGGTCTCTTTTTTGGATGGAGCATCAAGTACATATATCTTTACTTATCAACCAATTTCTATAGCATTCAATAGTGGTAGCAAAATAATTGAACTTTATTTAAATATTTTATTTTCAAAAAATACAATATTTAAGTGGAAATCTCAACAAATAAGAATTAATTAAATTAAAATGGATGCATTTTAGGGTAGCTCAATTTTTGGATTGCACCAAATGCTATTTTAAGTTTTGTTAATATGAAAAAATATTAAATATTTATTTTTTAAATTTAAATATTAATAAAAAATGAGCAGAAGAACATAAGATTTCACCCATATACAACGATATAAGATTCAATTTGTTAATTAATGTGTAGTAGGTAATGTAAAATAATTAATTAAAAATTGTACTTCTTAATGCAATTTTATTTTATTTTTCCTTTTCCGAAATGGAATTAAGAAACAATAATATTAAAAGATGATAAAATAGTCACAAAAATTCTTAACCTAATTATGTAGTCCTCATTCACGTAATTTTTTATGACATACAAAATTAGTATAATTTATGAGATTTATTTTATCCAAAATAAATATAAAAGAGTAACTAAGAGTCCATTTAATCGTGATTTTAGGAAACACTTTTAATCTCAAAAATGTTTTTGACAAAAAGTTAGGTGTTTGGCAAATTTTAGAAAACATTTTTAAAAATTTGAAAAATTATTTAGGACCGGTTTGATCATATTTTTTTAAGCTTGTTTTTAAAAATTGTTTTTTATTCTTTAACTTAAATACAGTTTTTAAAAATAATTTTCAGAAAACATAGTCAAATGAGCTCATATTTTTCTTATGTTTTTAAAAATGAATGAAAACAACTTTTACTTATTCTCTAAAAATTATTTTTTATTTTACTTTGTTTTTAAAAATTATTTCCAAAAAACAATAGTAAATAGTGTTAAAAATTTTTAATTAAAGTATTATGTTTTTAAAAACATAAAACTGTTTTTTAAGCACACAACCAAACAAACTCTTATAATATTAGAAAATTACTTGTAATATTTTTTAGAGAAATACTGATAAGATTATCCTAGAAACACTTTGAGATAAAACACCTCCATTTAAAACACTTCAGTAAAAATACTTTTAATGCACTATAAATAATTTATTTACCAATTCGCTATAGATATTTAATCTACAAGTTGATGTATGAACATTTTAAATTTAGTTTGATTTTTAGTTTGATTTTTCTTGATTGTGATGGATTATTAATTATTTGGTTGAATTTGATGGCAGAATTTCTTAATGGGTATTAGTCAATAAAAATTTAAATAATTTATATTTTGATTTAGGGTCAAATTTGGAATTCACCATTCAACTATTACAATATTTTATTTGGTAAATTAATTCAATGAATTTGGAATGGTGTGAAAGTTTGGGGTGTATGGTAAGCCAATGAATAATAATAATAATATTATATGTACGACAATTTTGAATTTCCTTTTTAAAATGCCCAAGATTGAAAAAATGGTTATTTTATCATTCAATTCTTTGTCCCATGAAACAATCACACTCAAAACTCATTTAAAACACTTTTAATATTTTTAATACTTAAAAATTTTTATTATTTAAGGTGTTAGAATTATTAAAAACATTTTTTATAATCACTACAAAATATTCTCTTAGAGTCCATTTGATAGTAATTTTAGAAAACGTTTTTAATATTTTTAATATTTAAACATTTTTATCATACAAGTGTTAAAAATATTAGAAGCACTTTATAAAATTACTCTCAAACACACTCTAAAGTCGAGAACTACTCTGTTTCATAACATCAAAATCTTTCACCCTTTTTACATAATTTTTCTTCTCAAATTCTCTTGATCTTTCTTCTTAAAAAGAAAAGTAAATGTGAGAGAAAGAGATCAAAAATTTCTACCCCTAATCTCTTATTTGGTCGGATCATGTTAGATTAAGCCGACTCGAATACCCACTCAACTCCAACAATATATAAAATAGTTGGATAAAAAATATCGTTTTATTTTCTATTCATATTAATATAAAGTTTTAGTCACACTCATTAACGGCCATTGCATGGATTTATCAACTTATACAATCAACGTTCTTATCCACCGATTTACGAAAATATTATTAAAAAAAAAAAAAGGCTAAAAATAAGAAATTATAACAAAAGAATCAAATAACTAGCAATTGATACGATTGCCTTCTATCTTTGTTGGCATGTCTCCCTCTCGTATTTATATTGGTGTAAATTATAAAATTTATTTTGGAAAAAGTGGATTTTAATTCACCAATTTAAAAATATATATATAAAAAAAACCTCAATTTTTATAAATTAGTTTTATCTTCATTTATATAAAAATATTAAAAATATTTTAAAATACATGTCCTTTTTCATAAGTCTGATAATTGTTTCTTAAAATACTCTTTTATTTGATAATATTAAATAAAATTATCAAAAAAATTAATTTATCATTTTAATTCTATAAAAGTATCTTACAAATAAATATATTATAAACTTTTTATTATATAATATGATTTACAAATCATTTTGAAAAAATTCTCCAAGATCCTTAAGTGATAAATAAAATCTTTCTAATTTTCTAATTAACAATCATTTTATGTCCAATATTATATAAATCCACTCACCTATAAAAATTATGTTAATTGACATCAACAATAAAATAAGAAATTTTAAAATTTTAAAATACAATTAAACTAAAATACTTAAAAATTAAATACAATTAAAACCAAAAAACTTAAAAATAAAAATATTAACTCTTATTGTATTTCTAATTCTTTTTCGAATCCATGTTTTTTATTAGTGTAATTTAGTCAAGTGAAAGTTAATATTTTATTTTTATATTTTTAGCTTTAAAGTTTTTTTTTAAATTTTTAAAATTTCTTATTTTATTGATCTCAAATCAATTCTCACAGTAAAATAATAATAATAAATAAATAAAATTGTCAAATGGTGTTATTAACCTCACAAGTAAAAAATCATTTTAGGATTACTTTATATATATATATTTTCAAATTAATGAGTTAAAACCTAATTATCCCAATATATTTCAACTTTGCCCCCTTTAACCAAAATCTTTGTCTTCATCCCTAAGTATGAAACCAGTGTCCAAACTCTTGTAATACTATTAGACTCTCAAAATTAAGGGTTCGATTTGACCATATTTTTCAAAACTTGTTTTTAAAAACTATTATTTATTCTTTAACTTAAAAACAGATTTTAAGAATAAGTTTAAAAAAATACGGTCCAACGGGTTCATGTTTTCCTTTTATTTTTTAAAATAGATGAAAACAATTATTACTTGTTCTCTAAAAATTATTTTCTATTTGACTTTATTTTTAAAAATTATTTTTATAAAATAACAGTCAAATAATGTTAGCAAATTTAAAAATAATTTTTTATTCTTAAAAAATAAAAAATTATTTTTAAATCACATAGTCAAACTGACTCTAAGTCAAAAGTCTGTAATCGATGTACAAGTTCTTATTACAATATCCTCAAAAATTAACTCTACCCTCACAATTTTCATTCCCTTATTTTCAAAGAAATTACTTCAAGTTTGTTGAGTGTGTAAGGAAACTACTTTATATATTTTTTAATTTTTTTTAAAAAAATTAATTATTCCTTTTTTTTCCTAGTATTATAAAAAAATTCTAAAAAATTCAACTTTAAAGAATAAGGCTACCGACCTTATGAAAGTGGTGGGCGCACTGTTAAAACTTAAAATACGCTTAGTGCACAAGTTAAGCGGCCAACGCTCCCGGACAATAAAGAGAAAAAAAAAAAAAAACAGTCTCTTTAAATACACACAACTGTATATGGCGGCGGTGCGTAGACCGTAAAGGACAGGGACAAAATAGAAAGAAAGAGAAAAAAAAAAAAAGAAAAGGGAGAAAGTGCACGTGTCTGAAGCAAAGCTTTGACTTTTTCTCTCTCAATATCTTCCCCCCTGGTCGACTATTTTCCAAAATTCAACAAATTGTCGATTTGAGCGTTGAGTGCCTCCTCACCGGCTGCCCATCCCCCACCCACCTTCTTCCGGTGAACCTTTTTTCACAGCTGTTTCCATCCCATTTCTCCAAATCGTCCCTCCCATTTCCCCTCCTTTACGACGATGCAATCTACTCCAACCCTTTGGACATATCACGCCACTTGATTTTACATTCAATCTCTTTCTTTTCTTTGCTGGGTTGGTTTGGTGTTCCTTTCTGAGATGATGGGTGCTTCTGTCTTCTGGGTTCTAACCGTTCTTGTTGTTCTACAAGTCCAGGTGGTGTGTTCTCAGAACCAGGCTTGCAGTTCCAACGATTTGGCTGTTTTGTTAGAGTTCGTGAAAGGTTTGGAGTCCGGAATTGAAGGGTGGAGCGAGAACTCGTCGTCCGCTTGCTGCGGCTGGACTGGTGTATCTTGCAATTCTTCTGCGTTCCTGGGGTTGAGTGATGAGGAGAACTCCAGCAGAGTGGTGGGTTTGGAGCTGGGGGGCATGAGACTGAGTGGGAAAGTGCCGGAAAGTTTGGGGAAGTTGGATCAGCTTCGAACCCTCAATCTCTCCAGCAATTTCCTCAAAGGCTCAATCCCCGCGTCCCTGTTTCATTTCCCTAGGTTGGAGTCTCTCCTATTGAAGGCCAACTACTTCACCGGCTCCATTGCCGTCTCCATTAATCTTCCTTCCATCAAGTCTCTAGACATCTCTCAGAACTCTCTGTCAGGTTCCCTCCCTGGTGGAATCTGCCAGAATTCGACTCGTATTCAGGAAATCAATTTCGGGCTCAACCATTTCTCAGGTTCAATTCCTGTAGGTTTCGGGAATTGTAGTTGGCTGGAGCATTTGTGCCTGGATTCCAATCTTCTCACCGGCGGCCTACCGGAGGATCTGTTCGAGCTGCGAAGACTCAGCCGGTTGGACCTAGAAGATAACAGCCTTTCTGGGGTGCTGGACAGTAGAATTGGTAATCTTTCAAGCCTTGTTGATTTTGATATATCGTTGAATGGATTGGGGGGAGATGTTCCGGATGTATTTCATAGCTTTGAAAATTTGCAGTCTTTCTCGGCCCATTCCAATAATTTCACGGGCCAGATACCATATTCTTTGGCGAATTCCCCCACCATTAGTTTGCTTAATTTGAGGAACAATTCTTTGAGTGGTAGTATCAGTATCAACTGTTCTGTGATGGGTAATTTGAGCTCTCTCGACTTGGCTTCTAATCAGTTCACCGGCTCCATTCCTAATAATCTTCCCTCTTGTAGGAGGTTGAAAACTGTCAACCTTGCTCGGAACAATTTCAGTGGCCAAATCCCGGAAACTTTCAAGAATTTCCACAGTGTGTCATATCTTTCCTTGTCCAATTCCAGCCTCCATAATCTGTCATCGGCCCTGGGAATTCTGCAGCAATGCAGAAACCTGTCTACTTTGGTTCTCACCTTGAATTTCCATGGCGAGGAGTTGCCTGGTGATTCTTCCCTGCAGTTTGAGAGGCTCAAGGTTCTGGTTATTGCAAGTTGTCATCTGTCGGGTTCCATTCCCCATTGGCTGAGGAACAGCACCGAGTTGCAGTTGTTGGATTTGTCATGGAACCATTTGAATGGAACAATTCCCGAGTGGTTTGGGGATTTTGTGTTTCTGTTTTACTTGGACTTGTCAAACAACAGTTTTACAGGTGAGATCCCCAAGAACATCACTGGGTTACAGGGCCTCATCTCCAGGGAAATCTCAATGGAAGAGCCTTCATCAGACTTTCCCCTTTTTATGAAGAGAAATGTGAGCGGGAGTGGACTGCAGTATAAACAAGTTGGGAGCCTTCCTCCAACTCTGGACCTGAGTAATAACCATCTCACTGGGACAATCTGGCCGGAGTTTGGGAATCTGAAAAAGCTCAATGTTTTTGACTTGAAATTTAACAATTTGTCAGGAGCCATTCCCAGTAGTTTATCAGGGATGACAAGCGTGGAGACTATGGATTTGTCCCATAACAATCTTTCGGGTACAATACCTGACTCACTGGTAGAGCTCAGCTTCCTGTCAAAGTTCAGTGTTGCATACAATCAACTCACTGGGAAAATCCCTTTAGGAGGCCAGTTTCAGACTTTCTCGAATTCAAGCTTTGAGGGAAATGCTGGTCTTTGTGGTGACCATGCTTCCCCTTGTCCATCTGATGATTCTGATGATCAAGTTCCTCTTGGATCCCCCCAAGGCTCTAAGAGAAGCAAAGGTGTTATCATTGGAATGTCTGTTGGAATTGGATTTGGGACAACTTTTCTTCTAGCTCTTATGTGCTTGATTGTTTTGCGGACAACTCGCAGAGGAGAGGTTGATCCTGAAAAAGAGGAGGCTGATGCCAATGATAAAGAGTTGGAACAACTTGGATCAAGGTTAGTGGTACTTTTCCAAAACAAGGAGAACAATAAAGAGCTCTGTATTGATGACCTTTTAAAATCTACCGACAATTTTGATCAAGCAAACATCATTGGGTGTGGGGGATTCGGTCTGGTCTACAGAGCCACTCTTCCTGATAGTAGGAAGGTTGCAATCAAAAGGTTATCTGGTGATTGCGGTCAGATGGAGAGAGAATTTCAAGCTGAAGTTGAAGCCCTCTCAAGAGCTCAACATCCGAATCTTGTCCTCCTTCAAGGGTATTGTAAATACAAGAATGACAGGCTTCTAATTTATTCATACATGGAGAACAGCAGCTTGGATTACTGGCTACATGAGAAACTGGATGGACCATCCTCATTAGATTGGGATACAAGGCTTCAAATTGCTCAAGGGGCTGCAATGGGACTTGCATACCTGCATCAGTCATGTGAGCCCCATATCCTTCACCGAGATATTAAGTCCAGTAACATCCTTTTAGATGAGAATTTTGAAGCCCACTTGGCTGATTTTGGTCTTGCAAGGCTCATTCTCCCCTATGACACCCATGTCACTACTGATCTCGTTGGAACACTTGGCTATATCCCACCTGAGTATGGCCAAGCTTCTGTTGCCACTTATAAGGGAGATGTGTACAGTTTTGGAGTTGTTCTTTTGGAGCTTCTTACTGGAAAGAGGCCAATGGATATGTGCAAGCCAAGAGGATGTCGAGATTTGATCTCTTGGGTCATTCAGATGAAGAAGGAGAACAGGGAAAGTGAGGTTTTTGATCCATTCATATATGACAAGCAGCATGACAAGGAACTGTTGCGGGTTCTTGACATTGCTTGCCTTTGCTTAAGCGAGTGCCCTAAAATCAGACCTTCGACCGAACAGATAGTTTCTTGGCTCAACAATATTCTTATGTGACTGTGGGGGAAATTTGTTCCATCATAAGAGAATTTTTCTCTCATGCCCATCACTATAGAAAGAAGCTCCATTGCAACTCACCTAAAATGTTGGTTTTTGTGAATCCCATGGCCGGTCCTGATGTGAATATCCACCCACATGCCAGGGTTTCAGAGTTTACTCTTCTCCAGCTAGCATGGAGGACTGAGAAGGATTTAACCAAAGCTACAACACCATTGTAAGTCTTTTACTTTCAAAATTAATTTCTTACTCGTTGAGGGAAAGGATAGCTCCCAAACATGTACAAAATAAAGTTTATGAATTTTTCCTAGTTTCATACATGGTTACTCCATGGCCGATAAGCGAATAAGGAGCTAGCTTTACTTCTGTTCATATGTTCATATGCTTGTTTTTGTATGTTATCTCCATTAAACACTTTATTTGGACTTCTGAAACTTGGTAGAAGTTGGGTATGACTTTGTATTCACTGATGCCATTTGGGCCGGCCTTTTGGTCTTACCCTTATTAAATTACTCCAGCGAGACCAGTTTTATCCGGCCAACGAACCAGTCTATTCCAAGATGTCATGAAATTCAAACAAAAACCCTAGAAGAATATTGGGTAATGAACACATTTGGTGAGCAGCAGGCCTAGAATTCTCAACTGTTGACAACCTGTTGGTCCAACAGTATGAAACCGAAATAAACTATTATGGACTTTTCTTACCAGTTATAAGGCTTGGCTATCACCTTTGACTAGTAGCCATTTTCCTTGATGGTTCCAAGCAGTTGAAATTTGTACATAGATGGGTGATAGGAGATGTTGAAGGTCCCATTGTGAAATCTGTGACAATGATATCCAGTATTCGATACTTTGATCCACCTTTACACATGTGGGGAGGAGGGAGTCCTTTTAAAAGAGTACCATCAATGGAAGCTGACTACCTCACCACTTGGGGAGTTTTGTTGGATGAACAGTTGGAGAAGGCATGTGAACATTTTTCCTTTTTCCAGCCTTTTTTTTTTACTCACGGGTCATGCCACTTGGTTCGGTTGGGCACTTGAAAGAAAAGGAGACCCAAATTAATGTGGGACAGAGAAAGAAAGAAGGATGTTATCCAGTTTTGCACACAAATTCAAATTCAAGTTTGCTTTTCCGAATGACCTCACTTGTGAGGTTAATCCAAACTTATGCTGGGTAATTGGTATGAGGTTCTTATCAACTACTCACTTTTCAAGTCAATACGAATTTGTACTTGTTTGAATACTTCTACTAAAATAACTTTTTGTCAAAATTAGAAGTTCTTTTTCAATGTATATAAGAATCTATTCCGTTAATAAAATGTTTATGCATAAATAATGAAGTAAAGAGAATTTTCAAACTTATGAGTCTAACTTTATCATCGATGAAGAAGAATATTTATATACAAGTATATTTGACTTCTAGTATAATTCAAATTATTTAGTTTTTCTATTAAGCCCTTGGGAGGAAGCAATACAAAGGACAACCATTGAAAATAACCGGTAATACCCCGTAGACCGAGGAGTAAAAGAGGAATCCTTTTGAGGTGGGACGCCCGTCTAATTAACTAATTGATGAGGTAATAGCTTACCGATTTGAAATATAAAATACAAATATTCTAATTAACTAATTGATGAGGTGATAGCTTACTAATTTGAGGTATAAAATATAAATGTTCCTTCATACGTGTTGGAAAACAAATTCTCATTCTAGGAAGGTTGAATAAAGAGGATGCATTCAACGCGGCTTACAGAATTGGATCCGGGATCCGATTGAGAGTTAGAACAGAAAAAACAGAGTGAGAAAAGAAGAGAAACAAGTGTCCATGTAATTGATGGTCAATGAGGGAGTTTGTGGGATATTGACTAACCACACTGCCTTTTATTTTATTTTATTTTTTGGCATTTAATTTATAAATTTGACCAAGTGGTGGGTCAATTAGGGCATCTCTGTTTAACTATATTGTCAGCAAATTAATGAATAAATAAATCAATGTGACCTTCCATTTTCTTAACATGCATTTTGGTTTTCAAGATGGAGGCCAATTCCTCTCAATTTCTCAAACTCTTCTATTCAAATTGTAGACTTCTTCTCACTTTTTCCCTCAAAATCATCTTCCATTCTTCCTCCTTGAAAACGAAGGACACAAATAAATTAATAAATAAATAAAATAAAGACGAGAACGAGGGAAAGAGAAACATTTTCATCATTCGATATGTTGACTATTAAATTGAATTATTTATTTATTTATTTGTTTTTGAGAAGTTGACACAACTTTACCAACCTCTATGTCATCAATACAAAAAATCAGACACTTATTCTTTCGATGGCCAAGTATTATGTTTCTATTGGCTTTCAAACTATTAATTCTCAAGATCAATAACTTTTATCATGATTATGAATATCGTGTTCCTATTTGTCAACTTTTACCACCCTCTATGACGTGAATATTATGTTCTTACTCGCTTTCAAACTATTAATTCTCAAAATCGGTGACTTTTACCATCCTCTATGATTATGAAATTGTGCTCCTATTTGTTTTCCATCCATTAATTCTTAAGACTTTAAAATCTATTCGCGTATTTAAATAAGTCATTAATAAATGAATCCTTACAACTTTAGGTGCGTCTATTTTATTTTAAAGATTTAAATAAATCATTAAAGAATCTTTACAACTTTAGATGCGTAGATGCTACTTTAGAGGAATATTCGCCCCTGAATGTTATAAATTTCTTATTAGATGGTAAAAATAAAATTAATTTTTATTGAAATATATTTTTTTCTTTTAAAAATATGATGAACATGAATTTGAAATTATTAAAGTATTTGTGGTGTGAAAACTTAACAAACACTACTCTTTAATTGTTGATGATCATGAAATTGATTGATTTATTGCTATCTATGTGAGTAGTATAAAAGAATTTTCTATTGAAATATAAAAATTTAAATTGAACCTTAGAGCAAGGTTTAGTGTAACTGCATTGAACTCATTATTCTAACCAAATTCTCAAAGGAAAAATAATTTAAAGAAACATCACATCAACTCATCATACTTTTATGAGAAACAAAAATATGAAAGGCACCCATTTTTGGAATTTAAAGCCAATATTCTTAAGGTTTTTGTAAAAAAATTTAATTTATTTAATTTATTTGACTTTTTTATTTGAATCAACAATAGCCAACTGCCCATCATATGTGCTTGGTGATGAAAACCAAAATCAAACAAATATTAAACAAGTGAGTAAATTCAATGCATTGTTCAAACTTCCCGATGCTTCTACATAATTCAAATTTTTATAAAATATATATAAAAAATATATAAGATTTAGATTGTGTTTGATAGTAATTTTAAAAAGTGTTTTTAACCTCTTTTGCACTTGAAAATTTATAATTTTTTTAAAAAAATTATAAACATTTTTCTAAAATCACTACTGAACACAATTTTTAATATGTTAAGTAGTGATTTTAGTTAAAACATTTTTATTTATAATGTGTTTGATATAAACAATTTTTAAAAAAAAAATTGTTTAGTATTTGAAAATAAAATAAAAAGGTGTTTTTTAAGTACTTTTAATGATGTAATATATAACAAAAAAATTAATTCTTTTAAAAATATTACTTATTAAATGATTATTTAAAAATAACTTCCACTGACATTTAAAATTTTAAAACTGGTTTTAAAAAACCTATCAAACACATTATTTTTATAAGAAAGTGCTTTCAAATCCCTTTATAAAACAACTCCCAAACACATTTTTACCGGTATTTAAGGTATTCCTTTCCCTATTTTTTTATTAGTTGGGTTTAAGTTTGGAAGCATTATAGATACTTGTTTGGATACTAGGAAAATGAAGGAAACCTTGAGGTGGAGAAGGGATCCACCTCCAATATCATTTCCACAAAAGCAATGATGGTGAGAAAGAGGGGAGTCCAAAGGAAACAGTGGCTCATCCCAAATAAGGCATGTTACCAGAAGTCCATTTCAGGAGAATCAAAAATCAGCATCACAAACACCATCTTTCACCACTACTCAAAACAACCCAATCATATTATATCCAAACACTCCTGCATTTCACATAATGGCCAACATTTGTGGGGCTTTTCAAGCCTCATGAAGTCCTCTTCTTCATCATGAAATGTAGAATTAAGCCTTTCATATATATCCTCATACATAATTCTCGTCCTTTACTTAATTATCTTCGACAGTTGATCCACGATTAAGCGACATTGGAATCAAGTCAAATTGCCGTATCCGCGTTGAAGCCAAAAAGAACAAGTGATATGATGATCAATAAGAAGATATCCAGTAAATTAAGCCCACCATTTATGTACATATTCATCATTAGAATCATTCATCTGAGAAAATGAAGACTAGTGGAGGCGTCACGGACCTTATATGAGCTACTTGGTAGATATTTTGATAAACAGAAAGTAATAGATATCCATTCATATAAACTGGCAATCAAAATTATACGAATCTTAGGAACAAACAGCACTGTTAAACAATACCCAGAAAAGAAAAGGAACAAACTAAAAGAAATCTAAAATGATACTGAAAAATCAAGAGTATTTATGTATTATGTCTTGAAACTTTCAGAGGAATAGGTAGTACCTCTTTGTTGTTTTGTGGTGGGTTCATGTACAGTAGCCACTTTTCTTGACAATGTTACATTTGAAACACACCCCTGTGGGAAGATATAAAACATCTTTCTTTAAGAGGAAATATTCACCACTTCAACTCCATCAATAATGTTATCTTTTGACTCCAAATTCAGCATCCACCAAAGAGAGAATCTCACAAAACAATCTTACAAACAACCAGCATATGTTTGCACGCCATATTATAACTTGAAGATGTTACGTCAAATGACAGAATGTCTCAAGAAAATATTTCCAAACATCAAGTATTGGACTCCACATCGTCTTCCATCTCGCGCACAGACTGAAGGGGGCCACTTCCGGGCATAAAGCCACTGTTTGGGAGGTTATTCAGAGGACCGTTTCCAAATAAACATACTTGAGGTTCTATCTGGTTCAGGCAGTTACACTCATCATCTGACAGAGACCAACTGAAGATGTCTATGTTTTTCCTGATCCGATCAGCCTTCAGACTACAAGGTAGAACACTGGTCCCTCTCTGCAGTCCCCACCGTAAAATGACCTACAAAATATCAAAGAACACCAATATATCACTTCTAGTTATGAACATTAAATGTTGCTCTGCTTATAGAAAATAGATGCGAATGTAGTTACGAAGTATTTCATGTGTCAGGTTCCCAATTGTCACTCATCCCCACTGCACTAAGGGCTGTTTTGTTGTTTTGGCTAAAACACATCAGTAATTTTGCCATTTAAGTGACAAAACTGCTCCGTAATGCAATGATAAGGACTTATGACCAAGAACCTAAGTGTGCCTATGACCAAACACAATTGCAACCTCAGAATGTCCGTAAATGAAATTCCAATAAAATATTTTTGGTCTCCATTCAAGTATTGAATTTGCAAAATGAAAATGCAAAGCTTAATTTGAACACAGGCCACACATCATTTTAAAACAAGAGGTTCCAACACATGAATTGTTAGGAAAGCTAAAAAAGGAGAACCCACAAGACAAAGTCCCATCTGCTTCCATCCATAAAACTTCATACATCATCTATATGTAATTAGATTAAGGTAAACTTCTTGTCCGGAAAAACTGAAGTTTTCCAAAGCAAACCTACAAACCAAACACCCATGACCCTGACCGCAATATTTCTTTCGTGAAATAGCAAGCAAAAATTGATAGTCTACATGAATTGACCAACTTTGACATGAATAGGATTCTTCTCTTTCACAAAGTACCATACACAAACTTGACACAACTTTGATTAAAAAAATAGAAGCACTTGGAAGGAAAACTAAAACTCATTAGACCCAAACATTAGCCTCATAAACATTAGTTGAATGTGGTTCAGGGCCATGACATACCTGTATTGGGAAACACTAGTGAGGAACCAGTGCGAAAACATGGAGATACAATTAATCATCTAAATAATGACTTTACCTCTTTACAACTAAAAGAAGTAATATTGACAAATTGAAAATCTAGAGGTAATGCCCACTCAAGGGCAGCTTAGAGGTAGTGCCCTTGGGCAATGTCCTATAGGTTCAGAATTTGAGCTTCCCTAGTTTTTAATTAAAAACTGTAGAGTATAGGGGCGGGCCATATCACTCGGGGTTTGCTTCTCCAACAGTTTGGATAAATGCCTTACTGTTAGGATTATCCAACAGTTGGGATATTATTATTATTATTGTTATTATTATGATGATGATTATTATTGTTATTGTGATACTAATATCTAAAATCATTTCATTCATAGATATAAATCATCCAAAGTAGATAAACAAGCAAACATCCATAACAAATTCTAGGCAGAATGGTATGCAACATATGTAGTAAACATAAAATATCAACAAGCCAGCCCAATATGTCCAAATCCTTAATACTGCACCCATTCTTCTGAGAAATCTATAGAAATATCCAATATGCACCTTATCCACTTGCATGCCTATAACCATGGAAGGACGATGTTTGGGAGTCAAACCTACACCCATATCCCTGGCTTCTTATCCATAAGAGTCATAACCATAAATTAATGATCAATGCGTCTGTGACTCACACTAACCCATATGAATAAGAACCATATCCTAACTTGCAGCCATATGACAAAGACAATCCTTGCCTGTAATCTCCACCAATACTCAAGGAAGTAAATAGCCATCTAGATCATATTATGGAGGCAAATGATCGGAAGGTATCAATGGATACATTGATATTAATTTTAATTTCAAAAAGTTTCTGGAAATTCAGAAATTAGTGGCAGAAAATCTTAATGAAAATTCAGAAACGATACCAGGAGAAACAATACAGAATTTTAGCAGCAAATTGTTGTAAATAAAAGCAACCATAACATGCACAGGGGGCAAAGATTTGCACAAGTATATGGAAGATATCTGTCATTAGAACATCACTCATGCATCCATTCTAGCCGAATATAATATGATGATAAAATAAAGCATGCATATATAGCAGAAGTCTAATGCACTGCCACACCATACCACATAATGTGGGCCACAACTTGGGCAAATTAAATCCATCCCAAACCAACCAAGACTGACATGCAATCTTCAGCTCTTGTTTTAATAGTGGGTTGTCATGAGGAAAACAAAAAAGAAAAAGAAAAGGAAAACACACTCAAGGTTGAGTAAGGGCTAGGGTCGATGCCTTTGGCAACCCAGCTTAACCCACTAATATATATTAATATCATTTTACATATATTGCTCATGTTGAAGAACATGACATACATTGTGAGTCCAAATCTTAATTGCTTAAGCTTTTAAGAAAATTAGCTACGCAAAATAGTATTAGACCGTTGTTTGACAGGTAACCTATATGTTCCAACCTTATTGCATGTATATTTATTCCAATTTATTGATCCCACATGAAAGCTGAAAAGAAGGGTGTTTGCAGTTTGTGTGTGTCTCTCCATGTGCAGCTATGTGGCCAGCAGGCTGCACATGGGGGAGGATGTTGGAACACATGACAAACATTGTACCAAATCCCAATAACTTAAGCTTTTAGAAAAAAGGTTGTTAGGACATTTTTATGTATTGGCAATTTTGTTCCTTCATTGATGATCTTTTAACCAGACTATCATAGGTAAGTTTGAAAAGGTTTATTAGAAGCAAGTTAGGTTATGAAAGGGTATGGATTGGATCAGTTTCACAAAATTGGTTTAAAATTGTTTTATCTTTATTTTTGGTAAAACAAGACAGCTCAAGTGTTGGCCAAAGCGAGTGGTCGTTCTAATTTTGCCATGTTTTGGCAATGTTTCTTTTTGGAAATTCATGACTTATTTTTTAATTAAAAATCCGATTTCAATCCTTTAGGTTTTGGAACCTATATATACCTTTTCCTTTATGCATATTATATACTATTGAATAAAGAAGTTTATAATCTATTAGAAAGTAGATATTTTTTCTTTTCTTGATATTTTGGACATGAAAGAAATAAATTTAAAATCAACAACCATTTTATTTTACATCTCAATCTATTAGATAATAAATTCTAATCTATTCTATAAATCTTCAATGTATATTAATATAAAATGAAGTACAAAAATCATGTAATAATTAGGGAAAAATGTAAATTGGTATTCTACTGATATTCTTTCAACTTATGCATATCAACACTCTTAAGCATGGGTTTTGCCTTGGTATGCATTCTGAGGGGGGTGGTGTGGCATGCTCAAGCAGAGAAGATAAGGACAAAGTGGACGTTGACTCTGATGTGCCTATTAAAGCATCTGAATTTTCTGATATTAATGCAGGGAACGTAGCAGGTAAACAAGGGAAGAGGGGTGCGGGTGGAGGGGAAAGGCGTTGTGTGGGGTTTGAGATAAGAAAGGGTATTAGGCTTAAAGGAGTTTGCAATTGGGCCCAAGAGCTAAAGGCCTTTTAAAAGAAAAGGCAAGGCATTCTTTTCAGTTGAGGCATGGGTTGGGTTGTGCCTAAATGGAGGGACGAGAGGCTAGGGCTTGGGAGAGAATCTTTGCGGTCGAAGAGGAGATGATTGGTGGATCGTTGATAGTGGAGGCCAAGGGGGCGCGATTGGTGACCTATAGTGGTTCTCCAACTGATGATTGCCTCTTGGAGGAAGCCTCCAAGTACTCCTCTTTGCCTAATTCTTTTAGTGCCTTAGGGGGAGGGCATGATTCTTCTTCTTCCTCTGGGTTGGAAAGACGGTGATTGTGGTAGGTGGATCACAATGTTGTTGTTGAGCTGGACAGGGGGAAGGAGAGACGGTTGTAGACCCGTTGAGGGTAATATTGGCGGACAAGAGTGTTCGGGGTTGTACAACTGTGATGAAGTTGGGTAATGAGCAAGGAAATAATGGTGGGGCATTTTCGACAAAGGAGAGGGGAGGAGGGTCGGTGGAGGAAGAGGGAGGAGCCACAAAGTTTTGGAGGAACAGTTGCTAAGCGAATTTCTGCCACTGCTTGGGAATGCTAACTGAGGGCCTTAAAGGGGAGATTTTGAAGCTTCTTAAAAGGATGTAAGAGAGAAAAGAATAAAAAGAGAGGATGAGTGGCAGAAAGAGGAAAGTGCAGAAATTCTCAAGATTTGATCGGGAACTAAAAAAATTGGAGTATTCAGTGAACTATTATGGGTCAGGAGGGGTACATGTGGGAACCAACTAGAGTTAAATGAAGCTTTGAATTTTTTCATGGAATGTAAGAAGGGCAAATGAATGTGAGAAGAGAAAGGTGATGAAGGCTCTGATTAAATCTCAAAAAGTGGATTTAGCTTGCCTGCAGGAAACTAAAATATAAGAGATGTCCAATGGGATTGTGCGAAGTCTAAGGGTGGTGAGATGTTTAGAATGGGGGGATGTGAACTCGAGGGGAGCGGCGGGTGGGGTTGTGGTGTTTTAGGATAATAGAGCGTTACAACTACTAGAGATGGAAGTGGGGAATTCTTCGATTTCTAGTCTTTTTAAGAACTGTGAGGATGATTTTTGTTAGAGCTTTATAGGCGTTGATGGACCCATGCTAAAGGAGTACATGGAAGGTTTTTGGAGCGAGCTAGGGCCATTAGATGTGGAGTGATCCTTGGTGTGTGGTAGGCAATTTTAATACAATCGAATTCCCCTTGGAGCTTAGTAAAGGTGGCAAATTGTCCTCTACCATGAGGAGATTTTTAAAGGTGATTGAGGAATTAGAATTGAAGGACTTGCCTCTACAGCGAGACCCTTTCACTTGGAGCAATGGCCTAAACAACAAGTCTAAGTCGAGAATTGATCGATTCCTGATCTCAAAGAATTGGGAAGGTCATTTTTCTAGGGCTGATCAATGTATTCTTCCTAGACCGGTGTCCGACCACTTTCCTATTCTCCTTGACAATGGAGGGATGAGGAGAAGTCCTACACCTTTTAGATTTGAAAATATGCGGCTGAAAAAGGAGGGCTTCAAGATTGTTCTGAAGATGTGGTGGGAGGGGCTCAATTTTAGTGGGTCTGCTAGTTTCATTCTGGCTGAAAAGCTTAAAGCACTAAAACTTATTCTGAGAAATTGAAATAGGGAAGTTTTTGGTGAGATAGAAGTACATATGGCTTTGGCATTGAACTTGGTGGATTTTTTGGATAAAGAGGAGAGTTCTCGCTCACTTTCTCTAGAAGAGATGTCTTGGAGAGAAATGGGCTCTTTTAGAAGAAATGTCTTGGAGACAGAAATCAAGGGAAGTGTGGCTAAAGGAGGGGGATAGAAATACAAGATTTTTCCATAGGATGACTAATGCTCATAGAAGGAGGAACCATATGGCTAAAGTCAAAATAAATGGAATGTGGTTCACTGAGGATATTAAAGAGGAAGTGGGTAAAGCTTTCCAGAATTTGCTTTCTACCACAGATGACTAGAGGCCCAACATAAGTGGACTGTCTTTTGAGAGATTGGAAGATCAAGAGGTAGCAGGGCTGGAAAAACCTTTTTCTAAGGAGGAGGTTTTTAGTGCTCTTTCGGGTTTAGTGGGGACAAAGCACCAACTCCGAATGGGTTTTCCATGGCATTCTAGCAGTTTTCTTAAGAGTTTGTGAAAGATGGGGTGATGAGCATTTTTAGGGAGTTTCATGAATATGGTCATTTTGTGAGGAGTTTGAACGCAACTTCCTTAGTGTTGATTCTGAAGAAAGGGGGGACGGAAGACTTGAGGGACTTTAGGCAAATTAGTTTGGTGGGAGGACTGTACAAATGGTTGGCCAAGTTGTTGGCCAATAGGTTAAAAATGGTGATAGCTACGGTGATTCCAAGACCCAACATGTGTTTGTGGAGGATAAACAAATGTTGGATGTAGTGCTTGTTGCCAATGAAGCCATTGATTCGATTTTGAAAAACAATGGGGGTGTTGTTCCATGCAAACTTGATATAGAGAAGGCTTATGATCATGTAGAGTGATCTTTCTTGTTTTTGGTCTTGGAAAAGATGAGTTTTGGGGAGAAATGGATAAGGTGGATCAAGTGGTGTATATCCACTACCAGTTTTTCAGTCTTAGTCAATGGGACCCCTTCTAGTTTTTTCTAAAGCTCCAATGGAGACCCCATTTCTCCTTATTTGTTTGTGATTGCGATGGAAGCTCTAAGTTGCCTCTTAAAGAGAGTTGTAGGTGAAGGTTATTAGTCAGCTTGCCATGTGAGGGGTAAAGAGGGTGAAGGGATTAAGGTTTCTTACTTACTATTTGTGGATGATACTTTGGTCTTTGGTGAGGCGTCCCAGGACTAGATGACTTTTTTATGTTGGCTACTTATGTGGTTTGAGGATATTTCAGGGTTGAGAGTTAACTTGGATAAAAAGTGAGCTAATTCTAGTGGGGAGAGTGGAGAATGTGGAGGATTTGCCTTCAAAGCTTGGTTGTAAGGTGGGAAGCTTACCGTCCACTTACTTAAGATGTTGTTGGGTGCTCCATTCAAGTTTGTGGCAGCTTAGGATAGAGTTGAGGAGAGGTTCCGGAAAAGATTGGCCATGTGGAAGTGACAATTCATCTCTAAGGGTGGAAAAATCACCTTGATACGAAACACTTTGTCCAGTCTGCCAATTTACTTCATGTTTATCCCCCACTTGCCAAGGTTGTTTAGATTGAAGTTGAAGCAGATTCAGAGGGATTTTTTATGGGGAGGTGAGGCTCTAGACCGAAAACCTCATTTGGTAAGATGGGAAACCGTTTGTTCAGATAAAAGGAAAGAAGGATTGGGGGTTAAGAGTCTTTCTACTCTCAATAAAGCCCTCCTTTGCAAGTGGAGTTAGCGTTTTGGAAACAAAAGAGAGGCCATTTGGAATCGAGTAATAAGGGGAAAGTATGAGGAGGAACGAGGTGGGTGGTGTTCTCGTGAAGTAAGAGAGGGGTATGGTATAGGGTTGTGGAAAGCAATCAGGAAGTTTTGACACCTCGTCAACGGTAGACTTTCCTTTGTGGTGGGTACTGGGCAAAAGGTGAGTTTTTTTAGGGATAAGTGGTGTGAGGATACACCTTTGTGTGATTCTTTCCCCTTTTTATTTGCCTTAACTGCTTCCAAAAAGGCTTGGGTGAAGGATGTTTGGATTGTCTCAGAAGGTGGGGGGAGTTGGAGTCCTCACTTCACTAGACCTTTCAATGATTAGGAGGTGGATGAGGTGGAGAGCCTTTTGTTATGTCTGTATGGGAAGAAAGTGAATATGGATAAGGATAGGGTGCGGTGAATGGAAACAAAGAGTGACAAATTCTCTATAAAGTCTCTCTGCAAAGCCTTGGAGCCAGACTCTTTAGTTTATTTCCCAATGAAAATCATTTTCAATTCCTGTGTGTAGTCAAAAGTAAGCTTCTTTACTTAGGAGGCTTCATGGGAAAAAACTTTAACTTTGGACCCAATCCAGAAAAAGGGATGAGCTTTAGCAAATAGGTGTTATCTTTATCAAACAAATGAGGAATTCATTGATCATTTACTTATCCATTGTGTAAAGACAAAGGGTTTGTTGGAGATGTTTTTTACTCTTTTTAGAGTTTTGTGGGTGTTTCCTTCTTCGATTAGGAAAACCCTTTTGAGTTGGAATGAGTCTTTTGTGGGTAAAAAGAGTAAGAAAGTTTAGACAACGGGCCTCTTATGCATTTTTTGGATAGTATGGAGCAATGAACAAAATTGCCTTCGAAGACGAGGTATTGTCCATCCAAAGGTTAAAAGGTTCTTTTGTGTACAATGGTCGGAGACTAAGATGTTTATAAAAGATGTTCCTTCAATGTTAATTGATTTCCTTGATTGTGTGAGTTCCCATTGAGGGAGGGGTTGTCTCTTGTATATCCTTTTGGACAGTTTTTTGTTTCAGCTGTAAAGGGGTAAGTGTATCTTTTTTGTATATCACGGGCCGCTATTTTAGCGTCTCTTTTTAATATAAATACTCTTTTTTACTTATTAAAATAAATAAATAAAAAACATCTTAAAAACATCATCAAAATTTTTGAAAATTTTAATTCCATCTTTGAGAAAATGATACTATAGCTACTGAAGTGGAAGGAAACATGGACAATCGAGGAAAAGATGTTTCAAAATTATAATGATGTTCTTCCTGTTATCTATTAACATTCATAGTATCTTGAAAGCATCCTCAAAATTTTACAAAACCAATACCCATAGATATTGATCTATCAATGCCCTAAGATACTGGAGATATCAGAGTACTAGAAAATATTTAGCCTATCCATACATGGACCAGATAAACAAATGAGTCCAAACATGAAACATCCATGCCCTATGAAGTGCAATGCCCCTAAAAATTCCATGGTTTAGGGAACAGTGCTCATGCTGATGAATACTAGACTCTAAGGTCCTTAACATTAGTGGAAAGGGTAAATCCATACTCATAAGTGAAGAAAATCCATGTGAATCTATTGAAGTGGCAAAGATATATGTCGCATTGTTTTACTATGCTACTTAGAATAAGGACCATTATGCTCCCAAAAACCACCTTGTACTTGATACATGCAGATAATGCCAACACTCCAACCTACATGGGAGGGTAGTGAACCTTGCTTTCTATTTGTCATCAATACTTCATGTAGCGGTTGACTAGGTCCTCTGGTTTGGGATTGTTGTGGAGATCATAGACAGAGATCATTACCTTCACCATAATGCTATATGTAGATAAAAGCTTTCAATTCAGTTAATTATGCAAATGGATGTCATTCACAAAAATATCATTGTGAATCCTCAACTAGTTATGGGTTTGGAGGCAAAGGATATGAATTTGGGTATGATTCTTGACCCTTTTTATCTTATGGCTATGAGTTTGGGAATGGATAAATGCGGACACAGCATCTCATTGGTTATCATGTTGATTAGACAGATCTAATAATTAGAGCTCGCATAGCATTTGCAATAGTCATCACATAGACACATTTACATGTTTTTAGAGATTGGATAACATTGTCAATAGAAATATCATGAGGTAAACAAGATTACATGCTTCTCTTACAATCTACACCAAACCGAATGTGATAATGTGACTCCAGTATATGGGACTTCATGAAGTAGCCTAGATTTGGTAATTTAGTATTTTTTTCTCTCAATCCCTCTCACTTCCTCCCCCACACCCCACTTTCTTTCCCTCCCTCCTCTCATACTCAGCCTCACCCTCAACCTAACCATCTGAGCATGGTATAAGAGTATTGCTGCTTCTCTTTCTCTCTCTCACCCCCCAAAAATCAGAGCAGATTATAAGAGTAGTTCTGTCTTCTTCTTCTTCTTCTTCATCATCATCTCTTTCTTACACCTTAACAATCTGCACATGGCATGAGAATCCTGCTGATGACTCTCTCTCACACCCTAATAACCTGTATGTTAATAAGACTATTTCCAGCAATTAATAACTCTCCCCTTCTTTTCTTCTTCTTCAGTTTTTTTGTAGGCAAACAAGAAGAATATAATGAAAAAGGCACCTAGAAAACTGCTACTCTGGCACACAAAAAATTACACAAAGAACAAAAGCTCCCATCCTCCAAAGAAACCTTCGATTACCAAACAAAGATAAGCCCTTCCCTTTCTACTTTTACTTGTCTTAAGGTTAAATACGACCAGCTAAAATCCTAAACTGCTCTTCATGATTGCTGCATTACACTTGTTAGCATCACCTGCTGACAAACCATCATATAGATGGGCCATTTTGAAATGGTTCCGTTACTATCAGTAATCTCTCATGTAATCGGGAAAGATCCTTTAAATTCCCAAAGCTTGAGCAGCTCAGTAGAAAGGCTTTTCTAGTTGGAGAAGGAAGCCTACTCGGGTTTGTGTCTTGAAAAATTTGCAGCTTTCAGAAAATTTTTGGGGATGCTAATCAAAGGTTTGAGGAGGAGATTTTGGCTTTGCTAAGAAAAATGGAACCTAGAAAAATAAAAATGAATGCTTCAGTCTGTAAAAGATCACAAGGCTATAATGTCATCATGCAGAGAAAGGGAGTTGAGAAAATGTTTTGGAATGTTAGAGGAGTTAACAATGAGGAGAAGAGGAAGGCTATTAAATCTATGATTCATTCTCAGAATGTGGATTTGGTGTGCCTATGGTTAAACAAAGGTGGAAGCTATGTTGATGGCCTTGGTCAGAAGCTTAGGGGTGGACAAGTTCTTAGAGTGGGGTGCCCTTGAGGCAACAGGAGCAGCTGGAGGGGTGGTGGTCTTCTAGGACAATAGAGTGTTGGAGATCTTATTCAGTCTCTTGTTCATTCAGATGCAATGAGGACAATTTCACTTGGGTGTTTTCGGGGATTTATAGTCCTATGGACGGGAGAGAACCTGAAGATTTTGGGGAGCAATTGGGGGTCCATTAGGAGGCTATGGGAACGTGTATTAGGGGTGATTTCAATGTAGTTAGATTCTTGAAGGAAAAAAAGAATTGTTTCAGAATCTCTTAGTCCATGAGACAATTCTCTGACGATATAGAAGATTTATCACTGATTGATCTCCTATTGACAGGGGGCTCTTTCATATGGTGTGGAGGGCTGAATAGAAAATCAATGTCAAGAATTGACCATTTCCTAATCATGGCTGATTGGGAGGACCACTTCACAAATACATTGCAATTCCCATTGCTGAGGCTAGTGTCTGATTATCCCTCCATTTTAATACAGGGAGAAGGGATAAGAAAGGGGAGGACCCCTTTTAGATTTGAAAACATGTGGCTTAAGTTAGGGATTTAAAGATATGGTGAAGGGTGGTGGGAAGGGTATAAGTTTAGTGGATCCTAGAGCTTCATTTTGGCTTCAAAGTTGAATTGTTAAAGGACCTTAAAACTTGGAATAAAGGAGTCTTTTGGAATATAGCAACTCGAAAGGTTTGTGCCTTGGGTCAAATTAGCTACTAGGATAGAAAGGAGAGGGAAGGACTGCTTTCTTTGAAAGATAAGGAAGCTAGAAGGGTGGCATTAGAAGAGTTTAATCATTAAGCCATTTTAAAAAAAACCTCTTGGAGACAAAAATCAAAGGAGGTGTGGTTGAAGGAATGTGACAAAAATACAAAGTTTTTTCACAAAATTGTCAATGCTTGACATAGAAGAAATTTCATAAGGAGAATTAGGGTAAATGGAGAGTAGGTGGCAAAGGATGTTGAGATTTCAAAACAGGTGGTGAATTATTTTTAACTCCTTTTATCGGATTCAGGAGGGGAGTCAAGACTGAATATAGATAGCATGTCTTTCAAAACGTCAACCAAAGGAGGACTCCAGTTGGCTGGAACTGGAACAGATATTCAATGAGAGGGAGATTCACAATGCTCTTATAGGGCTAAATGGGTACAAAGCCCTTGGACTTGATGTCTTTTCTCTAGCATTTTGGCTGCATTATTAGGATTGTGTTAAGGAGGACGTCTTGGCCTATTCAGGGATTTTATTTTTTCTTTTGCAAGATGTACCTTTGAGAAAAGTCTAAATACTACTATTTTGTTTTGACCCCGAAAAAAGGTGGAGTCGAAGATTTAAAGGAGTTTAGATCATTAGCCTTGTAGGTAGTCTATGCAAAATTTTAACTAAACTTTTGACAAAATAGATAAAAAAAAAATAAAAAATAAAAAGATTAGGAAAGTGGTGTCAAACTCTAATGTGTTTGTAGAAGGGAGGCAAATCCTAAATGCGGTTTTAATCACCAAAAAAACTATATATTCAAGATTGAGGAGTCATAGAGAGTTGTATGTAAGTTAGACATTGAAAAAGCCTATGATCGTGTAATTGAAACTTCCTATTAGGGTGATGCAAAAAATGGACTTTAGGTGGAAATGGATTGATTGAATTCATTTTTCCATTTTTTTTTTCTTTTAATAATCGAGAAACCTTCCATGGCTAAGCCCTTAGGACTCTCCATGGAGATCCAAACCTCGGGGTGCTAACCGCCCCGTAACAACCAGTACAGAGTAAATTCAGGGTATCATCAGTGGTAGGATTTGAACCTAATACCATGTGCCACTTACTAGGACCACACTTCCCAATGTTCGCCTTGACCAACTGGGCTACCCTGATGGGTTGGATTCAGTTGTCCCTTTGAACGCCAATATTCTTAGTTTTGGTAAATGGAGTTCCTTTTAGCTTTTTCCAGAGCACAAGGGCTTTGAGAGAAAGTGACCCTCTATCCCTGTATCTATTTGTATTAGTGATGGAGGCTCTTAGCATTCTCTTGAGAAGGGCTTCAGAGGGTGGCTTCATTTCAGATCTCAAGGTAGGAGGGGGAAGAGGTGAAGGAGTGGAGATTTCTCACCTCTTATTTATTGATGATACCCTATGTTTTTGTGAACTTTGTTTAGGTCAATTGATCCATATAGCTTGGGTTTAGCTTTTGTTTGAGACTTCTTCAAGGATAAAATTTAACTTAAACAAAAGCAAACTAGTTCCAATAGGGGAGGCCTCTAATGTGGAGGAGCTTGCATTGGTGTCAGGTTGCGAAGTAGGAAAGTTGCTTGTCAGTTACTTAAGCTTAACCTTGGGAGCTCCCAAGGCATCAACCACTTGGGATGTGGCAAAGGAGAGGTTTTCCAAAAGATTAACAATATCAAAAAGGCAATATCTCTCAAAAGGTGAGAGACTCATTTTATTAAAAAGTACTCTTAACAACTTAACAACATGTCCCTTTTTTTTATTCCTTAATCGACATGTGCAAATGGAGAACAATGAATGCACTAATAAGGAGCGATTTACTTCAACCGAAAGATGTGCAATAGACAAGAAAGACCAAAAGGAACTTTGGCCAAGACAATGAGAAAAGAGATGACCATAGATTGAGTTATATGGTGAACAAGGGTTCTTTTTTTTTTAATAAGTAAACGCACATAAAAATATATATAAATGAAGAGAGAAAAGGGGTGTATGAGGTAAGGGCGAGGGTTTTTTTGCTTTCTTAGTGGTTTGGGTTCTTTTGTAAGGGGGTGAGTTTTTCTACACTGTATCTACTTGAGCTGCTTTTTTAGCGCCTCTTTAGCAATATACTTTTTACTTACTGATCAAAAAAAATATATAAATGAAGAGAGAAAAGGGTGTCTTAAGGTAGAACCAAAGCATATAGTGGGGGGGGGGGGTATACAAGAGGCGCCAAAAAGCAAGAACAAAAAGAACAGGGGATACAAAAATCACCAGCACTCATCTAGAACCCAACCAATCAAAAAAGTTGATTAAAGGAAGAGGCCCTTCATCTATAATTGACTTAGTCCAAGACCAAAAATTACATACAAAAGAATTTTTCATCCTATGAATCAAAAGCTCCTCATTTTCAAAAGCAATTCCATTTCTTTCCTTCCAAACAACCCAAAAAAGACATAAGGGGGCTGCCATCCACACCTTACTACACTTCTTGCCCATGTTGATACAATGTCAACCAAGAAGGGTATCTCTAACCGAATAAGGAAGGACCCACATCACTCCAAAAAGAGCAGACAATAACTCTCATAAAACTCTTGCCTTGGTGCGATGAATTAGAATATGATCAATAGACTCTTCTTCTGCACAACAAAGGAAACATCTATTAGCTAATGTCCACCCTCTCTTTTTAAGTTGATCCAAAGTTAACACCTTACCTCAAAAGGCTTCCCAAGCAAAAAAACTCACTTTAGTAGGAACACAAGGGCCCCATATGATGCTCTTTGGAAACTAAACAGCACTTCTTAAATCTAGAGCACTATAAAGAGATTTGACCCAAAAAATCCCATCCCTAGTCTCTTTCCACAGCACCCTATCTTCCAAATTAGAATTAAGCCTCCTTCCTTGTATTGTCACAAGTAACCTCTCCACCTCCCAATCATTGAAGGGCTTAGAGAACCTAGGACTCCAACCCCCTTCCTCGCCCGTTGAGTCCCACAACTCCACTAACCAAGCCTCTTTAGAAGCCGCTAAGGCATACAAAGAGGGGAAAGAATCACAAACTTGGAGCCGATAACGAGGTGAAGTTTAAGGCTTTATTGACATTGTTGTATAAAAGACTAAGACCTATCTTTCTAGATCCACGATTTAGTGTAAGAATCGAAATTTTTGGAAATTTTAAGAAAACTACCTTTGAACTTTCAAAGTTCTCATGATACATAACATACGAAGAAAAAGGAGAATATTTGAAAATGTACTAAAACTCAAAAGATCCATAAAATTCACTGTTGAGAAATGAGAACAGTTATCTGACACTAGAATGCAATTTGAATTCTGTTTAAGAGAGAGGTAATCATCGATGACTCAATTATCAGGTAAGAACAAAACAAGAGTGAATGTAGACACAGTTCAACAGCACAGAAAGTGAAAATCTCTGTGGCTTTGACAGAACCTAAGTCTAATTTGTCTAGACTCCTATGACAATAGTTCTTTCATTTCTCTCCCCAATCAGAATTAAAGTAGCCTCCAAGACCAGATCCTAGGCATAGCCTAATATTTTTGAGTTATATGGTTCAAAACCAAGCACATGAGGACATTATCCCCATAACATCTAATGTCTATGCTCATAATAAACAGAAAAAGTGAACAATCAGCTGATTTTCTTCTTTAACTAAACATTTTCCTACCTTTAAGAAGACACATAGATAATAGAACTAGATTTGGTCTTTAAATGTTTTATGAGTACATCAAGAGCATTTCCTTTTTCAAGTGCTTACCATATCACACTGCAAAAGTGCCTATAAAAAAAACCATATTCCATTGCAAGTTAGCAGATAAATTTAACCATGGAGCTTTCTTTGATCACCAATCCAACTGATAACACACAATTTATGTCATTTGTTGAACCACTAATTTACTGATGATCAAAGTAGATTTTCAGAAGGAAGCAGCATCAAAATTTTCTCACATAAAAACAAACAACTTCAAACAGAGGGTTGGCCTACAGTGAGCCTAGAAACTGGTAGATAGTGTCTCGATTTTCAAAACTCCTTTGTTATATTGATAGTAAGGAGAATAGGGCTAAAGAAGGAATATTATGGTATTTTTTGGGGGTAGTATTCTGCTTAGCCTTACAGATGTTAAATGTGGAAGTATTTTATCTCGTCAAAGTCAAAGTAGCTTGAGAGGGCATGAGATAGTCGCTTCTGTGAAGAGAATTTCTTAAATAACATTTCACCTCTTGATTTAAGTTCTGGCTCTTATTCATGATGGAGATGGATGAGAGCTATTCAACATCCACATATTTACTGGTAGAAAGTAACAACAGAGTTGAATTTTCTAGACCACATGTAGACTTAATACAAGAATCTTAACAACATTGATACTGTGGATACACAAAATAAGCTTTTTTCCCAAACTAAGGATTTAATTAGACAGTATTAACATTTAGAAAAGTGCCAAAATGATTAGCACCCATATGGTTACCGAGAAATGAAGGGTGAGATATGCAAATCTGAAATCCTACACCTGACTTTGGTATACATGATTATGTTTAGAAACCAAACCTATATTTATTTTCTTCCAATTTATAAGGCAATCAAATGAAGCATCAATATCCCTCGTCATTTGAATATAAGAAAACTGTCAAGATAGCTGATTTTGGCAAAAAAAAGTATATCCAATAGGCTACCAGGAATAGGGTGCAAACATGGGAACAAAGAAGCAAGATCCTATAACTAGAAGCATTTATGGAAATATATATAGAGTGTTTAAAGAAAATCAAGGACACTCTATGAAAAATACCTGCTCGGGTGTCTTTTTATGTCTATCTGCGATTTCTGCAACAACCGACAATTTCAACATTGGCCCATGAACTGATCTTGACCTCCTGAATGATATCCGGGGAGTTCCAGGTTCATCTTCTCCACCTGATCCACTATCGGATGGTCCAGGACCAGAAGTTGGTACTCCTAAAGGTGTGTGAGCAGATACATGGATGCCCTTTGATTGACAAAACTTCACAAGCTCATCTTGCCTCCAGAAAGGATGCAATTCTGCCTAATGAAAGCCCATAATAGATCAATCAAGAACCTTAAATTAAAGGCCAGAACATCAACAGGAAGATAAAAAGGATGAGAGGGCTTACATGTTTGATATGCCAGAAAAACAGATGAAAAATAAAAGGTCACAGGCAAGGATTAAGTAACCTAAACATTGAAGTTTCACATTCCCAAAATTTTGTCTCAATAGAAGAACGATTAAAAAATGACAAATTTTGCTGAAAATATTTGAAGATATAACAGAGTTATAATTAATATATAAAAATAAAAATTACAAATAAACATCCTGTCAGGGAAAAATGGCATGGAAATGCAAAACAACATAATGCAAATAAGGTTACCGTTTTGGTCCTTTACAAATTATATAAAAAAGTGTCATTCAATCATTGATTCACATATTAGTTTTCAATGCCAAAAAACAGTTGGAAAGAAGTTGAGAAAGAGTACATCCCTTGCAGATAACCCCAAATCCTGATAAAAGAATTGCTGATACACAGCCTCAAGTTTTAGATACCCTAAAACATTAAATATCATAGAGATTAAGTCCAAACAAATTTCAAGGAGGAAAAAAAAATTATTTCCAGTTCTTTGTCATGTAAGAAAGATGAAGTTTCAAATTTCAAATATAAGGCAAGCCTATAGTGATGATGAATATCTTTGGCTGATGCCATAGCTGGTTTTCTTTAGTGCCAGGAGACCTCTGCCATCACACGTTCCATAAGAAGAACCTACAAGCTCAGACAGATTATGCAGTCCTACTAATCCCACCATGGATTTCTCTATAAAGCATTGCCTATAATTATATATGCTAACCACTCAAGTGGGCAACATTTTGTAATCAAAAGGACCAGTGAAACTCATTTCCTAGTCTCTGATCAATTTTGCTCTGTCTCTGAGGAGGAAATTATGTTCAGTTCCTTGGATGACTTCCACATTTAGTGACTGAAATTTTCTGAAATTGCAGGCAATCAATAAAAGGTCTGAACCAAAGGGTGGGTACCCACCACCCAGCTACATTGCAAGTAAAGACAACAAGCTAATTAGAAATGTTTGTATGATGTTGTCCACTGATGTTGTTATGCCTACTACTGTATTGAACACCTCCAGGAAGAGTTACCAACAGTAATTTGCCAAGTCCATCATGACATCAAGGTAAAAACTCCAAAAGGTGATGCATTCTCCATGAGGGGATAAATTGTCAGAGGTTTGGGATCTGATATAAGCACCTAATTTGAAATATATTCATGACTATAAAAGCTGGTTCAAATGCACGCATATTGTTATAGTTTTATCACTGTTTAGGCCAATATTTTTGGGCAAGAAAATGAACATAGGGAGATAAAATTTCACATCTTTGAACCATAGCTACCGATAGACAGGGTAAGGATTCTGCTTGTTCTCAAAACCCAGCATCTTTAGAAGGATGGGGTTGGTAATAAATCAATAAATTGAAAGTTCTTATGCCAAAATATGCTAAAATAGATAATTAAAAGAGAGCAAGGATGAGTAAAGTCATATGGACTCACCTGATTTACTGCGGGTACAATCTTTGCAAATTTAAGCAGTTCCTTGATCTGCTGAACCCCAAAATTGCTAACTCCAATAGCTCGAACCAGATCCAACTCAATCAGACCCTCCATAGCTTTCCATGCTTTCTTCAATCGATTCAAAAACTGCCTATGGTCATTTCCAGAATTGGAAGGAGGATCTGTAGCATCACCAAACGCTGTAATGTCTGGCCAATGCATCAAATAGAGATCTAAGTATGTAACTCCTAAGTTCTTAAGAGAAACTCTAACAGAATTCTCAATTTTATTGAGCGAATTCATCGTGCAGTACAGCTTAGAAGTCAAAAAAACATCCTCCCTCTTCAGTGAACCATTGAAAGCCTCAGCTAGTGCTTCCCCAACTTCAACCTCATTCCCATAAAGATGGGCACAATCTATGTGACGATAACCCTCTGACAACGCCCTTTTTACAGCTTCAACACAAAGGTCCCCTCCACTCTGCCATGTTCCCAGACCTATAGCAGGAATTTTTGCTTTGGTATTCAACAGGAAGTAGGTTCCTGGTGCCCCGCCCTTTCCTTTCATCCCCTCAAGCCTTTTGGGATGTACAAATAGGCAAACAATATATAGATACTGATCAACCAAAGAAATCACAGTAATGCAAGAGCCAGAGAATCACAATTCCAACAACGCCCGAACAAAACTGTGTTCACAAACAAAACCCAACGAAGATACAGTAACCCAAAATCTCAGAAATGGGATTGAGAAAATGCAAATTCAAAAAAACAAAAACATTAATCAAATAGCACCAAAAAGTAATCCAGCAGTGTGAACGAAAGAAGACAATCCAGCGTTCCCGGTTGAAAACATTACTAGTTCTAGTGCTAAAAAGCACACCTTCTGTTTGGTGATTTATCTGAATAAGACCCACCAATCAAACACAAACCCAAAGTATAATTCATTGACTGTACACCAAATTGGAACCCCAAAAACAGAAAAATCAAAGTTAACAAACAAAGGCACACACGACCCTCTATTTATTTCTAGGAAACTACCAAATCCAGAAGACTTATTTGCAAATAAAATAATTGTATTCAAAGGGAAGGGCGTGGTCAACAACGGCAGCAGAGAGCAGAAAGAGAAAAACAAACACGAAACAAAACCACGAGACCCCCTCTCTCTTGGAGAGTCGGTACCAATAATTAAGAGTATTTTATACAAATATGAAGAAAATAAAGAAAGAAAACCAAAGATTAAGTCAGAGGAAGAGACAAAAATTTCCAAGGCAGCGCACCTAACAGAGAAGACTCCAGATCCAACAACCACCTACCCAACTTATAACTACATTCATTGACCAGAGGGAGGGTACTCCAATGCGCAGAGTTTCAACGTTTTGAGTGAAAAATGAGAAGAATATTCTCTGTTTTTCTAGGGAAAGCGAAGGGTTTTCTCGTTTCAACGGTTGGGAAAATACGGTTTTGGTTTTGGGTTTGGGTTTTGGGCTTTGGAGAAGCGTGAGGCTTTTCGATTGAATTTTTTTTTTTTTTCTTTTTTTTTATTGGCATGCAACATACCATGTCAAGTTACTCTCACGTATATGTTAGAAATTTCTACGAAAATCATATTTTCAATATATTTATTTATTTATTTATTATGAAAATGATGTTTTCATTCAAAGAATATTGGAGAGGTTTTTTCCTTTTTTTCTTTTTTTTTTCTTTTTTTTTTTTTGTTTTTGTTTTTATCATTTCCAATGTTTTGGTTTTGGCCACCAAACATGTTTTAATGTTTTTAAAGACAATAGGATTATGCATTTTCCTAATTTCATAAATTATTTGTCTGCTATTAAAATTCCAGGGTGGGTTGGATTCACCGACATCTAAATTTTGAATTTTTTTTAAGAATAAATTTTATATTCAATTAAAATTGATATTTTTATTTAGAATATTTTATGTAGAAAAATTAATTATCTAATTATTATTATTATTATTATTATTAGTAAAAAAAGAATATCGAAGATTTATTGTATTAACTCAAAAGAATTTGACCTTTGATATTTTTATTTAGAATGTTTCATGTAGAAAAATTAATTATCTAATTATTATTATTATTAGTAAGAAAAGAGTATGGAAGATTTACGTATTAACTCAAAAGAATTTGACCTTGTTGGGTTGTTAAATTCCCATACTTAAAAATATTCCATATAAAAAATTAATAGTCT
This sequence comes from Vitis rotundifolia, assembly GCA_030254885.1. Classification (NCBI taxonomy): domain Eukaryota; kingdom Viridiplantae; phylum Streptophyta; class Magnoliopsida; order Vitales; family Vitaceae; genus Vitis; species Vitis rotundifolia. Next base: position 16,529,594 of record CM058151.1, read on the forward strand.
AATATTAAATATTCATATTCCCATTAAAAAAAATCCACAATAAGATATTTCTTTTATTAATGTGAAAGTCCTTCTAAAGAATATAAAGCATAAAAAAGTAATTAGGTAAATTCATTGATCCTATTTTTCATATATAAATTGTGAATTTAGAATATTATTAATGTGTTTTTTATGTTTTTAAATATTTTTAAAAAATAACTTTTATTTGTAATAATTTAATTTTAATTATTCATAATTGTTCAATTACTTTTTAAAACAGCTTTTAAAAAATAAGTGGAAATAATTATAAATAATTAAAATAGATTCTCATAAAAAATTCTATTTTCATAATAAGTTTTCTAAAGATTTGTCGTGTGTTTGGAGTTTGAAAAATAGTTTTTTGTTTTAAAAATAGAAAGCCATTTTAAAAAACGTTTCCTAACAAATTTTTATTTATTTATTAAATTTAAAATATAAAGATAGAGAATAAGAAAAGAAGAAATGAAAATAGGGTTAAATTTTTTAAGAACCATGGATTTGGGTGAAAGAAGCATAAATCCACTAAAAAATGGGGCTAAAAAGTTTTTCACAAATAATTTTTATCATTGCAAAGAAGTTTGGCGAAGACCTTTTGGATATGTAGTTGTTACTTGGTGCTTGTATGTTATACATATGTCTACCATCTTAGCATTGGTATGTTGGATAGTTTGGCTCCGTGATGCTTATATGCTTAGCATGTAGCTACCATCCAACCTTGTGGTGTTGGACATCTTAGAGCCGTCCAACTCCTTAATGTTGGATATTTTTTCTTAAAAATTATTTTTTTTTTTTTTAAATTACGAAAATTTTAAAACCCATTTTTGAAAGAACTTTTCTTGATCTATGAAATTACCCAAAGGGGATGAATAAGTCGATGAAGTGATATATCAATTATGAGTAAAAATATATCAATCCCAAGCAGAATAAAAAATCAATCATATAATTGACATATGATGTAAGGTGGAAAAATCACTTAGGTTTCCCTAGGTGTACACAACTATGAAAAGACTATTGACAACAAATAATTCACTAAATATAAAAAAAGAGTACACAAATTTGTAGAGTCTTATTGTTGGGATTGAGCATTTAAAAGCATGACATGATATAATAGAATAAGTTTTTATCAATAAATTTATTTATCGAGATTTATGGTCTCCCTTTTTACCCTTTATTGCATTACTTGTTATTTAAGTATTCACGTTTGTATCTCTTATATTATACTCTTATATCTATTGTATTATAAATGACTTTGATGCATTAAGAGTTGTATGGAAGATCCAAATGATGGTTTCTTACGAGATGATAAGTTGTTCATAGTTGGTTCATGGAATTAGGCAATCCATCAAATATTGTACTACACTATCTTCTAATTTAAGGGTTGACTTGTTTGGTCATTGTGATGATTTTCCCATGATGAGTACACTAGTGTGTATGGTTACACATTGGACCAAACCTATAGTGAACCATAACATTGACTATCAGGTAGTCATGATTCACTAAGCTACTATGTTGTATAAGCTCTTAACTTGTGAAAATATTGAACTAGTGCTAAGGTTTTTAGTGGCTTCGACCTACAGACGAGACCCTAAGATGGTCATATATTCTCCATGGATTGAATCACTATTGATTAGGGCAGGTGACAACAAATATTCTCAAAATAAACACCATAATATCTCATGAATTAAGAGAGTGTACACCCTTGGGCGATCCAATAGTAATTCCTTTAGTAGAATTTGACATGTGTTATTTGTGAGTTAGAGCATATCAATAGATCATATGATAGAAATATCTGAGACTCAAGGATTGGAGAGGTAATCTTAAGAATTTAATAACATTTACCTCATTACATTATGGGATACTAGTTCATATGAGTCTACATGCAATAGATGGTAGTTTACGGACTCAAACTTCTTATCTTGATGTAATTTCATAGGATATTGGAGTGCAGTTGACTTATTTTAGTAATGTCTTCAGTCAACTTTAGAATTAGATTATGAGGGAGTTATAATTTTCCTATAAGTCATAATGATCCCTACTCAAACTCATATGCTTTGTTGGCACAAAGTCTTAAGGTTTTATTAAAAATTAATCATTTATGTGCATAAGAGTGTTTTGGTAAATATATAGATTTGCATAAAGTTTTAAGATTAATTAATTTTAGTTTTTTTTTATTTAGTTAATTTATTAATTAAAGCCTAATAGAGTTAATCAATTAATTAGGACCTAGTGAATTAGATTAAGTAACCTAAGCCCAAGATGAGCTCAAGTCACTTAAGCCCACAAGGAGGACTATTAAGGGGTATTTGGGTTCCTTATTCATATATGTGCATAAGATCATTTTCATAAAACATAAGATTGCACAAGAACTTATGAATTATCTTTTTAAATTGGGTTAATTAATTTATTAGGACCAATAAAGCTAATTAATTAACTATGACCTAAGTGAGATAACTTAAATGACCCAAGCCTAAGATGGGCTCAAGTCACTTAAGCCCACAAGATAGCCTATATAGACCCCCTTAGGGCTTTAGAGATGTTTTCGTCATCCGAACTTTAGAGAAGAACCCTAACCTCCACCCCCTCTAAAGAGAATTTCACCTCCTCTTATGCCAAGATCTAGGAAAAAGAGTTATCAAGTAAAAGACCTTTTAGTTTTCGAGATCTACTATACCCCTTCTTTAGATTGGATTTGATATGGGAATATCTAGATCACAAGTATGGCTTTCTTGTAAGAAAACCAAGATTGCTCTATTCCTTAACCTTGGGTCTTTTAGGGTGTATGTAATCTATTCCTACAACTCTCTAGATCTAAGCACAATAAAACATATTATAATAAAAACCATAAATAATATAGTCTAGATAGAAAAATATGATACCTATGATCTAGATGTTCCCATATTCAATCTTATCGATAAAGTAAATTGTACATATCATAGATCTCATATGCCCAAACATCTTATACTCAATCAGTCCTTTCACAAATCCTAACATAAGAAAAGTGTGGTCTTCTCTCTAGAGGGGGGGTTAGGGTTTTTTCTCTTTGAGGTATAAAAGATATAACCAAAAGTGAAGCCTTAAACCCCAAAGAGGATTTATATAAGTTTCCTCGTGGGCTTAAGTGGCTTGAGCTCATCTTAGATTTAGGTCACTTAATCTAACCCATTTAGGTACTAACTAATTAATTAATCCAATCTAGAAAGACCATCCATAAGATCCAACATAAACTTACATTTTTACCAAAACATTGTTATGCACACTTATAAATTACAAACACAAAATTCCCTTAATCAAACATGCATCCATGAATCAAGAACTTGAAAGAGGACTATTGAGACCTATAGGAAAATATTGGCTCCCACAGAATCTAATTATGAAGTTGACTTAAAATCTCACTACAAAGAATCAAATGCACTCCAATATCATATGCATTACAACATGACAAAACTCAGGTTCATGACCTACTATCCACTTCATGTAGACTCCTCATGAAATAATGTTCATACTCTAATAAGGTGTGTGCTATCATCCTCTCAATATTACATTTTCAATCCTTAAGTTATAAATCATTTTATTATGTGATCAATTAACACGCTCTAGCACACAAAAACCATAAGTCAAATTCCACTTAAGAAATTACTACACTTATAGTTTCATTGATCACATGTCTTTAGGATCACCCAACAGGACACACTGTCTTAATCACATGAGATATTATAGTGTCTCTATTGAGAATACCTACTATCACTAGCTTACATCAATAGTGACCCAATCCCTAGGAAATATATGATTATTATAAGGTCTCACCCATAGATTAAAGCCACTAATGACCTCGACACATGTTCAATATCCCCTCAAGGTTAAGAGTCTATACAATATAATAAATTGGTTAATAATGACTACCTAATAGCTAATGTTATGATTTACCATAGGTCTTATCTAATGTGTAACCAAACATACTAGTGTATTCATTGTGGGAAAACCATCCTAATGACCAAGACAAATCATCCTTCAAATTAAGAGGTAGTGCACTATAGTTTCTAATTGCCCAGATCCATAAATTGACTATGAACTACTTATCATTTTGCAAGGAACCACTCTAATATCTTAAGTAATTAGAATGAGACAAAGCTTAGGTTTGTGACCTACTATCCACTATATGCAGGCCTCCCTTGAACTGGTATTCATAATCTAACAAAGTAGTGTTATCAACACTTATCAAGATTACCTCTTCAATCCTTGAGTTACAAATCCTCTTATTATGTGATCAACTGATATACTCTAACTCATAGAGAGCATATGTAAAATTTCACTAAAGGAATTGTTATTGTCAATCTTCTTAATCACATGCATTTTGTATGACCCATGGAGACACACTGTCTCAATCTGATGAGATACCATGGTGTCTTTATCAAGAATACCTATTGTCACTTATCTTCATCAATAATGACCCAATCCACAAAGATATATGGTCACTTTAGGATCTCACCCATAGGTCAAAACCTCTTGTTGATTTTAATCCAAGCTCAACTTCCTCTCAAGGTTGAAAGTACATGTAATATTATAGCTTGGTGAATCCTGAAAACCAATAGTTGATTAACACTCGAAATTAATGTTTTTTCACATATAAATATGGGTTTTTAAATGATTTGTTAGTACAAATCAATATCTTTTAACTTAAATATATGTTAAACCTTAAATTGAGGACTAATGTTTACATATAGTAAAGAATGCAAAGAAAAAAATGAACTTTGACACATAAAAGTATATCTCGACATAACTTCGATATAAATGAGTAGAGTCAATCTGAGTACAATGAGTTTAAGGTGTGATCAAAATGAATTTCAATATCGAGCCAAATAAATTTCAATACCAAGACACAATTTTGATGTAAGAAATACGTTTTGATACCATAATGAAGATATCAAAATCACTAACTTTAGCCTTCCAAAGGTCCAATGAGTTCCAAATTTTATCGAAATGGATGTAGATACGAGAGATGAATTTTGATACCCATTTTGATACAATGAAGGTAGCCAAATTTCCTACAAAAGTATTCCAAAGATACAAAAAAAATTGAAGGTTTATAGAAATGAATTTCAATACATTAAGATACGACTTTGATACAATGTTCGATTTTGATACATGTGGCAATATTGTTATATTAAGGAGATCAGCCAAACAACCAATCATTCAAAAATACTTAAGATTCATGAAACGAGTTATGAATGTATTTAATTAAGATCTATGATTCAACACGCTTGAGAGTTATGTGAATTATCCTCTATCAAAGACAATCTAATACTATTACAGAAAAACAATGTTGAATCTATTGCGCAAATCAAAGGAGGATATATTAAATGTAATCTAACTATGTATAGTTCATCAAATTTTTCTATACTCATGAGCTTCAAGAAAGCGATGAAATTTATGTTCACCATATACAAATCTACTCATGAAGACATCATTGTTTGTTGCATTGAAAAAGCTAAGACACAACATTGAAATGTAAATGTTTAAAGATTTCCAAGCTATTACAATAAAGGAATCATAATCATATTCACACGAGGGAGAGCATAGTAACATGAATGTCTTAGAATGTTGTCCCATTGGGTTTTACTAGCAAGCTTTTTAACAAGACAATCATGATAGTCTAATATTAAACTTTTTTTTCCTTCATTGGGATCTTTCCCACAAGGTTTTCCCTAACAAGGTTGGCATTCAAGAAGAAATTTTTATAAATGTATGCATAAATTTGTGGATGTCATCATTACTTATATTAAACCTTTCAAATATCCAGGATATTAGAAAAACATTTATCATAATAATTACGATTATAACCTATAAATAGGATTAAAGTTGTTGGAAATAAACAATTTCGAGCTTTGATTTTCTCTTTATGTTTCTTTGTTTTTACAAAAATTTCTCTTGATTTTTCTCTTTTATCTTTCTTTGTTTACAAAAATTTCTCTCTAGTTGGGCAGAGCTGTAATGAAATCTCATTAGAATTGGTCTTTTAGAAAATAAGCTTTGTTATTAGTTTGGATACTTTTAGATAAAAAGAAAAAGAACAAGAAAAAACCATTATGAAATCTTTTCGACTTATATACAAAATTAATTTATAATTAATGTTTAAATTATCCATTTAAAAACATAATGTGAATAAGATTAAAATGTCAAATAAAATGTGATTGCTTTTGGATTACTTCCCAGTGAGATATGCCAAGTTGAGCTATAGCTCATGCAGATGACTTTTTCGACTAGTTTAACTTACAAATTCTGTTATCCTATCTCATTGGTGAATTAACTAAATCCAGCAAGTATGAAATTTTCCAGAACCCCCTTAGACTTAGGTCTTGGCCTCTGCTCTGTCTACGAAAAACATGAATAAATCTACTCTTCAAATCTGTTTGGAATACGAGATTTCTCAAAACCTACCATTCAAAATGTTGGGGGGAGAAGACAGCCAGACTGGCCGGTAGGAAAAGATGGTGAAAGGTCAATGCTCACCTCCCAGTCCACCTTCTCAACCTTTATCATCTCCGCCCCTCCCCCATCTCCGTCCCTTGCAAACCTCAATTTTCGATTCAGATTCAATTCACACAATCCTTCCTTCGGAGATGGAAGATAAGAGAGAACAAGCAGAGTTGACGAGTACTATGAGAGCCTATTGCATTTCCAGGTATGTTCCGTTGGTCTTTGCAACTCTCATGAATTCTCTTTCTAAGCAATCTGCCATAACCAATTCGTTTCTACCACCCAACTTTTCCCAGAAGCCGATAACACCTTAACCCAATCAATAATAATATGCTGTATATAGAAATAAACTGAGTATAGTTTTAGCAAGAATATCACTGCCATTTTTATAAAGCTTAGAGGTGGTGGTGGGGATTGAACAAGAAAGAAAAATGGTTGACAGTAGTTATCACAACATCCCAACAAAGTTTTTTTTTTTTTTTTCTTTTCTTTTTTTCCTCAATCCCCTTTCTTTCATGAATAAAATGATCACTCACAAGTGCTTTATAATGACATTTCACAGAAAGAAAAGCATAAATATAAGATCCAAAGCAAAGATGATCTCTCACTAATGTCACAACATACTCTTCACAATCCATAGAAGGCCACTTTTTTTTTCCAATAGATATAAACCTCCTACTTAGAACAAACTGAAATTTCATAAACTATGGGATTGGCTCATCACTCCATATGTAGAATAAACAATTTTTGCTATCTCCCACCTTGTCATTCTCTTTAGAGGTTGGTTAACTGCATCTAAAAATGGCAATCCCATCCACCAATACTCCCTTGCTCAGGAAGTTCGTTTCTGCCAAATATTAACCCAATCCTCTTAGCGAATAGGATGATATTGTGTGATACCACGCTTTGGAGGCAACTTCCTCAAAATGAAAAGGACCAGAGATGAAGGTAGTATCTCCACCAACTGTAAAGGTAGGCAAAAGCACAAAAAAAAAAAAGGCAAAGGAAATAAGGAAAAAAGAAAACAAGAAACAATATTAAGAGACAAACAATATGAAAACAAGATTATAGGAAGAAAACAAGAAACAATATTAAGAGACATAAACTATATAAAAACAAGATTATAGTTTGTCAAAACTATAATCCCTTTTAAAACCACAAGGCAGGCAAGAATCACCCTCTTCATAGACAGGTTGCAACCTAAACCAAGATGTTGAATGGAGAAACAACCATCAAACTTCCCTGTAGGCATCATTCACCATCACTATGGGCCACCAATTGTGTGCGCGCGCATGTGTGTGTGTGTGTGTGTGTGTGTGTGTGTGTGTGTGTGTGTGTGTGTGTGTGTGAGAGAGAGAGAGAGAGAGAGAGAGAGAGAGAGAGAGAGAGAGAGAGAGAGAGAGAGAGAGAGAGAGATTAAGGGCAAGAAGTATATGCCATAATTCTTCATGATCTGTTCTCACCTGAGAACTTTCATGAATACTTGAAATCCCATTACATCAAGTACAACAAATGAGGTTCATGCCAAATTGTCAATAGCCAAGTTATCCTCATCCACATCATGGCTTACCAGACAATCACACTAGTCAAGAGGAAAGACATGTCTCTTGCTCAAACACAGCAGTGGTCCATTTTTAGCATGTATAAAAAAGGTAGTCCGTAGTTACAACATAAATCATGCAGTTTAGGACTCGAAATTGTATTTAAGGGAGAGGGTAAATTGGACATCATGCAAAGACCTTTGGTTTAAGCATTCAGCTTTCACACATCAAAAAGGTTGGATATGTTTTCACTTGATGACATGCCAATAAGTATCAACTAGAACCATAGCTAAAATTGACCAAATAAAATAGATTTTTTTTTTTTTTATCAGAAACCATAAAAAGAATTTATGAATGAAAAAGCACAGCATGGAAGGAGCAGAAGTCCTTCCAACCAAAACTTACCAGGTAATATATAAAGTTTAGAATTGGGTGATCCAAAACATCAAGGTTTGCAGCTTGATCAAACGCATTAAAGCACATCTGTCATGTAGAAAATTAATAATAAAATTGTCAGGTAAAATATATTGATAAACAGATGTCATACAGCAGTAAGGTGCTGATTTTGTGCTTTGACTCTTATAACCAGTGCTTGGTTTAAAACACCAGAGACCCAAAATAATTCTATAACAATAAATTAACTTCAGTACCAACAATAAACCATAGTTCTACACTATATAGATAGTGCATTCCAATATGCTTGTGATTTACATAAGCATCTAAGTGAAGACACTAGAAGTGCTGGTCTATAATATCTAAAGGCACAAAACCCTCTCTTAGATCAAACATCTAGAAGAGTTTATGTAGCAACTGAAGAGGACTCACCATAATGCATCTAACAAGGAAACATGAGAAACATATGGTGGTGACGTAGCCAACCTGCACAAAACTAAAAATTCAGAATGCCAACATGAAAACATATGGAAATCCAAAAACTACAAGAAATTAAAAGAATTTACCTCTTGCAGCTTCTTACGTCTTCCTTTTGACTCTACAGGAAAGCGCTGTAGCATTAAGAAGAGCCTGCAAGATGATGACAGTTGGAAGAGAGCAATGTCAGGATGTTGCATAAGGTGTAAGTTTAAGACAAAGAAGGTATATATAATTATTTATCAGATTTCAGTATCCATCAAAGAAACTTACTACCTAATAGGGAGTCAAATGGGAGAACCAATATATAAAGATGCAATCACAAGGGATAATTTACTGCAGAACCAATATATAAAGATGCAATCACAAGAGATAATTTACTGCACGTAATGATCAATATAAAGGTATCAAGGGGCCAAATAATCTACTCTAGTTTTATACGTGACCTTAAGCTACACATATGTTAATCTAAGTTGATACACATTATTAGAGTTCCTTTCACAAAGTGAAGGCAGCTCACTCCCCAAATTGCCACTATAATTTTTGTTCTACATGGCCTTAAATGCTTCAATATCAACCCACTGCACACACAACATACTTCGCAACAAGAGAAATTGAGTTTTGCATGTAATAGCAGAAACTAAGAGAAGCCTGCTTAGCACTATATGGTCCAAATTAAGGTGAAACCTTAAACCCTTAATAGTAAGGCTTGGCTAGAAAGTGCAGAGAACGCATATAATCCAGTAACTCCAATGAAATAGTCACCTGAACCTTAGTTTGGACATTAGAGGAAAGTTGGACTGTCATCATAAGTGAAGTCAAGCAAATTAAGCAAACCATACTTTGCTCCTTAGTACTCCGAAAGGAGGTTCACAGCTCTTATTGTGTATGTAAATGATCATCATGACAGGAAATAATGAGGAAGTGATATGATGGTTAAAAGATTCAGTGCTATGGGATAACTTGCAATATTTAAAACCAGCGTGTTTTCCTCTTTGAGAAAGTATTGGATCTCCCAACAAAGACAGTCATACTACAATGTAAGCCAATTGACACTCCAATTACTCAAAATCATCACCTCTATGAAATGTTGAGCCCTTCTACCGACAGGATGATAACCACACTTGAGAGGAACTTATTTATTTTTCACACAATTGGAGGCGACTAATAAATTATAAAGGAAGCACATTTGGAAAGCATGTCATAAAATGTTAAGGTACTTAAAACGACATCACTAGGAAAGGTGCCTTGTTTATCAGGTACAGTCATCTGACTGCAGTGTCATACATGGATGTAGATTGGGTGAAGATCATTACTGATTGGAGACCCACTTTTGGTTATTATTGCACAATTATTTGTGGAGAATGTGGTAAACTTGTTCAAAAATTGATCAGTTGCGAGATCTATAGTCAAGGCAAAGTTGAGAGTAACTGCATATGGAGCGTCTAAGCTCCTTTCATTTAGAATTCTGCTAGGAGAAATGGGTGACTTTTTTTTTTCTTTTGATGAGTAAAGCAATTGTATTAAAAGCACCAAAAAGCGCCTAAAGTTTACATGATGTATACAAGGCCAAAAAAAGGAGGGATAGACAAAAAACCAACACCCTCAAGGGACAAAGAAGTAGACTCTATATGCACCCTAACCCACTCCAAAACCATGTACATGAAGGATCGTAAAATCACATGGTCTGTTAGTTTAGAATCCTCAAAAGCTCTTTGATCCTCTCCTTCCATAATGTCCAAAACAGACACAAAGATGCAGCTTTCCAAGCCTTCTTCCTCTTCTTCCCAACAAAGGCACCCCGCCAACTAATGAGGGCATCCTTGATTAAGACCGGCATCACCCACTGAAGATCAAATATAGCCAAAATAAGGTGCCACAAAATGGGTGACTTATCTAAAGAATCTGCGAGATTGTATGGAGACACCCAAGCTACCATAAACATTGAACATAACCTAGCTCACAATAATATGGTGAAGGATATCAAGGTGGATCAAGATATTACAAAGGAAGAGTTGAATCTGGTCCAATTCCCAAAGTGTTGTAAGGATTACAGATTAACCTACAAGTGTGATATATATTAAGGTGGATCAACATATTATAAAGAAGTTGAATTCCAAATTTATACACCTTTTGTGACAATGAGATCCACCAGTCAATTTGCTGATGTGTTGATAAATAGCGTATAAAATGCCAATTTTAGTACATTAGGCACCCTAGGCATTCATGACTTGTACAAACCAGCTTGAGAGAGAGTGTTGAGAAGGGTTTCCGTTATTACTTACATATTCTCCTTAAGTCTTCTGAGGTTAGCTAAATAACTTGCACAATTTTACCACGTAGACACAGAGCTAAGGAGGGAAACCTACTCAGTAATCAAACCCTCTTGACAATCTTGTCACATTCTTTCTTCCCCACTTCTATTCTCTCTTTCTTTCCACACCATTTCTTACAAGTTAACACATATCAAACATTCCACAAGCTTTCATGGGGAGTGAATCAAACCTAAATTTCTCTCTGATTGCTTACAAATTTTGTGGCAGGTGGAAATTGCCACTCATCCAACCCTGAATTCAAATCATCCCATCCCTTCCCCACATTCCTCCTCCCCCCACCCCCCTTCTTCCCTATCTCTATTATTTGTTATTTCATTTTCTTTTGAAACATTAAGGAAGGTGCCTCCACTTCTGGTCACAGGCACTTGAGGACTTCAAGGCTCCCTACTTTCACTAGTTGAGAACATAGTTGTTAGAGACATGGTTAAAGTGCACCTAGGCCCAAGGCACAACCATTCCCTAGTTATAGCGTCTTGTTGGAAAGGCATGCAGCTACTTATCTTTTCCTTTTTAAACACTTTCACTTTTAAAATTTTTAATTCTGTATTGAAATTCATATAATTTTATTATGCTTTTGTTGAATGTTTCTTTATGTTTGGAATCTTAAATTTTTTGTTACTTGGATTGGTTTTTTTTATAAAATAGAAATGAATCCTATGTCTTGTTTCACTTCGCTCAAGCATGCACCTTATATTGCACCATGTGCCTAAGCATCAAAAGACTTTTATGCCTTAGTTGCACCTTGCACCTTTTAAAACTATCATAGTCAAGAAACTTATAGTATCACTATTTTACTAGCAGATAGATTCAACAGCCCTAGGACCATAAAAAGACCCATGCAAATGATCTCATTGGTGGGAGTACACCTATTGGCAGGCACTCAGCTTTCCACATGGTTGTGGAGCTGCAAAAGAACTAGAGTAAAGCATAGGATTGGTGGGTGAAGCATTAAAACAGACCTGGTGGGCTCAGTTATATAGTTTATTTGAACTTTTGCAATTTATTGCAGAGGCACCCGCGGGTCAATGAATCAAGGGGCTATTTACATTGAGGTTTGCATGTATCATGTAATGGGTGACAGAAACTTTCTGGGAGACTTAAGTGTGACTTCACCAACAATAACAATGTGAAAGTGTAAATAGTTCACATGTGAGCCATTTAGCATTTAGGTGTTTGCATTATATGAGTTTGAGCACATAAAATGAGTGAAGTTGTCTGAGTTGATCCTACAACAGCATTGGAGGTAAATAGCTTCCAGTATATGTATCTCTAATGGAATTTCTCTCTCAGAGGTGTCTTTGCCAAAGATTTCCGGCTGCAACCATATATACATTCAGGTAATTCCAAGATTCAGAAATTTTAGTGGGCAACCAAATACTGAGATTACCTTCCTCCATAAAGAAGAAACCCAAGGGCTGCAAACAAAGACACACCTGCAGATATTTGTTTAAAAGAAAGTTGTATCAGTAATCATCAAGAGGAACTACTGAGAATTGCAACAAATCATCTACTGTGTAGTGAAGCAAAACCTGCAAAGAACATCTTAGATAGGATGACCACGATTGGGATAGGTTTCCACCATAAAACAAACCACATAGCAATCTGAAAACAGTTCAAGAAAAGTGGTAGTCAAGAAATTACCATCAACTTTATACACAAAAAGAAAGCAGCTGTACAAGTAATAATGGCTATGTTCGTAACAGAACTTCTAACATGGCACTGGTGTTGCCTAGGCATGCACTTAGCACAAATAAAAAAATCAAGAAAATAAAATGAACACATATTAAAATAAGCAACAACATTGACAAGGGACAGACAATTATTAAATGACCAGGATACTCCTGGCCGTACACTGTTCTTAATTCAGCTCTTCTCTACATCGCCTGCTAAAAGGGGAGAACAAGCATTACTGGAATACGTTCCGAATCATAGGAGTGCCATTAATTCTTATAACCAAGTAATCTTGTTCTCCTATATCTAAAATTCCTAGTTATTCCTATTGCTTTTGATTCAGGTCCAACCAATGGTTTTCCACTAAGGGGTCTTGCTTACACTCTTATCCCTAATTAATTTTCTTATCAATCAGTCTCAGCAAGTTATCATGCATTGGAAGCCCAGAAATCTACTGTGTAGTTGTTAAAGGAGCCAATAGGGCTTATTTGAGCCTAACTGGAAGGTTTTTTCATGCTTGGGAAAATGAGAGATCTAGAGAGGCCTAGGAACTTATTAAATGGCCTCCTGAAAAGAAAAGGTTAAAATGGGCCTTCATGGTTAAGAACAGGGTGGATGGGAATATGGAGGAGTGCAAGACCAGATCAAATAGCAACTTCAATCATATCCTCCTATTTACAAAGTAGACAATCTAGGCTGGTCATTTTAATTTGAACTTTAATTTTAAATATCCAGTTCTGCAGGGTGATCTAAAAGAGAAATGCGTCTCTCCTGGGATACACAGAGCTATATATACCCCAGTATCAATAAGCAACTCCAATTATATCCTCTGATTTACATGTAGACAATATAGGCTGGTTTATATTAATTTGAATTTTGACTCTTTCTTTTTTTTTTTTTCTTTTTTTTTTTTTTTCTTTTTTTGATAGGTAAAATTTCATCCCCGTTGGGACTTGAACCTAGAGAACCTCCTACAAACCCTCCCCAACCCTTTACCACTAAAGCCAAGCCTTAAGAGCTAATTTGAACTTTGATATTAAAAATTCTTTTTTGCATAGTGATCAAGAGATACCCCTCTATATCTTGAAACATCCTTGTTGGCCGGCATCTGTAACAGGCCCCTTATCAGAAGAAGTTGGACATGTAGATAGTGAATTGTCAAACATCCAAAAGGAAAATAGAGCTGAGTTAGAGAACAGAAAAAGTCCGAGTGAATTAGAAGTTCTCAATTAATCCAAAAAATTTGATATCCATTTTTATAGTGATTTTATAGCGGTTTTTAGAATGAGAGCCAGTTAGGTTAGGTTATAACCCTATAAGCCAATAAGATGGTTCTTTCTAGGCATTTTGTTGGCATTTTCGGAAGATAAGGTCACACAATGCTGGTTACCTCTCCCAATCTGGCTGAAACAAGCTTGTTTGGTAGGCCTACAACTCTAACCACTAAACCAAAACCCTCAAACCATGTACCCAATGTTAGGTAGGTTGAGCCTATTATAAAAAAGTGCACAAAGCCCATGTTAAACACAACTCAAGCATATGTGAAGCATCAAAGCACTGTACTATTAGCTTGAACAGTGAGAGGTAATGACTTGCTCAATAATGATGGAAACATTATTGAGCAAACACTCTTCTCAAAAAGGCGTGGAGGCAATGATTGAAACTATCTCCTCTTTTTAATAGGATAAAAAGGACCTAAGTGGAACCAAAAAGAGAATGCAAGTTGTAACCTTTCATCTCCCACCTTAACATGCTGAGCAGTAATTACAACTTCATTCATCTCATGAGAGATCCATTCTTAAATGGGTAGAACTTCTCCCAGTGTCCATCACATACATTGAAATCTTATGGCCAGTCAAGAAGCTTTGACCTCAATATTACATAAGTACCATTATTTTAATACAAGGAAACTAGGAGACAATGACTACCAAAAGCCACATGGAGATGGAGTGATATCTTGCAATCTATCCATAATTGCCTGGAATGGGACCACATATAACATGAGTCACGATCTCTAGATTGCATAACATGTGTCTCGATCTCTAGATTGCATAAAATGTGTCACCAGTCCAAAATATCAAAATGGACACATAGCATATATTTATAGACCCACATGTCAACACAAAATTAAAAGCCAACAGGGAGAACCTAGAAGGCATTTTATATATCAAAACAATCTCTAAGATAGCATTGTTTTCCAAACTTTACAAAGCAGCTCCTAAATACAGCTTCAGGTAAAGCCAGGCACATCATGGTAACACCTTGTTTGTTAGACAACTGAAAAGGTTGTTGCACCAATTATTTGTTGATACCTACTTTCATGAGGCAAAGTGACCTTATGAATATACACCACAAGACTATATGACACATAAAAGTAATATTATAAATAGCACCACTCCCTTTGCATAATTTAATGCGCCTACTACTAATGATAGCGTTAACTATTGTTGCTACTCCTCCGTGACTCTTTCAAAACCACTACTACTACTATTACTCTAAATCATGTGGCGATGAAACCCACCATCTCCAATCCATCCTAGGTTTGGAGCATTTGTATCTAAAAGTGAATAAAAGTTTAGTCTAGCATGTACGGTGGGCTATAAAGAGGTTATTTCCCCACATTAACTTGTTGACTTTACTAGTATTGTCTTGTTCCACCAATATGATATCTCTATTACTTATCTCCAAGCCTCTCTAAAAAGGGGGTCACTTAAACTTATCATCATTGCATCAAAATATCTCATACACTTTCATGAAAAATGACTAATGACCTAACAGCATAACACCCAAGTGTTTCACACCTACTCAACTCAAAAGCAAGGCTCGAGAAGCCTAATTGGAGTTAATACACCTTGGTCATGGTGGCATGGTTCAAGGATCTTTGTTTGATGACAAGAGTTAGAAATTGATCAAATCAAGTGTTACAAAGCATTGTGACTGAATTGGAATGGAAGGAGGACCACTAAGTTGGATATGCACAACTACATGAAAGGTGAGTTATCTGTGATGGAGGCATTTTTTCTTTGGGATAAGCGCACAGAAAAACATGATAAATAGATGCTAGGCTACCTCGCCAACATACACTAGGAGTATCCAAAAGAGAGCTAAGCAGAAAGGAGAAATGAAGAAAGGCAAAAATTAAAAATTAAAAAAAGAAACAAACAAACAACCAAATCACTTGTCCACAACTACTTGGCTCCTAATCAATCAAAGACATGGGATTTCCTGCTCAATGAATTCTAACATGGTCTAAAAAGGAAAGCAAAAGAGTAGATTTAAGTACTTGATCCGAAGTTACCACATCTTCAAAAGCCCTCTGATTTTTTTCACACCAAATTACCCAAAAAAGGCACAAAGGGGCAGCACCGAGCTTTCTTCTACTTTTTTCCTACTTGAACCTACTCCAACTTAGCAACATCAATCTAACCGAAGAATGCATCACCCACTGCAACCAAAATAATGAGAAAATCAACTGCCACAAATATCCAGATATAACGCAAGGTAGAAGCAAATGGTCAATGGCCTTCTCCTCCCTTTTACACAAAAAGCATCTATTTACTAAAGAAACTTTCCTTCTTTTCAATCGATCTAAAGTCAAGATTCTTCCCTAAGATGCCTCCCAAGCAAAAAAAACCAAATCTCATCGGAACCCACGGGTTCCAATCCACTCTAACCAAGAAAGCCTCTCCAACCCCTAGAGTTGGGAAAGAATAAAAAGCTTTAACAAAGAACTCTCCATTCCTTGAGACTAACCAAGTCATTCTATCCTCCATCTCACACCTAATCTAATGCTTTTGAATTCTCCACAAAAAAGCGTTCACTGTTTCTAACTCTCAATCATAGAATTGTCTTAAGAAACAAGCAATGATTTAAAAACCGAACCGAACCGACCTATTCAACCAGTTGAACCTTCGACTGTACCCTGATCCGGTCCGGTTCAGCTTTTGAGCCGAAAGGGGCTTTGGACTGGCATTGAACCGAATGGACCGGCGGTTGAACTGTTGAACCGTCGAACTGAACGAACCATCCGGTTTTTTGTGAGCCAGTCAACATGTGGGTTAACCAAAACACTCTTGGGCCTTGCCTGCTGCATTGGGCCTGCAATCTTTCCACCCACCAAGCAACCCATTGAGCAGCTTACCTGTTTCTTGGTTATTTATAGAACTCATTAAATTTGTGAGTTTCCAATGTGGGATTTGGTTATAAAGAATATAAATGCAACTGTGTTACATTGTGAGGATTTGAACCTTGGATCTAAGGTTTAGAAAAGAAAGAGTCAACCATTATGCTGCACAACTCCTTTGATAAATATAGGTAACAATATTTTATATTAATGCTCTTTGCAAATTTTTATAATATAAAACATTTAAGCAAATATAAATATTTATATTCATGTTTATTTTTATAATAATTATTAACAATAAATATGAAAATAATATAAATTAATTAATATAATATTTTAAATTTTTTAAAATAATAAAACGCATAGATGTATAGATAAAATTAAATGTTATAATTTTATTCTCATATGTAAATATTATACATATTTTATTTAATAAAATTTGATATATTAATACATTTATATTTATGATTATCATTTAATAGACATATCAAATACAAAAAAATGAAATGCTATAATTTTAATATTATATAAATTTCTTAAAATTATTTTTAATTTTAATAAAATATAAATTATATATTTATAACATCACTGGTTCGACCACAGTTCGACCACTAGTCTGACCAGTGAACCGTGAACCGGTAACTTTTTCGGTTCAATGACCGGTCTGGTTCTGAAAACATTGGAAACAAGGACTTCAATGACAGCTTCCGCATATCTAATAATGGAGGCATGAGAAAACAATTGGTTACCTAGAAGAAAGGTGGCCTATCAAAAAGAAGGAAATACTATCATATGGAGCTATCTAGCTAGCCCATATTCCTTATTTTTATACCTTCAATATCATAAAACACATTTGTATTAAGATAGGATTTTGGGTACAAGGAGTAACCACATGAGAGAGTAGTCCCAATTGTGAAGCTTGAATCCACAAAAACTAGTATTTGAAAAAAAAAAAAAAAAGGAATCTCTTAAATTTAGTTCAGCATACCATTTTTTATAGGTAAATTCAGTTGAGCATAACATCAATTCATCTCTTTTATTGTAAACATGAAAGGACCTTCTATATTTTGCTTCCACCAAATAACTTTGAATACCATATGATGACAGGGGACATTCAAATGCTAAATCATGTCTCACAAATGTTGATGGCTCCCACCTTCCTTCCATTCCAATTGAAAAATGTTTACACATTTCAACCTCACCAAATCAACTAGCTCAAACAATGAAAGCAAGAAACCCAAACTAATTCCAAGGTAATTGGTTGCTAGATTAATTTCACCACCATGGAGTACCAAGACAATATTAAACTCTCCAAGCTTGTTTCTGGCTTTGGCGCATGTATCAATATCAAGGATTTGTGCCAATGCTAATGAAACCTTCAAGGGATATAGGGGATCACTAGGAGGTTGATGCTTGAAAGTGATGATGGAAATAAGTTTAGTCCCCCTTTTAACCAACATGGCATTACCTTCACCTGGAATTGAAGTAAGAGAACCTTTGACAACCTCACTAGGCAAGCATTCACATTTTATAGGCATCCAAAATGCTCGACCATCAACCTAAAGGAGAGATCCATGTCCTAGTATGATAATACTTTGGCATTAGAAGAGGTATAGAGATGGCAACATGCATTGACACAAACATGAAAAACCATTTGGTACCATATAAGTGGACAATCGCCTTGCCTATGCAGTACAAGGTTGGGAAACGAATGGTGTTTCTCTATTAGTCAAATGGTCTAACATGCCTCAGCTAAATATGCTCCATATAATGATAAGACCATCGCATTATGCAAAATAAAACATCCATAGGTACATAAGCATCTCTCGGTGATGCAAAAGGTGAGTTATTATACTATGAATCTAATATGGAAGGTTGCAAGGATGTAGATCAAAGGGACATTGAAATTATTGACATTAGAAGATGGCAGATGCTACTTCAGCGCAAGTAAACTGAAGAAACATGGAGAGAGGGAAAGAAGGAAAAGACTAGGTCATGGAGCAGTTTGAATTTAGTATCTTACTATTTAGCCCTCATTTTTGTAATTTTTTAATTCATCATAGGTGTGTTATTTTACTCGGGAAGCAACCAAAAATGATAGAGAAACCCAAGCCACCCATAAATATAGTATAGATCAGATAGTTGGACATTTTCCCTCCTTTTCTTTAAGGAATATCAACTTTATTTTAAAATTTTCATATGAAAAGTATTTGGCCGGTTTTAAGGAAAAAATTTATTTTGACAAATATTTAGCCATGTTGATATTTTATTATCACTTAAAATTTTTGAAAACTTAATACAAGTTAAAAGTTTAAGCAGGAAGCTTGTCAATCAACCAATTAAATTTGAAACTCTTTAGACGTATTTTTTGAAAAATTTGCAAGAAAAAAAAGTCAAATATTGCAAATTGAAAAGAAAAAGACTTTGGATATTTCTTTATAAAAAGATCAGTAAGTTCTGTTATGAAAGAATTCCAAACAACTTCTAGCAAAGGGATTCAGATGAGTTTCATTGGCCCGCTAGGATAAAAACTAATGCCAATTTCACCCTTACATATGAAACATTGGCTAATGTATTCATTTGTTGCCAATTCTTTTAAACATGGTGAACTCTGAAAGACCAAAAAAGTTAGAAGCCATCCACTGACGTAAAAATTAAAATAAACTATTTTGAGTAGTAAATTTGCATCCAATAAAAATAAATTGAAAATCTTCATATCTTTCTTGCATGCAAAGGAAGAGAGAATGATAACCGGAAATACACAAGGTCATCAATATCATCTGAATCATACTATTTACAAGGCAAGTTAAATGGTTCTTATTCACAATTGTAACCTTTAAGAATGCCAACTAACTTGCAAAAGTATCTCACGTGTCTTCCATACAATGCCACTGGTCACTATCATAGTTTTCTAGTTCCACATTGATTAATTGTAAATAATAAATAAATAAATAAACAAAAGAAGAGAAAGAAATAGAACAGGTAAAGAGAAAAGCTGAAAGGTAAATAATTGGCAATGCTCTATTTACAAAACATGGTTAAGTTTCCATGCAGAAGGAAACCAATGTCAAAATCTCCCCTTTGCTGGGACTTAAAGTGAGACAAGAAGTGTCACCTGAATGGCATAAACCACTGCATTAATTGTGTAGAAACTTGGTCTCAGTCCATCAGTAGACACAGCACGTGCCTGTCATGTTGAGAAAATAATGAGACGAACTAATAACAATACAAACATACAAAAGCGTAAGACCCATAAGTTATACCTAACCTGATAGTATATTTCTGCCCAGAACAATACCAAAAGAGCATAGGTCGTGAAGAAAGCAAGACTTGGCATATCAAGTAAGATATGTTGGATAATCTAAGAAAAATACCACAACAAGCAACAGATTAGAAACAATCTAACAACTTGATAGACTTCTAAAAATAATTGTAATAATGATAACAATAACAAAGTTAATTAACAATCAAAAAGAGCAAACTGAATTAACAACAGTCGGACCTCTGGATGCAGGCGCTGCACATTTCTGCGGAACACAAAAACTAGTGATCTAACTGCAGAACGCATGAGACCATATTCAATAAAAATACACAAAAGATTATAATCCATAGCACAAAGTATGAATTATGAACTTAGATACAAACCCCCATTCACCAGGAAATTGAGAAAGTGGAACACCTTCTGCGTGGTCCAACCATACTCTGGGACTCTCAATTGTATCCGAACCAGTTGGACCTTTCAAAAATTAAGAAATAATATCAGATTAGAAATTTATTTAAAAAAATAAAATAAAATAAAATTAAAAAAAAAAAAAAAAGCACTCTGCTTCGTTTATGGAAAAGAAGATTCATAAAGAAATAAATCACCTAGAACAAGCCACAGCTGAGTTAGGCTGAAGTTGATTGAAAATTTGAAAGAATTTAAAAGGCATAAAAACCTAGGCTCGAAATACTCAATTTCATTCCAGAAACCAAACAGAGCATGACAGATTCATTTAATTCGTTTCTCAATTCCAAACCCTACAGAATCAAAAAACCAGAAACCCTAGCCCACATTACCAAAGCGCTATCAATCATTCAACATTGATTCGATAACAAATTGAAACAGACATAAATTTTTCTCCAACGTAAGAGTACCAGAGCGACGGCAGCGACGATTCCATAGAGAGCGGCGAGGACATGAAAGATGCGATCCTGCCAATCGATGGACCTATTAATATCTTCCCACCAATTAGAGGCCTGTGTGATAGCGTAGGCGCTCACCGCCGACGCTACCTCTGCCGTCGGCGCCATGGATGATGACCAACGGAGACTGGATTTCTCGGCGAGAATTGAAAGGACTGGGAAAAGTGTTGGGGAATTTTCCTGAGGCGAGAAAATTCAAATCGGAGATAATTTGGTATTTTTATGTTAAATATTTAATTTTTTTATTCACTTTATATTTCCAAATATGGATTTGAGAAGGAGGTCCAAAACGGCCGGCCAAAAAGGAGATGGAGAAGGTCGAAGGCGAGGCGAGGCGGTGTCGATTTTTTGGAGTTTATGGGTCACGCTAAGGCTTTGATGTTTCGTGCACGCGCTGTTGAGGGTTGTTGATGGCCACGCTCTTCCACGTGGTTCTAATCTCGACTTGCGATCTACGTGCCCCGAGTTCCACGGCTCCCTCTTGCATATTCGGAGTGCAGGACGGTATTATTTTTCAATTCTCATCACGTTTCTTCCGCGTAATTCTAACTTCGGACAAATTATTTTTTAACATTTATAAAGAAAAAAAAAACTATATTCTTGAATATTTCGTCGGTCCATTTTCATAAATTAAATTAATAAGTATTTGTTTGAATATATTTGTTATGTTTTATTTTTAAAATAAAAATTTTTTTATAAAATTAAAGTATCTTAAATAAAAAAAATATATATTTACTTTATATCTTTAAAAATATTTTTAAAAATTTTTAAATTTAATTTAGTAAAAAAATTTAATATTTTAATTTTTTTAATACGTTTTAAAATCATTATATTTTAATATAATTATGTAAAAATTATTATATCTTATATAAAAATTATTACTATTATCTTATTATAAAAATCAAAAAACAAAAAATATGTGGAACAAACATTAATAAGATATTCACTTTCATTACAATTATTAAAAATAATTTTTAAAAACTATTGTTTGATATCATATAAAATAAGGGTTTATTTGATTAAAATGAATAAAATTATCCTTATTTTGTAAATCTAACCCTAAAAAATACTCATTTTTGATAAAAATATAATGACATATTTTTAATCATATAGACATTGTCCACTCTCTTACGATTTTAAAACATATCTATATGGTTAAGAGAAACTTATAATTATATTGTTTTTGGAACTTTATCCCATATCGATGTGCTACAATGTTCCCGTTATGTTCCCAAGCATTTTGCCTCACAGAATTATAGGGTCAAACAAACTTAATACAATGTGGTACAATGTTCTTGTTGTATCCCCTCGTGTTTTGTTTCATGGGATTGTAAGGTCAAACGAACTCTCACATTAGATTGAGAACTAGGTCTAATATCATTTGTAAGAAACCGTTCCAACCATGTAATTATTATTCACTATGTACACATTTACATGATTCAGAAGAGTTTGAAACTTTATTCCCTATCCAATGTGGGACATTACAATAACACCCTTATATGATGTCTCACATCAAATAAGAGAGAGACATTTATATAAAAAAATATATTACTTTTTAAAAGAGAAAATGAAGGAGATTAGATTTACAAATATGAAATTTTTTTTTCTTTTAATCAATTATTTCTAAAATAAAAGTTTGTTTGATAATATAAAATATTCTTAATATGTTTTCTATATTTAAAAATTTTTTTAGAAGTAATTTTTATTTTTAATAATTTTTCAATATAATTATTGTTTAAAACCATTCTTTAAAAACAACTTAAAATCTAAAAAAAATTAAAAAAATAACTAAAAAATATGAAAATACCATATTTTCTTATTTTTATTTTTTAATTAATAAACATGTTTTCTATTTTTTTTTTATTTTAAAAAGCATAAAATTATTATAAAAAACAATTATTAGTCAATCAAGTCTTTGGTTTTACAATGTTATAAAATTTATAAGATTATGAATATTATTTGATAAAATTATCATATCTAGGTGAAAGAGTTCTAACTGTTTTTAGTAAAAATAAAAAATAAAAATAAATAAATAAATAATGAGATTTTCACTTAATATTTTTCTCATTTAAATCTTCATAAAGGTGGATCAAACGTGGCTTACATGAGATATGCATTATTAGAATAAAAATATTTTCTTAGATAGATGTCTAGATGTCACGATTTGTGGGTCCCACCTTATCTTTTCAATATTTTATTTCATATTTACGTGTCTCATAATCATTACTTTTCAAATTATTTCCACAAAAATCAAAGACTCCTCCCATTTCTTATACCTTAATTATGCATCTACTCAAATTCAATTTTACTTTTTTGGCAACAACCTTTATTTTTAATATTAATTAGATGCCAGAAATAAAAATTACCATTTTTGAAAAAGAACCTTCATATTAGTATATTATTAGGGTTGACAATGGGACGGGTCCAAAATGACTTCCATTTTTTTTTTTATCTATTTTCACTCCCGCTCAAAAGAAAAATATTTAAACATGTCGGGGTATGGGAAAATTCTCATTTTGCTCTATCCCCATTAATTTTTATTTAAATTTTTTGCTTTTAAATTTTAATTTTTATTAAAAATAAATATGATTTATACATTAAAAAAATTATAAATATTTATAATTTATTTTTATAAAAATTAATATTTTATTTATGTTAAAAGATTTTGAAATTTTATTTAAAAAAAAACAATTAAAATAATTTTTTGTTTAAAATTATATACAATTGGGGAAGGATAAGTCAACCCATCCCAAACTCATCTTAGATTTATTGAAACTTAACAAACATATCCAAACTCATTCATCTTTATCTTAAACTCTTTTCATTAGTATGGAATGAATACTTGAAAAAACTCACATCATTATCATCCTTAGATATTGTAATGGTTATAATTTTACAAAAAAAAAGTTTTTTAAAGAAGAACTTGTTTGGCCGTGTGATTTAAAACTAGTTTTTTGTTTTTAAAAATAAAAAAATTGTTTTTAAAATTTGTTAATATTGTTCACTGTTGTTATTTGGAAATAATTTTAAAAAAGAAAGTGAAATTAATAACATTTTGAGTTGTTTTCACTATTTTTAAAAAAAAAAAAATGAGTCTATTTTGCCATATTTTTTGAAACTTGTTTTTAAAAATTGTTTTAAAAACAACTTTTAAAAAAGAGTTTCAAAAATCATAATCAAACGAGCCCTAATATTATTTTTTTATTTTTTTACTATTTTTTAAGCTAAAGATTCTATTAGTAAAATTACACTCATATAAAATTTTATTTAAGAAATTTTTTCAAAAAATAAAATAAAATAAAATCCAAGGAGGGATAAAACTTCCTTTTATTTCTCTAAATTTCTCATTCCAATTCTTTTTAATCTTAGTTTAGTATTGATAATTTTTTATAGAAATTTAAGCACAAACAATTAAATTATTTGTGACATCCAAAAAGGATTATTATAAATAAAATTATAAAAATAATTGAACATAAAAATTACTTGGTGGATCATGTAAATTATTATTTTATTTTTCATTGTAAGGTTAATTATAGTATTAAGACCAATTAATTAAGCAATTTTATACACAATTTAATAATATCAATAAATATTAAAATAATAGGTAATGAATAATTAAAATAAAAGCAAAAATTAACTAAGTATATTAATTGTCAAATTGAAGAACGGGATATTATTATGCTTAATTGTAATCACAATTATTTTAATTATTATTTAAGCCATAATTACAATCATGACACGCTCAACATGTTGTAAGAAAATATTTTTAAAGGTAGAAAACATGCTTTGTAGATTAAAAATTAGATTTAGCAATTTTCAAAGTTTTGAAAGGTGAAAACACAAGGCGATGCGTTTTTGCGTTCATTAGGCGAGATGTAAACCTTGAAGCGTTGAAGTGTAAGCCTTTTGAGACCCTCATTTTATAATTAATAATTATTTTAAAATATATAAAAAATAAAAATAAAATAGTATAGATGAAAAACATGAAACAATTCATTAGAATCATATAAAAAATCATACTAATTCTATACTTTCACAAAAAACTATAATTAAGCCACAAAATAGAAAATAAAGTCAACCATACTAATATTTCTAAATTTTTACAAAAAACAACAACAAGGTCACAAGATAAAAAATAGAGTCAACCATACTAGTAGTTCTAAACTTTCACAAAAAAAAAAACCACAACTAAGTCATAAAATAACAAATAGAATTGAACACATATGAGTCCATGACTAAAATGTTTCAACTTAAATCCTCCTCTCCAATGTCATCATCATCCTCATCCAATGAATCAATAGTAGTCCACTATCAAATCCTTTCATTTCATATAACTCTTCATCTTCATGAATTGGTATCAAATTCATCTCCTTCTATTTGCCTTTGCCTCCACTTTTACCTAACATAAAGTATTAATTAGGTGTCAATATTATAAGTTCATTAATACATTTAGTCGCATTTATAACGTAAAAATTTTTAGTACTTACTTGCAAATTCATCATGTTTCCTTTTCTTGGAATGCGGATAAATCATGTTGTCTGATGACTCTTAAGGCTCTTGGTCTTTGGATGACACAACTCTAATGGCATCAACATTGAATAACTCATCATCTCCAAGCCAACAAAGATCAAGCGAGAGGAGGGGAGCTTCTTTCTCCGCAATTCATTCATCATCTAAATCAATCTCGTCTACCAAAATTGGATCAAGATTTTGTTTCCTTTGTAGACTTTGCTCTCTTAATCTAGTGTTGTACTTCACATACACTAGAGCATTTAACTTCTTATGTTTAAGCCCGTTTCTCTCTTTTGTATAGATCTACAAATAATAAAAGAAACAAATTTATTTGTTAAGATGAAATTAAATTCTCTCACATTAGAATAGAAACATATGTATAAAAATTTTAAAAATAGAAGTATTACCAATTCAAAGGTGCTCCAATTTCTCTCACATCCCGAAGCACTACAAGTAATCCATTCCCACCCCTTGCTTGATCATATGAGTCTAACTAAATATCAGCTTTTAAAAGTTCTTAATAATCCAACATCCTATCCATGCATTCAAGTAATTCATTCCTCACCTCATCTACATTAGAGAACTTATCTTCATATCGTAATTAAGGATTAAGATAATAACCTACTGCATGTAAAGGTCGATGAAGTTGTGGAGTCCATCTTGAATCTATTTTTCTCCAAATTATGTAATATTTTCTCTCCATGCCTCCACAATTAAATGCAATCTTTTCTTTTGCTAAGTTCATCAACTCATAAATATAACCTATGACTGACCTTTCCTCTTAATCAGCCTCTCTTAAGACACTAACTAATGGAATAGTAGTCTTTACACAGAAAGCAACATGAGACCAAAAATTTGAATCAAACAACATTATACTTCTAATATTTATACCTTCTACTATTTTAGCTTATGTACTTGAACATCATTTTTCAAAGGAGAACATTAATACAAGAGTTTGCTTTTGCCTATAAAGACTTTGAAGAGTAAGAAATGCAGTAACAAACCATGTAATTGTTGAACGAATAAGTCCATGGTTTCTTGTAAATGTTCTCATCAAGCTAAGAACCCAAGTATGTCCATATATGAACTTCACTACTTTTCTAGTTCATAAAATTGTATTAGCATGAACATTTAGCTTTCCAATATCCTTCAACATTAAATCAATACAATAAGCAGCACAAGAAGTCCACCATAATCTTCTCCTTTTTTTCACAAGCCTCGTTCTAGCATTCACATAAGTAGAGGCATTATCAATAATAACTTGCACAACATTCTCCTCTCCAATTTCTTTAACCACCTCATCTAGATATTTGAACATCAATTCTCCATTTTTTATTGTATCAGATGTATCAATTGATTTCATAAACCATTTGCCAATAGGACTATTCACCAAAAAAATTATTAGATACCTTCTTTCCATCTATCTAACTATCTGACATAATTGAACATCCATATTGCTTCCAAGTTTTTTTGTGTTCTTCCATCATGATGTTTATGCCATTCACTTCTTCTTTAAGAATCCATGTGCTCAATTCATGCATAGATGGAGGCTTAAATCTAGGCCCAAAATTTGCAATAGCATCAATCATAGGAACCATATTAAATGGAAGCCCTTTTGAGTACAAAAATCGACCAATTTTTCTACACACTTCTTTTCTTTTTTCTTGTTTCCACTTGCAATTCAAAGTACTTTGTCTAAATTGTGAATTTATTCATCGGTCCCCTAAGTATAGGTTCCCCACTCACAGTCTCACTCCCACTTCCACTCCCCAATGTCCCCATTGTTTTAGAAAAGACACTTTCATGCGTTGAAGTTGGACCCATACCACTTTCTTAGAGCAATTCATTTATTTTTTATTTTTTATCCTTATAATTGGTTAATACCTCCTTGCACTCTAATCTAGCATCTTCACTAACTTTGTTGCATGGTTTCATACCATGATGAGTTTCGGCTAAGTGATGTTTAAGTCTATTTACCCTTCTCGTGCATCTTTGATTGCAAAATTTACATTTTATATATTTCTCCCCGAAAACTTCAATAGCATATTTCTACACAAAATCTTTTTCTAAAATTCTTGAATCGGAGGAACTCATTCTAAAATAATAATAATAATAAATTTATGTATAATAATATAATTGATTTAACAAAAATAACAAAATTTAATTGACTTGAAATTTAATTTTACAATTTGTGATTTAAAAAGGCAAAAGTAAATAACACAAATAAATTTTTTTTCAAAATGGAAGAAAATAAATTTTTTTCAAAATCACTGTTTACTATTTGTTGCACTATTGCTGTAAATAGTTGCATTTTTTCTTCTTTTTTTTTTTTTTGTAAAAAAATAGAATAATGCAATGGTAGAATTCCAAGAAAAATTGGGGTAGAAAATTTAAGTGAAGTCAAACCAATGAACAGTAGTCAATGTTATGGAAATTGGGAGTGGAGTTGTTAGAAAATGAGAGAAGAGAGAGAAGAACAAAAAAAAAAAAAAATCAAAAACTAGTTTTTAAACCAAATTTGAGAGAAAAGCGAGAATGGGATATGAGGACCAGTCTCAAACCAACCTGTGGGAGAATCTAGAGATGAAGCAGCAGTTATTTTCACATTGCGACATTGTCGAACGTACGTAGCAACAAAAAAATGTTTTTAAAGACTCAAAGTGAGAAAGAAGTTGCAATTTTGTCATCTCTTCTCCAATATTTAGTTCGTCACAGGGAGTGAGAGTTAGGGTTAGGTTTCTCCTTCAAAGTTCTTCAATGGGTTTTTAGGGTTTAATAGGGTTTTTTCTTTTTTTTTGAAACAAAAAAACTCTCACTTCATTGAGGGAGACATCAAAGGTGTACACAATGTGCACCTCAAGCTAAAATGTGTGCGCCTTTTGTGTTTTGCACTTTTTTTCCAGCTCCTTCGAGCATTTTTAGAACGCCTTACCTTAGAGCGCACCTTTCAAAACTTTGATAATTTTTGTGATATAAACTTTGAGAGAAAATTTTTTAGAATTGAAAATAGGATTTAAAAAAAATATATATATTTTAATTATTTTCACTTATTTCATAATGTCTACGAGAATAATTAAAAATAAAGTATCAAAGAATATATACTATTAACAATATTATAAATTTTAAAGCAAAGTTTTGTTTTCAAAAGGAGGAAAACATTTTCAAACAAGCCCTAATAACATAAATGAAAAAAATGAAAGAAAATAAGCTAATAAAAATAGAAAATTGATTAATATTATAATTATAGAATTCTCAAATTTCAAAGTCTTTATTACACCTTATTTGAGTTGGGTTAGGGTGCCCAAGTAAATTGACTGACTCAATAAATGAGAAAAATAAAGGGAGCAATTTTTGAGAGTTTTTTAAATTATCTAAAAACTACCACTAAGAACAGTCTTTCCCTCAAAAACCAGAAAAAGAATAATTCGTTTTCTTATCGCTCCCTCAAAACAAAGAAAAAAATGCAATTCTTATTTTTCAAATAAAAAAATTTTTTAAAAAAATTGTTTTCTCCATGAAACCGAAGGCCAAGGCTTTTGTACTATAAAAAAAAATAATTTTCGTGTTCGTAATATAAGAAAAATTGATCAATAAAATAACCTATCAGAATTTTTAAGCATCTCAAAAGATAATTCGAAAGCCTTATTTTACATTACACCTAAAAATTGTTAATTATTTTTAGAAAATTGATTAGATAATTATTCAAATACATATTTGAAAAAAAGAATTCTTGATAATAATTGCAAAACATCAATAACTTGTAAAATGATTAGGAAAAAAATTTGATACGCTCATTATACCATAAATTTATTAATTATTATTGTGTTGAAACTTGAAATATCGTTACATTCATTTTGATTACTAAATATGTGAGTAAAGAAATTTTAACTAAAAAGCTAAATTAATTAAATGCGAAAAGTTGGAGCACATGGCGCGTGGAGCAAGTGGGGGAGATTATAAGGGAGTTGGGATTTTGTGGGCGAAACAACGCAGCCCATCTTCATAATTCAGCCCCCCGCTTTAGTTTTGGGACAGCCAAGCTACGCTGTCTCCGCCTTTCAGGCTCCACGTGACCCTCACCTGTTATCATTCGCTGGACTCCCCATCCCGTGTGGCTTGCACCATGCTAACTATACTGCACCCTCACAACCCATTGCTATTCAAATTTCAAAATTAATAGCAATTCGGGTACGGAGTATAGTGCACCCACATGGAGCCATGAGTATTAAAAATCCACAAGCAATCAGGGTCTTCGATAACTATTTTTAAAAATAATTTTGAAAATAACTTTTTAAAAATTATTTTAAAAATAACTTTTTAAAAATTATTTTTTTATTTTCCTAAAATAAAAATTTATTTGAAAGTCTAAAATATTTTTAATCTATTTTTAATATTTTTAAAAATAATTTTTATATTTAATATATATATTTTAAATTATTTACATATCTATATAATTATTTCTTAAAATAACATTAATAACAATTAAAATATATTATCTAAAAATAACTTATTTTTTGTTTTTGAAAACAAAAAATCGTATTCTCTGTATTTTTTTTTTCGATAATGAAAAGTTATTTTCAAAAACAGTTTTCAAACAAACCCTTTATTTTTTTTTCAAATATACTTTTTAAGTCAAAACCGTTCCCTAAAATTATTATCAAATGGATTCAACATATATTTTTTTTTCCTTTTTATTTCAATAAATTTTAATCATCATATGTATACGAGGATTAAATTTTTCTAAAAATAATAATTTATTATTGCGTTCAACAATCATATTTTCAAATGAAATATATTTCACTTCCAATTTTTTTCCAACCATGTCTCTACCTCTATGATAGTTCACATCACTAAGCTTATTTCCTAGATGGGTTGTTTAGGTTGATTAGTAGATAATCGGTTGTCTTGCCATACAAGTTCTTTTGCTAGAATATTCGACAAAAAATTTAGTTGTACGCCTCTAAAGTTCTAAACACCAAAAATTCGGTGGGCCCAAATCATATTAAAAGATTATCTTTAAGTAACATGTGTCAAGACTCAAGATTCAAAAGCATCATATTATTAAAGTCTTTAAATTTAAATTTTAAATTCAAATATTGAAAAGACTTATCTATAAGGTAAGACCAAATTTCTTATTTTTTATACATTTAGTTGGACATCTTCTGCCTCTATTCTCTCCCTCTCAAGGGCTCAAAAAGTTTTATCTTGCAAAAATGCTTTAAAGAATATATATATAATGCTGCTATTGGAATTTTGACTTATTTTAAGGTAATCGGGAAAAGGGCGTAGTTACTATAAAGTGGTGTTTGTTTTTTTTACTAAATAAAAAAAATTAAAATATTTTTTTTATTTAACTAAAAGTAACATGTTGATATCAAGTAGTGTAATTAAATTGAAGTTATTAATAAAATTTTAATTTTAATTATACTAATTGATATTAACATATTATGAATAAAAAATATCAAATATTTTGATTTTTTTCTATTCAACCAAAAAACAAACACCACCCAAATCTTATGAATTTACCATTAATCTAAAATTGCTTATTAATTATAATTATGTGTCGAATCATATGTAGTTGCTTGAAGAAATTATAAAATATATTTTTCCTTTCACTCTTTTCTTTTTTCTACTTGTAAATAATTTTTTTTCATTAATTATTAGCATTCCTTCAATTCTATATAACTTATTTTTTAAAAGGATTTCTTTCCTCATTTTCTAGCCAAATTACTTGATTTCTTATAGAGAAATAAGGTAGTAATGCTATAATAATAAATTTATAGAATATAAAAATTTGTTTGGCCATAAGATTAACAAATAGCTTTCTATTTTTTACAATGGAAAACTATTTTTAAAAATTCATAAGGCTGTTTAATTGTTGTTTTTTATTTTAATTTTTTTAAAATAAAATAAAATAGAAAAAAACTTTTTAAAAACATGTAAAAACTACTTTCACAAGTTTATAGAAACAAAAGGAAAATATAGAGGAATAAAAAAAACATAATAAATAAATAAAATTAAACATGATATTTATGTTATTATCTCTCCATGATTTAATACCGATACAAAAAAATCTTCACATATGATATTCCTTTAATGTTTTTATGAATTTCCTTTTAACTTAATTAAAAAATTTTAATCATCAAATAAATTCCAAATCAAACCATACTTTATATATCAAATTTATTAATTAAAAACAAATTATAATTCAAAAACTTATTTAATTAGTACTAGAAAGTCATGAAATTCAATCATTAAATTTGCATATAATTATATATTTGTAATTTTTTTTCAGTAAGCAAATGCTATAATAATAAATTTATAGAATATAAAAATTTGTTTGGCCATAAGATTAACAAATAGCTTTCTATTTTTTACAATGGAAAACTATTTTTAAAAATTCATAAGGCTGTTTAATTGTTGTTTTTTATTTTAATTTTTTTAAAATAAAATAAAATAGAAAAAAACTTTTTAAAAACATGTAAAAACTACTTTCACAAGTTTATAGAAACAAAAGGAAAATATAGAGGAATAAAAAAAACATAATAAATAAATAAAATTAAACATGATATTTATGTTATTATCTCTCCATGATTTAATACCGATACAAAAAAATCTTCACATATGATATTCCTTTAATGTTTTTATGAATTTCCTTTTAACTTAATTAAAAAATTTTAATCATCAAATAAATTCCAAATCAAACCATACTTTATATATCAAATTTATTAATTAAAAACAAATTATAATTCAAAAACTTATTTAATTAGTACTAGAAAGTCATGAAATTCAATCATTAAATTTGCATATAATTATATATTTGTAATTTTTTTTCAGTAAGCAAATGCTATAATAATAAATTTATAGAATATAAAAATTTGTTTGGCCATAAGATTAACAAATAGCTTTCTATTTTTTACAATGGAAAACTATTTTTAAAAATTCATAAGGCTGTTTAATTGTTGTTTTTTATTTTAATTTTTTTAAAATAAAATAAAATAGAAAAAAACTTTTTAAAAACATGTAAAAACTACTTTCACAAGTTTATAGAAACAAAAGGAAAATATAGAGGAATAAAAAAAACATAATAAATAAATAAAATTAAACATGATATTTATGTTATTATCTCTCCATGATTTAATACCGATACAAAAAAATCTTCACATATGATATTCCTTTAATGTTTTTATGAATTTCCTTTTAACTTAATTAAAAAATTTTAATCATCAAATAAATTCCAAATCAAACCATACTTTATATATCAAATTTATTAATTAAAAACAAATTATAATTCAAAAACTTATTTAATTAGTACTAGAAAGTCATGAAATTCAATCATTAAATTTGCATATAATTATATATTTGTAATTTTTTTTCAGTAAGCAAATAAACTCAAAATCAAACAAAATTTAATATGTTGGATTCATTAACAAATCTAATAATTTTTAAAAATATCTTGAAACTCAAATAGTCATTTAATTAATAAAATAAAATTATATACAAAAATTGGTTTGGAACGATTCTACTGTTTCTCTTCTATATAAAATCATATTTTTTTAATTTATTTTTATTAGACAAACAAATTTCAAATAAAATAAGACTTAATGTATTGAATTTATTAACGAATCTAATAATTTATAAAAATAACTTGAAACTTAAATAGTGAAAAAAAAATTACTGTAGAATGAAACTATTATTTCAGGAATAAAATAAAATTGGACTTTAACAACCATAAAAGAAAAAAGGAAAATAAAAACAAGAAATTTTAAATTCTCTTATTATGTATCAAGAAAAGTGCCACTTAAGCAAAGTATAAACTATGTTTGAAATAACAATTTATTTGAGTTATTTGATTAAAATCTAACCCTTCCTCCTCTTTTGGCTTCATTCTGACAAAAATATCCTCATTCTTTTCTTATAAAAATAAATATTTATTTTAAAATATACTGTAAATACTTGAAATAGTGAAAGACATTTATGTCAAAAATAGGTTATTCTTCAAACAAAAATATGGGAGGAGATAATTTCACAAATATAAAGATTATTTTATCTTTTTAACCAATTAATTCAATTTATTTTTGGCTTTGATTTATGAAGTTAAAATCAAAACTATAATTGTTTAGAAGTATTATTAATATTATAAATATTTTATTAAATATGAAATAGTTTTCATGTTAGGAAAAGAAAAAAAAAAGGGGAATAAAAAAACACTTTTTAAAATCAAAAGAAAGAATAAAAAAAAAAAAAAGTTAAATAGATATAAAATTCATTATTGAGCTTAAAATAGAAAAGAAAAAAAATATATGTATATAGGGTGATGGCAAGTCTATGCCTAAAGTGATAAAAACAAGGTCCCCACAAACTGACAAAAACCTTAGACAAAGTGCTATCAAGGCTCACAATGAAAAAGCCTTGGGCTGCAGGCCCACACAGATTCTCTGTACAATGAATATCCATACCTTCACCCATTGTAAAATTTTCTCTTCACCCTCTCTACAAGATTTCAACTTCCTGCAATTGATGTTTAGGTTTTGTATTTGATAAATTGACCTAACAAAATGTGATACTTGATTGGATTGTAAACATTAAGCATATATTGTGTTTGGAGTTTCAACAATGGTACACGGTACACCCATGTTCTCTTTCATGCTTTGTTACTTGAAGAGGAGCGTTTTCAAAAGTACTTCTTAAAAAAGAGCCTTTAGTGATTATTTGAGAATTATTTTTAATAATAATTTTTTGGTAAAAAAATAAAAAAATATGTTTGATAATTAGAAAATTGTTTTCTCTTTTATGTTTTTTTGTTTTTAATAATAGAAAATAAAATATTTTTAGAAAATTTTTTTTAGTTATTTTTTATTGTTTTCACTTATTTTCTAAGAGTTGTTTTATAAAATAATTATACAAATATGTAAAATGATTAAAAATAAAATACTTTATATAAATTTTATTTTAAAAATATTAAAAACAAGTTAAAAATATTTGAAGTTCTACTTATGTTTTACAAAATATCAAATAATAGTTTTTAAAAACCGTTTTCGAAAGCACTTATCAAATAGGCTCTTAATAATTATTCTTAAAAATAATTTTCAAATGTTTTGGGGAATGATATTTTGAAAACTCAAATATGAAAAATAATTTTGTGTACTTATGTATAATGCAAAATCCTCAAAATATTTTTCATATTTTTTAAATTATTTTCGTTTAAAAGAAAACTTGAAATACCTTAATTTGTTTTAAAAACTAATATATTTTGGAAAATCTTAAACTATTATTTTCATAACAAAATTTACCAAATATAAAACTGTTTTTTTTTTTTTTTTGTTTAAAGTAAAAAACTATTTTAAAAAACAATTCGCAAATGAATTCTTAATTTTTTTTGTGTGATTGTAATGAAAAAAATATGAAAAATAGTAAAATAAAAATAAAAATTTAACCATTTTCTCTATAACAAAATAAATTAGTTTTGGACTACAAAAATCATCCCAACCAAAATTTATGTTTATTTTTCTTTCAATAATATTTATTAAATCCTATAAGTTTTATAGTAAAATCATATTTGATTGATGGAGTAATGACCTACACACAACTATGTACATATTGTATGTTTTAAATTCAAATGACTTTTACGGTTCTAAAACGTGTCTATATAATTAAAAGTGGGAAATTATACATGAGATATAAAATAGTTAGGCAAACCATGAGGTATTGAGTAAAACAAAAAAATAAAAATAAAAATAAATTATTATTATTTTTAAAAAGTTTTCTTCCTCAAACATCCAAACAGAGCCATGGCTAAGTTGGAAGACCTTTTCTTCAATCATGAGCAAGCTTTCTGTCTGATTAACCTTAAACTAATGCCTGTTCAAAGGTATCAACTTTGAAAAATAAGAGGGTAACATGGTTTGCTTAGGTTAGCATTTCTAGGTCACATCCCATCCATGCAGTTATTATATATATATATATATATATATTTCAAATTTTTTTCTCTTAAATTAAGTTTATTGTACAATTAAGTTCAGAGAAACAATAATTAATATTGAAGATCTAATGACTTTTTTCAAATCATAATGATGGATGAATAGACTATGATTTATGAATCAAGGCTAAGTGGAATAATAATTTGATAAAGAAAGGAACTTGATTGATAATTTATCTACAAAATCAATTGCAATTGGACTCTACATTCATCAATTTCATTTTACTTCTCGAACAAATAAATTATAATATAACCGTTTTAGTTTTAGATTACATCCACTCGCAGTTGCCGTAGATTTTTGCTATGATGAAAAGAAAGTAGAAGAGAATTCCAAAATACTCCATCCTCCGGGTTTTTCTCGGCTCCACACATTTTAGCATATTTTTAATTATTATTAATAATACTTTATAAATAACAATTAAAATTTGTTTTAAAAGTTTACCAAACATTTTGTTTTTCTAGTTAGGAAACTGATTTCCACAGCAAACAACATAGGACTGTTTTTTAAGAATAGTTTCCAAAGAAATTTTCCTATTTTTGCAGAGGAGGAAAATGTGGGAATGGAATAAAATTAGGATTTTGCAGTGAGCATAAGACATTAGCATACAGTTGAAAAGATTTACTAGAGCTATAGCTCAGTAAGGAAGAGTGAAAGAGTGGAGTAGGGTAGTATTCTCTGCCATTGCTGATCTTTGTTTTTTTGCCTGTTGAAGAGAATAGGATCCCAATTCAGTCGCTTCACTGCAAATCACTGGCTCACGCCATTCAACACTATCATCACCATCATCTTCACCATGTTTTTGTCTATATAGCTTCGTCTGATTTAAGTTTTCAACCCAAAACCTCTGCATCCCATAATGGACTATGAAAGGATCCAAAAGCCTCAGGTCTGTCAACCCCATTTCACTTTCTCTTCTCCCAATGTACCCTCATTTTCCCTTCGCTTTCATTTTTCTTTCCTGTCCCCGTTTCTTTGATCTGTCATCCGTCACTTGATTTTCCGGGAAGATGCTTCACTTTTCATGGAAAATGCTTTGTTTCTCCGAGTTTTCGCTTTCATTCGGATTTTGGGGTTTTAGATTACAAACCCTAAGTGGTTTTTCTTGATTTCGTTTTTTTTTTGCAGGTTGGTGGAGGGTTTTCTCCGGGAAAGTTGAGGACTATGCTCATGGGAGTGGAGAAGAAGAGGAAGGAAGAAGAAGGGCTTGATTCAAATTTCTCATTGAGATCTCAGGCTTCCGAGGTCGATGATGGAGGTGTGCTTTTCTCTGCATTTTGTTTAGCCTTTGTTTTCCTGGAAAATAGTTTGTAGGCAATGCTTTTCAAAAGTTCCATTTGGTTGACTGAGTTTAACTGTTAAAGATATTAATTAGATTCTCATTGCCTAAACCAACCATTTGGCTCGATCATGGTTGAAGGAAGCCACCACAGCACAAATCACAGCATTCAAAATTTCATCGTATGGTTCCTTTCTCAAATTTCTAGGAAACCAAACAGAAGGCTGGGCTCTGTTTATTTTACAAAACCTTAAGATATTTTGGGTCAAAATGAATGGAGCCATTAAATTTTCCTTTTGAAATCTGAATCATGTTCTTGTTGCTATTCTGTTGACCTTTAGGGTTTGCAGGAGTTGATTTGGGGTTTTCCTCCTTAGTCTTGTGGTAAATATTTTGTGCAGGTGGTAGTTATTCTGACAATTGCAAAGATCTAGATGTTGTAAGTGAACTTCCTGAATGTTCCACTTCATCGGCGGCTGACTCATTAGCACCAGAGATGATTAATGACCATCAATTGAAAGATCACCCTTCAGTTAATCCGAGAATTAGGTTTCCTGAAGACTTGCCTTTTGATTATGATAGTGGGCATGATGGTATGTGCGTATCCTCGTCAATATTTGAGTTCCAAAAGGCGGAGCGTGCCACCCAGAGAGTGCCTGTTGGACCCTTCTCAAAACCTGCACCATCAAAATGGGATGATGCACAGAAATGGATTGCAAGCCCTACTTCAAACCGGCCGAAGGGTGGGCAAGGGGTTGGCTTACGAAAAGGTTATGGGAGCCGGCAACCATCCACTAAAGTTGTTGTCGAAGTTCCAGATCAGAGATTGGTTCCTTTTGAAGAACCAGATACCAAGCGAATTGATCCGAGCCATTCCAAGAAGGAAAGCGCTGGGCAGAAGTTTGTTACTTGGGAAGTCGACTCGTACCCAACTGCAGATCCATATGCCAAGCCTGTTCTCATGATTGAGAATACTGTTGAAGAGTCAGCAAGTAAGGATTTGTTGTTCATTCATAGTTTTATACAAAATTTTCTTCTGCTATTCAGTTTAGAATAAAATTATTTTGTATTCGGAGATTTGGACGTCCTGGGATGACATAATGCACCTTTAATTGAGTTGCTGCTCAAGGGGCTGTTTTGTGAACCAAAACCATGACTAGTGGAGTAAAGGTTCTGGCTGGAAATGTGGTTGTATTTGGAAGTACCATATTTGGCTAAACTTTGGTTTGAATTTTGCAAATTTTCCTACCAAACCACTGGGTATAGAAGAAATTTTAACTATCTTACATGTTGACATAAACTTTGGAAGGAATTGATAGGTCTTGGGTACTCATCTGCAGAAGATTAATTTTGCTTCAGTTTGATGGTGAAAAAAAAATGAAACTGGTATCACTCAGGAACAAAAACATGGAAAGCTTATTGTTGTAATGGTACTTGTGCTTACAGGATAAGTGTCAATAATTACAAAATAAGCCCAAAGCTAAGCAGTGCAGTGTATTGTGTCTCAAACATCATATTCCGGATATCACTAAAGTGAGCTATGGTTAAAATTTAATGGTCATATGTGATGTGTATCTTTTGCAGTTAGCCTCAGTCGGCATGATCCATCCATATCCATTCACAGTGCAACTACATTTATTCCACCTCCTTCAACTGCTAGGTCTGTGTCAATGAGAGATATGGGCACCGAAATGACTCCTATTGCCAGTCAAGAGCCTTCCAGGACTGGAACTCCTGTGAGGGCAACAACGCCGATTCGTAGTCCAACATCTTCTAGGCCTTCAACTCCAGGCAGAGGTGCACCAGCTTCATCTCCTGTTGGTCCACTTAATGACTGTCTGGATGCTAACAAGAATGAGCTATCTGAAAAGGAAATACAAATGAAAACTAGGAGAGAAATAATGGTTCTTGGAACGCAGCTCGGTAAGATGAATATTGCTGCCTGGGCTAGTAAAGAGGAGGAGGATAAGGATGCATCTACATCCCTGAAAACTGTAGCAGTGGAACAACCAACTAAAAGTGTCATTGAGACACGTGCAGCAGCTTGGGAGGAGGCGGAGAAAGCTAAGTATATGGCCAGGTTATTTCACTCTATGCCATTGGTTGCCTTCTCTTTTCTTACAGAACTTCTATATTAATTATCAACACATTTTCTCATGCATACAAGCTCTATCTGTCTTGCAAGATTAACTTTCAAAATCTGACAATAGACATGGAGTATCTGCTTTGGAGAATTAGAACGATTGATGGACTCAACTATGGACTTTCATATTCATGAACTTATTCTTGTTTGTATAAAATTAAGCATCATAGTGCATGGAAACATTTATTTATTTTTGATAGATACAGAAATTAAACAAAAGCACCAAAGCAGTAGAACCCATCTGCACATGGTGTGCATTAGGGCGGCAAAAGTACCTATCAAAAAATAAAAAAAACAGAAAGGTATTAGGGCTGCAAAAGTGAAACTATACAGGAAAAGAAACATAAAAGAAAAAACTACACTGTTTGCCTGGTAGGGTTATCAAATCTTCTCATGAAATCTACGAGGGAGTGCCATCTGCCTAATGAACCACACCTACCCAAGATTGCAACAAGTGCAGAACTTCAAAGGTTCTCTTATTCCTCTCTTTATAGATGCTCCAGGTTGAACAAAAGGGGATGGTCCTCCGAATCTTTCTCCTTTTCCCTTTTCCTTGATTTTTTTTTATGATAGATTGACCAAAGCAACTTACAAGCACCTTTTTCAAGGATTGAGGAAGCACCAAAAAATCTAAAATAAATATAAAACCAAAGCTAACAACTCTTTAAGTAACTTTGTTATTGGGAAATGGATAATAGATCAAGGGATGACGATTAACTGATTTCTCATTCATTTGAACAAATCACACCTACTAACCATGCTCTACTCTCTTGCCCCTTTTTTTTGATAGGCCAAAGAACAATTCAGAAAAAATTTATCAATTTTTTCTCATAGGCTCTATCCTTTCACCTTGAGATGATATAAAGTCAAAATTCTCTCCAAGAATGCTGCAATACAAACAAAGCCACCTCCAAAGGCATGGACAACTTTTATAAATTCTTTAGTTGCGAAGCTGACTTCCCCATATGTTATTGACAGGGTTAAAAAGATTTCACTGAAAACTCCTCTTTTATTGGAGCATTCCATCTCAAACTGTCTCCCTACTCTTAACTTGAATTCTTATGGTTAATAGCTTCAGAAATCTTCAACCAATTTTTATTCCTGATCTTGACAATTTCTTGTGAAACTTGGGTTCCCAAAAGTTCCAACCTCCCAGAAACCATGATAACTAGTTATTTAAAGACTTTCCATCCCTAGCAATAGAAACCAGCTTGGGGAAACTTAAATGGAATGGAAGCTCCCCACACCACATGTCATTCTAAGGTCTCGTTCTTTGGTCATTGCCTAGTGAGAAGTAAGTGAATTTTGAAAATTCATCCCACTCCATCTGGTACCCTTCACAAACCTTTCTCCTGGGGGCCTCCCCTCTAATGTACAGCACCAACCATCCATTTCAGCTCTGTATTTGCTCTCAACCACCTTTCTCATAGACTTTCCTCCTCCTTAGCGAATCTCCATAACCATTCAGAGAGTTATATACGATGCTCTGCTTCTTAACCCCAATCACACCTTATCCTTGGGGGAGGCACACCATATTACAATCATGTACCTTCTTTCACCCATGGTCCATCCCAACCTGCACTTGAAGAGATAAACAACGGAAACAATAGATCATGAATAAATAGATTGGATAATAAATAGAGGAAGACTTCTTACTCAAGGCCTTAGGAATCAGAGCTCTATTACCACACAAGCCTAAGTTGTTTAATATGAGCCAAGGATGTATATCATGCTGAACTTGCTTCATGCTAGCTCCATTACCAGGTTAAGCTATCAATGTAACTGAAAAGTAAGCTATTATGTAATGGACCAACAATGTATATTCGCCTTTCATGCAATAATTTGTGGTGTCTGCAGCATCCCCTTAGAGAGTTTTCTTGGGTTTATGTACCATAGGTCCATTACATAATAGCTTCAACTTTTAGGTTAACTTGGTAGTTTGACATGTTATACCAGTAAGCTCCATATATTGATTTTAATTCAAGCAATTATACCTCATTTGGAAAAATATTGATGTTTCCAAGTTGCTAATCTTTGATACAATCTCTCCATTATAAGATTCCAAATCTGACCTGGTCTGGAAAGATGTTTCTAGGGGAATGCCAAAATAGGAAGTAAGCATAACTGATAATCCTGCGCTTGAAAACTGCTGATAAAGAGGAGACATCTCTACAAAACCCAAAGAAGTAAGTTCAATCTTTCCAAATGAACTTTTAAATGAGGCCTGCTCTTAAAACAGAGTAAACAAATCTGAGAAATCTAAGCAGACCAATATATGTGCCAAAAAAAAGAATCATTAGCAAAAAACAGATGAGAAATGTTATATACCTTTCCCTGCTCCTCAACCCCACTTGAAGATGTTGAAAAATGCCATGTTTCACCTGTCCTCTCAACCAGGCTATGGAGAACTTACATCACGTTAATGAACAGAAATGGAGAGAGGGGGTTCCTTGGAGGAAACCTTTGGATATATTAGAGAAGAAAACAAAGTTAAAATCCAATAGGAGTCTCGTTAACAAGAAGGGAGAACATCTAGCAAGAAATATAAGCTCTTATCCAGTTTGCCCACCAATCGCCAAACCCAGTGTGTGAAAGTAGCTACAAAAAGTAGTTCTGATCGACAAGGTCTTAGGCTGTTTTAACCTATCAAAAAAAAAAAAATGGTCTTTGGCTGTTTTAATGTCTAACTTCCAAAAGAAGCCTAGCAAAATCATGAATCTACAGCCTTGTTCTGCTGCATTCAGAATCTGACAGCTTTCTGCAGAAGCATTTTGAGATCAATTTGCCATTTAACTTTCTAATCATTAAAGCAAGGACCTTGGCAATTAACTTATGAATGCTTCTCAGCAAACTAAATATCCCAAATCCTTCAATCCTCCATCCCCGTTCTTAGTAATCAATACAAAGAAAGTAGCATTCAGAGCCTTCTAGGACCTCCCCGATTCATGAAAAGCTGTCATGATCAACACACCTTTCTGTATTCCCCAATTTTGTTGCCAAATAGCCATGATCTTCCCATCTGGACTGTGGGTTTCTTCTCCAATCATATTACTAAGTACTGCCATGACATTCTCTTTTGAGAGGTCTTGCTCTAACCAAGGGACCTGTGAAATGTATATTGTGCTTTGCATTATGCCTCAATTACATTATAGAACTTAATGAAGAAAGTAAATGGGTTATCTTGGGTAACTAGTTCTCAATATGTGGCCTAAAAGGAGAAATGGTTATTACAAAATTTTCAGGTTTGAACGTGAAGAGCTCAAAATAGAAGTATGGGAAAATCATCAGAAAGCAAAGACAGAAGCTGAGATGAGGAAAATTGAGGTCTGTATAGTTATCTTGTTATAAAAGATTTGGTTTTCATGGCCATGCTGGATTCTGTATGACTACTTCATATCATACCAATCCTGATTAGCCAATGAAATCCATGCTTCCATGCAGCTTGCTTATATTGTTTGGCTATTGATATTCTTCCTTGTCAAAAAACAATGTAAACATACATGATTAAGGATAGTAATAGGGTGAGTTTTTTTCGAGTACTTTCTTCACCTTGATTATATATAATATTAAATTTTAAAATTGTTTTTTTTTATAGCATTTTCTCCTTTTTAACACATAAAATAATAAAAAATCTGCTTCTCAAATTAAATTAATTAAAAAATAAACGTGGCAGAAATTCTCATACCTGCCCAATTTAAATTTTTTATTAGGACTAGGATTGGAATAAGTTTAAACGGACAGGATCAAAATGGGGGCAACCTGTCCCAAATCTGCTATGTTGCCATCCCTACACATGATGGTGTCATATTTCTTGAATCAGTTAGTTAGCTAAAACTTGATATTTAGGTGTTGGAGGAAAATTTGTATGATCTAGAGTTCGGCTTTGCTTTGAATGGTAAAACACAACCCACCATCCATAGTTGCAAGATAGCAGAATGCCAAAGTATTCCATGACGATCAGCACTAGGCATCTTGATTGTGCCTGTAGATGTAGTTTGTCATGATTTTTGGTATTAGTTGTACTCAAATTACTGGCATCTTCAGTACTACTTAATATTGAGGATGCATTTTGGTAAGTAGAACTGCATAGGGATATGTGAAATAAATCTAAAAATCCAAAATATAGTGGAAAATTTAAATAAAGAAAAACAGTTGAAAAAGGAAAATTAGTAAACCAAACAACTTAGTGGCAC
Organism: Vitis rotundifolia; assembly: GCA_030254885.1. Classification (NCBI taxonomy): domain Eukaryota; kingdom Viridiplantae; phylum Streptophyta; class Magnoliopsida; order Vitales; family Vitaceae; genus Vitis; species Vitis rotundifolia. The sequence goes on from CM058151.1 coordinate 16,572,916, forward strand.
TGGAGCTGGTCTGTCAATTAAGATTGCTACCCTTGATATGGTTCAGTGGGACAGGTGGTGACAGCATTAATATTAACCTGTGTGTGATGCCTGTCACTGTACTGAAGGGCAGCTCACTTGTCTCAAGAAATTCAGTGCGCATGTTGCTGGCCCAAGTAAGGTAAGGACTGAGTCTTGCTTGGAAACTCAAGCCTTCTAAACCATAGGCTTTTGTGTTATCCTACTGACAAGGGCAACAGTAGTTATGGTATTGAGGCAAACCAGCACATAAGGCAACAATTTCCCTTCCATTGGAGTGGGAACTTCCCCAAGTATGCCATAGAACCCACATGTCAAAACTTCCAGACTCTGAATTTGGTCTCTAATGTTGGTTCACCCAGTGATGTACTCATATGATAGGACTGCCTAAGCCCATGCTAAACCAGGGAAGATACCTTATGAAATCTTTGCATATGACACAGCATCATGTTTTAAAGATATGTCCATTAAGTTGCTGGGCATATTTTGGAGATCAATTTTTTTTTTTTTTTTAATGAGGAACCTTCCATGAATTGCTGACATTTTAAGTTCTATGAGTGGACCTCGTTTTTAAACCGTTTTGAGGCAACTATTTAGAAACAATAGAGTGTCTGCTGTCCATGTTTCAAGTTATTGTTTCTTAATAATTTGATCAGAAGAAATTCTGAATTGAAGAAAATTTAAATGTAATGGTCTCCTCTGGAGCTATGTAGGATGGATGGTTCTAGAGAGTTGTGCAATGTATCCATGTCGTACATGCCAACATGGCACTTAACCCGTCTAGTCATGACATGCCCTGCATGTGTTAATTTATTTTAAACTTTATTTATTTATTGATCTTGCAAGTGGAGAAAATGTAGTGGACCTATTTACACACTAGTAATTTGGTTTTTTTTTTTTTAATTGGTATAAAATTTAGTTCTAAAGAAGAAATATTAGAGCAGAGGTGAGATGATGGTACTCCTATACTATTATACTATTCAATTATTTCTACTATATTTTTTAAGCTTCATCTTCCAAGTCATGCAATTATTACTAAAACAATTTGGACAATAATCTGCCATGTGTGCCTGTACTGCATATCTTTTTTGGAATTCATTTAATCTAGCCCTGGTGTGGTCTTAGTACCAATGGGGTGTGTGTGACCTGCATTCACTGAATGGACTATCCAAAATTCACTGGATAAGGTTTTATAATGGGGTCTACATCTTTTAAAAACCCACAAAGTTAAATGGGCTATAAAACAAGTAACTTATCTGGTTTTTGTGTTTACTGTATATCCAAACATTGAATGAGTCTGCTTTCTGAAACCTTGGGACATGATCTTTCAGAATTCTTCTGTCCTTAATAAGTCCCATGGATTTTGTATGTAACACTTTTGTAGGAGCCTATGGGATGAAAAATTAAATTACACATAACATTCTTAAAATATAGCATGTGCTCTGTGTTTGTATATATGTATTGATAGGCCATAGAATGTGAAATGATATTGAAACTTTCTTTGAAATTTCAGAAAATGTTTGCTTTCTATTTGATTTCCGGCATAGTTGTGATTGCAGGATCCTTATCTGGAGGCAGTTAGATATGATTCCTGTGTAGTCCTATCTTTATTGAATCCTCTTTTTTGTGATCCCACTCCCATTGGGCAATGGGCTACATCCCCTTGATGTTGTATTTGGTCAGGATAATTGGGGAAAGAATTATAGCCTGTAAACACTCTCTAGTACCCTATTACTTGTCATGACATGGTGCAACATGGACACGATGCATGGTACATGTCTCATGAACAGCTGTGCTAAAGACAAACCCACCACTATGTTGAGGTAGAAATGGGGTGAACATAACAGTTCCTAGTTGATTGATGGTTTATCCCCTGCTTTTTCGACAGCATATTGTCCTTCTTTACTGGTTAAATCTTAGACTGATTATACACATTTCTGCTTGTCCGCAACCCTATCCAAAGAACTTTCCTTTGATCTATGGCAAAAATGCAATACTCGCTTAAACATCTTGTATTGTAAACACTCATGGAAAATCCTACTTTACATATCAATAAATAAATAATAGGAATTTTGTTTGTCAGTGACGTTTAGCTTCCAATTAAGTCACTGAAATTCAATCTATTGCAGACTAATACTTGTACCTTTCAGGTGGAGGTGGAAAGGATAAGGGGAAGGGCCCATGACAGGCTGATGAACAAGCTGGCAGCTGCAAGGCACAAGGCTGAGGAGAAGCGAGCAGCAGCAGAAGCCAAGAGGAGTCGACAAGCAGCAAAAACTGAGCAGCAAGCAGAGTACATACGAAAAACTGGGCGCATCCCTACCTCATTTTCCTGCTGGAATTGGTGCTCCTAAAATCTGAAACACTAGTTGGGGAGGCCAGTTCGGTTCCTGTTTTGCACTGTGACTGATTCCTTCGACGTTGTGCTGTGATGTAGCATATATAGCATGTATGAATTTGAGGATGTTGATGTCTTTGCCATTGTGGCCGTCTCATTTTGCAGAAGCCTCGTGGGCTGTTTTCTCATGACAACAATTGTATTCTGCTGTTAAGAGCTGGAATGAAGCTTCTTTTTTGTCTTTTCACCCACCCTTCTTTCTATATTTGGTTCTTGAGTTCAAATTATTCAACAAAACTGGAAGAGAAAAAAAAAGAAATTCATTTTGTAGGTTTTCCCTAATCTCACTCACGGTATAAGGGAGGCATAGGATTAGAGTGCCTAGAACATCAAGAAAGGACTCCCTTGGGAACTGTTTTAGAAAATTGTTTTCAAATTTGAAAATACATTCAGTAATGATTTTTAATAGTAAACAGTTTTTTAAAATGAGTTTCAAAAAAGAGTACTTTTTGAGAACATATTTTGAAATATGAAAATCATAAATAAATATGCAAACATCTTTTTTCAAAAAAAAAAAAAAAAATTGATAGTTGTGAGTTTGTGATATTTTGAAAGCACTTGAAAATTTTCACTTTAAGATCATCAATTAAAAGTTAATTCTACTTAAGTTCAAATCAATGTTCCAATTAGAGTGCGAAATGGGGTAATTCCTTTTATTATTTTATGAAAATTTTGTAATTAGGAGATTTAGACCTTGTTTGCTTACTGTTTTTGAAAAATAATTTTTGAGAATATTTTTTGAAAACTGTTCCATAATGTTTTGTAAAACAAAAATTTATTTGAGAATTTGAGATGTTTTTAACCTGTTTTTTAATATTTTAAAAATAATTTTTATGTTTAGAACTTTATTTTTAATCATTATACATATTTGTATAATTATTCTTTAAAATTACTCTTAAAAAACAAGTGAAAACAATATTTATAAATATACTACTAAAGTTATCTTTTAAAAAATAGAATGGTTAATGAAAACAAATATGGGATATTTTTAGATGTTTTAAAAAAATATTTTGATAAATAATTTTTTTTTTTTAAAAAAGAGAATACATCATAAGATTATACGGCATGAGAAAACATTTGTTTAAAATTGAGTTTTTAAATGGAATTTTGTTCTTAAAATAATAAATAATTATCTTTTAAAAATTATTTTATTAATTAATTTTTAGTAATATTCTTTAAAACATTATCCAATGGTAGATTGTTTGATTTGCTACGCCACACAAAATTATTATAAACATACAATGTAATTTTTTTTAAATTGGAATATTTTCTAATTCTCCTTGGTAAGAAACAAAATTTGATGTGGATAAATTTTTTTAGCTTGGAACTGTTGTAGAATATAAAGTGGAATGAGAAGAAAACCAGAAAGAAAAAATAAAATGCAGAAAGAAAACTAATTGAATTTTCATTATAGGTCTCCTCGAGAGTCACGAAGAGATACACATCATTATGAAATATCATCTATAAGTTCCCATAATGCTACAAATTCTCATATTTTATATAATGAATTATTTTTTGACACCTCTTGTTAGAATGACGTCTTCACTCAATTGTAATAATATTTTTAACCCATTTTTTATTTTATAACTTTTATATAGTATTAGATTGAAATAAAACATCAATTTGTAGATAAAATTAGATATATTTTAGAAACTATTATATCAAAAGAAAAATAAAAAAATAAAAACTACCCTTGCAAATATCATCATTTTGTTTTTAATATTGTTAAGTATATTGGTACTTGTTATGAAATTATAAGTAATTTTGATCTTTTAATTTGTAATAAAAGATTAGAATATAAAAATAAGATTAAGTAGTTGTTTGGTAAACTAACTTAATAATTTAAAGTGACTTAATAAATTAATTTAAGTCATTAAGTATGTTTAGTAAAATAACTTGATAGTATGACTTGAAATAAAAAAATAACTTTAAGTAATAAGTAAAAATAATTAACTTATTCTTAAGTCTTCATCTTCATTCTACCTTTTTATTATCATTTGCCCTATTTACTTCTATCATCTCCTTTGCTATTTTATAACCTTTACTGTTACTTGATCTTATTTGTCATAATTATAATTTAGGGTTATTTGATTAAAAAGGTCATTCAAAACCCAATTTGGGAAATCTACAACTCTTCATCTTTTTTTGACCACATTTTGACAAAAATGTTCTCATTCTTTTCTTATAAAAATAATCATTTTTTTAAAAAAAACCTACATGTAAATATTTGAAATAATTAAGGGGATTTATGTCAAAAATGAGTTATTTTTCAAGCAAAACAATGGAAGAGGTTAAGTTTACAAATATGAGGATTATTTCATCCTTTTAAACAAATTAATTCTATAATTTATGATGATATATATATGTTAATTTGATGATTTAGAATAAATTCTAAGTTAATTTTATCAAACAATCTTAATGCTTAAAGTAGGAATTGAATAATAAGTCTTAAGTTAACAATTTAAGTATAATTTAACTTAAAGTCAATTTAATTTATTAAGTAATAAGTATTAAGTTTTACTAAACACCCCTTAAGCGTGTACTAATTAGAATTAGTAAGTTGATGAAAAGATGCACTTGAAAATTTTCTCAAACATTTTAATGTGATTAAATAGCAATTTCAAAAAGTTGATAAACTTATAATTGAAGTAGGAGAACTTTTAAATATAATTTCAATTTAAACTAAATGATTGTGATTGAGGATTAGTAGTAATAATTGAAATAATTAAGATGTGTGAGAATTTGGTGTTTGGAACTTTAATTATTCCAAGTGTAATGTTCTCCATGACACCTTGAGCTGAGAAAAGACCAAATAAGTGCCAACATTATTATTATCATTATCATTATTATTATTATTATTATTATTATTTTATATTAATTTGGGGATGGTGGAATTGTATAATAAATATATAATTTATATACTACTAAAAGAAATATACTTTTTGAATAAGAGATTCTAACTTTTATATAAAACTTTTTTATTTTTAAAAACAAAAAATAAGGAGGGTATCCAATCAACCTTCTAGGAGTATGAACGGAAATGAAATATGAAGGAGGGAGCGTTTGGTACATGAGAATAGGGAATGAAAATAAATATTTTATTTCTATTCCTAGTTTTTTGTGAATGGAAATGAATTTGATGTTCTAGTGTTTAGATGAACGCAAAAATTCAAAATTAGAATGATTATTTGTTTCTATTATAATGTTTTGGTAATAATGGGAATGTGAATTAAAAAGAAATAAATTGATAATACCACCTTTACATATAGTTTAAAAATAAATAAATTTTGAGGGTTTTTTGTTATTAAATAATAAAACTAAAAAAAAAAGTCTTATTATGAGATGAAGAAGCATCGGACTTGATGAATGAAATCTAAGGGTGGAATAGTAATTTTAGACTATTTTATATTTTTGAATGAATTACATGAATTCAAATCCCACTTATAAGTGAGATTTGATTTCTATCGGAATAATTTTTTATTCTATTTTTATTTTTGTAAAATTTATCAAAACATAGTAATGAGAAAGAGAAGAAATGAGATTTCTATTCTCACTCCTCTTTTCTACATACCAAACAACTATTGAATGAAAATAGAATATGAAAGAATGTGTTGAATATTCATAATCCCACAAGGGAGTTCAACATTACAGTGAAAGTGATAATTTATTCCTATAGCAATAATTATTTTTTTTTCAAAATAATCTAAATCCAAATACATTACTAAATTAGAATAAAATTGATTTTTCATTTGCATTTTCTATTTTAACCTTCCAAACATGTCATTAAAATATTAACCAAACTTGTTTCCTTTAATTTTTTTTTTTTTTTTTGTCTAAATGGTATTTTCCCAAAAATAGACTTTCTGAAAAGATAAATTAACTTAATTAGGTCTTGCAATTTTGTTATATTTAGTATTAATTCAAAAGCCACATGCCAGAGTAATGTCGACATTTGAAAGTTGCATGTAACATAAATAACCTAACTCAAAAATCAAAATAAAACGTTGAGAAAAAGTGACATGTTTTATTTGTATATGAGTGTTTTATAAAACTTAATACTTATTACTTAATGACTTAAGTTAATTTTAAGTTCAGTTATATTTAAGTTATTGATTTAAAATTTATTATTTAATTTTTATTTTAAGTATTGAGGTTATTTGATAAAATTAATTTAAAACATATTTTAAATTATAAAATTGACATATTTATCCTTATAAATTATAATTAGGGCAAAAGAAGTCGAGTGATAATAAATGACATAAAGTAACAAAAAAGATTGTGAAGGTTACTAGGATAAATAAGAGTAAAAAGGTAAAATGAATATATAAACTTAAAAATAAGTTAATTATTTTTACTTATTACTTAAAGTTGTTATTGACTTTAAGTCACACCATTAAGCTATTTTACCGAATGTACTTAATTTATTTAATGATTTAAATTAAGTTATTAAATCACTTTAAGTTATTAAGTTAGTTTACTAAATACTCACTCCCATTGGACATAAGTTTTTCTAAATCAATCTAAATCCTTATTTTGAAAATTTTTTATAAATGAAAATCACTTTTAAAAAATTTAAATAGGATTATTGAACAAATTTCTTACATTTCTAATATGATTTATCCATGTTATTAACTAAAAAAATTAAATATACAGTTTTCAAATATAAATTTAACCCTACCATGATAATAACTATTCATATTAAGTCACCCACAAATATAATGCAAATAAAACCCTGTTTTATTGTTTACTTGAAAAAACAATTTTTGAATACTAATTTTATAAATAAATTTAATTGTATTATTAAGCATGTATTTAAATATATTTCTTTTTCTTTTTTTTTTTTAAAAAATATAAAATAATTGTATCTTAGTATAAAATATGATAAGCTTTACGGGGTATTTAATACGTGAGAATGATGAGTGAGAATAGACATCTTATTTCTTTCTTTCCTTATTTCTGATAAATTTTATGGAGGTATGAATGAAATAAAAAATATTTTAATAGAAATCAAATCTCACTTATAAGTGAGATTTCAATTCATTTTAAGTAGGTGATATTATGATTCATTTATGAAAATATAAAATATTTTAAAATTATTATTTTACCCTTGAATTTTATTCATCAAACCTAGATTCCTCTTCATCCTATAATAAGACTATTTTTTTAGTCTTATTATTTAGTAACAAAAAAAACTCTCAAAATTTATTTTTTTTAAGATGAAAATAAAAAAATTATTTTAAATTGTGTAAGGGTATTATTGTCAATTTATTTCTTTTTCATTTCATATTCTATTATTACCAAACATTAGAATGGATACAAATAATCATTCTAATATTAAATTCCTAGGTTCATCTAAACATTAGAAATGAAATCAAAATTTATTTTTATTCACAAAAAAAAAAGAATAGAAACAAAATATTCATTTCGATTCCTTATTCTCGTATACCAAACACCCCCTATAAACTTACATTTAAAAAAAATAATGATTTTTAAAATTATTTAAAAAAATGAGGCATTGAAAAGATTTTATTACCTTAAAATTTGAAATTTCCAAACATGATTTTTAATGATACAAGAGAAATTGAGTTTTGGACAAAAATGATTCCTTTAAACCAAAAATTCCACAAATTAATTTTATTTTCAAAATAATTCCCAAAATGTAATGTTTTAAATTTAAGCCTAAAACAGTAGTAGTTACTACGATTTTATGATGAAAATAATAAAAATAAAAAATTCTTGGTCCATGTGGGCGTTTGGGTGGCCAAGATGCATTATTTTGGAAATTATTTTGGTACAAGGTTTAGTATGTGAATTTTTTTTTTCAAATAGATTATTTTTGTTCAAAACTAAGAGAAAGTTATAATTTTTATATAAAATATTTTACATTTTATTTTTAAAAATAAAAATTAAAATTTTATGATTAAAAAAACGTTATTTGATTAAAAAGGATGAAATGATTCCCAATTTTTAAATATAACTTTTTATTTCTTTTTTGCCTAAAAAATAGACAAATATTTTACTTTTTAGGTTAGAAAGTGGGGGAGATTATATTTATAAATTTTGGATTTTTTATTTTTTTAATCAATTAATTTAGAAAATAGTTGATTAATACCGTGAGGTATTGCATTTTTGTTGAATTTACTGAGGTGGCAATTGATGAAAACATTTTTGTATGGGAAGTAAATGGAAGAATTTCCAAAATTCAATTTAATTTAATTGGGTATAATTTTGAGCTGGGCCAAGGGATTCCCAAAATAGCTGGGGGTACGGTCGGGCCCAAACTCGAAGGGGAGAATGGGGGCGAATTAGAATCACCCAGGGAGGGTACCCAACACTGTACACCTTTCAAAAATAGCCACGTGGCAAACGGAAGCGCGTAGGTTCAGACACAAACACGACCTTAAAATTAGAAACTAGGCTTAGCTCCCTTCTAAGGTCTTACATTACTCTCTCTCTCTCTCTCTCTCTCTCTCTGGCGGCTCTCTACCCCCCTCCTTCCCTCTCTCTACAAATCCCCAATTATCATCTTCTCTCTGCGTCTCTGCAAATTCACAGAGAGAGATAAGCAGAGCTCAACCGCCATGGTCGCGGCCACCAAGGACTCGACAGCTCCGTCTCAGCCCTCGGCAGCGCCTCCAGAGGAGGACGCGTTAAAGAGGAATACCGATTGCGTTTATTTCCTGGCGTCGCCTCTCACCTGCAAGAAGGTTTGCTTTCTTTTTGCCTTTTTTTCCTTTTTTCCCTTTTTTGGTTTTCAGGGTTTTAGGGTTTTCATCGAGGTGTTTGGAATTGGGGATCTCGCAATTAGGGTTTGGATCTCGTTAGGGTTTTGAGTGAGCGTTAGGGATTGTGCGTTTTGTGGGGGTTTTGGATGTGTTGAGTGCCGTTGCGGGGTTTATTAGGGTGGATTTGGTTGATCTGTGTACGTAAATCGACTGCTGTTTTGATGCGTCTGAGGAGTTAATGCGGGTCGGGTTTGGTTGATTGATCTGATTAGGAAATTTCAGAAGCTAATGTCACCATGCAAATCAGTCCATCTTTTATTGGAAAGGACGGATTTTCGAGGGATGGGTTATGGCGGTACTGTTGGCGGTAATGGATTTTTGAAATATTTCATGAATCTGGCTCCGAATGGGTATAGGAGATAGTAGGTTCTTTTTCCCTTATAAGCTAGGTTGGGAATCTATTTCAAATTGGGTTGGCCTTGCCGCCCTGACGATGGATTTCAAAATGTTGCTTGGCAGACCACAACAGAATGCTTTTGGGGGCAATGCTCTTTGTGATCTATCACCTAAGTTTGCTCTTTTGGGCAATGTTATGTTTCCCCTTTAGGCCTGGCTCAAAGGGTAAATGACTGGAGGGTTTGTGGGAGGTTCCTGGTTCAAGTCCCTGTGGGGACAAAAGTTTACCTATAAAAAAAAATAGTTTGCTCTTTTGGGCAATGCCGTTGGTAATCGATCACACAAGATTGCTACCCTTCCCAAACGACTGAATGGTTTTGGCGGGCAATGCTTTTTGTAACCAATCATCTAAATTTGGCTTGGATACAGCAACTGGATGCTTTGGGGGGGCAATGTCTTTTCGTGACTTTTGGTTGCTATTGAATTTGTGACTAGTTTTTTATTTGGAGTTATCAATTCTAGAAGAAAGTTTATTAGATATGTGACCTCCGAAGTCAATGGATGAATTGGACTACGAGTTAGAATTGTTAATTTGGTGCCCCTTTGGATATACTTACCGTTCTTTGTTTTTAAAATAAAAAACTTATTTATAAACGGAGAAGGTTTTGTACAAAAAATATCGCTTTACTTTATGTATTTAAAATTATTTTCTAAAAATATGGATTTACTTTTAAGTATTTAAAATTACTTTAGAAGTTTTAAAATTTGAGGTGATAAAATTTTTTCAATGCCTAAATTTTTTTAAATAGTTTTTAGAACTATTGCTTTTTCAATGTAAGCCTCTAATAGTTCTTGTATTTTATATAAAAGTTATTACTATTTTCTTATTTTAAAAGTAGAAAACAAGAAGTGTATCCAAACAAACACTTAAGTGTTTGATTTTGCTTATGGTGTTGTTTCAGTGCATTTGGTATAAAACATGTCTAAATGATTGAATATATTCTTGCAAGCATTTTTAGTTATGTTTCAATAACTTTTACCCAATCATATTTAATGAAGATGAAAATAGGTTTCTTTAAAATTTTAAAAACTTAAATAAATTTGTTTGTTGCTTATATATATCATTGGTGATTTATCTAATGCTTCTTGATTTTCCCCTTGTTAACAGGGAAGTGAATGTGAGTATCGCCATAGTGAACATGCCCGGATGAACCCTAGGGATTGCTGGTTCTGGTTGAATGGTAATTGCTTGAATCCAAAGTGTTCGTTCCGGCATCCGGTAAGCATCCTCTCTTCTTGCTGGAACTATGAATGTCTGTTTTTATATTATACCTGTCTGTGAAATTCTCTAAATATGATGGAAATTGAAAATAGCATGTCTTAATTTATATTTTCATATTGTTCTAATTTGTTGAGTTAGAACTTTTTTAATAGTAAATGCTTCCTCTTCTCTTTTCAGCCTCTTGATGGCTTGTTGGGAACCCAAGCTACAACTCCTGCAGGATCTTCTATTCCTACATCTCAGTCTGTGGCACCACCTTCACCTCATATTCCTGCATCTCACGTTCCTGCACCTCATGTTCCTGCATCTCACGTTCCTGCACCTCATGTTCCTGCGCCTCATGTTCCTGCTCATGTTCCTGCACCTCATGTTCCTGCATCTCATGTTCCCGCATCTCATGTTCCTGCACCTCATGTTCCTTATAGCTCTTCGGGTAAACAATCAGTCCCCTGCATTTTCTTCCAGAAGGGACTCTGCTTAAAAGGTGACAGATGTGCCTTTTTGCATGGACCAAATCCTACCAGTAACAAAATCCCACAAGCGCCAGCAGCTACTCCTGGCACTGAGCCTCCATCTCTTAAGAAGGTGTTTGGTGGCCTTGAAAAGTGTACTCAAGAGCAGAGGGTTCTGCAGCCAAACTTCTCAAAGTCGTTTGAAGTGCTTCGTCCAGCAAAACCAGCTACAAAAACTGAAACTGCTCCACCAAAACACACAGTTAGCATTGACAAAACTGCAGTGCCACCTGCAGGCCTGCGTGATGAGCTACCTAGGTACAAAGCAACTGATGTGCCTCCTGCCAGCAATGGAAACACTGCTAATAGGTCCAATCGGATGCATCAGTCTGATGTATCAGATGATCACAGTTTTCAGAATGGTGGTAAGGATGTTGATGAGTTTTATAGAGAGTCCTCTCCTGGTTTTGATGTCCTTGTTGATGATGATCTCAGAGATTCTGATTACTATCATGATGAAGATCGGTTTGGAGGTGATGGAAGGAATTTGAATTCTATGAATGAATTTGACATTGGCCGATCTTCTGATTACAATTCAATGGCTGATATGGACCGAGAAATGTTCCGTGATCCACATGGCTATGACTCCTATGAGCACATGCATGGGCAGTATGCTTGGGATCATCGCAGGTCTTCATCAGAGAGGATGCTAGTGGGGGCAGCCCCTCTGGAAAGGAGGGGTTACCGTAAATCTGAGAGCCCTGATCAAATCAATGAATCAGATTTGCGACATCGCTTATCAAAGCACAGGAGAGTTAATGGTTTAAGATCAGTTGTTAGTCATGACTATGACCTAGACAATCATGCTGAAGAGAGGAGTTATCGTGGTCCGTCTCGAAGGGATTCACACCATGTACCCACACATGATAGCTCCCTTAGCAGTCGCCTTCGGGGCAGAATAAAGCTTCCCAGGAGATCTTCTCCTGTCAATGGTAGTGACTTGCGTGTTGAAAAGGATATGGACAGGGGAAGGAACTGGGGCAGATTGTCACCTGGAAGGCAACAAATTTCCTCCCAGCAGGGAAGGCTTCGAGACAGAATAAGAGGAAGGGTTCAAGAGGATTCCATTACTGATGCAAGAAATTCTTGGAACCAGCGCATCAGAAGGGATATAGCGGATGATGGTGTTGCTGATTTTGCTGGTCCAAAGAGCCTTGCAGAGCTGAAAGTTGTGAAGAATACGGAGAGCAAGGAGCAGCGAATGAAGGTTCAACAACCATTGTCCCTTGGAAGGCAGAGAAACTTAAAGATAGAGGGTCATCAACAATCTGAAGGTGACCTATCGTTTGAAGGGCCGAAGCCTCTTAGTGTGATTCTGAAGAGAAAAAGGGGAGCTGAAACAGCAGTTTCTGGGGGTGGAATGGTGCATGGAAATAAAGAAGAAAATGATCCAGAAGGCAAGGATGGTTTCATGAGCAGCTCCAAGACTACAGAAGTTGATGTAGTTGGAAGTGTAGAAGATGGTTTGATCCTAACAGAGAAAGATCAAGCAGCTGATAATGAGTCTTCTCAAGTGCCTAGCATGAATGAGCTTGAAACTGAAGATGGGGTGACTGGTGATGGAGTAACAGAAGATCAAGATCATGAGCTTGAAGGTTTTGATCAAAGGGATGGAGATGGAGATGGAGACGGGGACGGAGAGTATGAATATGAGCAGGGTGACGAGGCAGAGTATAATTTAGAAGAGGGTGAAAATGTGGACCCTGAAGAGGAATACATGGATGATGAAGATGGGGATGACTTTGCTAAGAAGATTGGGGTCATGTTCTCGTAAATTGAGAGAGAAGCAAATACGGGAGTGACTGCTCTCCTTGCTATGATCCTGCCTCGTGTGGAGGAACTCCTAAGCTTTTATTTAGGTTGGTTGATTCTGAATTGGCATTGTGGCTGCTACATTTTCTTGGTAGAAGTAGGGATGTTAAGCTTTTTCCTTTGTATTAATTGAAGCCCTTTTTCCATGTATCTAAACTGATTGAATGGTAAAATTTTCTTTATGCCTCAGGCATTTTGCCATGTCCCGCTGCAGTTGAAATTTGGTTGCAAAGCCCATGACTGTAACAGTTAGAAAGTTAATAAGAAAGTTTGAAATTCTCTTCAGTTGTTGCTCTTAACAGTTTCTTTGCCTTCAACTTTCTACCAGATTTGCCAAATTCTCCAAATTCTTCCCATATGTATTTGAGATTTATTTATCTCTTTGTTAATTGTTAATGGGGGGGTCTATGAGCATCTCTCCTCTTGTAAGATTTTGGAGAAGACAGTAGCTAGTGTGAGCAAACTATAACATACCTCAATGCCCACCCATCATCTTGGTTAAGTTCCATATGCGTTCCTTCCTCTTGTACAAGCCAAGATTCTACTATTACAGGGAAGGGAATCATTCATGTATTTATCCTACTCCTAACATATTGAAGTGTTTATGTACAAATTTTCTTTATATACAAATTATAACGGTAAATTTTACTCACATTCACTAAGATTTAAGCTAAATACATTTAGTTATCATGAGGTTTAAAATTTCATCAAATACCTCTCTTATTTTGAATAAAAGGAAGGTGAGTAAAAATAATAAATAAAATTTTAAACTTATGATAATTATGTATTTAGCCTAAACCTTAGGGAAGGTGAGTTAAGTTAAACCCAAATAATAATAATAATAGTAATAACAATAATTATAATAACAATAATAGTAGTAATAAAAATGTCTACCAAAAATTGGGGTGCCATCCAAACACATAAGAGGTCTACCATGCACAATAAATACTCCTTGAACCATCAATCAAGCTAAAAAGAAAATTTCAAGCACAATTATTTAAAATATAAGATTGAGGATTCATATTTAAAGAAAATAAATAAATAAATGGAAGTAGTCCATAATTTTTATCTAGTTTATTAATGCTAAACCCAATTTCTTAAATCATAATTTTAGATTAATTAAATTTATTCAATTAATAGTTTTGATGACTCTCAAATGCTCCTTTCACAAATAATCAAGTATAATTTCTAGACTAATACATCTTGATAATGTTGTTGAATGTACTTCCCAAACAATCATTAACCATTGTATGCTAGTAAAGATAAGATATGGAACATCTTGTAGCTCACACTAACACCTTGAATGACTTGGTAGAATCCCTTATCAAACACTTCTAATTAATTATTCAAACCTTACAAATGAATATACATTACTTACTTTTGTTTATGAACATGCTATTATGTATGTTGCAGTTTTAATTTACATTTGAACTATTCTTTACGATGAATACTTCATTTTACAACTTGTACTTGGAAAACAATAAAATATTTTCCACTTATGAATTTTTAGTTGTACATTTTATGTACTGATTGCACCCACACAAAGTAGTAAAATGATTCTTGAATAAGACTTGAGATTTATGTGGAGTTTGATTTTTTATCTATCATAAAGTATCTTGAACCCTTAACAAGTGAAGTTTTTAGCGCATGCTTTGAAAATTGTTGTTTCTCTATCATTCATTTACAAAATTTTGCAAACCAATTATCACATGTATTCGCTAATTAAAAAAAATGAAAAAAAAAAGTCACATATCTTTGCTATAAATATAGTACAACCTTGTGCTTTTACCAAAATGCTTTTATGCACACTTATGAACTAGAAGCCCAAATCCTTAAATAAAATGTGTCATCATGAAGTAGGAGCTCAAGTGGAAACCATTGGAACCCATAAGAAAATATTGGCTTCCTTAAAATTCAATTCTGAAATTGACTTAATAGTATTCCACTAAAGAGAGTCAGTTGCACTTTGGTATCTTGTGTAATTACAACAAGGCAAAAGTTAGGCTTGTAACCTACTATCCACTACAAGGTAGTGTTTGCAAACCTTTAAAAAAACCAGTGTTTGTAATCTGACAAGATAATGTTATCAACATATGAAGATTACCTTTCCAATCTTTGGGTTCCAAATCCTCTTATTATGTAATCAATAGACATATTCTACTTCCAAGCAGCATATGTCAAATTTCACTAAAGGAATTGTGTTGGTAGATTGGAAGGTTGGCCGCATCCATCAACTCCCTTTGTGTTTGAATGTTGTGGGCGCTTGGGTGAATGCACTATAAGGTTAGAGTATGCGTATTTCCTGACAGCAATTGCTTTTAAGAGAGTCGGTAGCGCCTAAGGTCCTACAAATTGTTATGGCCATAATCTTCCTAATTACATATCTTTGGACACACTCTTTCAATCCCATAAGATATCATGGTGCCTCTATTGAGAATACTGTTAACATAGAGCCTTTAAAAATATGACATGATGTAAGAAACTTTTGAATTTTATTATTTATTAATAAATTTCTAGTTCATTTTTATTTATACTATTTCCATGCATTATACTTTAGAAGCATTCTAGCTTGCACCTCTTGTATTGTATGTGATTTGGGTGTATTAGGAGTCGCATAAAAGATCCAAGTCATGAATTCCTTGAAAGTGGATGACTTGTTCACAACTAGTTCATGAGCCTAGACAACCCATTAGAGGTTATAGTACACTACTTCCTAATTGAAGGGATGACTGATCTTGGTCATTAGGATGAGTTTCCCATGGTGAGTGTATTAATATGTATGGTTACATATTTGATAGGACCTATGGTAAGTCGTGACATAAGGCTATCAAGTTGTCATGACTTCACCAAGCCGCTTCATCATGTTATCTCTCAACCTCGATAGAATATCGAACTTGTGCTAAAGTTAGTAGTGGCTTTGACCTACAAGTGAGATTGTAAGTTGATCATATGTTCCTTATAGATTAGGTCAATGTTGATGGAAGCCAGTAGCAAGAGGTATTTTTAATAGAGACACTATGATATCTTATAGGGTTGAGACAGAGTATCCTCTTGAGTGATCCTAAGAAAGTGCATTCATGTAAACTATGACCATTGTAGTTCCTTAAGTGGATATTGACATAAGCTCTTGGAGAATTAAGATATGTCAATTGAACACAAAATAGAATGATTTATAACTTAAGGATAGTAAAGGTAGTCTTGAGAGGCTAATAACCTTTACCTTGTTAGACTATGAACACCAATTCATGGAA
This sequence comes from Vitis rotundifolia, assembly GCA_030254885.1. Classification (NCBI taxonomy): domain Eukaryota; kingdom Viridiplantae; phylum Streptophyta; class Magnoliopsida; order Vitales; family Vitaceae; genus Vitis; species Vitis rotundifolia. Next base: position 16,589,310 of record CM058151.1, read on the forward strand.
AGACTGAATGCAATGGATATTAAGTCACTGATTCGAGCACTTAGTGTCTAGTTGTTATTTACTTATGGTACTGGAGTGCAGTTGATTCTCTATCGTAGGATACTTCAAAATTGGATTGTAAGGAAGCTAGTACTGTTTTATGGGTCCTAGTGGTCCTTGTTTGAACTCATATACCTTGTTAGCACGGTCTATGAGAGTCGGATTGACTCTTAGTTCACTTTTACGCATAAGGGAATTTTAATAATTATGTAAGATTATATAAGGGTTAGTGAAAAAATTCTTTGGATTGAACTAATTGATTAATTTGAAGGCCCTATAGGGTTAATTAATCAATTAAGACTCATTTTAGGCTAGATTAAGTAACCCAAGCCCTTGGTGGACTTCAAGTCACTTAAACCTAATTAGAGAACCTTATAAATATCTCTTTAGGGGTTAAGGTTTTAAGGTTAGTTATCTTCCACCACCTAGAGAGAAGAGAGAGACCTAGCCTTCACTTTCCCTAACCTTACCATCGATTGAGTGCCAAGTGCAAGGTTGAGTCATCATGACGAAAGATTGTGGCTCTATGATTAGATTCTTCTCAAAAGAAATTGATTTGGTAGCATCCAAATTAAAGGTGAGCACGCTAATCTTAATATTTAAATCCTATTTTTGTTTTTATATGTATGTTTCCTCTATGCTTAGGATTTAGAGAAAGCTTAGGAAGATTCGCATATGCCTAACTTAATCTAAGTATAAAGAATGGAGAGATCTGTGATTCCTTACAAATACCTATTGCTACCAACCTCTATTAATAGTAATAAAATCTATAAGAATATATGACCACCTTAGGGTCTCACCTATAAGTCAAAACCTCCTATTAACTTCAACACAAACTTGATATCCTCTCAAGGTTGAGAGTCTATGTAGTATAGTAGCTTGGTGAATCATAATAACTAATAACCTTACAACATGACTTACTGTAGGTCCTATCTAACGTGTAACCATATAAACTAGTGCACTCACCACAAAAATCTCATCTTAACAGCTAAGACAAGTCATCCCTCTAATTCGGAGGTAGTGTACTATAGTCTCTAATGGATTGTTAAAATCTATGAACTGACTGTGAATACTTATCATCTTGTAGGGAAATCATGACTTGATTCTTTTGTACAACTCCTAATGCACCCAATTCATGTATACTGCAAGTGATATAGACATGAATACTTATATAACTAATTAATGCATAAGAGATGATAAAAAGAATAAAAACCATGGACAAATAAATGTATTAATGAATCTAAAATGTGTTACATCATATCATGCTTTCCAAGGCTCTATCCCAACGTTTTCATTAATAAGATTTGATTTAGGAACATGCAAATCACATGTATAACACTTTTTTCTCTAGATATAGGTTTTGATGTATACTATGCTTCCACTCATTTGATTTAAAGAGCTCTTAAGACAATTTGCATATACTTTAATGGTCTAAAGAGGAAAATGGAGATATGTAGGTATTCCTACATTAATAATCTAAAAAAGACTAGATATGCGTCTCATGCATGTTATTAAGACATATTTATGTGGGTTTATATAAAATGACATATACATGAAAATTTAAGAATAATTTAAATTGTTTGAAACAAATAACGCAAAGCCTCATAACATGTATTTAATCTAGCTACAACCGTACTTGTATAGATCGAAGTAATCCAAACGCATGTGGTGTAATTCCTTAATGAATACTTATTAAACGAATGAATGGAGGGTATGCTATATATATATCCATGCATTTTTATAAATAAATAAGAAATCAAATTTACAGTTATTATAATATATATTGATGACTTAAATCTTGGGACTCCTAAAGAGCTCACAAGAGCAACAATTTATTTGAAAAATGATTTTGAGATGAAAAATCTTGGAAAAACAAAATTATCTCAAACTATAGATCAAACATTTTTCAAATGAAATTTTAGTACATAAATCAACATACATTAAGAAAATTTTAAAATGCTTTTACATGGTCAAAACATTGTTGGGAATTCTAGATTGCTCAATTCTTTGGCCTTAGATCTCATAGGGTGCATGCATATTATCCTAAGCGTCTCTAGATCTAAAGTAGTGAAAAACTATGACTTTATAAACCAAAAAAATAAAATAAAAAAATACTAGATCTAAAGCTCAAACTTGTAATCTTGATGTTCCTAGATCGAATTCCATCCAATGAAGATGCCATGGTCATTATAGAACTTGTCTGCCCAATGATCTTCTACCCAATCTCTCTTTTCATGGATGCTAGACATGAAAGAAGGATAGACTTATTTTTTTCCTTGATGCTAGCTAGTGTTCTTTATTAGGATAGACTCCTTCAAAACATGACATGATGTAGCAAATTTAGAATTCATTATTCATTTAATGATATTTCAGATTCACTTTTATCTATCTTTATTCCATGTTTATACTCTGACCATTTTGGCTTAGCATCTCTTTCTTACAAGCAGATGAATTTTTCATAGTCAATTTGTGGACTTAAGCAATCCATTTGAGGTTGTAGTGTACCACCTCCTAATTAGAAGGATGACTAGTCTTGACCATTGGGACGAGGTTCTCATAGTGAGTGCACCGGTGTGTATAGTTACACATTAGACAAAACTTATGGTGAGTCATGGCACAAGGTTATCGAATAATCATGACTTCACCAAGTTGTTATACTGTTGGAAAACCGAAACTGATATGGAAAGAAATAACTTTGTAAAGTTGTAAATTAGCTGTTAGTTATCAATTTTTATATTTTTAGGAAAGTAATTGTTAGGAGTAATTCTTTCCCTTTAATAAGTGATTTAGTTTCCTGATTTGAAAGATTTGTATTTGCTGTAAACTCTATAAAAGAATAATCTCAATGAAAGAAAATCATTTTCCCGTAAAACCCTATTTTTCAAGTTGGTATCAGAGCAAGCAATTTGCTTGCCGAAACCCTCTTTCTTCCTCTCTTTCAATCCCTGTTCTCTCGGAAACTATGTTGGATATTTCAAATGAGTCCACTACTGTTCCTCAACCTTCTCTAAACAATCCCATCATCACTGATTCTTCAAAAATCAGTCCTACCACCTCGGAATCTCACTCTGTCCAAATCACCATGATTCACTTGAATGGTGACAAATTTCTGAGATGGTCTCAATCAGTTCGGATGTACATCAGAGGACGTGGAAAGATGGGCTACCTGATGGGTGAAAATAAGGCTCCTGTAATGGATGATTTGAACTATGCTATATGGGATGCTGAGAATTCCATGGTGATGACATGGCTTGTGAATTCTATGGAAGAAGACATTAACTTTAATTACATGTGCTATCCAACAACACAAAAGCTTTGGGAGAATGTAAATTCGATGTATTCTAATCTAGGGAATCAAGCACAAATCTTTAAATTAACCCTCACACTCGGTGAGATATGACAAGGGGAGGGCAACATCATAAAGTACTTCAACTCCTTGAAGCGAATCTGACAAGACCTTGACCTCTTCAACACCTATAAGTGGTAATTTTTCGAGGATGGATGTCATCATAAGAAGACCATGGAAGACAATCGGATCTTCAAGTTCTTGGCTGGCCTTAATGTCAAGTTTAGTGAGGTAAGGAGGAGAATCATTGGAAGACAACCCCTGCCTTCAATTGGTGAAGTTTTTTCAAAAGTTAGAAGAGAAGAGAGTTGAAAGAATGTGATGTTGGGCAAGAAGGCACCTGGAGTTGCTATTGAAGGTTCAACCTTGGTTACCATGGGTGGAGGCTATAATAAAGTCGCTGCGTTTCAGCTCAAATAAGATGAAAGACCATGGGTTTGTTGTGATTTTTGCAACAAGCCTCGCTATACCCGTGAGAACTGTTGTAAAATCCATGAGAAACCTATGAATTGGAAAGAGAAAACACGTGACAAACCAGGCCGAGCCATTATTCCTACTACTAATGAGAGTGAGACCAGTCCCTTCACCACTGAGCAAATGGAACATCTTCTTGTACTATTGAAATCCAACTCGACATCCGGTACTCCTAGTGTTTCTGTGGCACACATAGGTAATGAATTATATGTTATATCTTGTCGTTTTAAATCTACTCCATGGATAATCGATTCTGGAGCATCCGACCGCATGATCAATTCCTCAAACATGTTTGAATCCTATTCACCATCTCATGGAAATAAAAACATTAGGATAGCTGATGGTAATTTCTCACCTATTGCGGGAAAATGTCTAATAAAAATCTCTGAGGGAATAGATCTTAAATCTGTTCTCCATGTTCCTAAATTTACTTGTAATCTTTTGTCTGTTAGCAAATTATCTAGAGATTCTAATTGTTGTGTTATCTTCTATGAATACCATTGTATTTTTCAGGATCAGACCTCGGGGAAGACGATTGGTAGTGCTAGGATGATCAATGGTCTTTATTATTTCGAAAATAATTTACTTAGTAATAAAATTGCTCAAGGACTAAGTAGCATTAGTTCTCTTTCTGTTCGTAATCAAATAATGGTTTGACATTGCAGTTTAGGTCATCCTAGTTTCTTTTATTTAAAACATTTATTTCCAGTATTATTTCAAAAGGTTGATCCTTTATCATTTCAATGTGAAAGTTGTTTATTGGCAAAGAGCCAACGTAAAACTTACATTCCAAAACCCTACTATGCATCAAAACCATTTTATATTTTTCACAGTGATGTTTAAGGACCTTCAAAAGTAACCATAATTTCTGGAAAAAAATGGTTTGTGACCTTTATAGACGGTCATACACGTCTTTGTTGGGTATATTTAATGAGGGAAAATCTAGAGTAGAAATGATTTTTAAAGAATTTTACAGAATGATTGAAAACCAATTTAAAAAAAAAAATCAATATTTTGAGATCTGATAATGAGACTGAGTATTTTAATAAAGTTTTGGAAACTTTTTCAAATGAGAAAGGAATTTTACATTAATCCTCGTGTTCTGATACCCGTGAACAAAATGGAATAGCTGAACGTAAAAATAAACACTTGTTAGAAGTAGCACGGACTATGATGTTTTACATGAATATTCCAAAATACTTGTGGGGGGATGCCATACTAACTACTTCATATCTAATCAACAGGATGCCTACAAAATTTTTGCAATATACCACTCCTTTGAAGTGCTTGAAAAAGGTATTTCCAGAATATCGAATTAACTCTGAATTGCCTTTGAAAATACTTGGTTGCACTGTATATGTACACATTCCAAAAATGTCAAGATCTAAGTTATATACAATGGCAGAAAAATGTGTTTTTGTAGGATATACTCCTAATAAAAAGGGTTACAAATGTTCTAATCCCCTTACAAAATGTTTTTACACAGCTATGGATGTTTCATTTATGAAAAATGTCTTATATTTTACCAAAAATTTACTTCAGGGGGAGAAATTAGTGGAACCAAATTTTTGGGAAATTGTTGAACCTTTGCCTAGTGTAATTCTTGATGTCTCTCTTGAAAAAGAAAATAAGGAAACTAAGCCTACTGAATCCGAATCTGAAATTGGTCTTGTTAGCCCAAGGGTTCTCCTAATCAGGTTTTGATGATAACAAACCATGGTTAAGTGACTAATTAGTTTGAATTGTAAAGAATCTCAAGTATAGATTTGGAAATTCATCAAAGGACCAAATGGATACAAGATCGAGATATTTTGGAAGACTTTTAATCATAGAAAACAAATGTAAGATGAATACATGGGTGCACTTAGGTTTTACATATCTTTTTATGCATCTTTGAAAAACTCAATTTATTCTTTAAAGTTACAATTTCATTAAAACCTGAGTTTTATTAAATGTACCTTAGGCAAAACGTTTCAAAATTGGCATATTAATTTACCTAAAGGCCTTGCCTAACTGTTAGAAAGGAAAAGAACTAAAAAAGATAGGTTTTTGAGGCTAAAAGGCTTAACCGGTCAAGGCACAGGCCAACCGGCTCAATCGACCAGGGAACCGGTCGACTAATTGCCCTTGTCTTATCAAGGTCCGGTCAAGGAGTGTTAAAAACATTTTCTTTCATCCAGTAGCCTTCCCTTCCCCGTTGAGGTACCCTCTTTCCCGGTTGACATTCGGTCGAGGTTCGATTGAGGCAACAGTAACTTGCTAAAGCATTAAATGCTCCAACGGCTAGTAAATCGGTCGACCCCCAGCTTGACCGGTTGAGATTGCTTTTTGCTTTTCTTGGCTCCCGAGTTTAGAAACCTATAAATTAAGAGCTCCACTTTATTTATGACATAGAGAACATTTGCAATCAATTGTCTACTCAGTTGATCTTGCCTTAAAAGCTCTCATTTCTTTCTTGGTCCATTAAATCTTTACTTGCATATCTTTTAGTGCACCCTTGTGAGTCATCCTAACTTTGATTTGTATTTGAGCTATCATTAAGCTAGGTTGAGGGATTCATTCTTGTAAAAATTGAGTGTTAAAGCCTTCAAGAGAGTTGAATCTTGAAGAGATTGTGTAAGAGCCCATTGGAGCTGGAATCCAAGTGTAAAGGAGATTGGAAGCTTGGTTGAAACTTCAAGTTAGTGGAACTCTCACTCAGTTAGGAGATTGAGAAGAGTGGACGTAGGTAAGGAAGTGTCGAACCACTATAAAATTTGAGTTTGAATTCTCTAACTCTATCTTTTTATTTTTTTATTATATTGTGCTTGAATTTGTTGCGTTGAAAAAGTTTTTGAAAAACCTAATTCACCCCCCTCTTGGGTGTTTTTCTTGTTTAAGCTTAGCCTTTATTTTCTCAGGTTTGTCAGAAAAAGAAATACTACGAATAACAAAAAAAAAAAAAAAAAACAATCTTGAGTCTGTGGTTTATTAAAGGAAAAAAGTCCCTAGAAGAAGTAAAGACCAGCTGATCATCCCAGTACATGGTCAACCAAAAGCCCTGGGCAATGGCTCTCTAAATGCCTCAGATAACCCCTCCTTCTGTTCCTACTCCTATATATGCTTCTTCTTTTCCTGTTACTGATCTAAGTTTACCATCACACTTTGATCAAAGTCTAAAAATATCTGCACCCGAACCTGGTTTAGGATTAGCCCTAGTTGTTCTTACATAAGACCTTGACCTTGATCTCCTTATTGCTCTTAGAAAAGGAACTTGAGCCTGCATTAAACATCCCATTACCAAATATATCTCCTACAGTAACCTTTTTGACAACTATAGAGCATTCACAACAAATATTTCAAAACTTGTGGTACCTAGAAATATTCAGGAAGCACTAGACGAACAGAGTTGGAAATTGGCAGTGTTTGAGGAAATGAATGCCTTAAAAAAGAATGACAATTGGGAGGTTGTAGATTTACCAAAGGAAAGAAAAGTTGTAGAGTGCAAATAAGTGTTTACAATAAAGAGTAAAACAGATGGAAGTGTTGAGAGATACAATGCCAAACTTGTGGCAAAAGGTTTTACTCAAACCTATGGGATAGACTACCAAGAGACTTTCACCCTCGTAGCTAAAATAAACTATATTAGAGTTTTGTTGTCCCTTGCAATAAATTCCAATTGGCCCTTACACCAATTAGATGTTAAAAATGCCTTTCTTAATGGAGGCCTAGAGGAGGAAGTGTTCATGAGTCCTCTACCAGGTTTTGAAGAAAGTTTTGGAGTTGGGAAAGTGTGCAAATTGAAGAAGTCCTTATATGGACTTAAGCAATCACTTAGAGCTTAGTTTGAGCGCTTTGGCAAAGTAATAAAGCATTATGGATATACTCAAAGTCAAGTTGATCACATGATGTTCTATAAACATTCAAATAAAGGTAAAGTAGCCATCTTAATTGTGTATATTGATGATATTGTGTTAACTGGGGATGATTGCAATGAACTAGAGAAGCTGAAGGAGAAACTTGCTGAGGAATTTGAGATTAAGGACCTGGAGACATTAAAATAATTTCTTGGAATGGAGTTTGCTAGGTCCAAAGAAGGTATCTTTGTAAATCAATGGAAGTATGTTCTTGATATTCTTGATAAGACAGGTATGTTAGGATGTAAGCTTCCTGAAACACCTATAAAGCCGAATGTAAAATTGCAGCATACAAAAGCCAAGAATGTGAAGGACCGGGATCGTTATCAAAGACTTGTTGGGAGATTGATTTACCTATCCTATACACGCCCTTACATAACATTCTCAGTGAGTATGGTTAGTCAGTTTATGCATACGCCTGAACCAGAGCATTTTGAAGCTGTTTATAGGATTCTAAGGTATCTAAAGGGGACACCAGGTAAAGGCCTTCTGTTTAAGTCATGAGGACACCTAAAAATTGAAGCCTACACTGATGCAAACTGGACGAAAAGTATAGTGGATCGAAGGTCTACCTCTAGGCATTGTTCATTTGTAGGTGGCAATTTGGTTACGTGGTGAAGTAAAAAACAGAATGTGGTTGCTAGAAGCAGTGCTGAGGTTGAGTTTAGAGTTGTAGCTCATGGTATTTGTGAGATTATGTGGATAAAAAGATGACTGGAAGAGTTAAAGATAACAGGTTCATCTCCTATGAAGTTGTATTGTGACAACAAGGCAGCAATTTCAGTAGCTCACAATTCGATTCTCCATGACCGCACCAAACAAGTGGAAGTGGACAAACATTTCATTAAAGAGAAGATAGACAACGGAATGGTTTGTATGACCCATATCCCTACTGAGGAACAAGTGGCTGATGTTTTCACCAAAGGACTACACAAAAGGTAATTCGATTTTCTTATTGGAAAGTTGGTTATGGAAGATATCTTTAAGCTAGCTTGAGGGGGAGTGTTGGAAAACCAAAATTGATATGGAAAGAAATAACTTTATAAAGCTGTAAATTAGCTATTAGTTGTCAATCTTTGTGTTTTTAGGAAAGTAATTGTTAAGAGTAATTCTTTCCTTTTAATTAGTGATTTAGTTTCCTGATTTGAAGGATTTGTATATGCTGTAAACTCTATAAAAGAATAATCTCAATGAAAGAAAATTATTTTCCCGTGAAACCCTATTTTTCAAGTTATACTATATTGTCTCTTAACCTTGAGAGAATATTAAATTTGTATAGAAGTTGACAGTGGCTTTAACGTACGTGTGGGATTGTAAGTTGATCTATATTATTTGTGGATTGGGTCACTGTTGATGGAAACTAGTAGCAACAAATATTCTTAATGGAGACATTATGATATCTCAGAGACTTTGAGACAATGAGTTCCCTTGGGTGGTCCTAAAAACGTGTAATCATAAAATCTATGGACTTGTAGTAATTCTTTTAGTGGAATTTGATGTATGCTCTTAGGGACCTAGAGTATGTCATTTGATGACATACTTAGAGAATTTGTAACTCAAGGATGATAGAGGTAATCTTAAGAGGTCGATAGTTTTCACCTTGTTAGATTGAGGACATCAGTTCATATGGAGACTATATACAGTGGATAGTAGGTCATAGACCCAAACACTTGGTGTCTCATTGTAACATACATTGGGTATTGGAGTATAGTTGACTCTATATAGTGAGATGTTGAATCAACTTTAAATTTTGACTATAAAGGAGCTAGTACTGTCCTGTGGGCCCTAATAGTTCTTTCTCGAGCTTATGTTCCTTGATGACATAGTTTTTATGCATCTTAACAATCTAGAGCTTGGAAATGGAGTAATCCGGGGTTCTTCAACATTCCTCTCTTTGGAATTTCAGAAATTTGAACTAGAAAACTAAAACCTTAGTCCCTAAATAAGTTTATATAAGTTTTTTTGTAAGCTTAAGTGACTTGAATCCAAATTAAGCTTGGGTCACGTAATTCAACCCATTTGGGTTCTAATTAATTAATTTGCCCTAAGGGGTTTCAATTTATTAATTAGTTTATCTCAAAAAGACCATTCATAAGATCTAATGCAATATTATGTTTTTACTAAAATGCCTTTATGCACACTTATGAATTATATAACCAAAATACCCTCAAAGCATGTGCAACTATGAACTAAGAGCTTGAGCGATGACCAATAGAACCTATAAGAAAATATTGGCTCCATTGGAATCCAATTCTGAGGTTGACTTAACACTTCACTAAAGAGAGTCAACTATATTATATTATCTTATGAAATTACAATGAGACAAAGTTTGAGTTTATGACCTACTATTCATTGTATGCAGATTCATAATGAACTAGTGTTCGTAATTTAACAGGGTAATGCTATCAACTAATCAATATTACTTCTTCAATCCTTAAGTTATAAATCCTCCTATTATATAATCAATTGACATACTTTAACTCTAGGGAATATATGTTAAATTCTACTAAAGGAATTATTGTGACCATATATTTCATGATTACATGTCCTTTGGATTACCCAAGTGGACACATTGTCTCAATCCCATGAGATATCATGGTGCCTCTATTGATAATATTCGTTGTAACCATCTTCCATCAATAGTGATCTAATTCATAGGAATATATGACAACTTTAGGGTCTTACCCATATGTTAAAGTCTCCTATTGATTTCAATACAGACTCAATATCCTCTTAAGGTTGAGAGTCCGTGAAACATAGTAACTTGGTGAATCGTGACTATCTGATAGTCTTACGTCATGATTCACCACAAGTCATATCTAATGTACAATCATACATGCTAGTACACTCACCATAGGAACCCTATCTTAATGATCAAGACAAGTCATCTCTCCAATTAGGAGGTAGCGCACCATAGTTTCTATTGGTTTGCCAAATCCATGAATCGATTGGGAATAACTTATCATCTTACAAGGAACATATGATTTATATCTTCTGCGCAACTCCTAATGCACCTAAGTCATGTATAATATAAGTGATATGGGTTTGAATGCTCAAGTCAATATTAATGCATAAATAAGATAACAAAGGGACAACAAATTTTAAGTTACATCATGTCTTTCTTTTAGGGGTTCAATCCCAACAAACACATCCTTTAGGCTTTTCAACAATTGTCTGGTCACTTGAAGAAAAAAATACTCATTTTGTCCTTACAAAAATGACAAAAATCCATTTGGTCATGAAGTACCATACTTAGTGTTATTGGTGAACTTATATATCTTGTTAATTGTACACATTCAAATATTGTTTTTTCTATTGGAAATATATAGTCTACATCAACCCAAAGACATTGGAATTGTATGGAACACGTACTGCTATCTTTGTAGAGAAATTGATGAGAATCTACTTTATTCAAGAAAATCAAAGCTACAATTGCTTAAATATGTAAATGCATGATACTTTTCAAACCTCCACAAAGCTTGAACATAATGTGTTTAGTTGTGACAATACTATTACTGTAATGACCCGCATTCAATTGTGTAAATATTGTCCATTATGGGCTCAAAGAGGCCTTCATGACTTTAAAATGGGTCTATAGGGTTAAGAAGAACTCATACTTATATAGTGCCATGAATTTTTTCCTTTATTTGATGTGGGATATCATAAGAACTCTTTTTATGTAGACACTACGTCATCATTATTTTCTATGGAATTACGGGGTAAAACGGACAAACACACTTCACAAAGCCAAACAAACCCTTACACCAAAATCGGAGATCAACTTTGATACCATTTATAACGACTCATACCCAATTGTGTAGATATTGTTTGCTCTGGGCCTAAGAGGGCCTTCATAGCTTTAAAACACGTCTATATGATTAAGAAGATTTGTAATGACCAATTCCCAACCATGTAGATATTGTTTGCTCTAGGCACAAGGGGTCCTCATGGCTTTAAAATGTGTTTATAAGGTTAAGAAGAGCACATACTTATATAGTGTCAGAAACTTTATCCCCTATTTGATGTGTGATATCACAATTACTTCACAAAAATCTATCAAGTAAACAAATGGTGGTCACATTTCCAGATCATTCAAAAGTACTTACAATTCATAAAGCAAGTTATGAATGTATATAGTTAAGATTTATGATCCAACATATTTAGAAATCATGGACTTTTCTTGATCAAATATATGAATGTATTGTCACATGCATTACGCAGATAAAAATAGAATTATATTAAAGGAGATTGGATCAAACATATTTTAACAAAGTTCTTTTATACACATTAACTTAAGAAAAATGATGAAATTGATGTTCAACAAATATATTCAAGTAATTATAATCTAACAAATTAATTCACAAAGGCTTTGCTAAGCTCAATATTTAGGAAATTAATGTATAATATTGAAATAAATTAATTCAATGATTTTTCTTATTAAACTTTTGTAGCATACTTATATCAATATGAGATGGAGTATACTTATAAGGAGATGTGTTAAAGATGTTGACATGCTACACCTTTTTTTTTTTTTTCTTTTGTTCAAGATTTGTCCTGCTAAGTTTTTCTAGCAAGATTTTTAATGATACAGTTCTAACAGTCTAAAAGAGTAACATTTATAAAAATATTGTACTATTTTTCTCTCATTAGGTTTTCCTTGTAGGCTATGTTTGGTTAGTAGGATAAGATGTAATATAATATACATATCATAAGATATCATTTATAATGGGATATGCATATCTTAGCATTTTATTTCTAGTGGCATATGATATCCTTATATATTATATCTATTAAAATATATTATACTATGATCATGTTTGGTTTGTATAAGGAATAAAAGATGGAATGGAAAACTTGTTATACTTCATTCAATATTTATTTGCAATAATAATTATATAACATCTCAAAATTTGCTATTAAAAAATGTACGAAATCTTTTTCATATTTAATATTATTTAAAGACTACTTTATAATTTTTCATTTAGTAAGCAAATTTTTATATCTTTATTCACAATATTCACAAATAAAGATTTAATATTTATACTATATTATCTTGTTAAATATATAAAAACATTTTTTTATATATTAAATAATACATATATTAATATTTTTATATTTTTAATTTATTTATTTCTTAGACTGCAAACTATGCCAAGAGAGGATAAATTATTGCTTGTGAATATGATATGTTATCCAAGATTTTGTCTTTTAAACAAATATTATCATAGGGTGTTTTACTAGTAATGTTTTAATGAGACATATTCTCGAGAGTGTTATAAATGATATGAAAGGGGTAAATCACTACTTCATTGAATTTGCTTTATGCACTTCCATTTACTCATCTTTGAAGGTGAGTAGTGGAAGCCATTTTGTAACCGTATAAAAGGTGTCCCCATACTTTCTTCAAGAAAGAAAGAAAAAGTTAGTTTTCTTATGTGAGACATTCTTCAAGAAGAGAAAGTTCTCTTTACCATTCTTGTATAACACTTTTTGTGTTTTTTATTCATTTTTATAGAGGAGTTTTTAATGAATTTTAATACGAGTAATTTGATTAAAAGAGATAAAATAAATCTTCTATTATAAAAATAACTTTTTCAATGTTTTAACTTGAAAACACATTTTCTCAACTCCAACTTCTCTTTGTTTTCTTTCACTTTTAGATAAGAAACATTTTTTTTTTTTTGGAATGAAGGCAAGCTATTACAACCACGTAAGAGCAAGAAACCACCACCAAAATCTCTATTTGGGTCCAAAATTGTCGTAGTTATAACTATCATCTTCAATGACCCTCCAAACATAATTGTCCAATAATCTCAATCTCCATAATCAACCACGATCTTCGACATCCATTTTTGCAACTCTTCTCTTTGAAGACCAATTTTATAATATTAAGAGGATGTTTGGTAAATCTATTTAATGACTTAATATGATTTAATAATTTAATTTAAGTTATTAAGTAGATTAAATATGTTTGGTAAAATGAGATGATGTTTTGTTGATTTAAAATGTTTGATAAAATAACTTAATATTACAACTTAAAGTTAAAAATAACTTATATTAAGTCAAAATAATTAATTTATTCTTAATTTCAGGTTATTTATTTATTTATTTTTATTGTAAATCTTTTAAGGTTGCCTTCTATGTTTACAATACTTTAAATATAAATGTTTAATAAATAAATTTATTGCTTAAGATTGATGAAAATAAATATGAATTAAAATTAATGATGATAGTAATGAATTACAACTAATGAGAATGAATATGTCATTTCGATAACTTAAAATAAGTTTTGAATTAATTTTATCGAACAATTTTAATACTTAAAGTAAAAAAATAAGTAATAAGTTAGGGCGTTTGGTATATTAACTTAATGACTTAATAACTTAATTTAAGTTATTAAGTACACTAAGTATGTTTGGTAAAATAACTAGATATTACAACTTAAAGTTAAAAATAACTTTAAATATTAAATAAAAATAATTAATTTATTTTTAATTTCAAATCTTTTTTGTTTTATTTATCCATATCTTATTAAAGTATATTTGACCATCATAACTCCATGTCCATGACTATTTTTTATAGTAAATATATTTTAAGATTATCTTATATATTTACAATACTTTAAACATGGATGATTAATAAACAAATTTATTAGTTACGATTAATAAAAATAAATATCAATTGAAATTAATGATGATAATATTAATTATAAAAGATAAATATGTCAATTTGATAACTTCGTATATATTTTAAGTTAATTTTACTAAAAATTTTAATGGTTAAAATAAAAAATAAGTAATAAATTTTAAGTTAATAACAATTTAATTTAAAGTCAACTTCAATTATTAAGTAATAAATAATAAGTTTTATCAAATGCCTAATTAATATTATAACTTAAAGTTAAAATAATTTTAATATACTAAGTCGAAGTAATTAACTTATTTTTAATCTTCAAACCCTTTTATCTCATTTACTTACATTAGTGAGAGTGTATTTTAAAATTATGATTTTATATTAATAATTTGTTTTTTATAATAAATATTTTATAATTATCTTATATATTTATAATACTTTAAATATAGATGTTTTTATAAATAAATTCATTGTTTAAAATTAAGGAAAATAAACAAGAGTTAAAAAAAGAAGAAGATATTAGCTAAAATTAACGGGTAAGTGTATTAATTTGATGATTTAAAAAAATAAATTAAATTTATCAAATAACTTTAATATTTAAAATAATTTTTTTTAAAATTAATAATTTAAAAATAATTTAATTAAATTTAATTTAAGTCATTAAATAATAAATATTAATTTTTTTTAAAAGACTATTTACATTCTATTTACCTTAAAAATATATTAAATTACTTTTATAATATCAAAATTATTTTGTACATTTTAATCCAATAATCTTTTTTAATATTTGGAGGTGATAAATATAAATTATTGCTTTGACACTTCACGTACGATTCTTTAACGAGTAATTCATACTCGCAAAACCTTGGAGTGAAACTAAAACCCCTCGCTCCCCATAAACCCTAACCCAACAGAAGAGACCGACTAAAAGGCAAAAACCATTTGTTTTGCTGGAAACCAAACCATGATCCGTCACCCTTCCATTTCCTCTAGTTTCAAACACAAATCATGGAGCTAACCCTAGCTCATCACAGCCTTTTCTTTCCTCTTAAAAGATGTTAATTTTCTTGCGCAGTCTCTTCGGCATCGGACGCAGAACCTCTCATCGTCTCACCGCCTTCTCCCATAACCCTAATCACATCTCCAACACTTGTTCTTCATCTCCATCTCTAGTTTCTCCTTTCATTTGGTTGAGCTGTTTCATCTGCTTGATTCGCTTTCCCTTTGTTAGCAACCGACATTTTCACAATTCTGACTGTTTTGACAAGGATTCTGTCCGAGAAATCGTTCGGGAACAGCGCTGGGACGATTTTCGGATTGTGAGTTTGTTTGATTCGGCTTTGGCGCCGATTTGGGCTTCTAGGGTTTTGGTGGAATTGCGCCAGGACGCGAGGCTGGCATTGAGGTTTTTCGAATGGGCCAAGGGGAGGATTGGGTTTCAGCATACTTCGGAGGCCTACTGTATTCTAGTTCACATATTGTTTTGTGCTAGATTTTACTCCGATGCCAATGCGGTCTTGAAAGAATTGATTTGTTTGAGGCGGGTTTTGCCCAGTTGGGATGTGTTTGATTTATTGTGGGCCACGAGGAATGTTTGTGTTCCGGGTTTTGGCGTTTTTGATGCTTTGTTTAGTGCTTTGATTGAGTTGGGGATGCTTGAAGAAGCGAGTGAGTGTTTTTTGAAGATGAGGAAGTTTAGGGTGTTTCCGAAGCCTAGGTCTTGCAATGCTCTTTTACATAGGCTTTCAAAGGTGGGGAGAGGGGATTTGTCTAGGAAGTTTTTTAAAGATATGGGTGCAGCGGGGATCAAACGGTCAGTCTTTACTTATAATATAATGATAGACTATTTGTGCAAAGAAGGGGATTTGGAAATGGCGGGAAGCTTGTTTACACAGATGAAAGAGGCAGGTTTCACGCCGGATATTGTAACTTATAATTCTCTTATTGATGGGCATGGAAAGTTGGGGCTATTGGATGAATGTGTATGTATATTTGAACAAATGAAGGATGCAGATTGTGATCCTGATGTTATAACATATAATGCTTTAATAAACTGTTTTTGTAAATTTGAAAGGATGCCAAAGGCCTTTGAGTTTCTCCATGAGATGAAGGCAAATGGGTTGAAACCAAATGTTGTAACATATAGCACATTTATTGATGCTTTTTGCAAGGAAGGGATGTTGCAAGAGGCGATAAAGTTTTTTGTTGACATGAGGCGAGTTGCACTCACTCCTAATGAATTCACATATACGTCTTTGATTGATGCGAATTGTAAAGCAGGTAACTTGGCTGAAGCTTTGAAGCTGGTTGAGGAGATATTGCAGGCAGGAATTAAGTTGAATGTTGTTACTTATACGACATTGTTGGATGGTCTTTGTGAAGAAGGGAGGATGAAGGAAGCAGAGGAAGTGTTTAGGGCAATGCTGAAAGCTGGGGTGATCCCTAACCAGCAAACCTATACTGCCCTTGTTCATGGCTTTATTAAAGCTAAAAAAATGGAGTATGCCAAGGATATTTTAAAAGAAATGAAAGAAAAATGCATCAAACCAGACTTGTTGCTCTATGGAACGATTTTGTGGGGCCTTTGCAATGAAAGCAGACTTGAGGAAGCAAAGCTTTTAATTGGCGAAATTAAGGAAAGTGGTATAAATACAAATGCTGTCATTTATACAACTCTTATGGATGCCTATTTTAAGGCAGGTCAAGCCACTGAAGCACTCACTCTATTAGAAGAAATGCTGGACTTGGGTTTAATCCCCACAGAAGTGACTTATTGTGCATTAATTGATGGCTTGTGCAAATCAGGATTAGTGCAGGAAGCAATGCACCATTTTGGTAGGATGTCAGAAATTGGTTTGCAACCCAATGTTGCAGTTTATACTGCTTTAGTTGATGGCTTGTGTAAACATAATTGCTTTGAAGTGGCCAAGAAGCTGTTTGAAGAAATGCTGATCAAAGGTATGATGCCAGATAAAATTGCTTACACTGCTTTGATTGATGGGAACATGAAGCATGGCAATCTTCAGGAAGCCTTGAATTTGCGAGACAGGATGATTGAAATTGGAATGGAGCTTGATCTTCATGCTTACACTGCCCTGATTTGGGGACTGTCTCACAGTGGTCAAGTGCAAAAAGCAAGGAATTTGCTTGATGAGATGACTGGAAAGGGTGTGCTTCCTGATGAGGTTGTTTATATGTGTTTGATAAAGAAGTATTATGCACTAGGGAAAGTGGATGAAGCTCTAGAACTGCAGAATGAAATGGCAAAGAGGGGTATGATTACTGGTCTTAGCGATCATGCTGTTCCTAGTGTGCAAACTTAAGAGGTATAAGTGCTTGCGCATCTCAATTTGTTGGTTGTGTTCAAATTTTCAACTAGCGAGATGAAAATGATTCATTTTATTTTCATTGAGAAGAAACAGGGTTCATGAAATACAAAAATACCGGATGGATGTGAAAGACTTGTTGCTAGCATATTGTTGGAGATGATTTGCTGATATGAGCTGTCCTTGGATACCTATGGACACTTGTTAAAAATCCTTAGCGGTCTCATAATGCAAAATCTGCTAGAGCAAGTTCTTACTCCTGAGCATTCATGTCACTATCAATAGATGGAATTTTATATCTCTGGCACACAAACCTATTCAACTTCTTACAAGGTCAGTAATACGGGCATTGAGTTCTTCAAAATCTGCAAATAGAAAATGGGAAGCTTTAAATATTGCTAAGTTTTATTGTTGACAACTCATATCTCACATCATGTACTGTTTTCCTTTTTCTCCTGTCATATATTGAGTTTCTTTTTCTTATTGGGAAAATAGATAAAAAAAATAGTTACAAATAAAAGATGATAAGAGGAAATATATAATACAAAAATACACAAACACAAATCCACATAGCACAAACTTAACTGAACACACACCCATCCACATATCACACACTTAAATAAAATACATACATACATTTATACATGTGAACATACATTACATAAATGAATGATAACGTAATATATAACCAGCTTCATTAAAAGTGCAAGAGTAAAAGAGTCATATATATTCATTGTTCAATGTCATACATAAAGATTAAACATGTAGGATGATGAAATCAAGTTAACAAAACTATGACACTTTAATGCATGGATTCATCATAACATTCTCAAATAACTTTCCTGTGTTTAACTTGAAGTGTTAATTTCCAAATATACAACTAATAAGTATTATTATACCAATAGTTTTAAGTTCAGTCTAGCCCTTATCCAAGAACTCATGGGAAAACTATGACATGTACAACCATAATTATTTGTTGAACTATGTACATATATAAACTCTAGACCATGGACTTACCAAGTAAGAATCTTCATTCTTCTTTCTTTGTCATCCTCAAGTTGGTCTTATTTAGCTGGAGGGGCCCTTTTGTAGGAAAAAAAAGGAAAAAGATTTGTAAATCCATTCCGCTATACATTTTTTGGACGGTTTGGAAGGAGAGGAATAGACTAGCCTTTAGGAGGTGGGGGGGGGGGGGGGGGGGGGGGGGGTGTGATAACAATTCAGAAACTTAAAAATTCTTTTGTTTGTAATTTATGGGGTTGACCTAAATTGTATATTGGAGAGGAGTTGCTCTCCCTTACAGGCTTCTTGGAGTGGTTAGCCTCCAGTTAAGGGTTGATGAGTTTTTTTGTTTTTCTTTTTTTGGTTGTGAGGCTTTAGCTGCCTTGTATACTCCTTGTATGCTTTGTGGCTTTTTCGCCTCTTGTTAATACATTCCGTGCTTATTTATCAAAAAAAAAAAAAAAAAGTTCAAATGGTCCTCATTGTTTTCCATGTGCATGTGATAATTTACATGATCTTTCTCTCCATTGTGTTCAATTTCAATCATTTCAACTTCTCCTTCCTTCTAATATGCCTTTTCCCTCCTACTGGGAAAAAATTTGACATTTAAGTTCCTTGGTGTTAGAAGAAGAATTACTTTGTTAGAATTTAGAAACATTAAGAATTTTATTATTTTTCTGGGAAAATAAAATGATTTTATAAACAAAGGCCAAAGTAACAATGACGTGTGTAAGGGGCACCAAAAGGTATAGCCAAAAAAGAAAGAACACAAAAAACTACTCCCTCCTTTAGCAAGAACCTGACCAATCTACAAAATCAATTAAAGGCATTGAACCTTCTTCTATGCATAACTTAGCCCACAAGAAAAGATTACTAAGGCAAGTGCTTTTCAATATTTAGTCAAACCAGTCCTTATTATCAAATGATCTTTGATTCCTTTCCTTTTGTATTGTTCAGAAAATGCACAAGGGGCGGTTCTCCAAACCTTTTTATGTCTACAAAAGAGAATACTAACCTAAATGACTCTTTTTGACTATAAAAGATAGCACCTAATTTGCACAAAACAAGGAGAAGATCAATTTCCATAAAACCCTTGTATTGGCATAGTGAAGGCGGATGTGAAAAAACATCTATTTATCGACGACTACCCTTTGCTTTAAAGTTAATCTAAAGTCAACTCCAATCCCAAGTTGTCTTTCCAAGTAAAAAAAAAAAAAAAAAAAAAAAAAAATGTTTTAGATGGGACGTAGGAATTCCAAACTATACCCATTGGAAAAGGAATTGAACTTCCTAGTTTGAAGGCAGAATATAGAGAGTTGATAAAAAAACATTTAAGAATTTATGTTGTGAATGTATAAAATTATTAAGTAATGGATCTAAAAAATATTTTAAAATATGAACAATTAGATATAATGTAAATTGTATCTTGCTTTCCTTTTATAGTACATTCTTTTTTTAAAACATATATGGATGCCTCTTTGTAAAGTATCTTTGAATAGGCATGAGTTCTTTTTTACTAATCCATTTTTCATTGAATTCCATATTTAATGGACGAATTTGATCATCTTTATCACCCTTATCTTGTCCTTTAAGGTGATGTAAATCCAAGTTGATGTTGAACTTTGCATAAACTAGTGCATTCATTTCTTGTTGCTTGAGTCAGTTGTGTTTCTAAGAATGTGTGTGATAAGATGCGTGCTAAGCTCTTTTCAACCATTGTCATGACTCTCCTATCATATTGTGCTATCATATGATCTGTTCAAGTTCAAATGACACAATAGTGTAGAATACAAATTTGTAATATGCTTGTATTGAAAAAGAGAGTTAGACTAACAAAATTTTATATTTCACATCTATCAGCATGGTTAATAGTTTGTATAAGATCATAGCTAAAGTTTTATTAGGGCATGTCCAAGGTGTCATTTATGAAACCATTCATATTTCCCAAGGAGCTTTTCTTATGAAACCATTGCATAAGTTTTTCAGAATTTTTCCAAACACATTTGCTTTGTGGTGAGTGATGGGGGTAAGAGTCTGTTTATAGGAGGATTTATGGTAGGGGGATCAACATTTATATTCATAATTTTCAAGTCTTTTTAAAGTTGTCACAATTAGAAATCTTTCTATTCATATATCCTTCGACATCTATTCCCATTTTTGTTAGAACCTTAATTTATGTCGTAATTTCACTTGGAGATAATGGACCTTGAAAGACTCGTGTTCTCTTTCACTTGTGTGTACTTGTCTCCATCCATCTCGGATGTGAGGGTTTGGTTGCCATATTCTTTTGGCTTACTTACACGGTAGAGCCCTTTTTATTCTCTTCCAATCTATCGGATTTAGTTGTTTTCTATCCAACTAAATTTTTATAGAAATCTAAAGTTCCATCTAAGGTCAAGACCTTTGTTTGGCTAGTGGCACACAAGAAGGTAAACAACAATCGAGATCTTACATAGCCCTTAGTGCTAACTATTGCATTTTGTGAAATGACACAAACTATATAGACTAGCTAGTTAATTGGATTCCTCCTAGATGACCATCTCATATAGGGGCTTGAGAAGTAGTAGTGGAGGCAAGGTCCTTTGGCAAACTGCTTGTCTCACATTGATTTGGATTGTGTGGTGAGAAAGAAATGCTATGATTTTTTAGGGCAAATGGAGGAATTCAGAGACAATATAGGAATTCATTTCTGTTTCTCTTTCTAGGCCTCTTGCACCACAACATTTAAGGAGGCACTCTTCTCAATGTTGTTCAGCTTGACTAGTATTTGGTGTGTAGATCAAGAGGGTTTGGATAGTAAGGAGAGGAGGATTGATTAGGTTTCTATTGTAAGGAAATGTTAACCCTCATGGAGTGATGAGATGCTCTATATGTATATCCTCATATAATTATACTGATGTAAAGGTCTCCCTAGTATATTGGAGGAGTTTAATTATACATTTTTTATTAGGTTTTGTAAATTTGGTGTGGATTCATCATCTTTCTCATGTACTTCTTGTCCATTTTTAATACATATATTCTTTTTTTATTTGAAAAAAAATTAAAATGCATGCAATTTATGAATTCTTAGTACATAAGTTGTACCTTGTTGCTTCTTGTTTCTTGTAGGTCATACACTCGTATATAGGCCAATGACACTGTCAACTTTTGGAAATTTCTATGCTTTTCAGATCTATCTTAATCCTCTCTTGAATAGTTAAGCACATTCTCTTAGCGGTCCTATGCAACCCAATTTTACTTTAATATCTTGGTTGAGATTGAGATCATAATGAAATCTAACATAAAATAGATCAAGTTCTTCAAAAGTTTAGCAATTATCCTAAAATTGAATTTGGGGCTGTTTAGAGCAAAGAATTTTTATATAAATGGAAGAGGGGAAAAATAAAAATTATCCTAAAAAACTTAAACACAGGAAAGAAGGCATAGAAAAAGCCCCGGTTATTCGTTTTTATTTTATTTTTTATTTTATAGAACTTATTTTTAATGAAAATAAAAATTAACCACATGCTTTGTGTATTGTATATGTTTGAGTATCTGCTATACACTATCGCTACATATTGCATGTCATATGTTTTTTTATGACTTGGGTCCACTTTAATTTTTATGATCGGATAAACTAGCATTGATCATTGTTAGTTCCTCAAAATGTTCCTATTTTTTATATTTCTAGCTGTGTTTTTCATGAGCTTACAATCCTGTAATTTTTCTGGCAGCTGGTTAGATCCTAAGTTGGAAGAAAGAGGTTGACTCAGGTTCACGTTAGCATGGAATCAGCCAAGTGAAACTGTACAACACAGTTTAGAGGGGAGAAAACACCTTTGCTTAGTTACCATTTATGGTTTGTCCAAATTTATCTTCATGTGGAGATGGTGGATGAAATTCTTATTATGGTTAAACAAATTCAAGTCAGCTGGATCACACCATGGCTGCTTATATGAGTAAGTTTTGCTCCAGAGGCGTTTTACAGTAGGGTGAATTCATGACTATTGTTTATTTACAATGATCAGAAAACTGACATTATTAATATATAGATAGCTTGGGCAGTTAACTCCAATTCTTTTCTGTACAAAATTAAAAACTCTTACAGTCAGTTAGCACATTTTACTTTGCATGTTTCATTCTTTGAGATGTTTGCCTGTTTGTCTAATAAACCATCTAGGTCACAGTTAGAACAGTAGCTTTTACTACCATTATCATGCTGCAGCAGAGGCCTTTTCAGGAGTAGCAGAAGAGGCCTCCACTCCTTTTCCCTTTCTTCTCAAAGTGAACAGTGAAATGACTATTGCGTCCTTTCGGGATGACAGGAACTGATTCTCCACTCTCTCTTTAGCGCATGAAACAACCTTAGCTTCACCCTTAACCTCCAGCCCATTGCTCCCACTCCTTGGAAGCACTTGTGATAGTCATGGTGGGACCTCCCGCAACAGCTGGATTGCATACCAAGATAGGCCCACCATCACCTGCAAATGATCCAAGTGTCTTTCTCCTGTCTGATTTCACCGTAAAGCCCATTGCAAGTGATGGTGAAGAGTGGTATCTTTGTCCACTACAACAGAACCACCACAGTAATCCCCTATCTTTTTGAACACCTGACACCAAAAATGCAATGGAAGCCACACCATTCTCACCCACACTTCCTTAGCATATACCCCTTTCCAAAAACACCCCACCTCTAGAACCCACCTATCCAAATGCAGAACCTTGTCTTCTAGCCTCTTCATACCTTTAAAAAGCACCGACTCTGCATCAAAAGTATTAAATCAAACAAAAGAAGAGCAACCCTTAACAAGGAAATCCTCACTCCATCTTTTAGAGACCTTTTTTGAGCAACCCACCTCCTCAATTACTGTAAAATTGAGCTGAATATGAGAACTCCCCCCACCTCCCAAGTAGGCAATGCTTCAAAAGCTCCTTCCTATGCTGCACTTCCTTCTCCCCTAGCTGAACTTAAACTGCGTCACCCATCATATCGTGAGTTAGGGGTGGCAAAGTTTGATATGATTCGCCAACATGACTCAAACCTAAGACTTTTTTCATGAGTTTGAATCGAGTATAATCATGTTGTGTCAAATTTGTATCAACCTATATAACCCATTTAATGAATAGGTAGTTTTTGGCTCAACCTGCATAACACAAATTTGACCTGGATTGACTCATTTAATAATCATGCTAATAAACCTACTTATAATTTTAAACTATTTAACCCATATTTGACTCATTTTAAATTAGCTTTTGAATAAATAGGTCAATTGAATTATAAATATATTTGGTTAGGACATTAATTATATAGATTTATTCAAGAAGTAGTAGCTCAACTTGATTATTAAATGAGTTAAATGGGTTACATGACTGGTTTCTTATTTAATAATGATGTTGTATGTGAGTTTATGTTTTTAACTTGATTATTATTCTTACCGTGTTTAGGTTGACCTATTTAGTAGAATGCTTGGCTTTTACATGACCCACCAACACGAATTGTCACCTCTACCATGAGCTTTCTTTACCATTTCTACAAAAGACCATTTCTCTGACAAAACTAAATTGTTGCATACCTTCATAGGCCTCTTGGCAACTGGGGGAAAGAGAATCCTTGTCCTTGTAGAGGATACCACACTTACTTTTTGAAGCTTCTTAGTAAGAATGGGCCACCTATTAGGAAGACCCTTACCTTCAGGGAAATCAGGGTATATCTCTTAGCTTCTACAAAGCTAATAAAACAAAGAATGAATCTCCCTGCTCCATTGGAACTGTACACCAGCCTGAAAATCCTCCCTTCTTCATCCTAAGCCTTGAAAGACTTCTTCCGATCTTCATCTCTACAACAAGCCTCCACCCCTTTCAACAAACGGGTCAACCTCATCTTCCCAAACCTATGTAGGAGGAAAATCCTCTACCCCACTCCAGAATTTTACCTTTCAGCCTCCTATTAACATCCTTAACTAAAATTTCAAAAATCTTTGATTCCACTACAAACCAACTCCTACCTTCTCTCCTTGGTTTGTCTTCACCTGTTTTTTACTGTCCAATTTTAGATTTAAGAAGCCCACCTAACCATGAAATCCATCTTACACATCTCCTATTATTGCAAATTATATGACAACTTAACTAATAAAATTTTCTGATAAAAAAAATTCAACTTATAAAATTTATAATTTTATACCTATCAAAAAAAAAAAAAAAAAAATTATAATTTTACACATTATATCATCAATATGCTCAAACACACTCTAATCACGTTCAAAACCCGATGCACTACAAGTCAAGCTTAGAATCTTTGTGGCTAGTTCTTGCAAATTTGGGACTGTTTTTCCATATGGTTCTCACCATTCAACTATAATATTTCAAATGAAAACAAAAAATTAGTAAGCTAGCAAGTAACATTTGAGTAATAGTAGGCTAAACTAAGTCATCTAATGTCTAATTTAGAAATATAAACTTTCGTAAGGTACTTTATACCTGAAGCTATTGTCTTTGTCAATCTAATGGCTATTGGAATACCGTAGAGGCCCTTCGCATTCTTATAATGGCTTTGTCAATCTAATGTCTTTTTCAATTCGTGAATGAACTTATCTTGCTAATTAATGTTGGAAACTAATCTATTCATGCATGATTATAATCCCAATGTCACTTCTTCATCCTCCCACACAAGGGTTGTCGTAGAAAAATTCCACATTTAAGAAGTGACCTGTTGCATGCAAAGGATGGTGGAGTTGACATTCCTATCTTTTGTCAATGATAGAGAAGATCTCTTTATACTCATATTCCATCTGTAGCTTCATATATGTACCCCATAGTTGGTTTTCTTTCATTGTCAACAAATCAAAGAACATTAACAAGAAGACCCACCACCTTAAGAATGTACACAACGTGGTTCCAAAATGAAGGCATCAAAACAATTTCTGACACATGTTTTCCCTTTGCTTCCTTTGCCCATTTACTAGCCAACCACTTGTAAAAAAGTGAACATTATTCTCAAATTGCGCATTTGCATGTGGATATTTTGTAGGGTAAAAAATCATGTAGCAAATTGAGTTATGTTTGGCCTAACCAATTTCATTTGGTTAGTGAACTCTTTCATCATATTTAGCACACCCACATGATTATACATGAACCCATTCAATGGACCGCATTAAGGAGAAGAATATTGTCAAGTAAAATTGATGATGGACCTAATCATGTAATAGTTGGTAAGATTTTTTTTTTAATCAAGTTCTTTAGGTTTTATTTGTGTCATTTAAACATTATATTATAACTTATTATTTATCATTTTTATTTATTATGTTTTTTGGTTAAAAATTTAAATTGGGAAGTTCTTAGAAGCAAAAAACAACCACATTTGACATCCTGTACAACTTATTGCATAGATCTCATTTTAGGAGATAAGTGAGAAACTACAATGAAGAGGACTTTGACAAGAGCAATTTCATTCAATAGGAATTGGTTGAGTCATGCGTAACTTGATTTGGAATATGTTTTCTTACCCTACAAAGTTTCCACATGCAAAAACGCAATTTGAGATTGATGTTCACTTCTAACAAGTGGTTACCTAGTAAATGCAAAGATTTTTTTAAAGTGAGGTTCAATGACTACTACTTCACAACCTGATTTTGAAGAGGCCCGGGGGGGGGGGGGGGGGGGGGGGGTGGTGGGGGGGCAGGGGGAACAATTTGGAGTATATTGAAGAGCATGATAATGAGATGGAGGGCTAAGTCTTGATGGAAGTTTTGACAATTTTAATTTTAGTGATGATTATGATGATGATGCCAAACACTTCTCTAGGATGTTTATTCAATAATATATATATATATATATATTTTGGGATGTTTTGGAAATTAGAATATGCATTTGTAGAAGATGAATTTCTGTAAACAATGTGATGTTTCTTATGATGTGGGATATAATATTTAACACTTTGAATAATTATTACTATTTTGTTAATTTTATAAGACACCATAAGGGTTATCCTTTGCTTCTGAACAAGAGTTGGAAGACTTTGCACAGATGGTTGCTCTATACTTGGGATGTTCCCACCACTGAAAAATCATGGTTGCTTAACCTATGAAGAAAATGTTTGGGTCTAAAGCTCGCCCAAATGTGATATAGCACCTGAAGAAAGAAAAGGGAGAGGATGAGTGAGGTTTCTAGGGGTGGTAAAAGTTGGTTTGCAGTGGAGGCTAAATCGTTTGAGCTTTCGGTTGAGGTAGAGGGAGGAAAGTTGAGAGGTTGCATTTGGGAGAGATGCAGAGGGGTCACATCCTGGATCAAGTTTGGAGATGCAAGCTTACGTTGTTTGTTGGGTGGGGTCGAGGACTGCTGCAGGGAGAGTTGGGATAGGAAGGGGGCCCTTGCCTGGGAGGAGAGGGGAAGGAAATATAAGGTGGAACGGCATTCAAAAGAGGCTGGAAGATTCCTTCTCTGCTCTGTTCGAGCTTTAGAGTTGAAAAGATTTTGCATTATTGTTCCAGAAGGGAAGGGACTGCTGGGGGGTTGGAACACTGTGGCAGAGAAATTGAGAGGCCTTGGAGTGGAACCGTATGGAGGGGCTAAGCCTCCAATCACCCCAGAAGCTCAACAGAGGGAGAAGGGGGCAGTCTCAGGGTCATTTTTTGAGGCTGCAAAGTCAAAACTCGAAAGGACAGGCGATTCAGTGTGGTTGGAAGTGGGGGCAAGAGAGATGCAGGGAAGGTTGGAACAGCTGAATCGTTGCTTGGTGGGCTGGTGGGGTAATTCCTTGGCTCCTACTACAGAGCTAGATTTCCTTAGGAGGTGGGCGAATCTTCAATGGTTACCAAAGGGGAGACTGAGAATTGCAGCGTTAGGTAGAGGGCTGCTGCTGTTTGAGTTCGAGACATTGTGGGAGGCTGAGCGGGTCCTTGCTTGAGGAAGAAGGAGGGTTCAGGAGAATTTTTTATGTTTGGAGAAGTGGAATCCGGAAGTAGGGTGTTTTCGGAAGGAATCTCATGCTAATGAGGCTTGGGTTAGGGTGGTGGGTCTTCCTCTTCATCTGTGGAGCCGCGAGGTGTTCAAAAAAATCGGAGATGGCTGCAAAGGCTTTATTTCAGAGGACGAGGATACAGCTTGTATGACTGAGCTGCAATGGGCTAGAATCTTGGTGGAGTTGGATGGAAGAAGTTTGCCTAGTTCAGCCCAGGTTGTGGTGGGGTCGGGGTGTTTTTCTAATTCTCTTGTGGTGGGAATTTCCGCCATGGTTTGTGCAGGTGGTGCTGTCACTTGGGATCCATGTGAATGGTACTACAGTGGCTAGGGAAGAGGGCGAGGGAAGTTCACGCGTGACCTGCAGAGGAAGGTCAAAGGAAAGATTGGTGCAGGTGGAGGCACAGTGCAGGGTACAGGACGTGTCGCCTCTGGGTGATATTCTTAAGGATGGTGCAGCTTTTGCTGCTGCTTGTTCTGCAAGGTTGCAGGCTGTGGGGACTGTGAAGGCTACTGAGGAGGGGTGTTTAGGGGGCAACGTTTTGACTGAGGGCAGTAACGTGTCAAACTGAAGCTTTGTGGGTTTATTGGGAAGTGGGTTAATTGGTTTGGGAAGCGGGGCAGGTGGTGTGGGAAGTGGCTCGGGTGGGTTGGGTTGTTTGGAGACCCAGCAGTTGTTCTCTGAACCATCTCCAGTATTATCACATTTCAAAACCTCTGCTTGGAGTTAATCTTTTTGTAGGTTTCATTGTTCTTCTTGGTGAGTATTAAGGCACAAGTAATCTTTCTATTTTTCCTTTTTCTATTCCTTGTATGCATTTTGTGTATAGAGGGGATGTGTCCCCTATTTGGTGTTTGTTTTATAGTTTTTACTGGTAAAAAATGACTTGTTTTAGCAATGTTCTTAATGACATTTACTACATAATCTTTTGGCACCAAAGTTTCTGCATAATCTTTGATAATATAATAGGCTTCTGGTTCTTATTGTGCAGACTGGTAGCATGCAAATAATCCAGTCTTCTAGTAGTTATCTCTTCTGACATTCCTTATCCAGTCAAAGTCAAAGCTGTATATCTGATTCAATTTCATAATAAGGTGTATCAATTTCAGTGTTTGAGCATTGTGACTTGGTTCAGATGTCAACCAATTTGCAATATCTTTGAACTTGTACTTAAAGGATCAGATTGGTAGGTTCTCTTAGTGTGCAAGTCAGGGATTTTGGGGTGAAATCGGCCTGTTAACTTTTCTTGCTTTACCTTAAAAATCTGAGCCAACATGTGGCCAATTAAATGATGCAAATGTGCTATTGAAAACTTGTTCTAGCTTAATTTCTTTACAGTCCTTCCAGTATGATTTTCCTCGCTTTCTTATATCTTAGTTTTCTATTTTTCTTCAAAAACTGGCTGAACCTTGTCTTGTATGATGACACAACATATAGTAGCTAAGAAAATGAATATCATTTTTACCTATTTTACTTTTCCTAACATGTAGAATGCAATTTCTTGCCAATAAGGTATTAATTACAGAGTTGAAATGTGAACTAACAGATGCTTGAAACAATCATGTAACAGGTTTCAAGAAAGATTAGACAAGCAACTGGCATATCAACAATTTGGAGGTGTCTGGCACATATTCAGGGGATGAGGTGGTCCAGAGGGTTCTCTTCCATTAGAAGACAAGTCAACTTAATCCAGCTATTTGTCTGCTGCATGAATCCTTCTCTGTCATTCAGCTCTATCTATTAGCAATATCCTCCCCCGTGTGTCATCATGTCTCCTCATTTTGGCTGATAGGGCATCTAACTTGTGTCAAATCACTCCTCCATACTGAATCATTCGTTGACCTTCTTTGTAGAAGCACATGATTGAATCATCATAAGAAACTTTCCCTTCATCTTTCTCCTCAATTGGTGCCACTTCTAGTTTCTCACAATTCCTTTTGATCCGTTTATGCTTTTATCATATTTCTACTGACCCAACTGACATATTCTTTGTTATGCTTATAAAGGCTTCAAATCAGAGCTTCCATTATTTGGCTACAAATTTATTCTTCCTACTGGTCAAACTGTTATTTTAGATAAAACATACTGAGTTCAAACTATGATTTTACCACTCGTGATGGCACCGATCATGTTCAAATATTGCTGATCCTCTTTAGGAATCTTTTTTTTTTCCCTCTGCTTGTACAAGTCAGTCTTGGATAGTCATATTCTTCTTAAAATGAAAACCTTATTTCCATTCTAACAACCAATGAGGACAATGCATGGCAAAATATTGCTACTTAGCATACTGAAACGGTTCAACAGTACTCATGGGAAGCTCTGTCATAGGGTCAAGCAAGAGCATCTTTAAAGGCTGAGCTGGAAATATATTGGAGTAACATTTTGTGGTTCATTTTGTCATGCAGATGTTTTTGAGTGGTTTCTAATCCCCAGAGCTCTCTAGCAGAAGCTTGCCATTTGTTCTGGCTTCAGTTGTGCTTCAAACCCAATGAACCTACAAAAGCAAAGATGATGATGACTTTAGTTACTATAGTTGTGATCTTGTCCCTCACTGCTTGTCTATCAGGTAGTCTCTATGTTACCAACGTGTCTTTTTATATGGTTTCATTGGCAGTTTAATGGCCAGTCCATTGTAAGTTATGCACAATTCTATTGTTCTTAAACTATTGAAAGAAATCCTTGTTTTAGGTTCAGGGTTTAGATACCAGTCTCTGTTGTGTTTTCTACCTCGTATTGGAAAGGTGTGTAACAAGTATTTTTTTTACTGCACTTTCCTTCCCAGAATCTTATGACTGAAAGCTTACACTGCTCAAGATTCTCACTTAAGCAATATGGGATGTCAATTAATTGGACCATGATCTCCATTTTATCCCCCATCTTTTTCCCTAGAGATTTAATTCTATATTACTGATTAGATCAAAGTTTGAATTTGAATCTGAACATTGGGATTGGACTTGGAGTTGGACTAGGACTAGGACTTGGGTGGATTCCCCATTGTGATTTCAAGTCTCATTAAGCCTATTGAACACTAATTTTTGTATCAATGTTTCATATTTTCTTATGAATATAGAGTTGATGAGTTTTTATGATGGGGTTGGAATGCCAGTGTCTCTTTCCATTTCTTTGGGAAGTCATTCTTCAAATGTTTATGCTTTTTTTTCTTGGGAAAACCCTATTCATGAGAATTTTGAGAACCACCAAGCACATTGATGTTGTGTTTGTGTGTATTGTGAGCTGATCTTCAAATATGTGGATTGAAATGGTGTTCATAGGATAAGAGAAAAGGGTAAATCATTTAAGAAGAATGGTCTCATGTTTTCTTTCAGGCAAATTAAATGCCTATACCTAATACCTAAACACTGGGTTATTACAATCAAATTACTTTACTAAAATTTTAAAAGAAATAATTATTTTATTTAAAGTATAAATCTCAATAGAAAGCAAAACCAATTGCCCCTTATCTTTCGGTCTTATTCTACCCTTATCCTTGTCCCTAACTTCAATAAAGAAAAATTGTTAGCCCTAAGTTTTATATACTAGATAACCAATGAAAAAGAAAGAAAAAAAGAAATGAAAGTTTTACCTCGGATTTTGTCTCAATAAGGTTCAGAGTTGATGCGAAATCGGTTCGATAAGTTTAATAAAAAGATTGGTGGTTAAACTGTAATTGAATTGGTGATGTGATGAATATATAATTTATATATTATTAAAATTAAAAATAATTATAATTTTTTTAATATATATAGAAATAAAATAAAAATCAATAATATTTTTATTTTTTTATTATTTATATTATTAAATTAAATCATGCATAAATATAAATATAAATATAAATGTATTAATATTTTAAATGTAAATATATTGAAAAAAAAATTATTTAATTTTAGCTAAATTTATAATTTTTAAAAATATTATATTATTTTTATTTATTTTTTAGAAAATAATGTATTTTCTTTTATTTGGCTATTTATTATACCACAAAATGTATCTAGTTGAGTGGTATCCCATATCATTTCCTAAACTTGATTGAGGTCTATAGTTTAAAAAATAAATAATGATATTTTTAAATTTAAATTATAATATTTTAAAATCTCACTCTAATAAATTTTAAAATGAACAATATTATTTTATTTTTAATAATTTTTTAAAACTGCACAATATTATTTTATAAAATAATAATAATATTTTATTTAAAATATTATAAAATTGAAAGCTGGCAAAGCTTTGAAGTTCTGCCTCCAGTTTCTAATTTCAATCGTAGGCTTCTTCTGCCTTCAGCTTTCCCTCCGCTCTTTTTCTTCACCGTCTTCCGATGACATCTGGCTGCTACTCGCCATCATAACTCGGCCACCGTCTCACCTCTGCGACTGTTTGCAGCCACGACACACATCGAAGCCGGCAAGGCTTCGTTGCCGTTCATCGTGTCCGCCACGTCTCTCCCGGAATCGCCTCCTTCCATCATGTGAGTCTGTGACTTCCCCTTTTCTATTTGCTAAAATTATTTACTTTTCTTCTTATTGATTTTGTTCCTATTTGGATTGTCTTTGTTTGTTCTTGATTAAACCCTAAAGTTTCTTTGGTGGGTTACATATCGAAATTTGGCTGGAAAATTGAAAGTCCTTTTTGAAATTTGCAATTCAGAAACGAAATCCCTAAAATCCCAATTGGGACCTGAAATTACTGCTTCCCTATATATGAACTATCCATTATTGAGGCTAATCCGGTAGGTAAGTCGAGGCGTAAGCCTCAAACCTTTAAAAGACCCTAATTTTTATAATAGATATGTAAAAGTATAATACCCAATAAGACAAGATGTAAGGTGATGGGGAGGTAAAATGCAAAAAGAAGAAAATGATAAAAAAAAAAAAAAAAAGGGTCGTAGTGGAGAAGGCTTGGACAGAGAAGAAAGTAGGAAGGATGAAGGGAAGAGGCGAGACGGAGAGCGCACAGATTGCTGAGAGGAGGCAGATGCGGTGTCACTGGAGTAAGAGGGTGTTGTCTGAGTGAAAAGCCAAGATCGTGAGATAAGTGTTTCACAGATCTAGAGTTTGGGTTTTTCTTCCATTTTTTCTCTATTCTCAGTTCTCACCCACTATCCATGGGGTTTTCGGGATAAAATTTTGATATTTTCTTCGATTTTTGTTTTTTTTCCAACACAGCCACATAAGTCACAAAGACCCACAGAGGCGTAATCCTTTACCGCTCAATGATGGATTCAAGGAAGAATACACATTCTCATGACTTGTATAAAATTTGAAAATTGGATTATAAAATCACGAAAAATAATTTTTATGGATTGGATCAATACTTCCAATTGAATGAGTGTGAGTAAAGCATCCATGGACGAAGATAGAAAAGTGGATTTCTAATTGTAACTAAATCTTCAATTCTAAATTTGTTTGTATTTGTAGAGGGGCGATTACTAGAGACATCAAAATATTGTTTTAGCTCGGTGATAACAAAATGCTTTTCCTTAGGATTCTTTCAAATAGAAATAGAGAGCGAAGTAACTAGAAAGATTCTTATAATCACCCTGTTCTAGAGGGATCATCTAGAAAGCCAATCGTTTTGAATGCATTTAGGCAGAAAAGCTGACATAGATGTTGTGGATCGAATTTTATTTATTTATTTTGAATTTCTTTTATGGATCTTGACGCGTAAAAGGTGCATCTAATGCACGCCTTAGAACACCTAGCTACGAAAGGCGAGCGCCTTTCTGGAGTTTCGGTTTTTCTTCACTGCCTCAAGGTTTTTTTGCCACGTTGGCGCTTCAAGGCACGCCTGAAAAACACCTTTGAAAGCCTTTCACTTAAAACTAATTAGTATCATATTCCAAATTGTTGGGATAAAATACACAACTCCAAAAATTGGATAGTACAATGTTAAGTGGATTAGTATTACTTACCCCAAATAGCTCCGATCAGTCTACCCTAAAAAATAACATAACTACATCGTGCATGCACCATGAACCTCTAATTGCAAAACACAAAATGGAAGGTATATTGGTGCTTATAAATTGAATACATGTCTTTCTTTCGTTCTTTCTTTATTTTTAAATAATTGTTATCAGAATACCTATTATTCTTTCTTGTAATGTTTTTTATTCTCTGTGTTGTTTATTTGTATGGAGGTTATGAGTTTGCAATTTTCTTGTCTTATCAATTTAATCTTTTTATTTATTTATTTATTATTATTATTATTATTTTATAGACAAAAGCTTATGATAAGAAGCGCCAAAAAAAAAGGGGCGCACCCAATGTATACAAGCAATATGCACAAAAAAAACAATCCAAGCACTAGAAAAGAAAGAAGAAACCTAGAAAAGAGTAAGACTAGCCACGATAAAGAGTCTCCAGAAAATTCAGATGAGAGGGGATCTCCAAATCCAACAACTGTTTGGACCACTCCACAAGGGATCCGAAAAAGAGAACCCTCAGCCTTTGGTCCGACAATTATTCGTCTTTGAAGATTCTTCGATTGCACTCTCCCCAAATAAGTAAATTGGAGCCAACCACCAAACTACTCTTTTCTTCTTCCTTAGTCCCTTGAATTTCCATTTTAGGAGAGGATTTCTCACTGAAGCCGAGAACACCCAAACCAAAGCAAAAATTGTTAACAACAATTTAATATCTTTAATGCACGTTATTTCATTAATTAATGAGTTATTTTGTCGTCTTAAAGTTGAACTGAAATCTGTTTTGGGATTCCTCTATTTGGTTTCCAAGAAAAGAAATGCTAACTGAATTTTGAATCTAAGTTCTAAGTTGTTTTTAGTTTTCAAAAATTTTAGAAACTTGTATTAACCAAGCCAAATAGTTGTAGCATAGTTGAGCGGAAATTTCCTTTTCTTGGTCCCAAACTAGTCAAATTTTTAAAATTTACTTTTAAGGAAAATTTGTTTGAATTGAAAAACCTGGAGCAGCTAAGAAAGGAACTCTTCCTGGTTAAATTGTTGTTTGTTCTATTTGAGCTGTATTGAGTTTTTGACATTATCTAGGAAAATAGTCACAGGTGCCCTCCCCACCATAGTTTTAAAAGGCACAAGGAGCACCTGAGACGCAAAAGTCTCTTATAGCTTAGGTGCAAGGCGCAACACAAGGCATGCTCTTGATTGAAGTGAAATGTGACCTGGGATGCATATCAATCTTATAAAATACAATTCAAAATCTAATCCAATCAATAAAAATTTTTAGATTCCAAACATTTAAAAGAAGCATTCAATAAAAAAATAATGAAATTATAAAAGTTTCAATATACAATTAAAAATTTCAAGAATAAAAGCATTTAAAAAGGAAAAGTAAAGTTGATAAGATGCTCCTATTCAATAAGTTACATGTCTTGGCAAGTGATACACCATAACTAGGTAGTGGTTGCGCCTTGAGCCTACGCACACTTAAAGCGCACCTTTTAAAACTATGGTCCCCACCCCCCTCCTTTTTTGTTTTTATCAATTTATATGTGTTTTGTTTATATTGAAATATTGAAATTTGATGGGTTATTTGTGACAGTTTATTCAAGGTTGCCTATCTCAGTTATCAACTATGATTTACACGGCAATCGATACGTTCTACCTAACCGATGAGCAGCTAAAGAACTCACCTTCTAGGAAAGATGGTATAGATGAAGCAACTGAAACAACCCTTAGAATTTATGGTTGCGATCTCATCCAAGAAAGCGGCATTTTGTTGAGACTGTATCCTGTTATATTTTTGTTGTTATTTTTTATTTTTTGTAAAAATGCAGTTGTCACATGCAATTCTCATGTCTTCTATTTTTCACTTGTTTACCTTAATCTTATCATGTCAGACCTCAAGCAGTAATGGCCACTGGCCAGGTTTTGTTCCATCGCTTCTACTGCAAGAAGTCATTTGCCCGTTTCAATGTGAAGGTTTATCCCTCCTCCTAACTATCTTTCTTTTCTAGGGAAACTGACCTCCACTTGATCAGACATCTGGATTTTTAAGAGGTCTTTGCTTTCTTTGATATCAAGTAATGGAATTTCTAAAATTTGAAAGTTTAATTTACATTTTTTAGGGCATAGCTCAACTGAGAACAACTCTATATCTTTATGTTTTCTCTTCTATTTTTTCTTAATCTAGTACTGGTGTAGAACATAATTCTTTGTTCCTTCCGTTTTTTTTTTTTCCTTTTGTGTAGAGAGTTGCTGCTAGTTGTGTTTGGCTAGCATCAAAGCTGGAGGAAAGCCCTAGAAAAGCAAGGCAAGTCCTCATTGTTTTCCACAGAATGGAATGCAGGAGGGAGAACTTACCCGTTGTGCACTTGGACCCATTTTCTAAGGTTTTGAATCTATATTGGTTACACAAGTTTGAGATTGTATGTTATTTATTAGAAGTCCTGGTGTGTTTTCTTCCTAAAGCGTGTGCTTATCTTTGCTTTTTGTTAACAGAAATATGCAGAATTGAAGACTGATTTGAGCAGAACTGAAAGGCACATTTTGAAAGAGATGGGTTTTATTTGTCATGTGGAGCATCCTCATAAATTCATATCAAACTACCTTGCCACCCTCAAAACTCCGCCAGAATTGAGACAAGAAGCTTGGAATCTTGCAAATGATAGGTACATTCACAGTAGAGTATATAAATAAAACAAACATGTGTTTGTATTCATCCATGTAAATAATTAGTTTATATGTACTGCTAATTTGTGATTCTTGGATTCGAGTTCCATTTTTAAATTGGCAAATAGAGAATTTTATTAAGAGAGTCCCAACTAGGCATAACAACAAACAATCCTATGGTAAGTACCTACCATCAATTAAAAGATGGAATATGGCTTCACCTTTTTAGGCTTTACAGAAAGAATAGGGGAAGTAAAGGAAGTAAATGAAGAATAGTGGGGAGGTAGGGTTTATGGTAGAAGTAAAGAAAGTTTTTGCATTACTTTGTAGACTTATCAAAAAATGGTAGAAGTAAAGAAAGTAAATCAAGGAAAAGAGAGAGAGAGAGAGAGAGAGAGAGATAAACCTTAGAGTCTTACCTTAGGGGCTCCATTTAGAGTGGCAGTGTGGGATAATGTGGAAGAAAGATTCTGTAGAAGACCTTCGTTGTGTAAAAGATAATATATTTCAAAAGGGGGAAGATTGACCCTAATTCAAAGTACCTTATCCAGTTTGCCTATTTATTTGTGTGTCTATTTGGCATGCTTAGAAAAGTCGGATTGAGGCTAGTGAAGATTTAGAGATTTCGGGAGGAGGAGCTTTTCAAGAAAAATATGCATTTAGTGAAATGGTTAATTGTTTGCAGGGATAAAAAAAGGGGCGATTAAGAATCAAAATCCTTTCTTCACTAAATAGAGCGTCCATAGGAAATTAGCACTAGAGATATGCTTTTAAAGGAGAAGCTTTTTGGAAAAGGATCATTCAAGGGAAGTATGGAAAGGAGGGGGTTTGCTCTTCTTGTAAAGTGAGGAAGGGGTATGGGGTAGGAGTTTGGAAGAACATTAAGAAACAATGGGAGCCAACCAAACCTAGTTGGTTGTAGGGTATGGGAGGAGGGTGATGTTTTAGAAGGGTAGGTCGTGTGGGGGCTGAACCCCTTTGTATGATTTTTCCCTCCTTGTATGCCTTAGCTTTGTCAAAGTTGCATGGGTGGTAGATGTTTGGGATGATTTGGGTAAGGGGGGCATTGGGATCCTCATTTTGGCAAACATTTGAATGATTATGAGTTTGATGAAGTAAAGACATTTATCTCAAGGCTTCAAGGGAAGTTAATGAAAAGGGAAGCGAAGGATAGAGTGATATGAATGAATGCCAAGGATGGGGCCATTTCTATTAAGTCTTTATACTCCATTCTAGAGTCTGCACATGCAGTTCCTTTCCCAAATGCTATCATTTGGAATTATTGGGTCCCATCAAAAGTGAGTTTTTTGGAACGAGAGAGGGACCTTTTAGAGTCAAGTGATTAGGAGGGACTATGGGGAGGAACGAGGAGTTTGGTGTTCTCGGGAAGTAAGGGATGAGTATGGTGTAAGGTTATGGAAAACAATTAGGAAGGAGTGACACTTGGTTAGCAGTAGACTTTCCTTTGTGGTTGGTGATGATCAGAGGGTGAAATTTTGGAAGGATAAAAGGTGTGGGGCTATACTTTTGTGTGATTTATTTCCCACTTTATATACTCTTGCCGTATCTAAGGATGCTTGGGTGAAGGATGTTTGGAGTTTCTTCGATGGAGGGGGATTTGGAGCCTTCTCTTCTTTCGACCATTCAATGGTTGGGAGGTGGATGAGGTGGAGAGTTTCTTATTATGTCTAAATGGGAAGATAGTGTAGAGGGATAAGGAGGATAGGGTGCTTTGGACGGAGACAAAGAGTGACAAGTTCTCAATTAAGTCTCTCTATAAAGCCTTAGAGTCGGGTTCTCCAGATTCTTTCCCAATGAAAATCATTTGGAAGTCTTGAGTGCAGTTGAAAGTGAGCTTCTTCACTTGGGAAGCAATGTGGGGAAAAACTCTAACCTTGGACCAAATTCAAAAAAGAGGATGACCCTCAGCAAATAGATGTTATCTTTGCCAAATGCATGAAGAATCTATAGATCACATCCTTTTCCATTATGTTAAGAGAAGGGCTTTATGAGAGATGTTCTTTATTATTTTTGGGGTGTCGTGGGTGCTTCCTTCTCTAGCTAGGTCAATGCTCTTGGGTTGGGATGGGTCATTTGTGGGCAAAAAGAGAAAGGTAGTTTGGAGAGCAAGCACTTTATGCATCTTTTGCACAGTTTGGAAGGCAAGGAATAGAATTGCTTTTGAAGATGACGTGCTTTCCATCCAAAGATTAAAAAGTTCTTTTGTTTGTTTTCTTTGGTCAGAGATTAAGTTGTTTATAAAGGATGGTTCTTCGACACTAATTGGTTTCATTGATTGGTTGGGCTCTCGATGAGGGTGGGGATGTTTTTGTACCTCCATTTTGGTAGCTTTTTTTTTGTTTCAACTGTGTGGGGGTGGGTGTATTTATCTTGTATATCTTGAGTCACTATTTTGACGCTGCTTTTTAATATATTTACTCCTCTTTACTTATCCTAAAAAAGAAAAAATCAAAAGCAAGTTTTTTTTTTTTTGTTTAGGAAGCTAGTTGGGGCAAGACGTTGACCTGAGAGTTTCAAAAGATAGGGTGGTCATAGGTGTGCAAATGTATTCTTTGCAAAGGTGAAGAGAAATCGATAGATCACATCCTCCTTCATTGCACTAAATTAAGGGTTCTTTGGCATATTCTATTTTCTTTGTTTGACATTGTTTGGCTCCTTTCTTCTACAGTCAAGCCAACTCTTTTAAGTTGGCATGACTCCTTTGTGGGGAGAAAATATAAGAAGGTTTGGAGAGCTACTCCCATATGGTCTAGACAATTTGCACGGAAAGGAACCAAAGGGTGTTCAAAAGGAAGGTGCTGGCGGTTCAAGAGCTAAATTGCACTTTCCTTGGTAATCTTGTATCTTGGGTTAGTTTGTACATTGGGGAAGCCTTAATGCATTTAATTTATTTTGTAGATTGGATGGGCTCTAGATGAGAGTGGGAGCTGTGATCTTTTGTATTCTCCCCTTGTTTTGTTTTTGCCTTGTGGCACCCATTTTATAGGTTCTGTGTACTGTGGAGTATAGCTTCTATTCCTTTTGTTAACAATATTTTCTTACTCACTTATTAAAGAAAAAGACCTTATAAGATACTCACATAAAAGATAAAACTATAAAATCTCACTATTAAAGGTTGCAAAGTCAGAAAAATTATTATTATTCATTCTATTTCCATCTTACATTATTAGGTTTGTTTTTAAGCTTTAGAACAACCTAAAAACTCAGTAGAACCTAAAAAAT
The DNA here is from genome assembly GCA_030254885.1 of Vitis rotundifolia. NCBI lineage: Eukaryota > Viridiplantae > Streptophyta > Magnoliopsida > Vitales > Vitaceae > Vitis > Vitis rotundifolia. The sequence continues at coordinate 16,628,782 of CM058151.1, forward strand.
CTATACAGTAGCCTATTAGAATACAATCTTTTGTTCTCTTGTAGAACTCCTAAACTTCTCATCACTAGAAAAAGCACAGGATCTTATAATCAAATTAAACTGTAAATTAAGGGAAACTTGAAAGTTTAGAAGTATAAGAACTTATACTGAGATATTGTTATCAAGGAAAAACTTCCCGAATTTTATATGAGACTCAAATAACCTCTAACATTAGCTTTCATTTTAAATGATTTGTAAAATTATCACAATACTTGACTGCTTCAACTTAGAATTCCTTTTTCCATTTTCTTCTTTCTGGTGAACAAACCTTGAGGGCTTCATGCCCGTCTTGGCTGTGTGTTGCCTTGCAGTTAGAATCCTTCAACCCTTGTAGGGGATTTTATGCCTGCCTTGGGTTGTAGCCCTTTAGTCATTTCTTTTTTCTGACATGTGTATTCCTTTTGTTAGATGCTGTAGTTTCCTTGAAGGATGGCTCATCCTTCCTGTAGTTAAAAATTCATTTTATGAATTGTTTGTTTCTGATCCCTTGGGCTCCCCACCCACAAAGAAAAATTTTAAAAATATATATATTAAAAAAGTAAAGACATCAAAATTACAAGTTCTGTTTTAATTCTCTAGAATAGAAAGGTTGAGCTCAGCTAGTGAAAAGAAATAAGATTAAATTTTTTTTAGAAAGTCAGCTTGCTTCAAGTTAGTTTTAAAGTGACAATAAAAACTTTGGAGAAGAAGAATGATCTCCTCCTGGTCTTTCTAGCTATGGAGACAGCATATGATGCAGCCTCTCAAGAAATATCATGGTGAGAAAAAGTAAAGAGCACGAAAATATGCCAGATGAAGACATGGTGGACTTGTATGCATGTTGCTGCATGTGAACAATTGAAGGAGGGATAAACAAGTACAGCTCAAATGAGCATAAGGACAATAGAATGTTTAGATAAGTATGTTGCAAAACAGGAGAATATTGAACTAGACATGAACAGATTTGTTAGAAGTAGATGGAGCTTCAACCTTGTTCAGGTGGAGAGGATGTGACACATGTTTGGTCATGTGTAATAGAAAATGATGTTCATATGCCAATAAAGAATGATATGGTTTTAATTGGAGGTGCAATATTCAATGAAGACTTTGCAGAAGGCAAGGCTAAAAGGATCTGGAATGAAACATTGAGAAAAGATGTGATGGCCTATATCAGAACTGCACTCTCTAGGTAAAATGTAATTATGAAATAGGACACATAAACCCTCAGAGTTAGAATAATTTGGAAAAATAGGGTAAACCTAGCGTGAGTTGTACTCCCAGAATGGTTTGTGGTGCTTTATTGGTATTTGTCCTCATTTGTATCTTGTCTTTCACTAGAAGTTGTAGTCCGGTTCAAATGCTGTTTCTTGAATTATGTGTTTGTTCTCCTTTGAACAGCTTGCGCACAACCTTATGTGTTCAATTTAAGAGTGAGGTGGTGGCTTGTGGGGTTGTATATGCGGCCGCTCGTAGGTTTCAAGTACCTCTTCCTGAGAATGAACCATGGTGGGAGGTATTTGATGCAGAGAAGTCTGCAATTGATGAAGTTTGCAGGGTCCTGGCTCATCTGTACAGCCTTCCAAAGGCACAGTATATCCCAGTGTGTAAGGATGGAGATTCTTTCACATCTTCTAACAAGTCGCGAGATTCACAAACTCAGCCAGCTTCAAAGGTGATTCTGATTTTCCCCTTGTTTCCATCTGCTTAACTTATTGTAATTATGTTTTTCTGTCAACAATTTATGCATGAGCTAACTTCCCAAAATCACAGCATTTCATACATCAGTAGGGTAGGCACTACTTTGACATTTTCTCAAAAGAAAAAAAAAAAAAAAAAAGACTGAAGGACAATGAAGAAAAAACAGGTGAATTGTTGTGCTGCTCTTTTTGGTGAACCACTGTACCTGCCAGCTATGCCTGTGCCTAGAGAAAGGTTAACGATGGCAAGAGTAGCAGAAGTTTTACTCATTATTCATTGCTGTCAATTGATTGTAGGACCCCCTCCAAATAACAAAATGGAATTATATTATTGATGTGGACAATTGTTATTTTGCAGGAAGTTTTGCAGAGTGGCCCATCAGCCAATAATGATACTGTCACTCCCAAAGCAGCTTCTACGTTGATTAATCCAGAATCAGGTGGGTCCAAGAATACAATGGTAAAACAAGCCCTTGACATGTTGAAGGAATCCAAAAAGGGTGATGATGATCCCAAGAGCATGGCTGTGGAGGGAGAGGGTAGAGAAGAGCCCATACCATCCAAATCTGAGCATAGAACGGAGGCAAGTGGGGAAAGGAACAAGGAGAGAGACAAGGAGAGGGAAAGGGAGAGAGAAAGGGACAGGGACAGGGACAGGGAAAGGGACAGAGACAGGGAAAGGGAAAGAGCAAAAGCACGGGACCGTGATAGAGGAAGGGATTCTGATAGGGAACGGGAGCGAGATGAGATTGACAAGGACCGGGAGAAGGTGAAGGATAGAAAACATCGGTCTAAGGATAGAGGAAAAGATTCAGGTTAGTTTGAGAGTTATCCTTTCTTTCCTTTGATGTATACATGGTCGAAAGTTCAGAAATGTAGTCATTTATCACTATATTTGTTTTGTGGATTTTGATGTTCACTGCTGGTGCAGGAGGGCATTCAGAGAAATCAAGGCATCACTCATCTCGAGGTATGCATTTGATATCCTTAACATTCTTCCAAAGGTCATGTTTAGTTTCCGAAAAATTTGAATGAAATTACAATGGGAAGAAAGTTGTATTAATAATAAATTCAAACATGAGAAAATCATTTTTATTTGACATATTTATTTCTTTGCTTAGTGCTTTTTAATGCATATAAATTCTAACTCTCCCTCATTTACAGATCGGGACTACCACAGCTCCTCTTATTCTTCAAGGGAGAAGGATCGCCATAGACATCATCCTTACTCTTGAACCAGTAGCCAAGGTGTACCTTTTTTCTAACCCAACTTTTAGAGCATGATATACACTTATAAACGTATGTTGTCTGCTTCACTCAAGAGAAGGGGTTGTTTGTTTTTTGGGAATTTTAGTTGTTAGAAAGCAAGCTGCTGTAAAACCATTTTTTTTAGAGATATTTGTTTTCTAAGTTATCACATGTTATCATAAATTTTAATGAAATTTTTTTAATAAAATCTTCATTTTAATGAACAAAAGTAAGTGAATAAAAATACATCCAATTCTTTTCCCATACCCTATACGCATCATATGGCAGATGTTAAAATTCTGTCTTCCTTTCCTCTTCCTCCTAAGCTGAATAGCATCAGGGTTTGGGAGTCATTGTTGAAGGCATTTATGGTATTTATGGTATTTCATTCATGCTGCTAATTGGAGTTTTTCTATTTATAAATTTTGAATATTTTAATTTTTATTCAAAGCAGTTTTTGTATAATCTTAATGGATTAAACTATCAAGAGGAGGTTGAATAGGTATTTCCGGAATTAATTTCAAATTAAATTATATGGTTGATAATATAAAATAATAATTTTTTTATTTATAGATTTTAAATATTTTAATCATCAATATCATTAACAAAGAAATAAAAGTAACCTACTAAATTATAAATTACAATGCTAAACATGGAGTGAGATTTCATACTTTTTAAGTGGTTTGCATTTAGATGCATTATAATTTCTATTAAGGAAATTAGACTTAGATGTAATGACTCATTTGTTGGAAAGAAAAGGAAAAAGGCGTGGAATGCAGTCTCTTTATGATTATTTTGGACCTTATGAAAGAAAAGAAACAGAAGAGTCTTTGAAGATATTGAACTAGCGAATCAAGTTATTTTACGGTTTTTTTTTTACATGTTTTCGAATTGGATTAGGGTGCATGTGTATTATACAGTGTGGTCAATTTTCGATTTCATTGATTGGTTGGGATTATAAGTAAAAAGGTGATTTTTGGCTCTTCCTTTTCTTTTTGGTCTTGTTGCTTTGTAAATATTGTGTATGCTTTGAGGTGTATATTAGGCTTTTTTAATATAATTGTTTTTACTTATAAAAAAAAAACTATATTTTCAAATATTAAAATGTAATATATTTTCCTTTCTATTATTTATTCCTTTAACAAATATGAGTATGATATAATACATTTTATTGGATATAATATTTTAACATATCATTTTGCATTATATATAATAACTAAGGATATCATATTCAATTAAAAATGATATCTTATAATATGTATTTATAATATAAATATTGAAAATATTTTCAAATAATATTAAATATAAAAGAAATTTTATATATTTTTTTAATAGAAAATGTCATTGTCAATATATTTTATTTTAATATAAATTATAATATCATAGAAATTTATTTTTGTTGAGTATAATATTCAAATATATCATATCATATCCTATTATGAGACATGATATTAATGTTTTGAAACCTTATACATAATTTTGGAAATCTTACACATAATTTAAAAATAACTTTCTAATTTTAAAAATAATAAATTGTTTTTTAAAACTTATTGGCATGTTTGGTTGTTGTCTTTAAAAAGTAATTTGTGAAAATAACTAAAATGAAATTAAACAAGTAAAAATTGTTTTCAATTGTTTTCCAGAATAAAAAGAAAATTTAGAAATAAAAATCAATTATATATATAAAAAATCAAAACTGATCTAAAATACTCCAACGATACTTGGTGGTTTACATTCAAAATAAAATAAATTGTACTTATTTTTACTCATTTCATATAAAATATTATTAATCATATCTCCTTAGCAACCTCGATGGCGGACACCCCAAAGAGATCAAAAGATGAAGCAAACTCAGGTTGGACTATTCCATCAATCTGACTTATACTCATTGCGAGCATCTCATCAATGTACCCGTCATGTGGAATAGCTCCATCCACCATGTCCTCGATCTCAGCAAATGTCTCATGCTCATCGATGTCATCCGGGAAATAGAGTGTCATGAGGCTCATATGATCTAGAGATGATGGGGCAGCCAATGTAGATGCGGAAGTGTCAAGAGCTGCATCACTCAACCACAATTGATTGACGAGACGCTGAAGCTCGGCCTCCTAAACAGTGCTGAATCCATCAATAGTCCCACTTGAATGCGTCTGTAGCTTCAGTGCCCTCACAAAGTAGTCCATCAAGCTCATGCTGTATGGGCAAACATGATAGTCAAATGGTGTGTGAGTCAATCGGGCTCTCACCCTCTCCTTGCGCAATCGTGCCATATATTGATAATCGACCTCAGTAGAAACAAAACCAGGATCGAAAGGAGTATCGTGATCAACTGCGACAATGAACTTTCCAGCGCCATGCTGACGATGCCCTAAACCCAAGCCAGGAGAAAGACATAGATCTCATCATGTCCAAAACCACTGTACTACCATGCTCATCAAAGGGAAGCGCCACATGATTTCTACAGAACTACTCAAACTCCATAGTCTGTATCTCGTCAAAGGTGAAGCCAGTCAGAAATAAGTCGTCGTTGCCATGACTAATCTCTAATACTGACTCGAAAGTAGAATAAGTGTCTCCAGTAGACTGTATGGTAATGACTCTGCCCTCATGTATGAACTTCACTTTTTGATGAAGGAAAGATGGTATAACTTCGACTCTATGGATCCAAGGCCGACACAGTAACAAGTTAAAGGATGTGGGAATCCTTAAAATCTGAAATAAAGCAGAGAATGTGATTGAGCCTATATGTAAATCCAATGTTAACATACCCAAAACCTCTCTACATGTACTATAATAGGCTCAAATTGTCTGAGAAGATGACTCAAGTCTGAAGGTATGAAGCCAAGAGCAACTGCTATAGCTAGCGGGCAAACGTTCAGGGCAGAATCATTGTCCAAAAGGACAAATGGAACTTGATGCCTGGAACAGCCAACAAAAATGTAGAAAGGTAGAGTATGGTAAGAACTTCCAGGGGGTAGATCATTAACAGAGAAGACAAATGCATGTGGCCCTGTCAGCTGTCAACATGTGGATCAATCCCTCAGGAGAGGTAGATGTCTCAACTCGTATATGACTTAATGCTTTGACTAATGCCTCCCGGTAGGACGTAGATGATGCCGAAAGACTCCAAATGGAGATACGGGCCTAAGTGCTCTAGAGCTGCCTCAAAATCTCATCATTCTTGTGTCTGATCTCCTTTCGAGTGACATCACTCTCTAAAGGTCTAGCAACTGTGGGAGGCTATTGTTGTATCGCCTTACCTCTGTGAATAACATACTATATGTCTGGAGTATGAACATCATCAACATATGGAGTATGAATCTCATCAACGTCTAGAATCAAAACAAACGGAGTTTGAACACTGTAACATGGGAAAGTCAATGGCTCAACCGTAGTCGACTGTACTGATGTCACATCAGGAACCAATATGAATGATGCGGGCATCTACGGGCCCAAGGTCACTCCACCTACCTCATAAATCCCATCTGCTACTATAGGCTCTAGCACTGACTCATCCTAACTCAGCATGTGAATATGATCATCAGGTTTAGTGAAATCCACGAAATGTATACCGTCGGCTGGTGGATGGACTGTGTGAAGTATGAGCTGGAAAAGGGTCAGTAGTTACACTTGGTTGACTCAAGTGAACCAAAACCCTAATCTATCAAGTCCTGGATGGCGTGCCTCAAAGCAGTGCAATGGTCCGTGTCATGCCCGGGACCTTGATAGTAGGAATAATGTAAATCCATCCTGAAGCGAGGTGGCATGGGCTAGGGTATAGGCCGAGGAGCTAAGTCAACAAACCACCCTCCATGAGTTTTTGGAAAGCTCGGCTCAAAGGCATACCTAGCTAGGAGAATTGTCGTGTCGACCTTTGCACAAAAGAAATAGTAGTCTGTGGGGCTCAGGGCCGAGGGTATAAAGTGGGAGGTCTCTTTAAGACCTGTGCAACAAAAATAGGCTATGAGACTAGATGTAGATAAGTAAGAGTCATGGGTCTAGAGGAAGTAGGTGGCCTATACTGCACATGAGGTGGTGGTGGGTAGTAGAATCTAGAAGTCTACCCAACTGTCTGATAGCGTATAGGAGGTCTCAACCCTGCTGAACTGATAGTACCAACATCTCCTTATCTCTGTCTTCCTAAAGGCTTCTTCCCCTTAGAGTCAGCAAGGGAAGACTCAAACCATAATCCTCTAGTTATGCCCTCCTCTATAACATACAATGCCTGCACCAAAGAGCCGAAGTCCATGTGTGGGAATCCCATCAAATGCCTAGCAAATCGAGGCTGTAAGCTCCTCATAAACATGTTGATCTGATCCTTCTCAGATGACCTATCAATAACCTGTGAAATCTTCTCCCTCCAGCGGGAGATAAATGAGGTGATTGACTTTTTTGGCCTTTGTTTCAAAGCCTCTAACTCTCTCCTTGAAACATCAATGATAGTGTTAAATGCAAACTGTCTCAAAAACTCCTGGGCTAAATCATCCTAAGTTCGACGGCATGATACATCCAATGAAGCAAACCAACGTTGTGCCACACCACTTAGGGACATAGGGAAAAGCATAGCTATTTGGGTCTTATCTAGTCCATGGGCCCTCATAACCGTACTATAAAGCCTCAAATGGATGCGAGGACAACCAATGCCTGTGTATCTCTTAATCTCAAGCATCCTAAACTTGGCCGGTAAACTGGCCACTGGTGCTCCATCAAAATCCTCCCAAGTAATCGCTCCGTCTGACGTTCTCAACTACCTCAACCTCTACTCAAGTCTATCCATGTGAGCATGTGGGTCCTCTAAGATCGGGGTAGGCACTGTGACAGGAGGCGGGGCAATCTCGGTCTGACTATGCATAGTGAAGGGTATAGCCTATGGTGTTGACTAACTGGGTAGAGGGGGTGGTGGTACTATAAGGTCATACTGTGCGCCATCCTGAGGCGAGGCCTGCTGGGCCTGTTGCCCATTTATCCTCTAGCCGAGGTAACTATAGCCTCCTGAATCGAAGCCATGGTTGAAATAAACTGATCAACGGTAACCACCTGCGAATCCATATCGGTCTGATCTAACCGATCTAACACTCTGATCAATCTACCTCTAACCCTGATCCAAGAAGCTGAACCCAGATCGAACGTATCAATACTCTTATAATAATGGAAATACTCGATAAGATACAATGTAAGGGAAACTTTACAAGAAATGTCTATCAACTATGTAGGAAGGTAACCCGGAAGTATTCAAATTGATATCCAATTCTAAGCAAATATATAAGAGACTACTACGAAGGTAACTAAACCTATCACTACTAACCCGACTTTGAAGGCCCACAGATGCACCCATGTGTAGGAAAGGAAATCTTTATCGAAAGATCTAAGGCTCAACCTACAAGGTCAAGGTGGCTCTAAAAAAAAGAGAGGTGGACTTTAAAGGATCCCTAGCAGAAGCGATCATACCATCCGATGGTACATAACCCTCCTCACTCCTCCGAAGATATAGGGCGCTTCCATGTAAGGTGGTCATCACCTCCACACATGCACTACATCCCATGAGGGTTTCCTATAGTGAAAGCTCTCGCAACTCTTAGCACTCAGTAGTCAACTAAAGTGCACAGTGAGTGGTGTGGGTGTATTCGAAAAACCTACGAAACTAAAGCAGAAAAAGAAACACACTGGTCACACAATTATCCATGAAAGCTAGCTCTAGGCTATACAAGTCTTCAAAGATCGGACTCCAATCAGCATCAATGTGTTGGCTTCCTCTAAAATGTTCCCAAACATTGATATAGCCTGTCACTAGACCTTACTCCTAACTCCTAACTCGGTCAGAGAAACAAGTACACACAAGGCCTCACATTTGCAAATGTGAGAACCGAAAGGAAGAAAATGACCGAAACCAGAGGGTTGGAGGTAAATGGGATAGATGTTCGACCCACACAAACAAACAACATGCAAACATACATGAGAATAGTAGTCATGCAACAAGCAGTCAAGCAAAGCGCAAGTATATCATCCATGTCCACACACAAGTTAAATAAAAATATGACAATCAAAACGAATGGCAACAAGGATAACATGCTCAAATATGATCAAGATAATATACAAGCAAGATAATCAACACTAAGGCAAATAAGAGATACAACAAAGTGAACATACATGTCAAAGTAAGCAGGATAAGCATGGCTAGGGCAAAATTAATATGCTAAGACAAGTAAGCGGATCAATCAATATCATCACCATGTCAATGTCCCAAATGGATATAGCGATCAAGCATGGAAAATCATCACATCAAAATCCTTAATGTGCTATGATCATTCAAGCATAGAGAATCACAAAGGAAAGGTATCCACCAATCGACTAATCAAATGCCACATTTGCCTCAACTTAAGTTCAAGCTTGACCTTTTAAAGAATCCCCAGTGGAGTTGCCATTTTGTGGACCCCGCATTTCGCACATTGTATTCCCACTCAATGGCGAAACTCATTTTTTTATTTATTTGGTGAAAATATGATTTTTAGAAAAGACTTAGAGTCGCCACTTATTTTTATTTTATTTTTAAGGGAAAACAAAATAAGAAAGAAAACCTTAAGTGTGACTCCTTATTTGGAAAAGATAGTCTGTGGAAAACCAAAGTCGGGTCCAAGGGTCAGGTTACCTATTGGGAAGGTACGGTGGTGAGCTGTAGCACCCCTTTAAGTCCCTAAAAATGGGTCTTTACTAAATAAGGTGAAGCAAGCATGACAATTAACAAGAAGATCAATAGATACCAAAATGACATGGATTAAAAGCAAGTCATGATAATGAATAAATAAACATAGTGAGAATGAGAGCGTTCCTTGGCAGCAAGTAATAAAGCGCTATCATGAAAACAAGGTTAGTTCAAGTATAAAATCATCACATGCATATCAAAGAGTAAGACAAATATAAAACAATATTCATTAGACATAGCAATTGACAATCAGAAGATAAAACTCATATATAGGGCCTCTACCAAAGCCCAATTGATTTTGCCACAAATTCCATCGTTTTGGAATTATGAAAATTGCATTCATGCTTATTAAAAATCAAGAAAAACGAAATATTATTTTAAAATCAAAGAAAATTTGAGAAAAGTGTTTACATGAAAGGAAAGGTAGCAAGTTTATTTAAAAATGGGATTTTTAGCGACTTAAAACCCTAATGAAAGATGAAAAGTCGTAGAATTAAAAAAATATTTAAAAACTGAAGTGAAATTAAAATTATTTGAAAGAAAACTCAATGTTTTAAAAATCAGACCGGATGGACCGTTGGTCGGTCATCGTTCCGGTGCAGTCCGATCAATTGGATCGGATTGGGATTGAATCGAGGTTGGACCGCTTGAACTGACGGTCCAACCAGTGAACCAGACGAATCGATCGATTCCTTGTGAACCAGTCGGTTCAATTGATTTTATTATATTTTAAAAAAAAAAACAGTACCAAAACGATGCTGTTTTGGAGTCCTAAGCTTGCAACCCCCAAAGTTCAAACCCTCCCTTCTGCCCTTGCAATAACTACTGGCCTGCCGCTTCACCTGTCGTCGACGCGCTGCGGTCCGCAACACTTAGTCAACTCCTGCCGGTGGCCATTACAAGCCGGCAAACCTCCCTGTCATCGCTTCTTCTAATCTTCCCAACTCCCATCACGACATTGGAAGCCGACGTTGGAAACCCCTTCCTACCACTAGAAGCCTGGAAACCACCTCGACCGCCTGGTATCCCCCACCTTTCCCGACTATAAACATCCTACACCCCTCGGCCGCCTGTAAACCCCCCACTCCCCGGCGTTTCAGAGAAAAGAGAGGGAAAGGGAAAGAAACGGAAAAAGAAAAAAAAAATCCATTATTCATGCAATCAGTTTGGTAGTTTTTTTTTTCAAATAAAAAACTCTGCCTTTCTAGTTTGATATTTTTCTTTTTGGGGGTTCAATTAGTTTGGTAGGTTGATTGGTTTCTTTACTAATTTAAATAGAATTTATTAATTTTTTTATTTTAAATAATATATAAAATAATAAAATATTTATTTATGACCTCACTGGTTCAACCACGGTTCGACCGTCGATTCGATCGTTGGTTCGACTAGTGAACCATTTATCGATAACTTTTTCGGTTTAATGACCGGTCTGGTTCTGAAAACATTGAGAAAACTAGAGTTTTGAAATTTATTTGAAAATTGAAGTCTCGAAAATTATTTGAAAATTGGAGTTTTGAAAATTAAATTTAAGAATTGGAATTTTGGAAAATAAATTTTTAAAAAAATGGAATTTTGAAGGATTATTCGAAAATTGAAGTTTGGAAAATAATTAAAGTTTGGAAAGTTAAAGTTTTGAAAATTAAACTTAAAAATTGGAGTTTTGAAAAATTAAATTAAAATTGGAGTTTTGGGAATTTATTTGAAAATAAAGTTTTAAAAATTAAATTTGAAAATTGGAATTTTGGGAAATTGAACTTTGATATCAAAATATGAAGAAATAAAAAATAAAAATAAATAAATAAATAAAAAGTTGTGATGATCTTCATGTGCAAACTTCATTTCTCCACGTGTTCAACCATTCTCAACTTTATTGTGTTGTCTCCAGTATAATGGCAATAAACCCATTTTCCATCAACCCACTCCATGTACTGCTAGCACACCAGAGAGCTCCACAAACCCATTTTCCATACCCTTTACCACCACTACCACCACCACCATACACAGTAGCAATAGCACCACCATAACCATTAAGAGTCCCATAACCAGTGCAGACATACATGGGAGCATCAAACCCATATCCATACATATATCTGCCATATCCATCTAGGTTACAGTAAGCATCATAGAAACTAACTGCAAATCCACCATATCCCATACCATAATCGTCATATCCACCATAGCTACTACAACCACCATAGCCAACATTCTGATGGATCAATATGGGAAGCCGCAATCGGACAGGACAAAGACGAACTCCTGATCGACGGTGCCGGTAACGCTTACGACAGCAAGGAATGGGGCATTTTCTTAGAAGGACATGCAGATAGTGGAAGTTGCGGTGGCAATTGCAGGTCGCGCCTTTCAGCGTGTTTTGGGTTCCTTCGTCTCCGACAAGCATGAACTCACCACTTGCCACACCCCAAGACCCACTCCAAGGGCTTGACGGTCATTTCACACCTCAAACCCAAAGGCTTAAAGTGTAACCTGACCTAAACAATCATATTGTAACTAGAAGTAACCAATTATCAAATACCTGTTTAGAGTAGCGGAACACCATTCTAAAATCTTCAAACTCAACTTTAAAATTAAGCATCCATCAACCAAAATCCATTATCCAAATAGATTGCAAACTCAAATAAATAAAGTGCTAACAAATTTTCATAATCTCCAATTCTCATCTTCAAACTATCATAACAAATTTGTAAGTTCAAATTTAAATAACTTCCAAAAAAAAAACCAAATGACTCCAAATGAACATAAACTTATGGGCTAATAATGTCCAAAAATAACATCCTAAACAAAATCCTGATGATGACCATTCCCCGACCTAGCCATCACTCCTCGCTCGACCTAAAGGTACCTGAAAAAATTATCAACAAATAGGAATGAGCTCGAAGCCCAATAAAGAACATTAATGCAGTCAATGGATCAAACATTTCAAAGTCACTTGCAAAATAGGAGATATTATAACTAATTATTTTTATAAACCTTTGAGTCAGTTTACCAATACTTTCAAAACTTTTAACTGTACACTTTCAATTCTGATTCAAGCATTTTCATATCAAATTCAATCAAAACATTCAAATCATTTATTTAAAACATTCAAATCATTTATTTACTTTGGTCATCAAACATCAAATAGTGCCCAGTTAGGTGAGACTTTTCAAATAGGTGGGTAGCCTCGAATTGTTCCTTTAAGATGGACGGAACCAAACACTACTAGTACTAGTAACCTCTAACCAAACCCCTAGAGGCTGGGGTCCAAATCAATTACATTTCCCACCAAGAAATGTAAAGGTCAACTATTATGTCCCGTTGACAAAGGCCAAAAAGTCAAAAGTCAACTATTATATTCCGTTGACAAGGGCCAAATAAACCGGAGTCAAACACTTATTTCAATTATTCAAATTTGCAGAACATAATATCTCCACATTTCTCTTTTGTAAACAGAATATAAGGTTCTAACATGTTTTTCATACAAAACATATTTGATCCATGCATAAAACTAATAAAACTCAAAACTTTTCCAAATGATGTATATAAATTTTTTTTTCTAAAAAAAGAACAACTGCATTAATTTCCCTTACCTCAAAAGAAGTCCTCAAAAACTTTGGAGAAAAATAATCTTGAAAATCTACTCTTCACCTAACAAAATATAAAAGGAATAATTATTACTATTTATCTAAAATTATAGGTTTGACAATTCTAAAATTTTAGGTATTCAAATTAATATTTTTAATTATGAAAGGTAATTTAATCTATTCATATTTTAAAAAATTAATAAATTTCTAGTTCATATAAAACTGAATTTTTTTTTAAATTTATTTCTTGGGACACAACTTAATTAAACTATAATTTATTTCAATAATTAATTTCTATGTTATTTATTAACTTACACTCATAATCATAATACCAAAACTTTACTTTCTTTTTATTTAAAACTTCTATTCTCTCACTTTTTTTTTTTTCAAACATAAACTTTATTCCCAACAATACTCCATTATTGCCAACATAATAATAGACATATATATATATATATATATATATATATATATATATATTTTTTTTTTCCATTCTCCAATTCCACCAATGTGTACACGTCCATGTTTTTATTATTATTATTTATTTATTTATTTATCTATTCCACTAAAATTTTTTGAAAATTTCCTATCTTCAACAATAAATCAACCTATACTTGCAATCTTTCAAACATTTTGATCTAAAAGTTAAATAAACAAACCATAACCTAGATTTGGATTTCCAAAAAAATATCCAATTTGTTTGAAATAAACTAATGAATCTAAAATATTAATCTAGGGGTTAGAATCTTACCTATAGAGATTGGTTCTTCAAACCCTGAAATCTGACCCCACCTCACGTTCCCTGGAAATCTGCGAACAGGAACACTCTTCAAAAAAGAACAGGAAGAACAGGATTTCAAATTTATACCTAGGGTATGTATTCGTAAAATTACAATTTTACCTTTCTTTCATTTTATTAAATTAATTAATTAATTAATTAATTTAATTACTAATAGTATTTTCCTAAATTATCCCTTTAAAAAAAATTGGGCATTACACCGCGGCTATCTGTAGCGTGGCCGTCAACGCCAACGACGTGATTCTTCAAGCAGTCCCTATACCTGCTGTTCCCGACTTTTTTGACGATGGATACACCTTAAATGGCTGACAAGCCTTGGAGGTAACAGAAAGATGACTGGGGACCTTGGTTAGGGGTATTTTCTCAAGCTGGAAACCCTTGGCGTGTATGGGAGCATCTAGAATAGTTGTCTTATTGGAGAGATTCTAAGAAACAGAGGATGCTCTAAAAAAAAAAAAAATAACCTATTAAACTAGACTCCCTTTCATGTTGTACTGAATGGATCTAAGCGAGTGGAACGAACAGTGAGCACTTGTGTGATTAAACAAATATCAAGTTCCCAAAAAACAATCTAATATCTCACTCATTTATAGGAGAAATCAAAGAAACTAGAAAGAGAACAAAATAGAGCAAGTGTGAAGCGAGCTTAGATTCAACAAAATGCAATCCACAACAAATGATGCTTAAGATCAGTAATGACAAGGAAGGAAAATAAAGAAACCCCAAAGCAAAGGTACCCATAATGGCCATACCTAAGCTCCTCCAATGAAGCTTCTTCTTGCCTCCTCTCTTTCAACACTCTTTTTCTCCTTTCTCTGTTCAGCTACTCCTCAGCTTTTCTACTCCCCGTCCTTCTTTGTCCATCCCTCAGATATCACCTCTTCATCCTCTGTTATTTCCTTATCCCATAAGTTGCTACCAACTTCACTACTCTTGGTTTAGTGAAATTGTCACCCTTAACCACCACCATGGCAAGGTCGCCATATGTCTCATGTAACCTGTTATAGAATTCATCCCCCACTCCAAAAAAAATCAATGCTTAGTTCCTCTAGGTGGTAAAAAAAAAAAAAAAAAAAAAAAAAAAAAAAAAAAAAACCTTTGGTTTATAAAGAGGTCTACACCATGTTTTATTTTTTTATAATTATAAAACTATTTTTATTTTGAGTAAGATTTAAATTTAATTTTAAAATAAATTAAACTTACAAATTTTAGACAAAACAAAACTAGAAAATTTTCATTAACAATAGAAATTTTTGTATTCAAAGGATTTTTATATTTTTCGTTTTTTTTAAATTGATTTTTCTATTTACATTTTTCTATAAAACTCTTTATTTGAAAATATATGATTAATATATGTATTAACTTTTAGAGTTTAACGGTGATTAATCACCACTTAGGACCTCGTGCTATTTAGTGGACACCTTAACTTTGTACTAAAAAGATATGACTAGTCATGAAATTTACTTAAATATAATATAAACTTTAAGAGTTCAATGGTGACTAATCACCAATAATATTTGAAATAAAATTATTAATTTAGATTCAACTAGTGTTATACCCCTTTTGGTCAAGGGATTTTTCTCACACCCGGGAAGAGCTGGCAACATGTTTTTAGAGTGGGGGGCGATTTCCAGGTGAGCTGCATGCTGAGACGTGTGGTAAAGGACTACTAACTTGTCTTGGTGATGGTTAAGGGTGGTGACATCTTTGCTGAACCAAGAGCAGTGGAACGGGTGGGAAGCTGATAAGAGAAGAAAAGTTGGACTAAAAAGAGAGGAGTGGGAAAGACTTTTTTGGAGGGGGGTGAGCTAGTTGTGGAGGGTGTCTAAAGGGAGAGGAAGTAGGAGAAGGAAATGGAGGTAACAACAAAACAACTGAAGCAATTCGATAGCTCAGATCCATCCGAGCCCATTTACATGGCGGTCAAGGGTTGCATTTTCGATGTCACCATCGGCTTTATGGTGCAAAGTGAATAAATGGGTCTTTTATTAATCTTGGTTTTATGCTTTCTTTTGTGTGTTTTGGCTCAAGTTTCTTTGATGGGCAATTTTATTTATCATAGTTTCTTCATGTGAGTGTTTGTTTTTCTGGAAAAGCAGCTGTGTGAATTAAGATCCTACTTCGGCCACCGTGCTGGCTCTAGCACCCGGATCCGCGCTGACACCGACACTTGTCAGTGTGGCCACGCCAAGTTCAAAAATGAAAAAACTTAATTTTTTCAGTGGAAAACATATCCCCCCAAGCCATGCACTTGACCTAATACGTGACAAGAATTTTCTGATGTTAATGGACTCGTGTTTGGAGGGCCATTTCTCAAATAATTTTCAAAATTCCAATTTCTTTCAAAATTAATTTTCAAAACTCTAATTCTTAAATTTAATTTTTAAAACTCCAATTTTCAAATAATTTTCAAAGCTTCAATTTTCAAAACTCCAATTGTCAAATAATTTTCAAAACTCCAATTTCTTTCAAATTTAATTTTCAAAACTCCAATTCTTAAATTTATTTTTCAAAACTCCAATTTTTAAATAATTTTCGAAACATCAATTTTCAAAACTCGAATTTTCAAATTTAATTGTCAAAACTTCTATTTTCAAATAATTTTTCAAAATTCTAGTTTTCAAATTTAATTTAAAAAATTCTATTCTCAAATAATTCTTCAAAATTCTAATTTTCAAAACTTTCATTTTCAAATAATTTTCCAAAATTCCAATTTTCAAATTTATTTTTTAAGAAATCCCATTCTTAAATAATTCTCCAAAATTCCAATTTTCAAAATTCTATTTTCAAATAATTTTTCAAAATTCCAATTTTCAAATTTAATTGTCAAAACTTCTATTTTTAAATAATTTTTCAAAATTCTAATTTTCAAAACTTCTGTTTTCAAACAATTTTTCAAAATTTCAATTTTCAAAACTCTAGTTTTTTTTAATAATTTCAATTCCACTCCAATTTTCAAATATTTTTTTAATTCTACCACTTTTCATCCTTCATTAGAGTTTTAAGTCATTAAAAATCTCGTTTTTAATAAACTTGCTACATTTCCCTTCAGGTAAGCACTTTCACAAATTTTCCTTAATTTTCAAATAATATTTTGTTTATCTTGATTTTAAATAAGCATGAATGCAATTTTCATAATTCCAAAATAATGAAATTTGTGGAATTATTTCATGCAAAATCAATTGGGCTTTAGTGGGGGTCCAACATTTGAGATATTTTCTTTAAAAATGATTTGAGTGAAATGCATAATCGCCATTGAGGATTTCTTACTCTGTTTTGTAACACATGTGATATATTTTATATTTATTATTGTGCACTAACCCCGTTTCATGATATTGCATTATTATTTGTTGTTAAGGTAAGATCTCACTCCCATTTTTCTTATTCTCATGCATGATTCATTTCATTATTTGATTATTTTGGTATTTATTGATCTCCTAGTTAATTGTCACACTTACTTCACCTTATTTAGTAGAAACCCGTTCTTAGGAACTTAGATGGGTACTACGGTTTCGACTTTGATTTCCATAGACCGTCTTTTCCAAATAAGGAGTTACATTTGAGGTTTTTTTTATTATTTTGTTTTCCCTTATAAATAAAACAAAAATAAGTGGCAACTCCAAATTTTTTTCAAAAAAATCAATTCTTAACAAATTAATAAATAAAAAGCGAGTCTTGCCGTTAAGTGGGAATGTATCGTGGAGCAAAATGTGGGGTCCTCACCAATCTATATAGAAGAATGAATTGTTGATAGGTCATTAATTTCTATTCTATATATATATATATATATATTTGGGAATAGGAGAATTAAAAAAAATAAAATAGTACATTTGCATTTTAAATTTGTTTCCTCACATATTTCTAGAACCTAAGAGTAAAAATAAATTATTTTAATTAAGTTGAAATAAATTTTTTAATTCTGACACAAAAATCGCAAAGAAATGTAAAAGAAAAAAAAAAAAAAAAGACCTTGCTAATAAGTTTTATGGGTGGTAAAGAAAATGTTAGGTTGTGTTTGTTTTTTGGCTTAATAGAAAAAGCCAAATATTTTAGCTTTTTCTATTCAGTCAAAAGTGACCTATTGATATCATCCAACATAACTAAACTGAACTTATTGATAACAAGTTCAGTCTAGTTATGTTGGATGGTGTCAACAGGTCACTTTTGGCTGAATAGAAAAAGCCAAATATTTTGGCTTTTTCTATTCAGCCAAAAAACAAACACCACCTTAGTCTTTATATTTATTATTTTAGTATCAAACAATGTTTTTAGAATTGGACTGACTGTTAAATCGAAAAAGTTATCGGTTCACGATTCATTGATTGGATCGGTTGTTGAACTGATGATGTCATAATATATTTTATATATTATTAAAATTTTACAATATTTTAAAAAATAAATGTAAAATTAAAATATATAAAATGAAAATAAAGTAAACAAAAGTATAAAATGTAAACAAAATGTAGAAATGAATCAAATGATTCAATGAATAATGAATATTCGTATTCAATATACAATAAAATATTAAATATTAAACATAAAAATTAAAAATGCAACATTGCAAGTTTGCAACTCGTTGTTTGAGACTTGGAGGACTATCCGTAGTGTAATTGTTGGCTTGTCGACAACTTCTTGTTGGCCGATGGTGTAGACATTGGCAATGCTGTAGTTAGAGCATTTTGATGGGAAAAAAAAAAAGGTTTTTGAACCGTTTGATTAAGAGAGAATTGACTAGTTCAGTTGGTTCACTGGTCCAGTCGTTGGTTTTAGCGATTCGAGGCTAGTTTAAAGCTTGGATGACTCAAAGTAATGAACCAAACCGGAATGGTGATTGGTCAACGGTGGGATCAACCGATTAGTCCCATTATTTAAAATGATTGTACCAACTACAAAGTATAAAAATGTTTTAGCAATTTAGAAATCATAACAATAAATGTTATTATTTTATTTCGAAAATAAACTATTTTTTGTTTTTTTAAATTTTAGCCCTTCCGAACCTAGAAATCGGGGGGCTCGCGGTAAAGAGAAGGAACGGAGAGGCCCTTAGTCCTGACTGTCCAGTACACTCTCTAAAAGGTCTAACCCTACCGGCTTGGAAATTGGAAACTGGTGCGGACATCAGAGTTAGGTTCGGCATCTGGTTTCGGTCAACGAAAGCTCAGCTCCGGTCACAGGTTTGGGCCATCAAAACCCCCCTCTCTCTCCTCTCTCGTAGTCTCACTCCCTCTCTCAGTCTGGATAGCCGTTGGGGTTTCATCGTCCAACGCCTCTATCAATGGCTTCTCAATTTCTCTTCTTCTTCTTCTTCTTCTTCTTATTCACAGTCATTCACTTCTTCTCCGGAAAAAGACGAAGGAGGACAGAGCTCTGGTTGATCGGAAGGTGGAGATTTTGTAATTCTAGGGTTTTGCATGATCCGACTGTGATGATTGGATGATCTTCTAGGGTTTCGGATGGGGAGTAGGATTCCAGTGCAGCATTACAATTTGAGGTCGGCAAATTCGTTTATCGGGAGCTCTTTGCACGATCTCAATACTGTCGATGCCCGCCCTGGCGACATCCAGGGCATCACAGCAGATGTTGTGGACCGCGATGCTGCAGTCACCGACGATAGCTTGGACAACGATGATGATGATTCTGGTGCTGTTGTGAGTGTTAATTCCACTTATTGTTCTTGGTTTATTGTGTGATGGAACTGAAGTTTGAGTTTCTATTTTTGTTCTTGTGCGGATAGTGTGTTTCAGTTAAGTGCTTTTTGGTGCTGAGGTTGGTGAGTTTTATGTGCCATTGGGGATATTTGAATTTCTATTTTTATTCTTGAATTTGAATGCCAAAATATCCATAATCCAGTTTTCGAGAAGAAGGAAATAATGTGTGAAAAATGGGCTTATAGTTTTGAATTTATGTCTGTTCAAGCAATGTGGATTTCAATTTTGTCCTCATTATTTGATGTTGAATTTAAAGAAAAAATTTCTTGTAACTATGCTGAATTATGACACTAGAAAGTCGGTATTGGTTTGATCATACTGCCTGATAATAATCCAAGTGCCTGTGGGTTATACCTGGAACCTCAGGCTGGATGGCAACTTGCCATTGACTGTCACAGTGCTTTCTGGAAAGTGCTAGATTGCTAGCTAAGTTTCTTTTTGGAATTGCCTTGTACATGTGAAGTAATCTCTGCAGCCATGAAAATGGGCAATGTGAGAGCTTGTGCAATGTTTTGCACACATTTTTAGAGGCTGTGTTGTCTATGTTTCCATAGAGAAGATGGTGACACCAGCATCAGAGACGATAATTATGACTCAGAATTTCTTTGTGTGTATGTTTTCTTTCTATTTGTTTTTCCTTGTTCTTCATGACGAAGTACTATTTGGAATGTATTGTTTGTTTTGCACTTAAATAAAATAATTGGTTGCAAATAATTTTTATTCTTCCAGGAGTGCATGCATGAGTCTTACAGGGATTCTTTGCCCCTTCACACTGTTGGGGTGGAAGAAGATCGTTCTAGCCTTGAGAACAATGGGTCCTCAAGGGGTCCTTATGATATTTTGACAATCAATGGTAAGTTACAATTTTCTTTATATTTCTGATTTAAATTAGGGATTGCTTTGAAATGGAAAATTCCAAATTGAATGTGATATTGTGGATTCCTTTTCTTTCAAATGCATTAATGGTTTTGAATTGAATGTTGAATAGATATTTCACCAATTGAAGCAGCAAGGGCAAGGTTTATGCAAATTATTGTTGACTATTTCATCAATGATCATGTAGTTGAAGTGGCTGATTCTGAGGCTGAGTATAATGGTCAATCTGGGCAAGATAAGCTAAACAAAAGGAAATCAAGAGAGGTGCAATATGAAGGTGATCCAAGGTTTGTTTTACCCTTGATGTATGTGGCGAATATGTATGAAACTTTAGTTAATGAGGTCAACATCAGGCTTGCCTCCTTGAATGGTATTCGTGAAAAGACCATTGGAGTAGCCCTTGAAGCGGCTGGTGGTTTATATAGAAGGCTGGCTAAGAAATTTCCTAAAAAAGGTATTAGATTGCCTTCTTCAGGGCTATTTGTTTAAAATATATGATCTCATTCATTTGGGTAGATTTGGAAACAGAGAAATGCTATAATTCCCTTTTTTTTTTCCACATTAGACTTTGTAACAAATTTATCTACTTTTAAACGCATTTTGCTAAGGCTGTGGTTGGTTGCACAGAATTGGGAGATTGTTATCTGAGGCCATAGGTCCAAATCCATGGTTTTGTCTTCATATATCAATGAATTTTTTAAATGGAATTTAACTCCCATGTTGTTTGACCATAAACTTTCTAGGTGTATTTTTTCTGGAAGTAGGGTATTTGTAATTCAGAAATTTGATGAATGAAATTGTTTGTTTCTGGTAAAAGAAAAAGAAAAAAGGAAAAGAAATTTGAAAAGCAACAGTTAGTATTTATTACAATATTCTATTTTCTGTTGTTGTTGAATTTTTTTTTTCTGTGGTTTGTTTTTTCTCCATTCTAAAGTGTGTTTGTGGCTTCAAATACTGTGAAGTAACAAAATGAAATAATCTTATTTCCATGCAGTATCAAACTGCCACTTTTGTATTCATTGGCATGTATATTAATATATTTTTTCCCTGCAGGACCCTGTACATTTAAAAGAAGGGAATTGGCAACTTCAATTGAAACAAGGACAAGATTCCCAGAATTAGTAATACAAGAAGAAAAACGGGTTCGGTTTGTGGTTGTCAATGGTTTGGTTATTGTTGAGAAACCGGATAGTGTGCCTATTGGTGATGCAGAGTGGTAAGTTGGGGCCCTAAATTTTGCATGTTTGCTATGATGCTTCATGCTTATTTTTCAATGGAATAGCTCTTCCTTCTTTTTTTCCTTTTTCATGAGAATTGAGTAGATTTTGCTTGCAAAAATTTATTAATCATTTTTCTCTCTTTGTATTTCTCGCTCTTTTTCACTCTCAGTATGTTTTGCTTTACCGTGTGATGAATTGAATGACTATATTTATAGAAAATTTTGACAGATTTGAAACTAATTGAAATCCATAGACTTGAATTATTTTAAAATCCATGAACTTGAGCTAGTTTGAAATCCACCGACCACCATTTCTTAAAATTGAAGTTCTCCAGAAGCTTATCAAGAATGAAACATGGTACTTGAATAATACTTGAATAATGAATTATGTTAGGAATATTTCCTATTTATTACTATGCATCACTATTCAAATAGTACCTGAATGGTGAAATTTGTCTTCAATATTCACATCCTTTTGTCTTCAATTTTTACACATTTTTTTTACTTGATATTTACAAATGTACAAATATTGGCTCCTTCTGTTGCTTGAAGTCTCTTAATCCATCATCTCTTGAAGGAGGGAACTTTCATATTCTTCTCTGGCTTGACGTTCTTTGACATATTCCCTTTTGTAGAAATTAATGAGATAAAAGAATTGAGATTGGTATAGAAAATGAAGTCTAGGAAGGTCAAAAATGATTTTTTGAATATTATCTGACAATCATTTTTTATTTCTGACTGCAAATCTCTGTTGTAAATAAAATACTAAAGCTTAAATACATGATAACTTTGACTAAAAAAAAAAAAAACTAGAGATAGAGTTACCACAACTTTGTAGTATTTTGGGTTGTTGTCCTTTAGGATCGGCTCTAATGTGTTCAATTGTTTTTAGATTAGAAGGATTAATTATTTGCTAAAGGTTAAAAATACCTAATCTAAATAAGTCATAATAGGATCCATAAAAATCTCTATGAAATACCTACTAGGTGTTGAGAGGATGGTAAGGACAGTGAAGGTTTTCGTGGAGAGGAAGACCTTCTCGGTTAGTTGGAAGGCGAGCACGGTGGAACTTGGTGCTCGATCACAGAGCACAGTAGAGGCTCTGCTTTCGTCTTAGGTTTTGAAAAGGAAGCAGTCGGGTGGATGATCGAACATTTGATGAAAGCCATAGAAATGAAGAGTCATCTGGGATTCAACAGAAAGTTCAGGGGAAAATGTTGTGCTCACTTGATGGAAGTCGGCTTCAACGACCATGGAAGGTTCATAAGGATCTCGGAGTTTGTTAACAACAGAAAATATTCTTATTTGATTATTCCAGAGGGTGACGAGGGCAGAGGATGGGAGAATTTTAAAAGCGCGCTGTCTTCAATGTTGGTGGTCCCCCTGTCGAATGCAGTCGAAAAAGGAAGGCAATACAGACGGGAAAGTCTCTCACACAATCACGTGGGTCCCCTACATCGGTCTTTTGCGAAAGTGGTCAGTGGCGAAGGATCAAGAGGAGGCGGCCTTGTTCTTGTTGGGAGGTGGGCGCGCGCAGTGGTGTGTGAATGCATTGAGGATAGTGTCAACTGGGATGAGGTTGGCCGAGTGGTGGCGAGAAAATTAAGGAAAAAAGGTGTAGTCACGATTGTACCATTCTTAGACGGTAAAGGAGTTTTTTTCGTTGAAACAACAGAAGAAGCTCTCTTTCTCCAAGACTTGAGGAACTTACGAGTTGAGGGAAGGAATTCAGTACAGATGAGAAGGTGGTCGCCGAAGGAAAATGCGGAAATAGAGGGGAAGTTCAGAGGAGGTTGGATCGAATTACGAGGGTTGCCATTTCATCTTTGGATTGAGGTACATCTGAAGAAAATAGTGGAGCAGTGGGGGACGGTGACTGAAATAGATTGTCGAACGTTGAAATTGTTCAATCTTAGCAAGGCGAGGGTAAGAATCGCAATGAAAGAGAGGTCAGTCCTCCTAGCTTTACTCAAGGTGACAGATGGAGATTGGGTGTTTACAGTTGTCGTCGTAGTGGTCGGAGAAGAAGACGTTCAGAGAGGCAAAGTAAAGGGCGAGTTGACTCGGGAGGCCCTTGCATCTAACATGGGGACAGGTGGAGGAAGGCGGGTGGAGAAATTCAGATCAACGGTTGGGAATAGATGCTGTGTTGGGGAGGATGATAGAACGAGGAAGGGGGGAGAAAGGGTATGGCCGTGGTTCTTGCAGAGGGGACACGTAGTAAGGGAGAGCAGGTACAGTCGTTGCCTAGTTTGAATTCAAATAAAACTGACGATGGGCTCGTTGAGGAGAAGGAAGCAGGAGGAGAAAGGGTCGGAGGGGACGAGGCCTTCGCTGTTGGGGGCTGCTGGGCCTGTGAGAGGAAGGCCCAGCCGCTGTCTAAGATAGGCCCAACATTGGAAAAAGCGGACTGCAAATTTAAAGGCCCGTCGGGGATGGGCCTTAGCCCAGGAGAAAAAGACCCAGTTGAGACGGAGGCGTCGACAGGAACCGGAAATGATTCACCCGCAGCCGGAAAAGGGAAAATAGCTTCTGGCTATGGTCGTGAGGCTTAGACCAGTAGTCCCGCGAAGAAGAAAACGACGATCGGTTCAAAGAAGCTGTGGTCTATCCTCCTCCCTCCAAGCTCTGTGCGCCGACAAGGTCTTCGATGTTGCAGCGAGCCTCTTTTGAGCTAGAAGGACAAGGCAGACATTGATGAGAACTTAGAAGTCGTGACTTTAGGGGCCGATTATCTGGCGGAAAGAGGATCTAGTGCGAGTCCTCTATTCTCTCGTCGATATCCAAGGCTCCGGATGAATCGCTTTGAGGAAAGGGCTTCGACGTCAAAAAACAGAACGGCCCTGCACAATTTTTACTTCGACAAAAACAAGGAAGGATTTTTGGGCCGAGTGGGGTCCGATCCTCGTGGCTCAGCAGTCATGGTGTTGCCTTCTACGCCAAAAATCAGAGGTAAAGGGCTTAGATTTATGGGGAATTGTGGATTGTTGGTCGCGGAAAATCTGGAGGTAACCTCGTCTTCAACTTTTCAGTCTCCCTCATCTTATTTTTCCCCTTCTTGTGGTTTCACTTCTTCCTTCTTGAGTCCTTCTACCCCCATTCTCCCCAGTTCTGACATTCAGTCTCTGAATCCTCTGGAAAACCGAGTGAACTCAAAATTTTTTTTCAAAAAGGATAATGATGGTACTGTGGGTCAATTTAGTGTTGGCATCCCTAACCTCATGTTGGAGGTGAACCAGACTACTTATCCTAACCAGTTGACCGAGAGTGTTAATCCATTGATGCCTAAAACAACTTCGGGTACAGTTAGTCAGGGTGTTTCTACGGGCTCCCCATCGGGTGAGTTCCAAATAGAAGGAATATCCCCCAGGAAAATGGCAAAAGTGCGAGAGGTCTTAAAGTCTTTGGATATAAAGTATATTCCTGGAGAAAGAGCAAATGTTCCAAAGGTTTGTGAGAAGAGTTGGAACTGGTTTGGAGGATTAGGGTCTGTGTGTTTAATCCATGAAGATAATCAGTTGGAATACCAGGGGGTTGGGTTCAAGGAAAAAGAGAAGGGTGGTTAAAGATTTTTTGAGATCTGAAAAATCGGATGTAGTGATGATTCAGGAAACGAAAAAGGCAGAGTGTGACAGAAGATTTGTGGGTAGTGTATGGACATTCAGAAATAAGTCATGGGCATCCCTTCCGGTGTACGGGGCTTCGGGTGGAATTTTGGTCATTTGGGACTTTAAAAAATTGCGCAGTGAGGAGGTGGTATTAGGTTCCTTTTCTGTCTCAGTCAAGTTCGCAGTGGATGGAAGCGAACAGTTTTGGTTATCAGCAGTCTATGACCCAAATAGCACAGCACTTAGGAAGGATTTTTGGGTAGAGCTTTCAGATATCTTTGGACTCTCTTCCCCATGTTGGTGTGTGGGTGGAGATTTCAATGTCATAAGGAGAAGTTCAGAAAAATTGGGTGGTGCTAGTTTGACCCCAAGCATGAAGGACTTTGACGACTTTATAAGAGAAAACGAATTGATAGATCCACCTTTAAGGAGAGCACCATTCACTTGGTCAAACATGCAAGAGCATTCCGTATGCAAGAGATTAGACCGTTTTCTATACTCAAATGAGTGGGAACAATTATTCCCTCAAAGTCTTCAAGAAGTTCTTCCTAGATGGACATCGGATCATTGGCCGATAGTCTTGCAAATCAATCCGTTCAAGTGGGGCCCAACACCGTTTAGGTTTGAGAATATGTGGTTGCAACATCCTAGTTTTAAGGAGAGCTTTGGAAGTTGGTGGAGAGAGTTTCAAGAAGATGGGTGGGAAGGTCACAAGTTCATGAGGAAATTACAATTCCTTAAGGCCAAATTGAAAGAGTGGAATAAGATTTCTTTTGGAGACCTAATTGAAAGGAAAAAAAGCATTTTGTTCAATTTAGCTAACTTTGACTCCATGGAGCAAGAAGGGGGTCTCTCCCCTGAACTTTTAATCCAAAGAGCCTTAAGGAAAGGGGAGTTAGAGGAGTTGATCTTGAGGGAAGAAATTCATTGGAGACAAAAAGTTAGGGTGAAATGGGTTAAGGAAGGGGATTGTAATTCAAAGTTTTTCCATAAAGTGGCTAATGGTAGGAGAAATAGGAAATTTATCAAGGTGTTGGAGAATGAAAGAGGCCTAGTGTTGGATAATTCAGAGAGCATCAAAGAGGAGATCTTAAGGTATTTTGAAAAGCTCTATGCGAGTCCTTTTGGAGAGTCTTGGAGAGTTGAAGGCATAGATTGGTCCCCTATATCTGGAGAGAGTGCGTCTAGGTTGGAATCCCCTTTTACTGAAGAAGAGATTTATAAGGCCATTTTTCATATGGATAGGGATAGAGCACAGCAGTGTTTCAAGATTGTTGGGATGTGATTAAGGAGGATTTAGTGAGAGTGTTCGATGAGTTTCATAGGAGCGGGATTATTAACCAAAGCACTAATGCGTCCTTCATAGTTCTGTTACCCAAAAAAAGCATGGCAAAGAAGATATCAGACTACAGACCCATTAGCTTGATCACTAGTCTTTACAAGATTATAGCCAAAGTGTTAGCAGGGCGTCTAAGAGGGATACTTCATGAAACTATCCATTCCACTCAAGGAGCTTTTGTTCAAGGGAGACAAATTTTGGACGCAGTTCTCATAGCCAATGAGATAGTGGATGAGAAAAAACAATCAGGGGAGGAAGGAGTTGTCTTCAAAATTGACTTTGAAAAGACTTATAACCATGTGAGTTGGGATTTTTTGGATCATGTGTTGGAGAAGAAGGGATTCAGTCCTAGATGTAGGAAATGGATGAGAGGCTGTTTGTCCTCGGTGTCTTTTGCAGTCCTAGTGAATGGAAACGCTAAAGGGTGGGTTAAGGCTTCTAGAGGTTTAAGACAAGGATACCCTTTATCCCCCTTTTTGTTCACCTTAGTAGCAGATGTATTGAGCAGGATGTTAGTGAGAGCAGAGGAAAGAAATGCCTTAGAGGGTTTCAGGGTGGGTAGGAACAGAACAAGGGTGTCCCATTTACAATTTGCAGATGACACCATTTTCTTCTCTAGTACTCGAGAAGAGGACTTGCTAACCCTCAAGAGTATTTTGCTAGTGTTTGGGCATATTTCTGGGCTGAAGGTTAACCTTGACAAAAGTAATATTTTTGGCATTAACCTTGGTCAGAATCATCTTCATAGGTTGGCCGAGTTGCTTGATTGCAAGGCTTCTGGGTGGCCCATACTTTACCTGGGTCTTCCTCTGGGTCGGAACCCCAAGTCTGGTGGCTTTTGGGATCCTGTGATTGAGAGGATCTCGAGCAGATTAGATGGGTGGCAAAAGGCGTATCTATCTTTTGGAGGCAGGATAACTCTCATTCAATCTTGTCTCACTCATATGCCTTGTTACTTCCTCTCCTTGTTTAAGATTCCCGCCTCCGTGGCAGCAAGAATTGAGAGAATGCAAAGAGATTTTTTATGGTCTAGGGTTGGAGAAGGCAAAAGAGATCATTTAGTTAGGTGGGATGTAGTATGTAATCCGAAGACAAAAGGGGGATTGGGTTTCAGAAGGATTTCCTTAAGGAATTCTGCTCTCCTAGGGAAATGGTTGTGGAGGTACTCTAAGGAGGGTTCAGCGCTGTGGCATCAGGTCATTTTAAGCATTTATGGATCACACTCTAATGGTTGGGATGCCAACACTGTTGTTAGATGGTCACATCGTTGTCCTTGGAAGGCTATTGCACAAGTTTACCAAGATTTTTTCAAGTTTACTCGGTTCATGGTAGGAGATGGGGAAAGAATTCGGTTCTGGGAAGACTTATGGTGGGGGGATCAACCTTTGGGAGTCCGTTATCCAAGACTACTTAGAGTAGTCACGGATAAAAACATTCCAATTTCTTCAATTCCCGGTTCCACTCGCCCCTTCTCTTGGAACTTTAACTTCCGTCGTAACTTTTCTGATTCCGAGATAGAAGATTTAGAAAGTCTCATGCAGTCTCTTGATCGTTTACATTTATTACCTTCGATTCCAGATATGAGATCCTAGTCTTTATCTCGTTCAGGACTTTTCACAGTCAAATATTTCTTTCTTGCCTTATCCCAATGTTCTGGTTTGCCTTCCGTTTTCCCTACCAAGTTAGTCTGGAATTTTCAAGTCCCTTTCAAAATCAAGTCTTTTGTCTGGTTAGTGGTTCACAAGAAGGTAAACACTAACGACATGCTACAGTTGAGAAGACCCTACAAAGCACTTAGTCCCGACATTTGCATGATGTGCATGAAGCATGGAGAAATAGTAGATCATCTTTTTCTTCATTGCTCTTTGACGATGGGGTTGTGACACAAATTATTTCAGTTAACAAAGACAGATTGGGTTCCCCTAGGAGCATCTTTGACATGCTATCTACCAATTTTAATGGTTTTGGATCTTCTAAGAGAGGGATTGTTTTGTGGCAAGCTGCGTGCATCGCTTTAATATGAGTGGTGTGGCGGAAAAGAAATGTAAGGATTTTTTAGGATAAAGCAAGGAATTCAGAGAACCTTTGGGACATGATTCATGTCCTTGCTTCTCTTTGGGCTTTTTGTTCTAAGGTTTTTAAGGGGATTCCCCTTAATGTGATACATCTTGATTGGTTAGCGGTGTGTAACTCCATTGGGTTGGCCTAATCTAGAGTAGTTGTTGGTTTCTACTTTGTATTTTCTTGTATTTGTTTCCTTGTAGTTTTGTTTTTCTTTGGTGGGAGGATTCCTCATCCTTCTCTTGTACTTCCTTTTTATTAATATATACCTTTGTCGTTTCCTATAAAAAAAAAAAAAAAAAAAAGTCATAATAAAATATGGATAAAGATTTCCTAAAATAAACCTATTTAAATTATACAATAAGTATTGATTTTTAATTCAATTAATTAAAATTGGGGATTCACAATCTAACTTCAAGTATAGACCTTTAGGTGAAATAAGGGTATATAATTTAATAGTCTTAGGGTAATTGCAATGCATGGTCTAACAAGATCAACTTGAATTAAGGTGTAATAATCATTCTCTTCCTCTTCTTGAGTAGATCTTGGAGACTCATCCTCATCAAATATTTTAAAAGGTTAAAAGCAGTCTTAAGATAATAATAATAATAATAAAAAAAAACACCCATGAAAAGTGTAAAATAAGATAACCATATAATTCATAATGACCAAATTAATTGTTTGCTATTATCAATAGTTTCTAATTCAATTCCTTTTTCTCTCTTCTTAAAGCCAATTCTCTCTCATGGCTTTATCAAATAATCTTCAACACTACCATTGCTATCACTAACAAGGATCATCTGAGGAATCATAATCATATCCAATACTCTATTATCCTCCACATCAATGTTAATGTCTACAAAATCTTAATCATCATCAATTAAATATATAGTAAAACCCTTATAAAATAATACTCTTTTTTGATAACCGAGGAACCTTTCATGGCTAAACCCTTAGGACTCTCCATGGGGACCCAAACCTTGGGGCGTTGATCACCCTACAACAACCAACACCAGTTAAATTCAGGGTATCATTGGTGGCAGACTTCGAACCCAACCCTATAAAATAATACTCTTGGGAACAAGAGAAATTATTATCTTAACAAGGTTATTGATTTATCGATAAATTAATAAAAAGTTATTAAGGTATCGATAAATGAATTAATACATAGAAGCCTAAGATGGTGTTTATTTTTTTAACTTAATGCTAAATACAATTTGCTTTCAAATTTTAGATAATTTATTTTTTAACTTTTTTCTTTTTACTTGTTTCTTATTTTTAAAATTTTTTGACTGAATAGAAAAAATAAAAATATTTGGCTTTACAATATTTTGAAACAACCAAAACACAATCTCAACATGACCATCGCCTTATTAATACTTAATATTTAGTAGAAATAAAATAATAAAAAAACAAACAACTGAATACCTAATACTATTAAGTTGTATTTAGAGTTGAGTTAAATTAAATTTTATTTAGATTTAAGTTATAAAAAAAAAACAAATGCCACCTAGGAGAGTAAAAAAATAAGAGATGGTTATTCATTGTAAATGATAGAAAGACCTTTAAAAGAAAGAGGTGTAAATGTGATAACCTAAAAGATAAAGAGGTTTCAAATATGTGATGATTCCAAGGAGTGAATTGAGAAAATAGAAGTTATAAAAAGTCACTCTATGCTATATTATGAAGTTACTCAATACATACTATATATATATAATGTACTTCGTCAATTATTAATTTATATTTCCTTGGGCCCTTAAGGATTTTTAAAAATATTATTATTTTTATATATTTAGAAAGGTGATTAATTTCATGGTTTTAAAAACCGGATTAGACCTGCCGGTCTAATCGTTGGCCGGTCAACGGTTCCGGTTTAGTTAATTAGACCGGAAACAGGTTGAACCGAAATCGGATCGGCTGAACCAGCAGTTTGACTGGTGAACTGGACGAACTGGTTGGTTCACTCCGAACTGTCCGAGTCGATTCAATTTTTTATTTATTTTTAACATCAAAACGACACCGTTTTGGAGGATATAAAACCTCCTTCTCCAAACCCTCCCTCTCCAAACTGCAGCTGCCGTTTGCCCCTAACGCGGCGCAACAGGCTCCCACCTTCAGCCGTTTCATAGTGCAAAATCTCCCTCTAGCGGCTGTTGCAAGATCACTGTCACCTGAGTCACTTCTTCCCCGCCGCGCTGTTGCAAGCCGGCAAACCACCCCCTGCCTTTGGAACCTCGACTGTAAACCCCCTCCGGCTAACTGTAACTCCCCTGCCTCGGCTGTAAACCCCCCCCCCAACCAACTGGCTGTAACCTCCCCTCCTCCCGCTGTAAACCCCCCACCCCCCTGCGCTATAAAGCCCTCCCCTCCCAGCCTTGCCTTCCTTCCATTTTTGTTTTTAAAATTTTAATTTTTATGTTTTATATTTAATATCTTAATATTTAATTTCTCAATTTTTTGTAGATTATAATTGTAATGATAGGTTTAATATTTAAAATTTTCATTTTTATTTTATTTTTTTTACTTTGAAATTTTAATTTATTGAAATTATTGAAAATATTGGGTTATTGACATTTACAGAGAAAAAAACTTTATAAAAAAACTCAGTAGATATTATTAAAATTTAGATAGAATTTATTATTTTTATTTATTAATTTTTTTAATTTTAATAATATATAAAAATATATATTTATAACGTCACCGATTCAATCGTTGATTTGACCCGTGAACTGGTAACTTTTCCGATTCGGTTCTAAAAACATTGATTAATTTAGTATATTGGCTTGAGTTAGGATCGGAAGATTTTAGTATTTAAGTTAGATTATTAATTTATTGACCATTCATATTTTCTGTGTGTTTATCTATCAAAAAATTTTTTATCGAACATTCATTTATCAAACATTCATTTATTGAAGTTTTACTATAGTTGCCTTCCTTTATTCATCAATATATGAGTTCAACTATTACAATGACCAACGAATCCTTATTTCTTCTTTTCAATCTCTTTAATTCCTCTCCATTTAAAGGATCAATTGGTTGTTAACTAAGCCCCTACTTTATAAAATGTTTAACCCTAGACCTTTGTTTTTTAATAGGCAAAATTGAATTATATTAACAATACCTAAGAAAAGGGCACACTTACAATAGGCACTTGTAGGCAAGTAAAAAAGAAAAGAGAGAAAAAAAGTGCTCCTTCTCCTTACTTGGAGTTAAGCCAAGCAATAAATCCTATTATGGTCATTGAATGATCATCTATGTACCTAGCCCTAGTTTTGCATTCAAGACAAAACTTATAAATGTATGTCAAAACCTCACAAAAACAACAATTTATCAAAACCGTTGAATATTTGATGTTTAAGCTTCAATAGCCTCAAGGCTATAGCCTTAACTAAGTGAGGCTTAAGCCTTGATTACCCTATGTTGAGGCTATAGGCTCAAGTAATAAGTCTCAATACCCTTTTAAAACATTGCCAATGTATATATTTTTTTTGGTCAGAAACACTGCCAATGAATATTGAGGTTTAAACCTCTTATAAAATATATACAAAAAGCTTACAAAGGCCCTACACCCATTAAAACCTTTTGAATGTTTGAGGTTTGTCTCAATAGCCTTGAGGCTACAAACCTGAACCAGGTGAGGCTTAAGCCTTGATTACCCTATATTGAGGCTATAACTGTATAGGCTAATTTGCATAGCCTCACCTTGAGGCTTCAATAGCCTTTTGCCCCAAGGCATAAACCTCAATGAGTCAATAGCCTTTTAGAACATTGATCAGAAACTTTATATCATTTGATTCTTGAGTTTGAACACCTTGAAAACTCACATGTGCAACAAAATCTGTTTGATAATCAGACTCAGTAACTTAAACAAAGATCTAGAAGGTGCTTTAATTTGTTCTTTTTTTCTTGATAAGATTACTGGTTGTATTGACTCTAACTGCTTTCTTTCTAATTGGAAGTCTTTCCTTCTTTATATTGCTTTCACCTTTGAACTTGTGTTGCTTCAGATTGGTATGGCTATTTCATCTTGTTTGTGCTTTCTTTGCAACACAACATTTGCTATCTTCATGACATGTTAGTCTGTTATATTGTAGTGTTTTGCTGTTGACATGGCATGCTTTTTATTTATGGTATGACATAAAGGCTTGCTCTTCCTCATTGTTGTCTTTGAAATTGGAGGTTCATATTTATGCCATTTTATCACTACTATTTTTGGCCTTTGATGTGATAGTTGTTTCTCATTTTATCAACGGCTTTATAACCACAATGAGTAGTTAATTCCCTAAAGTTGGAATGGTAATGGTTTATGTTGCGGCATTCTGCCTTTAATTTTTTGCAAAAATAATTTGACAATTGGAAATGGGTTTGACACAAGTTGAGAAAAAGGCATATGTTTGCACTTTTCTTATTTATATGGAGTGCTTTAGAAGCATATTGATCTTACTTAGTTCTTATTTGTCTAATGATAAGATTGATGATTAATTAGAGGTTTGAGCCTGTGTACTTTTCTGTAACTAGAATGCTATTCGTTTAGGTTTAAACGATTGACGGGTCGGGATGAAGTAGCTGTGTCTGCTCGAGACTACAAGTTTTATTCTCCAAGACACAAGTATAGGCGTGTTGCATCAAACCCTGTGTCGAACATCCCTGGTTTGCCTGTAAGCTTGACATCCTTCAATTTTTTAACTTACTAATTGTTTGGCCTTAGTGACCAATATTGAAAGTGGACCTAATGTTTCATTCATATGATATTCTCACTTCTCAGACATTTCCTGGCACGGATACCTCTCCTACAATGGCTAGTGCACAAGGATTTCGCACTGTAAATGAAGTAAGATTCTTTTTTTTTTCTCCCCTCTTTCTAGGCCCATCCTCTACAATGTATATAAATTTGCTTATCTGACAGGATATCTATGGTACTGAGTTTTTATGAAATAATCACATCTAAATGGGATATTCCAGTGACTAACTCAAAAAATCCTGTGCTGAAGTTGCAACTATCTGACTTTTGAAAGGTTTTTTCTTGGTTGGTTACATTTATCCTATTTAAATGGTTTTTCTTATTGGAGACATCTCAGGGAGGTATAAAATGACAGATACTAGTGCATAGATTTTACTTTCACCAACCCAGACTTCCTTTTGTGACCTTATGCTACCAAGAGTTGAGCCTTTGCATTTTGACTTTCATCAAGAAAATTTGTTTTTAGGTTGTATCGAGTTACTTGGATTCTCATGATTTCTTTTTGGAGATATTGAAGAATACAAAGCTCAGCAAGAACACTTTGTTAATCGGCACTTTTTTTTTTTGGATAGATAAAATAAAATGTATTATAGATGAAAGAGAGTATACATGATGTATACAAAGCAACCAAAAGACTCAAAAAAGAAGCGTGAAGACACAAAAACCAGCAAACACACCCTACAAAGATTCTAACCAATCCACAAATTCTAACAATGACAAAGAACCGTCCCTAATATACAATTTAACCCAATCCCAAAAAAGGTTCAAGAAAGAATTTTTAATTGTTTGGTCCAAACTTTCACAGTTATTGAAGGCTTCCCTATTTCTCCCTCCATATGGTAACACACATAACAGAGCAACCTTCCAAGCCTGTTTTTTTTTCTTTTCCAACAAAAGAATCACACTAGCTTAAGAGGAATCCCCTAACTGAAAGTTATGCGAATGTGATTTAGCTAAGGTTGTTGATTGCCAGCAATCAGAGAGATGGCCATTTGCATTTCTCTCACGATAGATGGGCAGGAAGCATGTAGGCTCCATGCTGTGGTGAGTGTTAATTTGGGGAGGGCTATTTGAAAACAGCCAATTGAAAAGCATTACAAATATTCATACCAGGATTTGGCCCTCAAAACTAGCCCTAGACCTGGAATCTGATTAGCTTGTTAGTAAGTTGGGGATCTAAAGTGGTATTTTGACACATTGCTATCCAGCTTCATATATGTAGTAGTGGTTCTGCTCTCTGACATAAAGTAATATCTATTATCTACTGGTAAACATTGTCCATTTGAGCCACTAATGTTGTTGGTGTGCTTGATGTGTCCTGCCAAAGTTTTGTGGTAAAGATTCCACTAAACTTGAATGGCTATCCAAATTTCAATTCTAGGTTTGTAAGTATCATGCAAGTCCCTCATTTGATGGTTTGCATCCTTCTTGGATGTCATTGTTAGGCATCGATAGGTTTGTTGAAAAAAGATTTGGAATCAGGCTCACACTGTTGTTTGTGTTTCCTTGGAAATGCAAGTCACATAATAGTGTGTGGGAACTCAACAAAATTCTAATTGCAACTATTTGTTGTTAGTAGAGAAGTCCTTCACTCTGCAGGTCTATCTTGGATCCCCACTAAATCTGGCATTTTTTCCATTCTCAGTACCTCAACCTTAAATGTCTTTAGCTTTCTTCTTGTTCTCTTAGCATTTTCAACTTGAATCAAGACACTTTTCCTTTCTCTTGCATTCAATGCTCTTCTTCCCACATGATTAAAACATTGTGAATGACTTACCCTTGTCTTGTCGTCAATTTGTGTGACCTATGCTTCTCATATATGTATTCATTTGTTGCTTCTTGAATGGAAAATTAAGGGCCTAGGGAAGAAAAGGAGTGTAGTTTGGAGAATGGCGCCTATTTGTCTGTTTTGGTGTATTTGGGGAGAGCGAAATCGAAGAATCTTCCAAGAGGAAGAGATGTCAGATACGAGCTTGATGAACCTCTTTCTTCGGTCTCTTCTTGAGTGGTCTCAGCAGTTTCTGGACTTGGACTTGGACTATCTCTCTTTTCGGAATTTGTTGGGTGATTGGGTTGTTGGTTAACTTTTTCCTTTATAGGTTTTTTTCTTTCTTTTGTTGCCTTGGATTGGGCTTTCTTTGTATACAGCCTGTGTACGTAGGGAGCGCCCCCTGTTTTGGCGCATTTTAATCTAATTTTCATCTTTGTCTATAAAAAAAAAATATATGTATTCATTTGTATTTTATGCTTTTTTTTTTTTAAATGATAAACAAACATGAGAATCAAACCCAAGATATGTCCCAACTTCCTTCAGCATTTGCACTGAGCCGATTATACCTTTCCTGTATTGCTCCTTATCCATTGAACAACCTTGTTTCAGAAAACTAATTTTTAACACATGCTGCCTCTTAGTACATAAGTATTTCATTTCCATGAAACAGTGCATGGCTCGATATTTTCCATTGCCACATATAAGTCAGGAGGAAGATTACAATCCAGTCATCCCAAATATCTTCAACATCTGCTGTGGAGCTCTAATGTGAGTTGGAGCCTAATGAAAGCTCTGCTAACTGGAAACTGGGAAGATTAAAGTAGAAAAAAAACATTTTTAATCTCACTTCTTCATGTTGAATTGTACTAGATGTATTTATTTATTGTTCCCACCTAAGCTGGAATCACATATCCACACAGGTGGGGTTGATGCACTAACTTGCTAATTGTTTTTAAACTGATGGTAGTCACTTATTGTGTTACATTTAGGGGTTTAAGTTGGTCACAAGCACCAGAATTAGTGGGAAACAGAATGACGTTCCCATTCCAATCATCTACTCTGGCTAACCAAATAGTGCTTCAATGTTAGATGGTTCAAATGCTTAGTAGAACATGTTTTCTTTTCATGCTACATTTTAGTGCTAGTTTAATCATGTTGTTTCATTAAATGTGAGTGATTAAGGAGATGCTTATGTTTAATTAGTATCTCAACATTGACCATCTGAATTACCTGTTTTGTTTTGTTTCCTTTGCAGCCACAAAATCAGCAGGCTACCCCATCCAAACATCATATGCAATCACTATCACATCAGCCCCAGTTTCACCCTATTCACCAGAACCATCATCAACCCATTCACCAAACTCAGCATTCAGCACACTTTTCTCACAGTCATCAATGTGGGCCACCATCACATTTACCTGAAATTCCTCATGGCCACCAGTCACCAACCATCCCGCAACATATGGCTTGCTTACAACCTATCACTGGAGGTCATGTCAGTGGACGCTTGCATGTACTGGTGAGGGTTCTCTTAATTGAAGTTTTATTCTTTCATTTTGATAATTCAAACACTCCTGTATTTTAGTAGAATGTTGGGTTTTAGTTCAATTTTCCTAAAAAATTGCATGTTGGACTTACAGATACTGTATCATAACATATCTCTATCATTGCTTCTGTAGCATGCATGCTTACTGGGGAAAATTCATCTGCCAACACCATAGGACTGCAAAGAATTGAGATTTTTATTTGAATCCATTGTCCCTGACTGATTGATTCAATTGTGTGATTTCATGGAAAAGGGAGGTTACAAACAAATTTCCACTAGCTGGATGAGGCAGCAGCTATGGGAAAGATATAATATGTTATTGCTCTTTTTTTTTTTTCTCAAAAAAGATGTCTTCAGCTAGGGCAGCCTTTGACCTGAAAATTGCAACTTAAGGTAGAAGATACCAATTGCTCAATGAAGCATTTGAAAACTGATGACACCTTTTGCGATACTATCTGCCTCATATGTAAACCTTTGTTAAAGTATCTAATGTTGTTTGGTTGCTGCATTTTGAGGGCTTTTGTGAGGCACACCTCCTAGAAACATCATGATGAGGAGTGTTTTCCAACCTTCTCTTTGCACCTCCTCCTGGCATTGCTTCACTAAAGAGCTTTTGGCCCTCAAACATGTTTAACAGAAAATGCAGTTTTTGATGTATCCATACTTGAAGCATTGAAATTCATGATCATTCCCTAACTTCATATCTTTGTACGATGCTGGTTAGGCATTTGCTTGTGATAATGAGGATAATAACTCAATGCTATTTGTGGGTTTCAAGTTATTAGATTCCATACTATTGCTCTTTCTGAAATATCCTGCCAGGGTTTTGCTTTTTATGTAGCTTTTCCATTGTTGTGATGAATTAAATTGTTGAAATTGAGCTGTAATCGGCTATTTAATAAGCTTGTTTTATTCTCACATGGTGGTCATCTTCCTGGAAATTTCATCACAGCTAATTGTTCTTACAACTGTTATTTGTTGTTTGTTTGTTTGTTTGTTTATGACTGCAGTTTTTTTTTTTTTTTTGATGCCTGTTTTCTAGCGACTTCATAAAATATTTGGGAAATCTAATGTTACTAAATGATTTCAGTTTCCATAGGAACGTTAAAGCACTTCTGACAATTTACTTTTTCCTTCCTGGTTCCAATGTCTTATCGACTCTTCTTTGTTTTTAACCTTATTGATGTATCATTCCAGCCGACCAGTCCTGCAAAGTTCTGTGATGAATGTGGAACTCCCTATTTGAGAGAAACCTCCAAGTTCTGCTCAGAATGTGGTGGTAAGAGGTTCGGAACATGACATGTTATCTTCAAGTCCTCTCTTCATCCATCCCAGAGGTTTTATTTTTGTTCTCTACTGTAAATATTCAAGAATGAAGTTTAGACTGGTTCCCTTTCCTGGTGTTCATGTACTTTTCTGGTGTCGGACTTTGTAAAGTTTGTTAGATGTGGGTATTGCCCAACAAAATAAAAAAAACTATGATCTAGGCCAAAACTGACTGTTGAAGGGGGTCTTAGGTAGTTTCTTTTCTGGAGGGAGCTAGTGGGAGTTTGTGCTGAGTTGAAGAGAGGACTGCTCTCTTTGGCTAGATTGTGCCTGTCCGTGAGGGCACAGAGGTCCTCTTTCGAGGATATACTGTAGTGGGGGTTTTAGGTTAAAAGGGGGTTGAGGTGTGGATTTTTTGGTTCTTTTTTAAATTTTATTTATGAATTTATGTATATAATAACAGTGGCTTATTAGATTGCAATGAATTTTTGAATCCATTTTATAAATAGCTCTTAGTTTTATTTCCAATTTGTTTGATGATTGTAATATAGAAAAGATGAATCATATATTCCTAACGAGAGTAAGATTTGATTTCCATAATAATATTTTTTTTATTCTTAAGCGTATCCAAACACAGGATTGAATGAGATGTTGAATTAATTTCTTATTTTCATTCTCCATGATGGTATTTCAGATGTGGCGGGGAAAAAATATTAAAATCATGTCTTGAAAAAATAGATTTCCTATATAAATAATGAAAATATTCATTCAAATTGAAAAAAAAAAAACAAATGTAGTTGTTAAATGTCATATTAGAAACCTAAAGTTTCAACAGCCTCAACAACCCAGGAAATATTAAACTAAAATCAAAATGGGTATGGTGTGTGACTTTTAGGTGGTTGTCTTGGGGAGTCACCTACTTCCTCTCCTCTCCTCTCGTCTCTTCTC
This sequence comes from Vitis rotundifolia, assembly GCA_030254885.1. Lineage (NCBI taxonomy): Eukaryota > Viridiplantae > Streptophyta > Magnoliopsida > Vitales > Vitaceae > Vitis > Vitis rotundifolia. The sequence continues at coordinate 16,667,908 of CM058151.1, forward strand.
GTCTTTAAACCCACCCAAAACCTCACTTGTCCTGACTCCTACCTCCCCCTAACTCTTCCCCGTTTTCATCATCTTCTCTCAACTCTTGACAACAATAATGCACTGCTCTTCACCTCCATCCCTCTTCCATTTCCACCGCTCATCCCTATCCTCAAATGTCTCTTTTGCCTTTCCCAGACCCTCTGTATCCCCATCCTACCACCACCGTCGCCTTAGGGTTTCAGCTTCTGCCAACACCACCGACAACAACAACCCCATTCTCAAAGCCATCAAAACCTCCGCCGGAACCCTTGTCCTCACCGCCGCCGCCGCCGTTTTTATGATGGGCAAGTTCCGTGCATTGCCGGCGAGAGCGGAGTCGCCGATGGTGTTGTCCGAGGAGAGTGCGACGCCTGAGGATAAATCTGAAGAGTCATCGCCGTTGTCCGAGTTTCTTGAAAATTCTGAGGCTGTGGGGGCGTTGAAATCGGTGCTGCAGCAGAAGCTGGAGGACGGCGAGGACGGGGAGGCACTGAAGGTCCTGGAGCGGATAGTGTCGGCGCAGCCGGAGGTGGTGGAGTGGAAGTTTCTGATGGCGAGATTGCTAGGGGAAATGGGGGAGACTGATAGGGCACGCGATGTATTCGAGGAAATTCTTGCTTCGAATCCGCTGTCCTTTGAAGCTCTGTTCGGGAATGCATTGTTAATGGATCAATGTGGAGAGGGCGACGCGGTGATCAGGCGACTGGAAGACGCTTTGAGGACGGCTGAGAATGAGAACAAACTGAAGGAGGCTCGCGATGTGCGGTTGATAATGGCCCAAATGCAGTTTCTTCGGAAGAATGTGGACGAGGCATTGAGGAGCTACGAGGAGCTGGAGAAGGAGGATCCCAGTGATTTCAGGCCTTACTTTTGTAAGGGAATGATATACACCTTGCTGGATAGGAATGAAGAGGCTCGAGAGCAGTTTGCTAAGTATCGGGAGCGTTCGCCCAAGAAGTTTGAGGTGGAGGGGTTCTTGCAGACCCCATTGTCGAGGATGAAGCTGTTTGGGACTGATTCGGAGGGTTGAGTTCGGGTTTTGGGTGTTGATAGTTTTGAGGAATAATGAGTGGAGAAATGGGAGTTTTCTCCAGACTGCTATGGTGGTAATCCTTTTCCTCTTGTTAAATTTTTGTAAGGTTATCAGATAAATTTCATGTTGAAGCTTCATAACAAGAAACTACAGAAATAAAGGAAGAGAACTCAATTTTAGTGAGCTTTGTTGAGTTCAAGTTTTTCAATAAAAAAAATTAGCATACTCTTTTTCACATTGTGAATTGGGTAATGTTCTGAGTTGAGAATGAGTTGGGGTGATTTATTGATTTGAGAGGTTTGTTGATCTCCTAAGAAGGGAACCATCTTCTAGGTCAACTTGTTCTTCTTGAAATCCATCTTATGTCTATAGTTGCTTTCTGAATTGAACCACACCTAAAATACCTTCACTGTAGGAAGCAGAGAAGCTCTCTCTTTCAGTAGCCCTTTGAATCTCATTGTTTATCATGCTTTATTGTCTGATTCACCACAGTTGGAGACTTGGAGGCACCTTGAATTCGCTGGAATAGATTTTAGGCTATGTTTGGGAACTGTTCTCCAGAAGAGTTTTTCATTACCCTGAGTTTAGTGTTGGGAATTCAGAGTGATGATTGTAACTCTTATATGATCTTAAGTAGTGGGTAGGTGTTTCATTATTCAGCTGTGATTATGCATGACCTTCTGATGTTTATCCCATATGTAAAGAAGAAAAACATGGAAGGTGTTGCAATGTCTTGGAGATTTAAATTCTTAGCTTGTAAGTAATAATATTCTCTTTCCTGGCCACCATCCCACACCTACCACCCTCTCCGAAAACCCACAATCAATTGGTTGGTGGTGGATGGTTTTAATGCTGTCCTAACCAAGTGACTCATTATTTCTGGGTTGGGAAAGTAAGGAGTTTGTGGTGAAAGAAGTGAATTATCATTAAGTTGAAAGAATAGGCATTAATAGAATAAATTTTCTGTTTAGCATTAGTGTGGTACATTATGAACTGGAGGGCTTCTGTCTCCAGTCACTTCCAAGCTGACTGAATCAAAGGCATTTGAAGTAGCAGTCAGCTTCGGCTTGTAGTTGCCTGACATCTATTCCAACACTACATTTGATAGTGGCCTCTAGAATGACTTCAAGTGTTCTCTTGTTAGAATTCCTCTTCAATGACAAAGTGCATAGCATGACACCAAAATATTAGGGATATTCAGTGAAAGAAGCTGCTTCTGAATAGCGTATGTGTTGGTTAGCTTCTTCAGCAATTAGAGTAGCCAAATTTGAAGAGACTAATTCTCCGCTCAGCTCATCTTGCCTGAGCCATATTGGGAAAAATGATTTCCTGTTATTGAATACCTTGCTACTAGATGCTCAAGATAAATCTCACTGACAAAATTAATTAATAAAGGACCATGTGACTGTCGGTGGCACCACATAAGCTATGACATACTGTTGTGCCTTGAGCTGTAATTAATGCAGGTAGAGGTTTGTGGACCTCATGCAGGAGTTTAAGTCCAAAATAATCCATTGGAAGAAAAAAAAAGGTAAGAATACTACCCATTACAAAATATTTGTCAAACTAATCTTTTGTATTCACATAAGCTTCTACATGGATTTTTTTTATTTTTTTTTGTGTAAAAAACTACCGATAGTGATTGTGGTTTTAAACGTTTCAGAAATATCTTTAAAATCACAGCCACAGATTGTGGTTTTACAGTTTTCCTTAGAATCATAATTAGTAATTGTGGTTTTAAAATTATTTTTAATCCATCCCCATTTTAATGGTATTGTGATTTTAATATTATTTTTAAAATATTATTTATCATAATAACCATAAAATCACAGTTAGCAGCTGTGGTTTTAAAAATATTCTAAAAATCATAGTCATAGACTATGGTTTTACAATTTTCTTTAAAATCACAGTTACAGACTGTGGTTTTATAATTTTCTTTAAAACTACAATTACTAACTATGGTTTCACAAATATATTTAAGGGGAACTCATGTAACCATACATCAACTAAAAAATATATGAGATTTTAGAACTTTGCTTTTTTTATTTTTAATTTTAGTGTAAACTATGGATGTATCAAAATTTCTTAACGATGTACCAAATTTCCTTAAAGTTTGTTTCGGAGTGGGGAAAATTTATTACAATTTTCCATTGTCAGTTTAAAATTATTTTTTTTACAAATTAACTTTAATAAATTTTTTCTTTATGACTGTTTTAAAATTATATATATATATATATATATATATATTATCTTTATTTTTTCATATTTTCCTTGAAATTTTGAGAAAATAATTTCGCCTACATGCATTCCCATAAAAATTTGTATATTTATGGTAAATAAAATATTTATTTGTTTTATGAATTTTATCACATATGAATTAAAGAAAATTATTTTTAAATTTTAAAATAACTAAACAAATTATTTATATTATTTTAAACTTTTATATTTTCATATGAAAATTAATGCCAATGATTATGATTTTAGGTTATTCCTTATTAAGTATGATTTGAACTTATGTCTTAGTTAAAATGTATAATTTTTTAATTATATAAAAGAAAAATAAGTTATGCTTGTAATAATTTGTTTAGTTAAAATTTCTTTCATTAAGACTTTAGGATGCATTTGAGTCTTATTTGTTTAAATTATCAAGGAAATAGATGAATAATATAACATCACTAATTTGAATTAACATTTTATATAACCTTAAATGTATGAACCAAAGTATTATAGTTCTACAAACATGAAAAAAACTCTCAATGTGTCCTACATGATGGAGTCTTTCTCTTTCGTTGTGAACATCTATGGTAGATGACTATATTTATTGTATCCATCTGTGCTATTTGAAAAGTCTCCATCTTTATAAACTATGACACGCCATCTACATGAGTTGTCAAGTTAGATGGGATTGATGGAGGTAAAACTCAACGTACACGTGGAGCTCGATGTCGTCTAGGTACCCATACATGTGATTGTGTGGCATGAGTTGTCCCCTTAAGAAAAGGTAGAGGTGCAATGGACTCCGTAACAGGTGGAGGTGCAATAGACTCTATAACAGGTGGGGGTGCATCCAATGATATAGATGGTTGAGGTTGAGGTGGAGGTGAAAAAGTCTGTATAGATGTAACATGAGGGAAGAAAGGTAAGTCTAATGATATAGATGACTCAACAGGGGTAAGGGTAAATGGTATGGTAGTCTCAGGTCGAGATGAATGGGTTGGTATGGATACATTAGGGGGAAAGAATGGCGACTCTAATGATGTAGATGGTTGAAATAGAGGAATGGTAGATGTGACTGGTGGATGTGAGGGTTGTACCAAAGTAGATGCCAGAGGTACATGTCGCCGACTAGCTCGACGACCACCTTTCCCCTAACCTCTAATGGGTGGTACCTTAACAAGCGTAATCAATTATGGTGTTCTCATGGATGGCCTTGATGATGTGGATGACTCTTGTGTCAAGTGTACGCGATGGTCCTCTCTTATAGCACGTAAAACATCAATAGCAATTCGGTGAGTTTTCTCCAAATCATCTGAAATAGCCATCTGTGATACGACAATGATCTGTATAAGAAAATGAAAAATGAGGCATTTGCACATAATTTAAGTTTAACATTCATTAAAAAATGGTTTTGTATCTGAAATGGTCTCACCAATAACTCAATGGTAGAAACTGTACTATGGAACCTCATATGATCTCTATGTAAAACAAGTGCGATCAGGCGTCGCGTGATACGTCTATACCACTTCATATATGGATCATAAAAATTCATGATAGTAATAGCAAGTGGTGTTGTCACAATACGCTCAGAATGAGTAACCCAAAGAGAAATATGCTGAGCATGGAATGTCACCCAATCATACTGATATTGTCCTCTCCTATCCACTAAATGTAGCTCCATATCTATCAAACAAGGTGGAGGTATCCCTTGTTGCATACGAAACTGGCGTAAAACTGGCCTATCCACTAAATGTAGCTCCATATCTATCAAATAATGTGAGTCAATTAATTAGAATAGATAGTTATGTCGAGATACCTGTAATAGTGTGATAGGTCCAGAAATCTCTGTGGCACTATCCAAACTCGCACGACATAGCTCTCTATATAGATATGCCAACACTACACTGCCCCAACTATAGTGAGAAATCTCAGTGAAGTCTCTCAATAGTGGAAAGTAACAAACATAACTATACATGTGTGCCAGTCTTGTTTGCGAACAATGCTCCACCCAATAGTGTTAATATGAAAGCACGAGCATAACGCTGCAAAATAACATCATCGACCCTTGCTAGTGGATATGAGAACTGCTTACGCAACCATTGTGCTGATATAGCTGACTCTCTAATCTGAGATGGAGGTGAGACCACACCTAAAAGCTCTGAACATAGTAGTGACCAATCTATGTCACATATGCTAATGATAGGAGGCCCATGAATACGTAATCTTAGAATCATGGCTTCATCTTGTAAAGTAACAGTCATCTTTCCAATAGGTAAATGAAATGTGTGTCTTGGGTTGCCATCGCTCAACAAGACTCGTGATCAATGGCCAATCTAGTGAAATGTGTCCGACATGATATACACCATAAAAACTAGATTGCATCACATATCGCCGAATACAAGGGTCCATCTCCCACTCTCGCATGAATGTCTATAAACGTTGTTGACATGTCAATACTCAATTAAGCTACAAAAGATACCATTTCAATTAAATAAGAACTTAATTAAGGTTTATGATTATGTTTTATATACATATATACTTGATTAGAATCTACTAATTAAGACCTATGTCTGTCCTATAGCACTAAAATAGAGCGATCTAATGGATCTGGATCGGATCTGCCCTCTCTATGCTCCATTACTATATTGTCATAATAAACTAATGTTAATATTATAATTTAAACAATTTCGATAGACTCCCCTATAAATAGGGTATCCTCCAAAATACAAAGAACCTGATTAATCAAAATATCCATCTACAACCAATATCAATATCCAAGTACAATAATGAAAAAAAAAAATGTCATAAACTAATGTTCATATCCAAATTTAAAATTTTTTTGGTAGAGTCTCCCTTATAAATGGGGTATTCTCCAAAATACAAACAACCTGATTAATCAAAATATTCATCTGCAACCAATCTCAATATCCAAGTACAATAATGAAAAAAAATGTAATAAACTAATGTTCGCATCCAAATATTAAAAATTTTGTCAAAGTCTTCCCTATAAATAGGGTATTCTCTAAAATACAAACAACCTGGTTAATCAAAATATTCATCTGCAAATGATATACTATTGTAAGACTAATAATTGTTAATATTACAATTTTGAAATTAACAGCAAAGTCTCTCTTATAATATAAGTATTGTCCAAAATACAATTAACATAATGTCAACATCCAAAGCTGACCAAGGCTAATGAAAAGTTAAATACAACTAAATCATTCATGAATTTGTATCTATGTTAAAGGAGAAATACAATGTCAATGACACATTATGAAGACCCAGCACCCATGTTCTTATTTGGACAAGAACGACGATTGTGACCACTTTGTTTGCACAAACCACATGTAACCGAGGTTTTACCTTTTCCAACATCCATTTCATTGTGCAAACGAGTAGATTTAGGTCGTCCACCTGACGCACGTTTTGTTGAATCTGCAAGCATAATAACTAGACCAACATATGATGGTCACTCGTACTCATTGTGTATGGGGTTAAAAAGTGATACCCAAGTGCTAAAGTACGATTGCATAGTATAATAATGTTGAACAAATGATATAAAATCAATTGAATGAAAATGGCATGCCGCTAGAATATGACTACATGGGAATCCATATATGAGTGTTTTGCCACATGTGCATCCATGCTCACGTAGGTTAACACGATATGTTCGCCCACCAGATGATGTCTTTTTACTACTCCTACTGGCCTTCACATGAAACAGTCCTTGGAAGTGGTCATACAAAACAACCTCATCAGAACCTGCCTTAACAACATTTGCATTAATCTTAGCATCAACATAAGGAGTGTATTATTCACCTAAAGCAAGTTGACCAGTACCATGTTCTCTTCTTACAACAAAGTAACTATTAACTCGATAGAATGTCAATTGAACAAATGCAGTGATAGGGAAGCTTTGTGCCCCTTTAAGCACGCTACTGAACACTTCTGACATGTTTGTAATCATTATGCCTTATCGTCGACCTCCATCATGTGATAGTGCCCATTTCTCAAAGGGAATAGCCTCCAACCAACTAAGTGCGTCTTGATTAATTCTCCCAATTGTGTCCATATGCATGTTAAACTTTTCTACCTTAGCTTCTAAGGCGACTCTACATAAAAGTTGTTTCAAGCATTTGTCCTTAAAGCGAGTCATAAAGTTGCTAGCAAGATGGTGCATACAAATCAAATGATATGCATTTGGCTCAAATCAATCAAGATAAACATCTGCAAATACAGCCATAGTGCCCAAATTGCGATTAGAGATAACAGAAAGACCCCTCCTTTGAGTTACTTGATTTTTAATACATGCCAAAAACCCTCTTCAACTATCAATATTTTCACCCTTAGTTAATGCAAAAGCGAGAGGAAACAATTAATTATTTCTGTCACACCCCATAGCAATCATTAGAGTGCTCTTATACTTCCCATACAAGGGTGTACCATCAATAGTTAGTACAGAACGACAATACTTGAAGCCCTCTGTGGAAGGATGAAATTCCCAAAAGACTCGTTGAAATACCTCTTCATTTCGCATATTACTTGGGAATGTTTTAGAAATTACAACACATCCTAGATTTGCTTGCTTGAAGGCACCAAAAAAGTGTGGCAGTTTAGCGTATGATTTATAGAAATCACCAAACAAATTAGTTAATGTTTTACACTTGCCTTTCGAAGCCTTAGTGTATGAGATCCAATACCTAAATCTTTCTACATCACTTGCTTGAATGACAACCACTGAAAGTGTGAATTGTGTCTTAATCATTCCCTCTATATGGGCAACTATCAAGTTCGAGTCTAACTGATGATGATCTTGGTTCATGTAAGGATTGACACGTGTGCGGGCCACTATATTTGTTGATCTCAAATAAAGATGTCCCTTTAACAATCGTAGCACGAAATCTTCGAGGATATTGAGACTGTTAAGTTTTCTTGCATCTTGGGACCAACAATTTCTTTGTGGATGAAAAAACGATATACTCTTGGTGCAAATTAATAGAGTACAACTTTACAACATGTTGCAAATATCCTTTGGAATTAAATATTTGGCCAACTGTGAACTCTTCGATTGGATGTCCCGTAAGAGTGTTTTCTCATGGGGTCCAATCACTTGACACAACATGACCAATGTTTTCAACATTTTCAAATTGTGGTGATAGTGCCAAATGATATTACATTAGAGATAATTCAATTGGGTCATCTAAATCCTCTGTATTTGGATTGTTTAACAAGTTACATACTCCCCATCCACAGCCACATATCTCATTTGTTCTCTTTCAATTGCCTTACGAATAACTAAAAAAGGTGAGCTACCTTCCATATCCTAATTATCATAATTATGAACATCCTCAGCTCCTACATTGTTATTATCACATTGTCTTCCTTCTTCATCTTCCTCATTCTTTTCTGATCTATGCCCAAAAGTAAATGGATTTTGAACATTATTAGTACCATAATTTTCACCAAGTAACAAAGGTATGCAATTACCAATTAGTGAATTCATTTGTAAGTCAATCGATACTTGTTCAACAAATAACTCAACTTTATTCATCCCAAATCTGTTATGCATTTCTAACATTCGAGCTACACCACTATCATTCTTTACTGGGCAAGGTTGGAATTTATACCTTTTTTCATAGGATACTTACAATTAAGAAATAATTGAAAATGTTCTCTATTGATGTCAGTGACCGAGTATATCATTTCTAGCAGTTGTTCATATGTTGTCCCAAGAGACACATCAATAGGTTCAACCACAACTCTATCCCCAATATAATCAACATCGGTTTGTGTTTTCACCATTTTCCCATTATAAAAACAAATTATTGCCACTGATAAATTAGACATAGTTTACCTATAGAAGAAGCCAAAAAAATCAAATCAATTTCATTTTTAACCACAAAATTACACAATAGAAAACACTAGTAATAACATCAATTTGTAATGAAATAACAAATAATAATAATAGGGTATGCTATTAACAATAATCAAATAACAAATAACATCTTAATATCCAAATAATTCAATGTTTTTTATTAATAATATTTTATTATTATTTATTACCATTAAAATTGAATAAAATGTTGTTATTTTTCCATTAACAATTAAAATGTCATTGTTTAAGCTACCCATATTAATTGGAAAAAATTTTAAATTTGTTCAAAAATTGATTTTATATAAGTTTAAAAAATGAATGTAAAGTGTAAATATTTAGTATAGATAATAGTTATGACTAAAAATATTTTAATATTTTTCCATTAAAATAATTAAAAAAGATAAAGCGGAATAGAAATATTAATACACTTTTGCTTATATCTGGTTAATTTTTAAAATTTTCTAATTTAATTCAATTTTTATAATTTATAATTTAATAAGTTAAATTTTAAGTAAAAACTAATATTTTCTATATATTAAATTTGCTTTTAGTATTATTATTATTATTTTTTTGTTAATAATTTAACATTTTGGTAATAGTTTTACATGTAATTAGTGAAAGTTTTATAAAATATAATATTAATAATAACATTTTTTAATTATAATTTTGATTTGTTTAAAAGGGAGGACTAAGTGTTTTTTTAGATTTTTTTGCAAATATTTTACATTTTCATACAATATCATTCCAAAGTCCATTTTTAAGACTTATTACCAATTTAATAAATATATATATATATATATACCCAATAAGGCCATTTTTATCATTTAAATCCTTGACTCTTCCAACTTTTACACAATTTAATAAGTCCAAAAATAGTAATTAAAATATTAATTTCTTTCTTCTTCCTATTAAATATTATAAGATTTGTAGGATTTATTTACAAATATATTATTCATTCTCAAGTAGTAATTTAACCAATTTCACTTTTTAATTATCTAGTTGGCCACAATGAGAAATCTAAAATAAATATTAATGGAATATAGATAAATCTAAAATAATTATTAATGAAATATAAATATTAAATAATGGGTGTGCTAAATGAAAAAAAACAAAAATTTGTCACATACTTAGCAATAAAATTTATAAATTGAAAATAAATGAAATTTAAGGCTTGTTTGGTTGCTGTTTTTAAAAACTATTTTGAAAAATAGTTTTTAAGAATAGTTTTTTATTCTTTCAGAAATAAAATTGCATTTGGAAACTGAATTTTGGAAAATAGTTTTTGTTCTTAAAAATATAAAAACATGTTTGGTTGAGTTAATAAAAAATATTTTTTATAACAAATAAAACAAAAAACATGTTTGAAAGTTGGTTTTTTTTTTTTTTTTTTTTTTTTTTTTTTTAATTTAATGCTTTCTTCATAACTCTTCTTTATTTATAGAAAAAGATATAAATAAAAAAATTCAACAAAAGATAATAATAAGAGGGTAATGGATTTGAATGGAAAATCAAATTATATTTTGAGTTTTTATTTTATTTTAAATTTTGGTCATATATATATATATATATATATTTTAATTACAATAGATAAGAAAATTAAATATTTTAATAATAAACGACTAAATATCATACTAAATGAGGATTAACGATAAGGTAATCATTTTCAATAAATGGTTAGATTTTTTAATAAAAAGAAAATAAAATTAAAGGTTATAATTCAAATTTAAAACTTTTGTTAGCACTCTAAATTGATTGTAGAAACATTGGATACAAATATTGAAAGGAAATATTGACAATTATGTAAAATCAAACATATTTTATTATTTTAAATATTGTTAAAAAATATTATTAATTAAATGATTTATGATTTATAAGGATATATTTATTTGAAATTTTCTTAACTATTTGCCTTTTTTATCTCCTATTTTTTACTAAATCTTATCCCTCCAACATCTTTTCCAATTATTCTAATTTTTAAAATAGAAATAAATAAATTTGTTTTAAATATGAAAATAATTTGATAATTAAATTAATCTATAAATATAAAGCCTTTTCAACATGTTTATTTCATTTTTTTAAAAAAATTATATTTTCTTTGATTAACTTAATATTTTAAAGATAAAAAAAATTATATCCATTTTTCAATTAATTTTTATAATTTAAATTTTTTTTAAATTGTATGCGTTTTTTAATATAAAAATTATTTGTTTAATCATTTTTTATTTTCCTTTTTTTAATAAAAAAATTATTATTATTATTATTTAAAAAAAAAAAAACCTTTTCAGACTTACCCTTTACTCTAATTTTTCATCTGCACCTTCTTCTTTCTCTTGAAATCTCTCTCATCCATCTCTCCCCCTCATTCTACATAATCCACACTCTTCTCTTCCTCTTTCATCTCAACATCTCCATTTCCCCAATCCTTTTATCTCTTTCACACACACATATAGTCACCCACCTTCGTTGCTTATGTGAAGTTTAGATTGCAGCATTGCCACCATTACCAACATTGTAGCCGATCAATTTTCTTATTTGGAGAAGGAAATTGGAAAAGAAAATTTTGAGAGTACAAATTTGAGGGCTTGTTGGTTTATTCTCTATGTGTGGATTTAGGATTTGATTAAATTTGTTGTATGATACATTTTTTAAGGGTTTGTGATTTGTTTTCTGTGAATAGTTTTTTTTGTTCTCTGCGCGTATTTTTTTTTGTTCTCCATGATTTTTTTGTGTTTTTTTTTTCTTTCATTCATAGTGTAGTAAACACGAAAAACAACTTGAGATTGTTCTCCAAAACCACCAAATTAAAAACACGGAGAACAAATTTAAAAACACGAGAAACAATTGTCCAACGTGTTTTTGAGTGTTTTTTGTTCTTAAGAACAAAAAATAGTTTTCGGAAACAGAAACCAAACAAGCCCTTCATTTTTTAAAAATTTTAAATGGTGTTTTTAATGTTTCATTTTCCTCCGTTTAGTTAGTGAGAAAGTTAAGGAAAATGAGGGCAAAAAAACTCATGAACCACTTTTTCAATTTGATTCTTTGTTTATTTTCGGTATTTTTAATGTTTTATTTTCCTTTGTTTGGTTAGTGAGAAAGCTGAGGAAAATAAGAGGAAAAAACCCATTAACCACGTTTGTTCTCAAACCCACTTACCCAATATTTGTCTATTATTTTACCCAAAATTAAATTGCTTTAAGAACTTACCTAGCCACTGCAAGACGTAGCTGATGGGAATTGCTGGTGAAACTGTTGGTGGGAGACATAGACGGTGATGAGAGAAAATAGGAGCTGCAAATGGTGGGAGCCGTAGACGATGATGAGAGAAAATCATAGTTAGGGTTTCAAATAAAAATAGCTTTGGGATAAAAGCATGTTGAATGGTTTCATATGAAAAAAAATAACCTTCAAAATAAAAATGTGTTGAATGGAAAAAAAAAAAAAGAAGTCAAAGATAGCTTGTTGATGTGGATTCAAAAGAATAGTTTGACAATTTGTTTGAAAGATGCACTACTTTGGTTTTTTTTGTTTTTTTTTTATTAAATAAAGACTACTTTGGTTGCAAACTCCCTTATGCAGGTAAGATACTGTTTTTAACGTGGAACTTTACCCACCAAGCACAGGCAGTGTAGGCATATATGTTTAGAAGTTGCCTTCATTTTGTTTGATTTTTTGCATTAACAGTAACCCATGGAGCTGGATCAATAGTAAGGAGCAACTATCCCTTTATATTTTTGAAAGCTAGCAGCATCACTGGAACTTCTGGTCCTGGGTTTGCACCTTTGAATTCTCTACTTTTGAGATCCATTTTTCTAAAAAATATTGGAAATTGACGAAACATCCATGATTGAATTATATGGAAATTTGAAAAAAAATATCAATGGGATGAAATTGTTTAGTAAATATGGATTTTGAAAGGGTATACTCAATATTAATATAGAGTTAATATTTGATTTCATTAAATGTTAGTAATTTCATAAATGACATTTTAATGGCCCCTTTAATACCAAAATAAAGACCAAAGTGATTTGATGATACTTGAGAATGTTGATGGAGACAATAGTGGTACCATGATAAGTAGTATTATAATTATAAACATGTAATGCATAAGTTTCTTAACTACTACCCACTACCTTTAAGAAATGCTTAATTCATCCATGTGTTTGTACTTGTTTGAAACCTTCATTGCATTTGATCTAGAATGTCAAATGATCTTTGTGTGAGGATAGTTAAATATACTATAGTTATTATGAGTTGAACTTAGACCTATTGCATGATGTTGAGGAAATTGACTATAAACCAGGACATAAGAAGGATAAAACTTAGCCTTATTTGATGAGTCATTGTGTTTGAGTCTCTATCCTCATGGACTCATAACCAGTAGAAAAAAAGACTTCATCAAATGTTATCCTTTATCGTTTCCTCTCTCTATACAATTCGTCAATAGCTCTTATGCTTAGACTAGCTCTTTAGAGATATAGTCTTCATCTTGTGTGCAGTGTGAAATTGACTTCACCAGCTAATAGGCTCAATGGATGTTGACTTTGGTCATGTTATCCAACATTCCTTTCATCATATCTATCATTGTCATCATCATCTCCTCATTTGGAGGTATCATAATGGACTAGAAGCACTAACATCACAATTTTGGCCAACACTTATGGAGTCAACACCAATATGAGGAGGTTGTTTACTGGTCAACACATATAGCGAACCTATGTGTGTGCCAATCCACAATAAATAAACATGACCCAATCATACAAGATTAAACAATGAACAATATCTTATATATATATATATATAATTTAGTAAAGGGATCTAGAACGATGTGATTCGTAGAAATGTGCTCTAGGACCACTTTATCCTACACAACCATGATACTTGGGATTCTTTGCATAAGCAAGAGTTGCCACGTTATCGCAATAAACTGTAATAAGCTCAAAAGTGCATGGGATAATGTCAAGCTCCTAAAGGAACATGCTCAACCAAACATCTTCCTAAGCAATAGCTAAACATGTAAAACATACTCTAACACCATGATAAATAGTATTATACATGATGACCTTTTACCTCTCTAAGATATGTTGCCATCATTGAGCAAAAAAACATAAACATACATTGATTTGCCCTCACCTAAGTCACAACCCCTTTCAACATCATTATTAAAAATGATGCTTAAATCTAATCTCTTATTGCAAATTGAATGGTCTATCATGCCTTGAGGTATCAAAGTATTCACTTCACTACTTTCTAGTGAACTAGATCAGAATCTTATTGGAACTTGCTAACTAACCCAACTATGTAATATATATTAAAGTGTCAACAATTCAAGCATAGGGAACATAAGCTATATTTTTCTTTTCATTTGAAGTCTTATGACATATGTTCAAGCTTAAGACATTTCCTTTCTTGATAAGAGTGTCAATGGGTTTGCAATTTTGCATCTAAAAATCTCTCAAGAATTTTCATTATGTAAGGCTCTTGACACATACAAGAAGTCACTTTGAGCGATCTCTTAAGATCTTAATTCCTAGCACATAGTTTGCTTCACTTATGTCTATCTCAAAAGTAGAGGACAACCACCCTTTGGTGGTGATAATTATTTGATTCAACTATTTCAAACAAGTTAATAATTCTACCCACTTCCTCTCAACTTAGAAAATCATCCTCTAAGAAATTGACATCTCATGACTCAATTTCAATTACACTCCCATCTTGTTGTTCACCAAGCATCACATAGTCCTTTGATTCATCAAAATATCTTATGAAGATGTATTTATTTGCTTTAGGGCCTAGTTTACCATATCTATTGGAGCTATTGTGAACATTACTTGTTGATCCCTAGGTTTGCAAGTGATTCAAGTCAAGCTACCTATATGTCCACAACTCATATGGAGTAGAAATAACTAATTTTGAGGGCACTTTATTTGAGATATAAGCAGGAGTCAAGAGAGCATCCTCCTAAAAGGATATTTAGAGGTTAGCTTGCACCATCATTGAGAGAACCATATCCAAAAGTGTGCAACTCATTTTTTCCATTACACCATTTGGCTGCAGATTTCCTAGAACCATCAACGATCTTTAAATTCCCTTTTCATCATAGAGATTCTTATCATTCTTAGATGGATACACATGCCTAGGGTCTATCTTTAAGTGTTTCAATTCTTTTTTATTCTCAACCACATTCATAAAATGTCTAAGGCAATCCAATGCCTTCGACTTATGGGAGATCAAATAGACATAACCAAAGCACTTATAGTCATTTAAAATGTGATGAAGTAGTAGACACCATGCCTTGCCCTTATATTTATCAGAGCATGTTAGCTATGAAGGAAAAGATGCCCTAGTGGTTTTTCCAAATGGTTTTCTTGTTAGCTTCCCAAACAGGGCTCACATGGGGGTGAGTCAATTTCAATGAGCTGACCTAATAGACTTTCTCTAGCTAGTATGTTCATCTTGTCTTACTTACCATGACAAACCTAACATGCCATTTCACATAGTCCACAGTAGAATTCATAAAAGAAGTCTAAATCAATGTTTCCATAATTGAATTTGTCATTGAATTTAAAATGTAACGAAGCCACAGTTGATTGATTGAATAAGTGATTTAATCGCAATCAAATAGTGGTTTAACCATGGTCAAACCATGACGTCAACACAATATTATAAATATATAATTTATATACTATGAAATTTAAAATAATTATAAAAATTAAAATAAATAAGTAAATAAAGTTAAAAATCTTTTGTACTTTTATCTTTCACATTAATAGATTAAATTACAACAAGGATAAAATGTATATATACTAAATTTGTTAAATTCATTAAATAATATCTGTTTATAGTATCTATGATTTACAATTAAGAAGATACATCTTAGAATGAAATTATATTTTATCAATATATTGTAATATTCTATCATATTAAAAAATGATTTAGTTTATTTTACTATAGGATTTTTTTATTTATTTAATTATTAAAAATGATAATGTATACATATATTTAACAACACAATAAGATTGTAAGCAACAACCAGCCTAATGGTTGGCATTTGCATTTTGTGTCTCCATTTATTGGGAACAAGTCAAGGGAGGGGAAAATTTTTGAATTTTCAGTGCATATTGCAGGCAAGAAATTGAATTTTTCTTATTTTTTATGTTTCAAAATTTTCAAAGAATATTTTAGAATTTTTTTCCATGCATTCAATGTGATTAAAATGTTTTTTTATTCAATAAAAATAATTTAAAAATTAAATTTAAATTGGAGAAAATCACTCAAAAGAAAAATAGAGGATACCATGTGTCCTTTGATGCTAGTACTTGAGCAAAAGCAAAAAATGGATCCTATGTGTATTTCCTCCTTATGATGCCAATACTCACAACATTGGTGCCACACAAGCAACCACTCAATTTTACAATCTAAAAGTATTTATAAGAAAATTGGAAGGCTAAATCATTGTTATTAAGTCACTTGTGATCGTTATGTAAAATCTAACTAGTCCTTCCTACGTTGATCACCCTAAGGGGAGCTAAATTAAATAATGATGAATTTTAAACAAAATTTAATTTTAACGAGTGCAAATGACTAAGGCAAGTGATACTAAATAATTAAATTGACAATAATTGAAGCAAATATGAGAGAATAGATATGCAAATACTATTTTATAGTGGTTTGGCTCAATCCTGACATATGTCCACTGTCCTCAACATCCAACCCAAATGAAGCTTCCGTTACTCGCAATTCAAACTTGTAACTTGTACAATTGGATTATGGTTCCAATCTAACCTTTAAAATTATTCCTTAAATGAATACTCTCACTTGAATGTCTCTCAAAGTTTTCAAATGAAAGAAACAAGCAAAGCAATCCTATTTTACGAGATTAGCTCACAAAATGCAATAAAATGAACTCAATAATCACTTAATGAAAGTCTTTTTGTAGGGAAGCAATGACAAAAGTTCTCTCTCATAAATGCAAGTTGGGGATTATATTTACAAGTGGGAAGCTTAAAATGATTGTTAGGCTAAATCTAGGTTTGGTCAATTGAGCAACCAGCTAAACCAGATAATTAGCCATTAGACATTAAATACTATGGTAGACGTTCATTTTGTTTTGCATGTTTCAAGGCCAAAATACCAATGGGGAATGATGGCTAAGCTTCCAAAATACTTTATATACCCTTTAAATAAGATTTTGAGATGATCTGAACTCAAGCTTCACTTTAAAAAAATATATATATTCTTCCATATTTGAGAATTCAAGATCAATTTAAACAAGTTATGGATGAGTTTAAAAGCATTAAGTACATGGAATGTTTAAATAATCCTATTGTACCATGAAAGGATTTTTACATAGGGTTCTTAAGGATTGTTCATATGATCAAGTCTTCATTGGTTTGATTTCGTCCATGCTTAGTACTTAATTAAATTCCTTAATACTGTTATCACTAAAACTTGATTAAGGGAAACCTTGGTTTAACACATCACATTGCATCGAGATTGAAATGGATGTTGAAATAGCCACTAGGAAGCATTTTTGGCTAGTTACATTATATCTAGATCAAATCTAGTCATTGGATGGGAAGAAACAAACATTGTTCAATTTTGTCAAAAAATCTACGATTGATTGATGACTTTATGCGATAAATTACAGAGAAAAAGGAGAGAAAAGAAGACAGAGATAGGAAACATTCTAAATAACAAGTGAGCATTAGTCTCAAACTAATCGCCTATATATAATCAAGAACCAACCGATCAGCTACTGACACATATGGGTCCATTCTCCTTGGGCGATGGTTATGATCCCCACATGATAACATCTTAACTTCTACATGTACCTTTATGAAATAAGGTAGAAGCCGAAACTTATCTATCATGAACGTGGGCGGAAGGAGGTAACGACTGACGACAACCTTTCTCAATTCACCTAGGAAGATGAGCATTAATCCAAAGGAAACAAGGACAGATTTGATCCCTTGGTGATTCTCAAGGGGGACCCATCTTGCGTGATACCCTCGGTCCACAAGGAACATATTCTAGCTTCTGCAATGCTCATTGTTTTTCATTTTATGCTTTCCTTGGGAAACAAGGAAGCAATAAAGCAAGAAAATTTCAAGGTTCATTTTGCTTCTTTCCCCTTACGTAAGCCACCTTCAAATTTCTTCCACATTGTAATGCACACTACACGTGGTGCTTGGCAATTTCTTATTTTTTTTTGCCTTACTGATTATGGAGCGTCCTCCTCAATATGATTTTTTTTCTCTTTTCCCATTTATTTTGTCCCACATTACATGGGAAACTTTTTCACTTCATTCAGATGCCTCTACAAGCCCTCAGTAAATTCATTTCAAACATGGCACACATTGCCCATACCAAGTTCTTTTGCATTTGCAGAGCATTTTCTAGTTTCTTGAGCTTCCTTTCCTGATGTCAAAGGTGAATTTTCTTTAATTTCCTTTTTGTATTCGTTCATTTTTTTTTTCTTTTGGTTTTTACCTTTGATCTTTTTGCCTTTAGTGTGCTTTTCATGGTTCTCTTCCTTTTTTTCCACCAGCCAATGGGTTCAAAAAACTTGAATTCTACTGAGAGAAATAGGGTAATTTAGGCTATTACCCTTTTCAAGGCTAAATCTTGGGTCCTTTGTAGTACAAGGAGGTTCTAGAAATCCCTTGGATCTTTTATCTTTGTGTATCACCTTTCCTTTATATCATGCTTTTAGGATTTGCTCACACATGAATGGGGCGATGATCAACCTAAAACCCCTATGGGTCTATTTGCTTCTCCGAAAGTACCAAAGAAAGAAGAAAAAATGATAAGGAAAATGGTTTTCTTATATTTAGTTTCATCATATAAAATATGAAAAAAATCAAATATAATTAAAATTATTGTAGATATGGGGTTCGCATGTGAGGAAGAATATTAGCTTAATATTTGATGAGCCCTTTTAGGAAAAGTGGTAGCTTTACAATATAGAGACTGCATGGCAGAATATTTAGTATTATGAAGAGTTTGTTTTTGGAAAGAAACTATACAACAAACCATACATATATTTCGACACTTAGAAATGCATATTGAAGAAACAGAAAATTTCTGAAATGATATACATTCATATGATATGACCTTGAAGTTGCAAAGGTATCCATGGCTGTTTACTTTCTCCTACCTTTTCCTTTTTTTCCCTTCTTGGCTTTTCCCTTTCCCTTCTTGCTTTCAGTTTCCCTATTGTTAGAGTTGCTTGGGGTTTTGGTATTAACCTCATCAGCCTCTTCACTTTCTTCAGCCTTGCCTTCACCTTTATCTACTTGGTTTTGAATACCAGAGGGGATGGTGGTAGCTGATGATGATGCCTCATTTTCTGCATTTGAATCCTTCTGCAAAAATAGCTGGTTCAACAAAGGCTCTACCCGTGGCCTTCTTATATTCAGCCTTACGAAAAGCTCCACAATTCTCGAACCATTACTACTGAAAAATAAAAAGAAAACAAATTAATCAGGAACCTTTAGCACCCAAGACTCAGGTGGGCATTGGCTTCACATTGAAATGAAACCAGATCAAGTATATTCACATTGATTGAAATGCAGAAGTCTACATATAATGACAGATTCTTTAGCACCATAGATATGAGCTTGTGGACGATGCAAAACAGATTGAAAACAGTTGATTTGAAGTACTTCTATGTAAATCACAAAAAAAATTCATTCCAAATTTTGTATAAACCACAACAATGCAACTATATTTACAAAGGAATTCAGAGTGCTGCAGAGAGAAAAAAAATATATATAGCATTAGAAAATTCAGGGATGGCTAGCTTAGAGCTTGAAACTGATTAATCAAAGGGTAAGATCATCATTGATGCATCAAAATCCAAAACAATTGTGCCAACAAACATAGTGAAGAACATTCAAAACAAAGCAAATTAAGGCCCATCCTGAGAACCATAAAAAATGGGAGGAAAAAGAAAAGAGTTCAAGCAAGGTGTAAGAAACCAAGGCTCCAACATTCAAAACAGTACAGCTTCTTTAAACTGACCTCACATTCAATGCAGAAGAAAGCTGCCTCAATTCATCAAGCATGGAGTTCAATTCTTGACAAAGGTTTACATCTTCACCTTCTGCAGGGTTCTTATGAAAGGTGGCCAGCACCGAAGTTATAAGGCAAATATTATTCTCTACCTCCACCTGAAAAGTAAAAGAAAGAAAAAGGAGACGATGTGTCAAAATTCCAATAGACAAATTTACCTTCTTTGCATTCATCAATGAAGCAGTTTGGTAATACCTTTACCCTAGGGGCATTGGGCAAGAAGTTCATAGCACTGCTGTCCACAGCATCAAGAAAATCCCAAAAGTGCTCATAATTGTTTTGCGGATTGCCTCCTATAACTTCATCATTCTGAGACTTCAAGCCCTGATCCACCCCAGAACCTAAGTTTGAGGATGCATTACTACTTGAGGGAAGTTCTATGCTGGATGAATTGATGTTTCTTTGAAACAAGACACGTAATAGGTCCTCTCTGCATTGGTTGACTGTCATGTCTATGAAGATGGCATCTGGGCATGACACTTCTGAAGAATTTCTCTGCAACTTCACTATCACAAGAGGATTGTCAACTTTTCTTAATGCTTCAGCAAGCACATTTACACTTATGCTGAACTGATTACGTTTCCTTCTTCTCCACAGCACATTGCAAAAGTCCCGTGGTAATAGTGAAGTAATATCAGCACTGCCGAGACGGAAGAGCATATCAACATATTTCTCATGTTTCGCATTCACACAAAGCAAACAAATTATAATTACCAATCTCAGCACTAACAGTGGATAGTATTCGTTAAAATTGATATTAGATTTTCTAATCCACTCCACTGTGACTTGTTTCTTGTAAAGGAGATCCTGAGCTATGTAGGCAACATAATCAAGAGTCGCTCCAAAAGGAAATTGCTTATTAGCCACTAAACCAGGATTTGGGAAACTATTCCATTCCTGGAAAATAAGCCACTCAATATAGGAAGACTTGGTAGTGAAACAGTATCCCTGAAAAGAAGTCACCAAAATAAGAAGGCGATCAACAAGATACAAGAAGTAACCAGGCGATATATAATCACTTTGTCCCCAGTAAGCATTGTAGGTATCCCTCAATGCTCCATCAAGCATCAAAACCAAAGACACATGCTTTTGAGATTCATTGATAGGCACTGAATCCTGTGGAAATCCTGATCCTATGTTCCCACTGAGATTGTTGATTAATGCCTTCCATGGTGGATTCACGGCAAACTTCTCTGCAATCTTCTCATATAGTTCAGTAGTCAGCTTACCCGTCCCAAGAATCCAAGAGGCCACTCTACCAATTTGCCCGTAAGTGAACTCATTTTTTATGCTGATGCTTGTAGAAATAACTTCTTTAAGTAAATTTCTGGAAAGCTCAGTTTCTCTGAGAGAAACCATGTTCTCTGTTGATGACTTTTTCCAGTCCAAAGGAAAAACTTTCGAACAAAATTGCCTAGTTGATATATCAAGGAATTTCTGCAGTGTTCTGGCAGCATTGTATCTGCGGTCAAGAAACTTAAGCTTTGAAAGGAATTCTGAAACCTCAAACATGTGAACAAGCAACTTGCTTTGGCAGAACAGAGACAATGACTTCCAGGTTGAGTAATTATAGAGGACTTCAAGATTTTCCAACACCTTAGTGCCAACAAAGAGTAACTCTGAACTCCAATAACTCCGAGCAGCAGAAGCAAACTGGTCAGCATCAACATAAACCAACTTACCAGTCCTTCGAATAAATCTATCATTGACTGCTCTCAACCAATTGGCATCAGGGATAAGCAAAGCATGGATTAAATTCAGATTTTTATACTGCCTCCTCACTCCAAAGTAGTTGAAACAGAATTCTCCATAACTTGAATAGTCTTTAACATCTTGGGTGGTTTCATCAAGCCCAAGAGACTCAAATATGTTAACAATGTTCTCCTTCCAAACATTCCAAAAGTATAACAAAGTTTCGACTGAAATACAGTTCTGGGAAAGTCTGACTTCTGAATGCTGCTTCAGATCAGAAACCCATTCATCTGTCCACTCATACTTGGTGGTATTTGAATTAAGATGAGCATCAATAATTTTTCGAGCAGATAATATTTCACCTCTGACACTTTTATGTCTTTGGGAAGTGCTCAAACATTGGTTCATCTCAGACAAGCTAGTCTGTTCATCGGACAAAATGCTAGCCTCCATACAGACAAGCTCGTAGAAGTACTTTGACTCCCTCTCTGCAAATAACCTGGCTTTTGTTAAGAGCTCCTCCTTCTTCACAAACTGCTTTAAGGGCCAACCTTTGCTTCCAGATGCCCAAAGAGAGTTGGACAACACATAACAGAGAAAAAGGGTCGATGCATCTCTGTAATTTCCAGCCTTACCCAGCATTTCAGCCTCAAGTAGAATCTCCCCACTTAGTTTTGCAATGTTTGCAGCCTCCAAAAAGTTACCCAATTCTTCTTCCAACCGCAGAAGCTCATCAAGACAATCTAATGTAGTTAAGAAGTTGCGTTTTGACTCCATGGAGTGAAAAGCTATAACAAATTCCATCATTGTTCTATTATCTTTAAGCTCATGATAATGATGCGCACAACTCTCCAAAAATTCTTGTTCAATCTTCTCTATTTCTTTACTTCTCTTGATCATAAAAGTACTTGTAGTTGCATGTTGTTTCCAGTAGTGAATGTAACGCAAACCTATGTCAAAGAATTTTCCTTTTGTGCATGCGGACAAACACTCTGAGAAAAAGTGGCCCCTAGCATACACTTCAGCTGCAAGTTCATAAAGTGCTGCCAGAGAAAAACATTCTCCAGCTTTTTCCAGCTCGGATTCCCCACATTTTTCCAGATAAATTCTACCTGCAGAGCTTGAAGTTATAATTTGAATACCAAATACAACCAAAAAGATGGAGGGAAAAAAAATGGATTAAGAATATAGATGAAAAGCTAAAGAGCACAGGAAGGATAAATAACTTAGAAAGAAAAAGTGTAAGTAAGAGGAGCAACCGGAAAACTCAGAAATGTTATCCTGGTTAAACTTTCAGACCCATAAACAAACAACAATCATGAAAAAGAATATCCAAACAACACTGGTCATCCAAATATCAACAAAAGAATATGCATCAATCTGCTAAAGGCTCTCTGGTTGAACTCTGTTATCTGTCTCACCATTGTTAAAATATGTATTAAGAAAACCAAGGCAGTAAACCATTGACTATGATTAAGAGCAACTACAGCTGTGCAAATTCCATGGGACTACTTTATAGCTAAGTGCAATATTTTAACCTATGCAGAAACCAAGAAATGCTAATTAGGATAAAAATCTCCAAAAGGAGGAAATATAGCACTGCACATACTGTAGTATCCTTTGCACTTTCATGGTTAGTACCACCACTTCAATTAATATGCTCGAGAATTTCAAGTTCACAACAACCCATTATGTTTCAGTTTTAGATTGGAAGTTGCTGAGCAGATTTCAAGTTCATAAAAATGAAATATTTGTGAAGAGATTATTGGAATCCAACAATTGATTCCTGATTTTATGGAGTTTGTTTGATTTATTCCTAATTTTTTGCATATTTAAAATAGCTAACTACGTGAATTAGGGAAGTTGTGATTTAGAAAGAAGATACCTTATTTCCCTATTTTCCAACATGGTGTTAGAGCTAGGGAAAAAATTCCTGGTAGTTTTTTCTTCTTCTTGGCCTTCATTGCCAAGCCTTATCTATTCCATTTGCAGCCTTCTATCCTTTACTTCTTCCTTTGTCTTCTTCCACCTATGGTGGAAGAAAATTTTGCTAGAATCTTGTCAAGCCCACCCGAGACAGTAACCCATTCTGATGATCCCACACTTCAAATTACAACTTAGAAGCTTAATGGGTGACACTTTCTTGAGTGTTCTCAATCAAAAAAACATTTCCTTAAAAGCAGAGGAAAAATGGGATATTTACGTGGTACTATTAAAGAATAAAAGGAAAATCTAATATGTCCTTCAAATCATACGATGCTGAAAATTCCATAATAATGTCCTAACAGCTGAATTCAATGCAACAAGAAATTAGCAAGCCTTTTCTGTTTCTTTCTTTGGCTAAGTGGGTTTGGGATGCTGTGTAGCAAAAATGCATAAAGAAAGGAGATGCTGCTCAGATCTATGAACTGAAGACCATGATCCACAACACCAAGCAGAAAGATCTCTTGGTGACAACCTACTGCAACACTTCAAAGGTTTGTTGCAGAAGTCGGATCCCTAGCAGAATATTGAAATGGAATCTGGAGCAGATGCAGCAAGGCTGGCTAGGATGATTGAACGGATAGCATGTTTGATTTTCTAGCTAGATTAAATCCAAAGCTAGATCAGGTAAGAGGTTAAATACTTGGAGAATTTCTTCTCCCAACTTTACGTGAAGCTTATTCTTATGTGCATACTAAAGAGTCTAGAAGGGTTGTCATGATGGGACCAACTCTACAAAAGAATTCAGCACTCAACGCACTTCTGGATAGCAATTCTAGACTTCAAGAAATTAAAGAAAATGGGCCTACATGATGTGATTATCGCAACAAGTCAAGACATACTAAAAAGACTTGCTGGACATTGCATGGAAAGCCACAACCAAGGGCCAAGAACAGCCACAAGGGCAACAAGAAGTTCAGAAACATCAAAGCATTTCAATGTGAGGCAGTGAATGCACTATCAATTGAAACACCAGGTTTTGCATCAACCTCGAACAACCTCCTTTTTGCAAAAGAACAACTTGTTCTCTTGTATAAGGTTATGGCAAAATCCGACGTCCCATTCCTCCACTTGTGCTTTTGTACAATCAGGTACCTTTAAAACAGCTCCAATGCTTCAACTAACAATAGTAGAAAATATTGATTCAAACTTTATGGTTTACTATAGGAGGCCAGCAATAGTAGAAAATGTTGATTCAGACTCTAGGAGGCCAATGTTACTAATGCAATAACAAAATCCAAATCTCTCTTACACACAACTAGTCACCAACCCTAAAATCAGGTACATTTAATCCTTATAATCTCTCTCCATAATCATTGTTTTGACACTAATCTTGATATTCCTATAGCTATTTGGAAAGGTGCTAGAAGTTGTACTAAACATCCTTTGTCAAATTCCTTATCCTATTATAGACTTTGCCACATGTGTAAGGCCTTTATCACTCATTTGTCCTCAAGTTCAGTTCCTAGAAAGGTACAAGAGGTTCTAAGTGGAAAGAGGCTATAAATGAGGAGATAAATCCTTGTATAAGAATGAAATGTGGGATATTGTTGATCTACCCAAAGGAAAATCCAATGGTATGTAAGTGGGTGTTCACTATTAATAACAAAGCTGATGCTTCGATTGAGAAGTATAAAGCGAGGTTAGTAGCAAAGGGATACACGCAAACATCTAGTATTGAGTCAATTGACTAATTGGAAACTTTTGCATCAATGGAAAATATGAATTCAATTGAAGTCCTTTTATCCCGAGCATCAAATCTTGATTGACCTAAAAAACAATTTGATGTAAAAAATGCATTTTTGCATGGGAATTTGGAAGAAGTATTTATGGATTTGCCTCCTTGTTTTGAAGGAAAATTCAGCAGTGATAAGGTTTTTCGATCAAAGAAAAAACGGTATGATTTGAAGCAATCTTCTAGGGCATGGTTTGGGAGATTTGCTAAGTTTCTTCTCAAATTTGGCTATCACCAAAGCCAAGGAGATCATACCCTTTTCATCAAACAATCACTAGAAAAGAAGATTATTGCACCCATTGTTTACATGGATAAAATAATTGTTACTAGAGATGATAGAGAAGAGATGAAGAATCTTAAGGGAAAGCTGGCAAAAGAATTTGAAATCAAAGGTCTTGGAAATCTGAGATATTTTCTTGGCATTGAGGTAACCATATCAAAAGGGGGAATTTATGTTACTCAAAGGAAGTATATCCTCAATTTTCTCAGTGAACCAAGATGTTGGGATGCAAACCAATGGATACACCTATTGATAAAAAAATAGGTGTCATCATTGAAGGAATACCGATTGAAAAAGAGAGAGATGAATGAATCATTGGGAGATTAATTTATTTGTCTAACAAAGACTAGATATAGCATACACTCAGCATGGTAAGTAAATTCATGCACTTCACCCCCACCCCCTAACCTTAGAATGTCATATGGATGCTGTCTTGAAAATCTTGAGGTACCTAAAGTCAACTCCAAGAAAGGAATCATTGTTCTCAAAGAACAATCACCGAAGAGCTAAGGCTTATACAAATGCAGATGGGGAAGTTCTATTACTAATAGGAAATGTGCTTTAGGGTACTGTACTTTTGTGGAAAACAACCTTGGATATATGGAGGAGCAAAAAGCAACAAGTAGTTACTTGATCTAGTGTTGATGCTAAGTTTTGCACTATGGCCCTTGGCATTTGTGAATTTATAAGGCTAAAATGTCTATTGGGGAACTAAGTGAACCTTGAAGATCCCATGAGACTATATAGTAACAACAAGGTTGCAATCAACATTGCTCACAACCTAGTACAAGATGACAAGACTAAGCATGTTGAGATTACTAGACATTTTATTACAGAAGTTGTAAATTTAGAGGATTTGTAGGAAGATTTTTGGGAGTAGGTCAGCTGTCTTATTTAGTTTTCATTGATTGAACAAGTCTGAAAGGTGTACATATTATCTGCACTAATTTTTCAATGTGTGAATAAAAAGATTCCTTGTTTCCCTATTTTCCAATAGAGGCAACCATAACTCAGAGAGCCTATGGCAGTGTTAAATTTAAAAGAAACCAAAAATAATGTTAGCATATTAATATACTCCAATATAGTTTTACCTGCTCTTTCATACTCATTTAACTGAAAAAAGCATTTGGCAGCAGGTCGAGCCTCGCCAATTTCTTCAAATATTTCTGCGGCCTTCCTAAGATCAACATGAGCAGCTTCAGGATTTAAATCACTCTTCTGTTCAGCTGCTGCTTTAAGGCCATGAGCCTTAGCCAGCCTTGCCCAATAGGTGTCTTCTGCCCTTTCAAAGCACCTTGTTGCCATCTCATAGTGTTGCTCACGAAGTAGCTGCAAATGAAAAGAAATAAATAAACAACTTCAGAACAAAACGATTCTGTTATTAACAATCACACCATATCTGCACCCCTCACAAATGGCTCAAATGCTAATGAAGAAACACCACATTTTTTTTTATAAATGGGAGAAAAAAAAATCATTCAAACCCCCCAGCCACCTTGCAGATAACATCACCCTTAAAAGCATGGTAGTTTTTGAATCTCCAAAAACTGGGATAAGATGTTTAACAATGGCCAGACTCCCAACAATGCATTATTGTCATTCTTATATTATTATTTTAAAAGATCTGACACACCTTGATACCCGTAGCCTTCCACTCCTCAGGGGTGCTAGCAACTCGCATTTCATTTGCAAGAGACTCATCCAGCTGTGTAACTTGCACAAGGCACAATTTCTTCCAATAGTCAAACATAGGCTTGGACAGCTCCTCTATGTTTTCACAAATCCACAACCTTTGCCTCGTACGAGTTATAGCCACATACAATTGCTTCAGTTCAGAGCACATGACATTGTGTTTTTCTTGACTGAAACTTGGGTAGGACCTAGGAGCAGTGGAATCTAGCAAATTTTGTTCCTTCATATATTCATATACTACTCTCCATTGATTTTTCAAAGGTGATGACCCAAAAAAGTTGTACAACAATACATCCTACAAAATGACATAAAACAAGAAGTGAGAAAAATCATATTATTTGGATTTAGAGCCACAGCAATTGCTACACCAGGCATCTAGTAACAACAATTTCAGTATCTTGGATTACAATCCATAACAAAAATGTAAATAGGTTTGGTAGTTTGAGATAAAAATGGTATAGGTAAGCCCATCATTACCCAATTTACCCAGACTGTTCAACATCAGGAAACTAACAAGAGATAGGGATCAGGTAACTCACATAGTTTTAAGAGTTTTGACCAGATTATGGACTATGTATCAGAAAGAAAAGCATGAACAAAGTTAAAAATGCATTCAAGTAAGGAGTGAGGAGTGAAGTGAAAATTGAATGATCACCTGGAACTCTAGGCCCTTGCACTCCAGTATCGTAAGAACGAGAGCTTGCTCCCCAACATAATCTGAAATTTCCTTCCTAGAACAATCATCACGCACTAAAATAACCTGCTCTGCTCCAAAACCGACCATACTCCCTCCAATATTTTGACTGTTTCCAAACATGGTTATGATTGCATTTTCATCCTTTCCAGGTTCAAGCAAAACAGGAGCTTCCCCATAAATTTCACTGGTCTCTGGACTCAAGACATCAATAGATTGAGGAAAAAACCGATAAAGAAGGTCGATAACGCTCTGTGATAATTTGAGAACACCAGCGTGGGTACGAAAATTCTGGCTCAAATGGAAAATCTCTGAGATTTGACCTTTCTCTTTTCTTCCATCACGTCCATCACTTGATTCCATTACAAACTCATTGTAGAACAGTGACCGTATATCTTGGAACCTAAAATCAATCCCCCTTGCAATAGTTTGTGCTGTATCGCCTGAGAAAACAAAACCCTCATTTACATTTCTGCAGACATACTTAAAAAGAGCAATCTGTCTCATGGTAAGATCCTGCACTTCATCGATGTATACAAAATCCATTTCATCACCCATATATCTCTGCTGTCTAAGTCGGTGATGAAGATCAATTACTAAATCAGCCAAATCAAATTCACCTCTCTCCATCTTCATCTTTTCATAATCTTGAAAGATGTTGTAAATTCTCTCTCTCTTTTGCCCACTTAAAGTAGACACCCGGCCTTCAGATAGCAGCACATAATCCTCCCGGGAAAGCTTACCATCAGAGACCCTCCCTCCTTTCAAGCCACCTTTTATATGAGAAATTATCTCAGTAAAGACCCTGGAAGAATCTAGCTTCTTAGTTAGCTCGCTATTGAAATGGGGCCAGTAAGACGAACTGAACTTGTCATATGTAACCTCTTTTGTTCTTATTAAAGTCTGCATGCCGATTGAACTTAAACTCCTGCTTTTTCCATGAGAAAGTTCACGTACATCATGGAATCTGTCGAAGTATGAATTGCTCAATGTTCCATCAAGCATCATCAAGAACTTATGGAATGTCACAACTAGAGGGTATGATTTAGGTGGAATATCAACAAGAGAATCTTGAATATCATCGAATAGTTCAGCATCATCTACATAATCCTTATTATTTGAACTTTCGTCTGCTGAAAAATTCTTTCCATGGGCAAAGCTGCAGACACAAACGAAGTTCTTAATTAGAAATTCACTTCACAGATAAAACTACATATTGTACTGTAGTATATTCTGTTGATATATCTAAGAACTTAAATATTTAAGGACATGAGATTAGATGGTAATGAACAACAATTCATAGCAAGAAAGATGGTTTTTAAACCTACTTTTAAGAGGAAAAGGAGGTCCTGTTTAACTAATGCTTAGTGTTATATTGTAACTATCGCCCTAATATGTTTAACTTAGATCGTTTCAGAAGTAGCACCAGAAAACCTCAACCATACTCATCAAGATCAAGAACACATCCAAGCTCAGAAGACTCTTGAAAATTCATCACCTTCTGTATTTCAAACTTGTTACTATTGTCTAGATCATAAAAGGTAAACATTCAATGCCAAAGAAAATAAAAAAGGTCATGAACAACCTAAATGAATGTTTGTTGGAGAAGTTATGACAATATCTTAAGCATATTGTTTTAGAATATGTATGTTTATCTTTTACATATCTTGTTTAGCTGCATTTTTACCTATGTTATGTTTCATCTCAATGTCAATTTTTGGCGCTCTAATGGACATAGGATAGAGATGATTTTGTAGCAAAGCATGCTAAACCAATACCACCCGAAAAGCACACCCAACAAACCACAACTCCCATCTCACCATCACAACTTAATCCAGAATGTAAATAGAATATGATATTTCAGACAAACGGAGCAATCATGTTATTGACTAATCCACACACCTTTTCAGATGAGAGACATGTTGTTTGACAGCATAGCACAGTTTAGGACTGACTGTCACAAAAAGCTGTCTCAAGATTGCCACCTGAGTCTCTGCAACACTCATCCCAACCTCCTTTCTGTAGGTAGCATTTGTGGATGCATTACCCTTGTCTCCTTGGAAACCTTCCATTGCCATTCGGTGTTGTTGCTCCTTTTGGAATAGCTTCATGGTCAAAACAGTTGTTTTACCGGTACCTGACCGTCCAAGTATAAAGGTGCTTCTACAGTAAAGAATTATCTCCTGTTCTTGGTCTGTTACTTCAAATGGGAGATCTAATTCTCTACCATCATGGTCAGAGAGCAAGTGGCTTACCATACCCGATGATAAGGAGTAGAACTTCATCAGTAATAAACTTTCACTCACCTTTGAATTCTCAACATAACTTTTACCATCAAAAGCACCTGCACTTTCATTGCCCTGAGATTCATCGTTGTTCTTAAACTGGATGATGTTCAAGGAGGTTGGCCATGTCTTTGGAACTTCTAAATTCCTAACCACAAAATAATAGAACAAGATAACAGATTCTCCAAAATTCAACTTATAAAAGAACATTTCTACTTTCATTATTTACACTCTAAGGGAGCAATTAAAATATTTAGGAACTTTTTAGATAAGTTAAAATACACAGAGAAAAGAGCATACCCATCAAGACATTTTTCGTTGCAGCAATTGATAAAATCATCAGTGTACCTCTGGAATATGTTATCAAGACGTTTAGCCAATTTTGGAACACCTTCCAGAGGCAAAATGTCCCAAACCTTCAAAACTTGGGTGTTTTTAACTATGTCAATCGAGCAAACAATATATAATCCTTCAACCTTGAATTGTTTCAAGATATGGGAAGAGCTTTCACAAACTCTGTCTACATTCAACCTCTTTGGTCTCCATCCACTAGAAAGCTTCAGTAACAGGTTCAAAACAGACTTTTTTGTGTGGTCTGATCGCAGCTTTACAAATGATTTCTTAAAGTTATCACTGAAAAGAACCTGATACAGAGAGGAAAAATGCGCAATCTAAGGTATAAAAAATCATAAACAATAGAATGCCATAGCAGCAGTAAGTTATAGGAAGAAAACGTCTTTAGTAGTAGGAGTTTATGTACCTTCCACATAGCACTTTTGAAAAGTATACTACTCCCGTCCAGCAAATGATCAAGCTGATCAAACTCTGCCTTGACCTCTAATATGGCTTTAGCAATATCCTTATCTTCATCAGCATTGAAGAAACACTTACGTTCCTTGGCATCAAGAACTAAGTCTTCCCAGATGGATTCACTATTGGCTAGAGTCCTCTCATTCCCCAAAATCCAAAGACAGTACCTAAAAATCAAAATTGCAAGCAAATATTCAGCATCTTCAAAATGAAATAGTAGAAAGCAATATTCTAAAGGAAATCAGTTTAAACCATACCTAGCCCTTGTCAAAGCAACATTAGTTCTCTGAGGATTGGAAAGGAATCCAATTGATCCACCAGTATTGGATCTTACAGTACATATTATTATTATATCTTGCTCCCCGCCCTGGAACCCATCAACAGTCTTCACCTTCACTGAAAAGTTACCAAGCTTCTCATACTTCTGTCCAAGTTTATCTTGGATTGCCACAACTTGAGCAGCATATGGAGATATCACACCAATGCTAAGCTTCTGATTTGAGCCACTCCACTCTGTATCAAGATGCAAGGGTTAGTATTTTCCCAACATGGTAAGTTTGCTTCACTCTAATAAGAAGATACTCATGATGTCTTAAAATTACAGATGATAGACGGAAATAGAAATCAAGAGAGTATTTAAAACATGACAATCCTACTTGACATACCTTTATATAGATTTCGTACTATCTTGATCACAATAGCCACCTCAATCATATTTTTACGGCTCTTACCAACATCATCATGTTCTTCCTTTCCACGAACATTTATGAAAGAATAGGAGCCAAACATGGGTCCTGAAAGATAATGTTTGTTGTAGTTTTCACTTTTAACATTTGGTGCATCCAAGATCTTGTTGAGATAAAATTTTGAATTTGGGAAGAAACTTATTGATGGATGCATTCTGTACTGCACATTGAGAAGGTGCTTCAAATGACCTAATGAACTCAACCTTTCAAATAAACTTCTTCCAAAACCAGCTTCTTCAGAAACCTAATTTAAGAAAAGAAAAAGAAAAAGGGCTATTGAATGAGTTGAAAAAAATAACAAATAGAAAACAATATTTTAGAAAGAAAACCAAAAAGTTTTTGAGTAAACAATGGAAAGGCAAGATGAGCATGCAACAGTTTCTCACCTTGCTGCTAACCATTGCTGGTAATTGGCATTCATCACCAATGAGAATGGCATGCCTTATACCAGGAAGTTGTAGGGGTATTGTTGATTCACACTCTTTCAATTGTGCAGCTTCATCAATTACCAACAAGTCCAGTGGTTTCATATTTGCTGAATGGAGCTTATATGAACTTGAAGCAGTGCAGAAAATTAATGAAGCCATTTTAAAACAGAATTCTTTTATCAAACCTTCGTTCATAACACTAGGAAGGCTGAGTTCATTAAGAGAACAGCGAAGTGTTTTTAGAACAGAAAGGCATTCTCCTCTGCACATGTACAGAAGGTTTGAAGAATCTGAGAAAGATGGAGAAGAATCCTGAACTGCTTCTTGATGTGAAAACAGCTTCTCCAGCTCCTCAGGAACCACATTATCTTTGGATAATAAACTTTCAAATGAGTCAAGTAACTGAATAAGGTCAACCATGTTCTGGAAATTCTGTTCCAGAATGAAATCTTTAGACAGATGAGTGCAAAAAATCCGGACACATCTTCTGAGAGGGCCAGCAGTAGCCTTGAATCTATCTCTTGCAAACTCAATAAATGATTTATCCACTTTCTTGGTACTTCCACATTCATTGCTGCTCAATTCATATTTCATGAAAACCTCTTCCTCGGTACTTCCACCTTCATTGCTGCAGCTTTTCTCCTTCCTTAATTCATTTTCCAGAAAAATATGGTAGTGAGAAACACAGTCTTCAAGAAAATCTATCATGGAAGTGAAACAATATCTCCAACCAGTAAGAGGCCCAAAGCATTCAATAAGCCTATCAACACGGTAATCCAAATATACCTCCACAATGTCTGCCCCAACCTTCAGCCGGTCCTTATTCCCAAATATGAGAATATCTCCTAATGAACAAAACAAACTATTTTCAAACGACTCTTTTGTCAGCTTGAGTACACGAGAGGCAACTTCCGTTACTGCAACATTTGTTGGGGCACAAGTAAGTGTTCTGATATTCATCCTTAAAAGTTTAAACAGCAGCACACTGACTGTTTTAGTTTTTCCCGTCCCTGGCGGTCCCCATATAAGTTCCACTGAAGGTTTGTGGTTACACTGAATCTTTCTAAGACAAGTTAAAACTGCCTTGGTTTGGGATTCATTTAGATTAGATGATGAACTGATAGGAAAATTTTCTGCATATACACCATCGCTCCATACAGGACACTGACAACAATTTTCCTTGACCTGTCATTGAAAAAAGAAAATTATTAGTCAATAAACTCCTTAATTTCATTAAAAGCTCGTATAAATAAGTTAAAAGCAAAAATCAGTAATGAATGCAAAGTTGAATTGAGATATTGAGTTTGTTCACATTACTTACCAGAGAATCAGAAGACAAAACCTCACTTATAATGCTCATATTCCCACACATGTGCAAAGCATTCCATATTCTTTTGTTAGTGACTATATTAATCAAGAAAATTACAAACATCGATCTTTGCTTCTCATCATTGACTTCATATTCTTTCGATATCTTGACTTTAAAATAAGTTGATGAACTATTGTCTTCATTCTCATCATCTGGGATTCTAGTGACAGATGCAAAGGTCCATGTCCTTCCAACCCGTTGTAAATCAGAAACTGTTTCTGGTTTAGCATCTGTTAAAATTAAAATATCCCCAGGCAAAGTTTTGTAAGGCTCCTTGCCACGATCACTAAATCTATTTCTCCAGTTATCCACTTTAACATCATATAATAATGATCCATATGGTTTGCTCTCATCAAAAGAGGTCACTTCAGCAAAGGGTGCACTGTGAATGTCCTCCATACTTGAACACATCTCTGCTCGAATTTCTTCCAATAAAGGAAAAATATAAGACCCGAAATAATGACCTGCTGTTCCAAAGGTCTCTGGGATCCTTTCCACCTATGAAGAATTCATAATGGTTAAATAAAAACTAGAATATCCAACCAACTCTGAGTAAACATAACATTGAATATCTGGTAGCTTTTACATATGAAGGCTACATGTCTACAAGCACATAAAAGCTGCAGCATTCATATCCCATTGTTTAAAGGTGACCATAGCATAATTGAAATTTTCAAACCAAAGGGGTTTGATGCCTAAGAAGATAAGCCTTATACTGCATATGCTTCAGAGTACACATCTAAGTCCATAGATATAGTACAATAATAGACAAAATTTTAGAGAGCTTTGAGGTTTTTATTGGCAACAATAAGTTGAGAAAAGCATTTAGATAGACACTCTCTTTTAAGATTTAGAATATTCTGAATTTGTTCACATGAGTGCAGCTTTCGATTTATAAATTCAGAAACATTAAAGAATCTTGATTAATTGTCATCTTTTTTCTAGCACATAGTTTTATGGTTGGCACCGTCCTACATCAGTGGCACCGAATGATACATAATTTGTAAACTATGAAACCATTGTGTATTTGTTCAAATCAAGGATGTCAAAGTGGGAAGCTTGAACCAGAATTGTGTCATTTAACCAAAACAGAACTGATTCCTAACACAACAATGATTTAAAATTAAATAAGATGTGAATCATAATCGAGAAGAACTGTTAATATCGGTCATACCAATTCATCAGCGACAACAATGTAGGTTCAGAAAACAAGGCATATTAGAAATCACAAGTGTGAAAACAATATCATTTGTTCACAAGAATTTCATTTTGTCAAAGGACAATACTATTGAAGGCAATAATCAAAATATTCATAAAAGAATTGTAAGTAATATAGTAGTTTTTGTATTACATACTTCACAAAAGTATCCTATGAAATCATGCAGTACATGTGAGACATACAAGGATTTTTTGAAACCCCAAAAATTATCCTACTCTTAGGTTACCTGACCCATACTGATCCTACCATTTTTAGCTTTTAATGCCTTTGAGTAAAATGACAATTCCCATCTCAATGGGCCAGCAATGAACATAGAGCTTGATCAGGTAATCGAAAAAGTTTATAGCCAAGTTGGAAACAGCTTTAGCAGAATTCTCATCAACTTACCATAGACTAACTCCCTTCAAAATTGATAGCTCCAATTAATTCTAATTAAAGTCAAGATTTGAAGCTTAATGGTCCTATTAGCCATTGTGTCTTTAGTGAACATGTTAGGATTTTCCATTTTAATGCCAAACTTCTTGCCACTACCATCAAATAAGATAAATCATTATAAATATTCAGAAGCCCAGGTCCAATAATCCTCCAGAGATAGGATAACTCTCAGGTCTCTGTTTTAGAAAAATGTTTTGAATAAAGAAGGTTGTAGCAGAAGGTTGGCAGCAACCAGAAAGAACAGCAATTAGTTTTTGTTAAAACCGATCAAGGATTTGCTCCCATTTTCTTCATAATGATCTAAGCATTAATCAATGGCATGCAACCAACCCTGTAATTTAAGATACAGATTCTTCGTAAAACAATGGATAATTGGAGATAGAATGGAACATTTACTAAAAAAAAAAAAAGGTCGTTATGCCTTAAACACTTGGAAAGGATTTTGAAAATTGGGAAAAGAGTTCATAATACTGCAATGGAAACTTTGAATTTGAATAAAATAATCTTTTCTATCTAGGTCAATAGCTTCCATCAATAACTGAAATGAAAGCAGACATTTCCTTCAATGAAAAAAAAAATTGAAAAAAAACAAATTCTCATGAAAAACAAGTATAAATGTGATGATACTGATTCTGCTCACACAGAACAATTCAAATGCCTGTGGAACAAAATTTTGTTGAGCATCGTAAACAATGCAACAGATGATGGAAGGTTACTACCAAAGACTCAAACCAGAGAACGAACAAAGCATATATAAACCACTGGAGGCAACAGATGATGGAGGGTTATGCTAAGTGGTGTCCCTGGAAGAAACCCATTGGAGGCAGCTATCAAGGGAATTATGGCTAAAGGAAGGAGATAGAAATACGGGGTATTTCCATCGCATGGCAAACGCTCACCGAAGAGTTAATTCCCTGGATAGAATAAAGATAAACGGGGTGTGGCTTTCAGAGGACCAAGAAGTGAGGGAAGGGATAGCGTATGCCTATCAGCAACTACTCTCTGATAATCCGGGTTGGAAGGCGGACATAGGGAGCTTGCAGCTAAAGCAAATTAGTCAGTCAGAAGCAGAGGGGCTAGAGCTCCCATTTTCTGAGTCCGAGGTCCATGCAACCTTAATGGAGATGAATGGGGACAGAGCCCCAAGACCGGATGGGTTCACGATGGCCTTTTGGCAAGATTGTTGGGAGTTCATTAAGGAGGAGGTTATGGACATGTTTAAGGAATTCTATGAGCAGAATAGCTTTCTCAAAAGCCTTAACAATACGTTTCTGGTCTTGATACCGAAAAAAGGGGGGGCTGAGAACCTGGGGGACTATAGACCCATTAGTTTGTTAGGGGGGCTGTACAAACTGTTGGCTAAGGTGCTGGCCAACAGGCTTAAAAATGTGATAGATAAGGTGG
This sequence comes from Vitis rotundifolia, assembly GCA_030254885.1. Taxonomy (NCBI): domain Eukaryota; kingdom Viridiplantae; phylum Streptophyta; class Magnoliopsida; order Vitales; family Vitaceae; genus Vitis; species Vitis rotundifolia. The sequence goes on from CM058151.1 coordinate 16,704,902, forward strand.
TGTCCCCTGATCAGAATGCGTTTATTAAGGGGAGACAGATTCTTGATGCCTCTTTAATTGCTAATGAGGTGATAGACTCATGGCAAAAAAGGGGCAAGAAAGGCTTAATCTGTAAATTGGACATTGAGAAGGCGTACGACAGCATTGATTGGCAATTTTTACTGAAGATTTTTCAAAAGATGGGCTTCGGTTCAAGGTGGCTGGGATGGATGCGAAGCTGTATCTCTACAGCCAAGTTCTCAATCTTGGTAAATGGTGTGCCAGCTGGGTTCTTCTCAAGCTCGAAGGGGTTACGCCAAGGGGATCCCCTCTCTCCCTACTTGTTTGTCATGGGAAGGGAAGTTTTAAGTGTCTTAATCACGAGCGCTGTTGAAGGGGCCTTCATATCTGGGTGTAGTATCTGGCGAGACAGAGGGCAGGCTGTTAGTATCTCCTACCTTCTTTTTGCGGATGATACGATAGTCTTTTGTGAAGCTAAGAAAGAACACTTAACACACTTGAGCTGGATCCTTTTTTGGTTTGAAGCGGCTTCAGGATTAAAGATTAATTTGGACAAAAGTGAGATTATCCCGGTGGGGGAGGTGGATGAGGTGGATGAGCTGGCTGCTGAATTAGGGTGTAGAGTGGGACAGTTGCCTGCAACCTATTTGAGGCTGCCTCTGGGGGTGCCTAATAAGGTTATTTCCGCATGGGATGAGGTGGAAGAGAGAATGAGGAGGAGACTTGCCCTGTGGAAAGGCCAATATATATCCAAAGGGGGGAGAACCACTCTTATAAAGAGTACGATGGCCAGTATTCCCGTGTATCAAATGTCTTTGTTTCGTATGCCAAAATCAGTGGCAAACAGGCTAGAGAAGTTGCAAAGGGACTTTTTGTGAGGAGGGGGTAATATGGAAAAAAAAGTTCACTTAGTCAATTGGGAGGTGGTTTGTGTGGATAAAGATAAGGGGGGGCTTGGATTAAGGAAGCTAGCCCCTTTGAATAAAGTTTTGCTTGGCAAGTGGATTTAGAGGTTTGCTTGTGCTAAGCAGGTCCTTTGGAAGAAGGTGCTTAAGGCAAAGTACGGGCAAGAGGACTTGGGTTGGAGGACTAAAAAGGCAAATGGGGCGTTTGGAGTTGGGGTTTGGAAAGAGATTTTGAAGGAATCTGCTTGGTGCTGGGAAAATATGGCTTTTAAAGTGGGAAAATGCACCAAAGTCAGATTCTGGACTGATCCATGGTGTGGGAGTCTCGTGCTGTCCCAAAGTTTCCCGCATCTCTTTGCAATGGCTGCCCAGAAGAATACCACAGTGGAAGAGATGTGGGACCAGAATTTTGGCCAAGGAGGGTGGAATTTAAGGTTTTTAAGAGACTTCAATTATTGAGGATTGGACTTGGTGAGCAACTTACTGCATGTGTTGAGGAGTCATAGGGTTGTGATGGAGGAAGATTCTGTGTTTTGGAAGAAAGGGAAAGACGTCCAGTTTAGAGTCAAAAATGCATACAGCTTGGTGATTAGCCCCTTGGTCGCCGTTTTCCCAAAAAACAATATTTGGGTGGATAGAGTTCCCACCAAAATTGCCTTCTTCGCGTGGGAAGCCACTTGGGGGAAAGTTCTCACTCTTGATCGGCTCCAGAGAAGAGGGTGGCAGTTTCCTAATTGCTGCTATCTATGTGGGAGTGATGAGGAAACGATAAACCATGTTTTATTACACTGTACAGTGACCAGAGTGTTGTGAGATATCATTCTTGATTTGGTTGGTGTCCAATGGGTCTTTCTAGAATTTGTAAATGAGGCCTTATTTAGCTGGAAAGGATCTTTTGTGGGAAAAAAAAGGAAAAAAATTTAGACTTCTATTCCGTTGTACATTTTTTGGACGGTTTGCAAGGAAAGAAATAAACTAGCATTTAGGAGGGGTGGGGGTGGTAGCAATACAGAAGCTGAAAACTTCTTTTGTTTGTAACTTATGGGGTTGGGCTAAATTGTATATTGGAGAGGAGCCGCTCTCCCTAATAGGTTTCCTGGAGTGGTTAGCCTCCAGTTAGGGGTTGGTGAGTTTTTTGCTCTTTTTTGGTTGAGAGGCTTTTCCTACCTTGTATACTTCCTGTATGCTTTGTGGCTTTTTTGCCTCCTGTTAATATATCCTGCTCTTACTGATCAAAAAAAAAAAATATATATATATATATATATATAAACCACAACAAAGAGCACATATGAAGCTCAAATCACAAAAAAATAAGCATATACAAAGTCCTTATCTTGAATAACAACCATTACGTCAAATATACTGACACAAATACATAAACAAAAAAGCATTCTACCAATCATTACCATGCAATCCAAATGATTAATTATTTCCATTAGTTTGTATGAAAAGAAAGAACATGTTCGAAATTGTGGGCTTACAACTTCATATTTTGATTAATCTCAGCTTTCATGTATTTTGATTAGACTCAAGTTTGTAGTATGATGATGTCAGTGGAGGTGGATTCAAAGATAGATTCCTCATTGGTTTTGAATTTGGATCATGGTTTATCATCCACCTTAGATAAATAGAATTGCAGAGGATTTGAACTCGAGAAATCTTGTTAAACAGTTGAGCAACCAACTTTCCTAAAAGCTTAACCTATTAGGATTTGGGCCACAATGTATATCATCCACTAACACACCATTTTCATTCCATGTAAAGAATGAAACAGGTGACTGGATCATGCTTTTTCTTCTCTAATCATTGAATCCATAACCAAAAATATGTTTTGCCATAAACCATTCAAAAATCAGAATTCCATAATATTTTAAACATGAATGCGAAGAATAATGAACAAATCCCTAAAACAATTTCAGTAATTCACAACTATTTCATTCATGTCAAAGGACAAAATTGTTAAATTCAACAATCAAAACACTCATCACAAACATCAACTTTCAGATGGTGTCCTGTGAAAGTTTGGCACATGGAAAACAACTACGATTTTATGAACCCCCAAAAGTATCATGCTCTTAAAAGGCTACCCTGACCTATTAAGTCACGAATTTTTGGCTGTTGATATCATTGGGTAAATGACAATTCCATCTAAATATTACAATTATGAACATAAGGATGAGTGACATCAAGTAAACAACTTAACAGTGCTTGATCCCTTAATAGACAATTCTATCACAGATATTGCCGAATTTTATCATCAACTTACCCCGGGACTCTCTTGTAACATTGATGGCTCCAATTAATTCTAATTAAACTTGAGAGATTAAGTTTAATTGTTCTACTAACTGTTGTGGATTGGGCAAATATGTTAAGATTCTCCATTTTAAAAGCAAACTTTTTGCCACTGCGGTCAAAGAAGATAAGTCATCATAAATACTTAGAATCTCAAATGCTATAATCCTCAAGAGTTGTGAATTTCTTATTGTCCTTGTTTTATAGAAATACCTAATGAAAAAAAAAAAAAAAAAAAGGTTTTGCATATAGTCCAACTAGTCGTGGCAAAAGACTAGTAGCAACCAAAAAGAACTGAAACTAGTTTTTGGGAAGAAGTCCAACTAGTTTTTGCATAAATAAATCAAGGCTCGGCATTCATCAATACCTTGTGTGTTGGAACCACCACTGAAATTTAAACTGATACACACTCCGAAAACAATTTTTTCGGGAAATTGGGGGGAAAAAAGGAAGTTCATGATACTATAACAGGATATTTGGATTTGAATTATTTTTCTTATATAGGTCCACAGCTTCCATTGACTAATGAAATGTAAACAAACTTTTCTTTTTTTTAGAAAGTTACTTCCCATATCAAAAACTAATGAGATTTCTCATAAAAGCTAGTTCTACTCGTATAAAACAGTTCAAATGCATGTGAAAGGAAATTTGTTTCACCATCATCAACAATGCTCAACACAGAAAAATTGCTTAGAAACATAGATTCAGAAGAGATAACAAATATACAGAGTCCTAATCACAGACAACAATCCACAGAAACCAAAAGCATGTAGTGTACTGTATACCAATGTCATAGAAAACCAAAACCAAAACCATTCAAAATAATTCCAAATCTCTTTCATTTTCCTTTAGTTTGTATTAAAAGGAATGATGGGTAGAATTTTTGGGGCTCGTATGTTCATATTTTGATTATGCTCTTCTTTGATATTTTGATTAAACCCGAGTTTATTTAATGACTTCTAGGCAGCAGAAATGCACCCAGATATAGATTCTAAATTGGTTACCAATTACGATTTTGTGCTACCATCCAGTGGAAAATATGACAAAAATTTGTTTACAGAATGAAAATCCTTTTTCATTTTCAACATGGAAAGCCACAACATCAAGGCCACTGAGGAAAAAGAAACAGAGAAGGTTGAAACATGGATATCCTCTAGAATCTAAAAGAAGTATCAACACTGGGGGAACAACTGAACTGTACAGTAAAGCCCACTCAAGCTCAGGCGAAGTGGGGTTAGCTGAATAATCATAATCAAGCAAAGCACCAACTCCATAATCTACAATATTATTATTAAAAAAGCTGAGACATTCCATAATATATTAAAACAAGGAAGGATGATAAAGAATAGAAGAACCTGGTTCCTGTACAGATCATTATTGGAAATGTCTTCAAGGGACCAAGAAAACAGCAGCTCAATCAGCCTGGAGTCCTTGGCAATTGCTCTCTTCTTGTTTGAACCCTCCTTCTCCATCTTTCTCTATTTTCAAACCCAAGTCAACTAATCCCTTCAACCCATCAAACATACATCGCAATTTATATAGAGGGAGAGAAATGAGGAAACTTAACTAGAAAGAAAGGGAAAATGAGGGGAGCAGGGAACCTAGGAATCTGCAGTACAAGCAGTGGCTTCTCGTGTCCATTAGCGTTCCTCCATTTATAGCTTTTACCAAAGAGAAAGTCATTCCATCATGCAAAGCCAAAGCAATATAAAAGAAAGAAAAAGTTCACACCGGAGGAAGAGCAGTCCAAAAGTTTGGATGCTATTTTTCTAATCAACTTCCCACTCCAATAAAAGATAAATAAATAAATAAATAAATAAATAATTTTCCTTTTAATATTTCTTTAATTCATTTTCTTCTAACTTTTTATATGCTTTTATAAAGTGAAAGATGATAAGGTTCTTAATTTTTTTATTATTATTAAATAAATTATAATTTGACAACTATTTTTAAAAACGGTTTTTTTTTTCTCCAAAACCCAAAAAAAAATAAAAAATAAAAAATACATTTGATAATTAAAAAATTATTTTTTATTCTTATAAACAGAAAATATAATATTTTTAAATTATTTTTATATATTTTTAAGGTTATTTTATAAATATGTGAAATGATTAGAAATAAAATACTAAATATAAAAATTATTTTTAAAATATATTTTAAAAATTAAAAATATTTTAAGTTATCAAATAAATTTTTGTTTTATTTTGAAAAATAATTATCCAAAAATATCTTATAACGTATCTCAAGAAAGAATTAGAACATCGAAAATAATGAAACTAATAAAAAAAAATAAAAATAGAAACCGAGTTGAGAAAACGAAGGATCGACTTCGTAGGAGTACGAGGGCCTGGCTACCTTACTGGGCAAAGGTTTCAACTTTCAACTGCTTCTGCCCACTCTCTCGTGTATACAAAACCTCGCTGTCATAATCTGGCGACTATCGTTTACATTGGGCTGACCAATTGTTTTTTTTTATTTTTTATTTTTCGAAATATTGAACTCACCGAGAAGCTTTCCAAAAGGTTCGTTTGGTAAGAATTTGTTGATGTGGTTGAATTCTACAGCAAGCTTCTGGCAGATTTATCCACACAAATATTACCAGTCAGTTTCTTTTTTTAAAAAATAAAATTTATAATAACTAAAATAAAATATAATTATTTATTTTGATACATTTTTAACAAAAAATAATAATAACATTTTATATGAGATATAAAAATTCTAAAATTATAAGAAAACTTTTAAGTGAATTATACAATCAAAGCTAATGTATTGAACAATTATTTTATTTTATGTCGACATTAAATTTAGGTCTGATCTTTTTCTATTTGAATTCAATTTAGATTTCATTTAAGTATTAAATTTGATTTAATATTTTTATGATATTTATAATTTATACTATCATAGAATTATTATATACTTTTCGATTATTGTTCATGAAAAAATATAAAATTTTAACTATTCTACATACTATCGATCACCACTTAGTGCATGAAACTTGTATAAATAATTTTATAATTATTTTATATGAGTGTATAAAAATATATTTTTTTATTTTTTTTTAAAAAAATATTAATAATTAAAAAATATATAAAATATAAAATATTAAAAAAAAAGTGTGGGGCGGCTTTTGAATACTTTTGGTTGGAAAGTGACATGAAATTGACAAAAGAAGGATTAATTAGAAAAGAAATATGGGGCCTGGAAATTTATTACCCGCTCTCTCTGTATCGTCATCCAAATGACATCGCTATGATTCAATTTCTAATATTATAAGCCATCCAATCATTCCTTTCCCTCCTTTTTACTCATTCCACTCCCACCATCTTCCTTTGAATCATTTCTTCCAAGTAGAAAACACAATTTTCTAAGTCAAATACTGTTTATCCAACTTTTAATAAATAAATTAATTAAATAGAAAGGAAGAATCCCCTTCTTAAATATATAACCAAGTGAGTTTTCGATAAATTGGATTAATAATTTAAAATCACTTAATAATTTAATTTAAGTCATTAAATAAATTAAGTAATAGTATAACTTAAAGTAAAAAAATAACTTTAATTAATAAATAAAAATAATTAATTTATTCTTAAATATATATCTTTATTTTATATTTTTTTTATTCTTATTTATTATAATTACTTTTACAATATCTTTTATTACTCCACAACCCCTATTAGTATTCAATATCTTTTGTTCTAGTTATAATTTATAAGGATACAAATGTTAATTTGAAGATTTAAAATAAATTTTAAGTTAATTTTATCAAACAACCTTAATACTTAAAATAAAAATTAATTAATAAATTTTAAGTTAACAATTTAAGTATAATTTAATTTAAAGTCCATTTAAATTATTAATTGATAAGTATTAAATTTTACCAAATAATCCGTAAAGTTATCCTTAAATACTTAAAATTATTTTAGAAAAAATTCTAAATAGACTAATATTTACCCATCCACCTTCTGTAACTTTGTTTTTGTTTTTAATTTTTAATTATATATATATATATATATATATATATATATAGAGATATGTGTATAATACAAAATAATGACTTAAGTATAAAAAATGATAAATAAAAAATCCTAAAATATAAATATAATGAAATAATACCTTTTTGGTATTACAGAATTTTGTAGAGATAATTCAACCATTTTTAAAAAAAAACTTAAGGCTAGAACAACTTAATGTCTTAATATAACTTAATAATTTAATTAAAATTATTAAATAGATTAAGCATGTTTGATAAAAAAAAAAAAAAACTTATTATTATAATTTAAAGTTATTTTAAATTTTAAATATTAAGTATTAAGTCAAATCAATTAACTTATTCTTAACTCTCAATCATTTTTTGTCTCATTTGTCCATATTAATAAAAATATATTTTAAAATTATTATTCGTCCATGACCTATTTTTATAATAAATATTTTATAATTATCTTATATATTTACCACGCTGTAGACCCCCATTTGGGCTTTTTTCTTTTGCATCTTCGCATGTTGTTTTCTTTGCAGGTGGAGAGCTCTCAAGGAGCCACGTGGTGACTCATGGTTGAGGAAGCCAGCTGCATGGGAGGGCCACCTTCGAGGAAGCTTCATGCACGAGCATGCGGCAAAGAGCATGGCTCGTCCATGATGGTGGTTGGAGCTTCAGATGGTGATGACATCCCCTGGACAGTGAACAGTGGAGCGGGTAGTGGCTTGCGAGGGAAGACAGGAACAGGGGATGAGCAAAAGTTTAACAGGGTAGAACTGAGAGTGAGGGGGGTTCGGAAATTTTTTGGCTAGAGCTGAGAGTGAGAAGAGAGGAGTTGAAGGAGGGGCAGAGGAGGGTCGTGCCATGGACCTCCAGGCAAGTCACATTGAGCTTGGTATGTTTCCGTTTCCTAGTGTTCTATTCCCTTCTTTGCTGATCTATGAGCTTAGTTTTGTTGTTTGCTGTGGACGTCAAGGGTCACAGGGTTGTCTTGGTTGTGCATGATTATTTGTATATCATGCTCTGTTTTTTTTGCTCTCTTTGATGTTCTTGTTTTTCCTTGTAAATGGCTGGATTTTTCTTTGGGTTTTGGGTTTGATGTTTGATGATTACACTGAGGCTTTCCAGTTCATCCCACCTAATATGAACCCATGAAGTCGATCCTGAGAGGTGGCTTCATTTGATCTCTATTCTACTTGTTTATTCTTTTCCTCTTTTCTCTGTTTTTCTTTCACTACTCGTTTTTGCTCCTTCCCTTCTAGTTTTCTGGTAACTACTTCACGCATGTTTTGTATGAGCCGAAATTTTGGGAGGGCAAAGACGGGGAGGTCCTGTGCCAGAGGAAGCTTAAAGGGAGGTGTTTTGATTATATTCCAGAGTGGAAGGGCTGAGCGATTTGAAAGAGAAAAAGGAGCAAGAATCTGAACCAGTGGATGTTAGGGTGAAAAGACCTGTGAACTAGGGAGTCCATGTTTCAGGAATATATGGTGGGATACCTTTTTTTATTGAGATCCTGTATGTATTCACACAGAGCGTGGGTGACCTTTTGAGTGTTGTGGTTCAAGAGTTGCAAATGGGGTTTGGTGCGTGGGCCCATGTTTGCCCTTTTCTGTTCTTTAAAAGTAAGAAAGTCCCCCTCTGTCAAAATCACCCCATTTCACCACCTTCTTCCCATATCCACTGACCCATTTCTTCCACTAGTTTCGCCAATGATGCTCCCCATTTCTCATACCCACTGATCTCCACACTTATCTTTCATAACCTCCCATGCACATCACCATTTTCTTTAAAACCTGTAAACCCATTTCTCACGTGCATGAAGTCTCATGCATGGCTACCCATCACACCCAGCTGGCCCATTGCTCTTTCCCACTCATTTCACACCCTCCATGCCCGCCATCAAACCCGCTTCCCATGCACGTTCCACCATTCACCACCCTCCTTCTAATCATGTCACCACCCTTCTCTCTCTCTCTACATCTTCATCTCCACTTGCCCACCTCCTCACACCCATTTCACAATCCCCATCACCATACCCATACCCTTACTACCCATCTCATCATTCATAAGCTACCATGCATATTACCATCTTCCCATACCCATTTTCTCTCTCTACCCGTTTCATACCCATTTTCTCACTTTCTCTCACTACCCGTGGCTATGCCCAATGCCCCTCCCATGTGCATGGCCACCTTCTACTATTCATGCCCCATGCATATACCCCACTTATCATACCCTTAAACCCGTTCCTCTCTCTAAACCTTCCCATACCCATTTTCTTCACTCACCACCTTTTCTCTCTCTACACCACACCATGTACCCCATTTCTTCCCACCTTTGCATGGCCGTGCATGGCCATGCATGGCCACATTATACACATCCTTCATGCTCATACTCACCTCCAATTTCACACCTCACTATACGCATAGCCACCCCCACCACCTTACCCGTTATCTTCTAAACCCACTGTCATTGTGCCCACTGCCCATATCTAGTACCCATCCCACTACCTCCTTCATCTTTCACATACTCATAATACCCATCTCACTTCTTTCCATCACTTTTAGTCTTCCATCAATTTCCCACTCATCATTTCTCTATCCTCCTTCGTGCATGACTCCCTAGCTTTTTTTCAAGGCTTTTCCCACAGAGTTGTTTCTCCATCAAACCTAGGGTGGTGGAGACTTTCTTGGAATGTTACCCACTGGGACGCTTTGTCGTTCGCGACATGCGTCAAACAGTTGCTGTCAGAGTCATCAAGAACACAAGAAAAAAAAAATGATAGTAGGAATTGATATCCATGCAAACGTGTCAGCTGAAGCTTTCCATTATGAGATGTCAATGGGTCTGATAGGAGCAGGAAACCTTTTTGTTGCAACATGCTATTTGTGGGGGCATTTGAAGTATCAGATCCTTCTTGCGAGAGGTGCCAGTCGGTTGATTTTAAAGGTAATAGGTGGCTGCCTCTTGACACTGCCAGAACGTGGACTCGTCATTGGTTTGAACGAACAATTTGTAGAGGCATCTTGTACTTCGTTTCCTGAAGATTTGAATGTCGTGCTCCCGGCTAGGAATTGTGGAAAAAAAGTCAGATTCAGTGGTGGAATCAGATTTGGATGGAACGTCCTGTGACCATATTAAATCTGGGAATTTTTAAATGTTGTTGACAATGGGACTGATCTGGGTCACAAATTATCTGATGCAAGCCATCTAGAGAATGATGACTTTTTCAGAGTGTCTGTACTAGTACAAAGCATCCTGTGGATGAGTCGCACAGTGGCAGTCCAAATTCCCATTTCATGTCAAAATGCTCCTGACTTGGCTCTTGAAAAGAAAAGTAGTGGCAATTTTTAAATGGGTTAGTGGCATTTTTTTAAAATAGGTTTCTAAGTGGAGTTTTTTCAAAGAAAAGTTGTTGGGGTGGGCCATGCATGACCACTTTGACATGCAGTGATCACGTTTCATCTTTTTATTTATTTATTTATTATTCTTTTATTTTTTTATTTTACTTGGTTCATTTTTTTTCATCCTACAAGTCAAATTAAAAATTCTCAAAGATTCATTTCCCAAATGTTTTTTTTTACTCCCATCTTTTTAGTTCAAAATTTCAATTCTTGAATGTAATTTTCAAGTTTTCACCTTCAAATAAATTCTTCAAAATTCTGATATCTAAATTTAATTCTCAAATTTCCGAAATTTCAATTTTCCAATTTTTTAGTTTAATTTTCAATTTCCAAAATTCCAATTTTTGTATTTATTTAATCATCGTTATTTTCATTATCATTATTATTCTATTTATTCATTTATATATTTTCTTAACATTTCATCTTTAAATAATTCTTCAAAAAATTCTGATTTTTAAATCTAATCACTTCAATCTTCACATTAATTTTGCAAAAATTCCGTTTCCCAAATTTAATTCTCAAATTCAAAATTCCAATCTTTACATTTGTTTACTTAGTCATTATTATTTTTGTTTTTATTATTATTCTATTTATTTATTTATTTAAAATTTCATCTCTGAATAATTCTCTAAAATTCCAATTTCCGAATTTAATTTCTTAATTTCCCGAAATACCAATTTTTTCATTTTCTTATTGTTGTTATTATTATTATTTTATTCATTCATTTATTTATTTATTTTTAAATGTCATCTTCAAATGATTGCCAAGACTCTAATTTTCGAGGCTCTAATTTTCAAAAAATTTCAAAAATCCAGTTTTCTCTCAAACAGTTTTAATTCCACTCCGATTTTCAAATAATCTTCTATTTCTCTTGATTTCGCATAAATAAGAATGAATTTTTTTTCAATGGAATTTGTGAGACTAATTCATGCAAAAGAAGTTGGGCTTTTGGTGGGGACCCAACGTTAGTGGATGTTTCCTCTAAAAATAAATTTGATTGAATTGTGATATCTGATGATTTCTCACTTTGTTTAGTGACGCGTGTGATTTATTTTATACTCGTTATTGTGTACTAATTTCATTTCAGGATAGCGCATTATGGCTTGCTGCTTAGGTACGCGTTCACTCACACTTTGATCGTTCTCCATGCATGTTTTGGCTCCCAGTGTAAGATCACTTCTTGGTATTCATGTTTAATTAATCAATTGCCACAAGTGCTTCATCTTATTAGTAGAGACCCATTTTTAGGGACTTATAGGGGTGCTACGGTCTTTATTGTACCTTCTTGATAAGTAACCTGACCCCCGAGCCTCGATTTGGTTTTTCACGGACCACATTTTCCAAATAAGGAGTCATACTTAGGGTTTTTCTTTTTTATTTAATTTGTTTACCCTTTAAAAATAAAACAAAAATAAGTGGCGACTCCAAGTCTTTTTTCCAAAAATCAAATTTTCACCAAATAAAATAAAAAGCGAATTTCGCCATCGAGTGGGAACGCATTGAGCCGAAATGCGGGGTCCACACACACTTTAAATGTAAATATTTTATAAATAAATTTATTATTTAAAATTAATAAAAATAAATACAAGTTAAATTCAATGAAGATAAATATTAGTTAAAATTAAAAATAATAAATATGTCAATTTAATAAGGTATAATTAATTTTAAGTCAATTAATAAGTTTTAATTTAATAATATAATAATAATTTAACTTAAAGTTAATTTAAGTCATTAAATTTTACCAAAAACCTACTTATTTCTTCTATTAACGATATGAGGTATGTGGTATTAATTTTATAAAAATCAAATGTAGGAACAAATTTTCAGGATTAATTAGCTTTATTTAGTTTTTCTTTATATTTGTATTTTCCAGGATTGAGAAGAAAAATTTATATACAAAAAGGTTCTAGGGCCAGGATCTCTAAGGTTTTTCCTACATCTTGTAAAGGCTGGGCCGGAATTCCTCTCTATTCCCAAGACCCTCTGTTTGGTTGCCAAGAAAACCTAGGACAATTAATTAAAAGAAAATTTGAACTCTTGGATTTATGATTACTTAGCATCTTGTTAGAGTACATTGGTGACAAAACCAGAAAAAGCTGAAAAAATAAAAAAGGAAAATTTCTTTTATTTTCTTATTTTCTTCTTTTATGATCATTATTTTCTATGCTAGTTTCCTAAAAAATAAGATAAAATAGTAAATTTTCAGGTATACAACTTTGTAGTTAATTGATATTCAAAATATTATATGTTCATGAAATCACAATTCATTAGACATTTTTCCTTTTAAGGAAAGAAAAAAATTATTACCCAAACATAGAGATCTAAAGAAAAATTAAGGTCTTATTTGGTAATTGTTATTTTAAAATAATTTTTCAAAATAATTTTTAAAAATTATTCTTTAATATTTTGTAAAATAAAAGTCTATTTAAGAGTGTGGAATGTTTTTAATTTATTTTTAATATTTATAAATATATTTTAAAAATAATTTTTATGTCTAAAGCTTTATTTTTAATCATTATACAATACATGTTTGTATAATTATTTTTTAAAACAATTCAGAAAAACAAGTGAAAATAACTAAAAAAATATTATCTAAAACCACAATATTTTCTGTTCTTGAAAATATAAAATAAAAAACAGTTTTATGGTTGACAAACACATTTTTCCAATTTTTTTGTTATGGAAAATAGAAAATTGTCATTATAAATAGTTGTTAAACAAACTTTATGTATATTGATTTAAAATCTTACACACTTAAAAAAAAAAAAAAAAAATGACAAAACAAATGAAATAAACAATTCTTCATAGGCAATCACTTATTGTAAATTGGATAAATGTAAGTGATAATTCAAGCAATAATAAAAATAAAGGCAATAGAAGAAAGAGAAAATTCAAGCTTCAATTTATAATGGTTCAGTGCAATCCTGACTTATGTTCACTTTCCTCTTACATCAAATCTTAAGTTTTAAAATCCATTGTATTAAGACTTCCAAATCAAGTCTTCAAACTTTATATTTGGATTCTTGATTCTTAGGGACCTTCAACAATTTCTCAAAAAATGTCTCACTCTTGAATTATCCTTCAATTAATATCCCACATTTGACAATTCTTAAGTGATGTCTCATATTTGGATTATTTTTCCTCACAAGGAAATAATGCATAAATTTATGGAATCAAATTTATAGTTTATAATTTTGACTCAAAGAATAAAAATGAAATTGAGATTGAGGTATACTAAATGGATATACAAGATTTTGAGTAAAGGTGAACTAAAAAACACTTGTTGATTAATATTCAATATATGGTTGTTGGAAGATCATAAATAAGAGTTAACAAACCTTTATATATGAAATGAAAGCTAATTATTCATTAGAAAAATTTTCTTAAAGTCATCATTAACCACCTAACTAGTCGTTAGACATTTAATGTGTTGTACATGACCATTGGACACTTATCCTGTCATTCAGTCAATCTATTATCCCATTGAATCAGAAAGGTTATTGTCAAATCAAGGTTTAGTTAATATCAATTCTAATAATAACAAAATAAGATTTAGAATTAATTATTTATCTTAAGAGTATTTAGGTAAAAAAAAAATGAAGAAATAATAAAAAATATATCAAGCCAAAGGAAATCATGAAGAAGGAGGACTTCAAAACAAAGATCAATCAAGACCATTTGTCTAGGATCTCTTTATAAGATTGTTGGTACGTTAGGATAATGCATTTCATTTTTAATTAAGCACATAAAATCATCTAAATTCCTAAATCGGTTTTATTCTTTTATAAATTGAATGATTTTATATTTTTTATTAAATGATTTAAATATGTTACATCATTTTTAAACTTGTTTTAAAGGATTATAAGAAGTTGAATACAAGTTATTGAAGGTTCAAAGCCTTAAATTGAGGTTTTTTGTGCACTTTATGTTGAAATAGAACCCTATAAAGCATGATATGATATAGCAAATTTAAATCATTAATAAATTCGTTTATTTATGATTCTAGTTCCTTGTATTTATCCCATTTACATGAATTAGTTATCTAAGTATTCAGACTCATATCACTTGCATTTTACATGACTTAGGCGTATTAAGAGTTACACAAAAGATATAAGTCGTGAGTTCCTTATAAAGTGATAAGCGATTTATAGTCAATTCATGGATTTGAGCAATCTAATAGAGATTGCAATGCATTACCTTTTAATTGGAAGGATGACTTATCTTGGTCATTGTGATGACTTTCCCATGGTGAGTGTATTAATGTGTATAGTTACACATTGGACATGACCTATGGTGAATTACGATATTGACTATTAAGTAGTTATGACTGACCAAACTATTATATTATATGGATGCCCCAATTGTAAGAGGATGTTAAGCTTGTATTGAAGTCAATATGAGACTTTGACTTATGGGTAAGACTTTAAGGTAGTTACATATTCCCTACAGATTGAGTCATTGTTAATGAAAATTGGTGATAATAAGTATTCTCAACTGAGACACTATGATATCTCATAGGATTGAGACAGTGTGCCCCCTTAGTTGATCTTAAAAACATTTGATTCAAATGATTATAATCATATCAATTCTTTTAGTGAAATTTGATATATACTCTTTAAGGGTTATATGAGTATGTTAGTTAATCACATAATAGAAGGATTTATAACTCAAGGATGTGAAAGGTAATCTTGAAAGGTTGATGGCATTGTCTTGTTAGATTATGGACACTAATTTATGAGGAGTATGCATATAGTAAATAGTATGTCATAGACTCAAACTTTCTCTTATTGTAATTATATAGGATATTGAAGTGTTATTCACACTCTTTAGTAAAATGTTGAGTCAACTTCAAAATTAAATTATGAAATAGTCATTATTTTTCTATGACGTCTAGTAGTCCTTGCTTGAGCTCTGATTTTATGGTGGTACATTTGTTTGACGGATTTTGAGTTTACAGTTCATAAGAGTGTATAAAGGCGTTTTGCTAAAAACACAAGGTTATACTAGATTTTATGAATGAACTTTTTGGATTAGGCTAATTAATTAATTCGAGCATAATAAGACTAATTAATTAATTAGGACTCAAGAATGATGGATTAGGTGACCCAAGCCTAATTTGGACTCAAGTCACTTAAGCCCACAAGGAAGTCTACAAATATCTCCTTAAGGGTTAGAGCGTTAGACTTTTGTCATTTGTCTTCCAGACAATGAGAATAAACCTTAGTCACCCTTAGGAGAGAGAGAAGTCCACCATTCTCATATGCCTATATCCGTGAAAGGGGAGATTGGGTGAAAAATCATTGGGTAGATAAGCTTTACGACCTCTTCAACATCTTTTGTGGATTGAAGTTGATTTAGGAATATCTAGATCACATATGTGAGTTCTACATCTCTAGATCTTTGTTATGAAATGGTTTTGATTGCCATTATGTTCTACTACTTTAGATTTAGAGAGCTTAGAGATAGATACATGCACCCTTTTTTTTTTAACCCAAGACTAAGAAACAAAGTAATCCAAAGTTCCTAACACTTTACAATGAAACTGATTGAGTTAAGGTGGAATGAGTTGATCTAGTTAGGTTTGATTGGTTAATGTGTATTTGCATTTTCTCTTTTCTAATAACATGTATTCAATCGATCAAGGTTAAACCTTAATCGGTTGAGAACCAGTTGAAGACTCGTTGAGTCAGTTGGGCAACAGTAACCTCAACAGTTAGTAGCTAGTTTGATTAGTTAATGGACCAATCAATCCCAAACTATGTTTAATGGCTATTTTAGGCTTCCAACTCTCATTTAAAGGCTCCAAACTTCTTGTATTATTGGGAGAAAATTTCTAAATGATTCTTGAATATTATTTGAGAATACACATCTGTTCTCAAGCACATCAAGGAATCTAAGTTCTCAAAAAAAAAAAAAAAAAAAAAAAAAGGTTAAGTTTAGCTAGGTGGATATAATTCTTTAAGAAAACACATTTGTTCTCCATCATTATGCAAGGACTGAGAATAAAACTATTAATGCCCTTAGTTGAGTAATGAACCATTTTACAAGCCATGAATATCCATGGGGTTGGATTTGAGAGGATGAAGGATGGGTATCTTACTTGTCTTGATTTTGATATCATTTATCAAGAAATTCAAGATGGTCATCATTGAGATCACGTTGATTTTTATCATTTGTGATAACTACGTGTTTAGAGAGTATAAACTACGTACTCCTTATACCTATATTTAAGATTTCTTGACTTGGGAGTTGCTTATATAGTGGGGGTTTAACTAGTCCCTTGAGTAAGGGCAAAACTATTGCTTTGTAGAGGAAAGGTTTTATTGACCTTCTTTGAAAAGAGAAATTGCTAAAATTGTGTTATAATATTGAACTTGTTAGGTAGCTAAGGCAAACAAAAGAAACACTTTGCTTGCTTACACTTTAACTATACCACACACACCTCTTGGACATACCTCAGTGTGGATTTTGTTCTTGAGAAGCCACAAATAGCTCAAGGATTTGATTATATTTTTGTTGTGGTAGATAGGTTTTCTAAGAGAAACACATTTCATCCATTGTTGCAAAACAATCAATGTGTCACATGTAGCCAAATTATTCTATAAGGAAATAATTAGACTTCAATAGTTATCCACTTCCATATTATTTGATAGAGATGTCAAATTTATTAGTTATTTTTTAAAGATAGTTTGGAGAACTTTTGGCCTTAATATGAAATTCCCCTTAGCATTTCATCCTCAAATTAATGGTGAAACAAAGGCTATTAACAATATTCTAGGATGTTTGCTTAAGAGTTATGTTCGAAAGCAACAAGGTAATTAGGATTTGATACTACCAATAGTAAGGTTTACCTAATAATTTTGTTAACTATTATAGAGGATGTAACAATTTTGTTAACTATTCTACAAGAAAATTATCATTTGAGATTGTTTATGTTTATTATCCTTATCAACTCATTGACAATAAATGTAGTCTAGAATATTTGCTTAGGAGTTTAGTTGGAGAAAAACAAGATAATTGGGATTTGATATCGCTAATAGTAATGTTTACCTATAAGAATTGTGTTAATTGTTCTGTAGGATGTAACAACTTTGTTAACTATTCTACAAGAAAATTACCATTTGAGATTGTTTATGGGTAGTTGCTCGTCAACCTATTGATATTAATCGTAATCTAGGATACTTGCTTAAGAGTTTTGTTAAGAGAAATAAGGTAATTATGATTTGAAATTGATATTGCCAATAGTAAGGCTTACCTATAACAATTTTATTAATTGTTATATTGGATGTAACAATTTTGCTAATTGTTCAAGAAAAATAACTTTTGAGATTGGTTATTTTGCTTGTCCAAATATTGATCTCATTCCTTTCTCTTTTGAATCTAAACCTTCTGAATTTTCTAAATCCTTTGCTCAACACATTCATGATCTTCAAGCTAATATATGATGTAAATTACATTAAATAATGAAAATTATAAAATTTTTATTGATGTTCACCTTAGAAATTAAGAATTTAATGAAGAGGAGCATGCCATGGTCCGTATTTGCCTTTAAAGATATGCTAAACATCCTTCAAGGAGTTATTTGCTTGAGCTAATGTGTTGTTTCCCATCATTCGCAAACTTAGGCCCAATATATATTTACTTGACTTACTAAATGATATGAATATTAGTTCAATTTTCAATGTGAAGTATGTTTCCTTACGGAGCACTTTTGAGCCTTCACTCTCTCTCTCTCTCTCTCACACACACACATACACAGTCTATCTCTTAAGTCTGCATGCTACCAGTTGGAAATTCAAAGAAAGCCTTCCTAAGAAACTATCCTTACTAATTAAAAAATAAATAAATTTTTAGGAACCCTTAATTTCCCATTTTATAAAAAGTAGGGAAGGGAGGAAATAATTCTTTCCATTTTGTACTCATTCTGAAATGGGAAACTTTGGATTCCTTAAAAAAAAATATTTTTTTTAGATGAAGTCATGGTTGCATGATTTTCCCCTAAAAAGAAATGATGCTTAACCTTGAATATTTGCAGTCATAACTAGACTGGAGTCACCATCCACCTTGCTGTTGTACTGTTCTACATCCTTCTGCACTCTGGGACCTGACATGTGAACTGAACCCTGATTTACTTGTTGCTCCAACATTCCCCCATTTCCTCTTTCAGCAAGAAACTTTACGACCCATCTGATGGGTTGAGTTTTATAATCCAACAACCTTCCCAAATTTAGAGTTTGTTTGGGAATGATTTTAGAAGCATATCATGACAACCATTGATGAGTAGCCTCCATCAAAGCTTACCACTATAACCCCAGCTGAATCAACCACCAAAATCAACTCTACTCAAATTGGGGTCGCAACTTGGATCAGCCCAGAACCCAAAAAACAGTTCCACTAGTTTGGATGGATTTTCAATTGGCCCCGGTCCAATACATGGCTCAGGTTTAAAAAGCCAACCTTAAAGGCCCCAATTCATGTTTCAATCCAACCGAGCAAAAGCAAATAAATCTTTAAGTGGGGCCCCTGAAGAAATGAATGCGTGGCATGATCCAGAAGCATCTGGGTGTCTTCTAGGCGGTAGGCACCACCCCCAAGTGTTCCTTTTCTGGAAAACCAGCTGCCACAATCTCCAAGTCCTTATGCTTCTTGGCTAAGGAAATAAACAAAACCGTGTGCACCGTCTACAAATTTATATCTATAAAACTGAACTTCTTCAAACCCAACTCCCAAATCGAGCCCTTGTTCTTATCTTGATTCCCAGAAAGTCTACTTTCTTTGTTGTTTTAATTTTAGCAACCATGACTGGCACATCAGAAGACCCACAGCACAATCAACAGTCTCCTCGATCTCCCCAGGCCAAAGAGTCGGATTCTCATCATCAATCACCATCATCTTCATCTTCTTTGCTTCAATCTTCTGATGAGGATGCCAAGAAATGGGGAACCCATGTGATGGGGGCACCAGCAGTGCCCACTGTGCACCCAGACAACCAGAAGGCAGCCCTGTGGAGGGCTGATGAGCACCAGCAGATCTACCACCAGCCTTATGTTCAGTACTCCCCAGTTGAGAAGCCCAGCAACAACCCTTTTGAGCCTGTCATTCAGACCTTCAATTCATGGAGCAGAAAGGCTGAAACCATTGCCAGAAACATCTGGCACAACTGTAAGTTAATTTCATGTTCAGAAACTTCATTAATTTCGATCACTGTTAGGGGATTTAGTCCAAGTTGATAACATGTATCCTAATAATTTGCAGTGACGATGGGGCACTCGGTGTCGGAAACTGCATGGGGGAAGGTAAATTTGACGGCAAAGGCGATCACAGAAGGTGGGTTTGAGTCTCTCTACAAGCAGACTTTTGCAACAGATCCAAATGAGAAGCTGAAGAAGACTTTTGCCTGTTATCTGTCTACCTCTACCGGCCCTGTTGCCGGTACCCTCTATCTGTCAACCGCTCGTGTGGCTTTCTGCAGTGACCGTCCCTTATCCTTCACCGCTCCATCTGGGCAGGAGGCTTGGAGCTACTACAAGGTAAAACATGAATGCTTACTAGCTAGTTCTGTTTGATTGCTCAGAAAATAAGCAAGAAATGATTGGAAAATTAGGCTTCTTAATCAGGACTTGAAATCTGATCATTACAACATGACATGTGCTTCTTGAACAGGTTGTGATACCTTTGGGGAACATAGGCACCGTCAACCCAGTGATTATGCGAGAAAATCCATCTGAAAAATACATCCAGATTCTGACCATTGATGGGCATGACTTCTGGTTCATGGGGTTCGTTAATTTTGAGAAGGCGGTGCATCATCTCTTAAGCAGCACCTCAGAGTTCAGAGCACATGAAAATGCGGTAAGACCAGTAGCTGGCGCATCATCCTAGTAGAAGTTACTGGCACTATCTTCTGATCTTATATGTTTGTTCGATTCCTAGCTACCATGCAGTTCTGCTTTCTTTTCTTTATGCATTTCTTGGATTGTTGTTTGTTTGTTTTAGTATATATATATATATATATATATATATATATATATATATATAGATATGATCATGCCTCTTGTGAATTTTGGACTTTCAAAGCTTTGGGCCAGAGTTTATTTCAGTGGAGCTAGTAAAATGTCTTTTATCACTTCCAATCTGAGAAGTTGAGAAATTATTCCATTGATGTAACAGTTTTGAGATTAGGTTGGATGTGGATAAAGAGGAGTACGTATGAATGTTAATTTTGATTATGCCAAGAAGATATGGGTGATGTTAAATACTATTTTCCTCCTTGGACCCACTTATTAAAAGGAAAAAAAATAAAATAAAATTAGTGGGTGATATTTTTCTCTAGACCCGTCTTATTAAAAAAGAAACCGAACCGTCATTTAAAAAACAAATCAAAATGAGTACAAACAAAGAAAAGATGGGTATATTTAATATTTTTATTATTAATAAATTAAAAAGTTTTAATTTGCTTGTAATAAAGCAATTTTTTTTATGCAAAAAACAAATTATCAACAAACA
The DNA here is from genome assembly GCA_030254885.1 of Vitis rotundifolia. Classification (NCBI taxonomy): domain Eukaryota; kingdom Viridiplantae; phylum Streptophyta; class Magnoliopsida; order Vitales; family Vitaceae; genus Vitis; species Vitis rotundifolia. The sequence continues at coordinate 16,725,985 of CM058151.1, forward strand.
TATTATATGATGTTTTACATCATATTAAAAAGAAAATTTTTTATATCATATAAGTATGAGTTTTTTTTAACTGTATTCACGTTTTAAAGTTATAAGGGATCATTGGACTCAAAGCGGTTAATATCCACATCATTAGAAATGAATGGTTATAAAAGATTTCAGAGTTGATATGATCTTAGAGTGAGGGTTTATTTGGCCTAGGAATGTCTGTATATTTGGTTTAGTAATCCTATGAGACACAATAGGGACATTATGTCTACATTGGGGGGAGGTTGATTGTAATATCTATATTGGATAGGGGAAAGAGTTCATAATACTGTATATGTATAAACTTTTTTTAAGTTTATATACGTATTTTAAAGTCGTGAAAGTCCCTTTAAGATTAGAGTAAACAATATTTACACGGTTAAATAGAGATTGTTACATATGTTGTTTCCTTTTACAAAGAATTTCTTTATAATGCTATTTAAGATGTCATTTTCTTGTTTATTAAAGGCAAAGGGAAGAAGAAAAATAGAAGGAAATATAATACAAGTCTAAAAACTTCCTAATTAAAATGTTCAAAGTCTTAAGTATAGGGTTTTAGCTATTTCTAGCTTTAATTATAATTTTAAATTGTTGATTTGGGCTAAAGTCGCAATTGATGACTTGCCTTGTTAAGAGAGTTGAACTATCATGATGTCTTTGGTCAAGGGGAGAGGAGGGGAAAATATTCAGTGGAAATGGGCCCTTGAGGCTGGAAATGGGGGCTGTTTGGGCCTAGGTTCTAGTAATTACCATTCAGAATTTTGGTTTGGGCCTTACTTAAATTTCAAAAAGGCTTGGCCCAAGAAAAATTGAATTTGCGGCATCTCGCTCTCATGGTATTTTATGGAAAATGTAGCCTTCTTTGATCCTTCTGTTTCTGAGATTTCATGCTTTATTGTAAGCCCACAAACTTTCTGGAAATGTTTACTAGGTTTTTATATATAACACCATAATTTTATACTTTTTTTGGAAAAGGTTTCATCATGGCCAAAATAAATGACTGTTGAGTAGTATGAAATAGGAAATTCTCAAGTATAGTACTAAGGGAAGGAATTAGCCCACCTATTCTGGCTAAGGAGAACAAACCATTCACGAGAAAGATTCTGAAATTGTAGAAGCTTGGTTCGATCAAGCCACCGAGTATTGGAAACAAGCTATAGCACTTACCACTGGAAATTATATTGAAGCGCAAACCCAATATAGAGTAAAGCTTCAAGTTGATCTTATAGCTTCAAAGTGGACTCATCTAATTAGAATTTAGTTTTAGTTGTTTTACATACATTTGTTGAACTATTAATTTTTCTGAAAGGTTAAGTTAGTAGGATTTGAACTCAATATATATTAACATCTTTTCTCATGTTCAATCTCATACTCGTATGTGAAGAGACAAACAAAATTTGAATTCATATCAAACAAATTACAAATTTGGATTCACATCCAACGAAATAGGAGAGGAGGCTCGAACACAAGACCTCTCATCGAACCAAACTCTGATATTATGATGAAATTACCAATTTCTCTAAAAGTTTAATTTATAAAATTTGAACTCAATATCCATAACATGGTCCCTAACAACATTAATCCATTTTTTACTATAATATTCATAAATAAGATGTTGGAGACTTATTATTGTAGATGGCATTAATGGCTAAGATGAAAGGTCACGTTTCTACAAGGATGAGCTCACTTCAAAAACTTGTCTTAAGTTTCAATTGCAAACTTACGACACATCTATATAAAACCGAAATGGTTGGGAATATTGCACGGTGAATTTGTTCTCATACCTTGTACACAATTCATCTCACTATAAGAGTTGATCATTTTGAAATTGGTATTGCAGGCAAAATAAGGGGTATGCAAAAGTTACAATTCTAATGGAACTTGACCTAATCTTATGTGTAGTTCATGTTTAGTTATGCATTTTTATAAATAAATTGTCATAAACTAAATATCGTAAATGTCCTTCATAATAATTATAATGGAGAAAATACCAAATGGGATAAAGAAAATTTTGTAGATAGCAAGCACAATTTTCATTTGCTTTTGTTTATTGAACCAAATACAATTGATCCCTTTCTTAACTTCTTCCAAATGGTTTATATTACCTATGTTCTATCTATGAGTTCGGTTTATGTATTTTTCTAACACTCTATTCGTTATTTTTAATTGATTATTTATTAAACTTTTCAAGTATATTACCTCTTATTTTTTTAAAGGAAGGTTTATAAGTTTTTAAAACTTGTTTATGTAGACGAACTAATATATAAATTATCAATATAAAATTTTACAATTTCTTCTTTAATCAAGGTTTTTTTTTATAGTTAAGTCATACTCAAATATTTAAGAGAGGCTAATTTCTTAATATTATTTTCAATAGATAAAAAAAATTATTTAAATGATATTAACAAAAAATAATAATACTAACTCTCTAGGATTTAAATAAACAAAATTTAAAATTTAAAAATAAAAAAATCTTTTACAAGATCTATTTAATATTTGTACTTTTTTTCCTTATTTTTTTGGACTTCATCTCTTTTTCTTTAGAAATATATTATTTTAATCTATTTATCATTCCATGTATGTAAAAAAAATTGTTTTATTATAATTTCTCTAATAAAATTAAATTTTTGATAATTTTTAATTTTGCATTTGAAATTTTATTAAACAATTTTTTTAATAACGTGTTCTTTTCACTTTCAATTTCTTGCTAAGAAAATGATATATGTTATAT